>CM046879.1:346310701-347800701 GCA_025667525.1 Glebionis coronaria
CAATTAAGATAAATAAAATAAACGAATATCAGTCAACTTATTCACGTCCTTTATTCACGTAGCTGGCGTGAAATCAGAGTAGACTTTCTGTCAGTTGATCTCGGTCGGTTATTGGACACGAGGTACGGATTTTCCTTCCTTCAGTAAGGACTTCCTTCTATGCATGATTAGGATTCCCCGTATGCAGCCAAATGTTTTCCCTAGTATATGTTTAAGCTTATCAGTAATCATTTTTAATAACTAAATAAATTGCCTAAGCTTTATATACAAGCATGACCAGTTTGTGTACTAGTTACGGAGGTACCGTACCCATGACACTAGAGGCACCAGTATCATGACTCCTTTGCGAGGGAGTGATTTCTTGCAGCGTCGCATTTATTTCAGCTTGGCCATTTATCAGTATTATCAGCGGGGCATATGGGTGCATCTTAGGCTATCAGTTTATAGTTATAAGGTGAATGTGGTGTGTTCTCTACATCCTTCACATTGGAGTTGATCCCTCCATACAACACATTATTTATAGGTCACCCCTCTATAGCATGACGAGGTCACCCCTCCAGTTATTCATGCAACAGTTGTTACAACACATGACCTATATAAGCTTTTGGCAATTAATATATATTAAATGCATGTTTTTAGATTTAACAGTTAATAATTCAGCTTTATTATTTATAAAACAGACTTCTCAGATCTTACACAGTTTTCCAATATTTTACATATCAGTTATAGCTTCAGTATTTGTTATTTTCCATCCCAGTACATTCTTATCATGCTTTATATCCGTTCACTGGGCGTTATGCTCAGTCGTAGTTTTTCTTTCATGTTCCAAACGGCAGGTACACAGGGACGCTCTTAGCACTTCTGAGAGAGTACGTGCATTGGATGAGAGCTATACAGACCCCTTTATTTTATGCACTCTTACATTACTTTGGTTGTTTGTACATTGTTTCATCCTTTGTCCTTCAGTACTTAATCTTTTATATTTGAGCTTATGTTTGGATTACCGATGTTTGATTCTAGTATTTCCGTTATGGTCAGTTAATGTTTAATACATTGCCTTGCATGCTTTGATGACACACCATAAATACACGTAACGGTGCACTTATCCAAGTGGGGTGTTACAATTATGGTATCAGAGCGCAAGGTTCGGCCTGTAGGCTCTAAAACTTGACCTGTGACTAGTGGGTAGTCACCAAGAACTTCATGTATTTTGGCGTTGTTATCTTTCATGTTTCTCATGCATTTCATCAGTCAGTTTTTCTAAATTTTGACTAAGTAAATGGTTGGTACAGGACTGGCCATACTTAGTCGCATGTGATTTTCAGCGAAAATTTTTTGTTTTGGTAAACCGACCCATAGGCGTTCACCCTTGCCCATTCAGATTTTGTATTGATGAACTGACCATGGGCGTTCATCCTTACTCATGTCAGATTCATGTTTTCAGTCAAATGTCATCTTGTGAACTGCCCATAGGCGTTCACCCATATTCATGTTATATTTTGTTGGCTATGCCTTCATGAACTACCTCAGGCATATTTCAGATTGTTATTTCAGGTTTCTAACAAGTTAATCAACTTAATCAGCTTATCCTCTTTATTTTAGATGCCACCCAGACGTGGTAATGAGAATGAGGCTACAACTGCTACTGTTTAGGCGGCAGTACAAGCCATGCTACCCCAGATTCATGATGAGATCTGAGCTGAGTACCAAAATGAACCTCAACATAATAACAACCCTCCTCCTCCATAAACTGCCACTTTAGCTATCTGGTTAGAGAGGTTTAATAAACAGAAACCCCGACCTTTTGAACAGACTGTAGCTCCAACAGACGTAGAAAACTGGATTTATGATATAGAAAATTTTTTTGAGGCCATGGGTAGTGGGGATGCCTTCAAGGTTAGGCTTGCCGTTTACAAGTTGGAGGGTCACACCCTACATTAGTGGAGGGCTTATAAGTTGACGAATGAGGGAGAAGAGTGGGTGCTCACATTGACTTGGACACAGTTTAAGGCAATGTTTTATGACCAGTTTTTCCCTCATACTGAGCAAGCAAAACTGAAGAGGGACTTTCACGCCATTTGTTAGAATCATGGAGAGAACAGGATAGAGTTCATGCAACGATATCTCAGGTTGGTTGGATTCTTGAGAGAGGCTGCAGGTACCGCGGAGGAGCAAGCGAAACAATTTCGTTGGGCCATTCACTCTAGGACTGCGGATAGGATAATGAGTGCCACGTTCACTAATGTGTCGTAGGTAGCTAATGCAGCTCGTGATATAGAGATGCTTTTCGAGAGGGATGAGCTCGAGAATGTAGAGCGTCCTGAGAAGAGGTACATCTCATTTAGCAGACTTAAACAATTTAACTCTTGTTATTACATGTAAATATATATCATGCCATATCTAATTATAATCTTGCAGACACAGAGGAGGAGATCGATCCCAATCGGCTACTCCACAGCAGAACTACAGAAACCACGGTCACTCTCATGACCATAATCGATCAGATAAGAGAAGCGGTGGTGATAACTACCGCGACAGCTCCAACTCATCTGGAAACCACAGGTGATTCTTTAAGCTTCACATTACTAAACCATCGTGTAAAACAAAATCTAACTTTAAGTATGTCAACAGAGATGCTGGGTTGGGGCGTGACCAATACTACAGAGGTCAGTAGACTTCCCGACCAGCAAATTTTGGTAATTTTAAATTTCAGCTAAACAGCCTTAGTCTAGTTATGTTATCAGGATCGTGACACTTGTACATCTTCTTATCTCAGGTTCTCAGCAAACCAGAGCTGCTTCTACGAGGTATTCTAATCCCACTTTCACCACATGTGGGAAGAAACACTCGGAGTCGTGCCTCCGTGGTTCGGGTGGTTGTTACAAGTGTGGTCAGTGGGGCCATATGATGAGGGATTACAAGAAATGAGAGTTTACCAGTACCTCAAGCCATGCTCCTCAGATTTTACCACCACCACCACCACTACCACCAACCACTGGTCGTGTTTATACTACTACCCGAGAGCAAGCAAATAAGACCACAGGTACCATTACTGGCATTTTGTTTATACACGGACAGGCTGCCTACGTTCTTTTCGATACAGGCGCCACACATTCAGTTATATCTACTTTATTTGGTGTTAGAATAAACATAACCCCTACACCACTAGACAGTATCCTGAGTATATCTACACCCATGCGAGACTGTGTACACATTACCTAGGTGTACATGAATCTCCTTGATGAGACTGCTTTTATACATAGTCTCATCGTTCAAATTAGGCTTAAAATGCATAAAGTATCATAAAAAATGCCAAATATATGCTTGTGTTTGTTGCTTGTGTATTTTAGGTACGGATATCGAGAAAATGACAAAAGATCACAAGGAATCAAGCAAAAACGAACACGGAAAACGAAGCCGCACAAAGAACCGGACTCGAAACATGAATTTTCATTGAAGTCCTTGAAGTTATGAAGATTGGCAAGATTGGTCTCTCATCTGTTGAAGACTTGTCACTTAATACCCTTGTAAATCCCAATTATTACATTTGGGTCCCTTAAGTTTCAAGATTATATCATAAAGGCCCTTGAAGAATGCAAAATATGTATATAAAACCCTTGGAACAATTATGATAAAACTTTTGTGGCCAAAGTATGAAACTAAAAAGTTTCATTTCAAAGGAAAGAGCTGTTTGAAGTTAAAAGACAAGAAGAAGAAAGATTGGGGGCTATTTGGGGCAGACATGGAAACTTCATCCCACCAATCACCAGCCGCCACCTCACCTTTGACTTTTGACCCACCAATCACACTCACTCCTTCATCCACGTCAACCTTCCACCACTTATTATTAACTGATTTAATCAGTTAAATAAATGTTCCCTCCCAAACACTTTTTGAACTTTAATCTCCCCCAAACTTATTAAACCCATCCCACACCTTACTAAAACCATCCCACACCAAAACCATGATCCCAACCAACCCATGTGAGCAGTAGAGACCTCCCCTGCTGCGTCACTTTCATCCCCAAACCCAAAAATCGACAAAACAAACGGTTGGATGCGTTTTCTTGTCCTCAAAGGAATTTTTAACGCTCAATATCATCACAAGACATATGCTACAACAAGGACAATCACATGGGCTCTTATTGACCAAGATTCGAATTTTCAAACCAAGGGTAATTGTGGACTTTCAGTCAATTAGGGTTTAGGGTTTCCCTTTCTTTGTAATATTTTAATCAGCTTTCTAGAAATTTATTTTGGTTAGTATAAAATGAGACGACTTGTGTCTCATTTTTCTCTTGTTCCAGTTTTTTTACAAGTCCTTGTAGCTTGTTTTATTAATGAAAGTTGGTATTTTTAAAGTAAAAATATAATTCCTTTTCAGTTATTTAAAAAGTGTCTTGACTTGTGTGAAGAAAACTGAGTTCCAATTTCTGATTTGTTAAGCATTTTGTGACCATTGTTTTTTTGTGAGAAATTTTGGTTAAAAGTGTTTGATTAACAAGAATAAAGAAAAGGTAATGGAAAACGTTTTTCTTTGGTTTTCAACTCAAACTTTAAACCAATCTCAGGTAGAAGTGAAAGTGGATACCTGCGATTAGCTTATTGAGTTTGAGTTGATTAATCTCAAGTGGTTTTGATGGTTTAGTATTTGGTTTTATAAAGTTTTCAGTTTTCAGAAATTTGGTGTTTTCAAATCTTTTTTTAAAAGATTTTGGTTATAAATTTTACTCACAACTTACTACTTATATAAGCCTGCTCATAAGCTGTTGATACAAGCTTATGAGCATCAGCTTATATAAGCTTGAAGGTGCTTTTTGTCTTGTGGTGTTGTGCAGGGTAACAAGGAAGCAACAAGTCCTCATTTAAGTCATTCTATTTATTTCCTGTTTGAAGATATTGTCTAGCCTAGGGTCCTTCTTTGGACTCCTACAACATGCTTCTTCTACACTTCTAAAGCTCACTTAAGACCCTTAGATCAGCCTTTGGAAAGCATAAGCAGGTACCAAGCTAAAACCGTTTGGCTAATTTATTGAGAAGTTTTATTTGAGCTTATATGAAGTTGGTGTGAATCTGCCTATTTGTTATTTTTCCGGTTTAATCATGTTCCTTTAGGGTTATGATGCATGTCTAGAAGCTTGGAATCAATTTTTGTTTAAATATGTATGCATTTAGTTTGTTAAAATTTGATTTTCAGAACTTAAGGGTTGTTTGGGATAAGGGTTTAAGCTACAAGGTTGATAAGCTGTTGACTTGAAAACTGCCTAACACACTTGATCTATCAGTAGTAGTTTATTTTTATCATTGGTTTTGAGTTTGGTTAGGTTTCATAGGATTTGCATGTTCTTATTTTTGCTTAGACTTGATAAATTCAGTATGCCTTTAAATGCCTAGATTTTTAGTGTAATTTTTCATTTGATCTTTGCACTCTGATAGGATTTGGGTTAATCTAGGATTGTGTTCAGTTTGTATGTGATTTGGTTTGGTTTTATGTAAGTTTGTGACTATTGAATCTCATCTAAGTGCCAAGTGCATCAGCAAGACTGCCCATATGCTTGTTTCTGTTTTTCAGCAATTTGATGTTCCATGTGTATGTGATTTTGGTGTGCTAATTTGAGTTTTTCTTGTTTATTATGACTCCCCACAACCCAAGTGGTTATGGGGGTGCCTTGTCTTGCCAAAATATCCAACAAACCAACAAGAATTAGCCAAAAAAGGCCACCAATAGCAAATTCACTTCTCTGGTCCATCAGAGAACGTCCTTTATTCTTGTGTTTTTTTTAGTTTCATCAAATATCGGATAAGACTGGCTTTGGGTTTTATTGTTACTGTAGCTAGTTTTGTTTAACTGGGCACGTTTTTGTGATTTCTAGGTATTAATCTTGTTTGATTTTAAATATTTTTGTGTTTTTGGAGTAGTGTAGATCACTGGTTTTAAGTTTTATAAAAAGAAAAATAAAAAAAAGTTTTATAAAAAGGAGACTGGACTCGAACTTGCGCCATCTCTCCCACACACCAACGTGATAACCATTTGCCCTTGGGTCTTTTACTGGTAAGAGTTTACCCAGTTTAGTACTTAATGGTTTATTGGTTAGGGCTTATTAATATAAAGCGTGTGTTAATAAGCTATTTCCAGCTTATTCACTTAGCATTTTTTCTTTCTTTTGATTTTTCCCTTGTTTGTCATAGCATTTAATACTTTTTGGCATAAAAACTTTATTTTTCACGTTTGTATTTAATTTATTAGGATTATTTTTAGTTTTAATTTAATAAAGTAATTAAAAAATAGGAAAAAGTGTTTTAAAAATCTAAAAAAATAGTTTTTAAGTTTTTAATAGTATTTTAGAGGTTTGCATCAATTAAAGTTTCAAAATTACTTATTTTTGATTTTATTTAATTTTAGGGTTTTTAAGCAACTTTAAAAATTAATATAAAATTATTAAAAAGGTTTTGGGAATTTTGGCTTGCATTTTTGTCTTAGTTACACTTTTCTTGATTTATTATAATTTTTTGGTAATTTTTAGAGTACTTTCATTTTTCGTCGACTTTTTCAATTTTACGTTTTTTACGTCTTAGGATAATTTTTAGTGTAATTTCTCTTTTCTCACAAATATAATCACAAATTAATCATCTCGTTACACACACACCAAGTCTCCTTGAGAATGATCCCACACAAAGGGTCATTTGTGCACGATTTTCCTAAATCGTCGTACTTGCCCTAATTACGCTCATTTTCCTAAAAGACGTAAAATTTACAACCATCATTTTGGCGCCGCTGCCGGGTAGGCGTGTTGTGTTTTGATTTTGGCAATTGTTGTTTTTATATATAGCCATAATATCTATTGTATTAGTAGCACTCTACTAATACGTATTATCGGTTTTTCGTTTTTTGTGTGAATATTATTAATATATTGTATACGTAGAACAATAAACACAAGTATTCCAAAAGTGTGAAAACACAACCTTGACTTGGGAGGTCATTACCCAATCATTGTATTCGAATCTCAAACCAAAAGAAAAAGGCAAAAATAGATAAATTCTTTCGTGAAGCTCGATTTTGAAAAATACAAACTATAAGGTGGGTATGAGGCGGGTATTATAAAATATACCCTAAGGAAAAAGGCTCTCTTCGCGCCGCCTCGTTTCCCCGCTTGCTTGTGAGTATTTGATTTTGAGAGCTAATCGAGGGTTTTGCCGGCTAAAGTATTATTAAGTATCATATATACTTTCTTGGTTTCATTTGATTAAACCCTCTTGAACGTTTTGGTGTTCCACCAACGTTCTAAAGTCATCGAAGGCGTTCACTTCACGTGATCGATTTCATTCCTTGAGGCTTCTTTAATCAAGAGATTTGATTAAGGAGGAGATTTATAGATTTTGGTCTACTTAATACAATTTCAAAATCCAAAAAAGTAAAAACAATCAAAAATCCAAAAAAATTGAAAAAGTTAAAAACACCAAAAAGAATCTTCTTTGCACATCCCCACGTCGTACGTGACGTTTATGCAAACTCGTAATCAAGCAAGACGTGCACGTAAACGTAGAAACCGAGTGAGGAACCTATTGTAGAACAAGAAGCTATCATGGCTAATCGTACTATGATGGAGTTGCTTCAAGCACCCACCGAGGGTTTTGGAGAGGGCATTGTGATTCCCGCCATCCTTGTGGAGAACTTTGAGATCAAGACGGGTTTAATGTCTATGCTTCAAGCCAACAAGTTTCGCGGACACGAAAAAGACAACCCACATTGTCACATTAGGCAATTTAACCGTCTCACCGCGACAAGCAAGTTTAAGGATGTACCCCACGATGCCATTAAGATGATGTTGTTTCCATACTCGTTAGATGGACCTGCCAAGATATGGCTCGAGAAAGAACCCCCAAATTCGATTTTGACGTGGGGTGATCTCGTTTCTAAGTTTGTGAATCAATTTTTTCCACCATCTAAAACAACACATTTGAAAAACTAGATTTCAAGATTTACTCAAAGGTCTAATGAAAGTTTTTCAATGGCTTGGGAAAGGTTTAAAGAAATGTTACATGAATGTCCACACCATGATTTTTCCGAATTGCATCAAATTGACTCTTTTTATAATGGGCTTAATGATCATGAACGAGATTACTTAAATACTGCCGCGGGTGGTAATTTTTTGTGCAAAACGACCGATGAGGCTTTAAAAATAATTGAGAATAGGTCTAAAGTTTATAGCCCTCGTAACACACCGAGTGTTGCCACTATGGGTTCGTCATCGTCGTCTCGTAACATGAGTGCCTTGCAAGATGAAGCAAATGAGGAGAATCGGTTTTTCGATAGGTTTTCGACTCTTATGACTCATTGGAAAGCACAAGATGCTTTGAATTCCGCATCGTTTAAGGCGGTTACTGTGACAATCTAACATTTTCAGGTAGTGAATTATTTTCTCGTATAATATTTTGAAACTTATTTTTGTGTTGGTTGATGAAATCACAATTTAAGGATTTAAATTTGGGCTTACGTGAATAATTTAGCGTCCTTTACGATTAAACCAGAAACCTTAGGATTACGTATTTACGTTTTTGAACTCCGTTTTTTATGAGACAATTTTTATTGGATTCGTTTTGTGCCGTTGATTAATAATTTATAAAAACGTTTTTCGTGAAACGACCCGAGGGCACGCAAATAGAGGAAACTAGAATCGAGGAGTACCCGTAAATTAGCGGGATGGGACAAAATAATTTATCCCACCCCACTATAACATGGGACGGCCAAACATGACACCACATCAAAGATGTGGCATCATGTAAACTAGTAGCTTACAAGTGTAAGCTTAGCTTAACACTTAAGCTTGTTTTTACCCACCAAACTAACAAAAACAACTAGCTTCTCATACCACCATTTCTCTCATGCAAAAACAACTAAAAACTCTCTCAACTCCATCACCATTGCCGTCCCACTTCAAGAACAAACACCCCTTTTAATCTTTTCTAGCCATAAAATACTTGTTATCTAGCTATATTATGGAGTTACCTTGAAGCCTTGATCACTTGGTGGCCATTTTAACAACAAAGGAGGTGATTTGCTTGTGTCCTAGGGCTGATTTCTCAACATACTTTCTTGGTGTTTGATGATCTTGGAGATACATTTGGTGTTCATCAAGTTCTTGTCTTCCAAAAACAAGATATACTCTTGGTTGGTAAAGAAGATCATCCTTTCTATTTTCTCTTGTTATTTTTGTAAAGAACAAATGTATTTTCTTTCTTGTTGTATATGTATATGATGAATATATGATGATAAAAATGTTGTGTGGGGATCAAGTGTTGATAAATATGCTTAAAAAGATTAATAACTATAAGAAACAAGGCTAAAATCATGCTTAATTTGTTGGCTGTATAAAAACAGTATGTAATCAAAACTTGAACTGATAAATTTGCATGGTAGAATCCATTTACAGTAAGTACAAGATGTCATACACATGTGAGAGTTGGCCATGCAATGGAATCATTAAAATGAGTGAGATATGATCAAAACAAGACGAGTGTGCTAATCTGAATAAAGCTGTTTTGTAGGGACTGTTAAGGATAGTTAAACTTAAAATGAGCAGTAGCTATAACTAAGTTAATTATAGCACATAATATGAAGTTCATGCCATCCAAAAATGAGCTTCTAATTCATTGTATAACTCTAGATATGATAAAAATGGTGAAGATGAAAATAAAAATCAGATTTTAAAGAATTAATGTTTATTACTATTATATAAGCACTCAAATTATATAGTATAAAATGTGAAATTAAAACCCACTAACTTGTGAATTTCATTTATATAAATATGTATAAGGTTAAATAAATGGACAATTTATAAAAATGGTAGTTGAATAATATTTATAAGTTATAAAAACTATAAACATGATTTTTACGACTTTTTCGGCTATTTCCGTAAAATTAACGTTTTTCGCCAATTAAAACTTAGACGATCAAACCCGTCTAATGTAAAGTTTTTAAAAGTCATATACTGATATATAAGTATCTAATACAAGTAAAAACCGATAAAACCCGAACTATAGGACATACGGACATTAAGGAGCTAAGTAAGCATATTGGACTAATAATTGGACTAAATAAGTTAAACACTTATAAAAAGTACTTATTGGGCTTAACCCATTTGGGCCCAACATGTAAAGTGTAAATACTGATAATATAAGTATAAAATGAAATAATACAAGTTAAAGAACTTATACTAAGCTTATTGGACTTAAAATAGGTAAATAGGTAAAATTAGTAAACTAGTAAAAAGTTACCAATACGTAAAAACTAAAATAAGTAAACAAGGATATATAAACCCACTTGATCATCATCATATGTAAAAAAATCATCACATTATATTGTTATTTGGATAAAGTAATTGGACCAAAGTCTAAGACCGATTATTATTTATATAGGTTTCCGTGACCGAAGCACGCCCGTAGACGATAATCCGCCTTTCATTATCAACGTGAGTTCATAGCCTCACACTCTTTTAAATGTTTTATAAAATGATTTGTAAACCCGCGAGGGAGATAACATGCTAGTTTTTTTATAAAAATAGAACACAAGTAGTCCCGATGGTATGCTTAATGATATGGACCCGAATGATGCTATGACCCTATAAAAGAGATAAAAAGGATTATTAGTAGTTAGGTTATGTCACTTAAAGTCCCATTAGCATGAATTGTGAACTACCGGGATTTGGTAGACGCTTATGCATATGATAGTACTATTTGGGGACGATCACCCCAGTTCGCGCCTTGACGGTTGATCCCCGTCGTACCACATTGATTGGTAAGCGAATTTATGTATGAGAAGATTACATAGCGTATTTTTTGTGACGACACGCTAACTTAGATGGGCAAATTGTTTGTCAGGTTCGCAGCCCGTTGTTTTCACAATAAGGTAACAATGTCATGCGGCTAATAATAATCCTATATACAATACAATAACGATGCTAATAACGATAATAATATTACCTATAATGGTAATATTGAGGCTACGGTCTCATGGACGGTTTAAGATGTATGCTTGATTTATATATTGCTTGACTAGCAATACGAGGACTTACTTCCGATATTATACTTGTGTTCTGATTTTAACGATTGTTTTATATAATGGTTTTTATTAAACTCTATGAATTCACTCGGCATTCGTTGATATGATTTTTGCATGTTTTTATCTCAGGTGCTTGAAGGTAATCCGGATGGAGATCGACTTTGATGGCCCACATAATATTAAAAATGTTCATTCGATCTATGTTTTGTAAACTTAATGACCTGTATAATTTGGGACCTGTTGTATACTTTAAAACTTTTTATCGAATGAATGTATGTTAAACCTTGTACAACCATTTTTATGTGTTGTCTATGATTGGAGTTATTGTGCTATCCCGTAACACTCTGAAAGACCCTTCCGCTGTACCGATACGAAAATTGAGAGTGTTACAGTTTGGTATCAGAGCTCTCGTTATAGAGAACAAAAGATTTTAAAAACCAAGGTTTTGAACAAAACTTTTCAAAATCTTTTGACAATGAACATTTTAGAAAATATTTGAAAAATCTTTTGACTATAACGGTGCCAGAGATCTCCGACGTTACCAACAAGCCCTATTGAGAAGAAATATATTTTGATATATATAATTTAATTTATATATATGTATATATCATGGTTTTAGTATGTGATTGTTTAAATAGTATGTTATCCTAATACGAGATATATATAAATACAGATTGTCATGGCTGACCCTAATATTCCTGTAGAGAACCATGCTATTCCCGAACTTAATGTAGATGATGATCCTTATTTTGACTTAGTAGATTATGATATGGATGATGAGGAGGAACCATTTGAGGATCCCGAGCCCAAGATAGGACTAGGAGATCAGATTGCCCCTCAGGTTGATATGGTAGAAAATGAGATTGATAATGTTGATATTGAGAATGATGATGATGAGATTGGGTTAGATAATTTAGATGATGAGATTGACGACGAGGATGTCGAGGAGGATATAGGTATAGACGATGAGGTTGATGATGATGAGGAAGTTGAGCTTATTTACCCTTATGATGTTCCAGAAGGTGAGACTTTATCCCCACCAGTTTATTTGTCTGATTCTGAGGTTGAGCTACCTAGGGATGAAATGTCTGAATCGTCTGAATTTGATTCTGAATCAGAGGAGGATAATGATGATAATGCACCTGACGGTACTGATGGTATTGCTACTCGTAGACGTGTGATAGGAGAGTCGTCTAGTACTCGAGAGGCTACTCATATTGTTGTTTTGCACCATGGGCCTTGAGACGTGATCTAGATGCTTCCCGTGTTAAGAGTAGTATGACAGAGATTGGATTAGGTGTTGTTCAGACTCATGTTGCTTATTTGGAGTCGAAGACTAAGGTTGGTGAGAAAGAGCGGGAATTGCTTAGTTTGGATTTGACTGATGTAGAGCGTGGTTTGAATGAGGCTTTTAGGAGGTTATCGGTGTTAGAAAGTGGTGAGTTTGCTGATATGAAGAAAAAGGTGAATTCTATGGAGATTCAGTTGAGTGTAGCTCGTGCGATATGTGAGAAAGCTGAGAAGGAGTTGAATATATCTGTGGGATGGAATAGTAGATTTTATGCTGACATGGTTGAAAGAGGAGTGATCCGTAAGCGCCCAGCTGAAGATGTGTCTAGTGATCGTCTGACAAAGATACAAAAGACGATGGATAATAGACCATCTGGCGGTTCTCAGTAGACCAGTCTGTATTTAGTAGTGACCTTTGTATCTTTTGTACTTTTGTAGCTTTGACTGAACCGACTTGTTAGTAGTAGACTTGGCACGAATTTTGAATATATATAGTGCTAGAACTTTGATATGGGATGTAACTAAGACAATGCTTTTGTTTCAAATCGAATGAAATATGTATCTTGTCTTGAATTCCATATTGTGCCTTGTTTGTATCTTGATTATGAATTCAATCCATATTATATGAATCCTTGTTGGGTGAATGCTTAATACTTTGAAATTGTGAAATTATAGAACTATGCCGCCCAAGAAAGCTGTGACTGAGGATGATGTACATAGGATTATTACGGAGCAAGTTACCGCATCTATGACTGAATTTATGGCAAATGCTAGAAATGAAGCTGGCGGTAGTGGAGCTAGCGGTAGTGGAGCTGGCGGTAGTGGAATTGGCGGTACTAATGTGAATGTGAATGCTAATAATGTGAATGCTAATGCTGGAGGAAATGTAGGAGGACTTGGAACTAATGCACCTGAAGTTGGTGGCTGTACTTATGTGACGTTCATGAAGTGTGAACCTCTACCTTTTAATGGAACTGAAGGTGCTGTAGGGTTAAGCCAGTGGATTGAGAAGATTGAGTCGGTGTTTCGGATTAGTAAGTGTAAGGAGGAAGATAAGGTGACTTTTGCTATGGCTACTCTTAAAGGTCGTGCGTTGACTTGGTGGAACGGGAGAATTGCTTTCATGGGTATTGATGCTGCTAATGCTACTCCTTGGGCTGAAATTAAGAAGTGGATGACTTTGGAGTTTTGTCCCCGTAGTGTGATTATTAGGTTAGAACAAGAGTTGATTCATCTGAGAATGAAAGGTGTGGACATTGATAGTTATACAAACCAATTCCATGAGTTGGCCTTGCTATGTCCTCGATTGGTGGAACCCGAAGAGATCCAAATTGAACAATATATCAAAGGGTTGACCAAGAATATCCAGGGGGACGTGACATCATCTAAACCACTGACCATTGATGATGCTGTTCGAATGGCTTACCAACTCATTGGACAGATAATTCAGGATAGGGAAGATGAAGCCCATGTTGGTGAGAAAAGAAAGGGAGACGGTGATCGTGTAGATAGAGGTGATAATAGGAAGAATTTCAATCGTCGTCAGAACCAGAAAAAGGGGAATTCAAATGCTCTTACCAACAACACACCGCGAAACGATGATAGATGTCCTAAGTGTGGCAACAAGAGGCATGCTGGCGACTGCTGGAAGTTCCGAAATTGCGGAAAGCTTGGACACAAGGTTGAAAGGTGTAAGAAGGGAACCATTTGCTTCAACTGTAATGAAGAAGGTCATAGGAAATCGGAATGCCCCAAGTTGAAAGCGATTGTACCTGGAAGAAACCCCCAGGGTGGTGTCTATCAACTTGGAACAATTGAGGTGAAGAAAGAGGATCCGAATGTCGTTACCGGTACGTTTTTACTCAACAATCATTATGATGTTGCTTTATTTAATTCGGGTGCTGATAGGAGATTTGTATCCATAAAATTTAGTGCCCTTATTGACATTGAACCTGTTGAGGTAAATACCAGTTACGAGGTGGAATTAGCTGATGGTAAATTAGTGAAAACTAATAAGCTATTAGAAGGATGCTCTCTAAATCTCTTGAACTATTCCTTTCCGATTGATTTGATGTTGATAGAATTAGGTAGTTTTGATATTATTATTGGTATGGATTGGTTGTCGTTGAATAATGCTACTATTTTATGTGGAGAGAAGAAGGTTAAGATTCCTCTTAGGAATAGGACGTTAGTAATTGATGGTAATCGAAGTGAATCCCGTTTGAAAATCGTTTCATGTATTAAAGTCCAAAAGTACATCAGGAACGGTTGTGAGTTATTCTTAGCTCAAGTGACCGGGAATGAGTCTAGGGAGAAACGATTGGAAGATGTACCTATTATTTATGAATTTCCTGAGGTATTTCCTAAAGATTTACCCGGACTTCCACCGATAAGGCAAGTAGAGTTTCGAATCGATTTAATTCCTGGTGCTGCACCGGTGGCACGTGCGCCTTAACGATTAGCCCCTTCTGAATTAAAGGAGTTATCTGAGCAACTTAAGGAGTTGTCTGATAAAGGTTTTATTCGACCGAGCTCGTCGCCTTGGGGAGCTCCAGTCTTGTTCGTTAAGAAGAAGGATGGATCTTTCCGTATATGTGCATTGACTATAGGGAACTGAATAAGTTGACAATTAAAAATCGATATCCTTTACCTAGGATTGATGATTTATTTGATCAACTACAAGGATCTAGTGTGTATTCTAAGATAGATTTGCGGTCAGGATATCACCAACTTCGCGTCCGTGAAGAAGATATTCCTATAACTGCATTTAGAACTCGTATGGACACTATGAATTTCAAGTAATGCCATTTGGGTTAACTAACGCACCTGCGGTTTTCATGGATTTAATGAATCGAGTGTGCAAGCCCTACTTGGATAAATTTGTGATTGTGTTTATTGACGATATTCTAATCTATTCTAAGAATGAAGATGAACATAGAGAACATTTAAGGATTGTTTTGAATTTGTTGAAGGATGAAAAGTTGTATGCTAAGTTTTCGAAATGTGATTTTTGGTTAGATTCTGTGTAATTTCTTGGTCATGTGATTAACAAAGATGGAATTCATGTTGATCCTGCAAAGGTTGAAGCTATTAAGAATTGGTCTGTACCGACAACGCCAACGGAAGTGCGACAGTTCTTAGGATTGGCTGGCTATTATAGGCGATTCATTAAAGAATTTTCTTTGATAGCTAAACCCTTGACTAAGCTTACCCAGAAGAATAAACCTTTCGTTTGGGGAAGTGATGAAGATGGAGCATTTCAGACATTGAAGCAAAAATTATGTAGTGCGCCAATCTTATCATTACCCGACGGGAGTGAAGATTTTGTAGTGTATTGTGATGCATCTCTTAGAGGCTATGGAGCTGTTTTGATGCAGCGAGAGAAAGTGATAGCTTATGCTTCTAGGAAATTAAGGAAGAATGAAGAGAATTATACTACTCATGATCTTGAGTTAGGAGCTGTAGTCTTTGCTCTTAGGTTATGGAGACATTATCTGTATGGCACCAAGTGTACGATGTTCACTGATCACAAAAGCCTACAGTATATTCTCGACCAGAAGGAATTGAACATGAGGCAACGAAGATGGATAGAGTTGTAAAGTGATTATGATTGTGATATAAAATATCACCCAGGAAAATCCAATGTTGTTGCCGATGCGTTAAGCAGGAAAGATAAAGAGCCTATCAGGGTACGTTCTCTAGTCTTGAATGTGCACAATAATTTGCCTGAGCAAATTAGAAATGCGCAATTAGAAGCTTGTAAGAAGGAAAATTTTGTTAATGAAGGGTTCCGAGGAGAAGGAGATCCTTTAGAGATTAGAGCTGACGGAGTGAAATGCTTAAGAGGTCGTATATGGATACCTAAGTTTGGAGGCTTAAGAGATTTGATTATGTTAGAATCCCATAAATCTAAGTATTCCATTCATCCGGGATCTGATAAGATGTACCATGATTTGAAGAAGTTGTACTGGTGGCCGAATATGAAAGCTGACATAGCTATGTATGTTCTTCAATGCTTGACTTGTGCTAGAGTCAAAGCTGAACATCAAAAGCCACCAGGACTACTTCAACAACCAAAGATTCCTGAATGGAAGTGGGAGCGAATTACGATGGACTTTATCACCAAGCTTCCTAGAACATCATCTGGAAACAACTCGATTCAGGTCATTGTCGATAGACTGACCAAATCAGCACACTTCATTCCGGTTAAAGAGCAGTTCTCATTGGAGAAGCTGACTCGTATATATCTTGATAATGTTGTATGCAAGCATGGAGTGCCTGTATCGATCATTTCAGATCGAGATCCTAGATTCGCATCGAATTTTTGGAAATCTCTCCAAAGATCTTTGGGAACGAATCTCGACATGAGCACTGCTTATCACCCCCAGACTGATGGGCAGAGTGAAAGGACGATACAAACACTAGAAGATATGTTGAGAGCTTGTGTGTTAGATTTTGGTAAGAATTGGGATAAACATTTGCCGTTAGCAGAGTTTTCGTATAACAATAGTTACCATTCTAGTATTAAGGCTGCACCGTTTGAAGCTTTGTATGGTAGGAAGTGTAGATCTCCTGTATGTTGGAGTGAAGTTGGGGATACCCAGCTCACGGGACCGGAATTGATCCGGGAGACTACGGAGATGATAGTTCAGATTAAGAATAGGTTGTTGACTGCCCGTAGTAGACAGAAAAGTTACGCGGATGTGCGGCGGAAGCCGATGGAGTTTAAAGTGGGTGACCAAGTAATGTTGAAAGTATCGCCATGGAAAGGCGTTATAAGATTTGGAAAGCGAGGGAAATTGAATCCCCGTTATATTGGACCCTTTAAGATTTTATCTAGAGTAAGTCCGGTGGCTTATAAACTAGAGTTACCCCCAGAACTTCATGGTGTTCACAACATATTCCATGTATCTAATCTGAAGAAATGTCTAGCAGTGAGTGATGAGAAAATTTTGTTGGATAAGGTTCGAATAGATGGGAAGTTGCATTTTATCGAAGAACCCGTAGAGGTTATGGATCGTGAGGTAAAGCAACTGAAACAAAGTCGGATACCTATTGTCAAGATCCGATGGAATTCAAAGCATGGACCGGAATATACTTGGGAACGAGAGGATGAAATATGGAAGAAATATCCGCACCTCTTCGATTTCAATAAGAAACGAACATCAAAATAAAATGGATCACGAGGACGTTGATCCCTTTTAGGAGGAAAAGCTGTGACAATCTAACATTTTCTGGTAGTGAATTATTTTCTCGTATAATATTTTGAAACTTATTTTTGTGTTGGTTGATGAACTCGCAATTTACGGATTTAAATTTGGGCTTACGTGCATAATTTAGCGTCCTTTACGATTAAACCGGAAACCTTAGGATTACGTATTTACGTTTTTGAACTCCATTTTTGATGAGACAATTTTTATTGGATTCGTTTTGTGCCGTTGATTCATAATTTATAAAAACGTTTTTCGTGAAACGACCCAAGGGCACGCAAATCGAGGAAACTAGAATCGAGGAGTACCCGTAAATTAGCGGGATGGGACAAAATAATTTATCCCACCCCACTATAACATCGGACGGCCAAACATGACACCACATCAAAGATGTGGCATCATGTAAACTAGTAGCTTATAAGTGTAAGCTTAGCTTAACACTTAAGCTTGTTTTTACCCACCAAACTAACAAAAACAATTAGCTTCTCATACCACCATTTCTCTCATGCAAAAAAAACTACAAACTCTCTCAACTCCATCACCATTGCCGTCCCACTTCAAGAACAAACACCCCTTTTGATCTTTTCTAGCCACAAAATACTTGTTATCTAGCTATATTATGGAGTTACCTTGAAGCCTTGATCACTTGGTGGCCATTTTAACAACAAAGGTGGTGATTTGCTTGTGTCCTAGGGATGATTTCTCAACATACTTTCTTGGTGTTTGATGATCTTGGGGATACATTTGGTGTTCATCAAGTTCTTGTCTTCCAAAAACAAGATATACTCTTGGTTGGTAAAGAAGATCATCCTTTCCATTTAATCTTGTTATTTTTGTAAAGAACAAATGTATTTTCTTTCTTTTTGTATATGTATATGATTAATATATGATGATAAAAATGTTGTGTGGGGATCAAGTGTTGATAAATATGCTTAAAAAGATTAATAACCATAAGAAACAAGGCTAAAATCATGCTTAATTTGTTGGCTGTATAAAAACAGTATGTAACCAAAACTTGATGAGTGTGCTAATCCAAAACAGTAAGTACAAGATGTCATACACATGTGAGCGTTGGCCATGCAATGGAATCATTAAAATGAGTGAGATATGATCAAAACAAGATGAGTGTGCTAATCTGAATAAGCTGTTTTGTAGGGCCTGTTAAGGATGGTTAAACTTAAAATGAGCAGTAGCTATAACTAAGTTAATTATAGCACATAATATGAAGTTCATGCCATCCAAAAATGAGCTTCTAATTTATTGTAGGACTCTAGATATGATAAAAATGGTGAAGATGAAAATAAAAATCAGATTTTGAAGAATTAATGTTTATTACTATTATATAAGCACTCAAATTATATAGTATAAAATGTGAAATTAAAACCCACTAACTTATGAATTTCATTTATATAAATATGTATAAGGTTAAATAAATGGAAAATTTATAAAAATGGTAGTTGAATAATATTTATAAGTTATAAAAACTATAAACATGATTTTTACGATTTTTTCGGCTATTACCATAAAATTAACGTTTTTCGCCAATTAAAACTTAGACGATCAAACCCGTCTAATGTAAAGTTTTTAAAAGTCATATACTGATATATAAGTATCTAATACAAGTAAAAACCGATAAAACCCAAACTATAGGACATACGGACATTAACGAGCTAAGTAAACATATTGGACTAATAATTGGACTAAATAAGTTAAACACTTATAAAAAGTACTTATTGGGCTTAACCCATTTGGGCCCAACATGTAAAGTGTAAATACTGATAATATAAGTATAAAATGAAATAATACAAGTTAAAGAACTTATACTAAGCTTATTGGACTTAAATTAGGTAAATAGGTAAAACTAGTAAACTAGTAAAAAGTTACCAATACGTAAACACTAAAATAAGTAAACAAGGATATATAAACCCACTTGATCATCATCATATGTACAAAAATCATCATGTATATTTTTATTTGGATAAAGTCATTGGACAAAAGTCTAAGACCGATTATTATTTATATAGGTTTCCGTGACCGAAGCACGCCCGTAGCCGATAATCTGCCTTTCATTATCAACGTGAGTTCATAGCCTCGCACTCTTTTAAATGTTTTATAAAATGATTTGTAAACCCGCGAGGGAGATAACATGCTAGTTTTTGATAAAAATAAAACACAAGTAGTCCCGATGGTATGCTTAATGATATGGAGCCGAATGATGCTATGACCCTATAAAAGAGATAAAAAGGATTATTAGTAGTTAGGTTATGTCACTTAAAGTCCCATTAGCATGAATTGTGAACTACCGGGATTTGGTAGACGCTTATGTATATGATAGTACTATTTGGGGACGATCACCCCAGTTCGCGCCTTGACGGTTGATCCCCGTCGTACCACATTGATTGGTAAGCGAATTTATGTATGAGAAGATTACATAGCGTGATTTTTGTGACGACACGCTAACTTAGATGGGCAAATTGTTTGTCGGGTTCGCGGCCCGTTGTTTTCACAGTAAGGTAACAATGTCATGCGGCTAATAATAATCCTATATACAATACAATAACGATGCTAATAACGATAATAATATTACCTATAATGGTAATATTGAGGCTACGGTCTCATGGACGGTTTAAGATGTATGCTTGATTTATATATTGCCTGACTAGCAATACGAGGACTTACTTCCAATATTATACTTGTGTTATGATTTTAACGATTGTTTTATATAACGGTTTTTATTAAACTCTGTGAATTCACTCGGCATTCGCTGATATGATTTTTGCATGTTTTTATCTCAGGTGCTTGAAGGTAATCCGGATGAAGATCGACTCTGATGGCCCACATAATATTAAAAATGTTCATTCGATCTATGTTTTGTAAACTTAATGACCTGTATAATTTGGGACCTGTTGTACACTTTAGAACTTTTTATCGAATGAATGTATGTTAAACCTTGTACAACCATTTTTATGTGTTGTCTATGATTGGAGTTATTGTGCTATCCCGTAACACTCTGAAAGACCCTTCCGCTGTACCGATACGAAAATTGAGAGTGTTACAGTTACCAAGAGTTGTATTTCGTATGGTGGAGCTCATGATTTTTCCGAGTGCATTACCGCGGATGGTAACACTTCGAATGCTTATGTAGCCACGGGAACTTATAACCAAAACGGTCAAGGTTCCCGCCAAAATCAAGCTCCACAAAATCAAAATGCTAACAACTATCGAAACAATCAAAATGGTGCTTACCAAAGAAATCAACGTAACTTCAATAACGGTAATTATCAAAGTGGAAATGGGCAAATTTCAAACCAAAACCAAAATCGTGATTTTCAAACTACCACACAAGGTTTTCAAAATGATCACACCAAAAATCTTCAAGGAGAATTTTTGAATTATGCTAAAGCAAACGATGTTAAGTTTGATCATATGCAACGTGAAATGGTTAGCTTTAGATCCGAGTTGAAAAACGAGCTTAAAAACGAACTTGCTAATGAACTTAAGACTCATGCTAATAAAATGGAAGGAAATGTTCAACGTCTCCAACAAAATCAACAAAAAGTAGAGCAAGGTCAACATGAGATTAAGCAAGAGTTGTTAAAAGCGGATGCTAGGCAATCTAAGTTTGAAGATCGAATGGGAAAAATGTTTGAAGCTATCATGTGTAAACCTTCTTCTTCGGGTGGTCTTTCTAGTGATACCATCGTGAACCCGAAAGGAGAATTGAAGGTTATTACTACTCGTAGTGGTAAAACTTTCAAAGAACCCATTTCTCGTCCAAGTACTTCTACGGAGAAGGAAAAAGAGAAAGAACCCGAGGTGGTGGTTGAAAAGGAGAAAATTCCAAGCCCACGAAGTACCGCTCAAACCACGCCTACGGTTGAACCAATACCAATAGTGGAACCCGAAATTCCAAGGCCGTTGCCTATGCCCCAACCCACACTACCCTTACCTTACCCTTCAAGACGAAACAAGGAAAAGGCACAAGAACGAAATAATTATCAATTTGAACTTTTTATGAAAATGTTTCGTGACTTGCATTTTAATATAAGTTTTGCCAATGCCTTGGTCATGATGCCTCGATTTGCTGCAAACTTTAAAAGTATGTTGAATAACAAAGAGAAATTGCAAAAGTCGTCTAGTTGTTCTTCGGTTTTTCTTAACCGCATACCTCAAAAAGTCGGTGATCCCTGTAAATTTTTAATCCCATGTGCAATACAAGATATGGAGGAATGCTACGCCTTAGCCGATCTTGGTGCTAGTATAAATTTGATGCCTCTTGAGATTTTTAAGTCGCTCAATCTTCCTAATCTCACTCCTTCGAGAATGTCAATCGAGATGGCCGATCATTCTATGATTCTAGCTTATGGAGTAGCCGAGGACGTCTTCATGAAAGTTGGAAAGTTCTACTATCCTGTGGACTATATCGTTGTTGACATTCCCATCGATCCTAAAGTTCCTCTAATTTTAGGTCGACCCTTTTTGGATACCTCGAGAGCACTTATCGGTGTGCATGCTATGAAAATCACTCTACGTTTCAATGACGAAGAACTCGTCATAAATGCAACTCAAAATTCTACTCTTTCTCATGTGTATTCTATCACGTCTTTGAACAATGTTAATCCCATAAAAAACATTTGCAAAAGGATTTCAAAAAGAGTTTTAGGAGTTGATGATAAAAACGATTTTCCTTCCCCTTCGCCGGTGGAGGTTAAGAGTGTTAAGCCTACGTTTCCAATCACGAATGATTCTTCGGATGATGAATATGTTGACCCCAATGGGGAAGTTTTCTTTGTTGACAAAAGTTTTGATAACTTACCACCACCAAAACCAAAACGGTTTTCAAATGTGAGAATTTTTAGTGTGACTAACATTGTTTTAGAAACACCAAATATTTTTGACATAATCAAGTCGGGTTTTCATAAGGAGAGTTTAAAATATGAAAAAGGAAAAAAAATTTAATTGGATTTAAAAGATTTTTCTACACTGCTAACTCCGTCATCACCTCGTGTTTTGAGTGCTACAAGCTCGTCTTCTCCTTTTGACGATGCTTTGTGTGGATCAAGTGTGGGGGAAGCCCCCTATGTTCCCTCCCCTTTCTCCATCGAAAATGAGAACGCCACCTTCGATCCCGGAATTGCTTATAAAGGTAAATCTCGATCTTCCACCGATGCAATAAATGGTAAATCTTTCTATTTGATTGGTGCGAGTCTACCTCGAGTAGCTCATGGTTTTGGTAACTTACCCATTGTCCCACCCTTCTATTTCTTCTCATCTATTTTCTTTAAACCCTTTGGGTTTGTGTTGACACATGATGAAGTGGCGTTGATTTGTTTATCCAATGAAAACGAGAACGCCATCTTCGATCCCGGTATTTTGCACCATCAAAGGACTTAGTCCTTAGTACCGGTTGTTTTTGGGCCTTGTTTATCATGTAAGCCCCACCAAAAATTGACCATACCATGATTATCCCTAAATGATCACATTTATGGGGGATTCGAGTTGAGCTTTTGACTCGGTTATCAAAAACAAGGTGCCTCATGGGGGAGACCCATGCTTATCCATGTACATATTATCGCTTTCTAATTAGTTTAGTGTGAGGGGATTTGTGCCCTTCCAACCTTTGTTCCGTGGTTGTTTGTGAATTGTGGTTTTTAGATCATGATCTTCACGATTGGAGCCTCTCGTGTTGGTTTATGAGAGCACTCGATCGTTTTCTTTGAAGACTTTCTCAATATCCATGATATATCCTTTGGTGCTCTAACCTTAGGTTTATAGCACACTTCATAAACGGCTTTAAATTTAACGGTTACACCCTTTCCATGCTAGATTAGGCATTCGACCACGTCTCTAGTATGGGGGCGCTTGCACCCCTAGACTCGAAACATTGAGGAAAATGTTTAACTTTAGTATGGGGGGTGAATAGATACTTGCCTTGCCAAACCTTCACGCTTTCCAAAGTTTATCTTTTTGTTTATTGTTTTGTTGCAAAATAAGGCTAAAAATGGCCAAATTTTAATATTTTTCTCATGTTTTATAAAGTGTTTGAAGACACGAATGTAGATTTTCCGATGGCGAGAATAAGAGTAATTTTTGGTTCGACCGTGCGTGTTGAGCACTTAGCTTAGATTCCTTAACTTTTTAGGCTAAGTATCTTAAATGAGGACGAGAAATGATAGAGTTATTTATAAGTCTCGTAATCGTTCACGATCTCATGTGTAGTAATTATTAGCTTATTCTCCCCACGCTTTTGATAATAAATTGTTAATAAATATTGATTTAGCGGTTTAGTCACTATTGTTGGTTTCTTATTTGTTTTAATAGCTTCCATGTAATTAAATTGGGAAGACATTAAGGTATCGCCAGCGTCACGGTTTTGAAGTATTGGCACCCGAATAATCGAAAGCTTCACCCAATAATAAGATTTCAAGTGCTCACCTAAATCAAGCAAACAATTTGAAGCCTACAAGGCCGAAAAATCTATGCAAAATTGAAAGTGAATCAAGCCTTAATCTTTGAAGCTATAAAGATCCAAAATTCGCCTTAGCGTGAGGATATATGTCTTTGGCTAATAAAACCACCGATGAGGTGGATAATAAAAGGCAAGGCAAGACCAAAGTCATAATAAAAGCTTCATGGCGAAGTTGAATAAAAGATGGAGGTAAACCATGATAATAAAACCACCTATGATGAGGCGGATAATAAAAGTCATGGTAATAAGTTTCATGTTCAAAACCGTTATAAAATCGTGTTTATCGATCCTTCTTGTTGACTTAATTTTTTGACATCGTTGTCTATTAGGAGGGGTTATTGATTTGATGGTCTTGGTTACACCGTTAGGACTCTATTTTTAGACCTAAATCTCTATTATCGCATAAGTCAAACAATGTATCCTCGTGAAACATTCAAGACATAATAAAATATAAGAGATACAACTTAGGAAAATGGGAGGATAAGTATGTGATTAGGGCATATGAGTAGTGTTAGCATTACTAACTTATAATGAAAATGATCTCGTTGCACGCTTGGCATGGAATTGGGGTGAAAATTGAGGACGACGAAATTATTTCTAACGAAGCATTCACGTGTTCTTATTCTATGAACCTAAACGTCCCATTTGCGATGAAAATCATACATTATGTCTAAAACACAAGAAAGTAGTAGTAATAGTAGTAGTGTAGCTAGTTTATGATTCAATAAAAGTGAATAAAAATGAATTTTGGAGATGCTACGATACTTTATTCTAGCATTGCGTGAGGGAATGGCAATGGTTTAGTATGGGGGAGTGATGAGACTGCTTTTATACATTGTCTCATCGTCCAAATTGGGCTTAAAATACATAAAGTATCATAAAAAATGCCAAATATTTGCTTGTGTTTGTTGCTTGTGTATTTTAGGTACGGATATCGAGAAAATGACAAAAGATCACAAGGAATCAAGCAAAAATGAACACGAAAAACGAAGCCGCACAAAGAAACGGACCCGAAACATGAATTTTCATTGAAGTCCTTGAAGTTTTGAAGATTGGCAAGATTGGTCCCTCATCTTATGAAGACTTGTCACTTAATACCCCTGTAAATCCAAATTATTACATTTGGGTCCCTTAAGTTTCAGGATTATATCATAAAGGCCCTTGAAGAATGCAAAATATGCATATAAAACCCTTGGAACAATTATGATAAAACTTTTGTGGCCAAAGTATGAAACTAAAAAGTTCCATTACAAAGGAAAGAGCTGTTTGAAGTTAAATGACAAGAAGAAGAAAGATTGGGGGCTATTTGGGGCAAACATGGAAACTTCATCCCACCAATCACCAGCCGCCACCTCACCTTTGACTTTTGACCCACCAATCACACTCACTCCTTCATCCACGTCAACCTTCCACCACTTGTTATTAACTGATTTAATCAGTTAAATAAATGTTCCCTCCCAAACACTTTTTAAACTTTAATCTCCGCCAAAACAAATTAAACACCCCAGCTAATCCCCTATAAACCCTAATTTAACCCAGGTTCAATCACGACAAAAACAAAGGGGTTTTGTTTCCCCTTTTCCAGATCATTAATTAACAACTTACTAAACCCATCCCACACCAAAACCATGATCCCAACTAACCCATGTGAGCAGTAGGGACCTCCCCTGTTGCATCACTTTCATCCCCAAACCCAAAAATCGACAAAACAAACGGTTGGATGCGTTTTCTTGTCCCCAAAGGAATTTTTAACGCTCAAGATCATCACAAGACAGCTACTACAACAAGGACAATCACATGGGCTCTTATTGACCAAGATTCGAATTTTCAAACCAAGGGCAATTGTGGACTTTCAGTCAATTATGGTTTAGGGTTTCCCTTTCTTTGTAATATTTTAATCAGCTTTCTAGAAATTTCTTTTGGTTAGTATAAAATGAGACGACTTGTGTCTCATTTTCTCTTGTTCTAGTTTTTTTTACAAGTCCTTGTAACCTGTTTTATTAATGAAAGTTGGTATTTTTGAAGTAAAAATATAATTCCTTTTCAGTTATTTAAAAAGAGTCTTGACTTGTGTGAAGAAAGCTGAGTTCCAATTTCTGATTTGTTAAGCATTTTGTGACCATTGTTTTCTTGTGAGAAATTTTGGTTAAAAGTGTTTGATTAACAAGAATAAAAAAAAGGTAAAGGAAAACGTTTTTCTTTGGTTTTCAACTCAAACCTTAAACTAATCTCAGGTAGAAGTGAAAGTGGATACCTGAGATTAGCTTATTGAGTTTGAGTTGATTAATCTCAAGTGGTTTTGATGGTTTAGTATTTGGTTTTATAAAGTTTTCAGTTTTCAGAAATTTGGTGTTTTCAAATCTTTTTAAAAATATTTTGGTTATAATTTTTACTCACAACTTACTACTTATATAAGCCTGCTCATAAGCTGTTGATACAAGCTTATGAGCATCAGCTAATATAAGCTTGAAGGTGTTTTTTGTCTTGTGGTGTTGTGAAGTGTAACAAGGAAGCAACAAGTCCTCATTTAAGTCATTCTATTTCTTTCCTGTTTGAAGATATTGTCTAGCCTAGTGTCCTTCTTTGGACTCCTACAACAGGCTTCTTCTACACTTCTAAAGCTCACTTAAGACCTTTAGATCAGCCTTTGGAAAGCATAAGCAGGTACCAAGCTAAAACCATTTGGCTAATTTATTGAGAAGTTTTATTTGAGCTTATATGAAGTTGGTGTGAATCTGCCTATTTGTTATTGAGCTTTCTCTTTATACAATGTAAAAAAAAGGACCAACGACGATGAAGGAGGAGTAGGAGCTAGCATTAATTGAAGTAGGGGCGGAATCGAAGCGAAGAAATTCTGAGTTCCTGTCTGCTTTTTCTTTTTTGATTGATTTTATGACCGATAGAAATGGAATTTTTTATTAGATGCCCTATACCCACCCTCTTTGGTAGACCCTAACACGAATTATGTACACTACACAATGAGGATCACAATCATTGATACAGTTTGGATACCAAGCTATCTTATCAATATATTTACAAAAAAGCCTTCGATGTAGTGATGAAATTGTGATACATAATCAATCTATTTGTTTTGTTCATTACTAAAGAATCCTATAAAATCTTTCTATTTATCCTTTGAATTACTCATATATCCTATGAATTTCATTTCGCACCGGAAACTATTCTAGGAGAAGTTCGAATCCGTTCCGTTCGTCCTGTTTAATCATGTTCCTTTAGGGTTATGATGCATGTCTAGAAGCTTGGAATTAGTTTTTGTTTAAATTTGTATGCATTTAGTTTGTTAAAATTTGATTTTTAGAACTTAAGGGTTGTTTGGGATAAGGGTTTAAGCTACAAGGTTGATAAGTTGTTGACTTGAAAACTGCCCTAACACACTTGATCTATCAATAGTAGTTTATTTTTATCATTGGTTTTGAGTTTGGTTTGGTTTCATAGGATTTGCATGTTATTATTTTTGCTTAGACTTGATAAACTCAGTATGCCTTTAAATGCCTAGATTTTTAGTGTAATTTTTCATTTGATCTTTGCACTCTGATAGGATTTGGGTTAATCTAGGATTGTGTTCAGTTTGTATGTGATTTGGTTTGGTTTTATGCAAGTTTGTGACTATTGAATCTCATCTAAGTTGCAACTGCATCAGCAAGACTGTCCATATGCTTGTTTCTGATTTTCAGCAATTTGATGTGCCATGTGTATGTGATTTTGGTGTGCTAATTTGAGTTTTTCTTTTTTATTGTGACTCCGCACAACCCAACTGGTTGTGGGGGTGCCTTGTCTTGCCAAAATATCCAACAAACCAACAAGAATTAGCCAAAAAGGCCACCAATAGCAAATTCACTTCTCTGGTCCATCAGAGAACGTCCTTTATTTTTGAGTTTTTTTAGTTTCATCAGATATTAGATAAGACTAGCTTTGGGTTTTATTGTTACTGTAGCTAGTTTTGTTTGACTGGGCACGTTTTTGTGATTTCTAGGTATTAATCTTGTTTGATTTTAAATATTTTTGTGTTTTTGGAGTAGTGTAGATCACTGGTTTTAAGTTTTATAAAAAGAAAATTAAAAAAAAGGTTTTATAAAAAAGAGACTGGCCAGGACTCGAACCTGCGCCATCTCTCCCACACACCAACGTGATAACCATTTGCCCTTGGGTCTTTTACTGGTAAGAGTTTACCCAGTTTAATACTTAAGGGTTTATTGGTTAGGGCTTATTAATATAAGTCGTATGTTAATAAGCTATTTCCAGCTTATTCACTTAGCATTTTTTTCTTTCTTTTGATTTTTCCCTTGTTTGTCATAGCATTTAAGACTTTTTGGCATAAAAACTTTATTTTTCACGTTTGTATTTAATTTATTAGGATTATTTAGTTTTAATTTAAGAAAGTAATTAAAAATAGGAAAAAGTGTTTTAAAAATCTAAAAAATAGTTTTTAAGTTTTTAATAGTATTTTAGAGGTTTACATCAATTAAAGTTTTCAAATTAACTTAATTTTTATTTTATTTAATTTTAGGGTTTTTAATCAACTTTAAAAATTAATATAAAATTATTAAAAAGGTTTTGGAAATTTTGGCTTGCATTTTTGTCTTAGTTACATTTTTCTTGATTTATTGTAGTTTTTTGGTAATTTTTAGAGTACTTTCATTTTTCGTCGACTTTTTCGATTTTTACGTTTTTTACGTCTTAGGATAATTTTTAGTGTAATTCGTCTTATTCATTCTCTTTTCTCATAAATATAATCAAAAATTAATCATCTCATTACACACACACCAAGCCTCCTTGAGAACGATCCCTCACAAAGGGTCATTTGTGCACGATTTTCCTAACTCGTCGTACTTGCCCTAATTACGCTCTTTTTCCTAAAAGACGTAAAATTTACAACCATCACTCCTCTTGAGTTTGACGATAAAATCCGCCCGGTTAGTGCCCTACCTCTAGACATGCGCGAGTTCGATATTATTCTGGGTATGGATTGGTTGTCGGCTCATCGTGCCACCATAGATTGTCATGTTCACCGAGTCATCTTCAGTGACGTACAAACACCAGAGTTTATTCACGTGGTTTTCTGCTAGGAAAACACGTTCAGTTTATATCAGCTTTACATGTCCGTATTCTATTATACCATGGTTGTGAGGGTTTTCTAGCAACAGTTCATGACACCTCTCTTGAGACACCTTCCCTCCATGACAAGCCAGTTGTATCAGATTTTCCGAATGTCTTTCAAGAAGAACTTCCAGGCATACCTCCCATGCGAGAGGTAGAGTTTGGTATCGATCTCATTCCAGGTGCAGAACCAGTA
Source organism: Glebionis coronaria (assembly GCA_025667525.1). NCBI lineage: Eukaryota > Viridiplantae > Streptophyta > Magnoliopsida > Asterales > Asteraceae > Glebionis > Glebionis coronaria. Next base: position 346,340,043 of record CM046879.1, read on the forward strand.
TCTAAAGCTCCTTAGCGTATGGCTCCCGTCAAGCTTAAGTAACTGAAAGATCAGCTTCAAGAACTTCTAGAAAGAGGTTTCATTCGTCCAAGTGTGTCACCATGGGGCGCACCAGTTTTGTTTGTCAAAAAGAAGGATGGTAGTATGCGAATGTGTATTGACTATCGCGAGATGAATAAGCACACTATTTGTAATCGTTACCCACTTCGTCGTATAGATGATTTGTTTGATCAGCTTCAGGGTGCCAAGCATTTCTCAAAAATCGATTTACGATCAGGTTACCACCAGTTGCGTGTAAAAGACCAGGATATATCCAAAACTGCTTTTCGCACGAGGTATGGTCATTACGAGTTTGTTGTCATGCCATTCGGTCTCACAAATGCGCCTGTAGTATTTATGGACTTGATGAATTGAGTCTTCCACGAGTTCCTAGACAATTATGTGATTGTATTCATTTACAATATCCTTATTTTCTCTAAGTCCAAAGAAGAGCATGAGGATCATCTCCGTACAGTTTTGTAGATTCTCCGACGAAAGAAGCTTTATGCTAAATTTACTAAGTGTGAGTTCTGGCTGAATAATGTGACGTTTCTAGGCCATATCATTTCTGTAGAGGGAATTACCATGGACCCTTCAAAGGTGGAGGCTATCACTAAATGGCCGAGACCGACATCAGCCACTGAAGTCCGCAGTTTTCTTAGGTTAGCAGGATATTACCGTAGATTTGTAGAGAATTTCTCACGTTTGGCATTACCGTTGACCAAACTTATGCGTAAAGGGAAAAAGTTTATATGGACTGAGGAGAGAGAAAAGAGTTTCGAGTAACTCAAACATCGTTTAATTTCAGCGCCGATCCTTACTCTCCCATCTGGTACAGGTGGTTATCAGATTTACAGTGACGCTTCAGGGAAAGGTTTAGGTTGTGTACTTATGCAGCATGGGAAAGTTATTGCCTATGCTTCACGACAGCTAAATCCGTATCAGAAGAATTATCCCACACATGATCTGGAACTCGCAGCAGTCGTCTTTGCTTTCAAATTCTGGAGGCATTATTTATACAATGAGTCGTGTGATATCTTCACCGATCACAAAAGTCTCAAGTATATATTTACACAGCGAGAGCTGAACATGAGACATAGGCGATGGTTGGAGATACTGAAAGACTATGACACTAATATTGAGTATCACCCAGGTAAAGCGAATGTAGTAGCAGATGACCTTAGCAGAAAGTCAGGAATGATAAATGGCATAAAGGTTTAGGAGGAGATTATTCGGGACTTAGAGCGGTATGATATTGAGCTCTTAGTTCGCAGACGGAGAGGCTACTGGGATAGTCTGAGAGTGGAACCAGATTTACTCTCTCAGATTAAAGCTGCACAAAAGGATGATGGTGAAATCTAGGCATTTGTCCAGAATATTGACCAGAAGACTGAATTTCGTATCGATGAGGATGGTATTGTATGGCAGGGTACCAAACTCTGCGTTCCAGAAGACCCTGCTCTCATAGGTTCCACTAAGATGTACCACGATCTTAAGCAACATTTCTGGTGGAGTGGCATGAAGCAGGATGTCGCCACTTTTGTTTCTAAATGTTTAAACTGCTAGCAGGTTTAAATAGAGCATTAGCGTACTAGTGGCCCACTTTAGCCATTATATATTCCAATGTGGAAATGGGAAAGGTCTCTATGGATTTTGTCACCGGGTTACCAAGGACTCAAATGAAACATGATGCAATTTGGGTTATTGTCGATCGCTTGACCAAATCAGCTTATTTCATTCCTATCCGTAAAGATTTCGTAGTCAGTAAACTAGCAGACATATTTACGAGGGAGATCGTGCGATTACACTGTACACCTTCAGAAATTATATCAGACAGGGATCCACGATTCACTTCTCACTTCTGGGGAGGTCTGCATAAAGCTTGGGGAACCAGGATCAAGCTCAACACAGCTTTCTACCCGCAGACGGATGGTCAGTCAGAGCGTACCATCCAAACTTTGGAGGACATGCTACGCGCCTGTGAATTAGAATAGACACGACATTGGGATGACTATATCTGCTTGGTCGAGTTTGCCTACAACAAGAGTTGGCATGCCAGTATCAAGCGTGCACCCTTTGAGATGTTATACGGCAGGAAATGTCGTGCTCCTATTTGTTTGGATCAGGTTGGAGAACGTTTGGTTGAGGGACCAGAATTAATAGAGCTGACCAATGAAAAGGTCGCCATAGCCAGGGCAAAGCTGCAAGAAGCGCGTACTCTCTAGAAGAGTTACGCCGACAAGCATCGCAGAGATCTATCATTTCAGACTAGGGATCGTGTATTCCTCAAAGTATCACCAGCACACGGGGTCAGGCGTTTCGGCCATAAGGGCAAGCGCAGCCCTCGCTACATCGAAACGTTCTAAATCCTCGAACGTATCGGTGAAGTATCATATCGGTTGGCATTACCGCCTCACCTTTCACACGCTCATAACGTGTTCCATGTATCACTACTCAGAGGGTACAACTATCATGAGCTTCACAAAGTTAATTATCCACTCGATCAGATTTGGGAGGACCTATCTTATATTGAAGAACCTGAAGTAGTCTTAGATCGCCAGGATCGAGTTATGAGTAGGAAAACTATTCCTTTCGTCAAGATCCTGTGGAGGAACCATACCGAAGCTAAAGTAGCCTGGAACACTGTTTGTAAGCCTCTGATTGAAGGTGGTCTGGGTATACGTAGGTTGGATGAATTTAATGCAGCTCTAATGACGTCGCATGTATGGAGTATTCTTTCTAAAAGAGAGTCTCTATGGGTGCGTTGGATTTATGATTATAAATTGAAAGATAGAAGTTTCTGGGATGTTTCATGTCTTAGTAATGTTAGTTGGTGTTGGCGTAAGCTTCTTTAGCTTAGGATTCTGATTCGTCCGTGCTTTTGGCACCAAATTCATGATGGTAGAGATACTTCTATGTGGTTTGATAAATGGGATGATGAATGCCCTATTGGGGATACTATTTCTGTCAGACATATTAATCGTTCAGGTTTTGCTTTATCGGACACGGTAAGGGATCTAATTATGAATGGAGCTTGGAGATGGCCGTTGAACTGGTATGATCGATTCCCGAATATTGTTTCTATTCCGGTTCCAATGCTTTCTGATAATCGTAGTGATAATATGGTTTGGCGAGACCATAATGGGATTAATCGGTCGTTTTCTGTGGCTGTTGCATGGGAGTCTATACGGATGAGGTCGAATAATGTTGATTGGTTTCATGTCGTTTGGTTTCCACAGTGTGTTCCGAGACATGCGATTCATATGTGGTTAGTTCTGAAGCAGAAACTGAAAATGCAAGATCGCCTTAAGCAATGGGATGTTGGGCCTCATGTTGATCTTTCTTTACTTAAGTGCCCTTTGTGTAATCAGGTCCCTGACTCGCATAATCATCTTTTCTTTGAATGTTCTTATTCTACACAGGTATGGTTACAATTGCGTGGGAGGTGTGGTATGCACAATATTTCTCCGCGTATGATTGATATTGTGGAGTTTATTAGACCCTTAGCTAAGGGGTGTATGGTTGTTAGTATCATTGCTCGGGTTGTGTTAGCGGCTTCGGTCTACTTCATTTGGAGAGAGCGAAAAAATAGGCTTTTTAACAAGAAGTCTTTGACGGTTGCTAAACTTGTGACTTCAGTTTGTGATACGGTTCGGCTCAAGCTTCTCACTTTTAAATTCAAAAAGATTTCTTCAGTGTCTTTAGTGATTCTTGAAAATTGGAAGATCCCTAAGGTGTGTATTGATCAAGATGGTAGTGCTGGGTAAGGGTTGTACTCTTTTTCCCTTGCGGGGTTTTTCCCATTGGGTTTTTCTCGTAAAGGTTTTTTTTAAAAGGGGCCTTACTTGGATCTCTTGCTCTCTTTATGTTGCTGCTGGTATGGTGAGTTGGTCGCATGGTTCCAAGACTTTTTCTTGTTGGCGTTTGCTAATGTTGCATTTATGTCTATTAGTAGAAGTATGTATCAGGGTTTTCATATCCTTTGTTAACAAGCTGCCTGTAGCTTGCGGTTAATGAGGTTTTCCGATGGCGAGAATAAGAGTAATTTTTGACTTGACCGTGCGTGTTGAGCACTTAGCTTTGATTCCTTAACTCCACATTAGGCTAAGTCTCTTAAATGAGGACGAGAAATGATAGGGTTAATTATAAGTTACTATGCTAGACGTAGAGTACTCGTATTCTTTCAAAAACTCATGTGTTCTCGTTGTTTGCTTATTCTCCCTTCGAATGTAAATATTTTTTGCTTAATAAATATTGACTTAGTGGTTTATTGGGATTGTTGGGTTTCTAGTCTTTTCTAGTAGCTTCCGTGTAATTAAATTGGGAAGACATTAAGGTATCGCCAGCGTCACGGTTTTAAAGTATTGGCACCCGAATAATCAAAAGCTTCACCCAATAATAAGATTTCAAGTGCTCACCTAAATCCAAGCAAACAATTTGAAGCCCCACAAGGCCGAAAAATCTATGCAAAATTGAAAGTGAATCAAGCCTTAATCTTCGAAGCTTTAAAGATCCAAAATTCGCCTTTGCGTGAGGATATACGTCTTTGGCTAATAAAACTACCGATGAGGTGGATAATAAAAGGCAATGCAAGACCGAAGTCATAACAAAAGCTTCATGTCGAAGTTGAATAAAAGATGGAGGTAAACCAAAGATAATAAGGCCCTTCCGTTAGGGGGCGTATAAAAGTCTTGGTAATAAGTCTCATGTTCAAAACCGTTATAAACCGTGTTTATCGATTCTTCTTGTTGACTTAATTTTTTGACATCGTTGTCTATTGGGAGGGGTTATTGATTTGATGGTTTTGGTTACACCGTTAGGACTCTACTTTTATACCTAAATCTCTATTATCGCATTAGTCAAACAATGTATCCTCGTGAAACATTCAAGACAAAATAAAATATAAGAGATACAACTTAGGAATAATGGGAGGATAAGTACGTGATTAGGGCATATGAGTAGTGTTAGCATTACTAACTTATAATGACAATGATCTCGTTGCACGCTTGGCATGGAATTGGGGTAAAAATCGAGGACGATGAAATTATTTCTAACGAAGCATTCACGTGTTTTTATTCTATGAACCTAAACGTCCTATTTTGCGATGAAAATCATACATTATGTCTAAAACGCAAGTAGTAGCAATAGTAGTAGTGTAGCTAGTTTATCGTTCAATAAAGTGAATAAAAATGAATTTTGGAGGTGCTACGATACTTTATTCTAGCATTGCGTGAGGGCACGACAATGGTTTAGTATGGGGGAGTGATGGGACTGCTTTTATACATAGTCTCATCGTCCAAAAAGGGCTTAAAATGCATTAAATATCATCAAAATACCCATATATATGCTTGTGTTTGTTGCTTGTGTATTTTAGGTACGGATATTGAGAAAATGACAAAAGATCACAAGAATCATGCAAAAACGAACACGGGAAATGAAGCCGCACAATGAACCAAGCCCTAATGAAGACTTTCCCAAGAAAAACCCTTGAAGATTTGAAGAATTATGAAGAAGGGTCCTCCAATATGGAAGAATTGACACTTTATACCCTTGTATCTTCATAATTACAAGTTTGGTCACTAAAAGTTTGTCAAAATTACAAAAAGGGCCCTCCACTTTGAAGAATTGGCAAGTTTAGACCCTCAACAAAGCTAAATTGTCAACCATTATCCTCCACAAAGTCAAATATATCATGAAGTCCTTCAAAGTACAAGAAATTACAAGTTTGGTCCTTTGCAAATCCCAAAATTACAAAAAGGACCCTTAACTTTCAACATTTAGCAAGAATGGTCCCTCATCAAACAAGACTTGGCAATTTCAGTCCTCCAAAATGCCAATCATACAAGTTAAGACCATTACCATTGAAGAAAATGCCAAATCAGTCCTTCAAGAATCACAAAATGGCAAGAAATACCCCTGAAAATACTTTGGAAAAGTATTTGGGGCAAAAGTGTGAAAAAGGAAACTTTGATTACAAAGGAAAACGGGTTTATTGCAATTAAGATGGAAATGACAAGTTGCTGAAAGATGGAGGGTTTAAGCTGGCAGACAACCTAAGACACCTAGACCTATGGGAGCTTGACACCTGTCCCACTAACTCCTTTCAACCAATCACACTTCACCCTTTTTCCACATCACCATCCCACTCACCAACCGGTTTAACTTAATATTAATTAAGTTTAAACACGCGCCAAACAACATTTAAACATAAAACAAGATCAGAAACCTGTTCTTGGTGTTCTTAATCCAAATTGGGGATTTCTTAGTTACTTGAAATTAATCCTTAATCTTTTCCAGATTTAAGATTAAGGATGTCATAATCATAACCCAACTCAAAAATCCTTTGCCACCTCACCACACATGTCACATGGGACATGCCCTGCTGCAAAAAGGAAGAAGATGCCAAAATAGCCAGAAGAATCCAACGTCCCACAAGCAACTTACATCCTAAGCTTACTTTGGACCCTTTGATCAAAATTCCACCCTTTCCAGCTCCACAAACAGCCAAGAATCCGTCATATGATTCCAAGATATTCAAATTTTCAAAGGGAAAACTGGGGACTTCACAACTAGGGTTTATGTTATTTCACAGCTTCCTTAGTCTCATTGTAGCCTATATAAAGGCATTAGGTTTTTACATTTTACCTGCTTTTTGGTTTTTCCTTGTTCAAACACTTGTAAATCCTCTTTTTAGTTTAATGAAATTGTGTTAAGTGTGTTGAAGAAAGACCAAGTGCCACTTATTTTTACGTTTGTTTATGTTATTTGTTCACTGAATTTGAATCTCAAAACCTGTTTTTAAGGAGAGTGCAAAAATTTGCATTTTTCCTTCAAGCTTGATATTTTGCTAAGTTCTTGTTTCAACCTTGGAATTCTTGGGTTATAGGGCTGATCATAGCATCCTAATTGTGATATTAAGGTGTGGTGAGGCTTATAACTTGGGGATAATCAAGTGTGGGGTAACAAGGTTGCATCAATCAAAGCTTTTTAAGTTTCTGATTTTGATATTGTGCTACTTACCTTGTTGAATCTTAGCAGGGTTGTTATTGGAAGCTTGTGCTTGTACTTGCTAGCACATAAGCTCATAAATTCATGGGTGTGGATGTACATCCATGAGGTTTGCATACTTAATCCTAAAATCTGCTTAAATCTTGATTTTTGGTGATATTTGTATGTGACTTGTGTTCTTGTGAATTTTGTGGCTTAAAACTGCTTGAATTTGCTTATCTTAGCTGTTGTTGTGTTAATTTGGGCTTGGGTGGTCTTAAATCTCAATTTTGATTTGAAAAACTTGGTTTTGAAAAGTTAAAGGGGTGTTTGGGATTACCTGTTTGAAATCATTGTGTGTTATTGTGTTAGTGGAAGTTTGTGTTTGTGTTTGTTATCTGTCATACACTTGTTTGAGAGTGTTTTGCTGCAAGTTATTGGACTTAAATCTTGAAATCAAACAATCTGCTATAAAATCTTTGTTATTGCCTGTTTTGACCTAGGATCTTGGGAACACTTAGGGTGTATGCATGCTTAGGGCTAAAATTGGTTTAAACAAAGTCATTGTAACATGTTTGTGAGATTTGAGGTGTTGAATCTGGCTTGTGTGTCAAATACATCAGCAAAGTATAAAACTGCATGTTCTTGTGTTCATCAGTAACTTAAGGTGCTTGAATCTTGCTTAATTCTTTGAATCATTGCATGAAACCTGTTTAGACTTGTTCATTTGAGTTTATAATAGCTTGTGTATGCATTTGGTTGAGTTTGGCTGGCTGAATATTGCTCTAAGTGCTTATTGAACCTATTCTGCTTATTTGTTCATGTCTATGCTTGATCTGGTGCTTTATTGATTAAACTGTATCAATTGGGTGATTGTGATTGTGATTTTTTGATTGTTATTGACTCCTTATGATCCAAAGATCATTTGGGTGCATTTGTGTAATCTGAATCCCAAAAAAGTTCACTAAAGACAAAAAGTCAAACAAGTCAAGCAGTGGAAAAAGTTTCCACTGCTCAACACCCAAAACTAGCCCCTGCTATTGTTAAATTGAACTCAGCTTATCAATAAGCTATTTTAGCTTATCCAGACTTGCAACAACTTATTTTTTGTGATAGATCTTCATTATTTGACCCATTTGATTAGACTGGAGCTTATTGGACTTTGACTTTGACTTTTTGCTAGAAAACCAACTTATTTGACTTTTACATAAGTGCTTATTTGCTTTTTCCAGCTTATTGAGTCAGCTTATTTGAAAACTCTTTGTTGATTTTGCTTAATTAAGTCATTTAAAAGCTTTAGAAACTTGAATCAGCTTTTAGGGTGGCCTAGAACTCAAAAGCGACTATTTTGTCGTTTTCTATAGATTGCTTATTGCATTTTCAGGCTTATTCCTTGGGCTTATTTCAAATTTCTTTTTACCGAAGTGTTATTTAGGATAAAAGAAGCTTGTGTGTCTAATTTGAGCTTATGGCATTGGCTTATAGCTTAATGGGCCAAAAAGCCCATTAAGAATAAGTTGTTTGGTATAAGTTAGCTTATTTCACACTTTCAGCTTTTGGGCCTTTGGAAAAAGTTGTTTAAAATCAAATTTTGAGTCAAGTAGTGCTTTTTTGGCTTATTTGGGCCACTTTTTTATATTGGGCTCAAATTTGGCCCAATAGTGATCTGTTTTGGGTTTAGCCCACTTTTTAGGCCCATTAAGGGTATTTAGGTAATTTCACTTTCATTTCTGAGTTATTTAGGTTAAATTAAGCTAGTTTGTAATTTTTTAGAATTTTTTATGATTTTTGGATTTTTAATAATATTTTAATATTATTTTATTGTTAAAAATTAAAAGTCTGATTTTCTAAGTTTTTATATTTTTCCTAGATTGTAGACACTTAATTAGGAATTTTGCAACTTTCCAAATATTTTTAGAGTCTTTTAATTATTTTCTAGAATTAATTTAAGTTTTAATTTATTTTAATAGTTTTTAATTGTTTAAAAATAGTTTTTAGTGGTTTTAAAATTTTGAAAAGTACTTTTTAACTTAATTAGGGTATTTTTTAGGTTTACAAACTTTAAAATCTTGTTTTGGACTTTTTAATTGTTAATATTGATTTTTAGGGCTTTAATTAGCATTAAAAAGTCATTATTTAATTAATTAAAAGGTTTTGGCAAGTTTGGATTTTTGTAAACTCTTAGAATATTTTTGTGGATTTTTAGTGATTTTTAGGAATTTTTAGTGTAAAATTTTAATTTTGGTGCTTTTTACGGTTTTACGTGTACACCTTTTTCGTCTTAGTTTAATCAGTCTTCGTAACCGTCATTCTCTTCTAATCCCCTTTCTATTTTTCTTTCTCACAAATATAATCACAAATTAATCCAAATCATTGCACTCTTAACACACTAGCCTCCTTGAGAACGATCCCCATTTTAGGGTCATAACTTGTGGTTTTCCTAAGCTACTTGTTAACACTTGCCCTAATTGCCTTGTTTTCCTAAACAAGTGCTATTTTACAACTATCATTTCCTTAATGACCTTGTCAAAATCGGCAAAGTATTGGTGCAACGCATTTAAGCTGTCTGACACCCTACTTGTCGGTGGAATTAACTTAGTTAAATCCTTTTTGACAAGTGTAGGAGACGTACTAGGAAAGTTTTCATTTGACAAACTTTGGGGCACAACAACTGATAATTGAGCTAATTCTGTTTGTAATCGAATACGTGTCTTTTTATTAAATTGATCTTTATAATGCTGAACATAATCAAGCTTATGGAATTTTAAAAGCATTTTAGAATGAGTTTCTTTCGCAAGTGACTGTGTCTCCTCAGTACTACGAACATAAGGTGTTTCTTTCGATTTTCCAATTAGGGTCACATCATAAAGACAAAGAATATATTCCTGAGCTTGTTTTGCATAACCGGGATTAGGTGGTAAATCTTGAAGACGCTTAAGTTCGAGTTCTTTAAACGATTTAGTTAAAAGATGAACCTTTTCTGTGGAAGCGTATTGTTTTATAAGCTGTTGTTCCTTGAATTTAAGAAGTTTGGTAGCATTAATTTCTTATTCAAACTTTTTAGACTCGAGAGTTTCGAGATCCATTTTAAGTTTCTAAAAATCATTTACAACCGACTCTTTTTCTTTTAATTCATTGTAAAGATTAGCTTTTAACGATTCTATTTCTTCTAAGTGTTCAATCTTTTCAAAACGAAATTGGTCAAATTCAGAACACGTTATTTTCTCTACTTGAGGGACCATTTCAAAAGTTTTGACCTTTTCCTTATACAGCGCAAGCTCAACGGTTAGGTTGGCATTCATATCTATGGTTTGTCGAACAGCCACATTCATGTTATCAATAATATGTTTAGGCACCATTACCAAATCACGTTGATCATAAGATTCCATACCCGTCGTAGCATTTGGTTGAGGTTCACTCAAATGTGTTGGATTGGATACCACATCATTTAAGTTACTAGTTACCGAAATGCTGTTCAAGGTTGTTATTGTCATGCTCAACATGATGTGGATTATCATGAATATTATTAGATGTGGTTGGTACCTCACTGACGACATCAGAACCGTAGTGAGAGAGATTTGCAACGAGAGCAACTTGGGCAGAATCTTCCTAAGTGTACTTCATTTAATGAAATAAATCATTCTTTTGGTTGTATTCTTGTTTGTTTGGCCACTAGGCAAAAATATAATTTTTCCCATATGATTTTTGAGGGCATGTTGAAAAACAAGGGTAACAAGATGACTCTTGCATACCCTAGATTTTTGAAAATGGTTTTTGCAAGCCTCAAAAGCAAAAAAATTTATGTCCATGAACACCAAACCTTTCAGACCTTTACCTTTGACACCTTCCATGTTGGCTGTTATTGAAGCAACCAACAACCCTCAACCTCAACAAGAAACTGAACATGAACAACAACAACAACCACCTTCACCTCAACAAGATGACCCTATGCACATTGACACTTCAGCCATTGACACTCGTGTTTCAGCCGCTGACACACCCATTTCACCGGCTGTCACCTCACCACCTCAAACACATGTTCACCAATCCACTTCCTCATCTATACCTTTTGACTTTCGCTTGGAGAAAAGACAAAGGACTACTAGAGCCTTCTCTAGTGGTCCTATCCATGAAGCTACTGGAGTTTTGCCTAATGAATCCATTTTGAGGAGTCAAATCCCCATTTTGAATGAGGGCAGTCTGCAACCATTATCTATTTTAGAATTGACGGCTATCTGCATTGGCTTACAAAAGTCCAATGTGGAACATGTACAAAAATTCACTGACCAAGGCCTTGAACTCAATCAATTGAGGGAGAGGATAGTATTTTTGGAAGCTGCTGGCTCACGAAGAAGGAGAGCCATGGTTTTGTCCTCTGAAGATGATTCTTACAAAGGGGAGGATGAACCTACTGAGCCACTCATGAGTGATAAGGGGTCCCATGGAGGTTCGTATGGGACTCAGGAGATAGCTGAAGCATTGACAAGGATGAAGGAACAGGCTACTCCCTTTTTGATCACTCCTATGAAGCAGTCTTTCACTAAGATGATGTTACAAGCTAGTGGATTATCAGCCGCTGACAAAGGCAACTTGAATGCTGGCACGCCTATTTTAGACGCTGACAGGATTCCAAGTGTGACTGGTGTATCCCAACCACCACTCATGATTCAGGAACCTCCACTCAGGTACAATCTTCTACTTTGCTCTCTATTGATCCAATGGATAAGGGTAAAGCTATGTTAGTAGTAGAAGATGTCCCAAAGGATGCAGCCCAGACAAAGTTTGATGAAATGCTTGCTCACTAGTTGCAAGAGTAAGAAAAGAATGGGCTTAAGAAATGTAGTATTGAAGCATAGATTCTCTCATCAAAATCTGAAGATGATGAGAAGGATGAATCTGGTGATGAAGAAGAAGAGAGTGATCATGGTTCTAATGTGATTTTAGAAGAACCAGAAAGATTGGAGTATGGTGAGGATGAGATGGTAAAAGAAAGGCTCAACCAATTAAAGAAGAGTGTTGATTTTGACATACCTGCTATCTGTGACATACCTGCTATCTGATGTTTCTTTATCTGAAAAAATTTGGGGTATGGAGATAATGATGAGAGTTCAAGGTGATTGTCAGGTCATTTTAAAGCACAGGGCAGTTAATGTGTTGAGGGAAAACAAAACTGCAAGAAGGGAATTGTATAATATGCTTCTGAGATGTCATCAAACAGGGTGGAATTATGAAAAGTTGAGGAAGCTGTCATTTGAGCAGTTGGAGTGTTTTGCTTATCCAATAAGGGATCCTGTGTGTAATGCAAACACATATAGGTTTCTGTCTATTGAGAGGCAAGAGGAAATTAAGGAGGAGTTGAAATTAAAGAAGGATTCCATTGTGCCAAAACTATTTAAGAAGGGATTCAAGCTTAATTTTCCAAATCTTGATCAGTTGAATCTACATGAGGTTTTTTTGAAGAAAAACATGATGCTTTCTCCTTTGGAGGCATCTGATATGACTATTGTTGTGCCTCTTGACTTTAAGAATCCAATCATTAAGTATGAGGAGGATTCTATTGCTTTTTGGGTAATTATCAGGGCTGGAGGAAAGGTACATACTTTTACTTCATTTATTTATTTGTTTGCCAGCCTGGATTGAGAAGATATAGAAACTCTTTGAGGTTTGCTGAAGGAGAAGTATGAGGCAGAAGCTCCTTCCTCCTTTTATGGAATAAAAATCTGGACAACATTTCAAAGAATGTTTGCCCATGATGTTGAAGATTCAGTTTGGTTGAATCTGGATGATTTGAGTAGCTTGAAGTGGCATTTGTATTCAAATGCTGGTGTATTTTATTTGAGTACTACAGTAGAAACTCGATAAATTAATACTCGATTATTTAATAAACCCTCTAAGATAATATTTTTTACCGGTCCCGACTCGAGGATAGGGTGCTAAATTAATAATTCACTAAAATTATAAGATAATAAATTTTTGATCATTTCTTTAGACCCCATATAAAATATAAATTAATAATTCCTTATATATTGCATATTACATGAATGATTTATGAAAGTTTCTTGAAAAATGACTCAATTTTCTTTTGTTTTTTGTTGAAATAAATTTTTCCTTGAATCGTGTCTCTAATTTTCCCTAGCATGGTAAGAATGTTGTTTTCTCATAGCTCAACAAGAAATTGTTCAATGTGATTGCCGCTTTAATAGATTCGTTTCGCGAAGGGGGCTCCATTGTAGAACTTTCATCATCTTCTTCATCGATATCATCTTTATTAATTCCAATAACGCTTTCAATAATTTCTTCATCAATCAACAACTATGAAACTACATTTTCTTCTGGGTGAGTCAGAACATCTTCGACATCCATTGCATTGTGATAACCCAACTCTTTGATCAAATTCTAGAGTTATTGAGTGCTTTTACCACCTTCATCTGAGTTCTCAAAAGTCATGTTATCTGTTGATCGAAGTGTACAATGACGAAAGCAGTTCGCAATTGTATTTGCACTAACATCCATAGTCTGTGCTGAAATTGCAAGATTCATTGCGTCTAATACATTTATTTTTGCTGGATTTGGAACCCCTAATTCATAACCCTCCAAAAGACTTCTATAAAATCAACGGCGATAACGCATCTTAAAAGCTCGTATGATCCCCGCGTCACAAGGTTGAATTTTTAAAGTTGTGTTTGGTGGAAGACAAAAATGATTCAACATTTCGTAATCCTTCGATAATTTTTGTATGAGCAGGGCAATTATCCACAATCAAGAGAATTTTTCTTCCACCATTTTTTTATCAAGTTGGCGAACATATTCTTCAAATAACACACTAGTCATCCAAGCTCGTTTGTTAGCACGGTACTCACAATTTAGACTGTTCAAGTTTACATTCTGAAGCACCTTGGTTTAGCATATTTCCCAATAATCCATAAAGGAAGTTTTTCCAAACCGTCCTCTGTACAACAAATAGCAACAATTAGTCTTTCCTTATCTTGTTTTTTCCCTTCAAGTTACATCGTCGCAAGGGAATGATCTGGTTGAAGTCTAAAAAACAAACCTGTTTAAGATCAAAACATGTGAATAATTACATCACTAAAGTACAAAATATAAAATAAAATAATAAAAAACAAACCTGTTTCATCCATATTAAAGATGTCTTTCATTTCAAACTGATCAACTTTGTCTCTTCTGTATTTTAATTTGTCCTCCATGCCCTCCATTTCAACAGATCCACTCTCTCCAAAACGCCGGAAATTTTTAATTCTATATCTTGCTTTGAACTTTCCAAGCCAACCAATAGAAAAAGTAAAGTCTGGAGTATCCACTATATACATATCTTTCATGAACTTTTTCGCCTTCTCGATGATTAGTTCACTTGTCATATTCACATGCTCTTGATATTGAAGAATCCATTCATAGAGAGATTTTTCTAGGTCAGGAACTTTTGCCGGTTTGTGTCGCTTAATATCGCCTCTTTCGGGAGCAAGTGAGAGATACTCTAAAGACCGCTTAACTGTATTCGATATTGTCCCTTGACTCACCTGCAAACCATAGTTACTATGAACCCATTCTTGCAATTGCTTTTCAGTGAGACTTGGATTATCCTTGTTGTGCTTGCATAATGCTATTTGAATCTCGTCTGTCATTGTTGTTTTTTTCACACCTTTAAGATGGGAAGCCATGTTTTGTGTATGATTTGTTTGTGTTAACCTATTTTGATCTTGTATTTATATAGAAAATATTTTTAATGTACATAAAGTGATACATTGAACACAAGAAGCATAATAAGGTGGGAGATTGAAGGTTTCTTTTAAATTGGGACGTTCATTTGATATACGTACATGCATTGTATACAATAATTAAGTAGAAGCTTGAAAGGTGTTTGTAAACTAAGTATTCTACTATAAATGAATAAAATATTAATTAATATATAAATTAATAATTATTAATTTATCGATTAATTAATAACTCATTTAATTAATAAATTTTAGTGGTCCCAAATATATTATTTTATAGAGTTTCTACTGTACAAAGTTTGTAGAGTTCTTGTTGATAGGTGTGAAGTATCCACTGTCACAAGATTTGTTGAAGAAGGTGATCGCCACTAGGCTTGAGGATGACTACACAAGTGATGTTAGCATGGACTTTATGAGATTCATATATTCTCAGATTTAGGAGTAGGTTTTTATTTGTAAGAATCCACTTTGTATTTTGTATTATTTAGAAACTTGAACATTAGTATAAGTATCAAGTTTAGGGCAGGATTGTTGGGAATAAACTTAGCTACATCACCATGCCGCTGACAAAGGGATTTCAAACGCTGAAAAGAGTAAATCAAGAGCTGACAGATTGGACGCTGACAAGAAAGATTCAAGCGCTGACAAGAGAAATTCCAGAATACTTAGTCAACACGTTTTGATATGTTAGGAAGATATGCATTGTATATTGTATTTTCTATAGTTATCTTAATATATCTTCCTAGAATAGTTAACAAGTTTTCTTATTGTACAAGACTCCTTATGTTATAAAAGGAGGTCTTAGGGTTTATGTTTGATATACGTTTTCCTATACTTTCATTGTACTGAAATTTCATTAATCAAAAGTGAAAGTTTGGTTTATATTGTGTTTAGCATTGTTCTTTATTCTAAGTGTTAATTCCGCATAACACTTAGATTGTTATTAACACAAAGTTTCTCCACGTGTTAAACTTGATTTAATCTCGTTAACACAAAGCTAATCGATCTAAGTTTAGGATCAACATATATATGGAAGTGTGGGAACATTATCGAACCGTGGCCAGACTAGTCGTTGCTCTTTCTTCTCCTATAAATAGTGACTCATTTCCATCTTTTCAAAGCACTTCTTTAACACGCGCTTTCTTAGTTCTAATTACTTATTTAATCTCTCAAATCCTTGATCATATTTTTGATTAATTTTGTTTAAGAAGTGATTCTTTCTTCAATCCTCTCATCCTTTAAAGTGCAAAGAGAAGAACACTATCATCTTTGAAGTGTTGTGTCAAGATCAAGATCTAGTCAAGATCCAAATCATTCTTGTGTGTAGTATTTGTGTAGATCGAAATTGGTGTATAATTTGGAAGTTATACCAGGACCTTTAATTATATTGGTGTAGATTGGTCCTAACAAAGATTAGGGCTCGACTTTTAGCTTAGAGTCGAAAGTTGGTGTAAGCGAAGTGTATGATTTTTCCACCTCAAAGAGATTGTTGATTATGTGAACTCTCTAGAAGGGTACTCGAGGAGTAAAGTAGGGACAAAGATGGAGCTTCGTGGCCGAACCACTAAAAATCTTTGGCGTTCGGTTTGATCTTTCCTTTCCTCAATATCTTTACATTCTCTATTTATACTTGCACATAGTTAGTGATTATTTGTCTAGCAACAATATTACTTGCCCAAAGTTTGATGTTTGTTTAAGTGGTTTATTAAAAAACAACTGTTTGAATTTGTCCAAGGAACAGACCCTTTTCAAAGAGGTTTGTGTGTCTATGGACCTCTGAGACAATTGGAATAATTACTTTTAAAAAGAGATGTTGTTTTAGGAAAAGTTGATTTCAACATGTACACATAAATTTTGACACAAAAATACATATGCGTATATAAATAAAAAACAAATAGAAAACACATAAGCATATAGGTGTTATGCAATGGTTATCTAAGAAAGAAAAGATAGTGATATGCAAGTAAAAAGAAAACTCATAAACTCATAAGCATACAAAGTTTGACACAATCAAGATGTTCATATGTACAAATATCCATTAGCACACAACACAAGGATAATAAAAATCCTATAGATTCTTTTTAACATCATTGTTTTATCTTATACCAAACACCCACTTTTTAAGAACACTATATGTTTAGAGAGTAACCAAAGGTGGTGTACTTTAAAAGTTTACTTAGTTCCTATTTCTAATTGACTTACTAAGTGCAAGTAAGAGTACACCATATTCAAAGAGAGTGAGCTTAGTCTACAAGCAATGTGAAAGACAATTTCCCAACTTAGTGCACATAATCTAGCAAATGTCCTATTATGCATAATAATGTAATTGAAAAGCAAAAAAACGAGTAACATGGCAAGGTTGATACTTATGTATCACAAATAGAAGCAATCACAACTTGCAATGATCAAAAAAAATATATGCCAACTCATAAACCAAAGCAAGTAACACTTAGCATACAAATATTTTTCTTCACTTTGTGTTTAAGTATGATGATGTATACCAAGATTGATTAGTTTCCTTTATATGAGAAAATGATTTGTTATAGAATGTAAACACAACCTCATTCAATTACACACTAATTTGATATGTCCGACTCAAGAGAAATAAGATGAAATGCTAAAGTAATTTCATTATTTTTATACACCCTTTTACATTTGACTTGTTTTAGTTTCTTATGAATCTAACCAGTACCTAAGAGTGTTGTTACATGAGAGTAGATTCATTTACCTTCAAATCCATAGGTGGCACGACTTCTACAGATTTACGGTTAAAAAGTTATGGCCTTTTGAAGTTGGCTGAAAACTGTAGCACAGAGAAGTACGGACCCCGCGGACCCAAATTGAATTGGGTTTGTAGAACACTGAATTGGGTCCGTGTGTCTCTGTGGCAGACTGCAATTTTCCCCCAAAACTTGTATTATGACATAGCAGAAATGCACAAGACTTACTAGACTTGATAACAAACATATAATACACATGTTACACATCATTTCTACTTATGAGACTAGTCTATGAGTTTACAGAAATGATTTTTCAACAAAATGAAAAGTTGTACCAAACACTCATTAAAAACCGTATTTCGTAAATTTCCCTATAGACACACAACGATACTCACCAATCCTTTTAAGACATCTTTATTTATGTTTCAAGGAAATCTTCAAGCTAATATAATAGAATATACTAAACAAAAAAATTGCAATCAATAAACAAAGAAACAATTCTCATATTGTATCTCACTTCAAAGGTAATTTGATACATGGATCTTACTTCATTTTAAAACCATTTGTTTTGAAAATAAGAGCCACGTGGCTCTAATACCAATTGTGGAAACGTAGAGAGTGGGTGTGAATACGTTTTTAAAATCTTTTGTATCAAATGTTGATCAAGAGGGATATAGTATGAGAGGTGTTTGTTTATAGTCAAGCACTATACTATGTATCAAGTAGCACACTGAGTGATCACAATATACGTAAGTGTTGGAAATACGTTTTTAACCTCCAAAAAGAAAAATACAAAAATATAAAACCTACAAAAACCATAAAAAATATAAAATCAAGAAAATTCAAAAATATTTTTCATTTTTAAAATGGGCATGTCTTTTAGTACGATAATATTTAAGGCCTTAGAAATTTCGATTAAAATTGACACGACGTCATAAATAGAGTTCGTATAAAATTTGTACATATTTTAAAACATGCCCATATGGCTTGTAGTTATTTCCGACTGCAACCCGTGTTTCGCATTTAAGTCACGTATTTCTTTGGAAAATGTTGGCTCACAACGGAAATTAATTCTCTCGGGTATGGTTTACTTTAAAATCATACAAGGGATCAAGTTTACTTTATAACTTGGTCTAACACAAATCTGTGTACGCTTCAGTGCACTTATTTGTTTAAATCAGAGAAATCTTATTGCCACAAGAATCGTTTCTTTAAAACATTAAACGGAAAATGCTTTCATCGGTATTTGACTCTTTAAACAACGACTACAACTCTTTAAATAGAAAACAGGTCATTGTTTAATGGGAGAAAATATCAAATTGTCTTGGTCATCAAATTTCGTCTTCAAAAGTCCTATCAAAAAATAAAACCGGTTAAATGTTCTATGACGTGATTTAGTCATGCTAGAGAATATTGGATATGATGTAGACATTCTTGTGCGTTTGAATGGAATTTAGAGATAACTGGCATTAAGGCAGAATTGTTTAAGTTTGTTAGTTGTGTGCGAGGGAAAATAGTTAATGGAACGTTTAAGTGATAACGGATGTTTAAATACTTTAACGGACGTTAAATTAATATTGCTTAACTCTAAATAGAATTAGAAAGAATTCAAGGGGCCTAAATTGTAAATTTGAAACATTTTTGACCTAAGTCAAAGTATACATACCCCCCTCCCGCCCTCCTTCTTTCTCTTATTCGTTTATAGACAAACACAAACACCATTTCTTTTGCCGCCATATCAAAACACGACCACAAGTACTTGTTTTTTATAATTTCTCTGATTAATCCACCTAAGGTACTTCATTATTTTATGTTTTTTTATCATCCTACGTCTACCCTCTTATTTTATTTAGGGTTTTGATTTCCTAGATCCCCAAATCCTGGTTAGGGTTTATCTAGGGTAGTAAACTCAAAAGTCATTTGTGGCTTTTGTTGGGTCAAGGATTAGGAACAATGAGGTATGCTTAATTTGCCTGAGAATGCCATAGATTCGATGTAGGATTCTAGCTTGTTGCGTTTGGATAAAACAGAGACATGAACAAATTATTCCGAATTCTTTATGATTCTAAATTCTTCAATTGTCACGTATTCCAAAATCTTTGCAAATTAGGTGTTCCGAAATCTTAAAAGGCTAAGTATTCCGAAATCTTTTAAGTTTAAATATTCCGAATTCTTGAAGGATTAAATAATCCGAAATCATGAATGTTTATTGATTCTGAAATCTTGAAAGGTTGAGTATTCCGAACTCCTTAAAGGTTGAGTATTCCGAAATCTTTTAAGTTTGAATATTCCAAAATCTTTTAGGTTTAAATATTCCGAATTATTGAAGGTTTAAATATTCTGAAATCTTGAATGTTTAAATATTCCGAAATCATGAATGTTTATTGATTCCGAAATCTTGAAAGGTTGAGTATTCCGAAATCTTCTAAGGAACGGATTCCGAAATTTTAACTATATGTTTTACGAAATCATGATTGACATGTATTCCGAATTCTTTCATTATATGGATTCCGAATTCTTTGCCATGTTTTCCGAAATCTGTTTACCATAGTGGATTCTGAATTTAACTTGGAAAAATATTCAGAAATCTTAACTTGTTATATTTTGGGATATGATTCTTTTTCAATCTTATGTGTAAGGCTTTATGGGATGTTAGGTACTAGTTTTGTTCTATGTAATATTCTAATTGTTGCAATATGATATGTCATGCTTCAAGGTTTTTATATATATCATGATATATTTTTGTGTATCAACGTGTATGTTTTATCTTAAGCAGCAATCATGTCTCGCACTCAAGCTGAACAAAGTGCACTCGACCTTGGACTCGTCCCAAAAGACAAACGTCTTAAACTTACTGCAAAAAATCTCCGATTGAAAGAAGGTTACACTCCATCACAGGCAGCATTCAGGGTGGCTATCGAAATACTTGATCTCTCACCAATCAAAAATGCACTGAGGGTCACATCATCGGTTCGAGAAATCTACATGTATGAGTTCTGGACATCCATAAAGGCCATCACCGACACGAAGTTCTCATTTAACGTTAACCAACATCAAAATGTATTTTCGCTTTATCAGTTTCAACAAATCTTTGGATTCCCTCCTATAGCCAAAGGTGAAAATATGTTCAAGATCCAGAAAAAGAGGAAATTGTAGAGTTGATTCAGCCTCTCGGTTATGATGAAGAATTGCCAAACTTGTCTAAGTTTAACACTTCTAGGATCGGACAACCATGGAAGGCAAGTTTTAGCATACTCATCTGGTGTTTGACTAGAAAATCCAGAGGTGTAGATTCTTTGAGACTTTCTCAGGCTCGAATAGTTTGGGGAATCTACAAGGGCCTCAACTTAGACTATGCCTCTCTACTGTGGGAAAAATTTCATTATCAAGCTTTCAGAAACACCGATAAGAAATCTGAACACCTTCAGTTTCCACACTTCACAAATCTCATCATCAATCACTTCATGAAAGACGATGAAGCTATCGATAGACGTGGCGGATTCTTCGACAATTCAGAGGATGATGATTTTCTTTTGGTAAACATGAAACAATAAGGAGCTAAAAGTCTATATCAAGGAATTCCAGCTCTAGTTCTTGATAATCTGCTGAATGAGAAAATCAAAAAGAGCTCTGCATACAAGAAACTTCTGCAAGAAAATGAAGAACACGCAAGAAAAGTAGCTGTTGGAGAGTTCAATGCATCAGAACCCAAAGGCAAAAGAAAGGAACCTGAATCCTCAGAAGCTGATACACCAACACAAGACAAAGCTAAAAGAACAAGAACCGTAACTTTATAGGAGAAAAAGGCTAAGGCAAAGAAGTCACTTCTCATGGATGAAGATATAGAAGAACAACAACCTCTGTTGATTGAAAGACAACAACTAAAGCAATTGAAGCAAGTTTTCCAGGGAAGTAGACAAGAGATAGGAGGTAATGTATAAGCTGAGATGTCAAAGGAAATTGAAGAATCAGACATTGCTGACTTTGGAGAACCCGATTTTTACGTGGACGAGCCAGTTCATGATGAAGAAGATAATCAGTAACACGAACAAGACACAATTTTGGATAATATTCCACCTGTCCAAACAGAGATAGTCCATATGGAGACAGAGATTGGTGACATCAACAAGGAGAAGAGTGTAACCAAATCTACCTCAGTGTCAGATCCGGTAGGTAAATACTTAAACCACACTGGTCTTGAATCGGAAGTTACCAACACTGATCCCTCAACAAACCCAATCATGGTAAATGTTCCTATCACTATGATCACAACACTAGTAATCAGCACCATAATGACAAGTCCATCGACTGTTGTCTTGTCAACCATACAACCTGTACCTACCACCTCCCAACCATTGGTTGTTGAAGACTTCATGCTAAAGATGGAAGAACGCATGAAATCGCAAGAGGCTGAAACAGTAAGCCTGAAAGAAGAATTAGCTCGTCGACAACAAAGTGAAGAGTCCTCAAAAGCAAATCAAGAAGCTGAAGCAGCCAATATGAAAGAAAAGATCACTCGTCTTCGATAATTGAAAAGGAAGTACATAGAGGAGAAAAACAAGCTTGCCAACGAAAACCAAACACTTCTTGACTCAAACAATGAAAAGGTTCAAGAATCTCTTGACACGGCACTCCCTGCTCTGCGAGACGAGATGAAAAAGATTGCTGCAAGCAAAATAATGATCAAGTCGTCAGACACTCAGAATTCAGACTATTTAATTACACAAAGGCTCACAGACTATGAGTTGAAGAAGCTTTTGCATGATCGTATAGTTCAAATCAGGTCCTTCAACCAAACGCCAGCTCAAAAAGCACTTCACAAGTCTCTCAAAACGGATATGGATGAAGCTACTGATATATTTGAAAAGCATGGAACTGTCGTCCCATATAACAGTCTACACAAAGATGAAGAAGAAGAGGGTTAATCAGACAAACCTAATGAATCTTCTGCTAATAATGAAGACGTTGACGATGACGATAATAGTGATGGTGACGGTGACAAGAATGATGACAGTATGGATGAAAGTAACAATGATGAGGATGAGGAAGATGTAGAAGAGAAAAGGGATGAAGATGAGGATGCGGATGATGATAACACAAACAAAGATAAGTTGGATGATGATGATGCTACTAATGATGATCAAACTTCAGGAAAAGGTGACAAGTCTCAAAAGGAGGATGTTACCAAAGATCAAACCACTCCTGCAACCAAGGCACCTCAACAAACCGAGACAACTCAACAAGAAAAACACACCAAACGAATTCATGATATCAATGCTACTACAACAGTCTCATCAGCTCTATTTCCATTTCCCAGCTACCACTTCTACAACACAAGCACCAGAACAACCCCTCTCAGAACCTGATCAACCAATACCTAAAGTTTCAGAATCTGCACCAGTATAGGATATTCTAGAAACTCAACAAGTTCTAGAATCTGAACCAGTTCATGGCATTCCAGAATCAAGTGATCAGGCGTAGGTAGATAGAATCACTGTATATGAAAATGCACCCGAGCAACTTCGGGTCACGGAAGCTGCTGCTATTCGTCCATTCACTCAAGTTGATGAAAGTTATTTCTCCCAACTCCTCAGCAATCCCATCGACTTCTCTAGCTTCTTAGTTTACCATTATGGGACTGATAACTGAAGGTCTACGGAATTAATGGCCTATTCTATGTGATTGATTAGGTGGATTTAGATGGTTGATTTAGATGAAAAACATAAAGAAATGAAGGAAAGAGATGAAGGATTAGAGAGAGAAAGGAGAGAAAAGGGGAAATGTAGAGAGAGAAAGTGAAAGATGAATAAATGATTAAAGTATAAATGGAATCAACAACCCCTCCTAACATGCTAGGAGGGGATATATATAGCCCACCCTACATGTGGGCTATATGGACTATACAATAATTAAATAGATCACGAGCCCATTACATAATTATCGTTGGAGCGACCGATCCTTCATAAATACGTAAAAACGTATTTCTAACAATCTCCCCCTAAGGGAGGTCGCTCCAAGAAACAAAGTTCTAAATAGTGTATAACTCGTGATCTATGCTAACTAAGATGTGACCGAGACTTTATTGGGAAAAACGTATTTCCAACAATCTCCCCCTAAGGGAGGTCACATCTTTTTACAAAATCTTAAACCTAGCATCTATGCTTGAGTCTTCGATCTTGTTCTTGTGAATATGCTTGATGTGATCTTTGACTTTAGTCTTGAGCATGTTTCCTTGCCTTGACCTTGTGCATTCTTCACTTGTGATATTTGCCTCTTTGTGACTTCATGTTCCACATACTTATACTTTTAAATTCTTGAAAGCTTCAGAGTTTGATACAGCGGAAGACTTGACCTTCAGGCTTTCTTGAATTTGTTGAAGTACTAATTGTATGTAGTATAAGCATGTGGTGACGACTTCTTCTGGATTGTACACCGCAATGCCACCTTCTTGTTACGATGCATAAGACAGTTAGCAACAAACAATATACACGGATGAAATGGCCTTGAACATTTCATTCTAATTCGGTAGCAATTTACCTCCGGTCGGTGAAGACCGTTGGACGATATTAAATATCGTACTTGTGGCAGGTAGTTTCAACAAAGAACCTCCTTGACAAGATTTCGCGGGTAAACCCGTTCTCTTTACTCGACCGTCCAAAGCTGACTGCGAACGTAAAGAGTGGATCATTTGGATAATATTATCCGCATGATTTGAAGCCGTCAATTCATGTTCCTGGAACAAGTGAAATTCAATTAAGAACCGCACCATCGTTGCTTTCCAGTTGTCACTAGCTTGATTCATATAGAATCTTGCAAGTTACCTACCAAGTGCTGTTTGATGTTAACACTAGAAGGATTTCCACTCGTCACTGTGATCAATAAAGAGTCACTCTGAGTGTTCTGGCAAGATCATATGATAATGCGAAGAGGCCTGGAACGAGTTTAAGTTCAATTAAGAATTAAACCACTGTTGCTTTCCAGTTATCACAAGTTTGATTCATAAAGAATCGCACAAGTCACCTACCATGAGCTTTTTGATATTCGCTCAAGAAGGATTTCCATCTTCATTGTAAATACTTTCGTATTACTCGGATGTTCAGGCAAGATCATGAAGATTTTGCGTAGGACTCTTAAGATCGTTCTTACTTTTCACAGTGTGTGAAGAAGCAAGGAATAATGAAAGTGTGTCCTAATGAGATATTTGATGATCTCAAATGGCTCTAGACTCGATCGTGCATTTTGGATTTTTAGTGATCGGAGGCTGGAGAGGAGTGCCACCTTTTCAATACCAATTTATTCGGAGTGAATAAATCAATAGATAATGTGTTGATCTCCGTGTGATTAAAACAAATACCTTTTGAGAGATATGAGTTAGCTGGGAAGGGTTGTGCATTGCATCACTGGGTCCATGACCTCTTTCTTCAATATCGAGAATCATTAACAAAAATGATCTCAATAGCATATGTATTGACCCGGTTTCTGCCTAAAGTTGTAAGGAGGGCTTCTTTCTTTACACCCTTTATCTTTACAATTCTTTTTCATTCTTCAACCCCTTCAATGCTTACCAATACGTCATCACTAGCACCTTGTTGTGATTGTTCCAGTGCTAACTTAAGTACTTGGTCGGCATTCAGCTACGTTCACAATCTTTCTCCATCTTTCCTAAGGACTACTATTTCTAGCTATGGAATGTCCTTGGGAAGATTCCTCCGGTTCTAGAGAAATCATTGGACTTTAACCTATCCTACCATCCTTATGTCACCACAATCTTCACCGTCGTGAATAGAGATGTTTTGGGTAAGTGTATGTCACCATGAAATCCATTTTGAAGTGCAAATCCATTTTGCTCCCCCTTAACATATGCCACGATATCCGAAAACATTTTGCATATGTCGGGATGAGCTATCACGTTAAGTCAAACCATTTATGATTGATCATATCCCATATTAAATCACATTTTCTCCCCCATATTAAAAATATTAACCCAATCGATGTTTTTAATATCAATTGATTTAATAGCATTTTAAGAAAATTTGGGAAGAAAAATGCAAGTCCAATTATCTTCATGAATAACACAAGCTCCCCTTCAAATTAATGAGGGTGTGCTGAAACGTAAATTAAATACCTTTTAAACACAAGTGTAAGGTATTTATTACGTGCAAAGATCATATATGAAAAATGAATTCACAAGATTAGCAATTTACGAGGTTGGACCTGAATGATGGAGAACATCATATGAAAGATTCACATGGTTCTTGTTCACGAATGCTGGTCACCTCGTCACGTCCCCGAGAAAATTAATTCTCGTTGTTGAGTCAAAGCTTTCTGGTGAAATGCTTGACTTGATTATGAAAAGCGGGTTGCTATCTGAAAGAATAGCAAACCATATGGAGCATGTTTTAAAATCATTTGAACTTCTGCTCGAACTTTATTTACAATCCCGTGTCATTATTGAATGACATTTCTAGGTTCGTAAATATTATCGATTCCAGAAGACATGCTCGTTTTATCAAAACGTTTGTGAACACACAATTTTGAAAGATTTAGAAAAACCTTTTGAGAAATTCTCGAAAAATTGTGTTCAAAGTTTTGAAGAACAATTACTTGAGCTTAAGATTTGGAATATCTTAGGAAGCTCAAGTCCGAGAAGTTGTAAACTTCTCGTTTTTAAGGATAAGGTTACCATCGGCGATAAACTTTCCTTTTATCTGAAGGACGAGTCCTAAGCTGACATTTACTTAGAAGTCGTGTTCATGAGCTTGAAAACTTTGACTGTTTTAACGGAAAGCTCATGACCGAGAAAGGTTAATTTCTCGTTACGAGGAAAAGTTCTCTTATTTAAAAGATACACTTTCCTTTCTGAGCTTAAAACTTCGAATGTTTTAAAACAAGCTCATGACCGAGAAAGGTGAATTTCTCGTTAAGAGGATAAGTTATCATAAACGATAAACTTTCCTTTATTTTAAGATCGAGTTACAGTCTGACATTTAACTGTAAGTCATATACACGAGCTTAAAACCTTTGAATGGTTTTAATGTAAGCTCGTGTCCGAGAAAATTTAATTTCTCGTTGTAAGGATAAGTTTATCATCGGCGATAAACTTTCCTTTATTTGAAGAACGGGTTACCATCTGATATTTAATGATAAACCATATACACGAGCTTAAAACCTTTGAATGGTTTTTAGGGTAAGCTCGTGTCCAAGAAAACTTAATTTCTTGTTAAGAGGGTAAGTTATCGTTGCGTAGATAAACTTCCCTGTCTCTGAAGTCCGGGTCGTCGTCTGTCATTTAACGAGGAGCCATAATGCATGAGCTTAAAAACTTGGAATGTTTTTGATATAAGCTCATGCCCGAGAAAAATTACTTTCTCGTTGTTAGGATAAGTCATCATCGGGATGAACTTTCCTGTCTTTGGAGATCGAGTTACAGTCTGTTATGTGACTGTAAGTCCTTGTATTGCAGCTTAACCATGAATCCCCTGAGACATTTGTTTCTCTGATATCTGCTTCTTCAGCAACCAAACTCTAAGAGTGTCCTTAGTTGAACGGTACACAACGATTGGACCGCTTCGTTCTTTTGGAACATCAACTTTGGTACCTGCATTCTTATTAGGAGTTTGTATACTTTTGCATGGGTTAGAGATATCTATTTTTGAAGCACGTGGGGGTTCACAGTTGGCTTTACTTGTGTCAGAGGTGGCCTGAGGGGATGATTCACTTGTCTTAGTTGGCAAACGTTTCCTTTTATAGAAAACCTTAAGTTCAGGCTTAAGTGATGTATCATCCTTTGCAATTTCCTCCCTAGTAGTCTTCGTAGAATCAGAGACTATCCTAGTTAAAGGGCACTCGTTTCCTACAAGAGTGAAAGTCCTACCAGTGGGGTGCCACATTTTGCCAACGGGTTTGATTTTAGCTATCCACTGGGACTTAATTCTAGCACGGGAGTTCACCTCATTAAGCAATTTTTTGATACAGGAATCATGATTTGCCGTAAAGACACATTTTCTACATGTTTTACAAGTAGCATATTTAATGTCCGAGTAAGATCTAGAATCCCTAGATGATTGATTGATGCTCCTAGGATTGGACATGCTACGGTTAGCAGTGTTGGGTAAACTAGAAGGCATCTGACTAGGTTTGAAATTCCTATCTCTTACATGTGTCTTTTGCTTAGCTTCCCTAAGATCAGATTCATGGCAAACGTCATTTGAACTAGTTCTAGACGTGGTCTTGGTATTTTTAGGGAAACTAGAGGCAATCATATGATTTGGTCTTGCTAAAGCTGGAGTGATCACATTGGGCCTAGTTGCTGGAGTGACTGGTCTAATAAGATGAACCAAATCAACTTGGGAGGCAAACCGCGGTCTCGAGGATTGTGGTCGCTCGGATCTAAATGCAGTAGGTTGTCTGACAATCGGTTGTCTGACGAACTGATTTGTAGGCGGTTTCCCCAAGATTGATGGTTTTTCAAGCTTAGTGTCCACACTAGGTCCTTTACTTTTCCTTAACTCGTTTTTCAACGCAGTTATAGCAAAGACCTTTTCCTGTACTTGGGCCTTTAAAGTCTCATTCTCTTTGAGCAAGTTATCTTGGGATGCCAACTTAGATTCAAGCAGTTGAATTTGTTTCAAAAGATTATCTTTTTCAGCTTTAGAATCTAGAACAGTTTGATCCAATTTTCTTTCAAGAACAACGTTTGACTTTTCAAGTTGTTCAAAGTAAGTTTCAAATTTGTCCGTTTTCTTAGAAAATTCAAGTTTGGCATCCTCAAGATCTTTTGATTGCCG
Organism: Glebionis coronaria; assembly: GCA_025667525.1. Classification (NCBI taxonomy): domain Eukaryota; kingdom Viridiplantae; phylum Streptophyta; class Magnoliopsida; order Asterales; family Asteraceae; genus Glebionis; species Glebionis coronaria. The sequence goes on from CM046879.1 coordinate 346,368,306, forward strand.
AGCTACGATCGTTTCGAGCTCTTTAATCTTGGAATCAGAATCAGTTAACGAGGCAGTTATAAAGCATTTATCATGATGTACTATAGCATTTTGAACACTTTCTCCCCCATTATGACTCACATCGGATGAATCAGAAGTGGTATTGCTATCACTCGTTTCCATCCCATGTTTGTCATAATTAGGTTCAGAATCCTCAATATGCGGTATATCATCAGCATATACATCATAAACCACATTACATTGTACCATGTTTGCAGGCTCTGCGTCATAAATGGGTAAGGTGTCATCAAGAGAAATCTCGTGAACATTCCCTGACGTGCCACTGGCATCATGTTGTCCTTCTGATTCTGTGCTCGTGCCATCGTTAGGCTCCAAGTTGTCAACCGTATGACCATTATCCTCTTGCATCTGCGTTATTGATTCTTGCACTCCATTAACATACACTTGCCGAAGTTGTGATCTTTGATATATCGAAAACGAGACCGATGACATGAGTTTCAAAATCGTATCACGGAAAACTCGAAGCTCGGTATGTGTATCTCGAAGAAACGATTGGCAAATCATTGAACTTTCAGGCTTGATGATATTAAATTGGAGGAAAGGCGTGAGGTGTGTCACAAGAGCCTTATATGCAAGTACCGATGCAGAGTGATTAAAGTTTCCATGGTTGAGTTGCTCGGCGAGTTGGGTCAAAGCGGTAAAAATGGAGTCGATGAATATATGACGATCTTGTCCAAAGATTGTCACAAATTCGCTCCCTCCTTGAATCCCCGAAAGAGTGACAAGATGAGACTGGAGTAGTTGAAAGGAGGTGATGCCACTTTTCTTAACTTCGTTTTGCCTTAAATACAACTCTCCCTTTTGACATGTCGAAATCAAAAAATCCATTGAAAGTCGAAGAAAGATAATCGTGGTAAATGTCGAAAGACCAATACGATACTTGACAAATCGTGGATAAACCAAGAAAATGAAATTCACAGGATTTTTCCACGTTAACTTTCAGAATAACTGTCTCAACAATCCGTCGGCGAAAAAATCCTTGTCCCTATATCACGTCACTTTGTCCCGACTATAACTTTGTCACGTCACGATTATAACTAAATATCAAAAAGTTTTTCAAAATAAAATAAAATAATAATAAAAAAATTTGAAATAAAATAAAATATAAATAAAATTAAAATAAAAATAGAAATCAAACTAAAAAATGATTATCAAAATAGAAGTAATAGCAAAAATTAAGAATTTTTTAAAATAAAAAACGAAAATAACCTGAAGATAAAAACTACTAACGTATATATATAAAATAATATAAAAATAGTAATAATATCAAAAATGTGTTTATCTATTGCCACACACGTGGTCTTTAAAAATTGGTTTCTTGTTTACTCCGTCCTACAACACTTGGCCTATATCACCACTCACGTGGCCCAATAACATACCTCCACCGCCCCAAATACTTTACCTTGTTTAATCCGCCCAATATATTAATCCTTTTATACTCCGTCTCTCTCCTCAGTTGACGAAATCACATAACCAAAAAACACATTGTTCTCTCTCTCACCAATATAACATGCCTAAACCTAATCTCTCTCTCTCCTCACAATACTCAGTCACCAATTTCCTATCTAAATACACCTCATCTCCTTTTGCAATCTGAGACCCCGAGAGCAACAAATCAAATAAAGGCTTCAAGATCTTCTAATGAAGGTCTCGGGTAGGTTTTCCTGTTTTTGTTTTAATGTTGAGTAATTGAGTCTCTCTTCTTCTGTAGCGTCTTTCTATTGAGGTCTGGGGTTGAGTGATGTGTGAGGGGTGTGTACGTGACGAGGGTGGGTCGAGGGTGATTGTGAGTCGAGGATGTCGAGAGGGTGTGAGGGGAAGTCTGGTGAGTCTTGTTATATGTTTGGGTCGAAAGTAAAAAACGAGAGGGTGTCGAGAGGGTGAGAGACGAGAGTTGGGATGGGAGTCCGAGTGGTCTTTGGGTAACCGTTGGTGTTTTGTTGTTGGTAGAGTCTTGATAAAAAAATGGAGTCTGTTTTGTTGAATTGAAGGGTGTTTTAGTTTGGGTTTTGATAAAAATGGAGTCTTGATAAAATTTTTTGTCGAGAGTGGGATCTGTTTTGGTTTGTGATTCGAGAGTTAGAAATCAGGTTTTGTGAGTTTTGTTGATGGGTGTGGTTGGGTTGTTCGAGAGTGAGAGTCTTGGTAGGAGACGAGAGAAGGTGATGTTGTTTTGATGTCGATTGAGGTGTCAGTCTCGAGTCTTTGATGGTGTCGAGTGGAGGGTGTCGAGTCTGTCGAGTTAAGGGTTGTCGAGTCTTTTTGTTTGATTTGAGTCTTTTTGAGGGAATGAGTCTTTTTGAAAGACGATGAATTGCCCGTTGAGTTTGAATAAGATGCTTCGTTCGGAAGAGTTCCGAATCGGAACTTTGTTCTTGATCCGGAAGTTCTTGGTTCGGAAGTTCTTGATCCGGAACTTCTTGATCCGGAACTTTTGGCTTGATCCGGAAGTCCTTGATTCGGATGTTGTTGATTCAGAACTTTTGGCTCACTCGAAAAAATTCTTCACTCGGAACTTTTGTATCAGTATTGATGGACAAAATATGGACAGTTTTGATGGACCAAGATGGACAGAAATAAAACTGAAAACTGATTAAAAATAAAACTGAAAATTAAGAAAGAAAGGTTTGACAGATTAGGTAGTTTGACCAAAAAAAAATTAAGAAAGGTCCAAAAATAAAACTGATAACTGATAACTGGACAAAACTGAGACCCAATAGATTAAAAAAATACTAATTATAAAAATATTGATTAAAAAACTAAATAAACTGTTTATAAAAAAATAGAAGCTGATTAAAGAAATAAAAAAGGATAAAATTGATAAAAAAAAATTAGAAATTGATAAACTTGATAGATTAAAAAACAAGAAGAAATACAAACTTTTTGTAAAAAACTACAAAATTAAAAAAAGAAAAACAAAAACTTTTATAAAAAAACACAAACTTTTTTATAAACACAAACTTTTTAAGGTTTTATATAAACAAAAATTGATTTTTATATAAAAATTTGTGATTTTTTATCTAAAAAGTAAGTAAATTTGAAGATTTGATATGATTTAACATATAAAAATACAAACTTTTTATAAAAAATACAAACTTTTTATGATTTAAGCATGATTAAATCAAAACCCACCAAAATCCAAGAAAATAAAAGAAGAATAAACCAAACTAACCATGGCTCTGATACCAATTGAAGGTCTATGGAATTAATGGCCTATTCTATGTGATTGATTATGTGGATTTAGATGGTTGATTTAGATGAAAAACATAAAGAAATGAAGGAAAGAGATGAAGGATTAGAGAGAGAAAGGAGAGAAAAGGGGAAATGTAGAGAGAGAAAGTGAAAGATGAATAAATGATTAAAGTGTAAATGGAATCAACAACCCCTCCTAACATGCTAGGAGGGGATATATATAGCCCACCCTACATGTGGGCTATACGGACTATACAATAATTAAATAGATCACGAGCCCATTACATAATTATCGTTGGAGCGACCGATCCTTCATAAATACGTAAAAACGTATTTCTAACAATAACATAACCCCTGCTATGGTTGTGAGAGCACTCAATGATCCTAACTTCCTTGCCAATTCCAAGATCAGCAGAATAGAATGTGAGTACAATGCTAATGAGCTTTTAAAACCGATGAACACTCCTCAGAACACATGTCTTCATAAACATGCAAAGGTTCCTCTCCTGAAAGCAGAAGATAATTCTCAAATCACACTCGACTTCTTTGTAATTCGTGACCTCGAGTATTTGATCAAGGGAGCAAACAAATATGCGACATCATTAACCTTAGTCAAAGCTACAAATTAGGGGTCAATATCGCGGATTGAGGAAAAAGTTGATCGTCTCTGGAGAAGGAAAATTGTTCCTAAATATGATCACTATGCCGAATTGGGTGCATCACATTGGGGCGAAACCGTAAGACGAGCTTACAGCTATGCATGTGGGTTCAAATCAGGTCCTCAAGTCATCTCTCAGCTCCGAATCAAAAGCATTTTAGGAGCAAGGATTCAACCCAAGGTCGGTTATCATCATTTGACAGAGATCAGAATCAAAAGAGAAGACAACAAAATCTACACCATCACGGAAGGAGATTTCTCAGTTCTTCGTCTAGAAGACAATGAAGACATGTTACTTCTGATGACTCAACAAAAGCTCACACATTTGGACTCTGAAGAAGTCATTTCTTTGAACGCAGCTCTTCGTATGTATACACGTCAGATTGTGATCAAGAAGAGAGTTGAAGACTTGCAACTTGATGTGGAAAGTTTTCAGAGGAAGCTGAATCTCACTCCTCCATACCCTGAAGTTCTTGATTAGCATCTCAAAAAATTTCCCTACACAAGTACAAAAAATACGGTTCCATGTACTTTCTACTTAAATGGATCTGGACAGAAGAAATTCATGAGAGTCGTGGAACATCACAAGTTTAGTGACGGGACACTTCAACAAGTGCGGTACATTTTATTGCATCTTAACGTCACCAAGAAGCATCCCGACGTTAAAGTAGTGTGGCATGGAGGATACGTAAAAAGTGCCACCTACATGATCAAGAAAATTGAAGAAAATCTACGGGAAAGACGTTTAATAAGAAGCTTAGAACGATTCGCGGGTGGCAGACCGTTTGGAGATCAACACAGGCTAATGGACCGATCCATTTAATATGGGTCGTACTATCTCAAGTCAACTCCATACTTTACTTGTGAATATGTATATACTGTAAATATTCGACTTTTGTGGCTTGCTGTAGTATGAAAGTATGATATCTTTTCAAGAATTTTCCACGAGATTCTAAATCTTTCAAAATATATCGTACTCAAGCACTACAACTAATCCTCATTAATTTGAGGGGGAGCATTAATATGTTCTATGGCCAACAACGATTTCATTTTTTACCCAAAGACCGGTTAATCAATTAATATCCAAAATATTAATGGTTAACATATTGGATAAAGGGAGAAAATGGGATTAAGGAGACTTGTAAAAATATGTGGCTATAAATGAAAAATATTTGATGGAAAATCCTACTTGATATGTGTTTTGCACATATTAAGGGGGAGAATTTTGATATCCAAAACACTTAAGGTACAAAAACTCTTGATATTTATATCACAAGTGCCTAAGTGATTTTAAGGAATTTTCATGGTGACAAATACTTACCCAAAACACACTTAACTCACGACGACTGTGGTGACAAAAGGGTGGTAGGATTAGGTATTAGTCCAATGACTCTTCCAAACCGGAGGAATCTTCCCAAGGACAATTATATAGTTAGAAAATAGTAGTCCTTAGGAATGATGGGGAATGGATTGTGAACGTAGCAGAATGCCGACCAAGTACTGATGCTAGCACTAGAACAATCACAACAAGGTGCTAGTGGTGATGTATTGGTAAACATTAAAGGGTTTGAAGAATGAAAAAGAAATGTAAAGATAAAGGGTGTAAAGAAAGAATCCCTCCTTACAACTTAGGCAGAAACCGGGTTCACACATCTTGAAGACGATAAAGTATCATGGACCCAGTGATGCGATGCATAACCCCTCTCAGCTAACTCAAATATCTCCCAAAAGATATTTGTTTTAATGTCACGGCGTTCAACACGTTATCTATCGGTTTATTCAGTCCGAATAAATTGATATTGAAAAGGTGGCAATCCTTTCCAGCCTCCGCTCACCAAATCAAAATGCACCATTAAGTCTAGAGCTATGAGATCAGCAAAAGTCTCATTAGGACACGTTTCAAAACAAGAAAGATTTTTTTATGAGTCCTACGCAATATTCTTATAATATTGCCAGAACATCTAAGTGATACGAAAGTATTACAATAAAGATGGAAATCCTGCTTGAGCCAACATCAAACAAGCTCATAGTATGTGACACGTGCGATTCTTTAAGAACCAATCTTGTGATAACTAGAAAGAAACAATGGTTTGATTCTTAATTTAATTCAAACTTGTTCCAGGGCCTCTACACATTATCCAAGTGATCTTGCCAGAACACTCAGAGTAGCACTCTTATGTGTTCACAATGATGAGTGGAAATCCTTCCAGTGTCAACATTAAACAACACTGTGGTAGGCGACAAGCAATATTCTATTAGAATCGAGCTCGTGACAACTAGAAAGCAACAATGGTGAAGATCTTAATTGAAATTCACTTGTTCCAGGTTCATGAATTGACGGATTCAACCATTAGGGTGATTTATCCAAATGGTTCACTCTTTATGCTTGTAGTCAGGTTTGGACCGTCGAATAAAGAGAACGGGTTTACCCGTGAAATCTTGTCAAGGAGATCTTTAATTAGAGCTACCTGTCACAAGTACGATAATCAATATCGTCCAAAGATCTTCATCGACCGGAGGTAAAATGCTACCGAATCGAAATAAAATTTCAAAGCCATTTTATTTGTGTCTTATTATGTTGCTGCATTTGAAGACGGTAGCGTTGCGGTGTACCAGATGAAGTCGTTCTCACATGCTTATATTTTCTACATCAATATTTCAGCAAAATTCAAGAAAGTTCAACATAAAGACTTCCGCTATAACAAACTCTAAAACTTTATGAATTTAACAAAAGTATAAGTATGTGGGACATGAAGTCCCGAGGAGGCTAGATATCAAAAGAAGGCAAAGACTGCACGTGAAGATGATCTCAAGCTACATGACAAGTCAAAGCCAAAATAACATGCTTCAAGGCAAAGCTCAAATATTATTACAACATATTCACAAGCAGAAACAGAAAAGAAGAAAAGAGAAACAACTACGAGCTCAAGAACAACTTAGTATAGTATGCTAGGTTTAGAACTTTGTAATTTGGAGTGACCTTCCTTAGGGGGAGATTGTTGGAAATACGTTTTAACGTATATTAGAAGTATCAGTCACTCCAACAATATTATTAAACGTGATTAGCTCGTAGTTAGTTCATTGTGTAAAACATTAGTTACTTACCAACCCATGGGCCTGTCTATGGGTTGTAGGCCCAAGCCCACCTAGGCTTGGGTATGTAAACCCCTTTACTTCATGGAAAGGGGGTCGGTTGTTCATTTCACTTTTTCATAATAAACATAGTTTTTCTCACTTTCTCTCTATAGTTTCTCTCTTTTGAAATAACAACCACACATGTTAGGATCATAGATTATCACTTCTCTACAGTAAGCAAAGCAAGTATAAGGATAAAATAATAAGGAAAATGAAATTCAAACCGATACAATGATTTATAGTGGTTCAGCTACAAAGACTCATTCCTTTCCCTACATCCACTCGTCGAGTTACCTACTCGAGAGTTTGAACTTCACTAATCAACAACCTCCTTTATACTGGTGAAGAAACCCTTACATGTCGCTTACAATATTTACAGAACCCTAAGATAGGATGTCGTGTTCTTTCACGCGGGTACAACAACTCCCATATACATCACATACACTTTATCTGGTACTAAGCTAAACACCGGATCCTTACACAATGGATAGTACCAACACCCTTTTACATCGCCTATAATATTTTTGAAACCTAAGCTAGGATGTCGTGTTCTTTCACACGGGCACAACAACTCCCTTCACACTACGTATTTTGAGGACTTATATACTAACCACATTATTACACAAGTAGTAGATGTATTCATACAACGGTGGTGGAAGTATATGTGACACTTAATACATCCACACAATTAAGAAATGAAGGATCAAAGATTGGAGAGGTTTCTTGATTGTGATCTTAAAGAGTTAGAGATCTGAGAAGAGATATCTTAGACATGGTACCGAGATGAAAATTGATATCGGATGTCTTACATTCAACATAAGTGATCTCCATATCTACAAAGAGAAACACTAAGAGAAGAACAAGTATAGATCTAAGATCTACATGTTAGAGAGAAGAATTGTTAGATAGAAGATCAAATATAGAGAGAATGATAGAGAGATTATGATAGAAAGGGGTGAATTCTAAGCTCGGAGAATAGTTGGTATTTATAGGCGCTAAGCGCAGTAGTACACGGACCCCACGGACCCAAATCAATTTGGGTCCGTCTTTATACCATTTGGGTCCGTGGGAGATGACTTTGGTTTTTCCATAAATACCAATCTCCTGTCCAAGATTACACTCAATATTATTACCACCTTGTAGTTAACTTTCTTAATCAGATTTATTAGAGTGTACATGTACCACTTATATAAAAATACATAAGTTTAGAAAAAGACTTGAAGTAATGTGAGAAGTATGTTGAGACAAAATATGATTACAAGTAACTTGTACATTTTATATTTTACAAGTTACATGTTTCTCATCAACAAAACAGATAAGAATGCATAGATTAAATAGCGTAACATTAGCACTAACACATATTCTTCATCATTAGTATTACAACAAGAATCATCATCAATAGATTCAATTCTAGCTTTTAGGGTAATTGATTTTTGTTTTTCCCTTTTTCCTTTGATGATTTCCCAGTCTTTTTCTATGACCATCTCATGAACCTTGAGATTCCCAATAAGCTCATCTAGTGATCAGCGTGAGAGATCTATAGATTCTTCAATGGCTGTCACTTTAGCTCTTTACTTAGGATGAAGTACACTTAGAAATTTCTTGACAAAATTCTTACTAAGAAAGGTTTCGTCAAGTGCTTTTAGTCAACTGACCATCTTCAACGATAGAAAAGTGTTCATATTGTTGGACAAGAAGATCAATTTTTTTATCCTTGACTTTGTGAGTTTCCTTGATGTGTTACAATTAGAGAGTTCTAAATTTCTTTAGTAGTTTGACACAAGAAAGTTCTTCCGTACTCCTTTTTAGGCAAAGCATTATAAAGCATCATTTTTGCTTCATTGTTTTTAAGAAGCATTTTATTTTGATCATCACTAAGACGCTCGCGTGGGATTGTTTCAAATAGGTTAGTAGTAAAAAATTTCAACGTTGGTGCATAATCACATTCAATGATAATGTACCCAATATCTATATGCTTAGATTTCACATGAGTTTCAAAACGGCCTTTCCAATAAATAAATCCATCGGTTTCAAAGAGTGGTGGTCTTTGCATAGATTGCCCTTCTTTATAATTTTTAGATCTATGGATCGTTTCAAGTATTAAAATACAATATATTTTAAGAAATCTTGAGTAACGTAGCTCTTGATGCAAATTATGGAAAACTATAAGGGGAGTTGAATAGTTTTATCGATTTATTTTACTTATTTGAAACTTTTTTTGTGATTACTAAGGATATGTAGATCAAAGTATGAATGATATTAGATAAGACAAAGTAATAAAGATAAAAAAAGATAATCAAACCACACAAGAAAAGAGATTGATAGTGGTTCGGCTTAGATCTCACTTATCTTGCCATACTTTCACTCCTCGTGTATCCAACTCGAGATTTCGACTTTCACTAGTCAACCAACCACCTTTAACCGGCGGAGAAAACCTTTACACGTTGCTTACAATATTTACCGACTCCTAAGCCAGAATGTCGTGTTCTTTCAACCCTGTATAACAACTAATAACTTTTTTAATGATAAAAATCATTCTCGGTATCTAATCGAATCGATCTCCGGTTGAAGTGTGACTCAGTTGTTTTTGGTGGATTAAAGAAAATATTATTATCTATTCCTACTTAAAAAGTAAATGCGAAAAATATTAAAAATAAACTACAAACAATGACAAATAACAAAGAAATTAAACGAATTGAAACTTAATAAAAAGTAAAATTAAAAATAAAATCTAAACAAAACAATTCAGAATAAAACTTAACAAAAATGGCGGGAAAATAAAAATCTTAAAATAATTCAGAATAAGAAAATCTAAAACATAATTCAGAAAACAAAATCTAAACTTAATTCGGAATATAAAAAACTGAACTTAATTCGGAATCTGAAAAAAAAAACTAAACTTAATTCGGAATCTGAAATTTAAATCTAATTCGGAATATTATGAAGAAGTTAATTCCGAAAATGTAATCCAAGTATTTAATTCGGAATCTGGTTAATACTATAAACCGGAAAAGTTTATTCCGAATAGCAATTCGGATTACATAAAAGGTTTATAGTTCGGAATATGTAAACTGTGTTTAATTCGGAATAAATGTTTTTAACACAATTCGGAATAACCATTCCGAATAGTAATTCGGAATAAAGGACTGCATCATAATTCTAAATATGAAGTTGTACTACTATTTGGAATATGAAACTAGACTGCAATTTGGAAAACGTATTCCAAATAAGAATTCGGAATACAAAATAGTTAACACAATTCGGAAAAAGAAAACTATTATAATTCGGAATCTGGGTTTTTATTTTAATTCGGAATAATGAATAAAAAACTTAATTCGGAAAAAGAGGGTTTATGATTAATTCGGATTATAAAGAAAATAAGCTAAACTAATTAAGCAAATAAGCATAAATTAAGCTAAGGTAATTTCTAAAATAAGCCAAAAATTAAAACTCTAAAAAGCAGCAAATAAGCAAAATAAATAAAATCTATTTTAAAAGTATTAAACTACCAAATCCACTCAAATAAAAATAAGCTAAACATAAAATAAGCAATAAGCACAATAAGCTATAAAAATCAACCACATAAAAATAATAAAAACATGAAATAAGCACTTCAATCAAATAAGCAATAAGATCAAATAGTCTACATGATGATTAACCAAATCAATACAATTAAAAATAAGAAAAGAAGAATGAGATTAACTGAAAAGCTTAATAAAAAGACTAAGATTAAAGATTCAACAATTGAAAGATTAAAGATGAAAGCTTAAAGGAAATTGAGAGAAAGTTCTAAAATTACACCTACTTCTAAAAACTAACTCTAATCAAAAACTAAAATTAACTAACTCTAATGAATACAAATGAAAGACTTTGAGTCTATTTATAGGTGGAGGAGTATGTTGGTGTTGTTGCTTCCTTATTTCTCTTTGTCTTCTCATCTTTTTAATTAATTCGTCATTCTCGACTTTTGTAAGGGATTTGTCGATAAATAAAATGAACTCGTCTTCTAATTTCTTATTTTATTAGATTTGGTTCTTCGACTTTATTAAACTTCCGTCTTTGGTCTTTTTCTTCAATAAATCTTCAGAATAGGCCTTTGACTTTCGTTCTTTTTGCACTTTTGATCTTTTGACTTTGTCTTTCGTCTTTTCCTTCAATAAATGCCCGTGAAAGCCTGTGTTTTCTTCCTTTTTCATCTTTTGGTCCTAAAACACAACAAAAACAGAAAACACGCGTAATTCTGACTTTTACGACATTAAACACACGTTTTGGTCTCGTTTTTATTTGTTTTAAGTGTTAAAAAGATAAGTGTTTTCACACTTATTAAATCCCCTACACTTGACCATTGCAATGTCCCCATGCAATGCGTAATTTCAAAGCACAATTTTACATTTTTCATCATAATTAACCCATCTCGGCCTTTATTATAATATACTATTACTACTACATTAAAAGAAACTTAAGAACGATAAAAAGATAAAAACTTTTAAAAGTGATTGTGGTAAAATACGACCTTTTAGGAAAAAGGCGTAAAAGTGGTAAGTATCGAGTGATGATTTAGGAAAATCAACACTAATGACCCTTAATGGTGTGAAAGTTCGTTTCCCAAGGAGGTATATGTGTGTGAGAAATTTGTTAAATGTTTGTGATTAAAGATTGGTTTAGAAGGGGATTAGAAAAGAAGATGACGAAAACGTAAAAAATAAAAATAAACAAAAAATCACTACTAGAAAGTTAAAACGTAGAACCTTAAAAACCACAAAAATAAAAATAAATTCTAAAAATTACCAAAAATTTACCAAAAATCAAAAATAATAAACTAAGAGTTTACCAATGATCAAAACTTTTTCAAACCTTTTAGATAATTAAATATTCAATTTTTAAATGCTAACTAAAGCCCTAAAAATCAAATAAATTATCAAAAAGCCCAAATAAAGATTTTTCAATTGGTAAAACTCTAAAATGACCTAAAAAGATTAAAAACTATTTTTAGAAATTTTAAAACTAATAAAAACTATTTAAAATGATTTAAAAACTATTAAAACTTAAAATAATTATAAAAATTAATCTAAAAGAGATAAAATTATTCTAAAAGTTGCTAAATTCCTATTTTAATGTATTTAACCTAAGAAAAATGTAAAAAGTTGGAAAAAGTGAAATTTTAAAAATAATAATAAAATAATAATAAAATAATATTAAAAATCCAAAAATTATAAAAAATTCTAAAAACTTGCAAACTAGTTTATTTTAACCTAAATAATCAGAAAATAAAAGTGAAATTGCCAAATTACCCCTAATGGGCCCTCAAATGGGCCAAATCCAAATTCAGTCAACACAAATGGGCTTTTGGGCCCAAAAAGTCAAACTTGGCCCAATTGACTTGGAAAAGCCCTATCTGACTTAAAATTCAATTCTAAGAACAAAACTCTAAAGGCCCAAAAGCTGAATGTGAGCTTATCACAGCTTATTGAACACAAAGCATATTCTTATTGGGCTTTTCAGCCCATTAAGCCATAAGCTAATGCCATAAGCTCTAATTTGACACACAACCCTCTTTTAGGATGCTTAAGAGATCTTTCAAAAGAAATTTCCAATAAGCACACTCAATAAGCCAGAAAATAGAAAAGCAAAAATCCACAAAACGACAAAATAGTCGTTTTTGAGAAATAATGCACCTCAGGACTTGATTCAACTTGCAAAAGCTTTCAAATGGACTCAATAAGCAAAATCAATCAACAAAAATCCAATAAGCACAACCAATAAGCCAGAATAAGCACAAATGAACTTATGTAAAAGTCAAAGGAGTTGGTTTTCTAGTCAAACCTAAAAGTCAACCACCCAAATGCTCCAGTATGAACAAATGGGTCAAAATATGAGCACCTATTACAAAAACAAAGTTGTTGCAGGTTGGAATAAGCTTTTATAGCTTATTGATAAGCTGACACCAAATTTGCACTATCAGTGGCAACCAGCAGGGGAAAGGAGTTCCCACTGCTTTGACTATTTGACCAAGCTTTTATGAGAGTTCTGGTTTGATTTAATTGGAAACAAAGGCACCCTTGTGATCAGTGAATCACAAGGAGTCAATAGCAACAATAAAATCACAAAATGATCCACACAATAAGCCACAATATGCCAAACAGTCCACATATATGCTCCAGATATGCAAATAAGCAGTTAAGCACTTAATAAGCAGATTTAAGCAAAATAAGCCAACCAAACTTAACAGGATGCATACACAAGCTATCTAAACTAACAATAAACACAAAGCAACAAGAATCAAACACTGAATCAAAGAAAATAGCAAGATCAAAGCACAAAATGTTTCTGATGAACAAAGAACAATATGCAAACAAGTTTTGCTGATATACTTGACACTTGATCCAATTTCAAGCCTCAAATCCTTCTACCCTGGTGTGATTAACTATGATTTAGCACTTGTTAGCCCTAACCTATGCTTAGATCTAGGTGTCCTCAAAATCTTAGCCAATTTTACCAAGTTATGAAGATTTTATAGCCAATTAAAGAATCAATGTGTTCAAAACCTCAAAACCTGCAAACAGATGAACAATATCACCCAAACAACAGATACCAACACTAGCAACCAACAAACAAACACTTAACAAGCCACAAATCCAACTTATGCAGTAATCCCAAACACTCCTTAATCAGTCACTTATCAAAGAAACTTGTGATTTCTTCCAATAACCTACTGATTTTAATGATCAAAAACACTTACTAGGCAGCAACTAACACAATCAAACACATAAATCACCAGCACAAACACAAATACTCAAAATCAAAGCACAAAATCCAAAACAGTCATAAACATGAAATTTTTAGGGGAATCTTAACAAGAGCTTATACCTGCCTTCCACAACATCATAGGAAGGCCAGCAATGCTCCTTGGACCTTGTTCAACAACTAGAACAAGACCAAGGTACTTCAAATAAGGAGATGCAAACTGCCTTGGTTGATGGTTCAAAGTAGAACCTCAAGGACTTGATTTCTTCAACACAAGCAGCAAACAACTCAACCAAGGGCTCTAATTCCTTCACAAGCTTTGTGTCAACAAGCTTGTAAGAGCTTATAGCAAATGGTCAAGGGTTAGTACACAAAATAACCAAAACAGAACCTAGGATTTCAAGGTTTTCAAACCTTAAAAACCTAATGAAACAAGACGTGCCTTAACCACAAGATTAAGGTAGGCCTTAACAATCAAATGGAACTCAAAATTAGGCTACTCAAACACCAAACTTTTAACTAAATCAAAAGAGATTTCAAATTTCAGAAATTCAAATTTTATTAAGCTTAAAAAGGAATTACAAAGATTAATAGCCTAAAACTGGAACAAAGGGACTCTCACATGTTGAGGTCTCCTTTTATAGGCAAATGCCAAGCCTACACTATTCATAAACCCTAGAACTGAATTCCCAAATGTGCCCTTGAGGTCTTCTAGATAATTCTTTGGTGTGAGCTGTCCAAAGTGATCAAGGACGTTCATTTTAGCTTTAGGATGAAGCTAAGGTTCTTGGCTGTTGATTTTGCCACATAGGATGACTTGGAGGTTAAGTTGTCACATGATTGGTGGACGGGTATTTGGGGGTGGGGTCCATTGTGAGTGGGAATGAGTGTTTTAAGGTTGGGAAGGGTTTCTGGGCGTGTGAATTAAGTGTGTGTCAAGGTAATTGTAAATTACCCCTTGTTTTAAGTGGTGTAAAATCTGGGTGGTGAAAAGGTAAACAGTGGTCTGTTTGATCCGTTTTTGGTGGATTGGAGAAGTGTTTGGCGCAAAAACATTTGAATGTTTCAAATGTGGCAACTTAAGTCCTTGTGTTTTGGCAGAAAGTGTATAGCACGTTTATTTTGCAAACAAACACATTTCCTTTGTTAATAACTTTCAGAACTTGACAATTTTGGCACAAGACTTTTCCAAAAGGGTTACAAGGGTTGTTTTGCCATTTTGAGATATTTCAAGGGCTGATCTTGGACATTCTTGATCTTCAAAGGTCTTCATTGTATCTTTGACTTCATGAGGGACCATTATTGGAAATTTTGATTTGTTGAGGGACTATTCTTGCCATTTCTTCAAAGTTGAAGGACCATTTGTGTAATTTTGACAAACTTAAGGGACCAAACTTGTAATTATGAATATACAAGGGTTTTAAGTGTCATTTCTTCAATAAATGAGGATCAATCTTGTTTGTCTTCAAGTCTTCAAGGTTATTTGTTGAGAATTCCATGATTAGGGCCCGGTTCTTTGTACGGCTTCGTTTCTCGTGTCCGTTTTTCCTTGTAACTTGTGATCTTTTGTCTTTTTCACGATATCCATACCTAAAATACACAAGTAAACAAACACAAGCATATATATGGTATATTATGACATTTTTATGCATTTAAAGCCCGAAAAGAACGATGAGATCATGTATAAATGTCATCTCATCACTCCCCCATACTAAGCCATTGTCGTGCCCTCACGCAATGCTAGAATAAAGTATCTAAGCATCACCAAAGTTCAATTTTATTAATCTTTATTGAAAAGTAAAAGACTTGCAACATACTACGAAGATGTGTAAAGAAATAACATATGATTTTCATCACAAAAAGTGACTTTTAGGGTCAAAGAATAGAAACAAGTAAATGTCCCTTAGAGTAAACTTCGTCATCCTTGATTGTCATACATTCCATGCTAAGTGCAAAAACAAGATCATTGTTGGTACAAGTCACAATGCTAACACTACTCATACGTCCAAATTGTGTAATACTTTTTCTCCCCGCAATCCTAGTTATTATAAAGGAAATGGGTTACTAGCATTTTTTATCTATTTGTCATGGATCACAAGTGATTCATATTGACTTATTTGAGTAGTTATTAGTCCGAAAGCAAAGTAGCACGATTTGATCAATAGTTAGCCGAAGGACAAAATCTTTTAAAACGGCTTCTCGTGTATCTCCTTAAGTTCATATCTTGGCATAACTCGTTTCACGATTTGAGACCTTTCTCGGACCGATATTTGGCATGTACTTCATACTTCAAATCTTGGGAAGACGTTCTTGAAATTATGGTCTTCTCTTCATTTATTTGGAATTACTTCACTTGACGTTTTTTTTAGAGATTCTTCATATTGGACCACGACTTCATCATTTTTCTTCAATCTTTACTTTGGATTTTGATATACAACGATCCGCCTCCTTTTCGGACTTGGATATATTTATCCTCATACCTTGTTAGGGTCTTTTTGGATAGACTTTCTCCATGATCTTTAGGGGAGTAATTGCTTCTCGTCGTGTGTCTCGATCCTTCATATTTATTTAGGAATAATGATACTTCACATCATCTTTGGATCTTTTAGAAAAAATAGAGCTCCTCATGCCTTGTTAGGGCCTTTTTGGATAATCGCCAATCTTCGCGTCCCGCTTCAATAGGTTATGCCTTGGCTATGAACTCTATTCAACCCCGAGCAACTTTTAAACGATTTTGCGCTAGAGGCTAAGTAACCTTTCAAATCGTACGACCTTACTTATTGCAATTATGATTTATTCCTAATGCATTGATCTTATGGGAAGAAAAAGCCACAATTAAAAACATATGAGTTTTTGAAAGAACACTTTCATGTTCTACGTTTAGCATGATCACTTGTCTAACTCTATCATTTCTCGTTCTTCACTATATAAAGACCTCTAATTAAAGAGACTCGTGAATACTTAGCCATGCAAGTCAAAATTAAGCCAAATTTGGATTAGCTTTCATTAAGACTATATCAAATCAAAGTTTTGGGTTTTCAAGCCACCTATAGGATCTTGCACTTTCTTGGACTTTTTCAAGTTTAGAGAATGCGTTTTATAGTTCCCTTGATAAGTGACTTTCTAGAATCAATTATAGGAACTTGCGAAAAGTTCTTGTTCTTAACCCGAATGAATTAAGACTTTCGCGTTTTAGAGCTCCCTATATAAAAGTCTAGCAAAACTTGAATTGAGCGGGTTAAGGAATGTAAATGGCTCCAAATGCCCATCAAGTCAAAAATTAACTCTTATTCTACCCATCGGAAAATATACATTCGTGTCTTAAAAACACTTATGAAAACTAAGAAAAATTTTAAAATTTGGCCATTTTTAGCCTTATTAGCAAAACAAAACAATGAAAATTGGAAAGCGTGAGGGCGTAGCAAAGCAAGTACCTATTCACCCCCCATACTAAAAGTAAACATTGTCCTCAATGTTTCGAGTCTAAAGGTAAAGCACCCCCATACTAGAGACGAAGAGTCGAATGCTTAGGATCTAGCATGGAAAGGGTGATCAACAATATATCTAAAGCCGTTTATTAAGTATGCTAAAAGATAATTGTTAGAACAATAAAGGATATGTCATGGAATCGTGAAAAACTTCTTCAAACGAACGATGGAGGCTCACGTAAACGAACACGAGAGTCTTCAATCGTAGATGATGATGATCTAGATAACACAATCACAAACAACAACGAGACAACGAGTTGAAAGGGTACAAGTCCCCTTATGAGTGAATAGTAATCCTAAAAGATAAGCATGGGATCTCCCCCACGAGGCACCTCGTTTTTGATTACCGAGTCATGAGCTCGACTCGATCCCCTCAATGTTAATTATCATTGGGGAAGGTGACTTGGTCGAGGGCAACCATTGAAGGAATTTCCCCACCAAAGTAGTGCTTAAGCCTATGTCCATTCACCTTGAAATTAGGACCATCATCTTGAGCTAGCTCAACGGTCCCATATGGAAACACTTGTGTAATGGTGAACGGACCCGACCAACGAGATTTCAATTTTCCGGAAAATATCTTAAGACGAGAGTTAAAAAGCAACACTTGATCACCAATGTTAAAAACCCGGTTTTTAATCTTTGAATCATGAAACTTTTTAGTCTTTTCTTTAAAAATTAATGAATTTTCATAAGCATTATCTCTTAGTTCATCCAATTCATTTAATTGTATTTTCCGGTGATCTCCCGCGGTCTTCAAGTCAAAATTTGCATGCTTAAGGGCCCAATATGCCTTATGCTCCAACTCAATGGGCAAATGACAATTCTTCCCATAGACTAAATTATAAGGAGTGCAACCGATAGGTGTCTTATAAGCGGTCCTAAAGGCCCATAAAGCGTCATCGAGTTTGTCGGACCATGAAGCACGGTTTTCTCCAATTGACCTCTCTAAAATCCTCTTCAAAGCTCGGTTCGAAACCTCGACTTGCCCACTCGTTTGCGGGTGATAAGCCGTAGAAAGACGATGAGTAACTCCATATTTCTTTAGAACCTTTTCGAATTGGTCATTACAAAAATGGGTTCCACGATCGCTTATAATAGCACGAGGGGTTCCGAACCGAGAGAATAGTTGCTTCAAAAACTTCACTACCACACGAGCATCATTAGTAGGCAAAGCCTTAGCTTCCACCCACTTAGAAAGGTAGTCCACCGCGACGAGGATATATTTGTTTCCATGAGACGATGGGAACGGCCCCATAAAGTCTATTCCCCATATGTCGAAAATCTCACATACTTGAATTATGTTTTGTGGCATTTCATCACGTTGAGACAATTTTCCTTGACGTTGGCACGAATCACACGACTTCACAAGTGCGTGTGCATCACGATAGATAGAAGGCCAAAAGAAACCGACATCGAACACTTTCTTAGCCGTGAGATTAGCACCGTGGTGACCACCCGTGGGTCCCTCGTGACAAGCTCTAAGGATATTAGAAGCTTCGGCACCAAACACACAACATCGAACGAGTTGATCCGCACAAATCCGAAAGAGATAAGGTTCGTCCCAAAAATAGAACTTGAAGTCACGAAAGAATTTTCGTTTTTGCTGTGTCGTCATACCCTTGATTATGAAATTGCCCGCATGGTAATTTGCAATGTCGGCAAACCATGGGGTGGTGTCTTTAGAATTCACTACACCGAGAGTCTCAAGAGGAAATGTTTCGGTAATTTCCTTGTTCTCGAAAACATCTTTGTGAGGATCTTCTAGACGAGAGAGATGATCGGCCGCTAGATTCTCGGCTCCTTTTTTGTCAAGCACGGTGACATCAAATTCTTGTAGGAGGAGCATCCAACGAAGCAATCTCGGCTTAGTGTCTTGCTTAGCTAAGAGATACTTGATAGCCGAATGGTCGGTACACACGATGCTTTTAGTCAAGACGAGATAAGGTCGGAATTTCTCAAAAGCATAGACCACGGCAAGGAATTCCTTTTCCGTTGTGGTGTACTTTAATTGAGCCTCAGTCATCGTCTTACTAGCATAGTGGATAGGACGGAAATGCTTGTCATAACGTTGCCCTAAGACGGCCCCTATAGCATAATCACTTACATCGCACATGATTTCAAAGGGTAATTCCCAATTAGGAGCAACAAGAATGGGAGCTTCGGTAAGTTTCCTTTTGAGAGTTTCGAAAGCCTTAACACAATCCTCATTGAAATTAAAAGGAGCATCCTTCTCGAGAAGGTGTGTCATAGGACGAGAGATTTTCGAGAAGTCCTTGATGAAACGAAGATGAAAGCCCGCGTGGCCTAGGAAACTCCTAACTCCCTTAACGGTTTTGGGATGAGGTAACTTGGCGATGACGTCTACCTTAGCTTTATCGACCTCAATCCCCGCCTTCGACACCTTATGTCCTAAGACGATTCCTTGTTTACACATGAAATGACATTTTTCCCAATTAAGCACAAGATTGGTTTCTTCACAACGTTTTAACATTTGTTCGAGATTAGATAAACATGACGTGAACGAATTACCAAACACTGAGAAGTCATCCATAAACACTTCCATCGACTTCTCGATCATATCGTGAAAAATTGCCATCATACACCGTTGAAACGTATCGGGTGCATTACAAAGTCCGAAAGGCATCCTACGATAAGCGAACGTTCCATAAGGACATGTAAACGTAGTCTTCTCTTGATCACGAGGGTCGATAGGGATTTGAAAGTAACCGGAAAAACCATCTAAAAAGCAATAGAATTCATTTCCCGCAAGTCGCTCCAACATTTGATCCATGAAGGGCAAAGGAAAGTGGTCTTTACGAGTGGCGTCATTTAACTTTCGGTAGTCAATACACACCCTCCAACCGGTCACAACACGAGTGGGAATTAACTCGTTGTTTTCATTAGGCACAACGGTCATTCCTCCCTTTTTAGGGACACAATGGATTGGGATCACCCATGGGCTATCGGATATAGGATAAATCATTCCCGCGTCAAGGAGTTTAAGGACCTCCTTTTTAATGACATCGTGAATTTTGGGATTCACCCTTCTTTGACTTTAAATTGCGGGTTTGTAGTCCTCCTCCATTAAAGTCTTGTGAGTACAAAATTTTGGGTCAATACCCTTAATGTCGGATATTTTCCACGCAATTGCCCCTTTGTGAGCCTTAAGAACTTTCAAGAGCTCGGTTTTTTCATTATTAGCAAGACCTTTTGCAATAATAACCGGCAACTTGTCATCACCTTCCAAGAATGCGTATTCAAGGTGAGAAGGAAGATCTTTCAATTCAAGGATAGGTGGTTCCTCGATTGAAGATTTTGGTTCAACACTCATAACTTCCATCGGCGAAAGAAATGGTGGAATAGAAGTATCATCACTAATCAACACCTCATCTTCATTGTCGATTTCATTTGAAGTGAGATCGCCTCCTTGGAATGGAGTGAGATTTGGTGTGGAATTAGCAAGAATCGGATCCAAAATAGTGGGATTGCCACTTGACGAGCTATCGGAAAAACCTAACACTTCTTGTGAAAACTCATCGCAAACCACATCAACGATGTCAATGTGATTGATGGTAGCGATTGCATAAACATGAGAAGGTTTCGAGTTTTGAGTAGCGTTTATAACAAGTTCCTCTTCGTTGAATCTCAAAGTGATAGTTCTTGCATGAACATCGATAAGCGACCTCGAAGTGTCTAAAAATGAACGACCTAAAATTAGAGGAACTTGAGGATCCGCGGGGATATCAACTACTATAAAATCAACGGGATAGTAGAACTTCCCCACTTTCACGAAAACATCTTCGGCTACTCCACATGCCATAATCGTAGAATGATCGGCCATCTCGATGGACATGTTCGAAGGAATGAGAGCCGGAAGCGAAAGCGATTTCCAAATGGAAAATGGCATCAAATTAATGCTTGCACCAAGATCGGCCAAGGCGAAGCATTCTTTCATATCTTGTATGTCACAAGGAATGAGAAACTTTCCGGGATCACCAACTTTTTCCGGTATGCGGTTAAGATAAACCAAAGAACAATTAGCAAGCTTTGAAAGCTTTTCCTTATCGCTCATCATACTTTTAAAAGTGGAAGCGAAACGAGGCATATATAACAACGCGTCGGCTAAACTCACATCAAAATGCACTTGTTGAAACATTTTTATAAAAAGCTCGATTTGTTGTTTGTTACGTTCTTGCAACTTCTCTTTGTTTCGTCTCGAAGGGTAGGGTAAAGGTGGTGTGGGTTGGTCATTAGGAAACGGCCTTGGAAACTCGGGTTCCACAATTGGTATTGGTTCAACCGTAGGTGTGGTATGAGCGGTACTTCGTGGGATTGTAATGTGCTCCTTTTCGACCATCACCTCGGGTTCTTTCTCGATTTCCTTCTCCGTAGAAGTACTTGGACGAGAGATTGGTTCCTTGAAAGTTTTACCACTTCGTGTAGTAATAACCTTCATTTCTCCCTTCGGGTTTGCAATGGTATCACTAGGAAGACCACCCGAGGAAGAGGGTTTACACATGATTGCTTCAAACATCTTAGCCATTCGGTCCTCAAATTTTGATTGCCTAGCATCCGCTTTTAATAACTCTTGCTTAATCTCATGTTGTCCTAATTCCATCTTTTGTTGATTTTGTTGAAGACGTTGGACATTTCCTTCCATTTTGTTTGCATGAGTTTTAAGTTCATTAGCAAGTTCATTTTTTAGCTCGTTTTTCAACTCGGATCTTAAGCTAATCATCTCACGTTGCATGTTATCAAATTTAGCATCATTTGCTTTTGCATAATCCAAAAATTCTCCTTGCAAATTTTTAGTGTGAACATTTTGAAAACCTTGTGTAGTGTTTTGAAAATCACGGTTTTGGTTTTGATTAGAAATTTGTCCATTCCCACTTTGATAATTCCCCTTGTTGTAATTGCGTGTGTTGCCTTGGTAATTACCTTGGTTGTTGTTTCGATAATTGTTAACATTTTGATTGGGTGGAGCTTGATTTGGACGGGAACCTTGACCGTTTTGGTTGTAAGTTCCCGTTGCTACATAAGCACTCGAAGTGTTACCATCCGCGGTAATGCACTCGGAAAGATCATGAGCTCCCCCACAAGATAAACAACTCTTAGCAACCGCTTTAACCGAAGCGGAATTGGAAGCTTCTTGAGCCTTCCAATGGGACATTAGATTAGCAAATCTATCAAAAAATCGATTTTCCTCATTAGCTTCATCATGTAAGGCGTTAATGCTACGAGACGATTGTGACGAAGATGACGAACCCATGTTGGCAACACTCGGTGTGTTACGAGGATTATAAACCTTAGATCTATTTTCAATGATTTGTAATGCCTAATTTGTCGTCTTGCACAAAAAATTATCACCCGCGGCGGCATTCAAATAATCTCGTTCATGATCATTAAGCCCATTATAAAAAGTATCCACTTGATGCAATTCCGTAAAATCATGGTGTGGACATTCATGTAACATTTCTTTAAAGCGTTCCCATGCCATTGAAAAACTCTCATTATTTCTTTGCACAAATCGTGAAATCTCATTTTTGAAGTGTGTTGTTTTAGATGCTGGAAAAAACTTGTTCACAAACTTAGAAACGAGATCGGCCCATGTCAAAATCGAATTTGGCGGTTCTTTCTCAAGCCAAATTTTTGCGGGTCCATCTAATGTGTATGGAAACAACATCATCTTAATGGCGTCATGTGGAACATCCTTAAACTTGCTAGTGGCGGTGAGGCGGTTAAAATTCCTAATATGGTAATGCGGGTTGTCTTTCTCGTGACCTCTAAACTTATTTGCTTGCAACATAGACATTAAACCCGTCTTAATTTCGAAATTCTCCGCAAGGATGGCGGGAATCACAATAGCCTCTCCAAAACCCTCGGTGGGTGCTTGTAGCAACTCCATCATAGTACGATTAGCCATGACGACTTCTTGTTCTACAATAGGTTCAACAATTGGAGGTTCTTCAACAATCAACGTCTCTTGATTGGCTTGCTTTTGAAGTCGTTTACGAGCTCGTTTTGCTTGATTACGAGTGATCATAAACTTCACGAAGAATGGGAGGTGAGCAAAGAAGATTCTTTTTGGGTGTTTTGTGAATTTTCATTTTTTTTTGTGTTTTTGATGATATTTAATTTTTTTGGATTTTGGTGTATCTTCGTAGACAACAATCTACAAAATCTCTCCTCGAATCAAACTCTTGATTAAAGAAGCCTCAAAGGAATGAAAACGATCACGTGGAGTGAACGTCTTCCAATGACTTTAGAACTTTGGTGAAAACCAAATTGTTCAAGAGGGTTTAATCTCAAAGAAACCAAGCAAATATAGTATACGTAATAATACTTTGGGCGGCAAAACCCTCGATTAGCCTTCAATCTCAAAATACTCACAAGCAAGCGGGGAAACGAGGCGGCGCGAAGCACTTAAGAGCCTTTTTCCTTAGGGTATATTTTATAATACCCGCCTTATACCCACCTTATAGTTTGTATCTTTCAAAATCGAGCTTCACGAAAGTATTTATCTATTTTTGCCTTTTTCTTTTTGTTTGAGATTCGAATACAATAATTGAGTGATGAAATCCCAATTAAGGTTGTGTTTTCACACTTTTGGAGATATTGTAAATTTATTGTGATACTTAATACAATATAGTAATAATATTTGTACAAGAAAAACCAAGAAAACCGATAATACGTATTAGTAGAGTTCTACTAATACAAATACTTTTTGGTTAATATTAAAAACAACAATGCAAATTAATCACGACACACCTGCCCGGCAGCGGCGCCAAAGTGATTGTGGTAAAATACGACCTTTTAGGAAAAAGGCGTAAAAGTGGTAAGTATCGAGTGATGATTTAGGAAAATCAACACTAATGACCCTTAATGGTGTGAAAGTTCGTTTCCCAAGGAGGTATATGTGTGTGAGAAATTTGTTAAATGTTTGTGATTAAAGATTGGTTTAGAAGGGGATTAGAAAAGAAGATGACGAAAACGTAAAAAATAAAAATAAACAAAAAATCACTACTAGAAAGTTAAAACGTAGAACCTTAAAAACCACAAAAATAAAAATAAATTCTAAAAATTACCAAAAATTTACCAAAAATCAAAAATAATAAACTAAGAGTTTACCAATGATCAAAACTTTTTCAAACCTTTTAGATAATTAAATATTCAATTTTTAAATGCTAATTAAAGCCCTAAAAATCAAATAAATTATCAAAAAGCCCAAATAAAGTTTTTTCAATTGGTAAAACTCTAAAATGACCTAAAAAGATTAAAAACTATTTTTAGAAATTTTAAAACTAATAAAAACTATTTAAAATGATTTAAAAACTATTAAAACTTAAAATAATTTTAAAATTAATCTAAAAGAGATAAAATTATTCTAAAAGTTGCTAAATTCCTATTTTAATGTATTTAACCTAAGAAAAATGTAAAAAGTTGGAAAAAGTGAAATTTTAAAAATAATAATAAAATAATAATAAAATAATATTAAAAATCCAAAAATTATAAAAAATTCTAAAAACTTGCAAACTAGTTTGTTTTAACCTAAATAATCAGAAAATAAAAGTGAAATTGCCAAATTACCCCTAATGGACCCTCAAATGGGCCAAATCCAAATTCAGTCAACACAAATGGGCTTTTGGGCCCAAAAAGTCAAACTTGGCCCAATTGACTTGGAAAAGCCCTATCTGACTTAAAATTCAATTCTAAGAACAAAACTCTAAAGGCCCAAAAGCTGAATGTGAGCTTATCACAGCTTATTGAACACAAAGCATATTCTTATTGGGCTTTTCAACCCATTAAGCCATAAGCTAATGCCATAAGCTCTAATTTGACACACAACCCTCTTTTAGGATGCTTAAGAGATCTGTCAAAAGAAATTTCCAATAAGCACACTCAATAAGCCAGAAAATAGAAAAGCAAAAATCCACAAAACGACAAAATAGTCGTTTTTGAGAAATAATGCACCTCAGGACTTGATTCAACTTGCAAAAGCTTTCAAATGGACTCAATAAGCAAAATCAATCAACAAAAATCCAATAAGCACAACCAATAAGCCAGAATAAGCACAAATGAACTTATGTAAAAGTCAAAGGAGTTGGTTTTCTAGTCAAACCTAAAAGTCAACCACCCAAATGCTCCAGTATGAACAAATGGGTCAAAATATGAACACCTATTACAAAAACAAAGTTGTTGCAGGTTGGAATAAGCTTTTATAGCTTATTGATAAGCTGACACCAAATTTGCACTATCAGTGGCAACCAGCAGGGGAAAGGAGTTCCCACTGCTTTGACTATTTGACCAAGCTTTTATGAGAGTTCTGGTTTGATTCAATTGGAAACAAAGGCACCCTTGTGATCAGTGAATCACAAGGAGTCAATAGCAACAATAAAATCACAAAATGATCCACACAATAAGCCACAATAAGCCAAACAGTCCACATATATGCTCTAGATACGCAAATAAGCAGTTAAGCACTTAATAAGCAGATTTAAGCAAAATAAGCCAACCAAACTTAACAGGATGCATACACAAGCTATCTAAACTAACAATAAACACAAAGCAACAAGAATCAAACACTGAATCAAAGAAAATAGCAAGATCAAAGCACAAAATGTTTCTGATGAACAAAGAACAATATGCAAACAAGTTTTGCTGATATACTTGACACTTGATCCAATTTCAAGCCTCAAATCCTTCTACCCTGGTGTGATTAACTATGATTTAGCACTTGTTAGCCCTAACCTATGCTTAGATCTAGGTGTCCTCAAAATCCTAGCCAATTTTACCAAGTTATGAAGATTTTATAGCCAATTAAAGAATCAATGTGTTCAAAACCTCAAAACCTGCAAACAGATGAACAATATCACCCAAACAACAGATACCAACACTAGCAACCAACAAACAAACACTTAACAAGCCACAAATCCAACTTATGCAGTAATCCCAAACACTCCTTAATCAGTCACTTATCAAAGAAACTTGTGATTTCTTCTAATAACCTACTGATTTTAATGATCAAAAACACTTACTAGGCATCAACTAACACAATCAAACACATAAATCACCAGCACAAACACAAATACTCAAAATCAAAGCACAAAATCCAAAACAGTCATAAACATGAAATTTTTAGGGAAATCTTAACAAGAGCTTATACCTGCCTTCCACAACATCCTAGGAAGGCCAGCAATGCTCCTTGGACCTTGTTCAACAACTAGAACAAGACCAAGGTACTTCAAATAAGGAGATGCAAACTGCCTTGGTTGATGGTTCAAAGTAGAACCTCAAGGACTTGATTTCTTCAACACAAGCAGCAAACAACTCAACCAAGGGCTCTAATTCCTTCACAAGCTTTGTGTCAACAAGCTTGTAAGAGCTTATAGCAAATGGTCAAGGGTTAGTACACAAAATAACCAAAACAGAACCTAGGATTTCAAGGTTTTCAAACCTTAAAAACCTAATGAAACAAGACGTGCCTTAACCACAAGATTAAGGTAGGCCTTAACAATCAAATGGAACTTAGAATTAGGCTACTCAAACACCAAACTTTTAACTAAATCAAAAAGAGATTTCAAATTTCAGAAATTCAAAATTTATTAAGCTTAAAAAGGAATTACAAAGATTAATAGCCTAAAACTGGAACAAAGGGACTCTCACATGTTGAGGTCTCCTTTTATAGGCAAATGCCAAGCCTACACTATTCATAAACCCTAGAACTGAATTCCCAAATGTGCCCTTGAGGTCTTCTAGATAATTCTTTGGTGTGAGCTGTCCAAAGTGATCAAGGACGTTCATTTTAGCTTTAGGATGAAGCTAAGGTTCTTGGCTGTTGATTTTGCCACATAGGATGACTTGGAGGTTAAGTTGTCACATGATTGGTGGACGGGTATTTGGGGGTGGGGTCCATTGTGAGTGGGAATGAGTGTTTTAAGGTTGGGAAGGGTTTCTGGGCGTGTGAATTAAGTGTGTGTCAAGGTAATTGTAAATTACCCCTTGTTTTAAGTGGTGTAAAATCTGGGTGGTGAAAAGGTAAACAGTGGTCTATTTGATCCGTTTTTGGTGGATTGGAGAAGTGTTTGGCGCAAAAAAATTTGAATGTTTCAAATGTGGCAACTTAAGTCCTTGTGTTTTGGCAGAAAGTGTATAGCACGTTTATTTTGCAAACAAACACATTTCCTTTGTTAATAACTTTCAGAACTTGACAATTTTGGCAAAAGACTTTTCCAAAAGGGTTACAAGGGTTGTTTTTGCCATTTTGAGATATTTCAAGAGCTGATCTTGGACATTCTTGATCTTCAAAGGTCTTCATTGTATCTTTGACTTCATGAGGGACCATTATTGGAAATTTTGATTTGTTGAGGGACTATTCTTGCCATTTCTTCAAAGTTGAAGGACCATTTGTGTAATTTTGACAAACTTAAGGGACCAAACTTGTAATTATGAATATACAAGGGTTTTAAGTGTCATTTCTTCAATAAATGAGGATTGATCTTATTTGTCTTCAAGTCTTCAAGGTTATTTGTTGAGAATTCCATGATTAGGGCCCGGTTCTTTGTACGGCTTCGTTTCTCGTGTCCGTTTTTCCTTGTAACTTGTGATCTTTTGTCTTTTTCACGATATCCATACCTAAAATACACAAGTAAACAAACACAAGCATATATATGGTATATTATGACATTTTTATGCATTTAAAGCCCGAAAAGAACGATGAGATCATGTATAAATGTCATCTCATCACTCCCCCATACTAAGCCATTGCCGTGCCCTCACGCAATGCTAGAATAAAGTATCTAAGCATCACCAAAGTTCAATTTTATTAATCTTTATTGAAAAGTAAAAGACTTGCAACATACTACGAAGATGTGTAAAGAAATAACATATGATTTTCATCACAAAAAGTGACTTTTAGGGTCAAAGAATAGAAACAAGTAAATGTCCCTTAGAGTAAACTTCGTCATCCTTGATTGTCATACATTCCATGCTAAGTGCAAAAACAAGATCATTGTTGGTACAAGTCACAATGCTAACACTACTCATACGTCCAAATTGTGTAATACTTTTTCTCCCCGCAATCCTAGTTATTATAAAGGAAATGGGTTACTAGCATTTTTTATCTATTTGTCATGGATCACAAGTGATTCATATTGACTTATTTGAGTAGTTATTAGTCCGAAAGCAAAGTAGCACGATTTGATCAATAGTTAGCCGAAGGACAAAATCTTTTAAAACGGCTTCTCGTGTATCTCCTTAAGTTCATATCTTGGCATAACTCGTTTCACGATTTGAGACCTTTCTCGGACCGATATTTGGCATGTACTTCATACTTCAAATCTTGGGAAGAAGTTCTTGAAATTATGGTCTTCTCTTCATTTATTTGGAATTACTTCACTTGACGTTTTTTTGAGAGATTCTTCATATTGGACCACGACGGTCATCATTTTTCTTCAATCTTTACTTTGGATTTTGATATACAACGATCCGCCTCCTTTTCGGACTTGGATATATTTATCCTCATACCTTGTTAGGGTCTTTTTGGATAGACTTTCTCCATGATCTTTAGGGGAGTAATTGCTTCTCGTCGTGTGTCTCGATCCTTCATATTTATTTAGGAATAATGATACTTCACATCATCTTTGGAACTTTTAGAAAAAATAGAGCTCCTCATGCCTTGTTAGGGCCTTTTTGGATAATCGCCAATCTTCGGGTCCCGCTTCAATAAGTTATGCCTTGGCTATGAACTCTATTCAACCCCGAGCAACTTTTAAACGATTTTGCGCTAGAGGCTAAGTAACCTTTCAAATCGTACGACCTTACTTATTGCAATTATGATTTATTCCTAATGCATTGATCTTATGGGAAGAAAAAGCCACAATTAAAAACATATGAGTTTTTGAAAGAACACTTTCATGTTCTACGTTTAGCATGATCACTTGTCTAACTCTATCATTTCTCGTTCTTCACTATATAAAGACCTCTAATTAAAGAGACTCGTGAATACTTAGCCATGCAAGTCAAAATTAAGCCAAATTTGGATTAGCTTTCATTAAGACTATATCAAATCAAAGTTTTGGGTTTTCAAGCCACCTATAGGATCTTGCACTTTCTTGGACTTTTTCAAGTTTAGAGAATGCGTTTTATAGTTCCCTTGATAAGTGACTTTCTAGAATCAATTATAGGAACTTGCGAAAAGTTCTTGTTCTTAACCCGAATGAATTAAGACTTTCGCGTTTTAGAGCTCCCTATATAAAAGTCTAGCAAAACTTGAATTGAGCGGGTTAAGGAATGTAAATGGCTCCAAATGCCCATCAAGTCAAAAATTAACTCTTATTCTACCCATTGGAAAATATACATTCGTGTCTTAAAAACACTTATGAAAACTAAGAAAAATTTTAAAATTTGGCCATTTTTAGCCTTATTAGCAAAACAAAACAATGAAAATTGGAAAGCGTGAGGGCGTAGCAAAGCAAGTACCTATTCACCCCCCCATACTAAAAGTAAACATTGTCCTCAATGTTTCGAGTCTAAAGGTGGAGCACCCCCATACTAGAGACGAAGAGTCGAATGCTTAGGATCTAGCATGGAAAGGGTGATCAACAATATATCTAAAGCCGTTTATTAAGTATGCTAAAAGATAATTGTTAGAACAATAAAGGATATGTCATGGAATCGTGAAAAACTTCTTCAAACGAACGATGGAGGCTCACGTAAACGAACACGAGAGTCTTCAATCGTAGATGATGATGATCTAGATAACACAATCACAAACAACCACGAGACAACGAGTTGAAAGGGTACAAGTCCCCTTATGAGTGAATAGTAAGCCTAAAAGATAAGCATGGGATCTCCCCCACGAGGCACCTCGTTTTTGATTACCGAGTCATGAGCTCGACTCGATCCCCTCAATGTTAATTATCATTGGGGAAGGTGACTTGGTCGAGGGCAACCATTGAAGGAATTTCCCCACCAAAGTAGTGCTTAAGCCTATGTCCATTCACCTTGAAATTAGGACCATCATCTTGAGCTAGCTCAATGGTCCCATATGGAAACACTTGTGTAATGGTGAACGGACCCGACCAACGAGATTTCAATTTCTCGGAAAATATCTTAAGACGAGAGTTAAAAAGCAACACTTGATCACCAATGTTAAAAACCCGGTTTTTAATCTTTGAATCATGAAACTTTTTAGTCTTTTCTTTAAAAATTAATGAATTTTCATAAGCATTATCTCTTAGTTCATCCAATTCATTTAATTGTATTTTCCGGTGATCTCCCGCGGTCTTCAAGTCAAAATTTGCATGCTTAAGGGCCCAATATGCCTTATGCTCCAACTCAATGGGCAAATGACAATTCTTCCCATAGACTAACTTATAAGGAGTGCAACCGATAGGTGTCTTATAAGCGGTCCTAAAGGCCCATAAAGCGTCATCGAGTTTGTCAGACCATGAAGCACGGTTTTCTCCAATTGACCTCTCTAAAATCCTCTTCAAAGCTCGGTTCGAAACCTCGACTTGCCCACTCGTTTGCGGGTGATAAGCCGTAGAAAGACGATGAGTAACTCCATATTTCTTTAGAACCTTTTCGAATTGGTCATTACAAAAATGGGTTCCACGATCGCTTATAATAGCACGAGGGGTTCCGAACCGAGAGAATAGTTGCTTCAAAAACTTCACTACCACACGAGCATCATTAGTAGGAAAAGCCTTAGCTTCCACCCACTTAGAAAGGTAGTCCACCGCGACGAGGATATATTTGTTTCCATGAGACGATGGGAACGGCCCCATAAAGTCTATTCCCCATATGTCGAAAATCTCACATACTTGAATTATGTTTTGTGGCATTTCATCACGTTGAGACGATTTTCCTTGACGTTGGCACGAATCACACGACTTCACAAGTGCGTGTGCATCACGATAGATAGAAGGCCAAAAGAAACCGACATCGAACACTTTCTTAGCCGTGAGATTAGCACCGTGGTGACCACCCGTGGGTCCCTCGTGACAAGCTCTAAGGATATTAGAAGCTTCGGCACCAAACACACAACGTCGAACGAGTTGATCCGCACAAATCCGAAAGAGATAAGGGTCGTCCCAAAAATAGAACTTGAAGTCACGAAAGAATTTTCGTTTTTGCTGTGTCGTCATACCCTTGATTATGAAATTGCCCGCATGGTAATTTGCAATGTCGGCAAACCATGGGGTGGTGTCTTTAGAATTCACTACACCGAGAGTCTCCAGAGGAAATGTTTCGGTAATTTCCTTGTTCTCGAAAACATCTTTGTGAGGATCTTCTAGACGAGAGAGATGATCGGCCGCTAGATTCTCGGCTCCTTTTTTGTCAAGTACGGTGACATCAAATTCTTGTAGGAGGAGCATCTAACGAAGCAATCTCGGCTTAGCGTCTTGCTTAGCTAAGAGATACTTCATAGCCGAATGGTCGGTATACACGATGCTTTTAGTCAAGACGAGATAAGGTCAGAATTTTTCAAAAGCATAGACCACGGCAAGGAATTCCTTTTCCGTTGTGGTGTACTTTAATTGAGCCTCGATCATCGTCTTACTAGCATAGTGGATAGGACGGAAATGCTTGTCATAACGTTGCCCTAAGACGGCCCCTATAGCATAATCACTTGCATCGCATATGATTTCAAAGGGTAATTCCCAATTAGGAGCAACAAGAATGGGAGCTTCGGTAAGTTTCCTTTTGAGAGTTTCGAAAGCCTTAACACAATCCTCATTGAAATTAAAAGGAGCATCCTTCTCGAGAAGGTGTGTCATAGGACGAGAGATTTTCGAGAAGTCCTTGATGAAACGACGATAAAAGCCCGCGTGGCCTAGGAAACTCCTAACTCCCTTAACGGTTTTGGGATGAGGTAACTTGGCGATGACGTCTACCTTAGCTTTATCGACCTCAATCCCCGCCTTCGACACCTTATGTCCTAAGACGATTCCTTGTTTACACATGAAATGACATTTTTCCCAATTAAGCACAAGATTGGTTTCTTCACAACGTTTTAACATTTGTTCGAGATTAGATAAACATGACGTGAACGAATTACCAAACACCGAGAAGTCATCCATAAACACTTCCATCGACTTCTCGATCATATCGTGAAAAATTGCCATCATACACCGTTGAAACGTACCGGGTGCATTACAAAGTCCGAAAGGCATCCTACGATAAGCGAACGTTCCATAAGGACATGTAAACGTAGTCTTCTCTTGATCACGAGGGTCGATAGGGATTTGAAAGTAACCGGAAAAACCATCTAAAAAGCAATAGAATTCATTTCCCGCAAGTCGCTCCAACATTTGATCCATGAAGGGCAAAGGAAAGTGGTCTTTACGAGTGGCGTCATTTAACTTTCGGTAGTCAATACACACCCTCCAACCGGTCACAACACGAGTGGGAATTAACTCGTTGTTTTCATTAGGCACAACGGTCATTCCTCCCTTTTTAGGGACACAATGGATTGGGATCACCCATGGGCTATCGGATATAGGATAAATCATTCCCGCGTCAAGGAGTTTAAGGACCTCCTTTTTAATGACATCGTGAATTTTGGGATTCACCCTTCTTTGACTTTAAATTGCGGGTTTGTAGTCCTCCTCCATTAAAGTCTTGTGAGTACAAAATTTTGGGTCAATACCCTTAATGTCGGATATTTTCCACGCAATTGCCCCTTTGTGAGCCTTAAGAACTTTCAAGAGCTCGGTTTTTTCATTATTAGCAAGACCTTTTGCAATAATAACCGGCAACTTGTCATCACCTTCCAAGAATGCGTATTCAAGGTGAGAAGGAAGATCTTTCAATTCAAGGATAGGTGGTTCCTCGATTGAAGATTTTGGTTCAACACTCATAACTTCCATCGGCGAAAGAAATGGTGGAATAGAAGTATCATCACTAATCAACACCTCATCTTCATTGTCGATTTCATTTGAAGTGAGATCGCCTCCTTGGAATGAAGTGAGATTTGGTGTGGAATTAGCAAGAATCGGATCCAAAATAGTGGGATTGCCACTTGACGAGCTATCAGAAAAACCTAACACTTCTTGTGAAAACTCATCGCAAACCACATCAACGATGTCAATGTGATTGATGGTAGCGATTGCATAAACATGAGAAGGTTTCGAGTTTTGAGTAGCGTTTATAACAAGTTCCTCTTCGTTGAATCTCAAAGTGATAGTTCTTGCATGAACATCGATAAGCGACCTCGAAGTGTCTAAAAATGAACGGCCTAAAATTAGAGGAACTTGAGGATCCGCGGGGATATCAACTACTATAAAATCAACGGGATAGTAGAACTTCCCCACTTTCACGAAAACATCTTCGGCTACTCCACATGCCATAATCGTATAATGATCGGCCATCTCGATGGACATGTTCGAAGGAATGAGAGCCGGAAGCGAAAGCGATTTCCAAATGGAAAATGGCATCAAATTAATGCTTGCACCAAGATCGGCCAAGGCGAGGCATTCTTTCATATCTTGTATGTCACAAGGAATGAGAAACTTTCCGGGATCACCAACTTTTTCCGGTATGCGGTTAAGATAAACCAAAGAACAATTAGCAAGCTTTGAAAGCTTTTCCTTATCGCTCGTCATACTTTTAAAAGTGGAAGCGAAACGAGGCATATATAACAACGCGTCGGCTAAACTCACATCAAAATGCACTTGTTGAAACATTTTTATAAAAAGCTCGATTTGTTGTTTGTTACGTTCTTGCAACTTCTCTTTGTTTCGTCTCGAAGGGTAGGGTAAAGGTGGTGTGGGTTGGTCATTAGGCAACGGCCTTGGAAACTCGGGTTCCACAATTGGTATTGGTTCAACCGTAGGTGTGGTATGAGCGGTACTTCGTGGGATTGTAATGTGCTCCTTTTCGACCATCACCTCGGGTTCTTTCTCGATTTCCTTCTCCGTAGAAGTACTTGGACGAGAGATTGGTTCCTTGAAAGTTTTACCACTTCGTGTAGTAATAACCTTCATTTCTCCCTTCGGGTTTGTAATGGTATCACTAGGAAGACCACCCGAGGAAGAGGGTTTACACATGATTGCTTCAAACATCTTAGCCATTCGGTCCTCAAATTTTGATTGCCTAGCATCCGCTTTTAATAACTCTTGCTTAATCTCATGTTGTTCTAATTCCATCTTTTGTTGATTTTGTTGAAGACGTTGGACATTTCCTTCCATTTTGTTTGCATGAGTTTTAAGTTCATTAGCAAGTTCATTTTTTAGCTCGTTTTTCAACTCGGATCTTAAGCTAATCATCTCACGTTGCATGTTATCAAATTTAGCATCATTTGCTTTTGCATAATCCAAAAATTCTCCTTGCAAATTTTTAGTGTGAGCATTTTGAAAACCTTGTGTAGTGTTTTGAAAATCACGGTTTTGGTTTTGATTAGAAATTTGTCCATTCCCACTTTGATAATTCCCCTTGTTGTAATTGCGTGTGTTGCCTTGGTAATTACCTTGGTTGTTGTTTCGATAATTGTTAACATTTTGATTGGGTGGAGCTTGATTTGGACGGGAACCTTGACCGTTTTGGTTGTAAGTTCCCGTTGCTACATAAGCACTCGAAGTGTTACCATCCGCGGTAATGCACTCGGAAAGATCATGAGCTCCCCCACAAGATAAACAACTCTTAGCAACCGCTTTAACCGAAGCGGAATTGGAAGCTTCTTGAGCCTTCCAATGGGACATTAGATTAGCAAATCTATCAAAAAACCGATTTTCCTCATTAGCTTCATCATGTAAGGCGTTAATGCTACGAGACGATTGTGACGAAGATGACGAACCCATGTTGGCAACACTCGGTGTGTTACGAGGATTATAAACCTTAGATCTATTTTCAATGATTTGTAAAGCCTAATTTGTCGTCTTGCACAAAAAATTACCACCCGCGGCGGCATTCAAATAATCTCGTTCATGATCATTAAGCCCATTATAAAAAGTATCCACTTGATGCAATTCCGTAAAATCATGGTGTGGACATTCATGTAACATTTCTTTAAAGCGTTCCCATGCCATTGAAAAACTCTCATTATTTCTTTGCACAAATCGTGAAATCTCATTTTTTAAGTGTGTTGTTTTAGATGGTGGAAAAAACTTGTTCACAAACTTAGAAACGAGATCGGCCCATGTCAAAATCGAATTTGGCGGTTCTTTCTCAAGCCAAATTTTTGCGGGTCCATCTAATGTGTATGGAAACAACATCATCTTAATGGCGTCATGTGGAACATCCTTAAACTTGCTAGTGGCGGTGAGACGGTTAAAATTCCTAATATGGTAATGCGGGTTGTCTTTCTCGTGACCTCTAAACTTATTTGCTTGCAACATAGACATTAAACCCGTCTTAATTTCGAAATTCTCCGCAAGGATGGCGGGAATCACAATAGCCTCTCCAAAACCCTCGGTGGGTGCTTGTAGCAACTCCATCATAGTACGATTAGCCATGACGACTTCTTGTTCTACAATAGGTTCAACAATTGGAGGTTCTTCAACAATCAACGTCTCTTGATTGGCTTGCTTTTGAAGTCGTTTACGAGCTCGTTTTGCTTGATTACGAGTGATCATAAACTTCACGAAGAATGGGAGGTGAGCAAAGAAGATTCTTTTTGGGTGTTTTGTGAATTTTCATTTTTTTTTGTGTTTTTGATGATATTTAATTTTTTTGGATTTTGGTGTATCTTCGTAGACAACAATCTACAAAATCTCTCCTCGAATCAAACTCTTGATTAAAGAAGCCTCAAAGGAATGAAAACGATCACGTGGAGTGAACGTCTTCCAATGACTTTAGAACTTTGGTGAAAACCAAATTGTTCAAGAGGGTTTAATCACAAAGAAACCAAGCAAATATAGTATACGTAATAATACTTTGGGCGGCAAAACCCTCGATTAGCCTTCAATCTCAAAATACTCACAAGCAAGCGGGGAAACGAGGTGGCGCGAAGCACTTAAGAGCCTTTTTCCTTAGGGTATATTTTATAATACCCGCCTTATACCCACCTTATAGTTTGTATCTTTCAAAATCGAGCTTCACGAAAGTATTTATCTATTTTTGCCTTTTTCTTTTTGTTTGAGATTCGAATACAATAATTGAGTGATGAAATCCCAATTAAGGTTGTGTTTTCACACTTTTGGAGATATTGTAAATTTATGGTGATACTTAATACAATATAGTAATAATATTTGTACAAGAAAAACCAAGAAAACCGATAATACGTATTAGTAGAGTTCTACTAATACAAATACTTTTTGGTTAATATTAAAAACAACAATGCAAATTAATCACGACACACCTCCCCGGCAGCGGCGCCAAAGTGATTGAGGTAAAATACGACCTTTTAGGAAAAAGGCGTAAAAGTGGTAAGTATCGAGTGATGATTTAGGAAAATCAACACTAATGACCCTTAATGGTGTGAAAGTTCGTTTCCCAAGGAGGTATATGTGTGTGAGAAATTTGTTAAATGTTTGTGATTAAAGATTGGTTTAGAAGGGGATTAGAAAAGAAGATGACGAAAACGTAAAAAATAAAAATAAACAAAAAATCACTACTAGAAAGTTAAAACGTAGAACCTTAAAAACCACAAAAATAAAAATAAATTCTAAAAATTACCAAAAATTTACCAAAAATCAAAAATAATAAACTAAGAGTTTACCAATGATCAAAACTTTTTCAAACCTTTTAGATAATTAAATATTCAATTTTTAAATGCTAATTAAAGCCCTAAAAATCAAATAAATTATCAAAAAGCCCAAATAAAGATTTTTCAATTGGTAAAACTCTAAAATGACCTAAAAAGATTAAAAACTATTTTTAGAAATTTTAAAACTAATAAAAACTATTTAAAATGATTTAAAAACTATTAAAACTTAAAATAATTATAAAAATTAATCTAAAAGAGATAAAATTATTCTAAAAGTTGCTAAATTCCTATTTTAATGTATTTAACCTAAGAAAAATGTAAAAAGTTGGAAAAAGTGAAATTTTAGAAATAATAATAAAATAATAATAAAATAATATTAAAAATCCAAAAATTATAAAAAATTCTAAAAACTTGCAAACTAGTTTATTTTAACCTAAGTAATCAGAAAATAAAAGTGAAATTACCAAATTACCCCTAATGGGCCCTCAAATGGGCCAAATCTAAATTCAGTCAACACAAATGGGCTTTTGGGCCCAAAAAGTCAAACTTGGCCCAATTGACTTGGAAAAGCCCTATCTGACTTAAAATTTAATTCTAAGAACAAAACTCTAAAGGCCCAAAAGCTGAATGTGAGCTTATCACAGCTTATTGAACACAAAGCTTATTCTTATTGGGCTTTTCAGCCCATTAAGCCATAAGCTAATGCCATAAGCTCTAATTTGACACACAACCCTCTTTTAGGATGCTTAAGAGATATGTCAAAAGAAATTTCCAATAAGCACACTCAATAAGCCAGAAAATAGAAAAGCAAAAATCCACAAAACGACAAAGTAGTCGTTTTTGAGAAATAATGCACCTCAGGACTTGATTCAACTTGCAAAAGCTTTCAAATGGACTCAATAAGCAAAATCAATCAACAAAAATCCAATAAGCACAACCAATAAGCCAGAATAACCACAAATGAACTTATGTAAAAGTCAAAGGAGTTGGTTTTCTAGTCAAACCTAAAAGTCAACCACCCAAATGCTCCAGTATGAACAAATGGGTCAAAATATGAGCACCTATTACAAAAACAAAGTTGTTGCAGGTTGGAATAAGCTTTTATAGCTTATTGATAAGCTGACACCAAATTTGCACTATCAGTGGCAACCAGCAGGGGAAAGGAGTTCCCACTGCTTTGACTATTTGACCAAGCTTTTATGAGAGTTCTGGTTTGATTCAATTGGAAACAAAGGCACCCTTGTGATCAGTGAATCACAAGGAGTCAATAGCAACAATAAAATCACAAAATGATCCACACAATAAGCCACAATAAGCCAAACAGTCCACAGATATGCTCCAGATATGCAAATAAGCAGTTAAGCACTTAATAAGCAGATTTA
This sequence comes from Glebionis coronaria, assembly GCA_025667525.1. Taxonomy (NCBI): domain Eukaryota; kingdom Viridiplantae; phylum Streptophyta; class Magnoliopsida; order Asterales; family Asteraceae; genus Glebionis; species Glebionis coronaria. The sequence continues at coordinate 346,406,613 of CM046879.1, forward strand.
AGCAAAATAAGCCAACCAAACTTAACAGGATGCATACACAAGCTATCTAAACTAACAATAAACACAAAGCAACAAGAATCAAACACTGAATCAAAGAAAATAGCAAGATCAAAGCACAAAATGTTTCTGATGAACAAAGAACAATATGCAGACAAGTTTTGCTGATATACTTGACACTTGATCCAATTTCAAGCCTCAAATCCTTCTACCCTGGTGTGATTAACTATGATTTAGCACTTGTTAGCCCTAACCTATGCTTAGATCTAGGTGTCCTCAAAATCCTAGCCAATTTTACCAAGTTATGAAGATTTTATAGCCAATTAAAGAATCAATGTGTTCAAAACCTCAAAACCTGCAAACAGATGAACAATATCACCCAAACAACAGATACCAACACTAGCAACCAACAAACAAACACTTAACAAGCCACAAATCCAACTTATGCAGTAATCCCAAACACTCCTTAATCAGTCACTTATCAAAGAAACTTGTGATTTCTTCTAATAACCTACTGATTTTAATGATCAAAAACACTTACTAGGCAGCAACTAACACAATCAAACACATAAATCACCAGCACAAACACAAAAACTCAAAATCAAAGCAAAAATCCAAAACAGTCATAAACATGAAATTTTTAGGGGAATCTTAACAAGAGCTTATACCTGCCTTCCACAACATCCTAGGAAGGCCAACAATGCTCCTTGGACCTTGTTCAACAACTAGAACAAGACCAAGGTACTTCAAATAAGGAGATGCAAACTGCCTTGGTTGATGGTTCAAAGTAGAACCTCAAGGACTTGATTTCTTCAACACAAGCAGCAAACAACTCAACCAAGGGCTCTAATCCCTTCACAAGCTTGGTGTCAACAAGCTTGTAAGAGCTTATAGCAAATGGTCAAGGGTTAGTACACAAAATAACCAAAACAGAACCTAGGATTTCAAGGTTTTCAAACCTTAAAAACCTAATGAAACAAGATGTGCCTTAACCACAAGATTAAGGTAGGCCTTAACAATCAAATGGAACTCAGAATTAGGCTACTCAAACACCAAACTTTTAACTAAATCAAAAAGAGATTTCAAATTTCAGAAATTCAAATTTTATTAAGCTTAAAAAGGAATTACAAAGATTAATAGCCTAAAACTGGAACAAAGGGACTCTCACATGTTGAGGTCTCCTTTTATAGGCAAATGCCAAGCCTACACTATTCATAAACCCTAGAACTGAATTCCCAAATGTGCCCTTGAGGTCTTCTAGATAATTCTTTGGTGTGAGCTGTCCAAAGTGATCAAGGACGTTCATTTTAGCTTTAGGATGAAGCTAAGGTTCTTGGCTGTTGATTTTGCCACATAGGATGACTTGGAGGTTAAGTTGTCACATGATTGGTGGACGGGTATTTGGGGGTGGGGTCCATTGTGAGTGGGAATGAGTGTTTTAAGGTTGGGAAGGGTTTCTGGGCGTGTGAATTAAGTGTGTGTCAAGGTAATTGAAAATTACCCCTTGTTTTAAGTGGTGTAAAATCTGGGTGGTGAAAAGGTAAACAGTGGTCTGTTTGATCCATTTTTGGTGGATTGGAGAAGTGTTTGGCGCAAAAACATTTGAATGTTTCAAACGTGGCAACTTAAGTCCTTGTGTTTTGGCAGAAAGTGTAAAGCACGTTTATTTTGCAAACAAACACATTTCCTTTGTTAATAACTTTCAGAACTTGACAATTTTGGCACAAGACTTTTCCAAAAGGGTTACAAGGGTTGTTTTTGCCATTTTGAGATATTTCAAGGGCTGATCTTGGACATTATTGATCTTCAAAGGTCTTCATTGTATCTTTGACTTCATGAGGGACCATTATTGGCAATTTTGATTTGTTGAGGGACTATTCTTGCCATTTCTTCAAAGTTGAAGGACCATTTGTGTAATTTTGACAAACTTAAGGGACCAAACTTGTAATTATGAATATACAAGGGTTTTAACTGTCATTTCTTCAATAAATGAGGATCAATCTTGTTTGTCTTCAAGTCTTCAAGGGTATTTGTTGAGAATTCCATGATTAGGGCCCGGTTCTTTGTACGGCTTCGTTTCTCGTGTCCGTTTTTCCTTGTAACTTGTGATCTTTTGTCTTTTTCACGATATCCATACCTAAAATACACAAGTAAACAAACACAAGCATATATATGGTATATTATGACATTTTTATGCATTTAAAGCCCGAAAAGAACGATAAGATCATGTATAAATGCCATCTCATCAAAAAGATATAACAATTTCACTTAATATTAACTTATTGAAATCGTTTGATGGATGAAACTCGTAAAGAAATCTAATACTTAAATTAGGGCTTTGGTGCCATGAATATTAATCACCCTCAAGTTTCACGTTCCCCATACCAAGTAAAAACGAGATCATTGTTTACGATAAGTTCTCATGTTAAAATCACTTATATAAACAATTGTGTAGAACTCCTTCTCCATTATTCCTAAGTTGTATCTCTAGATTTTAAAGATTGTCATTCACTCGTAGGGTCATTTGACTTATTTAATACTTATTAGTCCAAAAGTGAAGGCAAAACGGTGTAAACCCGACACTTAGAACCTAACCTCGTCCTCAAAAACGTTGTCACTAAAGTAAGCCCACATCAAGGATAATTTAACACGATTTAGGGAATCAATTCCCAGATCCGAAATTTGGCCAATAGTACTACTTATTAATATTTCCTCCAAAGTCATATTGACTTTATAGTGAAGTTTAGAAAATTCACATCATATTCCCTTAGGCTCTTTAAGATGTAAAAGTGCTCCTTATCTATGATCCACACCCTAAGGCTCCTTGAACCACAAACAAGAGAATTGATTATTCATCAATTTTTATTAAACACTTACCATGCCATACACCCTAAGGCTCTAATGACAAGGTTCGTGCTACATGTCACACACCCTAAGGCTCCTCGAGATCATGTTTTAATCTTATTCTTCTTTATTTATGATATATATAGTAGGCCAAATTCCGTGGTCCCATGGTCTTAATACCTCCTACTTAGTGGTTATGAGCCACCTTTGTTGGAAGTCCACAACGATAGCATCCTTAATGTGTTCATGCTTTAATTACAAGGAAATAAAAGAGTTGGTTAAGAGCTAAAATATCGAATCTAAACCGCAAAAATCCTCATTTATTAAGCAATTAAATATACAAGAGGGAAGAAAGAGCCACAAAAACCCATATAAGGAAGAATTAACCTTTAAACTTATTATAACCTCTATCATCTCTCGTTCTCCGCAATTTAAAATCTCAAGTAATGAGACTCGTGGATAGTTAGCCTAATAAACCAATTAAGGTCCATTTGGTTAAGGATAGTAGCTAGAGTAAACTCAAATAAGTAAACTCGGGTTGAGTCAAAATATTCACGACGGGCCTAATATATCAAAGACGTGTAAACTTGTTAAAATCATTTTATTTATTCATTTTTCCTCTTTTCTTTTGACTTTATTCTAGAAATGAAATAAATACATACGATGAAAGAAAATAACGATAACAAAGGAAAATACTACTAGGCCAAAATAGATCAAAAATTTTGAAAAAATGTCGAAAAATCAATTTTCCGGTTAAAATGAGTACATATTCATGGAAAAGCCCACTTAACTTCGATAGAAGTCTCCCCTACACTTAATATAAACATTGTCCTCAATGTTTAAGCATATGGAAGTAAACTTCCCTACACTTAGGACATTGTGCACTTTGTTTAAATCTTGCTAAGGAAGAGACAACTAATGTGATTTATATGTCAACATTTATGATATGAAATATTGAATCACAAAAGTTTAGGATAGAACCGGAAAGATGGGTACACGGGATTACGGGTCGTCAAAAGTCATCAAAAGAGGATATTTGAAAACTCCAATCCTTGCACATCATAAGAAACAATACAACAAACACCTACTAGGGTCCCCCTACACTTATTATGAAAAACGGATAAAGAAGTATAGATCCTCGGGTTGCCTCCCGAGAAGCGCTTGTTTTTTTTAACCAAGTCACGAGCCTGACTCGACCCCAAATACTATAGTGAAAAGCTCATAGAAAACCTTGAAGAAAATCCACCGGGTCAAATACATGGTTCTCATCCAAAAAGTAGCATACACCTAAGGTGAAGAGCACAAGCCAAAGTGGAGTAGGCGAGGTTCCCTTAATCAAAAGTTGAGCACGGTGATAGAAGGTATGGTAAGGTGAAAGCGTAGCTCCGAATATTCCAAAAGTCTTTCCTTTTATAGCATCAGATGGATAATGTGATGGCTCAAAAACTGTGATACCCAGATCGAACACCTTTTCCTTTAGGGGAAAATAAGAAAGACACTTAGTAGACCTTGAAGAAGATTCGCCGATATACCTCACAATCTTATCCGAAGAAGGTGGAAAAAGAGGTGTCAAAACATAAGTACTACGAATGTTGGTGTCGTCTGGTTTTTTCTCCTTTGAAACGGGTTTCTTAAAGTCTGAAGGAGGGTAAAGGCCATAATCAAAATCAAAAGTAGGAGAATCATGCTCATTAGGAAAGTAAGTATTGAGAAAGGTGGCGAAATCTTCCTCAAAAGAGTAATCCTCTAAAGTAGTATCAAGCGTTCTTGCTGGAGGATCCTCATCAAAAATAGGAGCAAAAACATCATTAGAAGACACAACACTTGAAGAATCACTCGAAAGAGTGTCATCATCATCAAAGTCATCATAAATTGGCATGTCTTCATACTCAGAGGTAAAATCATCATAATCATCATAAATTGGTGGATCATCCAAATCGGAAAGAGAGTCATTAGAATCTTCCACATGTTCTTGAAAAAGTGGATTATCATATAAAGTCTCGAAAAGAGGATTGGTGTGTATCACAAAATCGTTGACATCAAGCTTTGTAGTTTCCAAAGGAGTTGTAACGAGCTCGTCTTGAAGCACATCAATCATTATCGCTGATTCTTTTCCATTGGATTTTCTTGTAATCTTCCTCATTATAAAAACTTGTTGATCATTCCCGACCCTAAGAATTAGTTCACCTTCGGCAACATCGACTGAAGCTTTTCTGGTTCGCAAGAATGGCCGTCCCAGTATTAAATATTGAAATTAGGATTTTGCTAGGTTAAAAGTTCGTAGTTCTCGGCGTCTAATCGAATTGATCTCCGGTTGAAAGTGTGACTCAGTTGTTCTTGGTGAAAAGAAAGAATAGGTCGTTGAGTATCTAAAAAATGCAAACTTTAACGTAAATAACAAAATAATAAAAGCGATAAACTAATTAAACAAACTTGACTTAAATTAAACACTTTAAAATAACACTTTAATAAAAGCGATAAACTAGTTAAAACATAAATAAATGAAAACTTTAAAATTAAATACTTTTAAAAAGAAACTAAGAAAAGACAAGTTAAAATAAAGTGTACGAAAAATAAAACAAATAAGTGAAAACGAAACTTAAAGAAATTGGCGGGAAAAATAAGTTTAAAAATTAAATTTAAAATGAAAAGAATTAAATTCTTTTAAATAAAAAAACTAAAGTAAATTCGTAACCAAAAAGAAAGATTTCGCAATTATGTCAAAATTGACATAATTCCACAATCCTCAAACTAAAAATTTCGCAATACTATACACTGTCGCAATAATGCACAATGTCGCAATAATTGCACAATGTCACAATAATGCACAATGTCGCAATAATTACACAATGTCGTAATAATTGCACAATATCGCAATAACTGCACAATGTCGCAATAATGCACAATGTCGCAATAATTGCACAATGTCGCAATAATGCACAATGTCGCAATAATGCACAATGTCGCAATAATGCACAATGACGCAATAATTGCACAATGTCGCAATGATTGCAAAATCGAATCAGATTTCTTAAAAAATAGGAAATCGTAAAAGGACGAAAATAAGCACTTAAAACTCAAATTTTAAAGGACAATAAGCCAAGAAAAACACCAATAAGCTAACCAAAACTAATAGATGAATGATAAAACTTATAAAAACTTTAAAAACAAACAAAGAAATGTAAAAAGACGCAAACTTTATGTAAAAAGTAGACAAAAAGGATTAAGATTAAGAACACGAAACAAACAAGAACAAAGATTATGAAAAAGATTAAGATTAATCAAACAAGAAAGGTAGAATGAGATGATTAAAAAGCTTGAAATTAAAAGATTAAAGACAAGATTAAAGATTAAAGATTAAAACTTTAAAACATGAAATAAATCTAGAGAGAGAAAGTAAAAACTAGAGAGAGAAAGAAAAACTACACTACTCCTATTCTAAACTAACTAACTAACTAACTCACTCCTAATGACACATTAGGAGGGTATTTATAGGAGGAGGGGAGTGCATGTGTTGCTTTTTGTCTTTCTTTCTCTTTCTCGTCTCGACTTGATTTAAATACTTTGTCTTTCTTGACGTCGTCTCGGGATTTGTCGATATAATTTGAACTTGTCTTATAATTTCTTCAATAATTAGCCTTGAGTTCTTCGACTTCATTAAACATCCGTCTTTAGACTTTTTCTTCGATAAATCTTTAGAATAGGCCTTGGACTTCCGTTCTTTTTGCACTTTTGATCTTTTGACTTCATCTTTTCTCGTTTTCTTCTATAAAAGCCCGTGAAAGCCCGTGTTTTCTACCTTTTTCATCTTTTGGTCCTAAAACACAATAAAAACACAAACCACGCATAATTCCGATATTTACGACATAAAATACACGTTTTGGCTTGGTTATTATTATAATTAAGTGGTAAAAGGATGGGTGTTTTCACACCTATCAAATCCCCTACACTTGACCATTGCAATGCCCTCATGCAATGCATTAATTACAAAGCACGTTTTACATTTTTCATCATAATTAACCTACCTTGGCCTTTATTAAACATAATTAAGGGAAGAAAAACAAATAAAGAGATTAAAGACTTACATCGAGGCTTTGGATTTTCATGAATGTTCCTCATCCTCAAGTTTCACGTTCTCCAAACCAAGTTTATAAACGAGATCATTGTTATTATAAGTTAGCAAACTATGTTATTATAAGTTAGCAAACTAACACAAATTCATGTGGCCAATTATTCACTTAGACTCCCTTACTCCTAGGTGTATCACGAGGATGCATTGTTGACTTATTTCGATAGTTTATTAGGCCGAAAATAAAGTAGGACGATTTAATCAATAGTTAGCTAAAAAAACAAAATCTTTTAAAACTACTTCTCGGGACCTCATAAAGTTCATATCTTGGCATAACTCGCTTCACTATTTGAGACCTTTCTCGGACCGATATTTGGCAGTGAATTCATACTTCAAATCTTGAGAGACGTTCTTGAAATTATGGTCTTCTCTTCATAATAGGAATTTCTTCACTTGAACTTTTTGAGAGATTCTTCATATTTGGACCACGACTTCTTCATTAGGGCCTTTTATGATAGACTTCTCTATGATCTTTTGGGGAGTATTTGTTTTTCGTCGTATGTCTCGATCCTTCATATTGATTTTCGATAAATGATTCTTCACATCACTTTTGGATTTTTAGCAACAAAATGTATCCCTCATGCCTTGTTAGGGCCTTTTCAGACTCGCCAATCTTCGCATTCCGCTTCAATAAGTTATGCCTTGGCTATGAACTCTAATTAATACCGAGCAACTTTTAAACGATCTTGGGCTTGAAGCTAAGTAACTTTTCAAATCGTACAACCTTATTTATTGCAGATAAATTTATTAGCAAGCGATGGGAGAAAAAGCTTATAATCTACTCACATAAATTCACGAAAGAATACCAAACTTATAATTGACTCTATCATCTCTCGTTCTCCACAATTTAAAATCTCAAAGAATGAGACTCGTGGATGCTTAGCCAATTAAATCAAAGTTTTGGGTTTTCAAGTCATCTATAGGATCTTGCAACTTCTTAGACTCTTTCAAGTTTAGAATTTGCATTTTAAAGTTCCCTTGATAAACGACTTTCTAGGATCAATTATAGGAACTTGCAAAAAGTTTTTGTTCTTAACCCGTAAGAGTTAAGACTTTCGCGTTTTAAAGTTCCCAATATAAAAGCCTAGCAAAACTTGACTTAAACACGTTAAGGATACTAGCTAGAGTAAACTTAGATAAGTAAACTCGGGTTGAGTCAAAAGATTCATGACGTTGAATAATTTAAAACCACTTTATTAAACATTATTTTTAGCAAAGAAAGTAAATAACGATAACAAAGGAAAAACTACTAGGCCAAAATAGATTAAAATTTTTGAAAAATGTCGAAAAATCAAATTTTCCGGTTAAAATGAGGACAAATACAAGGAAAAGCCCACTTAACTTCGATAGAAGTCCCCCCTACACTTGATATAAACATTGTCCTAAATGTTTAAGCATGTGGGAGTAAACTCCCCTACACTTAGGACATTGTGCACGTTGTTTAAATATTGCTAAGGAAGAGACAACTAAAGTGATTCCTATTTTAATATTGGAAAATATAAAATTGAGAATCAAAAGAGTTTTGGATAGAACCGGGAAGACGGGAACACGGAATCACGGGTCGTCAAAAGTCATCAAGAATGTATCTTTAAAAGCTCAAATCCCTGAACATGATAAGAAAGAAAACAACAAACACATACTAGGGTGTCCCCCTACACTTATTAGAAAAAAGAGATAAAGATAGATAGATAATCGGGTTGCCTCCCAAAAAGCGCTTGTTTTTGTTAACTGAGTCACGAGCCTGACTCGTGCCCAAATTAAATGGTCCATGGGGAAGCCTCGAATGTAATATCAGGATCAAAAATCTTGTCCTCGGTCCCGGAGGAACATGATAAATGAGAGGCAGGAAGATAAGTCTTGAAGGGTAGAAAAGTCCTCTCAACATAAGAAAATTAAGTGAAGTCTTGATCCATGGGCGATGGGGTGGGTAAAGGAGACAAACTGTCATCCCCCAAAGACAATGGATGGTCACTATTCGGCAAAGCCGTAAAGGTGTCAATCATAGAATGGTCAATGTCACCTCCCGGGTCAAAGCACTCATCCTCGGTAATGGTTTCTAAAGGTTGGGATAAAAGGTGCTCGGGAGGGGACTTGGGATAATATCCTCATGCAACAAATTATCAAAAAGAATATACCCCTCCGTGTCATCATCATCAATACCCGGAGGTATTGGGAGATTGTCAATTTCTTCCATAAATTTGTCATTATTCTCAATGGGAGTAATAGACGGAGGTAAAGACTCGGAAATAGGAGCATAATTCAACGCTTCAATTTTAGCAATAAGAAGATGAACTTTCAGTAATTTGTCACGAAGAATAACGTCTTCCACCTCATCTACAAGACCAAGTTCAGTGGTGAACTTCTCGTATATCGGAGAGAATAAATCAACATCGCCTTCATCGCCCGGAGGAGAAGGAGAAATTTCAAAGGTGAAATTCTCATAGCATGGAGAAAAATCATCATTAAAGCAACCTCGTCCGTAAGCTCAGCACAAGTCGGTACATCACAAACCTCCTCAAATAAGTTGTCGAGACCAAATTCACTAATCTCACTCGATGTATCACAATCCTTAGACGCATTAGGGATATCGAGAGAAGGAGGTACAGTTGCACTAGGAAATGGAGCAAAAAGATCATTCCAAGAAATAGTAGGCTCATCGTCATCATCATCATAATAGTTTGAATACACAGGAGGAGGAGTATAAGCCTCGATATTCGATATTTGCTCTTGTCGTTGATCCTCTTGACATTTTTCGATGATCTTGTTGAAAGCTTCTTGAAGTTGTTGACCTTTCTTAACAAGAGTGGCCCATTGTTTGTGGGAGCTTAAATGTTCGAAGGAAGGTTGATGATTGACGGTGTGACGTGGGGGCTCAAAATTTTGAAAACCGGAATTATAGAACGGATGTGGTTCATAGTAATTCATCGGTTGAGAAGAATTTGAACACGAATTTGGTTCATAATAATCCATCGGTGATGAAAAATGAGGACACGGATTTAGCTCATAATAACTCATTGGCTGACAATAAGAAGTATCATGAGGGCCCCCACAATTGTTGCAATACGGGTATTGAGGAAAACCCGGTGCTTCTTGTGGATAGCTATTACCATTGTCATAATTGTAACCCAGTTCTTGCTCGCCATGAGGCGGGTATCGAATTGGACACGAAACATGCCAATGAGAATCGCTTCCACAATATATGCAAGGGGGGAGTAGGTGGATTAGAAGAAAAGGGTGAATTAGTCGAATTGCACGATGGACAAAATCCAAATAGTGAATCGGTTGAAATGGGTGGAAGATCTTTTCCACATTGCTCGCAAGAACACCATTGACATGATTCACACCCATATAATCGTCTCCCACACCCTACGCGATGGACATAAGAATCCATGAAGAATTAAAAATTAGAGGGGATGAGAAAAAGAATTAAGCACAATAGAGTGTTAAGAGGAATATTTTTGGTGCAAAACTTTGAAAAAGAGATGCTTTTTCAATGTTTTTGTATTTTTGAAATTTTTGATTTTTTATGGATTTTTGAAATTTTTTTTGAAAAATGCAAGAAAATAACGTTCACGAGTGAACAAATCCCAAAATCCAACGCGTCTCTCATAATAAACCGTTAATCTTCACGAAAAGAGCCAGCAACGGCGCCATTTGAAATTAGGATTTTGCTTGGTTAAAAGTTCGTTGTTCTCGGCGTCTAATGGAATTGATCTCCGGTTGAAAGTGTGACTCAGTTGTTCTTGGTGAAAAGAAAGAATAGGTCGTTGAGTATCTAAAAAAGTCAAACTTTAACGTAAATAACAAAATAATAAAAGCGATAAACTAATTAAACAAACTTGACTTAAACTAAACACTTTAAAATAACACTTTAATAAAAGCGATAAACTAGTTAAAACGTAAATAAATGAAAACTTTAAAATTAAACACTTTTAAAAAGAAACTAAGAAAATACAAGTTAAAATAAAGTGTACGAAAAATAAAACAAATAAGTGAAAACGAAACTTAAAGAAATTGGCGGGAAAAATAAGTTTAAAAATTAAATTTAAAATGAAAACAATTAAATTCGCAATTAAATAAAAAAAACTGAATTAAATTCGCAACCAAAAAGAAAGATTTCGCAATTATGTCAAAATTGACATAATTCCGCAATCCTCAAACTAGCAATTTCACAATACTGTACAATGTCGCAATAATGCACAATGTCGCAATAATTGCACAATGTCGCAATAATTGCACAATGTCGCAATAATTGCACAATGTCGCAATAATGCAAAATCTCGCAATAATTGCACAATGTCGCAATAATGCACAATGTCGCAATAATGCACAATGTCGCAATAATGCACAATGTCGCAATAATTGCACAATATCGCAATAATGCACAATGTCGCAATAATTGCAAAATCGAATCAGATTTCCTAAAAAATAGGAAATCGTAAAAAAGACGAAAATAAGCACTTAAAACTCAAATTTTAAAGGACAATAAGCCAAGAAAAACACCAATAAGCTAACCAAAACTAATAGATGAATGATAAAACTTATATAAACTTTAAAAACAAACAAAGAAATGTAAAAAGACGCAAACTTTATGTAAAAAGTAGACAAAAAGGATTAAGATTAAGAACACGAAACAAACAAGAACAAAGATTATGAAAAAGATTAAGATTAATCAAACAAGAAAGGTAGAATGAGATGATTAAAAAGCTTGAAATTAAAAGATTAAAGAATAAAGATTAAAACTTTAAAACATGAAATAAATCTAGAGAGAGAAAGTAAAAACTAGAGAGAGAAAGCAAAACTACATAAAAGCCTATATAAAAGCCTAGCAAAACTTGACTTAAACACGTTAAGGATACTAGCTAGAGTAAACTTAGATAAGTAAACTCGGGTTGAGTCAAAAGATTCACAACATTTTGAAAATTAAAACCACTTTATTAAAAATTTATTTTAGCAAAAAAAAGAAAATAACTATACAAAAGGAAAAACTAATAGGCCAAAATAGATCAAAAAATTTGAAAAATGTCGAAGAATTGATTTTCCGATTGAAATGAGGACAATTCGATAGAAGTCCCCCTTACACTTGATATAAACATTGTCCTCAATGTTTAAGCATGTGGGAGTAAACTCCCCTACACTTAGGACATTGTGCACTTTGTTTAAATCTCGCTAAGAAAGGGACAACTAAAGAGATTCCTATTTTAATATTGAGAAATATAAAATAGTGAATCGATAAAAGTTTAGGATAGAACCGGGAAGAAGGGAACACGGAATCACGGTTCGTCAAAAGTAATCAAGAGTGTGTCTTTGAAGCTCTAATCCCTGCACATGATAAGAAAGAAAGAAAGAAACACCACGGGGCTCCCCCTACACTTATGGTGAAAATAAATAGATAATTGGGTTGCCTCCCAAAAAGCGCTTGTTTATATTAACCGAGTCACGAGCCTGTCTCGTCCCCGAATTAAATGGTCCATGGGGAAACCTCGAATGTGATACCGGGATCAAAGACCTTGTCCTCGTTCCCGGTTGACATCAACAAAGGAGAGGCGGGGGGATAAGTCTTGAATGGGAGAAAGGTCCTTTCAACATACGAGAAGTATGTGAATTCAAGATCCACGGGAGGTGGGGTGGGTAAAGTAAGCACATTTTCCTCCCCCAAAGAAAATGGATGCTGAGCAAGCGGCAAAGCCGTATTGTAATCAATCATAGCATAATCAATGTCACCTCCCGGGTCAAAGCACTCATCCTCCGAGATAGTGGCTAAAGGGGAGGATGAAAGGTGCTCGGGAGGGGGACTTGGGATAATACCTTCCTTCAGCAAATTATCAAAAATAATGTCCCCTCCGTGTCATAATCATCAATACCTGGAGGGATGGAGTGGATGTCGATTTCTTCCAACAATGGGTCATTATCTTCAACGGGAGGAATAGATGGAGGCAAAGACGCGGAAAGAGGAGGGGAAGTCAACGCTTCGATTTGAGCAATAAGAAGGTGCACTTTCCGTAATCTATCGCGAAGAAGCACGTCTTCCACCTCATCCACAAGATCATGTTTATAGGTGAACTTCTCGTAAACCGGAGAGAATAAATCGTCATCACCCGCATCTCCCGGTGGAGATTGAGAAATTTCAAAAGTGAAATTCTCATAGTGCGGAGAAAAATCGTCATCACTAGGATCGACCGCTCGCGGGATAGCAACGTCGTCCTGAAGCTCCATAGCAGGTAAGTCACAAACCTCATCATCCAATAATTTGTCGAGACCAACATCACTAAGCTCATTCAACGTATCACAATCCTTAGACTCGTTTGGGATATTGAAAGAAGGGATGACAATTGCACTAGGACATTGAGCAGTAAGATCATTCCAAGAAATAGTAGGCTCATCGTCATCATCATCATCATAATAGTATTGACGCACAGGAGGAGGGGTATAATCACTAAGATTAGATACTTGCTCTTGTTGCTGTCTCTTTTCTTTTTCCCATGCTTCTTTAAACTGAACGAAGGCCGCTTGAAGTTTCAAAATAGTGGCGTGCCTTTCTTCATTCAGAGTAGTGAGTTGTTGATCAATACGAATTCCCTGAGAGGATTGATGATTGAGGGTGTGATGTGGGGGCTCATAGTGTTGAAAACCTGAATTATAGCATGGTTGTGGCTCATAGTAGTTCATCGGTTGAGAAGAATCAGAAACCGGGTTTGGTTCGTAATAATTCATTGGTGAAGAAAACTGAGGACACGGATTTTGCTCATAATAATTCATTGGTTGACAATAAGAAGTATCGTGAGGACCCCCACAATTTTGGCAAGAAGGGTAAGGAGAAAAGTCGGGTGCGTCTTGTGGATAGCTATTATCATTGTCATAATTGTACCCCGGTTCTTGCCCGTGATCATACGGGTATCGAACCGGGCACGAAACATGCCAATGAGAATCGCTTCCACAATAGATGCACGGGGGAACAGGAGGTGGGTTCAAAAAGGACGAATTAGTTGAGTGGCACAAAGGACAAAATCCGCATATGAGTTGTGTATCTTTGATATCGTTTCCGCACCACTCACATGTACACCATTGACAAGAGTCGTTCCCGTACAATCGTCTCCCACACCCGACACAATGGACATAAAAATCCATAAGGAAAGATAGATAAGGAAGAAGAATATTTTTGGTGCAAAAACTTTGAAAAAGAAATGCTTTTTAAGATTTTTCAAATGTTTTTGGTATTTTTAGAAAATTTTTGACACGAAAAATAACGTTCACGAGTGAACGGATCCCAAAAGCCAACGCGTCTCTCACAAAAAACCGTTAATCTTCACGAAAAGAGCCGGCAGCGGCGCCATTTGATACTTGGGATTTTACTAGGTTGAAAAGTTCGTTTCTCGGTATCTCTTCGAATTGATTTCCGGTTAATTGTGCGAGATTAGTTGTTCTTGGTGGGATAAAAAGGGAATGGTCGTTGTCTAAAACTAATGAAAAAATAAAGACTTGAAACAAATAAAATAAAGACGGTAAAAAGAAATACTGAAAGATAAAAACTTAACAAAAAGTAAATGACAAGAAATTAAAAGGGAAATAAAGTAAATGACGCAAACTAAAACTTGACAAAACGTAATTTTAAAAACTTGAAAATAAAATTCTTTAAGAATTAAACTAAGAAACGACATTAGAATAAAACTTAAGAAAAATAAGACGAAACAATTAAAATAAAGCTAAGTAAAAAAGGCGGGACAAATAAGTTTAAAAATTAAATTTAAATAAAATACAATTAATTTCGCAATAATAACAAAGATTTCGCAATTGTATAAAAAACTAGAATTAATTTCGCAATAAAAAGATTAATTTCGTAATAATTGCGAAATTATGTACTAATTTCGCAATAATTGCGGAATTTGCACTAATTTCACAATAATTGCGGAATTTGCACTAATTTCGTAATAGTTGCGGAATTTGCACTAATTTCGCAATAGTTGCGGAATTTGCACTAATTTCGCAATAATTGCGGAATTTGCACTAAATTCGCAATAATTGCGGAATTTGCACTAAATTCTCAATAATTGCGGAATTTGCACTAAATTCTCAATGTTGCGAAATTTGCACTAAATTCTGAATATTGCGAAATTTGCACTAAATTCTCAATGTTGCGAATTTTTTCCAGATTTTCCTAAAAAGTAGGAACTCGAAAAAGGACGAAAATAAGCACTAAAAGCTCAAATTTTTAAGGATAATAAGCCAAGAAAAACACCAATAAGCTAACCAAAACTAATAGATGAATGATAAAACTTAATAAAACCTTAAAAACAAACCATGAAACTTAAAAAGATTTAAAATTTTATATAAAAATATGATGAAAAAGATTAAGATTAAGATTAAACCAACAAGAAAAGTAGAATGAGATTAATAAAAAGCTTGAAATTAAAGGCAAAGATTAAAGATTTATGAATACATGATTAAAGATTAAAGATTCAAGAAAACTTGAAAGAAAAACTTAGAAAGAGAAAGTAAAACTAGAGAGAGAAAGTAAAACTACACTACTCCTACTCCTAAACTAACTAAAAACTAACCAACCCTCCTAAATGAGTTTAGGAGGGTATTTATAGGAAAATGGGGAGGTGCATGTATTGCCTCCTCTTTCTTTCTTTCTTCACGTCTTCTCGTTTTTTTAAGTTCTTCGACTTTATCGACTTTGTCTCGGGATTAATTAAACTCGTCTTATAATTTCTTTATTTATTAGACTCGAGTTCTTCGGCTTTATTAAACTTCCGTCTTTAGGCTTGTTCTTCGATAAATCTTCAGAATAGGCCTTGGACTTCCGTTCTTTTTGCACTCTTGATCTCTTGACTTCGTCTTTTGTCGTTTTCTTCGATAAAAACCCGTGAATTCCCGTGTTTTCTCTACTTTTCACCTTTTCGTCCTAAATCACAACAAAAACACAAACCACGCATAATTCCGACATTTACGACATAAAATACACGTTTTGGCTCGGTTATTATTGTAATTAAGTGGTAAAAAGATGGGTGTTTTCACACCTATCACTACACTACTCCTATTCTAAACTAACTAACTAACTAACTCCTAATGACACATTAGGAGGGTATTTATAGGAGGAGGGGAGTGCATGTGTTGCTTCCTTATTTCTTTCTTTTTCTCGTCTCGACTTGATTTAAATATTTTGTCTTTCTTGACGTCGTCTCGGGATTTGTCGATATAATTTGAACTTGTCTTATAATTTCTTCAATAATTAGACTTGAGTTCTTCGACTTCATTAAACTTCCGTCTTTAGACTTTTTCTTTGATAAATCTTCATAATATGCCTTGGACTTCCGTTCTTTTTGAACTCTTGATCTTTTGACTTCGTCTTTTCTTGTTTTCTTCGATAAAAGCCCGTGAAAGCCCGTGTTTTCTACCTTTTTCATCTTTTGGTCCTAAAACACAATAAAAACACAAACCACGCATAATTCCGACATTTACGACATAAAATACATGTTTTGGCTTGGTTATTATTATAAGTAAGTGGTAAAAGGATGGGTGTTTTCACACCTATCAACTATTTACGAGGATCTGTCTCATAATCAACAACAACAAAATCAACTGGAAAAGTGAGGGTACCAACTTTAACAAAAACATCTTCAGTAATACCAACAGGGTAAGCGAGAGTGCGATTTGCTAGCTCAAGAGTCATACGTGTTGGTATAAGATCGGGTAATGATAACTTCTTCCAAACACTTAATGGCATTAAATTGATACTAGCCCCGAGATCGGCTAAGGCAGTACATTCTTTGATTTGAGAAAATGAACAAGGTAACACAAAACGACCGGGATCTCTAAGTTTCTTCAGAAGTTCTTTGAGAAGGACTGTAGAACAATTTTCATTTAATCGAGTATTGACAAGCTCAGCCATCTTCTCCTTCTTACTAAGCAACTCCTTGAACGCTTTAACAAATTTCGGCATTTGGAAAGTGCTTCAACAAGGCTAATGTTAATGTTCATTTGGGAGATCATCTTCAAAAAAGAAG
This sequence comes from Glebionis coronaria, assembly GCA_025667525.1. Classification (NCBI taxonomy): domain Eukaryota; kingdom Viridiplantae; phylum Streptophyta; class Magnoliopsida; order Asterales; family Asteraceae; genus Glebionis; species Glebionis coronaria. The sequence goes on from CM046879.1 coordinate 346,423,590, forward strand.
TAACTTGAGTATCCTCCTTAGTGAGCACTTTGCACTTGTCTAACCGAGAATGATAAGGAATATTAGGCTTAGGAGGTGTAGGTGGAGAAGGAGAAGGTATAGAAGGTGAAGGTTGAGAGGTTTAAGGTTGAGAGGGTGAAGATGGAGATGGTAATGGAGAACTAGTACTAGGCGTGGTAGTAGGATGGATAAATGGGGGTGGAGGAGGTGTAGGTGGAGTAACAGAGGGAGGGATAGAAGGTCCTACTAAAGTTTCTCCACTGCGTGTAATAATATCACTCACATTAGCTCTAGGGTTGGTTTCGGTTGTTGAAGGAAGAGCACCTTGGGGACGAAGGACTTGAAACATTTGAACGAATTTCCTATCCGTGGACTCTTGCATTTCCTTTAATTCCTTATCTTGTTCCGAAATCTTTTGAAGAACGAAGTCCATTTGTGGATTAGGTAAATTGAACCCTTGTCATGGAAAACCTTGGTTTGGGTATTGGTTGTAAGGTGGAAAACCTTGAGGATTAAAACCTTGGTTTGTATAGCCTTGATTTTGCACTTGATAAGTTCCTTGATTAGCATTATAGCCCCGCACATTTGCATTTGGTTGAAAATTAGCTCGTGGTGGACCTTGGTTGTTTTAGGTGGGTGGGGGTGGTCTTTTTTGAAAACCGGGTGGAGTCAAATAATTAGTAGAATTATAGGACAAATGATTAACATCGACATTCGGCTTGAAATGAACCCTCTCAGTGTTATTGTAAGCATACACTTCCCCGTGAGATTGGTCATAATCCTTATCACAATTAGCATACGAATGTGGCCCACCACATGTTTCACAAGTCACAATAAGGGCATTCACATGTTGAATGGGAGTGTTTTGAACACGTAAGGCAAGTTTTGTCACAATTGACGTAAGTGCTTGAATTTGATTTGTAATCTCATTATCACTAGTACTATCCATAGTATCCCTTACACTTTTAGTTTGCACTTTGGCCTTGTTTTCAATTATATCCCAAGCGACTTATGTTGTTTTCACGAGAATATTACCCCCCCCCCCCCCCGAAGCACTATTTAGTGAATCTTGGTCATTCAAACATATTCCATTGTAAAAAGTATTAATTTAATGCACTTTAGTAAAACCGTGTTGTGGACACTTTCTCAAAAGTTCCTTAAAACGATCCCAAGATTCACTAAACGTCTCACCGTACTTTCGTTCAAAATTAATGATATCATTCCGCAAAGCGGTAGTATGTGAGGGTGGAAAGAAGTAACTAATGAATTTAGTCTCTAAGTCCGCCCATGTGGCAATACTTTGGGGTGGTTCCTTATCAAGCCAAGTCTGGGCTTGTCCCTCGAGAGAGAAAGAAAAGAGGAACAAACGAATTGCCTCTTGTGAGACCCCATTGTACTTCACAGTATTAGTTAAGTGTACAAACCTCTTGATATGATCTTGAGGATCATCATGAGTGCGGCCTAAGAAAGGTGTAGCAGGGACCATTTGAATAAAACCGGTTTTTAGCTCAAAGTTGTTGGCTCCAATATCTGGCACCACAATTGCATCGTCATTGCCTTCAACGTGTGACTGCAAGAGCTCGATCATTGGTCGGTTATCCATGGTGTCAATAGCACGAGTCTCGATATCGGCTTGAGTGGTTTTCCTCTTGCGCACACGAGTACGCATACACCTACAAAAGAAAAAGATGGACAAGAAATAAAAGAAGAAATAAGGTTAATGTAAAAAGAAAATATTTTTGGAGCAAAACTTAGGAAAGAATTGCTTTTTATGATTTTTTTTAAAATGTTTTTGGGTTTTTGAAATTTTTGCTTTTTTGGATTTTTTTACAAGAAAAATAACGTTCACGAGTGAACGGATCCCGAAATCCAACGCGTCTCTCACAAAAAACCGTTAATCTTTACGAAAAGAGGTGGCAACAGCGCCATTTTAATAACTTTTTTAATGAGAAAAATCATTCTCGATATCTAATCGAATTGATCTCTGGATGAAGTGTGACTTAGTCATTTTTGGTGGATTAAAGATAATATGATACTAATATATTCCTACTTAAAAAATAAATGCGAAATTGTTAAAATAAACTACAAACAAATGACAAATAATAAAGAAATTAAACGAATTAAAACTTAATAAAAAGTAAAATTAAAAATAAAATCTAAACAAAACAATTCGGAATAAAACATAACAAAAATGGCGGGAAAATAAAAATCTTAAAATAATTCGGAATAAGAAAATCTAAAATAGAATTCGGAAAACAAAATCTAAACTTAATTCGGAATATAAAAAAACCTGAACTTAATTCGGAATATGAAAAAAATTAAACTTAATTTGGAATCTAAAATTTAAATCTAATTCAGAATATTATAAAGAAGTTAATTCGGAAAATGTAATCCAAGTATTTAATTCGGAATCTGGATAAACTATAATTCGGAAAAGTTTATTCCGAATAGCAATTCGGAATACATAAAAAGTTTATAGTTCGGAATATGTAAACTGTGTTTAACTCGGAATAAATGTTCTTAACACAATTCGGAATAACCATTCCGAATAGTAATTCGGAATAAAGGACTACATTATAATTCGGAATATGAAATTGTACTACTATTCGGAATGTGGAACTAGACTGAAATTCGGAAAACGTATTCCGAATAAGAATTCGGAATATAAAATAGTTAACACAATTCGGAAAAAGAAAACTATTATAATTCGGAATTAGGGTTTTGATTTTAATTCGGAATAATGAATAAAAAACTTAATTCGGAAAAAGAGGGTTTATGATTAATTCGGAGTATAAAGAAAATAAACTAAACTAATTAAGCAAATAAGCAAAAGTTAATCTAAAGGTAATTTCTAAAATAAGCCAAAAATTAAAACTCTATAAAGCACCAAATAAGAAAAATAAATAAAATCTACTTTAAAAATATTAAACTACCAAATCCACTCAAATAAAAATAAGTTAAACAAAAAATAAGAAATAAGCACAATAAGCTATAAAAGTCAACCACATAAAAATAATAAAAACATGAAATAAGCACTTCAATCAAATAAGCAATAAGATCAAATAAGCTACATGATGATTAACCAAATCAACGCAATTAAAAACAAGAAAGGAAGTATGATATTAATTGAAAAGCTTAATAAAAAGATTATGATTAAAGATTCAACAATTGAAAGATTAAAGATGAAAAGCTTAAAGGAAAATGAGAGAAAGTTCTAAAATTACACCTACTCCTAAAAACTAACTCTAATCAAAAACTAAAATTAACTAACTCTAATTAATGCAAATGAAAGACTTTGAGTCTATTTATAGGTGGAGGAGTATGCTGGTGTTTTTTCTTCCTTCTTTCTCTTTGTATTCTCGTCTTTTTAATTAATTCGTCATTCTCGACTTTGTCTCGGGATTTGTCGATAAATAAAATGAACTCGTCTTCTAATTTCTTCTTTTATTAGATTTGGTTCTTCGACTTTGTTAAACTTCCGTCTTTGGTCTTTTTCTTCAATAAATCTTCAGAATAGGCCTTTGACTTCCGTTCTTTTTGCACTTTTGATCTTTTGCCTTTGTCTTTCGTCTTTTCCTTCGATAAAAGCCCGTGAAAGCCCGTGTTTTCTTCCTTTTTCATCTTTTGGTACTAAAACACAACGAAAACACAAACCACACGTAATTCCGACTTTTACGACATTAAACACACGTTTTGGTCTCGTTTTTATTTGTTTTAAGTGGTAAAAGGATAAGTGTTTTCACACTTATTACCAACTCCATTTACATAATGAATTTTCAGCACTAAAATACTAACCACACAATTACACGAGTATTTGATATGTTGTACACATTATATATGATGTTTCATAAGTGATACTTTGTCAAACGTTTTGTTGAATATCATATATGATAATGGAATATTATATATAGTAGAATTTAAGTGTTACAAGTATTATCATATATGATAATAATAAAAAAGGTAAAAACCACGATTTATAAAGATAATAAAAACTTTAACAAAATAACCATATTATCCAAAAGATACATTTGTGGGTGTTTCGCAATTTTTATTGTAAAACCCTGTTGGAATTACGTTTTACGTATAAAGAAAGTCTCGGTCACTCCAACAATATAGTTATAGGCTCGTAGTAGTGTTTAAGTTACATTTATGTTAAGCCCGACCCATGAGCATGTTCATGGGCCGGAGGCCCAAGTCCATTAAGGACTTGGGTATATAAACCTCTTTCCACCATGGAAAGAGGTGTTGGTTGTTTCATTTCTCATTTTCTATACACATAGTTTCTTTCATTTCTCTCTCTAAGTTTCTCTCTCTAGAAAACATCAACCCTCTTGAAATACAAAGATTATCATTGTTCTACAATTGGTATCAAGAGCTATTGGATGAAATAGAGGTTGGTTTTGTGTTGTTCATACTTATTTTAGCGTGTTCTTGCGTTTTTAATTTATCTTTACCCAAGATTCAATTTTTTTGTGTTTTTTGTGAGTCCAAGTGTTCCATATATCTTCTACATAGTTGTGGTAGAGATTTGGGTACTTTGGATTGGTTAAAATCACGGATTTCTTGTCAAAAATCTCATTTTTTAGCAAAAATCTCAGAACAGCCCCTTATTGCGATTGGAAACCATCGCAAATGAAAAAGGTTTCTCTTTGCGATCCGTATTCAGATTGAGATTGCGATTGGCTGTTATTGCGATTGAAGATTGCGATTGGATATTCAGATTGAGATTGTGATTGGCTGTTATTGCGATTGAAGATTGCGATTGGATATTACGATAGGGATTGCGATTGGATATTGCGATTGAAGATTGCGATTGAATATTGCGCTTGTATATTGCGATTGGATATTGCGATTGGAGTCATTTAGAGATTGCGATTGGATATTCCGATTGAGATTGCGATTCATTATTGCGATTGAGATAGATTGCGATTGGATATTGCGATTGGATATTGAGATTGGAGTCATTTAGAGGATTTTTCTAGTTTGTAATTTTCACAAAAAACACACAACATCAAGATAACAACATATTTGTTTCAACAACATTAAAACACTTAACCTTATTTCATTGCTCTATCATTGTTTGATAATCTTTTTTCAAGGGATCATAAATGAATTCACATTCATATATGCCAACCATGACTTCGCTTACCAATATCTCAATCATCTCAGGTACCGACACTCGCCCACCTTTGCACATCAAAGATTTATTTGAAGCATGGCAAGGTCGTATGAAAACGTACATCATGGGCAAACCCAATGGTCGACTTATGCTTCAATCAATTGAAAAAGGTCCATTAGATTGGGGAGAAGTTACCGTCAACAATTTGACGAGGGAAAGGTCGTATCATGAGTTGACCGATGCTAACAAAATCATTGCCGATGTAGATGAAAGGGCCGTTCAGACAATTCTTCAAGCCCTTCCACCCGATATCTTTAGAATGGTAAGTGAACATACAGTGGCAAAGAATCTTTGGGATCGATTAGCTATTTTGTTACAAGGGACCTCTCTAACTAAGCAGGAACGAGAATGTCAATTGTATGACTTGTTTGATAGGTTTACATACATTTCAGGGGAGACTCTTCACGATTACTACTGGCGTTTCACTACTTTGATGAATGACATGAACGTGTATAATCTAAGATTGAACAGTTTCAACTAAACACAAAGGTCTTGAACACGTTACCCCAAGAACGGAGTCAGTATGTCACCGATGTTAAGATGATTCGAGATTTGCACAAGTAAAATTTAGATCAACTCTATGCCTTCTTGCAACAACACGAGAAACACGTTATCCAAAAACGCATCTCTCAGGGATCTTATCAAGAACCATTGGCATTAATGGCAAACCATCCTACATTGTCATATCACAACTCTCCGTTTGCTTTGGGACACCAATCTTCCTATCAACCATTGTATCAAACACCAAGCTTCCCACAGTACTCGATCTTGCCACAACCGCCTACATCTTATCACCAACAATACAAGCAACCAGCAACATCATCACAAGGAGATTCACATCCGTTACCTTATGCTTCACACCAGTATTCACCTTATCAACCTCCAACAAACCTTGCTTTTACCTATCAACAACTTGAGGCTCCTCAACCCCATTACTCACAACAAGTTAGTGCTCCATCAAATCAACTTGTAGCTCAATCAGCACCAGCATTCTATTGTGATGATGAGATCCCTGTCCCTGAGTTTAGACAAGGGGATAGTCCTACTGATATGCTTGCTCAAATGTCTGCTTATCTCACTCAAAAATTGAACAAACGAGGTTACAGAGGTCCAGCAATAACTAACAATCAGTTAAGGAACTCTTCTAACTCTCGACAACAGGCTACAATTCAAGATGGCAGAGTCATGGTGCAACCACCTCAGGGGAGACCCAATTCATCTACTGCTGGTGCACGTTCATCTAACACTGCTGCTACAAGAGGTAATAGCATTGGCAAAACGAAGGTGATTATATGCTACAACCGCAAAGGGGAAGGACACATGGCCCGAGAGTGTAAGCAGCCCAAGAGGAAAAAGGACAGCACATGGTTTCAAGAGAAGATCTACTTGGTGAATGCTCAAGCCCAAGGACGTGAGCTCGACGAAGAAGAGTTGGCATTTCTCGCAGACCCGGGAGTCGCGAACACTGACAGTCTCACAACAACCATCACAAACAATGCTGCATATCAATGTGATGATTTGGATGCATACGACTCTGACTGTGATGATCTCAATACCGCCAAAGCAACTCTCATGGCAAATCTTTCACTTTATGGAGCTGACACAATTTCTAAGGTACCAATTACTGCTACGAATACTAGTATTGTACCTTATCAAGTTGAGCAAGTGTTTGAGTATCCGGAACAGCCTCTGGTGGTTAGTACCTCAATCGAGGAGACAAACAATGATAGCAATATCAATGCAAGTCCTCAGACTTTGAGTGAACCACAACCGGGAGCTATTATGACTACCAATTCGTCTGCTCAACCTGATTTGGTTATGGTCTCGGCATCTTTGCTTAGCCAAATGAATAATGCGGTCCTTGAAACCCTCAGTGTTAATCAGACTTTATCTGCCGAGCTTGCTTTGCATAAGGAGAAGGTTAAAACCTTGGAATTAACTCCAGTGTCCACTACCTTAACTAATCTTGAATTTGATAGGTTTAGACAAGTCCATATGGATAATCTGCTAGAAATTGAGAGTTTAAGAGCAAATCTTTCGAAGGAACTTAAAGAAAAAGAGTCAGTCGTTAGTAATTTTCGAAAACTACAAACGGATTTCGAAATTCTCGAGTCTAAAAGAGTTGAAACGGAAATTAAGGCGTCTGAGAGAGTTAAAAAGACTAAAATTTTGCTTTTAAAACAATATTCTACTTCACATTTAGTACACTTGCTTTATTCTTCTTTTCAAGAGTTCAATATATCGCGTCTAATAGACCTACCACCTAACCCGGTGTATGCAAAGCAAGCATTTCACCACAACCCACGACTTTATGATGAAACCAAGTTAGGATTGGTATTAGATCCGATTGTGTTCTTGAATGAATCTGAGAGCATGACACCATATGAAGAGAATCAGTTAAAATTACTTCCTACATATCCTGAATATGACTATGCACAAAGGAATGCAACAAATGCTAAAATAAATCTTAGAACTCGATTTAATATGCAAAAGAGATCTATCCAAACATCCGCTTTCATGCCTAATAGAGAATGCCTTAGTATACTTCCACCGGTAAGTATGGTAAAGCTCAGCTTGGAAGAGATTAAGCGATACCTTATCGAGTTTGACAAGGTCATCCTGGAATGTACGACTTCAATGGCTCAAACCGCTGGATAATGGGCTTTCAAACACATGAAAACGGTGTTTGAGAAAGAGATCGTTCCGTTTGTAAACCATATTAAAAATGGAGTCTATAATCTAGCGGGAAATCTAAGCTTTGAAATAGGTGAAGTTCAAAAAGTTTTCTATGAAATGGATGATGCTTATGAACAACATATAATTGAGAAAGAAAAGATTTTATCCGAGTATGACCGATTCTTAGAACATATAGTGTCTCTCGAAGTGATGCAAGTTGTTACTCTTAAATATGCTCATGAGATTTCATCTACTGTGAATAAATGTGATGATGCGCATGATATGTCTGTGAATATTGTTGAGCCTGTGATTAATGTAGATAATCATTCTTGTAATGAATCCAACGTTGAATTTTTAAAGCTTCAAGATTCTTATAACACACTTTCAAAACGTTTTAATGAGCTTCAACAACATTGTATATCTCTTGAAATTGAAAATCAATCTAAAAATGAAACTCTTTCAAAAACAAATGATTGTGAAAACTCCGTTGAGACAAGTGACAAGATGATTCAGGCATTAGAGGAAGAAATTATGAGACTTAAGAAGAATCCGTAGAAGAGAAATTGGAACTAGAGGCTGCAAAGATTAAAAATCATGCCCTAGAAGATAGAATTAATTCTATTCTAGGGAAGTTTGATAAAGTAAAACAGGGCTTTTCACAAATTTATGGTTCATTAGAAGATCGCTTCGCTTTTAATGCGGCAGAGCAAAAGTCACTCGTTGACCAACTGAACCGTAAGTGCGAGGAAATCTCTGACTTAAATATTCAACTCATTGACAAAAACATGGTTTTGGCTGAATTAAAGGAGACACTTCAACTCAAAGGACATGAAGTTGTTGATAATCCAGCTACAATCTCTGCACCGACCTCTAGTACTCCAAAAACCAACAAGGTGGTGATCATTAATGTTGGAAATACGTTTTACGTATTAGAAAGGATCGGTCACTCCAACAATAGTCCATGTTATAGCTCGTAGTTTAGTTATTTACATTTATCAAACAAAGCCCAAAACTGAGCTCATGGATTGTATGGGCCGGCGGCCTAATGTAAACCCAAGCCCATCTCATGGGCTTGGGTATATAAACCCTCTCCTTTGATGGAGAGGGTGTGTGGTTTCATAATTTACACATAGTAAACATTGGTTTTCTCTCTCTAAGTGTGTGTGTAATCCACCATCTCTCTATCTCTTTCTCTCTCTAAAAACATAAGCAAGATTTACATTTCTACAAATGGTATCAAGAGCTTGGGATGAAATATAGGTTGGTTTTAGTGTTGCGTATGTTTTCATAAACATTTCGTAGAGTTCTTGTCGAATCTTCAAATTTTTTGTGTGTTTGATCGTAGTTTCAAGTAGTGTAACGTAGTGATTCGTGTTATAGTGTTTTTGGTATCTTGGTTTTGGTTAAAACATAATCTTTCTTGGATCAAAAGTGCAAAAAGGTATTGTGTTCATCTTTCCGAAATTCAAGCAAACATTTCCATCGGAAAGTACAAGGAAAAGGGGCTTCCATCGCAATAACCATCACCATCGGAAAGTGTTTGGTTCCACATTGCGATACTGAGGATTTCAATACTTATTCCGATCTGAACATTCCGATCGTTCTTTGCGATCTGGGATTCCGACGGTTATAAGGAAGTTGTTAAGTTGTTACTCTGCCTAAATTTTGTCAGCTATATTCCGATCTGAATCTTTCCGATAGGTCTTTGCGATCTGAACATTTCGACAGTTCTGCATTGCGATCTAGGCATTCCGATACCATCATCATTTCGACAAGGTTACATTGCGATCTGAGCATTGCGATCTGAATCATTCCGACAAGGTTACATTGCGATCTGAGCATTACGATCTGGACATTCCGATCTGACATTTCGATCTGGCATTCCGATCTGACATTCCGACAATCCAAAAATTATTCCTTAAAAAATTTCGAACTCGTGTGTAATTTTGACTTGGAATTTTTGGTTTATCGAGAACATATTTTAGGGGGTTTTAACATTGTTTCTCGATTTTAACTCACAACAACAAAAAAATACTTAACCTTATTTCATTGTTCGATCAACTTTGTAAATCTTAACTTATTGAAATGGAGTACACATCTCTTACGGATAAGTCCATCCTCTCGGGTACGGATAATCGTCCACCAATGTTGGTGAAGACTATGTATGAGGAATGGGCTTCCCGAATGGAACTTTATATGTTGAACAAGGAGAATGGACATCTAATTTGGGCATCGATGCTCAATGGACCATTAGATTATGGTACAGTGACGGAAGGTACGACTACTCGTCCTCGCACAACGGGTGAGTTGACTGGAGATATGAAGATTCAAGATAAATGTGATAAGTATGCTACAAACATCATTCTCCAAGCCCTTCCTCTAGATGTCTACAAACTCGTCAGCAAACATAAAGTTTCCAAAGAGTTATGGGATAGAATTCGTGTTCTAATGCAAGGCACCTCGTTAACTAAACAAGAACGAGAGTGTAAGCTTTATGATACTTTTGATAAGTTTGCCTATGTGCCAGGGGAGACACTCAATGATTACTATCTGAGATTTACCCTATTGTTGAATGAGCTTAATATCTATGGCATGGCAATCCCTACCTTTCAATTGAACACCAAGTATTTGAACACTCTTCCTCCAGAATGGAAAAAATACGTGACGGATGTTAAATTGGCTAAGGACTTGCATAACACCAATGTGGATCAACTTCAAGCTTTTCTTCAACAACACGAATGCCATGTGATCGAGGCTCTGTTGTCTACACCTCAAGTTCATGATCCACTTGCAATGTATGCTTCTCAACAAAGCATGGCTTATACTTATCAACAACCATCATACTTGCAGCAGCCACCACCACACATCTATCAGCAACCACAGCAACCATCTTATCAACCACCAATGATGCCACAACAAGAATATCAACAAAGTGTTCATCAACAATCTTTTCAACAGCAACCACCATATCAAACATCACCATCACAAGCCAACACTTCTCCATTGGGCTATACTCCTCAGCAAGGATATTTTCCAATAGAAGCACAACCAGCACAAGCTTTCTACTCTAATGAACTTCCACCAATCCAAGCACCGGTCTTTACTCCAAATGATACGCCAGCTGATGTTCTAAACCATCTCACCGCCTACTTGTCAAAACTTGTTGCAACTAGAGGATTTCCACCAACAAACAATCAGCTCCGCACCTCATCAAATCCTCGACAAAAAGCCACTGTTTAAGATGGTCAAGTGACGGTGCAACCTATTCAGGGAAGGCAAAATTCATATGGACCTCCTACAATGACTGGGAACAATCAAGCTGTGAATTCTCAAGCTAGTGGAAATGGGAGTCATATTGGTCCTAAGAAGGTTGTGACTTGCTACAATTGCCGAGGACAAGGTCATATGGCTAGGGAATGCACTCAACCGAAAAGGAGGAGGGATGATGCATGGTTTCGTGAGAAGATGTATTTGGTTGATGCTCAGTCTAAGGGGAAGATTTTGGATTCAGAGGAGTTAGCATATCTTGCAGACCCAGGGGCAACAGATACTGAAGGCATTGCAGTTGTTTCTACTTCTAATGCAGCTTATCAAGCAGATGATCTTGACGCATATGATTCGGATTGTGATGACATTCACTCTGCCCAAGCTGCTCTCGTTGCTAATCTCTCTCACTACGGTTCTGATGTCATCAGTGAGGTACCAACCACATCTAATAATGTTGATGATAACCAACATCAAGTTGGGCATGAAAGTGACAACCTCGAACAGCATTCGGGAACTAGTAACTCAAATAAAGTGGTACCCAATCCAACACATTTGAGTGAACCTCAACCAAATGCTACGACGGGTATGGAATCTTATGCTCAACATGAGTTGGTCATGGTGCCTAAACATATTATTGATCAAATGCATATGGCCCTCAGACAATCCGTAGATACCAATTCCACCCTAACTGCTGAGCTTGCGTTGCATAAAGAAAAGGTCAAAACTTTTGAAATGGTCCCTCAAGCAGAGAAAATAACATGTTCTGAATTTGACCAATTTCGTTTTGAAAAGATTGAACACTTGAAAGAAATAGAATCATTAAAAGCTAATCTTTCTAATGAATTAAAAGAAAAGGAGTCGGTTGTCAATGATTTTCAGAAACTTAAAATGGATTTCGAAACTCTCGAGTCTAAAAAGGTTGAATCAGAAATTAATGCTACCAAACTTCTTAAATTCAAAGAACAACAGCTTTTAAAACAATACTCTTCCATAGAAAAGGTTCATCTTTTAACTAAATCATTTAAAGAACTCGAACTTAAACGTCTTCAAGATTTACCACCTAATCCCGGTTATGCAAAACAAGCTCAGGAATATATTCCAGGTCTTTATGATATGACCATATTTGGAAAATCAAAAGAAGCACCTTTTGTTCGTAGTACTGAGGAGACACAATCACTTGGGGATGAAACTCATTCTAAAATGGTTTCAAAATTCCATACAATTGATTATGATCAACATAACAAAGATCAATTTTCGAAAAAGACACGCATTCGTTTACAAAAGGAATTAGCAGAATTGACAGTTCTTGTGCCCCAAAGTTTGTCAAATGAAAACTTTCCTAGTACGTCTCCTACACTTGTCAAAACGGATTTAACAAAGTTAATTCCACCGGTAAGCAAGGCGTCCGTTAACTTAAATGCGGTTCACCAACACTTAGCCGATTTTGACAAGGTCATTTTGGAACGTACGACGGATTCGGCCATAACGGAAGGTGAATGGAACTTTGAGCACACTAGAGCTGCGTTCCGAAATGAAATTGTTCCGTTTGTAGACAATGTTAAGGCTTGTCTTAGTAATCTTGATCAAGATTTGTTTTTGGAAATAGAAGAATTTAGACGTGTTTTCAATGAAATGGATAATGCTTATGAGAACAATTTACCTGAAATAGAACGGGTTTCACGCCATAATGATTTGCTTCTAAATCAAGTGATGTCTCATGATATAGTTTCTGTCTGTGTGAATACAAGTGTTGATAATGATTCTATTGTGCATAATGTTGAATCTGTGGATAATGTGGTAGATAGTACTTGTCACGAATCTGACGCTGAATTTTTAAAGCTTCAAGATTCATATTCTTCGCTTTCAAAACATTTTGATGAGATTCAAACACATTGTATTTCGCTTGAATGCAAGCAACAATTTATTCAAGAAATCTTTGAAACGTCATTCGAAGGTGTTAATATCGATGATGCAAATTTTGAAAAGAATTTTTGATTGAATTTACAATCAAAACAGTGTCAGCCAAGTGACAAAGTTGCTAACTCTTTGCCGATAGAAATAGAGAAATCTAAGGAGCTTAACTGTGTGAACGTACTCGAGGCCGCTGAGAATTTTAGACTTGATCTAGATAATCGAGTTTCCAAGATTTTGTCCAAAGTTGATAACTTAAAACAGAAAAATACACGACTCTTCGATTCAGTACAGCCCGCATGTGTTGATACCACTGCACATAATCAATCATTGATTGAACAATTGAATCGAAAGTCGATGGAAATATCTGATTTGAGGGAACAAATTTGTGATAAGAATCTGGTCTTGGCTGAGTTAAAGGAAACACTTCGTACTCTAAAAGGTAAGAATGTTGTGGATAACGCAGCCACTGTCTCAGCATCGTCCTCTAGTGCAATCAAAAGGAACCTTATAGCCGTCACACCACTTAACAAGGGCCCTAGGACTAAACCATCTCAAACTTTGGTCACTAAAGATAAGGCAGATTCAAAACCAGCTTCTAATATTCCCGTGTTTCCTTCTACAAGAGTAAGCACCACTACTAAGGCTCAAAGATCTAAGCTTAAGAGAAACAAGAAGAATGATAGGATCTTGCCCCCATCTAGTAGTCAAGTGAAGAAGAAAGTAGAAGCCCGTCCTAGGAATGTTATTTCTGTTTTGAATAAAAAGAATCATGTAGCTAAACCTAAAGGCTCTGCGGTTGTGCAGCGTTCTAAGCCTACTGTGAATTCTAATTTAAAATGTTGGAATTGCAATGAATGTATGTTTTCTAGTCGTCATGATTCTTGCCTTATTGACCATGTGAATGAGATGCATGCCCGGAAAAATGGATTAGAATGGAAACCGACTGGGAAAGTCTTAACCCAAGTTGGTTGGATGTGGCACCCCACTGGTAGAACTTTCACTATAGTAGGAAATATGTGCCCTTTAACTAGGATCACTCCCACTGAAGTGAAGAAAGCGTGCCCTTTAACTAGGAGTACCAAGGCTACCAAAACACAAGCGTGTCCTTTAACTAGGAACACCAACACTACTGTAGGAACAAAGTGCCCTTTTAATAGGTCTACTCCCACTGTAGTGCCCGCGAATAATCCAAAACCTAAGAAAGTTGGAACAGTGAAACCTGTTAGTGCTAAAACTCACATTAGAAAATGCAGGAAATCTAAAGGTCTCAAGAATGTTAGCAATTCTGATAATTCTATATCTGTATCTGCTAACACTCCAGAACCAATAGTTTCCAATGCATTGTCTACTATTGTTGTTGAAAACAGGTGGTCCAAATTGTTCTCTGGTATTTGGACTCTGTTTGCTCCAAGCATATGACCGGAGATCGCTCTCAGCTCAGAAATTTCGTCAGCAAGTTTCTTGGTACGGTTCGATTTGGTAACGATCATATTGCAAAGATAATGGGTTATGGTGAATATCATATTGGGAATGTTATAATTTCAAGAGTGTATTACGTGGAAGGTCTCGGTCACAACTTATTTTCTGTGGGACAATTTTGTGATGCAAACCTAGAAGTTGCTTTTCGAGAGCATACCTGCTTCATTCGTAATTTGGAAGGGGTTGATTTATTGAAAGGTACTCGAGGGAATAATTTGTATACTTTGTCACTCCACGACATGATGGCTGCCTCTCCCGTATGTCTTTTCTCCAAAGCATCGAAGACTAAGTCATGGTTATGGCATCGCCAGTTATCTCATCTTAACTTTGACGCTATTAATCACTTGGCGAAAAACGAACTTGTTCGTGGTCTTCCTAAACTATCATATCACAAGTATCATTTGTGTTCTGCGTGTACAATGGGGAAAAGCACTAAGAAATCTTACAAACCCAAGACGGAAGACACCAACCAAGAGAAACTTTATCTATTGCATATGGATCTTTGTGGGCCAATGCGTGTTGAAAGTCTTAGTGGTAAAAAGTACATCCTCGTCATTGTCGATGATTACTCTCGGTTTACATGGGTGAAATTTCTTAAAGCAAAAAATGAAGCACCTAAATTCATCATCATATTTCTCAAGATGATTCAAGTGCGTCTCAACACTACTGTTCGACGCATTCGTACAGATAATGGAACCGAGTTTGTGAATCAAATCTTGCGTGATTATTATGAAGAAGTTGGCATCTCTCATGAAACATCCGTTGCACGCACTCCACAACAAAACCTTGTCGTTGAAAGGCGAAATCGCACACTTATGGAAGCTGCTCGAACGATGTTAATTTACGCAAAGGCTCCATTGTTTTTATGGGCAGAAGCAGTATCTACAGCAGTATACACCCAAAACCGGTCACTAATTCGTAAACGCCATGGTAAAACACCTTATGAGCTTCTCCATGGAAAATTACCAGATTTATCATATCTTCATGTATTTGGTTCTCTTTGCTATCCAAATAATGATGGTGACAATTTGGGAAAACTTCAACCAAAGGCTGATATTGGTATTTTCATTGGTTACGCACCCGCAAAGAAGGCATACCGAATCTACAACCGTAACTCTCGCAAGATCCTCAAAACTATGAATGTTGATTTTGATGAGCTGACAGCTATGGCTTCTGAGCAAAGCAGCTCTGAACCCGCACTTCATGAAATGGGACCCAGTAACATTAGTTCTGGTCTTGTCCCAAACAACCCTACTTCATCATCATTTACACCACCTACTAGGAAGGAATGGCATACGTTGTTTCAACCGTTCTTTGATGAATTCTTTACTCCTCGAAGTATTTTGCTCCAGAACCTGAGGTAATAGCTCCGGTTACCGAAGTTGTCGCTCCAGCAACCGTTGCACAATCAGATACATCTGCACCTACAATTGGTCAAGATATACCTTCAACAAGTAATTCTCAAACAACACATGTTTCAAATACCCATGTCATGCCTATTGATGATGAAGAGGATGATGATGATCACGATTTGGAATTCGCTCAAATGCGTGAACTTCCATTCTTTGGTGTACCTATTCCCGACCCTAATCAAGCCGGTTCGTCCACCTCAAAGGAAGCTCCTTCTATGGTTTACTCCAATCCACGGATTCGTGAACATGACAGCAAGTGGACAAAGGATCATCCTATAGATTCTATTATTGGTGACCCTAATCGTCCGGTATCCACACGAAGTCAGTTACAAGAAAGTGAAATGTTTTTTCACTTTGATGCTTTTCTCACTGAAGTTGAACCTAAGACATGGCAACAAGCTTTTACTCAATCATGTTGGATAGAAGCTATGCAAGAAGAACTTAATGAATTTATACGTCTTGAAGTATGGGAACTTGTCCCATGCCCGGATCAAGTGCAGTTACTCACTTTGAAATGGGTTTACAAGGTGAAACTAGATGAGTTAGGCGGAATATTGAAGCACAAAGCTAGACTAGTAGCTCGTGGATACAAGCAATTATTGGGCATCGACTTTATGGAATACTTTGCACCTGTTGCCCGTTTGGAAGCTATTCGACTATTCGTCGCTTATGCAGCCCATATGAATATGATCGTGTATCAGATGGATGTGAAGACGGCATTTCTTAATGGTGAACTCAAGGAAGAGGTCTATGTTCAACAACCGGATGGTTTTGTGAATCCTAAATATCCTAATCATGTGTACAAGCTTAAGAAGGCTCTCTATGGGTTGAAGCAATCTCCACGCGCATGGTATGATCTATTATCACAATTCCTCATTACGCACGGCTTCGCTAAAGGCAAGGTGGATCCCACGCTGTTCATTCAGAAACGAGGTAAAGATATGATTATGGTACAAATATATGTTGATGATATTATATTTGCAGCCTCGACCCAAACCTTATCGGATGAGTTTGGGACACTCATGTCTTCCAAGTTTAAGATGTCAATGATGGGCAAGGTATCATTCTTCTTAGGTCTTCAGATATCTCAGAGTCCCAGAGGCATCTTTATCAATCAATCCAAGTATGCCCTTGACTCGCTTAAGAAGTATAAGATGGAATCTTGCGACCCCGTGGATACTCCAATGTTGGAACGAACTAAGCTTGATGCAGATCCTCATGGAGTTGCTGTTGATCCGACACTTTATCGTGGAATGATCGGTACCGTTCTGTATATCACAGCTAGTCGACCTGATCTTCAGTTTGCTATATGTATGTGTGCTAGGTATCAAACTAGGCCTACTGAGTTACACTTAGCTACTGTTAAAAGGATCTATCGATATCTTAAAGGGACCATTAATCGGGGACTTTGGTATTCGAAGGACTCTTCTATTGCACTAATGGCATACGCAGATGCGGACCACGCGGGTTGTCAAGATACAAGGCGTAGCACGAGTGGTACTTTGCAACTACTAGGAGATCGACTAATCAGTTGGGCATCGAAAAGGCAGAAAAGCTCTGCAATTTCAAGTACGGAAGCACAATACATAGCTATGTACGGTTGTTGTGCTCAAATTCTTTGGATGAGATCGCAATTAACCGACTATGGTCTAGGTTTCAACAAAATTCCGATGTACTGCGACAACAAAAGTGCAATTGCCTTATGCTGCAACAATGTTCAATTCTCCCGGTCGAAGCATATTGACATTCGCTACCACTTCATCAAGGAGCAAGTGGAAAATGGAGTAATCGAGATTTACTTTGTCCGATCTGAGTATCAATTGGCGGATATTTTCACGAAGGCTTTAGATCGTGCTCGAATTGAATTTTTGGCCGACAAGCTAGGAATGAGAACTTTCTCGCCTGAGACTCTAAAGGAACTAGCAGATGAAGCGAAAGAATAGTGGTGGTAAAACTATTCTCCGTATCCTTGGTGATCATTTGTATATATTGTTTATATCTTTATCCACAAATGCAAAATACAAAAATATAAAACCATATAAAAACCATAAAAATTGAAAAATCTAGAAAAATCCAAAAATATTTTCACTTTATTTTTCAAAGGAATGTCTTTTGGTACGATAATATTTACGGCCTTAGAAATGTTGATTAATATTGACACGGCGCCATAAATAGAGTTCGTACAAAAGTTGTAAATTTTTCATAAAACATGCCTAAATGGCTTGTAGTTATTTCTGACTGCAACCTGGTTTTCACATTAAAGTCAAGTATTTCTTATGAAAGCTTTGGCTCACAACGGGAATTAATTTTCTCGGGCAAGGTTTACTTTAAAACCTTGTAAGGGGTCAAGTTTACTTTATAACTTGGTCTTACACAAATCTATGTACGTTTCAGTGCATTTATTTGTTAAAACAAGAGAAGTCTTGTTTTTATGAAGCTATCATCTCTACAACCATAGCAATCTACTATTGGTATCTATATACTCGACGATGCGACTACTCAACCGACGACTACAGCTCTTTCAGTAGAACACGGGTCAACAATTGAGGGGGAGCAATTGTCAAGCATTCAGAATCTTTGATGCCGAACGTGCCAAGTTTACAAGTTGGTGTCAAGAGAACAATACCAATCGTACATGTGGTGTCAAGAGATGACTTCAGACGTGACGAGGTGACCAACATATGCAGACAAGAACCATTTGATCTTATCATATGATGTTCTCATCTATCAGGTCCAACCTTGTTAATTTTTCTAATATGGTGAATATGTGATCATGTTACAAATCGGTATCATATCTCATACGTTTGATATCATGAAGATAATATGGACTTGCATTTTTCTTCCCAAAACCTTTGTTAAAACTTCATTAAATCAATTGATATTAAAAACATCGATTGGGTTAATATTTTTAATATGGGGGAGAAAATGTGATTTAATATGGGATATTATCACAAATGGTTTGACTTAATGTGCTGGCTCATCCCGACATGTGCGAAATGTTTTCGAATATCGTGGCATATGTTAAGGGGGAGCAAAACGGATTTGCATATCAAAATAGATTTTCATGGTGACATATACTTACCCAAACCTCATTTAATTCACGACGATGAAGATTGTGGTGACATAAGGATGGTAGGATAGGTTAAGTCCAATGATTCTTCTAGAACCGGAGGAATCTTCCCAAGGACATTCCATAGCTAGAAATAGTAGTCCTTAGGAAAGTTGGAGAAAGATTGTGAACGTAGCTGAATGCCGACCAAGTACTTAAGTTAGCACTGGAACAATCACAACAAGGTGCTAGTTATGACGTATTGGTAAGCATTGAAGGGGTTGAAGAATGAAAAAGAATTGTAAAGATAAAGGGTGTAAAGAAAGAAGCCCTCCTTACAACCTTAGGCAGAAACCGGGTCAACACATATGCTATTGAGATCATTTTAATGATGCTCGATATTGAAGACAGACATCATGGACCCAGTGATGCAATGCACAACCCATCCCAGCTAACTTAGATATCTCTCAAAAGGTATTTGTTTTAATCACACGAAGACAACGCATTATCTACTGATTTATTCACTCCGAATAAATTGGTATTAAAAAGGTGGCACTCCTCTCCAGCCTCCGATCACTGAAATCCAAAGTGCACGATCGAGTCTAGAGCCATTTGAGATCATCAAATATCTCATTAGGACACACTTTCATATTTCCTTGCTTCTTCACACACTGTGAAAAGTAAGAAAGATTTTAAGAGTCCTACGCAAAATCTTCATGATCTTGCCTGAACATCTGAGTAATACGAAAGTATTTACAATGAAGATGGAAATCCTTCTTGAGCGAATATCAAAAAGCTCATGGTAGGTGACTTGTGCGATTCTTTATGAATCAAACTTTGATAACTGGAAAGCAACAGTGGTTTAATTCTTAGCTGAACTTAAACACGTTCCAGGCCTCTACGCAATATCTCAGTGATCTTGCCAGAACACTTAGAGTGATACCTCAGTGTTCACAGTGATGAGTGGAAATCCTTCTAGTGTTAACCTCAAACAGCACTTGGTAGGTAACTTGCAAGATTCTATACGAATCAAGCTCGTGACAACTGGAATGCAACGATGGTGCGATTCTTAATTGAAATCTCACTTGTTCCAGGAACATGAATTGACGGCTTCAAATCATGCGGATATTATTATCTAAATGATTCACTCTTTATGTTCGCAGTCAGCTTTGGACGGTCGAATAAAGAGAACGGGTTTACCCGCGAAATCCTGTCAGGAAGTTACTTAATTGAAACTATCCGTCACGGGTACGATATCTAATATCGTCCAACAGTCTTTACCGACCGGAGGTAAAATGCTACCGAATTAGAATGAAATGTTCAAATCCATTTCGTTCGTGTCTACTTATGTTGCGGCATTTGAAGACGGTGGCGTTGCGGAATCCAAGAAGAAGTCGTCCCCGCATGCTTATACTTTATGCACTTAATATCTCATCTAATTCGAGAAAGCCTAAAAGTTAAGTCTTCCGCTGTATCGAACTCTGAAGCTTTCAAGAATTACGAAGGTATAAGTATGTGGGACATGGTGTCACGAAGAGGCAAAGATCACAAGTGATGGATGCACGAGATCAAGGCAAGAGATTAATGCTCAAAGATTGATATCAAAGATCACATCAGCATGTTCACCAGAATAGAAAAAGAAAAAGAAAGATGAAGACTACGAGCTCAAGACAAGCATAATATGCTAGGTTTATTTTATTATTGTAAATTGGGTAACGCCCTTGTTTGGAGTGACCTCCCTTAGGGGGAGATTGTTGGAAATACGTTTTACGTATTAGAAAGGATCGATCACTCCAACAATAGTCCATGTTATAGCTCGTAGTTTAGTTATTTACATTTATCAAACAAAGCCCAAAACCGAGCCCATGGATTGTATGGGCCGGCGGCCTAATGTAAACCCAAGCCCATCTCATGGGCTTGGGTATATAAACCCTTCCTTTGATGGAGAGGGTGTGTGGTTTCATAATTTACACATAGTAAACATTAGTTTTCTCTCTCTAAGTGTGTGTGTAATCCACCATCTCTCTATCTCTTTCTCTCTCTAAAAACATAAGCAAGATTTACATTTCTACAATTAAGAACCCGTACAATAAGAACAATTCACTATCATATAAGTGGTATATGGAAGATGAAGTTAAGCACGCGGAACTTGCTAGGGATGTGGTAGATGATTACTATGAAATTGATCCTATGAATAGTCACTATTACTCTGCTCATGCTTACATTGAGAGGGTACAACAATGCTTAGAGCACTTGAAGTACATAGGACAACCGGGTTCTACACCACCTAAACAAACCCCCACCATTGCCATTACTCCATTTAATAAGAATCTAAGATCTAAGCCTATTTTAAACACACCCATCAAGGCTAAATCAAAATCTGTCGCTAGTGTTCCCATGGCTTCTACAAAAGTAATTATTTCTACTAAGGCTAAAGGATCTCAAGACAAGAAAGATAGGATCAAGCCTTCCACTAGTAGGACTGCCAAGAAGAAAGTAGAAGTTCACCCTAGGAATGTTATTTCAGTTTCAAATAAAAAGAATCATGTATCTAAGACAAAAGGATCTGCCTCTGTGCAGAAGCCTAAGCAAAATGTGAATTCAAATTTGCGATGTTGGAATTGTAATGAATGCATGTTTTCTCAGCGTCATGATTTATGTCTTGTTGATCACGTGAATGAAATGTATGCAATTAGGAACAATCTTGAATGGATTCCAACGGGGAAGAAATTCACCCAAGTTAGTTGGCAATGGAAATCCACTGGTAGGACCTTTACTGCTAATGGAACTACGTGCCCTTTAACTAGGATCACATCCACGAAAGTTAGGTCTCAACGTCCTTTAAATAGGAACACTAGCACTAAGAAATGGAAAAAGCACCCTTTAACTAGGTCAACCCCCACTATTGTTCCTACCAGTGAAGAAGTACCTTAGGATCTTAGACAACTAGAATCTAAGCCGACATTTAGGAAGCAAGTTTGGAAGCCTAAGAATTCTTTGGTTAGCAAATCTAAGATAATTATATCTGGACCTGCTAAAACAGAGGAACTACTAGATTCCGATACATCGTCCTTGTCAGGTGATATTTTCAGGTGGTCCAAATCATCCTCTGGTACTTGGACTCTGGATGCTCAAAGCATATGACCGGAGATCGCTCGATGCTCAGAAATTTCGTCAACAAGTTTCTAGGAACGGTTAAATTCGACAACGACCATATTGCGATGATCATGGGTTATGGTGAATACCAAATTGGGAATGTTAGGATTTCAAGGGTTTATTATGTGGGGGGACTTGGTCACAATCTATTTTCAGTGGGACAAGTTTGCGATTCAAACCTTGAAGTGGCTTTTCGACAACACACTTGCTTTATTCGCGATCTTGCAGGAAATGATTTGTTAAAGGGTTCTCGAGGGGATAATCTCTACACACTGTCCATTCAAAACATGATGACCGCCTCTCCTGTATGCCTTCTTTCCACAGCATCTAAGACCAAGTCATGGTTGTGGCATCGTCGGTTATATCATCTTAACTTTGATGCTATAAACCATTTGTATAAAAACGAACTTGTTCGTGGTCTTCCAAAACTTAAGTTTGACAAGGATCATTTATGTTCCGCGTGTTCTTTGGGAAAAAGCACCAAGAAATCATACAAACCTAAAGCTGAAGACACCAACCAAGAACCACTGTATCTTTTGTACATGGATCTTTGCGGGCCAATGCGTACGGCTAGTGTGAGTGGTAGAAAATACATCCTCGTCATGGTAGATGATTTCTCAAGGTTTACATGGGTAATATTTTTAGCATCTAAGGATCAAGCACCAAAGTATATTATTACTTTCTTAAAGATGATCCAAGTACGTCTTAATGCTACTGTTCACCGCATTCGCACTGATAATGGAACTGAGTTCGTTAATCAAACTCTACGAGACTATTATGAAGAGGTCGGTATTTCACATGAAACTTATGTTGCTCGCACTCCACAACAAAACGGTGTTGTGGAAAGACGTAACCGTACACTAATGGAAGCTGCTAGAACAATGTTGATTTATGCGAATGCTCCTTTATTCTTATGGGCTGAAGCAGTGGCAACCGCATGTTATACCCAAAACCGCTCCATCATTCATAAACGCCATGGTAAAACTCCATATGAGCTACTTCATGGACAAAAACCCGATATTTCATTTCTTCATGTATTTGGTGCACTGTGTTATCCAAATACTAATAGTAAGAATTTGGGCAAACTTCAACCGAAGGCTGATATTGGAATTTTCATTGGTTACTCACCTGCAAAGAAAGCTTACCGAATTTATAACCATCGTCTTGGAAAGATAGTAGAAACTCTAGATGCCGATTTTGATGAGCTGACAGCGATAGCTTCTAAGCAACACAGCTCTGAACCCGCATTACATGAGATGGGAACCGGTACGATTAGTTCCGGATTAACTACCAACAATCCTACTTCTCCATCATTTATACCACCTACAAGGCCCGAGTGGGATGAGTTATTTCAACCGATTTTTGATGAATTCTTTGATCCACCTAGTAATGATTCTCTAGCACCTGCAGTAGTAGCTCCGATTCCCGAAGTTGTTGCTCAAGATAATGGAAACCAGTCCGAGACATCTACTGTTACTATTGAACCAGATGTCCCATTCCCCAGCAATTCAGAAACTACACCTGAATCATCACCACCACTTGTTCCTAATGATGTTGAAGAAGATCACTATGATCACAATTTGGAATTTGCTCACCTACAAGAGCTTTCTTTCTTTGGTTCACAAATACCTGAAAACCCTAACGGTGCATCTACCTCAGAGGAAGCTCCTGTAATCGTTCACCCTGACCACCACGGATTAAAACTCACAACACCAAATGGACAAAGGATCACCTAATCCGAAATATTATTGGTGACATCAATCGACCAGTCTTAACACACCACAAAATCCAAGAACATGCATTATATTGCTACTTTGATGCATTTCTTTCTGATACTAAACCTAAAAACTAGCAAAAAGCCATGACTAAATCATCTTGGGTTGAAGCCATGCAAGAGGAACTTAATGAATTTCAATGTCTTGAAGTGTGGGAATTAGTTCCTTTACCCAGCAACGTTGAAATCCTTACTTTGCTGTGGGTATATAAGGTTAAACTCGATGAGTTAAGTGGAGTGCTGAAGAATAAAGCTAGATTGGTTGCTAGAGGTTACAAACAAGCTTTGGGTATTGACTTTGAAGAATCCTTTGCTCCTGTGGTACGATTGGAGGCAATTAGACTATTACTTGCTTATGCTGCTCACATGAACATGATCGTCTACCAAATAGATGTTAAGACGACATTTCTCAATGGTGAATTAAGGGAAGATGTATACGTAAGCCAGCCGAATGGATTCGTCAACACAGAGTATCCTAATCACGTGTACAAGCTCAAGAAAGCTCTTTACGGCTTGAAACAAGCTCCTCGCGCGTGGTACGATCTCCTATCGTTGTATCTCATCTCCAAAGGCTTCTCCAAAGGCAAAGTGGACCCAACATTATTTATTCTCAAGGAGGACAACGACATGATATTGGTACAAATTTATGTTGATGATATAATATTTGCTGTCACTACTCAAAGATTGTCTGACCATTTTGAAAAAATTGTGTCCACACGCTTTAAGATGTCGATGATGGGAAAAATTTCATTTTTCTTAGGGTTACAAATTTCTCAGAATCCCAGAGGCATCTTCATTAATCAATCCAAGTTTGCTCTTGAATCATTAAAGAAATATCATTTTGAAAATTGTGACCCAGTGGATACTCCAATGGTGGAGAGATCCAAGTTAGATGAAGATAAGGAAGGGATAGCTGTCGATCCTAAACTTTACCATGGAATGATCGGCACCCTTCTCTATCTGACTGCTAGCAGGCCTGATTTGCAATTTGCTATATGCATGTGTGCCCGGTATTAGGCTCGGCCTACCGAAAAGCACTTACATGTTGTGAAAAGGATCTTTCGTTATCTTAAAGGAACACTTAATCGTGGTCTGTGGTATCCGAAGGATTCCTCTATTGCACTAATCTCATATGCAGATGCGGATTATGCTGGGTGTCAATATACTAGACGTAGCACTTCTGGCAATGTTTAACTTCTTGGAGATAGACTTATTAGTTGGGCATCTAAAAGGCAGAAAAGCATTGCGATATCAAGTACTGAGGCTGAATACATTGCTATGTCTGGTTGTTGTGCTCAAGTTCTTTGGATGAGATCATAATTAACTGACTACGGTCTTGGATTCAACAAAATTCCGATGTACTATGATAACAAAAGTGCAATTGCTCTGTGCTGCAACTACGTTCAACATTCCCGGGCGAAGCACATTAACATACGCTACCACTTCATCAAAAGAGTAAGTGGAAAATGGAGTGATCGAACTGTACTTCGTCAACACTGAGCATCAGTTGGCAGATATATTCACAAAGGCCTTAGATCAAGGACGTATTGAGTTTTTGATCGAAAAGCTAGGCATGAAATCATTCTCCCCAGCGACAGTTAAGGAGTTGGCAGAAGAATCTGAAGAATAGTGATGGTAAACTATTCTAGAGTATCCTTTGATCGTGATCTTGTATATTATCGTATATATTTAAACCACCAAAAGAAAAATACAAAAATATAAAACATAGAAAAACCATAAAAAATATAAAACATACAAAATACATAAAAAATATAAAATCAAGAAAATCAAAAAATATTTTTTCATTTTCAACACGGGCATGTCTTTTAGTACGGTAATATTTACGGCCTTAGAAATGTCGATTAAAATTGACACGGCACCATAAATAGAGTCCGTATAAAAGTTTTACATGTTTTCAAAACATGCCCATTATGGCCTGTAGTTATTTCAGACTGCAACCCGCTTTTCGCATTAAAGTCACGTATTTCTTTTGAAAACGTTGGCTCACAACGGGAATTAATTTTCTCGGGCAAGGTTTACTTAAAAACCTTGTAAGGGATCAAGTTTACTTTATAACTTGGGCTAACACAAATTAGTGTATGTTTCAGTGCACTTATTTTGTTAAAATAACAAAAATCTTATTGCCCCTAGAATCGTTTCAGAAAATCATTAAACAGAAAAGGTCTTCATAGATATTTGTCTCATTAAATGCAATGACTACAACTCTTTAAATAGAAAACGGGTCAGCATTTGAGGGGGAGCAAATATCAAATCATCTTGAACATGATTTGGTCTTCACATAATTTGTATGTCATCTTACCTTATGTGCATTATGTGCAATGTGTGCCTTGTATGAATTTTTGATTTGGCCTTAGGTTTTATTGGCGTGTTTGTGCTTGCAATTCACAAGAAATCGGGAAAGTGTGTTGTTAACTAGTCTTATTACTAGTTTTCTTACATGTTTCAAAAATTGGGGGGACCATTTTGCAACTTTGACAAACTTGGTTAGACATATTGACCTTAGTCAAACCCTTTCCCCCTTTTGTTTCTTTTCTTTCCCGTCTGATTGCGACACACACTCATTCTAAACTTCTTGCCGCCATAGACAAGATCTCTCATCCCTCTTTTTGTTGTGATTATCTATTGAGTTTACTGATCTAGGTATTATTTATAACTTGCCTATATTGTTTAACTATGCCTAATCCTGGATCTCGTTCTATTATGCTAATCTCCTAATTAGGGTTTTAGGTGGATTTATGCTCGAATGATGTAAGAACGTAAGGGATTGTTGTTTATTTAATCTAAGATTTACACAGCTTGTTGCATGGATAATCTTAAAGTTCAGTTTCATGCCCAAAAAATCGAATACCCAGGTTTACATTGGTTTTGACACCCATATTACGATGATCATTGCGATGGGGTATTGGATGCTACATTGCGACTGTCATTCCGATGACATGTTGCAATGAGTATTGCGATGCCTTATTACGATGGTCATTGCGATGGGTATTGTGATGCTACATTGCGACGGTCATTACGATGACATGTTGCGATGAGTATTGTGATGCCTCGTTGCGATGGGTATTGCGATACTACATTGCAACGGTCATTCCGATGACATGTTGCGATGAGTATTGCGATGCAACATTGCGATGGTCATTGCGATGGGTATTGCAATGCTAGATTGCGACGGTCATTACGATGATTTTTTAGACAATGCGAAGGGACCCCTAGTTGGCTTTTACGATGGCACTCAATAGTAGACATTGCGATGGAACCCCTAGTTGGTTTTTACGATGGAACTCAATAGTAGACATTGCGATGGAACCCCTAGTTGGCTTTTACGATGGAACTCAATAGTAGACATTACGATGGAACCCCTAGTTGGCTTTTACGATGGCACTCAATAGTAGACATTGCGATGGAACCTCTAGTTGGATATTAAGATGGCTATAGTTTTTTGCGATTTGTTGGGTGTTGTTAAGTACTATGTGTCACTAATTTATTAAGATAGCTTGTTCATTCCTTATTCATTCGATTTTGACATAGACTTTGTCGAGGTCGTTAGAATTAAGGCCTTTCACACGAACACAATTTTTATTGGAGTTAATTAATTTTTTCACATAAGAATACTTGAAAGGTTTCTTATTACAAAAATTCATCTTATCTTATAAGTTGAATTTTTCTGTAAACTAACGAGATAAAATTATTTATTCCATATATTGTGTTTTGTTCTCAGGCTATGGAATCTGATGTTAAGTTCAATCCTACTGAGTTTGAGGTTTTACGAACACCAACTGAGGTTGAGGTATTACGAACACCAACTGAGATTGAGGTTTTACCAACACCTACTGAGGTTGAGGTTGTACGAACACCAACTGAGGTTGAGGTTTTACGAACACCAACTGAGGTTGTGGTTTTACCAAAATCTACTGAGGTTAAGGCTTTGCCAACACCTTCTGAGGTTGTAGTAATGCCTAGGCCTACTGAAGTGGTGGAACCTCGTAGTCAACTTTATACTAGTTCTCCCACTGAAGTATTGGTCATGACAACCAGGAAACCTAAATCTTCAAGTTACTATAACTAGGTTGATTGGGTCCCTTGCATAACATGTTTGTGTCATGCTTCCATGCAGTTAGGTTTCTAGTCTTAATGTATTAATTATGCTTCTTTTGGACATTGTCTGTCTTATCATAATATGTTTAATGTGATGAATTTTGTGGTACTAATTCCCATGCTTTGGTTTTCTTTCATGGATAAATCGATGAATATGCTTGTATATATCAAATTGTGCTTATATGATATTAAACAGGAACCATGGCACTCATCGAAACACAACAACAACAACAATAAGACATCCAACTAGTTCCTCTTACTGATAGGCTCCCAAATGCAGAGAACAACTTCCGTCTGAGAGAGGATTTTGATCCTAACTATGCTGCTTTCAAAGTAGCCACGGATATCCTCGACATGTCACCATTGAAGCATGTCCTTAGAATCACTACATCGGTTCCCGAAATTTATATGCAAGAATTTTGGGCCACCGCATCATTATCCCCGAGATCACAACTATCTAAGAGGGTGATTACATTCTAGATCAATAAGCAGGAATTAACCATTAACTTATCTCAGTTCAGGCATCCGTTTAAATTCCCTAGGTTAGCAACCGGTGAAAAGTATGTTCCTAATCCAAATGCGGCAGCAATGCTTCAAGTTATTCGCGACTTGAACTATGAAGGACAAATTAATACCTTATCTCAGTTTCATACTTCCAACATCGGGCAACCATGGAAAGCGATATTCATTATTATCATAAAGTGCTGCACTTCAAAGGCTCGTGGAGCTGATACAATGAGACCCCCTCAGGCTCAGAAATTTTAGGGTCTCTACACTACATCTAAAGTGGACTACGCCCTACACCTTTGGGAAGAATTCTGCTATCAATTTACAAGCACCAAGAAGAAGTCGCTGCATCTTCCATTTCCACGGTTTACCAAAGTCATCATCAAACACTTCATGGACAGTATTCCAACCATAAACAGGCGTGGGAATTTCTTCTACCATACATTAGACGATGATTATGTGTTGGATCAAATGACTGAAGACGGTTATTACACCAAGAACAAACTGCGTACAGCCTTAGTGCCAGACACAATGATCAATGATGGGATCAAGGACAGTGGACCTTATAAACAAATGCTTTTTGATATTGAAGCACAGTTTAAAAGAGCAAACGAAGATCCATCCGAAAAGCAAAAAGGTAAAAGGAAAAAGACTGTTGTCAAACGCCAAAAGACCTCCTCACCCCAAAACCAAAGGCAAGGCTAAAGGGAAAGAGCAATTACGTGATGAATATGCAGACGAACAAGATCCTTCAGTACTAATGTCTAAAGAAAAACAGATGCGAATAGCACGTAAGTTAAGTAGGATGGAGGCACAGAAAACCGGTAGTGGTTCTAGATCAAAAACTCCTGCACAATTAGCACTGGAAGCTTTTGGAGATCCAGACAATTCAAACGATGAAGAAGAACAAGATGATGACAACGTAGATGATTATTTCAACTATGATTTTGAAGGCCAAAATTTAGCAGTTGGAGACGATATGGAAACACTCCTGTAGGAGGACGTCAACCTTAGCAAACCACTTCCAACTCCTTCAACAATGATAGCAGCAGAAGATGCTCATCTGACGATGTTTCCTATCCAACAACAAATACCTCCTCCACCACCAGTATTCAGCACTGTTTTGACAACCGTCCCCCAGATTGAACCTACAATCGAAACCATTCAACCTGTACCAACCACCATCCAAGTAATTACAGCAACACCGCCACCGGTCATCCATCAACCTGTATCAACCACCATCCAAGTAATTACACCAACGCCGCCACCGGTCATCCATCAACCTGTATCAACCACCAGCTATGTAATTACACCTACGTCGCCACTGGTCATCCATCAACCTGTACTAACCACCACCCAAGTAATTACACCAACGCCTCCACCGATTGTCGATCATCCTGTACCAACCACTGCCCCAGTGATTGTACCAACATCGCCATCTATCCTCGAACAACCTGTACAAACCACCATCCAATCCACAACCTCTTTAGCACTTGTGGTAACTCCTCCACCACCAACAACAACAACAGTACAACTACCATCCAATTCTACTCCATTCCTCACGATCAGTGACCCTCTCATTCAGCACTTCCAAAAACAGTTGGAAGCTCAGGCAAAAAAGATTGAAGAGCTACAGTCGCGTGTTACTAGTTCAAAAGCCGTAAGAGAACAAAAATGCGACAAAGCCAAACTTGATGATGTTCATATCAGAGTTATAAAACTTCAAGACCAACATAAGAAGTTTATTGCCGAAAAGGAAGCACGTGATAAAGAAAACAGTGTTTTCCTCAACTCCATCATTGATACCATGACTAACATCATTCAGCGTGAAGTTAGGTCATGTGTCAATCAGGAGCTTCCAGTATTGCTCACAAAAGGCCTTACTGACTTGCAATTAATGCAAACTTTGCAAAACGCTCTTGTTAAAGTCATACTAGAAGCTTCCAACACATCACTATTAGAAGACACCAAAGTTCCCCAATCTTCCAAGAAAAGGAAACGTCGGGAGCCTGAAAATAACGATGAGGCAGAAAATGAGGAAGAAGAGGAAGAGAATCAGGAGGAGAAAGAACATTCTGATAAGAATGAAGATGAAGAAGAAGAGAACGAGGATGAGGATGATGAGGACGATGAGGATGATGAGGACGATGAGGAGGATGAGGATGAGGATGACGGGGAAGACGAGGATGACGATAGTGATGCGGATGACGATAATGACAATGAGGACGGTAATGGGAATGGTAAGGATAAGGAGAAAGGGGATGGTGATAAGGATGAAGGTAATGGTACCAATGGTGAAGAATCTGAAGAATCTAAGGACGGTGATGAGGAAGAGGAAGAAAGTGATGCACGTTCAAAAGAAAAAGTTGGCGATAAACAAGATGAGAGTGAAAACATCACCACTGACGAGCATGGTGAAACCACTGACAACAGCACAGGTAAGTCATCTGAACTAATTCTTACTAGTGTATCACAAGAAGATCCTGTAGTGCCACTGGTACAAGATGAACCAATGATTGAAGACGAACCATCACTGTCACACCCCATATTCCGCCATGGTTTATGTTGACGTGTTTTAGTGTCTCTTTCACGTGAGAATGTGGTTAAGCTTGAGAATAGAAATGGCTAGTTTTGGAGGCATTAGGATTGCATATAGAAGGAGATCCCCGTTCCTTCTTAGTTTCTTTTGTTTGTTTAATAAGTGATACTGTTGAAACCTATATGTTTTCTTTGTTTATGTATTGTTTGTCTTGGGTAAGAGGTAGGACTGTTACCTACTTGCCTAGACTCCTGCTTTGTTGAGATATTGTCATGACATTTGTGTCACCATTTTATGACATTTCTTAGTTCATTTAGTTATCTCTATAGACACGCCATGTTGTGATGATATCCATACGTCGCGCCCCATATTCCGCCATGATGGGGTGTGACAGAATGGTATCAGAGCCAATGGTTATAGAGAATTAGGTTTCCTAGTCTAGTAACCTAGACTATAGCTTAAGGGTCCCTGCATATAGGCGTCATAGGAGTATGTGTGCATTTTATATTAATTAAAGTTTTTTGGATTTTATTGGTTTTTACTTGCGATGTTTGTTAAGTTTTGACTAGTATGGGTTGAACCATAGTAGTTCATACTTAGCCACATGTTATTTTCTTTTCGTGTTGTGACTAGTGCGGGTTGAACCATAATCGTCCACGGTAGTCATTGTTGTATTTTTCTTAAGTTGTACATTATAGTACATAATTTGGTACAAGGTAGTTTATATCTTTTGTTGAGTTATTTTATGTACCTGAGGTATGTTATTTTTCTTTTGAGGTTTAAGTCATGTTCCCTAAGAATCGTGTGGTGGTTCGAGTTACTAGGAGTACATGGGTAGGAAGGATTTTAAGGTGTTTCCATTCTGATGGGCGACATGACTTATAATTGATTATGTTTTTGTTTTGGATTTTGTCTATGTTGTTTTAGCTAGACTATGGATTTCTGTATTCCAAGAGTTTGACTATGTAATTTTATTAGTTGGAGTTTATGACCTTATTGTTTATGTGGTTATGTGCTTAGGTGAGTTGATGGATTTATGTGTTATGTGTTGTGTTGATTCTTATAAGTGTCATCATAGGAGGGAGTGCATTAGGGAAAGGGTAATTGTATAAGTATGGTGGCCAACATAGTTATACAAGTACCACAACTTCAATGGGTCTAAGTATGATTGCATGAAAGAGGGTTAGTACATGCTTGTATATGATGAGATGTGGATTATTGGTATATGTATAGTATATTGGTTTATGTAACGGTTGCCTACGATATGGATATTTTTAAGTGTGTTATTCTTTTGGGTTATAGTCATGTTGTGTGATTATGGGGTCACACGATATGGACTGGTTTTAGTGATGGGTTTTATGCCTTGTGGTAAGATGGTGGTTACTCGTAGAAAAAAAAAACGAGTGTATGACGCGATTGGTTGATCCGACATGTATGGTAATGAGTATGTTTTGGGTAATTTAATAGGTATATATATGCGGATGTATATATACTAATATGTGTTAAGTTATGGTATATGGTCATTCACTAGTTATTATAACTTGAACGTACCTTGTGTTTGTTCGTATTTTATGGTGCTAGAGTTTGATGGAGTTCCAACGACGTTTTGAGTCTTTTGGACGTGTGTCTACATTCGGGTATGTATTTTTATTAATGCGAACTACTAAATTTTCTTGCAAATAAGTCTGGCTAATTATAGGAAACAGTTTTGAAAATAATTTGTAAGTGTATGGTATGATATCGTAACTTACAGTTTTTTTAGTTGTAGTAGTAAATTATAAAAAAAGTTGTCTTGAAAATAATTGAATTAGTCTTCTATGTAACATGTGATAATATATTTTAAAGGGGTAAAGAAATTTTACAATAATTTTCTTAAGTGGAGTTAAAATTTTTAGAATAATTTAACTAAGACGGAAAGAGTAAAAAAAGGGAGATTTTATCATAGTAATGATAATAATAACACCACACCTTGTAAACGTGTAGTAGTTTAGTTATAACCAACCTAAATGAAAAAAACAGTGTATTTTATAAACATGTATTGGTTTCATAATAACAAGTGAAATAAGTTTAATATGGGTAAAGAAGATAATGGTTAAAATAAGATTGTAGTATACTAACTAGTTGATATCTTGATAGAGTGATGAAGATAAAGGATGAGTTATTGGTTAAAAATGAGTATGATTGATTTTAGTAGTATTGGAGTTTGGTTCTTATGAGAAGTAACTAATTGGGACGAAAGTTTACAAAGTTTTCTAAGGTATCGAGATTTGGTAATACTAATCGTGAAGAGTCTAAATTTTTCGTTGTTGGCACACTCCATTGATCTTTCGGATTACATTGTTTTGTTTTCAGTTGTTTTGGCTAGGATTCATTTTACCCTATATTTTATTGGGACACGATTATTTGGAATTATTTTGTTACACGTCATGGCTGATTTAGTTATGCGGTTGTGGAAACGTTAGGATGAGAGGATAGAGTTGGGTAGTATTACTTATGGTTAGATATTAGAATGGAGAAATATGTTTTGGTTTAAAGGTTGTGTTGAAGGAATGATTAAGATTTGTGGAGTTTGGAAACTTAGATTGGTTACGGGAATAAGAAGGTAAGTAAATTTAGTTGACTGGTAGTGGGAACGAGAAGTCATGCTATGAGAAGTTGGTTGAAGTACCATTAGGTGATTGATGAAAGTACTAGCGGATGTGAGGGTAGAGTAGAATGTTTATACTAATGGAAAGGTTAGGTAAATAACACGCAAGGGATTGGTATAGTTTTGGGTTGAAGTACTTTTAGAAATATTGTGGTAAGATGAGTTGAAGTTAGAAGCTACTGGTAGTGTGAAGTTCCTAGGTAACATCATGAAGACGAGAAGGAGTGCGTAAAGAGCTACATCGCGAAGCAAGGAGCTGAAAGGACTACGTGTCGGCTGCAAGAAGGCTGCAAGAGATTTCGAAGGAGTCACAAAAGTTGCTAGGACTGGAAAGGTGACAAGCACTATGATGGGAAACTTACGTATGGGTCGTGACGAAGAAGGGCAGATCGAGTATCAGAGTGGAGCTACAAAGAGCTGAACCGGTGGATCGTGATGAAATGAATACATGACATGGAAGATTAAGAACTCGTGGAAGTAACAAGGGGATCGAGGGATGAGAAGTGAAGCTGAGCTGAATAAGTTTCGTAGAGAAGTGAATAGAGAGTCGGTTTTGTGAAGGTGTTATGAAAGATATTTTGGAAAGACAGCTATGCATTATCCAATGCACTAGTGATTTCCATAGATTTGATGAATGAAGTATGGAATTTTTGTTGGACGGGATAGTGTAGGAATAAGAAAGAACCATGGAAGGAGAGAACCAAGTATTCCTAGAAGATGATGATTGAAAATGCCTCATGTTGGGTGCAAGATCAAAATAGAAGTATGAGATTTGACTATGAATTCAAAATGTGGCTTAGTAGACAAATGGAAACTAATGTGGGTATAAGATGAGAGTGTGTTCCGCATGGAATCACATGAAACTCTAGTCTGTCCCTATTAGGAGAGAGTAGGAGAACTGGTTGTGAGAAAAAAAACAAGTGATGCTACTTGGAAATTTTTGGCGTATAGATGACTAGATAGACTTAGTTAGTGGATCTAGATTGTGAGAAAAAAACAAGTGAAGCTACTTGGAAAATTTTGGCGTATCTGCCTAGAATGCTAGAGGCATTTGGGGTACGAGACGTAGAGAATGATCTATACAGATCATGAACGTCTCCAACATATATTTAATCATCTTGATTGAACATTTGGAAAAGGTGATGGGTGAAGTTAAGTGATGAAAGAAAATTGCAAGACCAAGTACCATCTGGGAAAGGCAAGCATGGTTGATGAGACACGGAATAAGAAGAATGAAGTGAAGCTGAGACGAACTTGAACTATATGGATGACGTATTAGGGTGGTTTGGATGAAGGATGTAGGTTGCACGAGTTGAGTTGTCTAAAGCAGAGAACGCGTCAACAGGTATGTTGCGTGGCTTGGACAATCATATGGAGAAAAGGGACGTAGACTATACTTCCTACATAGATAGGAGTAGCTTAGAAAGGGCGATGTAAGGACGAAATTGGTGAAAGGGATACATAATGGGGTGGAGGAATAAGTACGACGAGAGTTGGGTGATAGTCGATAGACTAACTAATTCATCTCATATTTCAAGAGGGATGAGAAGTCACGTAGTTGAGAAGTTGGAAGGATTGCGTACGGATGTGATGGAATAAAGGGTTTTGCGTAAAAGTTAGCCTAATATGTATGAAATGCCTTATGAAGGATTAGGGCAACGGAAGAAATGATGGGAAGCATCACATCGTGATGTATGGTATGAGTTGAGGAAGAACAAGGAAGTGTGTATAGAAGCGAAGCATGAATGAAATAGGTCGAGATAAGAACCGAAGGTAAAACTTTGGTCGAGCTTAATGAGTAGAATAAAGCAGAACGCATGCTAATACTGTCATAGTGTGGAAAAGGAAATGGCACTGACCTATACTGATTGTTTGGGAGGCTTAATATCGAAAATCGAATGGATGAGGAGTTATAGGTGTGATGTGCCATAGGGAAGAAGGGCTTGGTCTAACTGAGACAAGATGAGGAGCAATATGACCTTGAAGGTAGGACACTATGTAGGTATAAAGGAAGTGTTGGGTATAAAAAAATATCATGAAGAAAAGTGAGAAAGAAGTGTATAGGTGCTACTAGTGAGCTATCCAAATTTAATTGAAGTAGTTGTAGCATGGGTTTGGATGGCAGTTGATAGACTAACTGAGATAACCGTCCTGTTGATGATGTGTATAGATCATAAGTTGATTTGGATTGGAAGAACTAATGGATATGTGAAAGACAGTCATAGGTCACTTTGGAAGGAAATTGGAATTTTTAAGTAGTTTGGGGTACGGACTAATGGGAGTTGATGAACATGATTGGATATGAGTATATACAGCTAACTGGAAAAGGGTGGGCAAGTGAGATATTTATACAACCTTAGGAGTTACACTGAGGGCATGAGTGATTGATTTAGAGGGAGTTAGGAAACTCTTTAGCGATGGCTGAGTTTTCATATAATGATAGTTATCATACTAGAAGTCGATAAATGCCATTTAAGGCACTATATGAAAGGATAGGGTGAGTTGTCCCCATTGTGGACTAGAATTGGTAAAAGAGGCTACAAATGTGGTAATGGTGTTTGTGGAAAGGATGAGAGCAACAAGGGATGCTATGTTGAAAAGGAGGAAACCACTAGAGTTTAGTGACAAAGTTATGTAGGAAGTTTCACCCATAGTAACGGGTGGTATGTTTTGGTAAAATGGAAGAGTTGATGTAGAGTTTTGTAGGTGCATTTATGATCTTTGGAAAGATCGGACCAGTAGCTTATGAGCATAGAATTACCTGGGGGAAAATGAGTGGTATACATGTTATATTTCGTGTATTAAGATTGGTAAATGTTGTTTGAGAATGCATATTTGCATGTACGGTTATTCGGGATTTGTGTTAATAAGGGTTTATGTTATCAAAGATTCATTTGTGAGATTTATTGACTGTGAGGTCAAGAGTTTGGCAATGAATTTAAATATTGTTGGTTAGTATATGTGGTAATTTGAGACTTGAACTAAAGTTCACGTGGAAATGAGAGGAGTTCATTTAGAACAAGTATCCTTAGTTGTTTGCTAATGGTATGTTTGATCCTAAGGAGTAAATCTCGGGACGAGATTTCTATTAGGAGGGAGTGATGTGATAACAGCGGTTTTGAGGTTCGTCACTTAGTTTTATTTTGTACTAGTTACGTGTCTTTACGTGTGTATGTGCTAATTGGTGTGTATAGATTGTGGTTTGGACATCGTTTCCGGTACGGGGTACCTTGTGAGTGAAACGATGTGTGATGATTTCATGTTTATGAGCTCACATGGTAGTGACTATGAAATGAGATGGTGTTATTTAGTGGTTTACGTATACGTATATGTATTATAGAAAATCGTATTTTTACGATTTACGGTTTAGCATTTCGAGGTCTCGGATGAGGTATTTTGTCACGGGAGTATTTTTAGAGATGGTTTTAAGTCATTTAGGACTTAGTTAATTAGTTTATTTCATATTTCAAGAGTTTTTATAAAACTGTATATTTTACGTCTTTTACGGTATACGCGTAAATTTGACTAGTTTTACGTTTTTGAGGTTCGGGAGGCTTTACGAGCTGAAATAAATTAAGGGAATTTAAGGTAATAATAATTAATAGTTAATTTACAGTATTATAGTTAAAAAAAGTCGGCCATAGGGTGTTGGGCTTGATTTTGGGCCAAATTTTGCTTAAGGAAAGGAAGGGGAGCCCAGTTTGAGTACTATTAGGCTTCCTGGTTAGTTTTAATTACCCATATTACTCCCTTTAGCCCCCAAAACTATTTTTCTTTCTCTCCAACCTAATATGAGTCGTTATTAGCAATGGTGGATGAAGAAAACCCAATTATTCAATTATGGTTTAAGGTATGCACTAAAACTATGCTTAATTAACGTTTAATTTACGTATATAACCTAATATGATGGATTAGGGTTTGACATTCATAATTTTTAATCAGATTTTGTTAATAATCTGTAATTAATGATGTAATTAATAGGTTTTTATCATTGAAAATTGTTTTTAGGTTTTAATTAGGGTTTATGTATAATTAATTAGGTTAATTTAATTAAATTCGTTTTTTAAAAACTGGGCATAATTTTAGGTCAATTGTTTTGATGATATCTAGAGTTCTATAAACTCTTATTTTGTGATCCAAGTATCCCTGTAAAGGTATTTGAGTTGGATTTCAAATGCAAGAAACGATAACTAAATTGGAGGTAGGGAAGTGGGTCAAAAATAGGTTACAACAGTCGGAGGTCAAAACAGGTTTGAAATCAGCCTGTTTTCTTTTTATGTTTTGGGTTGTTTGGGGCACTTAGGTTTGTATTGGGACTTTCAAGCGAACATGGGAGTTGTTTTATATATTATAGGAAGTATATATATATATTATATATAAATATATATATATATATATATATATATATATATATATATATATATATATATATATATATATATATATATATATATATATATATATATATATATATATATATATATATATATATATATATATATATATATATATATATATATATATATATATATATATATATATATATATATATATATATATATATATATATATATATATATATATATATATATATATATATATATATATATATATATATATATATATATATATATGTATATATATATCGGGGCCTTAACAGTAGCTTTAAGGTTGGGGTAAAAAGGATGCGTTAGCTAACATATGTAAAGGCATAGGGTTTCCTTTACAGAGGTCATGGGTATGGTTAGGTGGGCGTTTGGCTTATAGTTTGGAGACCTAAAAACCGGGACTGTTTTGGGTAAAATGTTAACGGGACGGGTTATGAAGTAAACTAAGTTAAGGGCTTTATAGAGGGGTGTAATGAGATGCTTAGAGCATATAAATGAGGTATATATATGGGAGAAGGTTAGATGTCCATCATAGGTTGATGAGACATCTTAGTGTTTGGTTCATGTTTTGATTTTGTGTTTTTGTTTGTTAGCTTTTTGCTAGTGCACGGATTATTGGGAGAAGCTCAATCAGGTGAGTTTCATAGTCCCATGTCTACTAATGATTTTGACTTCCAGATGGGATGGAAGAGACACTGTCTTGTTTTTATAAATTATGCTGTGAATGTTTTGTGTTTGGCGATGAACTTGTGCATACTTATGTGATTAACTGCTAACTAATTCATGATTGTTTTTTGATTTGACTTGGTACCAAGGGGATGTTGACAAGGCAGGGCCTTGGGGAGGTACATAGATGTGTGAGCATCTATGGGACCAATGAATAATGACAAGGCGGGGCCTTGGGATTGGTACATAGGTGTATGGGCGCCTATGGTACCATGGTGTTTGGTAAGGCTGGGAGCCTTGGATTTGGTTTGGTTTGTTAAATCTTGAATATTAGTTGTTAATGCATGTTTGTATCACATTGTCCATATGTTCTTTTGTTATTGGTTCTTGTTCTCAGCTTATGGTTTGATTTTGGCGTTGGAGTCTAAACCTATGACTCTCACCAACATTATGTTGACGTGTTTTAGTGTCTCTTTCAGGTGAGAATGTGGTTAAGCTTGAGAATAGAATTGGCTAGTTTTGGAGGCACTAGGATTGCATATAGAAGGAGATCCCTGTTCCTTCTTAGTTTCTTTTGTTTGTTTAATAAGTGATATTGTTGACACCTATATGTTTGCTTTGTTTATCTATTGTTTGTCTTGGGTAAGAGGTTCGACTGTTACCTACTTGCCCAAACTCCTGCTTTGTTGAGATATTGTCATGACATTTGTGTCACCATTTTATGAAATTTCTTAGTTCATTTAGTTATCTCTATAGACACGCCATATTGTGATGATATCCATACGTCGCGCCCCATATTCCGCCATGGTGGGGTGTGACAGAATCACAACTTCAATGGGTTCCTAAGTTTGCTTGCATGAAAGAGGGTTAGTACATGCTTATATAAGATGGCATGTGTATTTTTTTGGGTATATGTATAATATATAGGTTTATGTAACGGATGTCTACCATATGGCTACTTTTGATTGTGTTATATGTTTTGGGTTATAATCGTGTGGTGTGATTATGGGGTCACACGATATGGTTTGGTTTTGGTGATGGGTTTTATGCCTTGTTGTGGCATGGTGAGATGGTGATTACTCGTATGGAAAAACGAGTGTATGACGCGATCGATTGACTTGAAATGTATGATAACGAGTATGTTTTGACAGATTTAATAGGTATATATATACGGATGTATATATACTAGTAGATGTTATGTTATGATATTCGGTCGTTCAATAGTTATTATAACTTGAACGTACCTAGTGTTCTCTCGTGTTTAAACAGTTTATTAGTGCTGGAGTTTGATTGAGTTCCAACGACGTTTTGAATCTTATGAAGTGTGTCTACATTTGGGTATGTATTTTAATTGATGAGAACTATCAAATTTTCTTGCAAAGGAGTCTAGCTAATCAAAGGAAAATGCTTTTTAAGATACTTTGTAAGTGTACGGTATGCTATCCTGACTTACATATCTTTTCTTTAAGTTAATTGGTAATAAGTTAAAAACAAAATCTTGACAATGAATGGATTAGTTTTCTAGGTAACATGTGATAGTACATATAAAGGGTAAAGAAATTTTACGATAATTTTCTTAAAAGTGGAGTTAAAATTTTAGAAGTATTCAAATAGACGGAAAGAGTAAAAAGGAAGATTTTATTATAATAATGATAATAATAACACCACACCTTGTAAACGTGTAGTAGTTTAGTTATAACCAGCCTAAATGGATTATATAAAATAATAATAATAATATAGAATAAAAAAACACACTGTATTTTATAAACATGTATTGATTTCATAATAACAAGTGAAATAAATTTAATATGGGTAAGCGAGATAATTGTTAGAATAAGATTGTAGTATACTAACTAGTTGATATCTTGATAAAATGATGAAGATAAAGGATGAGTTTATGGTTAAAAATGAGTATGATTGATTTTAGTAGTATGGGAGTTTGGTTCTTATGAGAAGTAACTAATTGGGGAGAAAGTTTAAAATTTTCTAAGGTATCGAAATTTGGTAATATTAATCGTGACGAGTCTAAATTTTTCGTTGTTGGCACACTCCATTGATCTTTCAGATTACATTGTTTCGTTTTCAGTTGTTTTGGCTTGGGTTCATTATGGTTGATCTTTGGGTTTACCCTATATTTTTTTATGGGACGCGGTCGTTTGGAATTCTTTTGTTACACGTCATGGTTGATTTAGTTATGCGGTCGTGGGAACATTAGGATGAGAGGATAGAGTTTGGTAGTATTACTTATGGTTAGATATTAGAATAGAGAGATGTATTTTGGTTTAAAGGTTGTGTTGAAGGAATGATTAAGATTTGTGGAGTTTTGAAACTTAGATTGGTTACGGGAATAAGGGAGTAAGTAAAGTTAGTTGAGTGGTCGTGAGAACGAGATGTCATGCTATGAGAAGTTGGTTGAAGTACCATTAGGAGGTTGATGAAAGTACCAGCGGATGTGAGGGTAGAGTAGAAATTTTCTACTAAAGATTGGGCAAATAACACACAAGGGAATTAGTATAGTTATGGAGGTAAGGTAGTGGTAGACACGTGAAGGAAAACATGGATATGAAAGAATGATTGGTAGGAGGCTGATAAAGTGTGATTACAACAAGTAAGGAAGAGTGAGCTATTGAGGGGTTGAAGTACCTTTATAAGTATTGTGGTAGATTTGTTAAAGTTAGAAGCTACTGGGTAGTGTGAAGTTCCTAGGTAACATCATAGAGACGAGAAGGAGTGCGAAAAGAGCTACATCGTGAAGCAAGGAGCTGAGAGGAATATGTGCCGGCTGCTAGAAGGATTCAAGAGATTTAGAAGGAGTCGCAGAAGTTGCAAGGACTGGAAAGGTGGCAAGCACTATGATGGGAATCTCCGTATGGTTCGTGACGAAGAATGATAGATCGAGTACCGGAGTGGAGCTACAAAGAGCTGAACCAGTGGATCTTGATGAAGTGAATACATAAAATGGGGTATTAATAACTCGTGGGAATAAAAAGGGGAGTCGAGTGACTACACAGATAGAATTTTATGGCAATCAATATCGAGGGATGAGTAGTGAAGCTGAGCCGAATAAGTTCGTGGACAAGTGATTAGAAAGTCGGTTTTGTGAAGGTGTTATGAAAGATCTTTGGAAGAGACAATTATGCATTATCCAATGCACTAGCGATTCCCAATTAGATTTGATGAATGGAGTATGGAATTTATGTTGGATGGGATAGTGTAGGAATTAGGGAGAACCATGGAAGGAGAGAACCAAGTATTCCTAGAAGATGATAATAGAAAGTACCTCATGATTAGGTGCAAGATCATAATAGAAGTAAGAGATTTGAATAAGAATTTAAAATATAGCTTAGTTTGGACAAATGGAAACTAATATGGGTATAAGAGGAGAGTGTGATCCACATGGGATCACATAAAACTCTAGTCTTTCCCTATTAGGAGGGAGTAGGAGAACTGGTCGTGAAGAAAACAAGTGAAGCTACTTGGAAATTTTTTAGGTATAGATGACTTGAAAGAAGGGAAGAATAACATCGTGAT
The DNA here is from genome assembly GCA_025667525.1 of Glebionis coronaria. Lineage (NCBI taxonomy): Eukaryota > Viridiplantae > Streptophyta > Magnoliopsida > Asterales > Asteraceae > Glebionis > Glebionis coronaria. Next base: position 346,465,890 of record CM046879.1, read on the forward strand.
GTATGCCATGAGCTGAGGAAGAAGAAGGTGTTGGGAATAAAATATAGTCAGTCCACTTGAGCACTGACAAGAAGAAAACAAGCGTTAATAGGAAGAAAACAAACGCTGACAGATCAAGCGTTGACAAGAAGAAGTCAAGCGTTGATAGGTTGAAGACAAGCACTGATGGAATGATTTAGTCTACGCGTATATTGTTTCTAGTTTGTTTCTAGTAAAGATAAGTTCAACATTGTATTTTCTATAATTATCTTTACCTAGAATAGTTGATATGTAGACTCTTGTACAAGGCTTCTTATGTCTATAAAAGAAGACCTTTAGGTTATTGTTCAATATATAAGTTTTTATACGTTAAACACTTTCATTGTAAGCAAGTTCGTTATATTCAATCAAGTGAAAGTTTGTTTACATCTTTGTGTGTTATTGTTTAAGTGTTAACTCCGCATAACACTTAGATTACTTTATACATAAACAAAGTTTCTCTACGTGTATAACTTGATCTAATCTCTTATACGCAAAGCTAAATCGATCTAAGTTTGGGATCAACAAGTGGTATCAGAGCTTGTTGAGAAACTTTTGATCTTAAAGAACACAAGAACCCTAAAATCACCAAAACCCTAAAAACATCATGTCCAATCCAGAAGTAAACCCCTCCTCCTCAAACCCTAGCATCAAGATTCCCATGCTTGATGCAAACAACTTTGAGCTATGGAAGTTCAACTTTGAGCAATATCTGGGAATCTATGACTATACTCTCTGGGAGATTATTGAATATGGAAACACATTCAATAAAGCTCAAAAGATTGATGATGCCATTGTTGCAAGAACTGCTGTTGCTGGATGTCCAGAAGCAGATAAGAAAGAAAAACCTGGTGATGGTAGAGTTGTGTCTGTTGAAGACATAGCAAAGAAAAGGGTTGATATGAAAACCCTAAACATTCTGAAACTCTCTCTGGGACAAGAGAATCAGCACAAGTACAGAGGTTATGAGTCTGCAAAGGATCTTTGGGCAGCTCTTGAAGTTCATATGGTGGTAATGATGATACTAAGGAAGAGAAGAAGAAGCAACTCATGCATGAGTATGCTGTTTTTAAGTCTCAACCTAATGAGAAGCTTAGCAGTGTGAGAAGCAGACTACTTGACATTACAAGCAAGCTGTCCTTCATGGGGACACAAGTTGGTGATGTTGACATTATTGCCACCTTTCTTAAAAGCCTTGGTGATGCGTGGAAGATTGAGGCAAGATCTATTCTTGCCAATAACACTCACAAAAGTTCTACTTTTGATGATATCTACAACAAACTGAGGCTCTTGGAGAATGAAACTCTTTTGGGGCATGGAAGTAAGTCTACCAATAGAAATATGGCCTTCTTCTCACATAGTGAAGGCCAACTTGATCAGAAGGACTCTTACATGCACCCAGTTACTGGATCAACATGTGTCAACGCTGGAACATATCTTGTCAACGCCTCACATTCAAACGCTGACACATACAAAACTGACTCTCCAAGAGTTAGCCTGCTGGTTTGGATCTGGATACTGTGTGTGCATACATTGCTTCTTTTCCCAATGGTTCAGTGATTACATATGAGGATCTTGAGCAAATAAGTGATGAGCACTTGGAGGAGATGGATATTAAGTGGAACATGGCTCTTGCTAGTATAAGAGCAAACAGGTGGAATAGAAGGTTTAAGAAGAAGATGACCTTTAATGTAAAGGACACTGCTGGATTTGATAAAACCAAGGTTGAGTGCTACAATTGTCATCGTATGGGGCACTTCATGAGGAAATGCAGATCTCCAAGAAGATCTGATGCTGGCAAACCCTCAAGCCAAGTTGTTAAGGCTCAGGATCCTAAGGCCATGGTGGCAGTGCAAGAAATTGATGGTATTGGATGGGATTGGAGCTATTTGGCTAAGGATGGGGAAGAGGATAAAGCTTTGGTTGCTGAGATAGAAGAAGAAGAGCATGTTCAATATGATCTCATAGCACACTCCTTCTCTTCATCAGATAATGAGGTATACGATGATGCTTTTTGTAGTAAGAGTTGTCGTTTAAATACTAAAAAATTTAACAAAGAGATTTTAAGATTGTTAAGTGATGTGAGTACTGAGAGATGCAAGTTGTCTAACTACCAAATTGCTCTCACTCAAACTGAAAAGACAGTTGAGGAGTACAAGAAAATGGAATTTGATCTAAAAGATAAAATTAATATCTTAAAACATGATTTAAAGGCTAGTAATGATATTAGAAACATCATGGAAAGGGTCAATGCTGATATACAGGCTAAGTTAGATGAGGCTATCAAGAATAAGGATAATGTTGACCTTAAAATTCAGAGATTTGATAAGGCCTCACAAACCCTAGGAGAATGTGTTAATAAACAGAGGGATCCTAAGGACATGTCTGGGATTGGGATGAAAGACTATACTGTTGTTCCACCACCAGTTGGGGACTTCTATGGTGTCCAAAGAAAGGACCTATCTTGGACTGGTTTACCAGAACTCCAAGAGGAGGAATTTATTCCTCCACCTAGAGTCATTACCCCAGTTGAAGAGTATAGACAAAAGTTGACTGACTTGAATGAATGGAAGAAAGCCAACCCTACCTTGTTTGTTAAGGGTGGCTTGTTATGTGAAAGTCCAAATGAGTCTACCCCTATTAAGGTAACAAACCCAATCACTGGCAAGAATGTTGACCTTGGCCCAAACACTGTTAGAAAACCTAGCATTAAGTATACAGAAATGTATAGGAATACTAGGTCACCTAAAAGCCAATTTAGTAATGATGGAACAGGCTTCTTCTCTTCTAGACCTAGGGTTGTGTCTAGAAAAGCCTGTTACACTTGTGGTAGCTTTTCACATTTAGCATATAAGTGTGTCAACGCTTCCAAGGTCAAGGCTGTTAAAAAGTCAAACGTTTTCAGACCCAAAACCTTTGTGGAGGAAAGTCCACAAGTTGTTAGACCAGCCCCATTCTTCACTAGAGGGTTTAACACTCATGGACAAAGACCATTTTAGAAGACCAATACTTGGTCTAACAGGCAATGGATTTCTGTAGCAAACCCTAGGTTCAACGCTGACAAAGGTAATTTCAGCGTTGACAAGACCAAATCCAACGCTGACAGAAACGTTGTCAGACCTAAATATTTGCAACCACAGGGTAAAGGGTCTAAAGCTTCTTATAGCTTGACATGGAGACCTAAGCAAGATCAAAACCCTAATTCTAATGGACTTTCTATGACCTGCAACAGATTTAATTATATTTCAAAGGTCATTACAAAACCTATTTGGGTTAATTGGGTATTTCATCCAAAGAGGGATGAACAAGGGGTTGTTATAAGAACTAATTAAGTCTGTTCTTGTTGAACAACCAGATGAATCCAAGTCTGCTAAGTCTTGGGTTCCCAAAGAAAACTAGTTTGTTTTCTTTATGTGCAGGGCATTCAAAAATAGGTCAATGATTATAGATATTGGGACAGTGGATGCTTTAGGCACATGACAGGGAAGGAAGATTATTTAACTAACTTCACTACCATTAAGGATGGTGAAAAGATTTACTTTGGAGGCGGATATGGAACTATCACATGAAAAGGAACTCTTCTCACTAAGAACTTGCGTTTTGAAAACGTGTTTCTGGTAAAGGAACTTGATTACAATCTTTTTAGTGTATCACAAGTTTGTGATAACAATAATAAAGTTCTGTTTACTGATACTGAATGCTTGGTGTTAAGCAAGGATTATAAAATCCCAGATGAGAAATATATTGACTATAGAACACCTAGGCATAAAGACATTTATAATGTGAATCTTAATGGAATTAGGATGAATAATAATATGTCATGTTTTTATGCTAAAGCTTCAGTTGATGAGAGTAATCTATGGCACAGGCGACTAGGGCACATAAACTTTAAGAATATAAACAGGCTTGTGAGACTTGGCTTGGTTGATGGTTTGCCTGAAAAGGCTTTCCACAATGACCACTCTTATGTTACATGTCTTAAAGGCAAGCAACACAAGGTCTCATTTAAGTCTAAACAGGTGCACTCTAGTTCTAAACCACTTCACTTGTTGCATATGGATCTGTTTGGTCCAACTAATATAGAGAGTTTGAATGGTAAATCATACTGCTTTGTCATCACAGATGACTTTTCTAGGTTTACTTGGACTTTCTTTTTAGCCATGAAAAGTGACACTGCTGATACTTTAATTGACTTTATTACCCATGTAGAAAAGAAAACAGGTAATGAAGTTAAAATGCTTAGAAGTGACAATGGTGGTGAGTTTAGAAATAAGCTTTTAGATGATTTTTGTGCCAAGAAAGGGATTACTAGGCAGTTTAGTGTTGCCAAAACCCCACAACAAAATGGGGTTGCTGAGAGAAAGAATAGAACCCTAATTGAAGCAGCCAAGACTATGTTGGCTGATGCTCATTTCCCCATAGCTTTTTGGGCTGAGGCTGTGAATACAGCTTGCTATGTTCAGAATAGAGCATTGGTCAACAAGATACAGAACAAAACACCTTATAAGTTACTTTAGGGAAGGAAACCCAATATTGGTTTTCTTAAACCTTTTGGTTGTCATGTAGTTGTACTTGATACTAGTGATGCATTAGGTAAATTGAGTGAAAAAGGTGATGAAGGCTATATCATGGGTTATTCAGTACAGAGCAAGGGATATAGGGTTTACCTTAAGAAGGAAAAATGTATACTTGAAAGAGTACATGTTAGGTTTTTAGAGAGTAAACCTAGTGATCCTGAAAGTGGTCCAAATTGGTTGTTTGACTTGGAACCTCTATCGAGGACTTTAAATTATATGCCTGTTATTAATCCAGACATTGTGAATGTAACTTCCAATGTTGTGGAAGAACAAGTTGTTGATGTTTCAGGTACACAGGTTAATGAAGAGGTTGGATCACCAGCAGAAAAGTCATCCCCCATACAAGAGTATGTTACTATTCCCATATGGACAGATGCTTTTTCTGCTGCTGGAAAGGAAAATGGTGGTCCCCAAGTATCACCAATTAACAACATGCATGGTCCTTCAGGCGCTGACAAAGGCAAATCTGGCACTGACAGGACAAATTCAGGCGTTGATGGCTCAAACGTTGACAACAACATTTCAGGCGTTGATAACCCAAACACTGACAATCTTGGTTCAGGCGTTGACAACACTTTTGAGCATCTTTTCTCTTCTACTTTTGAACAAGGTGAACCTTCCAATTTACATGAAGAGGTTGATCCTAATATTGATGCAAGAGAGTCTGAAGAAGATATTGGCAACATGGATAATGAGATTGAAGACAACAGACTTTTTGAGGGAGGACTTCTCACTTCTACAATGAAGAATCATCCTCCTTCTCAAATTATTGGGGATGTCATGACTCCTGCTCAAACTAGAAGATCTCATCAGAATCTTGGTGGATTCATTGCCAATATACACAAGAAGGTTGATACCCCTCTTGTTCAAGCATGTTTATTTGCCTGTTTTCTGTCACATCAGGAACCCAATAAGATTTTTGATGCTCTCAAAGAACCAAGTTGGGTGGAAGCAATGCAGGATGAGCTTCACCAATTTGCAATTCAGGATGTTTGGGAGCTGGTTGATTGTCCCAGATATGTCAGACCTATTGGGACAAGATGGGTTCTTAGAAACAAGAGAGATGAAAGAGGTACTGTGGTCAGAAACAAGGCACGTTTAGTGGCTCAGGGATATACACAAGAGGAAGGAATAGATTATGATGAGGTCTTTGCACCAGTTGCAAGGATTGAATCTATAAGGATATTTCTAGCCTATGCTTCCTGCATGGGCTTCACTGTCTATCAAATGGATGTGAAAAGTGCCTTCCTCTATGGAACAATTGTTGAGGAGGTATATGTGATGCAGCCTCCTGGTTTTGAAGATCCAGAGAATCCAGACAAGGTATATAGAGTCAAGAAGGCTATGTATGGACTTCATCAAGCCCCAAGAGCATGGTATGGTACATTGTCCACTTATTTGGTGGAAAATGGATTCAAAAGGGGCACCATAGACCAGACATTGTTTACAAAGAAGGCTGGTAAGGATGTTCTACTTGTTCAGGTTTATGTTGATGATATCATCTTTGGCTCCACCAATCCAAAGATGAGTGAAGACTTTTCCAAGCTCATGACAGACAAATTCAAGATGAGTGCAATGGGGGAGATGAACTTCTTTCTAGGGTTACAAGTTCAGCAGAAAGAAGATGGTATCTTCATCTCTCAGGATAAGTATGTAGAAGAGATCTGGAAGAAGTTTGGCTTTTCTCCACATGAAAAGAGGGCTACTACTCCTATGGATAGAGAACACCCTTGGGGAAATATTGGAGATGGAAAAGATGTGGATGTCAGGCACTATAGATCAATGATTGGTTCATTGATGTATCTCACAGCATCTAGACCTGACATCATGTTTGCTGTGTGTGCATGTGCACGCCATCAAGTGACTCCCAAAGAATGTCACCTTTATGCTGTAAGAGAATCTTTAGGTACCTAAGATGTTTTCCAGATCTTGGCTTGTGGTACCCAAAAGATTCACCATTGGAGCTTATTGCATATTCAGACAGTGACTATGGAGGTGATAACTTTGATAGAAAATCCATAGCTGGTGGATGTCAGTTGCTTGGGAGTACGTTGATATCTTGGTAATGCAAGAAACAAACAGTGGTGGCCAATTCTACAACTGAAGCAGAGTATGTTGTTGCAGCTGCTTGGTGTGGACAAGTCTTATGGATTCAGAAACAGCTGTTGGATTATGGGTATAATTTCATGCATACCAAGATATTTGTTGACAATAACAGCACTTTATGCATTATTAAGAATCCTGTACATCATTCTAAAACTAAACACATAGAAATTAGACATCATTTTATAAGGGATTGTTTTGAAAAGGGTTTAATACAACCAGATAGGGTTGACACAGAAGAAAATGTGTCTGATTTACTAACTAAACCTTTTAATGCTGGAAGGTTTCAATACTTGGTAACAAGTATTGGAATGATCAATCTCACATAATATGTGTTTTGGGGTCTTTTTGTAAAAGTATGTACAGGATAATGCATTGTTATTGGTCTTTTTGAGGATTTAGATTTTCCACTATATTTTCCTAACGCTGAAAAAGGTTACCTTAACGCTGATAAGTGTTATTGTGACGTTGTCAGCAAAATATTTGTCTAACGCTGACAAAGGTTTCCATAGCTGACAAGTGTTATCGGGGCGTTGTCAGCAACAATGTTAGTTTTGTGGTTTTTAATCTAAATGTGTAGGTGGTGTTAGCATTATACCATTGGATACAGAGTTGCTTATGGATCCTTGGAGAATCATTTGAGCATGTTTTTATTTATGGATGATGGTTGGAATATTTATATTCCTATCTTGACATAAATTTTTTATGTTCATGCATATTTTTGAGCAACATATGTATCACAGTTTATGGGGAGGTTTTAGGAACCTTTAGGACTTTTGGGTATTCTTATGATACTCTTATCACAATTCTAGATTGTGTCCACAGGTGAGTATGAGTTAGTTTTACTAAATCATGAGGCACTGTAGCATGCAAAGTTGATATACTATGCATGCTGCCAAGACATTTTTGGCCTAGAATTGGTTGTGGTCTGTTGGGAGACTTGGGAATGATTTTATCATGGGTTTTACCTCGGAGTAACAAGGAGTTTTATGAGATAACTTAGTTGTTAAGAATTTTGGTTAGCAAGGGACACTTGAGGACTGTTATGTCTATCTTCCATAAGCAAGTGTGCATAACTTGACAGTGCTTGCCGCCCTATAATAATTATCAACTTATAGGTTATCTTCACTAGGATAAATTACTTTGTTAAGGTCCTTTTTCCTTTTTAATATTTTTATTTTTGGACGCTGACAAGTATTTTTCCAAGCGTTATTGTGACCAATTTAGATGCTGACATGGCTTTGGCAAACGTTGACAAGAATATAGCCGTTGGGCGTTGATGGGTTATTTTTTACCGTTGACACTCATTGGGACCTACCTAGTTGTTACTTTTTGACGAACTTTGGGGCCGTAATTTTGGGAGTAGATAACTTTCAATTAATGCATGAGATAACTTATTTTCATTTCAATATTTTCATGATTATATTTTGAAAATAGTTGCCTCATTTTTGACCAATCACATGCATATATCTCTCCTATATATTTGGCTCCTATTTTTAAACAGGGTACCTATCATTCTTGTCTAACAAATTTTCTCCTATACTTCATCTTTATCAATCATTCAAACAGCTTTCAACAATGGCACCAAAATTTAAACCAAGTGATTTGGTATTGGGATTCAGGAGTCAACACAACATGATTGCATATTTGGACGCTGATGATACTCTGTTTCCTTAATACACCCAGATGGTGGCGTATTTGAATGCATCCCCATTAGGTATGCTCTTTCTCATGCTCCTCTCATCTCTGTCACACATATTAAGCAGTTTTGGAACACTGTTAGTTCCGCAACAGTTAATAGAGTGACTACATTATCATCTATTGTTCATGGGCGTACATGGGTGGTTACTAAAGCCTTGGTTCGCCAGGCTTTGCATCTTGATGATGCAGATGGTATAACCACCCTTCCCATTCATGAAATAGAACAAGGACTAAGGGCTTTGGGTTATCCTTTCCCTGATGAGGGAACTTTAAACAAATATCATAAACAAGAGTTTCCCCAGCCTGGAAGTACCTAATATATGTCCTCTTACAATGTTTGAGTCCCAAGTGTACTGCACACAATGAGATTAATAGATCCATTGCTAGTGCTATTGTGTGCATTGCTACTGGGCAAAAGTTTAATTATTCAAAAATGATTTTTGAGGGCATGTGTAAAAACAAAGGGAGTAAAATGACTTTAGCTTATCCCAGATTTTTACAAATGGTTTTTGATGTGCAAAATTACTGCATAAGGGATCATGATGATTTTTATGAGATCCCTGTGCAAAAGAAAGCTATTTTTACAAAGATGAACTCACCTCCTCACCGTGACTTACCCGTCACCCCAGCTATGATTGCTGTTATTGAAGCAACACAACCCCAACCAGACCCACAACCCCAACTTGACCTAATTCAAGAACCTTTACCTTCACCTCAACACATGCAAATTAACCAAGAACCCTTTGACGCTGACACATTAAATGTTGGCGTTGACACACCTAATCCAGACGTTGACACCATTCCTTCACAGACTCAAACACCCCTTAACCAACCCACATCCACCCAATCCACATCATCTTCTACCCCACCACAATATTGGTTGCAAAAACGCCAAAGGACTACTGGAGTGTTCTCCTCTACTGGTCCTAGCCATGTAGCAGAGAGAACCACCACCACAAGTGTGGTTGGTGCTATGGATGAGGCTGGGACTATTGGTTCTGGCTTAGATGCAGGCCAAGAAAGTCCTAACATATTTAAGACCTCATCCATGCCCCATGAATCTAACTTGGGAGGTCAAAGACCCATTTTAGAGGAGGGCAGATTGGAACAAATGACCTTAATGGAATTGACGGCTGTCTTCATTAGCTTGCAAAAGCAAAATGCAGACTTGGTACATATTGTCAGTACACAAGGCCTTGAACTCATTCAATTGAGGGAGAGGATTGTTGTTTTGGAGAATGCTAGCACAAGGCGTGGGATGGAGGAATCTTCCAAAGGGGAGGATGAGCAGATAAATGTGAGTGATAAGGGCTCACATGATGGTGAATCTTTGGGTGTTGCTGAAGTCATAACTAGTTTGAAGAAGCAACCACGTTTTGTTAGATCTCTGGTAACTCCTACAAATTTAGACTTGTCTTTTACAGCTATGTTGGAGCAAATTACAAGAGGCGCTGAGACAGGTAATTTGGGCGTTGACAAGCAAAGTTTGAGTGCTGACATGAGCAAATTGGGCGCTGACACAGGAAAATTGAGCGTTGACAGACCTGCAGATGAGGTTGATGTATTCCAGTCATCATCCATCATCAAAGAAGTTTCTTCACAGGTATTACCATCTTCCTTACCCACCATTGATCCATTAGATAAGGGTAAAGGAAAAATGGTAGAAGTAGAAGTTCCAAAGAATGCAGCACAGGTTGAGTTTGATAGAAGGTTGGCTGCACAACCTGTGGAACAAGAAATAAAGTAGGTTGGTGAATCACCTTTTGTTGTCACTTCAGAAGAACAAGAAGGAAGTGATGACGCTAGTTCAGACTCAAGTGTGATGATAATAGAACAACCAGAAAAACTTGAGTATGGTGATGATTTGGCAAAAGAGAAGTTGAATGAGTTGAAATTGCAAGTAGATTTTGATATGCCAGAAGTTGTTCAGATGTACCATGCTTGGGAAGATAGGTGTATGGAGAATCCAGATTTGACTATTTCAGACCAAATATGGGGTTTGGATATTCTTCTAAGAGTACAAAAAGACTGCAAGGTAATTCTAAAACACAAAGCTATCAATATTCTCTCAATGCTGAAAAAGGATAGAAGGGAGTTGTACTACATGCCGCTCAGATGTCATGGAACAGGATGGACCTACAAGAAATTGTTGGGTTTGTCTTTTGAAGAACTGGAGTACAAGGCTTATCCCATTTGGGTAAGAGTACAAGAAGAAAACACTCTAAGACTTCTTTCTGATGAAAGGAAAGAAGAACTTGCAGAAGAGTTGGAGCTTAAGAAGGCAATGATTGTTCCCAGACCTTTGAAGAAGGGAGTCCCTCTTGAGTTTCCTAAAGATATGGATAGATTGGTTCCTAGTGAAGCTATTATAAGAAGGAGCATCAAGCTCTCACCATTGGAAGCTTCAAATATGGTGCAAGTGTTACCTCTTGATTCCATAAACCCTATTATAAGCTATGAAGAAGATGAATGTGGGTTTTGGAAGATTGGCAGGTATGGGAAAGAGGTACACACTTTTACTACACTCATATCTCTTTTTGCAAGTTTTGATAGAGAAGACTTGGTAGACCTTTGGAGGTTGTTGGAAGCCAAGTATGAGATTGAAGCTCCTACTTCAGTCAATGCAATAAAACTATGGTCAACATTCAAGAGAATGTGTGGACCAAGAGATGAAGATCCTGCTATTTGGAAGGATCTTGAAGATGACCTCAGTGGTCTTCAATGGCGTTTGTATTCAGCTGCTGGTGTTTATTATTTGAGTTCTACAAAGTTTGCTGAGTATCTACTTGTAGATGGTCAGTATTCCATGTCCAAGGAAGTCTTGGAGAAGATGAAGACAACACAGCTGGAGATTGATTATTCAAGTGACGTGGCCAAAGATTTGATCAGACATATTTATTACCAATATGATCAAGTTTGTAAGATTCCTCCTAGTTCTTAATGTTTATTTAGAAACTTGATTACTAGAGTAGATATCAAGTTTAGGGGAGGATTGTTGGGAATAAAATATAGTCAATCCACTTGAGCGCTGACAAGAAGAAAACAAGCGTTGATAGGAAGAAAACAAACGCTGACATATCAAGCGTTGACAAGAAGAAGTCAAGCGTTGATAGGTTGAAGACAAGCACTGATGGAAAGATTTAGTCTACGCGTATATTGTTTCTAGTTTGTTTCTAGTAAAGATAAGTTCAACATTGTATTTTCTATAATTATCTTTACCTAGAATAGTTGATATGTAGACTCTTGTACAAGGCTTCTTATGTCTATAAAAGAAGACCTTTAGGTTATTGTTCAATATATAAGTTTTTATACGTTAAACACTTTCATTGTAAGCAAGTTCGTTATATTCAGTCAAGTGAAAGTTTGTTTACATCTTTGTGTGTTCTTGTTTAAGTGTTAATTCCGCATAACACTTAGATTACTTTATACATAAACAAAGTTTCTCTACGTGTATAACTTGATCTAATCTCGTATACACAAAGCTAAATCGATCTAAGTTTGGGATCAACAGAAGGAAGTGTGGATAGATGCGAATCATGAATGAAATAGGTCGAGATAGGAACCGAAGTAAAATATTTTGGTAGAGCCTAATGAATAGAATAAAGCACAAAGTAGGCTAATATTGTTGTAGTTTTGGAAAAAAAGGGACGACACTGACCTATATTGTTAGATTGGAAGGCTTAGTATCGATAATCGAATGGATGAGGAGTTACATGTGGAAACCTTGGTTTTCGGATCTTTAAGCTACTAGGAATGATCATTGTTCATATGATTAACATAATCAAAGCGGAATTAGAACAACAACCATTAACAAGGTGTTTAGAGCACAAAGACATGAATTTAAAACAAAAGGATTGTTCATTATATTAATAACAAACAACCACTAGACGTGTATACATTGAATCCCACGTCTAGTCGACACACGACACACGCTTTAGGTTTACATTGTGAATATGAGTTATGAATAAAACTTAAGACCCTTGGTTCCTTTTATAGTGTAAGGATTAGGGTTTACAAGAGATAAAATCAAATAAACATGTAAATCTTCTATTTAGATAAACATATACAGAATATCTCCTGCATATATATCCAAATAGAAGCTTCCATAGGCTTCTTGTCTATGTTTATGTCAACTCTTGAATTGCATGTGACAATGCTTAGATTGCACATGACAACTCTTGAGCCATCAACGCTTAGTTTGCTCTTGTCAACGCTTGGATTGCTCTTGACAACGCTTAGACAATATCTTCATGTTTTCTTCGTTTTTGAGTTTCTGCCACATCAACTTTTTGACCCAACAATCTTCCCCTAGTTGATGTCGGTAAAACTCTTTGTGTATCTCTTGTAAGTTGTACATGATCTTCAAATTGCTTCCCCTCAAGTGTAGCATGTGTATCTTCCCCTTTTTGTCACATCAACAGGGAAGTAAATAATGTATGCAATCTTGAAGATTCTCCAAATGTAGCTCTATGTAATGATCTTGAAGAAAAATAAATAAAGTAATCTTGATGTAAAAGTAGAATAACCCAACCTTGTGTTCCATGTCTTGTACTATCCACGTGATAAAGAACTTATACCCGTCTCACCAAGTATAAGTAGACCTCGATCTCTTGTCAATATTCTCATCCTTTGTGAGACACTGAGCACGATAATGTAACTCCTTCAAGTGTTATGACAAGTCTTCGTCACCAAACATTTAAAGCACGAACAAGTTATCTTCAAATCTGCTGAAAATTTGAAGATATGATAGAACACAAACTCGCGAAAATCTTCTTCAATCATCAAACTTACCATAAGAATTCTTCCCCTTAAGCCAACACCTCTTCAAGACGACTCTCAATCTTCATATTATATGTAAAAGTAGAAGAAGATGGATAACTCTTTTACAAGGCTACCCCGATTACATAATCAAATCCAATAAAGTTCTTCATAAATTGTTGCTAACTCGCTTTAAAACCATTAATCCCTTTCAAAAATATCCGACCCATAAATATCAACATGATATTCTAAATAAAACGGAGATTCCATGTACCTTCGTGTGTAAATTCCTCCTTTTTGTGTGCTAAAAACGTACCAATTTTCTCAACAGGAGCAATCCTTGTGTTATCCGAGGTCCTCCTTTATCCAATATATCTGGAATGTATATTGTCCAATATTTGAAAATACTTATCAACGTTCAGATTAACCATTTCTCGGACAACACTGTCAACGCTGTCAGCGTTTGACTTATTCTCTGTCAGCGACAAAATAAAGCCTGTCAGCGTCTACCTCATTCTTGTCAGCGGTGCACCAAAACTTTGTCAGCGTCAAACTACAATTGTTGACCAAATCAAACTTCCAAAACGTATTACCAATCCACGTTCAAAACGTATCCCATAATATAGAAAACAATATATAACCAACAATATGCCTCCATTTTTCACGCAGCCATATATATCCCATTAAATTAGATTTCCTGAAAATCAACAATCTTAAACCGTTTTCCACACTGATTTTCAAAAAGACATTATATCCCCATTCAAATAAACATTCTTTTGTCCCGACTTCTTAGCAGAAAATATCGAGAATGGAATTCTCTCATTTATTTCACACGAAAAACCAGCAGACACAAATGAATGTTGTTTCTTTGTCATAACCCACGTCCTCCTTTCTTGGGCCACGAATGATTCATGGGATACTCTCTCTTCTTACATCACGTTTTTTATAACGATATAACATGCAGATTTCATACCTGCTCACGTGATTCCTTTAGTATGCACAAAAGGCTACACCACTTGCTGCTAATGTAAAGCATATATCAAGGGTTTTAAAGACAAATCCTAAATTCTAAATCAATACTTTATCACAACATCAATTTTCTGTTTTCTGATCTGAACGAGTACCCAAAGCATTCAAACCATCAATCCCTGTTGCAAACCATCTTTTTCTGTTTTTGGATTGATCTAGGGTTTGGAGGAAACCCTAATCATGATTTTATGCAAATCTAAAAATCTGAAAATCATCATTACAGCCAACTTCGACCTCGAATAACTTTTTCAAGAGAACTCAGATCGAAAATCCCTTCAGTGAGATACTATACACAAGTACCAAGAATCTACAGTTCAAAAATCACGAAGATCCAACGGTTAACGAAGGAGAGATCGTGTTTTGAACATGGCTGTTCACAGAAAACTGCATTCATCCTTCTGCTGACTTTGACGCTTAATAACTTTTTCCTGGGGATAAAACATGACAATCCCTCTAGTGGATGTTTACATATATGTGTATAGAACACACATAAAAAATTTCTTGACGATCCAATGGTTCATTCAAAAGTTATGACCTTCTGAATACTGCTGCGCACACAAAAACGTTCAGAAAAACCCTAGACGGATTTTTCTTCTTTTCACCATACACGAACACCTTGTTGGTCCTAGCATCACAAGCCACGAGGCTCTGATACCAATTGTGGAAACCTTGGTTTCCGGATCTTTAAGCTACTAGGAATGATCATTGTTCATATGATTAACATAATCAAAGCGGAATTAGAAAAATAACCATTAACAAGGTGTTTAGAGCACAAAGACATGAATTTAAAACAAAAGGATTGTTCTTTATATTAATAACAAACAACCACTAGACGTGTTTACATTGAATCCCACGTCTAGTCGACACACGACACACGCTTTAGGTTTACATTGTGAATATGAGTTATGAATAAAACCTAAGACCCTTGGTTCCTTTTATAGTGTAAGGATTAGGGTTTACAAGAGATAAAATCAAATAAACATGTAAATCTTCTATTTAGATAAACATATACAGAATATCTCCTGCATATATATCCAAATAGAAGCTTCCATAGGCTTCTTGTCTACGTTTCTGTCAACTCTTGAATTGCATGTGACAATGCATAGATTGCACATGACAACTCTTGAGCCATCAATGCTTAGGTTGCCCTTGTCAACGCTTGGATTGCTCTTGACAACGCTTAGACAATATCTTCATGTTTTCTTCGTTTTTGAGTTTCTGCCACATCAACTTTTTGACCCAACATTACAGACGTGATGTGTCATGAGGGACGAAGGGTTTGGTCTAACTGAGAAAAGAAGAGGAGCACTATGACCTTGAAGGTAAGACATTGTGTAGGTATAAAGGAAGTGTTGAGTATCAAGAAAAAAAATTGTTCATAGAGAAAAGTGAGAAAGATGTGTATAAGTGCTACTAATGAGCTATCCAAATTTACTGGAAGCAGTTGTAGCATGGGTTTGGATGGTAGTCCATAGACCAACTAAGATAACCACCCTTTTGGTGATATGTATAGATCATAAGTTGATTTGGATTGAAAGAGCCTTGTTATGATGAACTAATGAATATGTGAAATACCATCATAGGTCACTTGTGTAAGGAAATTGGAATTTTTAAGAAGTTTGGGGGTACGGACTAAAGGGAGTTGATGAACATGATTGGATACGAGTATATCAAGCTAATGGGAAAAGGATGGACGAAGTGAGAAATTGCTACAAGTATAGGATTCGTGTTGAGAGCTTGGGTGACTCATTTAGAGGGAGGTGGGAAACTCGTTAGCGATGTCTGAGTTTTAATATAATGATAGTTATCATACTAGATGTCGATGAATGCCATTTAAGGCACTATATGGAAGGATAGGGTGAGTTGTCCTTAAGGTGGACTAAAATTGGTTAAAGAGACTACTAATGTGGAAAAGGTGTTTGTGGAAAGGATGAGAGAAAACAAGAGATGCTATGTAGAAAAGGAGGAAACTACTAGAGTTTAGTGACAAAGTTATGTAGGAAGTTTCACCGATAGTAACGGGTGGTATGTTTTGGTAAAATGGAAAAGTTGATGTAGAGTTGTGTAGGTGGGAAAATGAGTGGTATACATGATATATTTCATGTATTGAGATTGGTAAATGTTGTTTGAGAATGCATATTTGCATGTACGGTATTCGGGATTTGTGTTGATAAGAGTCTTTGTTTTATCAAAGAGTTACTTGTGAGATTTAATGGCTGTGAGGTCAAGGATTTGGGAATGAATTTAAATATTGTTGGTTAGTATATGTGGAAATTGAATCATGAACTATGGTACAAACGGTAATGAGAGGAGTTCATTTAGAACAAGTATCCTCATGTGATTTGTTAATTGTGTGTTTGATCCTAAGGAGTAAATCTCGGGACAAGATTTCTATTAGGAGGGAGTGATGTGACAACCACGGTTTTGAGGTTCATCACTTAGTTTTATTTTGTGCAAGTTACGTGTCTTTACGTGTTTATGTGCTAATTGGTGTGTATAGATTGTGGTTTAGATATCGTTTTGGGTACGGGGTACCTTGTGAGTGAAACGTTGTGTGATGATTTCATGTTCATGAGCTCACATGGTAGTGACTATGAAATGAGATTGTGTTATTTAGTGGTTTTACGTATACGTATATGTATTATAGAAAATCGTATTTTTTCGATTTACGGTTTAGCATTTAGAGGTCTCGGATGAGGTAATTAGTCACGGGAGTATTTTTCGGGATGATTTTAAGTCATTTAGGACTTAGTTATAAAGTTTATTTCAAAATTTAAGATTTTTTTAAAAATTGTATATTTTACGTTTTTTTTTACGGTATACGCGTAAATTTGACTAGTTTTACGGTTTTGAGGTTTTGGAGGTTTTAGGAGTTGAAATAAATTAAGGGAATTTAAGGTAATAATAATTAATAGTTAATTTACAGTAATATAGTTAAAAAAAGTCGGCCATAGGGTGTTGGGCTTGGTTTTGGGCCAAATTTTGCTTAAGGAAAGGAAGGGGAGCCCAGTTTGAGTACTATTAGGCTTCCTGGTTAGTTTTAATTACCCATATTACTCCCTTTAGCCCCCAAAACGATTTTTCTTTCTCCCAAACCTAATATGAGTCGTGATTAACAATGGTGGATGAAGAAAACCCAATTATTCAATTATGGTTTAAGGTATGCGCTAAAACTGTGCTTAATTAACGTTTAATTTACGTATGTAACCTAATATGATGGATTAGGGTTTGACGTTTATAATTTTTAATTAGATTTTGTTAATAATATGTAATTAATGATGTAATTAATAGGATTTTATCATTGGAAATTGTTTTTAGGTTTTAATTAGGGTTTATGTATGATTAATTAGGTTAATTTAATTGAATTCGTTCTATAAACTCTTATTTTGCGATCCAAGTATCCCTGGAAAGGTAATTGAGTTGGCTTTCAAATGCAAGAAACGAGAACTAAATTAGAGGTAGGGAAGTGGGTCAAAAACAGGTAACAACAGTCGGAGGTCAAAACAGTTTTGAAATCAGTCGGGGTTAATTTAATGTTTTAAGGTGATTGGGGTATTTAGGAGTACACTTGAGCCCTCTAATGAGCATGGGAGTTGGTTTATATATTAAATAAGAGGCCTGGAGGAGGGCTAAGCAAATGGGTTAGGGTAAGACCCCCTAATTATAACAAACGTTTTGTATGTTCAAAATCAGTAAAATCCGGATAAACAAAAGAATGTATATATATATCGAGGCCTTAACAGTAGCTTTAAGGTTGGGGAAAAAGGGAGGATTTAGTTAACATATGTAAGGGCATAGATTTTCCATTACAGAGATCATGGGTATGTTTAGGTGGGCGTTTGGCTTATAATTTAGAGACCTAAAAACTGGGACTGTTTTGGGTAAAATGTTAACGGGACGGGTTATGAAGTAAACTAAGTTAAGGGCTTTATAGCGGGGTGTAATGACATGCTTAGAGAATATAAATGAGGTACATATATGGGAGAAGGTTAGATGTCCATCATATGTTGATGAGCCATCTTAGTGTTTGGTTCATGTTTTGATTGTGTGCTTTTGTTTGTTAGCTTTTTGCTAGTGCGTGGACTTTTGGAGAAGCTTAATCAGGTGAGTTTCATAGTCCCATGTCTTTTTATGATTTGATTTCCAGATGGGATGGAAGAGATACTGTATGGTTTTGTAACTATTGCTGTGAATGTTTTTATAGTTTGTGATGGGCTTGTGTGTGCACTTATGTGATTAACTGCTATGTGATTCTTGATTGTGTTTATGATTTGGATCGGGGGACACGTACCGTCTCAGTTATTGTGGTTTGACTTGGTACCAGGGGGATGTTGACAAGGCGGGGCCTTGGGGAGGTACATAGATGTGTGAGCATCTATGGGACCAATGGATAATGACAAGGCGGGGCCTTGGGATTAGTACATAGGTGTATGGGCACCTATGGTACCATGGTGTTTGGTAAGGCTGGGAGCCTTGGATTTGGTTTGGAATGATTGATCTTTAATGTTAGTTTTTAATGCATACTTGTAGCACAATGTCCATATGTTTAGTGGTTTATGGTTGTTCATAACTTATTATAACCTACTTTCGGTTAGAGTCTAAATCTATGACTCTCACCAACATTATGTTGACGTGTTTTAGTGTCTCTTTCAGGTGATAAAGTGGTTAAGCGTGAGAACATATGTGGCTAGGATTGGAGTCGCGTAGGAATGCATTTAGAAGGAGATCCCCGTTCCTTCTTAGTTTATTTTTCTGTTTGTTTTAATAAGTGAAACTATGAAGCTATATGTTGATTTGTTTGTGTTATTTGTTTGTCTTGGGTAAGAGGTAGGACTGTTACCTACTTACCTAGACTCCTGCATTGATGAGATATTGTCATGACATTTGTTTCACCTTTTATGACATTTCTAATTCATATAGTTCTCTCTATGGACACGCTATTGTTGTGATGATATCCATGCGTCGCGTCCCATATTCCGCCATGGTGGGGTGTGACAATCACCGTCTGTGGAACATCACTCTCCACCGCCTACTCCTGTTCAACATCACACAGAAACAGACACAGGTATGTTTTATGCACCGGTTCTTACTAATGTCTCATCAACAGCACCTGTAGAACACGAACCTATGCAAGAAGACGAACCGATAACATTTGTGATACATAACTCTCCACCTCAGCACTACATCGATATAGATATTGACGATTTAACTCAACCAGATCCTGAGTTTGCTGATACGTTCACTATTGATGAGACGGTTCTAGTGCAGCCATGGCTTACACAGGCAGCAACCGCACGTACAATTTCTGATAGTGAAAAGGCGGATCTCACATAATTCCTCAATAATCCAATCGATTTCTCTGGATTCTTGATGGATAAATATGGAGTGCCTAGCATTGATACAAATACACTTCAAACAACGACCAAAGACAAGAACTTGTGGGCTTCCATGAAGATTGCCAAAACTAAGGGAGAATATCATTTCAATGAGCTCATGAAAGCAATCAAATCAATAGAATCAGGTGAACAAGCTCCAACCCTTCTTCCACTAACACCCTAAGTTATTACAACAGCCAAGCACTTGCCAATGCAATACTTTAGCAACCGTGATCTGGATTTCTTGGAAAACGGCGTTGACAAGTATGCTACATCATTAACAATGGGCAAAGCAGTAAATTTGGAGGATATCCCTTGGATTGAAGATAAAGTTCCAGACCTATGGAGCAAAGAGCTTGTCAAAGAATATGATTAATATGCGGAATTAGGCATCTCACACTGGCGGGGCAACAAAAGGTCGGCTTACTACTTCTATAATCACACCAAGCAAGGTACACCTATAATTGAAACCCGTCGAATATCAAGCATACAGGGTGTTAGCTTTCAACATATATTCGGATATTCGTATTTGAAAGATATCAAATTCAAGCGAGAAGACGGTAAGACTTATAGTGTTAGTGAAGGGGATCTTCAATTCCTACGACTTGAAGATATTGAAGATTTTCTACTCCTCTTGGCTCAAGGCAAGGTCCCTCACTTAGACCCCGATGAAGTCATTGCCGTAATCTCCAACATTCGCCAATTCACTCGTAGAATTGTGATCAAGCAAAGGGTTGAAGACTTACAACTTGGGGTAGAGAGTTATCAATCCAGGCTAAATCTAGAACGACCTCACACAACACCAATGAGTCGCTTTCATCAAGCTAAGGAACCATACATGGGTACACTCCAACCAGAGATGGGCATATTTTACTTGAATGAAGTAGAGGTCATGCAATACATGCGACTTTCAGAACTGCACAAGTTCAGCGATGGTACTCTCAAGCATGTACGTGACAAGATGTTGATGCTCAACTCAGGTCAAGGTCTTCTAGAGGTAAAGTATAGATGGGTAGGCCGATTTAAGAAGAGTTCCAACCACACCATCCAGATGATTGAGGAGAAGTTAAGGGATCGACGGTTGATCCGCAGTATCGAACGATTCGTGGGGGCAGACCATATGGAGCACATCACAGGCTTGTGGACCGATCCATCTAATGGGTCGTACTATCTCAGGTCTATTCCATATTGGTTAATTTGTGAATATGTTAATATTGTAAATATTGTGCTTTTGTGGCTTGTTGTAGTGTGAAAGTATGAAAATGTTTCAAGAATTTCTCACGAGATTCTAAATCTTTCAAAATCTATCATATTCAAGCACTACAACTAACCCTCATTAATTTGAGGGGGAGCATTAATATGTTCTTTGGCCAACATCTAATTTCATTTTATTACCCAAAGACCAGTTAATTCATTAATATCTAAAATATTGATGGTTAACATTTTGGAAAGGGGAGAAAATGGGATTAAGGAGACTTAATGATACTTGGCTAAACAATGAAAAAGGCTTAAAAGATAAACCAACTTAATAGGTGTAATGCACATGTTAAGGGGGAGCGTTTTTGGTGAACAAAACACTTAAGGCACAAAAACTTTGATTATAATATCACAAGTGCTTTAAGTGATTTTTTCAAGGATTTTTCATGGTGACAATACTTACCCAAAACACACTTAATTCACGACGGATGTGGTGACAAAAGGGTGGTAGGTTTAGGTATTAGTCCAATGATTCATCAGAACCGATGGAATCTTCCCAAGGACAATTCCCTAGATAGAATTAGAAGTCCTAGGAAAGATGGAGAAAGATTGTGAACGTAGCTGAATGCCGACCAAGTACTTAAGCTAGCACTGGAACAATCACAACAAGGTGCTAGTTATGACGTATTGGTAAGCATTGAAGGGTTGAAGAATGAAAAAGAACTGTAATGATAAAGGGTGTAAAGAAATAAGCCCTCCTTACAACCTTAGGCAGAAACCGGGCCAATACATATGCTATTGAGATCATGTTTTAATGATTCTCGATATTGAAGATAGACATCATGGACCCAGTGATGCAATGCACAACCTATCCCAGCTAACTCAAATATCTCTCAAAAGGTATTTGTTTTAATCACACGGAGTTCAACACGTTATCTATTAGTTTATTCACTTCGAATAGACTGATATTGAATAGGTGGCAATCCTCTCCAGCCATCGCTCACTAAATCAAAACACACTATTGAGTCTAGAGCCACGAGATCATCAAAAGTCTCATTAGGACACTTTCAATTTATTCATTGCTTCTTCACACACTGTGAGAAGTAAGAGATTTTTATTAGTCCTACGCATTATTCATGTAATATTGCCAGAACATCCGAGTGATACGCAAGTATCACAATGAAGATGGAAATCCTGCTTGAGCCAACATCAAACAAGCTCATGGTAGGTGACACGTGCGGTTCTTTAAGAACCAATCTTGTGAAAACTGGAAAGAAATAGTAGTTTAATTCTTAATTGAACTTAAACTCGTTCCAGGCCTCTACGCATTATCGTATGATCTTGCCAGAACACTCAGAGTGACACTCTTTAGTGTTCATAGTGACGAGTGGAAATCCTTCTAGTGTTATCATCAAACAGCACTTGGTAGGTGACAAGCAAGATTCTATTTGAAGCAAGCTCGTGACAACTGGAAAGCAACGATGGTGAAAATCTTAATTGAAATTCACTTGTTCCAGGTTTCATGAATTGACGGCTTCAATAATAAGGATTTTTAATCCAAATGATTCACTCTTTATGTTTGCAGTCAGCTTTGGATGGTCGAATAAAGAGAACGGGTTTACCAGAGAAATCCTGTCAGGAAGTTACTTAATTGAAACTATCCGTCACAGGTACGATATCTAATATCGTCTAACAGTCTTCACCGACCGGAGGTAAAATGCTACCGAATTAGAATAAAATGTCAAAGGCATTTTATTCGTGTCTTATTATGTTGCTGCATTCAAAGACGGTGGCGTTACAATGTACCTGTTGAAGTCGTCCTCACATACTTATTCCTTCTGCATCAAATATTTCTACAAATTCAAGAAAGTATGACCTAAAAGTCTTCCGCTGTATCGACTCTGAAACATTCAAGAATTCAACAAAGGATAAGTATGTGGGACATGAAGTCACGAAGAGGCGAACATTAGAAGAAGATAAAGATTGCACGTGAAAGGCCAAAAGAACATGTTCCAAGCAAAAGCTTGATATTATTCAACACATATTCACAAAAAGAAGAAAAAGAAAGAAGTAAACAGAAAGTAGACTACGAGCTCAAGAACAAGATCTAACATGCTAGATTAGAACTTTGTAAATTTGGAGTGACCTCTTCAAGTGCAATAATTAATAAAAACAGCCAAAAAAACAAAAACCATATTGTAAATCCATTCATAGTTTTTGTGGGCATAATTTTCATATCTTGTTTGAGTAAAAGTCTATTTGGGGGAGATTGTTGGAAATACATTTTACGTATAAAGAAAGTCTCGGTCACTCCAACAATATAGTTATAGGCTCGTAATAGTGTTTAAGTTACATTTATGTTAAGCCCGACCCATGAGCATGTTCATGGGCCGGAGGCCCAAGTCCATAAAGGACTTGGGTATATAAACCTCTTTCCACCATGGAAATAGGTGTTGGTTGTTTCATTTCTCATTTTCTATACACATAGTTTCTTTCATTTCTCTCTCTAAGTTTGTCTCTCTAGAAAACATCAACCCTCTTTAAATACAAAGATTATCATTGTTCTACAAACCCGCATGAAAATACCATGAATTTAAATTTTTTATTATTTTAATAATTCACGACAAGTATATTAGTGTAATAAATATGACATGAAAAGATATGACACGGAATTAAAAATCATGAATTCACGACAAGTAATAACGCATATTAATTATGATACGACAAGTTATAATACAAAAATAAAATTCATGGAATTACGAATACACGGGAACACAAGGATTTCACGAAACAAATAAACCATGTTAAGTATAAGTTTTATAAGAAAAGAGGCCCAAGGCCCGACCCATTGTTAAAATTAACAAACACATGTTTTATTCTTAATTTACAACAAAAACAAAGAAACCCTAAGGGTTCACTATAGCCGCCGGCCACATAAGGGAAAAAGGGAGGAAAGGTGTGATTTTGATCTTGATTTACGAGTGCGTTCGGGTTGTTCATCATCCTTTGATTATACCCTCTTCGGTATATCTAAATATTTAAATCTTTTATTTTAAATTCAAGAAATCATATATGAGTGAATTGATTTAGAAATGAAATGAATGTATATGTTAATTAATCAAGAAGTATAGAAATCATGTTTATTTGGTTCTCACAAAAACCGAGGACCCATAGAAGGGTGCTCTTGGTGGGTGTATTGGCTTAACAGCCGAGAGCCAAGCTACTCTCGGTGGGTAATCAAGTCTGTGCAGCCGCAAGCCATGGGTTACAGTGGCTAGCTGGCTCGGTGGATAAGTCCTGCTTTGCAGCGGCAGACCTTAAGGCCACGATGGGTACCTTCCTACTGGCAGCCGCAAGCCACAGAGGTTGTAGGGGGAAAGGTTAGCCCAGTGGTGGGAGTTTTGTGCTTGGCAGCCGAGACACATAAGTCTCGGTAGGATGTATTTGTTTGGCAGCCGAGACCATAAGGTCTCGGTGGGGGTTTGTTTGGCTCGATTAAACCGAGAGACTACACAAGGGGTGTTTGGATTACTTATTTACTTCGGCTTATTAATCGACTTATAATAAAATTTGGTTATTATTAATTCGACTTATTTAAATCGGTTTACTTAATTTGGGCTTAATTAAATTGGTGTAAATATTTATTTCGGTTTATATTAAAAATGAACTTAATTAATAATATCTTATTATTCCATGACTTATTAGAATTGATTACCAAGTTTAACTTAATTAATAATTACTTATTATTTCACGACTTATATATTATGCTTATTAAGTTAAACCTAATTAATTCTGACTTGTTCAATCATGACTTATTTAAATAGACTTATTAAGTAGACTAAATTAATATTGGCTTAATAATTCATGACTTATAAGAATTTGCTTATTTAATATGCTTATTGAATTCGGCTTATAATTAAAAGGATCGTTATACGATAAGACAAGTTAAATTACTCATGTATATTAAAAACGTACTAATTATGGAAACTTACTATTTATGGAAACTTACTATTTTTTGGAAGTTACTATTTATGGAAACTTGCTATTTTTGAAAAGTTACTATTTGTGGAAACCTGCTATTTTCGGAAAGTTACTATATATGGAAACCTGCTATTTATGAAAAGTTACTATATACGGAAATATGAAGTATAACAAATACACGAACCATGAAATACGCTAATCAAGAAAACAAGAATGTATAACAAGAATGAAAGACACGATAAATCATGAACAAGTAACTGAAATCAAGAACAAGTAACTCATACAATGAGAAAGTAAACCATGACATGAACAAGCAACTTATTCACATACTTTATATTGTAGCTCACGTGAAGTTGGAGTACTCCATTTTCGTTATTTCTCTCTCTCTCACTGCTTGTTGGACACAAGGTACGGATATTCCATCCTTCAGTAAGGACATTCATTTCAATTCATGATTAGGATTCCCCGTTTGCTATGCCACATGTTCTCCCCAGTTTCATGTTATAAAACTTTTCATGTTTGCCATGCTCTCATTATTATTTATTTCTTAACCCACGTATTGCCCGAGCTATATACATGCATGACCATGACATACATGATTTACCTCCTTGTTATGGAGGTACCATGACCATATGAGGTACTTGTTGTTGGGAATAAAATGTAGCCAGTACACTTGAACGCTGACAAGAAGAAAACAAGCGTTGATAAGAAGAAAACAAGCGTTGATAAGAAGAAAACAAGCGTAGTCAGATCAAGCGTTGACAGGAAGAAGTCAAGCGTTGATAGGTTGAAGTCAAGCACTAACAGAAAGATATAGTCTACGCGTATTATGTTTCTAGTTTGTTTCTAGTAAAGATAGGATCAACAATATATTTTCTATATTTATCTTTACTTAGAATAGCTGATACGTAGACTCTTGTACAAGGCTTCTTATGTCTATAAAAGAATACCTTTAGGTTTTGTTTCATATAAGTTTTCATACGTTTAACACTTTCATTGTATGCAAGTTTGTTATAATCAATCAAGTTAAAGTTTGTTTTACAATTGTTTGTGTGTTCTTCTTTGAGTATTAAATCCGCATAATACTTAAATTGTTTTATACACAACAAAGTTTCTCTACGTGTTTAACTTTATTATCTCGTTTACACAAGCTAAATTGATCTAAGTTTGGGATCAACAAGTGGTATCAGAGCTTGTTGAGAAACTTTGATCTAAAGAACACAAGAACCCTAAATTTCCAAAAACCCTAATTTTCACAAAACCCTAAAAGCATCATGTCTACACCAGAAGCAAACTCCTCCTCCTCCTCAAACCACAACATCAAGATTCCCATGCTAGACCCAGACAATTTTGAGCTGTGGAAGTTTAACTTTGAGCAATATCTACAAATCCATGACTACACCTTATGGGAAATTATTGAATATGGAAACACATTCAATAAGGCTCAAAAGATTGCAGCTACCATCACTCAAAGAACAGCTGTTCAAGGTTCTACTGCTGGCCCCGGGGATCCTGAAGTCCCGGGGTCAACGAACAAGTTCCAACAGGGAGCTGCCAGCTCCCCCGCCCGTTCAGAATCCTGATGGTTTGTTCAATCAGTGCCTTCTTGTTCCGTCCGGACTTGCAGCTCGGAAGACACCGCATGGCGTTTTGGTCGAGCTACCTAGTTAGACGGATTTCACTGATCACTTACGTAATTCCGGCAAGAGGAACGAAGAGAAAAACCTGAAGATGGTAGAGCTGTCTCAACTGAGGATATAGCAAAGAGAAGGGTTGATATGAAAACCCTAAGCATTTTGAAACTCTCTTTGGGGCAAGAAAATCAGCACAAATACAGAAGCTATGAGTCCGCAAAAGATCTTTGGGCAGCTCTTGAAGTTGCTTATGGTGGTAATGCTGATACTGTACAAGAGAAAAAGAAGCAACTCTTGCATGAGTATGCTGTTTTTAAGGCTCAACCTAATGAGAAGCTAAGTAGTGTGAGAAGCAGACTTCTGGACATCACAAGCAAGCTATCCTTTATGGGAACAGTGCTTGGTGATGTTGATATTATCTCCACTTTTCTTAAAAGCCTTGGTGACGCATGGAAAATTGAAGCAAGGTCTATAATCACTAATAACACTCACAAAAGTTCTACTTTTTATGATGTTTACAAAAAGCTAAGGCTGATAGAGAATGAAACTCTTTTGGATCATGGAAGCAAGTCTACCAATGGAAACATGGCCTTCTTCTCACATAGTAAAGGTCAATTTGAACAAAAGGAGTCATACATGCACCCAGTTACTGGTTCAACCTGTGTCAACGCTGGATCATATCCTATCAACGTCTCACATTCAGACGCTGACACATACAAAATTGACTCACCAAGAGTTAAGCCTGGTGGTATTGATCTAGATAGTGTATGTGCATACATTGCTTCATTGCCCAATGGTTCAGTGATTACTTATAAGGACCTTGAGCAAATTAGTGAGAGCATTTGGAGGAGATGGACATAAAGTGGAATATGGCTCTTGCAAGTATAAGAGCAAACAGATGGAATAGAAGATGACTTTTAATGCTAAGGACACTGCTGGATTTGATAAATCAAAGGTTGAGTGTTACAATTGTCATCGTATGGGACACTCTATGAGAGAATGCAGATCTCCAAGAAGATCTGATGCTTGAAAACCCTCAAGCCAAATCATTAAGGCTCAGGATCCCAAAGCCATGGTTGCAATGCAAGAAATTGATGGTGTTGGATGGGATTGGAGCTATTTGGCTAAGGATGAGAAAGAGAATAAAGCTTTGGTTGCTGAAATGGAAGAAGAAGAGCATGTTCACTATGCTCTCATGGCACACTCCTCATCTTCATCAGACAATGAGGTATATGATGATGCTTTTTGTAGTAAGGGTTGTCGTCTAAATACTGAAAGACTTAACAAAGAAGTTTTAAAATTGTCAACAGATGTGGGTAATGATAGATGCAAGTTGTCTAACTATTAACTTGCTCTTACTCAAACTGAAAAGACTGTAGCTGAGTATAAAAAAATGGAGCTTGACCTAAAAGATAAAATCAATATCTTAAAACATGATTTAAATGCTAGTAATGATATTAGAAACTTCATGGAGAGGGTCAATGCTGAATTACAGGCTAAGTTAGAGGAGGCTATTAAGAATAAGG
Organism: Glebionis coronaria; assembly: GCA_025667525.1. Lineage (NCBI taxonomy): Eukaryota > Viridiplantae > Streptophyta > Magnoliopsida > Asterales > Asteraceae > Glebionis > Glebionis coronaria. Next base: position 346,493,789 of record CM046879.1, read on the forward strand.
ATAATGTAGATCTTAAAATTCAGAGATTTGATAAAGCATCACAAACCCTAGAAAAATGTGTTAGTGAACAAAGAGATTCTAGGGATATGACTGGGATTGGGATGAAAGAGTATGCTGGTATTCCACCACCAGCTGGGGACTTCTATGGTGTCCAAAGAAAGGACTTATCTTGGACTGGTTTACCATAACTCCAAGAAGAGGAATTTACTTCTCCACCAAGAGTTCTTACCCCAGTAGAAGAATATTGGCAGAAGTTGACTGATTTGGACCAATAGAAAAAAGCCAACCCTACCTTGTTTGTTAAGGGTGGCATGCTTAGTGATAGTCCTAATGAGTCTACCCCTATTAAAGTAACAAACCCAATCACTGGCAAGACTGTTGACCTTGGCTTAAACGTTGTTAGAAAACCTAGCATTAAATATGTAGAAATGTATAGAACAACTAGGTCACCAAAAAGCCAAATTAGTGATGATGGAACAGGTTTCTTTTCTTCTAGACCTAGAGTTATGTCTAGAAAAGCCTGTTATAGTTGTGGCAGTTTTTCACATTTAGCCTATAAGTGTGTCAACGCTGACAAAAATTCAAACACTGTCAAACCCAAAACTTTTGTTAAGCAAAGTCTACAAGTTGTTAGACCAGCCAAATTCTTTTCAAAAGGGTCTAATACTTATGGACAAAGACCTTTTCAGAAGACCATTACGTGGTCTAATAGACAATGGGTTCCTGTTGCAAACCCTAGGTTCAACGTTGATAAGGGTAATTTCAGCATTGACAAGACCAAATCAAACGCTAACAGAAACGTTGCTAGACCAAATAATTGTAAATATTTGCAACCAAAGGGAAAGGGGTCTAAAGCTTCTTCTAGCTTGACATGGAGACCTAAGCAAGATCAAAACCCTAATTCAGATGTGATTTTTATGACCTGCAACAGATTTAATTATATTTCAAAGGTCATCACAAAACCAATTGGGGTTAACTAGGTGTTTAATCCAAAAAGGGATGAACAAGGGGTTGTTATGAGGACTAAGTCTGTTCTTGTTGAACAACCAAATGAATCTAAGTCTGCTCAGGCTTGGGTTCCCAAAGAAAACTAATTTGTTTTCTTTATGTGCAGGGCATTCAAAAGCAGGTTAATGATTATGGCTATTGGGATAGTGGATGCTCTAGGCACATGACTAGGAAGGAAGATTATCTCATAAATGTAAAACCCGCATGCTTTTACCATGCATAGTACCCTTAGGATCGTACGTACTAGTTAAAAACTTTCCTAATATAGCATGATTACGATTACGTGTTAGGAGTTTACGTATTACGTACGTGTTAGAACACGATAAGTATTTTATATGCACGATCACGTAATAATTATTTAACAATAATTAATCACGAACATGCGATCACGAAATCACGAACGGAATTAAAACATGAGCTATTATTAATTACGTATATATATTTATTACGAGCGTAATTAAATATATTAGATTATGGTATTTACGTAACGAGAACATTTAAAACACAAACAAAAAATAAACACAAACGAGTAACTAAATAACGAGACACGAAAAGAGGTACGGGAACCCCATGGGGGGGTCGCTACCCGCGGCCAAATAAGAGCAATGGGCCAAGCCCATTGTCAATTTTACTAAAAGGGGGTTATATTTAGTTTTCACTACTCAAATTAAGTTACAGAAGAATTTTTAAGAAAAACCTAAAACCCCTTCCTCCCTTGTTCTTTGTGCCGCCACCTACACATCACCATACGAGGTGATTCATTGATCTTGGATCTTGAAGATTTGTTGTTTGTTCGTGTTTGTTCTTCACCCTCTTGATCCACGAATGCGGTAAAACCTTTTTAAACCTTATCTTTTAATTAAATCTTTTTATTAATTATGAACATGTGATGTTTTTATAAAAACATATTAATTAAACATAGATCTAACATGTTTTGATGATTAATTAAATCAAAGGGTCGATTTAAAGGGCGTTTTGTTTTGGCCGCAGGCTGCAACCGACCCCAAGGGGGGTTTCGGTTTGCTTAGCCGACCACCACCAAGACCGTATGATCTTGGTTAGTGCGTGTTGGTCCCACGGCAGCAAGGGGTACCCCGATTTGGTTCGGGGTACGGTGTCGATTCATGTCCGGTTCATGTTTTTAAGCTTAGATCCGGTTCATGGTTATGTTAGTTTTTTTTATGTTATGAACTTATGTTAAAATTAAATTAATAAAATATGTGATTAATTTAATAACATGACTTAGGTTAATTAATTATTAAAAATCATGGAATTATTTTAACCTAAGTATTTATATTATTAAGACTTATAATTAATTAACCATGGATATAATTAATTAATTAACATGACTTAGGTTATATTATTAATATTTAATAATACATATTTTAACCTAAGTATTTAGTAAATTTAGTTAAAAACATGTTATACTTTAATTAAATATTATAACCTATAGTTTAATTAAATTACATGAAATAATTATTAAACTATACAATATATCATATGACTTAGAAAATAATCATGGAAACACTTAGGCTTATTTACTTAGCTTATTTAACCAGCTTATTTCTAATTATGGAAACTTTCTATTTTTAGAAACTTAATTAAATAAGGCAGTTAATTTATTTATGGAAACCAGCTATTTTTAGAAACTTATTTATTTAACGCAGCTAATCTATTCATGGAAACTTATTTAATTAAGGCAGCTAATCTATTTATGGTAACTTTCTATTTTTGGAAACTTTCTATTTTTGGAAACTTTCTATTTTTGGAAACTTTCTATTTTTGGAAACTTTCTATTTTTTTGGAAACTTTCTATTTTAGGAAACCTGCTATTTTTGGAAAGTTACTTATTATTACACAGTAAGTATAATAACACATGAAATACAAGAAATACTTAATCAGTTGAACAGAATATAAGATTTAACACAGTTTAAGGCTTTAAACAGTAAAACAGAGTAAGAACATATAAAATAAGCTAAGACATGACATAAAACCAGCTATGTATTTAGTAAGCAGATACTTATTTCATGTACGTATTTATGTAGCACTAGTGTTTCAAAAGTAGGATTCTCGCAGTTCGTCGTTCTCGTTCACTGGACATAAGGTACGAATTCCCGTCCTTTCAGTATGGACATTCTTTCCTTATTAGGATTTCCCCGTATGCAGCCAACTGTTTTCCCGTTGTATAAGTATGAGTTTGATTGCTTATGTTTAAATATGATTACCTATAGCCATATACATGCATGACCAGTTTCACCTAGTTATGGAGGTACCATAACCATAACATTAGAGGCACTAATGTTATGACTTCACCACGGCGGAGTGATTGCTCGTGGCGTCCCTTCAGCTTTTGGCCATTTATTTATATTTATCATGTGGGGCGTATGGGTGCATCCTAGTTATACGTTTTTATTCAGGATTACATGGTGAATGTGGTGTGTGCCTTGCATCCTTCACAAGGAGCTGATCCCTCCTACCCATAAAACCAATATATTAAATTAGAGGCAGCCCCTCTAATTTGCATGATGAGGTCACCCCTCCATTTATTCATGCACGGTGGATTTTCATGACCTATATTGGCTAATGGTAAAATATGACAAACAGTTTTATAAGATAAACATAAGACTTTCAAACTATAAAACCAGTTTTATTAAGACTTAACCAGGTTATTCGGGACTTAGTTTTCTTCCGCTGTTATTATGTTATATGCTTATCCTATTCATGCTTTATTGTACATCCGTGCACTGGGCGTACTGCTCAACCGTTTTCCTTTTCTATGTTCCCAAAACGGCAGGTACTCAAGGACGCTCGTAGACACTAAGAGTACGTGCATACGGACTGGAAGCTGTCTAGCCTTCTTTACATTATGCATTTCCTTTCTTTATGATACTTATGCTTTGGACATTGTTAGTCCTTTTTCTTTTACTATACTATGTTTGTGTGTGATGAACTTTACTTTTGGACTACCGATGTTTGATTCCGGTATTTTCCTTTATATGGTCAAGTAATGTTTAGACATTTTACCTTGTATGCTTTGATGACACGCCATAATTACTATGATATTTCCATTTCCAAAATGGGGTGTTACAATTATGGTATCAGAGCCAAGGCTTCGACCTGTAGGCTCTCAAATATGACCTGTGATTAGTGGGTAGTCACTATGGTCTTCCTAGAACTGACAGTTGTTTTCATGCATTCATCATTTTTAAGCATACATATACATGTCATTGTTGCAGGGTTTTTGACTAAGTAATGGTTGGTACAGGACTGACCCTATTTAGTCGCATGTGTTTTATCGAAACTTTTAGATTTGGGACCGACCCATAGGCGTCCCCTCGCTATGTCTTTGTTTTGGGTGAACTGACCAGAGGCCTTCACTCTCGACCATACAAAAGTTTTCATAAAACTGCATCATGCATTCATACACAAAATTTTCTTGCATAATTTTTTTTTCTCGTGAAATTTTAGTATAAATTTTTTTTCATGTATGTATTTATATTTTATGTTTTGAACTGTTTAATCATATGTTTTATGTTATACTGTCAGATGGTTCTCACACGCGAACAGGAGCAGCTCAATGCTGCGATTCAGGCTGCCATGCAAGCCTTGCTTCCTCAACTAAGGAATGACATCCGGGCTGAAGTTCAAGCTGCCAACAATCAGCAGCACAATCAGCCACCTCCTCCTCCTCCTCCAGTGACATTAGCAGTATGGCTGGAGAGATTCAACAAGCTCCGCCCTCGAGCTTTTGAGAAGAAAGATAGCCCCAGCGATGCTGAAAGTTGGTTGGCTCACATCGAGAAGATTTTCAACGCTATGGGCTGTGACCCCGCATACAAGGCGAGGTTGGCATGCTATCGGTTCGAAGGCGATGTACTCAACTGGTGGTTAGCTTTGATGCAATCTGAAGGTGGTGATGAGTGGGTTGCTGGTTTGACTTGGGCTCAGTTCAAGGACAGGGTGATGGAGCAGTTCTTTCCCAAGCCTGAGCAAGACAAGCTCAAGAGAGAGTACCATGGGATCCGTCAGAGAGCTGGGGAGAATAGCAACGAGTTTATGCAGCGCTTTCTTCGCTTGGCTGGTTTCCTTGGTGCGGCAGCAGGTACTCCTGAAGAGCAGGCACATCACTTCAGATGGGCTCTTCACACATCGGTCGCAAACAATCTGGTGTGTGCTACGTTCAATACTGTAGCACAAGTGGCCGATGCAGCACGGAAACTGGAGATGCTGCAGGAGAGGGATGAGTTTGGGGAAGCTGAAAGACCCGACAAGAGGAAAAACTTCGTATTCAAGCGGTGACCAATCCGTATACTTTCCATATGTCAATTATTCATCTCTTTAACTGTATCTTCCAGGCAGAAAACTGGGGACCAGTCTCAGCCGGCTACTCAGCAGCAGCCTCATCAGCCCAAGGGAAACGGTCAGACTAACGACCGTTCTGCTACGGATAGGCGTGGCGGTAATGACAATTACCGTAACAACACCGGGCAATCCAGGAACAGCAGGTCCTAATACTTACGAAACTCCTTATGTTATATGTTATAACTCATATTCTGACACTTTAGCAAACTTCTACCAGGAACCATGGAAACGGTAGGGACCAGAACCAGAGAGGTTCGCAGCCTAGCCGTCCAGCTATCACTAGTATTCAGTCTTACGATTATCTGCTTCGTCCTTTGTACTCAACTATTATGTCTCATGTAAAAATGTTTTATCAGGTCCTCAGCCAGCCAGAGCACCTGCTGGAGGATACACTCATCCTCTTTGCTCTACTTGCCACCGTAGGCACCCAGGACCATGTCGCCGTAATACTGATGCGTGCTTCAAGTGTGGTCTTCCTGGCCATATTATGAAGGATTGCCGTAAGGGCGAGATGGAGGGTACATCGGGACATGCTGATACCAAGCCGCCTCCTACTGCCGGGCGTGTCTACACGACATCTCGAGACCAGGCCAACAAGTCTACATGTACCATCATTGGAATCTGGTATATGTATGGTCGCGCTGCATGTGTTCTTTTCGATACGGGTGCTACTCACTCGGTTATTTCTACTGCTTATGCTAAGAACATTAGGATGCCTCCCTTGCCACTAGAAAATAGGCTTACTATTTCCACGCCTTTGAGGGACTCTGTATTAATCACCCATGTATACAAGAGTCTTCCCCTAGAATTTGATGATAAGGTTCGACCTGTCGACGCACTTCCGCTGGACATGAATGACTTCGACATGATTTTGGGCATGGATTGGCTATCCAAGTATCATGCTACCATAGACTGCCATTCATATCGAGTTATCTTCGGTGATGTCAATGCACCAGAGTACATTCATAATGGGTTCATACCCGGACGGTCTGTACAAGTCATATCCTCCCTGCACGCGCGTGCACTACTCTCACACGGATGCGAGGGTTATCTAGCTACGGTTCACGACATGGATGCTGAATCTCCATCGATTCAGGATCAACCAATAGTGTCGGAATTCCAAGACGTGTTTCCAGCAGAACTTCCGGGCATACCACCTGCACGAGAAGTGGAATTCAGTATCGAGCTGGTTCCAGGAGCTGAACCAATCTCCAAGGCTCCTTATCGCATGGCTCCCATAGAGCTGAATGAGCTAAAGGATAAACTGCAAGGATTCTTGAACGAGGTTTCATTCGACCGAGCGCATCTCCATGGGGCGCACCGGTCATGTTTGTTAAGAAGAAGGACGACAGTATGCGTCTTTGCATAGACTATCGCGAGCTCAACAAGATTACCATTCGGAATAGGTATCCACTGCCACGCATCGACGATCTGTTTGACCAACTCCAAGGGGCCAAACACTTCTCCAAGATCGATCTTAGGTCAGGCTATCACCAGCTACAGGTCAAGGATCAGGATATTGCTAAGACTGCCTTTCGTACCCGTTATGGCCACTACGAGTTTGTAGTTATGCCATTTGGCCTGACAAATGCTCCAGCAGTGTTCATGGATCTGATGAACAGAATCTTCCATGAATTTCTGGACAAGTTTGTCATTGTCTTCATCGATGACATCCTGATTTTCTCAAAGTCCAAGGAGGAACACAAAGACCATCTTTGTACAGTACTACAGATTCTTCGCCTGAAGCAGCTGTATGCTAAATTCTCCAAGTGTGAGTTCTGGTTAAACAAGGTGGCATTCTTAGGTCACATTGTATCAGCAGAAGGAATCACTATGGATCCAGCGAAGGTTGAGGCCATTACTAAGTGGCCAAGGCCGACATCAGCGACGGAAGTCCGTAGTTTCTTAGGCTTAGCTGGCTATTATCGTAGGTTCGTGGAGAACTTTTCCCGCCTAGCACTACCATTGACCAAACTTATGCGGAAAGGGGAGAAATTCGTCTGGACTGAAGCTCGAGAGAAGAGCTTTGAAGACCTGAAGCAGAAGCTAGTATCTGCACCTATTCTTACTCTACCATCTGGTACGGGTGGATTTCAAATCTACAGCGTTGCATCGGGGAAGGGACTTGGCTGTGTTCTCATGCAACATGGGAAAGTGATCGCGTACGCTTCACGGCAGCTTAAGCCTTATGAAGAGAATTACCCCACGCATGATCTGGAACTTGCTGCAGTCGTGTTTGCATTGAAGATATGGAGGCATTACTTATATGGAGAATCATGTGACTTTTTCACGGACCACAAGAGCTTGAAGTATATATTCACTCAGCGTGAATTGAACATGAGGCAGAGGAGATGGTTAGAGCTGTTGAAGGATTATGACATTAATCTACAGTATCATCCCGGAAAGGAAAATGTAGTGGCAGATGCCCTTAGCAGGAAGTCCGGAATGATCAACGGCATTAGAATCGAAGAGGAAATCATAAGAGACTTGGAGAGACTAGACATCGAGTACATGGTACGTGGACAGCACGGTTACTGGGCTAATCTTAGAGTAGAACCCGAGTTGCTATCTAAGATCAAGGAAGCTCAGAAGGATGACGGAGAAATCTAGGCGATAGTACAGAATTTGGAGAAGCGGACAGAATTCAGAGTAGATGTAGATGGTATCGTATGGAAAGGCACAAGACTTTGTGTTCCTGATGACCAAGAACTTCGGGAAGCTTTGTTAGCTGAAGCTCATAGCTCCCCATTCTCGATACATCCTGGTTCAACTAAAATGTACCATGACATCAACCAGTACTTTTGGTGGAGTGGTATGAAACAGGATGTGGCCACGTACATCTCCAAATGTCTTACCTGCCAGCAGGTTAAGATCGAGCATAAGCGATCTGGCGGTCTCCTTCAACCGCTAGACATTCCAGAGTGGAAGTGGGATAAAATCACCATGGATTTTGTTACCGGTCTTCCGCCTACCAAAAGGAAGCACGATGTAATTTGGGTTATCGTTGATCGACTTACCAAATCAGCTCATTTCTTACCGATCAGCAAGGAAGATCCGGTAAGTAAACTCACAGATACGTACAGACGAGAGATCATGCGACTCCACGGAGCACCATCCAGCATCGTCTCAGACAGATATCCTCGATTCACTTCGCGCTTTTGGAAAAGTCCGCAGAAAGCTTGGGGTACACAACTTAAGCTTAGCACGGCTTTTCATCCTCAAACGGACGGACAGTCGGAGCGAACCATTCAGACGTTGGAGGATATGTTGAGGTCATGTGCGCTAGAATGGACGGGTGATTGGGACAAATACATCTGTTTGGTGGAGTTTGCATACAACAACAGTTGGCACGCAAGCATCAAGTGTGCTCCATTTGAGATGTTCTTTGGCAGAAAGTGTCGTGCCCCAATCTGCTGGGATCAGGTTGGCGATCGAACACTCGAAGGACCAGAAATCATAGAGATGACAAATGAGAAGATCGCAGTAGCTAGGCAGAAAATTCAGGAGGCACGGTCACGTCAAAAGAGTTACGCCGATAAGCATCGTAGGGATTTACACTTTAACGTAGGAGATCACGTCTTCCTTAAGGTTTCGCCGGCACGTGGTGTTAGACGCTTCGGGACTAAAGGGAAGCTCAGTCCTCGTTTCATCGGACCGTTTGATATCATTGAAGGAGTCGGTGAAGTATCTTACCGATTGGCATTACCTCCGCAGCTTTCGCATGTGCACAATGTGTTTCATGTGTCCTTACTCAGAGGATACCAATATCATCCCCTTCACATGGTTCAGTATCCACTGGAACAGATACGTGAAGATCTCACTTTTATAGAAGAACCCGAACGAGTTCTTGACAGACAAGAACGAGTCATGAGAAAGAAGACGATTCCATTCGCCAAAATTTTATGGAGGGTCATACCGAGCGGGAAGCCACTTGGGAAACGGAGGAGTCTATCCGGGCTTCTTACCCTCATTTCATATTTTGAATTCGGGTATGTTCTTATTTTCCAGTTTACTTTATCTATAATTCGGGGACGAATTATTCTTTTTAGGGGGGAAGAGTTGTAAAACCCGCATGCTTTTACCATGCATAGTACCCTTAGGATCGTACGTACTAGTTAAAAACTTTCCTAATATAGCATGATTACGATTACGTGTTAGGAGTTTACGTATTACGTACGTGTTAGAACACGATAAGTATTTTATATGCACGATCACGTAATAATTATTTAACAATAATTAATCACGAACATGCGATCACGAAATCACGAACGTAATTAAAACACGAGCTATTATTAATTACGTATATATGTTTATTACGAGCGTAATTAAATATATTAGATTATTGTATTTACGTAACGAGAACATTTAAAACACGAACATAAATAAACACAAACGAGTAACTAAATAACGAGACACGAAAAGAGGTACGGGAACCCCATGGGGGGGTCCCTACCCGCGGCCAAATAAGAGCAATGGGCCAAGCCCATTGTCAATTTTACTAAAAGGGGGTTATATTTAGTTTTCACTACTCAAATTAAGTTACAGAAGAATTTTTAAGAAAAACCTAAAACCCCTTCCTCCCTTGTTCTTTGTGCCGCCACCTACACATCACCATACGAGGTGATTCATTGATCTTGGATCTTGAAGATTTGTTGTTTGTTCGTGTTTGTTCTTCACCCTCTTGATCCACGAATACGGTAAAACCTTTTTAAACCTTTTATTTTAATTAAATCTTTTTATTAATTATGAACATGTGATGTTTTTATAAAAACATATTAATTAAACATAGATCTAACATGTTTTGATGATTAATTAAATCAAAGGGTCGATTTCAGGGGTGTTTTGTTTTGGCCGCAGGCTGCAACCGACCCCAAGGGGGTTTCGGTTTGCTTAGCCGACCACCACCAAGACCGTATGGTCTTGGTTGGTGCGTGTGGGTCCCACGGCAGCAAGGGGTACCCCGATTTGGTTCGGGGTACGATGTCGATTCATGTCCGGTTCATGTTTTTAAGCTTAGATCCGGTTCATGGTTATGTTAGTTTTTTTTATGTTATGAACTTATGTTAAAATTAAATTCATAAAAGATGTGATTAATTTAATAACATGACTTAGGTTAATTAATTATTAAAAATCATGGAATTATTTTAACCTAAGTATTTATATTATTAAGACTTATAATTAATTAACCATGGATATAATTAATTAATTAACATGACTTAGGTTATGTTATTAATATTTAATAATACATATTTTAACCTAAGTATTTAGTATATTTAATTAAAAACATGTTATACTTTAATTAAATATTATAACCTATAGTTTAATTAAATTACATGAAATAATTATTAAACTATACAATATATCATATGACTTAGAAAATAATCATGGAAACACTTAGGCTTATTTACTTAGCTTATTTAACCAGCTTATTTCTAATTTTGGAAACTTTCTATTTTTAAAAACTTAATTAAATAAGACAGTTAATTTATTTATGGAAACCAGTTATTTTTAGAAACTTATTTATTTAACGCAGCTAATCTATTCATGGAAACTTATTTAATTAAGGCAGCTAATCTACTTATGGAAACTTTCTATTTTTAGAAACTTATCTATCTTAAGCAGTAAATCTATTTTTGGAAACTTTCTATTTTTGGAAACTTCCTGTTTTTGGAAACTTTCTATTTTTGGAAACTTTCTATTTTTAGAAACTTTTTATTTTTGGTAACTTTCTATTTTTTTGGAAACTTTCTATTTTAGGAAACCTGCTATTTTTGGAAAGTTACTTATTATTACACAGTAAGTATAATAACACATGAAATACCAGAAATACTTAATCAGAATGAACAGAATATAAGATTTAACGCAGTTTAAGGATTTAAACAGTAAAATAGAGTAAGAACATATAAAATAAGCTAAGACATGACATAAAACCAGCTATGTATTTAGTAAGCAGATACTTATTTCATGTACGTATTTATGTAGCACTAGTGTTTCAGAAGTAGGATTCTCGCAGTTCGTCGTTCTCGTTCACTGGACATAAGGTACGGATTCCCGTCCTTTCAGTATAGACATTCTTTCCTTATTAGGATTTCCCCGTATGCAGCCAACTGTTTTCCCGTAGTATAAGTATGAGTTTGATTGCTTATGTTTAAATATGATTACCTGTAGCCATATACATGCATGACCAGTTTCACCTAGTTATGGAGGTACCATAACCATAACATTAGAGGCACTGATGTTATGACTTCACCACGGCGGAGTGATTGCTCGTGGCGTCCCTTCAGCTTTTGGTCATTTATTTATATTTATCATGTGGGGCGTATGGGTGCATCCTAGTTACACGTTTTTATTCAGGATTACATGGTGAATGTGGTGTGTGCCTTGCATCCTTCACAAGGAGCTGATCCGTCCTACCCATAAAACCAGTATATTAAATTTTAGGCAGCCCCTCTAATTTGCATGATGAGGTCACCCCTCCATTTATTCATGCACGGTGGATTTTCATGACCTATATTGGCTAATGGTAAAATATGACAAACAGTTTTATAAGATAAACATAAGACTTTCAAACTATAAAACTAGTTTTATGAAGACTTAACCAGGTTATTCGGGAATTAGTTTTCTTCCGCTGTTATTATTTTACATGCTTATCCTATTCATGCTTTATTGTACATCCGTGCACTGAGCGTATTGCTCAACCGTTTTCCTTTTCTATGTTCCCAAAACGACAGGTACTCAGGGACGCTCGTAGACACTAAGAGTACGTGCATATGGACTGGAAGCTGTCTAGCCTTCTTTACATTATGCATTTCCTTTCTTTATGATACTTATGCTTTGGACATTGTTAGTCCTTTTTCCTTTACTATACTATGTTTGTGTGTGATGAGCTTTACTTTTGGACTACCGATGTTTGATTCCGGTATTTTCCTTTATATGGTCAAGTAATGTTTAGACATTTTACCTTGTATGCTTTGATGACACGCCATAATTACTGTGATATTTCCATTTCCAAAATGGGGTGTTACAATAAACATCACTCCCATTAAGGATGGTGACAAAGTTTACTTTGGAGGCGGATATGGAACTATCACAGGCAAAGGAACTCTTCTCCCCAACAATTTGCATTTTGAAAACGTGTTTCTGGTAAAAGAACATGACTATAATCTATTTAGTGTATCACAAGTTTGTGATAACAAAAATAAGGTTCTTTTCACTATACCGAATGCTTGGTGTTGAGCAAGGATTTTAAAATATCAGATGAGAAATTCATTGATTATAGAACACCTAGGCATAAGGAAATTTATAATGTGAATCTTAATGGGATTAGGATGAATAATAACTTGTCATGTCTTTATGCTAAGGCTTCAGTTGATGAGAGTAATCTATGGCACAGGAGATTAGGGCACATTAATTTTAAAAATATAAACAGACTTATGAGACATGGCTTGGTTGATGGTTTGCTTGAAAAGGCTTTCCACAGTGACCACTCTTGTGTTGCATGCCTTAAAGGTAAACAACACAAGGTATCATTTAAGTCTAAACAGGTGCACTCTAGTTCTAAACCACTTCACTTGCTGCATATCGACGTGTTTGGTCCAACTAATATAGAAAGCTTGAATGGTAAATCTTACTGTTTTGTCATCACTGATGATTTTTCTAGGTTTACTTGGACTTTCTTTTTAGCTTTAAAAAGTGACACTGCTGATACTTTAATTAACTTTATTACCCAAATAGATAAGTCTGGTAATGAGGTTAAAATGCTTAGAAGTGATAATGGTGGTGAGTTTAGAAATAAGCTGTTGGATGATTTTTGTGCCAAGAAAGGGATTACTAGACAGTTTAGTGTTGCCAGAACCCCACAACAAAATAGGGTTGCTGAGAGAAAGAATAGAACCCTCATAGAAGCAACCAGGACTATGTTGGCTGATGCTCACTTTCCCATTACTTTTTGGGCTGAGGCTGTGAATACCGCTTGTTATGTTTAGAATAGAGCATTAGTCAACAAGATACATAACAAGACACCTTATGAGTTACTTTGGGGAAGGAAACCTAATATTGGTTTTCTTAAACCTTTTGGTTGTCATGTAGTTGTGCTGGACACTAGGGATGCCTTAGGTAAATTTAGTGCTAAAGGTGATGAAGGCTACTTCATGGTTATTCAGTGCAGAGCAAAGGATATAGGGTTTACATTAAGATGGAAAAACGTATACTTGAAAAAGTACATGTTAGGTTTTTAGAAAGTAAACCTAGTGATCCTGAAAGTAGTCCAAATTGGTTATTTGACTTGGAACCTCTCTCTAGGAATTTGAATTATATGCCTGTTACTAATCCAAACATTGTGAAGGTAACTTCAAATGTTGTGGAAGAACCAGTTGTTGATGTTTCAGGTACACAGGTTAATGAAGAGGTTGGATCACAAGTAGAGAAATCATCACCCATTCTTGAGTATGTCACTATTCCCATATGGACAGATGCATTTGCTGCTGCTGGAAAGGAAAATGGTGATCCCCAAGTATCACCAATTGACAACATGCATGATCTTTCAGGCGCTGACAAAGGAAAATCTGGCGCTGACAAGACAACTTCAGACGTTGATGGCTCAAACGTTGACAGCCATGATCCAGGCGTTGACAACTCTCTTGACCATATTTTCTCTTCCAATTTTGAACGAGGTGAACCTTCAAACAGAAATGGAGAGGTTCATTCAGATATTGAGGGAAGAGAGTCTGAAGAAGATATTGGTAACATGGAAGATGAGATTGAAGACAACAGACTTTTTGAGGGAGGAGTTCTTGCTTCTACAATGAAGGATCACCCATCTTCTCTAATTATTGGTGATGTGATGTCTCCTGTTCAAACTAGAAGATCTCATCAGAATCTTGGAGGATTTATTGCCAATATTCACAAGAAGGTTGATACCCCTCTTGTTCAAGCATGTTTGTTTGCTTGTTTTCTGTCACAACAAGAACCCAAGAAGATTTTTTATGCTCTCAAAGAACCAAGTTGGGTGGAAGCAATGCAGGATGAGCTTCACCAATTTACTATACAGGATGTTTGGGAGTTGGTTGATTGTCCCAGACATGTCAGACCTATTGGGACAAGATAGATTCTTAGAAACAAAAAGGATCAAAGAGGCATTATGGTCATAAACAAGGCACGTTTAGTGGCTCAAGGATATACACAAGAGGAAGGGATAGACTATGAGGAGGTCTTTGCACCAGTTGCAAGGATTGAGGCTATAAGTATATTTCTAGCTTATGCTTCCTGCATGGGCTTTACTGTCTATCAAATGGATGTGAAGAGTGCTTTTCTTTATGGCACAATTGTGGAGGAGGTTTATGTAATGCAGCCTCCTGGTTTTGAAGATTCAGAACATCCAGACAAGGTGTATAGAGTCAAGAAAGCTATGTATGGACTTCATCAAGCCCCAAGAGCATGGTATGGCACATTGTCCACCTATCTGGTGGAAAATTAATTCAAAAGGGGCACCATAGACCAGACCTTATTTACAAAGAAGACTGGTAAGGAATTCTTACTTGCCCAGGTTTATGTGGATGATACATCTTTGGCTCATCAAGTCCAAAGATAAGTGAAGACTTTTCCAAGCTTATGACAGACAAGTTCAAGATGAGTGCAATGGGGGAGATGAACTTCTTTCTAGGGTTACAAGTTCAGCAGAAAGAAGATGGTATCTTCATCTCTCAAGATAAATATGTAGCGGAAATCTTGAAGAAGTTTGGCTTTTCTCCACATGATAAAAGGGTCAGCACTCTTATGGATAGAGAACACCCTTGGGGAAAAGTTGTAGATGGAAAAGAAGTGGATGTGAGGCACTATAGATAAATGATTGGTTCATTGATGTATCTCACAGCCTCAAGACCTGACATTATGTTTGCTGTGTGTGCATATGCACGCCATCAAGTGACTCCCAAAGAGTGTCATCTTCATGCTGTCAAGAGAATCTTTATGTACCTTAGATGTTATCCAGACCTGGGATTATGGTATCCAAAAGATTCACCATTGGAGCTTATTGCATACTCAGACAGTGATTATGGTGGTGACAAGTTTGATAGAAAATCCACAACTGGTGGATGTCAGTTTCTTGGGAGTAGGTTAATTTCTTGGCAATGCAAGAAACAAACAGTGGTGGCCAATTCTACAACTGAAGCAGAGTATGTTGCAGCAGCTGCTTGTTGTGGACAAGTCTTATGGATTCAGAACCAGCTGTTGGATTATGGGTATAATTTCATGCATACCAAGATTTTTGTAGACAATAACAGTACTTTATGCATTATTAAAAATCCTGTACATCACTCTAAAACAAAACACATTGAAATTAGACATCATATTATAAGAGATTGTTTTGAAAAGGGTTTGATACAACCAGATAGGGTTGACACAGAAGAAAATGTGTCTGATTTATTAACTAAACCTTTTGATACTGGAAAATTTCAATACTTGGTAACTAGTATTGGAATGATCAATCTCACTTAATCTGTGTTTTGGAGTCTTAATGTAAAAGTATGTGCAGGATATGCATTGTTATTGGTCTGTTTGTGATGTTAGATTTTCCACTTTGTTTGTCTAACGCTGACAAAGGTTATCTTAACGCTGACAAGTGTTATCGTGACGTTGTCAGCAACATGTTAGTTTTGTGGTTTTTGATCTAAGTGTGCAGGCGTTGTTAGCATTGTACCATTGGATACAGAGTTGCTTATGGATCCTTGGAGAATCATTGGAGCATGTTTCAATTTATGGATGATGGTTGGAATATTTATATTCCTATCTTGACATAAATTTTTATTTACATGCATATTATTTGGCAACTTATGTATCACAGTTTAAGGGGAGGTTTTAGGAACCTTTAGGACTTTTGGGTATTCTTATAATACTCTTATCACAATTCTAGATTGTGTCCACAGGTGAGTATGAGTTAGTTTTCTATCTCATGAGGCACTGTAGCATGCAAAGTTGATATACTATGCATGCTGCCAAGACCTTTTTGGCCTAGAATTGGATGTGGTCTGTTGGGAGACTTAGGAATGATTTATATTGGGTTTACCTGGGAGTTACAAGGGATTTTACAAGATAACTTAACTGTTAAGAATTTTGGTTAGCAAGGGACACTAGAGGACTGTTATGTCTATCTTGCATAAGCAAGTGTGCATAACTGGACAGTGCTTGCCGCCCTATAATAATTTTCATTTTATAGGTTATCTTCACTAGGATAAATTACTTTGTTAAGGTCCTTTTTCATTTTTATTACTTTTATTTTTGGACGCTGACAAATATTTTACCAAACGTTGTTGTGACCAATTTAGACGTTGACATGGCTTTTGTAAACGTTGACAAGAATATAGCCGTTGGGCGTTGATGGGTTATTTTTGACCGTTGACACTCATTGGGTCCTACCCAGTTGTTATTTTTGATGAATTTTGGGGCCGTAATTTTGGGAGTAGATAACTTTTAATTAATGCACAAGATAACTTATTTGCTTTTCAATATTTTCATCATTATATTTTGAAAATACTTGCCTCATTTTTGACCAATCACATGTGCCTATCACTCCTATATATTTGGCTCCTATTTTTAAAACAGGGTATTCTCATATTCTTGTCTAACAATTTTCTCCTATAATTCATCTTTCATCAATCTTTCCCAAACAGCATTCTTCAACAATGGCACCAAAGTTTAAACCAAGTGACTTGGTATTGGGATTCAGAAGTCAGCACAATATGATTGCTTATTTGGAGGCTGATGATGCTATGTTTCCACAATACACTCAGATGGTGGGGTATTTGAATGCATCTCCTCTTAGGTATGCACTTTCTCATGCTCCTCTCATCCCTGTCACTCATATTAAACAGTTTTGGAACATTGTTAGTTCCTCAACGCTTAATAATGTGACTACATTAACAGCTATTGTTCATGGGCGTCATTGGGTGGTTGCTGAAGCCTTGGTTCCCCAGTTTTGCATCTTAATGATGCAGATGGTATAACCACTCTCCCCATTAATGAAATAGAACAAGGACTTCAGGCTTTGGGGTATCCTTTCCCTGATGAGGGTACTTTAAATAAATATCATAAACAAGAATTTCCCCCAGCCTGGAAGTACCACATACATGTCATCCTTCAATGTTTGAGTCCCAAATGTACTGCACATAATGAAATTAACAGATCTATTGCTAGTGCAATTGTGTGCATTATAAATGGGCAAAAGTATAATTTTTCTAAACTGATTTTTGATGGCATGTGTAAAAACAAGGGTATTAAGATGACTTTGGCTTATCCCATATTTTTACAAATGGTTTTTGATGAGCAAAATTACTGCACAAGGGATCATGGTGATTTTTATGAGATCGCTATGCAAAAGAAAGCTATTTTTAGTAAGATGAACTCACCCCCTCACCGTGACTTACCCCTCACCCAAGCTATGCTTGCTGTTATTGCAGTAGCACAACCTCAACCAGACCCAAAACCACAACTTGAACCAATACCAGACCCTTTACCTTCACCTCAACACATGGAACTTGATCAAGAATCCTTCAACGCTGACACATTACATGTTGGCGTTGACACTAGTAATCCAAACGTTGACACCTTTCCTTCACAGACCCAAACACCCCCTAACCTTCAAACTACTACCCAATCCACATCATCTTCTACACCCCCTGAATATAGGTTGCAAAAACGCCCAAGGACTACTGGAGTGTTCTCCTCTAGTCGTCCTAGCCATGTTGTAGAGAGAACCACCACCACAAGTGTGGTTCGTGCTATGGATGAGGTTGGGACTATTGGTACTCGCTTAGATGCAGGCCAAGCCATTCCTAACATCTTTAAGACCTCGTCCATTCCCCATGACTCTACTTTGGGAGGTCAAATACCCATTCTAGAGGAGGGCAGATTAGAACCATACACAATGATGGAATTGACGGCTGTCTGCATTAGCTTGCAAAAGCAAAATGCAGACCTGGTACAAACAGTCAGTACACAAGGCCTTGAACTCAAGCAATTGAGGGAGAGGATTGTTCTTTTGGAGGATGCTAACAATAGGCGTGGTATGGAGGATTCTTCCAAAGAGGAGGATAAGCAGATCCATGTGAGTGACAAATGCTCACATGATGGAGAATCTTTGGGTGTGGCTGAAGCCCTTACTCAATTGAAGAAGCAACCAGGTTTTGATACATCTTTGGTTACTCGTACAAACTTGAACTTGTCTTTTACAGCAATGATGGAGCAGTTCACAAGAGGCGCTGAGACAAGTAAGGTGAGCGTTGACAAGCAAAGTTTGGACGCTGACACACCAAGCGCTGACAAGAGTAGGTTGGGCGCTGACACACATAATTTGAGCGTTGACAGACCTACAAATATGGTTGGTGTATTACAGTCATCAGATATCATCAAGGAAGTGTCTTTACAGGTACCATCATCATCTTTACCCATAATTGATCCATTATATAAGGGTAAATGAATTTTGGTAGAAACAGAAGTTCCAAAGGATGCAGCCCAAGTAGAGTTTGATTCAAAGTTGGCTGCACAACTTGTGGAACAAGAGATGAAGAAGGTTAGTGAATAACCATTTGTTGTTACTTCTGAGGAACAAGAAGGAAGTGATGAAGGAAGTTCAGATTCAAGTGTTATGATAATTGAACAACTAGAAAGACTTGAATATGGTGATGAATTGGCAAGAGAGAAGCTTAGAGAGTTAAAGTTGCAAGTAGATTATGATATGCCAGAAGTTGCTTAGATGTACCATGCTTGGGAAGATAAGGTTATGGAGAATCCAGATATGACAATTTCAGATCAAATTTGGGGATTGGAGATTCTTCTAAGAGTTCCAAAAGACCGCAAGGTAATTCTGAAGCATAAGGCTAGCAATGTTTTCTCACTGCTGAAAAGAGATAGAAGGGAGCTTTACTACATGTTGCTCAGATGTCATGGAAAAGGATGGACCTTTAAGAAATTGCAGGGATTATCCTTTGAAGAGTTGGAGTATAAAGCTTATCCCATTTGGGCAACAGTGCAGGAAATGAATACTATCAGACTTCTCTCAGATGAAAGGAGAGAAGAACTTGCAGAAGAGATGGAGATTCAAAAGGCAATGATTGTTCCAAGGCCTTTGAAGAAGGGAGTTCCACTTGAGTTCCTTAAAGATATGGATAAATTGAATCCCAATGAAGCTGTTCTTAGAAGGAGCATTGAGCTCTCACCCATGGAAGCTTCAGATATGTTACAAGTGTTACCTCTTGATGCCAGAAACCCTATCATTAGCTATGAAGAAGATGCAAGTGGGTTTTGGATGATTGGCAGATATGGGAAAGAGGTACACACATTTACTACTCTTATGTCTCTCTTTGCAAGTATGGATAGGGAAGACTTGGCAGACCTTTGGAGGTTACTGTTGGCCAAGTATGAGACTGAACCACCTACTTCAGTCAATGGAATAAATCTTTGGTCAACATTCAAAAGAATGTGTGCACCAGAAGAAGAAGATCCTGTTTGGAAGGATCTTGAGGATGATATCAGTGGACTTCAATGGCGTTTGTATTCAGCTGCTGGTGTGAATTATTTGAGTTCTACAAAGTTTGCTGAGTATCTTCTTGTAGATGCTGAGTATCCCATGTCCAAAGAGGTTTTGGACAAGATGAAGACAACACAGTTGGAGACTGACTATTCAAGTGACGTGGTCAAAGATTTGATTAGACATGTTTATTACCAATATGATAAGATTTGTAAGATTCATCCTAGTTCTTAATTTTTATTCAGAACCTTGATTGCTAGAGTAGATATCAAGTTTAGGGTAGGATTGTTGAGAATAAAATGTAGCCAGTACACTTGAACGCTGACAAGAAGAAAACAAGCGTTGATAAGAAGAAAACAAGCGTTGACAGATCAAGCGTTGACAGGAAGAAGTCAAGCGTTGATAGGTTGAAGTTAAGCACTGATAGAAAGATATAGTCTACGCGTATTATGTTTCTAGTTTGTTTCTAGTAAAGATAGGATCAACAATGTATTTTCTATATTTATCTTTACCTAGAATAGCTGATACGTAGACTCTTGTACAAGGCTTCTTATGTCTATAAAATAAGACCTTTAGATTTTGTTTCATATAAGTTTTCATACGTTTAACACTTTCATTGTATGCAAGTTTGTTATAATCAATCAAGTGAAAGTTTGTTTTACAATTGTTTGTGTGTTCTTGTTTGAGTATTAATTCCGCATAATACTTAAATTGTTTTATACACAACAAAGTTTATCTACGTGTTTAACTTGATTTAATCTCGTTTACACAAGCTAAATCGATCTAAGTTTGGGATCAACACTTGTTTCATGACTCCTCCGTGACGAGAGTGATTTCTCGCGGTGTCCCTTCACGTTACATGTTATATATTTAGTTGCCCATTATTATTATTATGGGGCGTATGGGTGCATCCTAATTTACATGTTTACACGTACATGGTGATTGGTTTGGTGTGTGCTCTACACCCCATCGCATTAGAGTTGATCTCTCCACCCAGGTTACTATTAATAGAGGTCACCCCTCTGTTGCAAGACGAGGCAACCCCTCTATTTATTCATGCACACATTGATGATATTATATTGCATGACATGTTATGACCTATATTAGCTCGTGGGCATCTACTTATACTACATGTACAACTCATGACAATTCAGTTATCCTTCATGTTTCATAAATTATCTCCCAGGTTTACTCAAGATATGCACGTTATTTCCGCTGTATTTCATATTTATTTCTCATGTTATTATTATTCTATCATGTCATTATATCCGTTCACTGATCGTATTGCTCAGCCTTATTTTCTTTTCATGTCTCATACGGTAGGTACCTACAGACAAGCTTGAGCATTGAGAGTATGTGCTTAAGATGATAGCTACCTTAGACTCCTTTCCTTTCTGCATTTTAAATACTTATGCTTGGTTGAATACATGTTTTTTCCTTTCTACTTCCTTTACATTATGCATGTTGAGTTTATGTTGGGAGTCGATGTTTGATTCTGGCTTTCCTGTTGGTCTTTTATGTCTTTATGACGTTATGCCTTTATTATTCTTTGATGACACGCCATGATTGTGACATAACGGCCTCCTTGTCAAAGTGGGTCATTAAAATTATGGGATCAGAGCCAAGGCTTCGACCTTTAGGCTCTAAAACTTGACCTGTGACAATTAGGTAGTCACCGGTATCTTCCTAAACCAACGTTTGTTATCTTCCATGTATTGATATTTTTAGAACCTTGTTAGTTCTTATCCATAATGTTTTCTCTTCAATTTTTATTAGTATGGATTGAACCATAGTCATCCATGCTTAGTCACATGTTGTTAGTCCCTATGCATGATGTTTTCTTTTGAATTTTGACTAGTATGGATTGAACCATAGTCGTCCATACTTAGTCACATGTTATTGGTTCCTATATATCCATGATGTTTTCTCTTGGAATTTTGACTAGTATGGACAAAACCATTACCGTTCATACTTAGTCACATGTTTCTTCATTTCACATTTTAGACTAGTATGGGTTGAACCATAGTCGTCCATACTTAGTCGCATGTTTATGTCTTTTGAAAGTTTTGTCTGGTGCGGGCTGAACCATAGTCGTCCACACTAGTCATTGTTGGATCTCAGTTGATTATGCTTTCATGCTTCTTTATGTTGATGATGCTTTCATGTCTTCATGTTGATTATCCTTGCATGCTTCCATATGTTTATTTTTCTTTCATGCTTCTTCATGTCGATTATGTTTTCATGCTTCTCTATGCAAGTGGATTTATGTCTATGCTGGATTAGCTTTAATGAATCGATTTTGCTAGGTTCAGTTGTTGTTCTCGGTATCTTAACGAATTGATCTAGGTTCTATGTGTGACTCTACTGTTTTTGGTGAAACGAATATTTTTGGTTGTTTTTAAATAAAATGTGCAAAACAATTAAGTAAAAGGGCAAGTAAAGTAAATCTAAGTCTAATTAAAATAAAGGGCAAGTATCTAAAAGCGTGACGAGAAATTAAAGGACACTAAAAGTAAATAACGCAAACTTAAATCTAACTAAGGCAAACTTAAAACGCAACTAAAACTAAAACTTAAACTAAGGCAAGGCTAAAATAAATCTAAGGCAAATAAACTTAAAGTGCGAGTAAGGAAAAAAAGCGGGAAAAATAAAGTTCGAAATTAAAAAGCAGAAACTTAAAAACTGAAATTAAAGAAACCTGAAAATCAGCTTATCCGGAATAATACCCTTATTCGGAATAAATGGCTTACTCGGAATATGTCACCTATCCGGAATAATCCTCTCTATTCGGAATGTTTCTTGATCCGGAATAATATTCCGAATAGAATACCTTACTCGGAATATGTCACTTATTCCGAATAGAAGCTCCTTATCCGGAATATCTCCTCTATCCGGAATATACTTGTTGTTCGGAATGTTTGACCTATCCGGAATATTCTGCCTATTCGGAATAATTCCCCTATCCGGAATATTCTGCCTATCCGGAATAATATATTGATCCGGAACTTTTGGTTGATCCGGAATATTATTACGAATAAAGCCTTTGATTCGGAATGTTTTAATATTCCGAATAAGCACCTTGATGCGGAATAAATATTATTCCGAGTAAACCCAACTGATCCAGAATATCCAATATTCCGGATGAACAGACCTTGAAATCCTTCGTTCGGAATGTCTAGGAACATCAGAACCTGGGAATACAGAAACAAACACCCCGAAGAACAAGGAAACACAAAACTATACGGATCTAATAAAAACTAAGCAAAATCAACCACAAGATTAAATCAAACTAGTGAATAAACATCTATTAATCATAAACAATCAATCCAAAACAATCAAACTAACAAAACTAATCAAGATAATCAAAACCCACTTAATCAAAATAAAAACATAAGAACATGAACAATAAACATAAAGATTAAAGAAAGGTAGAATGAGATCAAACAATAAAGATAAAGACTAACAAGAATTAAAGGAACACTTACTTGAAATTAAATGGTAATTAAGGTGCAAAGCAAGTATTTAAATTTGACAAGTAAATAAATGACAAGGTAATTAAAAGTGGAAGAACTAATTGTCACTATTAGCCAACAAAAATGAAAAGATTAATCCTAATGACTATTTATAGGGGAGGATTAAGGAGTGCTTAGGAAGCTTCCTACCCTCTTTCCTTTCTCCTTAATTGCATGCTTAGTCCTTCTCTTCTTAATCTTTTGTTAATTGCACCATTAGTCCTTAAGCCTTTTAATCTTCTTAATCTTGGACTTTAAATGGCTTTGTCTCGGGATTTCTTCAAACTCGTCTTGTAATTCTTCAATAAATTAGACTTGAGTTTTTCGGCTTTTGATAAACTTCCGTCTTTTGACTTTTTCTTTGATAAATCTTCAGAATTGGTCTTGGACTTCCGTTCTTTTTGCACTCTTGACTTCTTGACTTCGTCTTTCGTCTTTTTCTTCGATAAAAGCCTGTGAATGCCCGTGTTTTCTCCACTTTTCACCTTTTCGTCCTAAATCACAACAAAAACACAAACCACGCATAATTCCGACATAAAAGACATAAAATACACGTTTTGGCTCGGTTATTATTGTAATTAAGTGGTAAAAAGGATGGGTGTTTACACACCTATCACTAGGCTATCATGTTATTATCTTCCATGTATTGTTATTGTAACCGTTTAATCTTTACTTTTGTAAGTCGACTCTCGATCATCTCATGTGTATTCCATTTACCGATGTTACTCAAGTTACTTATGCTGCTCACAGCTTGGAGATTCTACAGGACAGAGATGAGTATGATGGATCAAAGCGACCAGACAAGAAGTATACTTCATCCATCTGACCTTACCATCTTATTGAATGTATTTACCTTCTCATTTACATATCATGCACCATTCAACTATACCTTTCAGGAATAAGAGTGGAGACCAGTACCCGCCAGCCATTCAACAGAGTAGTTACAAGAATCACGGCCAGATTAATAACCGTCATGGATCTGACAAGTGAGGCGGTAGTTCCAGCTACCGTAACAACACCAACTACTCTGGCAATAACAACAAACAAGAACCATACCCGTGCGTTGCACGGGTAGATTGTTATATATAAGTTAGAAATTGTTATCATCATTTATCAAAGTGATTTTAGTAAGCTACTTTGAGACATCTACTCTTTTTATACTTCACTTAGTAACTTTATAATATACAAATATAAACGTCCATCTCTTGTACGTTAATCCAATGTTTTGAAAAACGGTTTTTAAATTGACTCGGTCGAGTCACTGGTCCGGATCGACTCGGTTCACCCGGACCAACCCGATTTTTTTTAAAAAAAATCCTTATACTTTTACTAATTAACAAAAGTTATATATAAAAATCATAAAAATTTCCGTATATTAAACGTGAAAATCATTTGTCAAACAATATAATATGTAAAAATAATTTTTCATCGTAAATACGTAAAATTTACAATTTTTTCAAAAAGATATCAAAAAAATCAAAACCTGGCCTGGTCTCGAGAACCGAGTTGACACGGATCACCCTAAACCCGGCAGGTCTAACCGGATTTAGAAAATATAAAACCCGAGTCAATATGATCCGTTTTTTAGCTAAAATCTAATCAATCGATTGACCTGTCCAACCTACCTGAGTCTGATAACATTGCGTTAAACTAAAAATGCCACTATTTTTCAAATTGCTCCATACACCACGACATATTTAATTATAATACTCGGTTACTCAATTGAACTAAAAAACATGAGGTGCTACGCATTATTTCAAAATGTATATAAGAAGTCAGACTAAAAGTTGCTAGTTACATACTCGCATGTTAAAAAAAAAGTTGCTAGTTTTTAAAATGATTTATTTGAACAAACTTGTTTTAAAGATAAATCACTTTAAAGAAGTCAAACTAAAAGTATAATATGTCCGCTCCATTTATGTCTTCGATACTTCCAATGTCACAAACACACACACCAACCTTCAATATAACAATAAATCATCATTTATCCTTCTTGATCCCATCTGAAATATTACAATCAGTTCACCAAACTCAGATCAATAATATACCTCCATGACGATGCAAAATCAAACACAACAATCATCAATTAAACTCTAACTCTTTTAATCTTATCACCAAGATTGAAACATAAATAATGAAGACAACTTACAGTACTTTTTCTGCTTAAACTCGAATCACAAACATGACCACGTTTTATTATTCCTACTAAGAGCCATTCGATCCATCAATGGAGTAAAGAACCAAGAAGTATTCATCTTCGAGATCTGTTAATTAGTATCGGGTAGGTGCCTTATAATTGTTTGTGTGTCTTTTATATTGAAACAATTATATGTTATAACAATTTTGTTAATAACATATCTTTGTGATGATAATGGTTCAAACCTAAAAAATATTAAAAGATTTTTTTATCAAAAGGTTAAACCTCCCTCAGATTGATGTTTTTGTTCTTTCGAGTCTCTTGTAATGTTGGAGTTAGATGTTTGGGATGAATAAAACAATAAGTTATGCTAACTTTTATAGTGTGGTAGTGACTGACGGTGCTTAAAGTGCAACACTGAATTATCGGAAAATTTTTGCAAGCTAGGTAAAAGTAGGCTATGAGTAGATTACTTTTATACTTATCTTCACACACCTGATAACAAAACGTGTTATAATTCATTGCATATCTTCTCAACTGAAAACCTGAAATGGGGCATGAGTATAAGTGGCCCAGATTAATTTGGATGTGAATTTATACGGTGTAGATAGTGCCATGTCACATTTTTTTATCTCTGCTTCGCCGACAATAAATAAGTTAGATCCCTCCTTAAACTTTTTGGGTTTAAACTGTTGTGTAACACGATTTTATCATTGCAACATGATAACAGAAACTCCGATAATGGACGTGACAAAGATACAAGGGTCAGCAGTCCAATCGAGCATCAAATTTTGGTATTATGACCTAAATTTTCAACTCTATTCGTTTTCACATCTTAAGACACATGTCAAGATACATGTCTCACGTATATCTCATGAAGACACAAGTCAAGACCCATGTCATGATACATGTCTCACGTATATCTTCTGAAGACTCATGTCAAGACACATGTCAAGATACATGTCTCACGTATATCTCCTAAAGACATATGTCAAGACCCATGTCAAGAAACATGTCTCATGTATATTTCCTGAAGACTCGTGTCAAGACATATGTCAAGATACAAGTCGCATGTATATCTTCTGAAGACCCATGCCAATACACATGTCAAGACACATTTCAAGACATGTGTCTCATGTACATCTTCTGAAACAGGTTCTCAGCAGTCCAGGTGCCCTCCGAGGGGTATACCTACCTTGTTGTGCCACGTGAGGGCGTGAACACCCAGGAAAATGTCGTCATGCTGCCAGTACTTGCTTCAAGTACAGAAAGACTGGCCACCTTCAGCAAGGTTGCAAGAAGGACACTAATGCTAGTACATCAGGTCATGCTCACAAGAAACCTAATGCATCCGGCCGTGTCTTTACAATTACACAGAATCAGACCACTAAGACTTTAGATACCATAACTGGCATATTGTTCATGTTTGGACACGCAGTGTTCGCTCTGTTTGATACGGGCACGACACATTCAGTAATATCTACGGCGTTTATTTCATGTATTGTTATGACACCCACATTACTTGATCATGTACTATGTATATCCATGCTCATGAAATAATCTGTTCGTATTACCCATGTATATAGAGATCTTCCTTTACAGTGTGATGACAAGATCCATCCTGTTAACTTACTTTCCTTGGACATGTGCGAGTTCGATATGACTCTGGGTATAGACTGGTTAGCAGCACATCACACTACGATTGATTGCCATTTATATCGAGTTATATTCGGAGATAGTCATGCTCCTGCATTCATTAATCATGGTTTCCTACCGAGAATATCAGTGCATATCATTTCTGCTTTATAAGCACGTACCTTATTATCTCATGGCTACGAAGGTTTTCTAGCCACCATTCATGACACGACTGTTGATGTCCCTTATATTCATGATCAGTCGATTGTGTCTGAGTTTCTTGATGTATTTCATAGGAACTCCCAGGAATACCTCCCATCCGCGAGGTTGAGTTTGGCATCGAGCTTGTGTCTGGTGCTGAACCTGTCTCAAAGGCTCCTTATCGCATGGCTCCCATTGATATAAAGGAGTTGAAAAATCATTTGCAAGAGTTGTTGGAATGAGATTTCATTCTTCGAGTGTATGACCATGGGTTGGACCGGTTTTATTGTCAAAGAAGAAGGACGGTAGCATGAGATTATGTATCGACTAGCGTAAAATGAACAAGATCACTAGCCGTAATCGTTATCCTCTTCTACGTATTGATGACTTATTTGATCAACTACAGGGCAGTAAACAATTTTCCAAGATTGATTTACGGTTAGGCTACCATCAGTTGCGAGTGAAAGAACAGGACATCTCCAAGACTGCTTTTCACACGCGTTATGGTCATTATGAATTCGCGGTTATGCCTTTTGGCCTCGCGAATGCTCCAAATGTATTTATGGATTTAATGAAACGATTCCTCCATGAATTTTTAGACAAGCTCGTTATTGTGTTCATTGATGGCATCCTGATCTTCTCTATGTCTAGAGAAGAGCACGAGGATCATCTTCACATGATTCTACAGATTCTACGACAAGAGAAATTGTATGCTAAATTTTTCAAGTGCAAATTCTGGTTGAGTAAAGTGGCATTTCTGGACCACATTGTTTTAGCAGAAGGGACTACCATGAATTTGGAAAAGTTTAAGGCTACCACCAAATGGCCGAGACCGACGTTTGTGACTGAAGTACGTAGTTTTCTGGATTTAGTTGGTTACTAACATAGAATTGTTTAAGGTTCTTACGGTTAGCCTTACCCATGACTAAGCTTATGCATAAGGGTGAGAATCCTACACTATATTATGTGTTCTAGTGGATCCTACACTAAGAGAGGCTTTATTGACCGAGACTCATAGTTCTCCAATTTCTATTCATTCGAGTTCTACAAAAATGTATAATAATGTCAAACAACATTTTGACGAAGCAGTATGAAACAAGGTGTAACTACTTTTGTATCTAAGTGTCTAAATTGACAACATGTTAAGATAAAGCACCAGTGTGCTAGTGGTTTATTACAGCTGTTAGAAATTCCCAAATGGATGTGGGACAAGATATCCATTATGTCTATAACACACGTAGTAGTTTAGTAAGTTTACGCTTTGAATAAAAGTCGTTAAAGATGAATTTTGGAAATGCTACGATAATTTAAAAAAGAATTGCGTGAGGGCACGACAATGGTTTAGTATGGGAGTGATAAGATCGAAATTATACATGGTCTCATCGTCCAAATAGGACTTAAAACACTTAATTATATCATAAAATACCAGAAAATATACTTGTATTTGTTTATTGTGTATTTTAGGTAGGAATATTGAGAAAAAGACAAAAAGATCACAAGAAACAAAGAAAAACGAACATCGGAAACGAAGCCGCACAATAAACAAGACCCGATTGTTATTTTTCAAGAAAGTCCCTCATGTTTGAAGATTGTACAAGTTTGGTCCTTGAAGAATTGAACACTTGTCACTTTTGGCCCTTGTAAACCTAAAAAATTACTAAGGAGTCCTTAAAGTTTCAAGTAGTTACATTATTGGCCCTTGAAGAATCTCCAAATTGCCAAAATAGTCCTTATTTTATGATTGCTAATATTTGGAGGACTAAATTGTCAATACCTTAAAGATGTTATAAAGGAGAAAAGCCCTAGTTCTGTTTGGAAAATATGAAGAAGTGAAGTGACTAATTGCTAGAACATTGGGGGGTTAAACTACCAAACCCATAGACCTTACCCACCACTCCCCCTCTTCCATGTCACCTTAAACCTACCCATAACCAATTATCCAAACCAGGTTTGCCAGTTCAAATTCCACCTACCACTTCCTCATTAAATTAATAAAACTTTTTAAAATTATATTAATTTAATGTAATTGCGCCTAACACATTCACTAATCATAAACCAGATCAAAACCCCTCTTGATAAGAACATAAACCCTAAATTAGGTTTACCATTAATTTGATAATCACATTCCATCTTTTCCAGATATAAGATTAAGGCTATACCACACCTATCCTCACCTAAAACCCTCTCACCAGCATACCCACATGTTCACATGGACCCTCCCTTGCCCGTCCACATCCACCCCATTCCCCAAACCTGACCAAATCAATAGCTGAGGATAAAAACTTGTTCCCAAAATATTTCTCAACGTCCCTGATCACCTCTATAGTTGTCAACCCATGTGCTAATCCTAGAAGTCACAAGATGACCCAATTGACCAAGACTGACCTTTTTCTTAGTTTTGAAGACAAGGGCTTTATTGGAATACAACATTTAGGGTTTTAGCATTCTTCTTTTTTCTTCTAGAGTCAATGTAGTCCCATGTATAAGGACGTTTAGGACTTACATTCAATTTGTTCCAGAATTTGCCAAAAATTTCTTGTAATATAAAGTGTAACACCCCCATTTTACCTTATAGCAGTGGAAGCTAATTTTTGGGGTATTACTATCAAAGTATCATAGTCATAATAATAGAAAATGCTTAAAAACATTTTTATAAATATTAACGTCATCATTCATTTATTTAGAGTTAATAAAAACAAATGTACAATAATGTACAACACATGTTTTTCCCAAAGATCTAGTTTTATTTTCTATAATGATAACTTTATTCAAGACACCACCATCCGCAGCCCGCCAGTCCTCATTCACCTGAAATATATGCCATAAAGTCAACACAATTGTTGAACGAATTCATAGGTTTTTAAACAATATTTGAATACAAGTACGACTCTAGGGCTACATTATTATAAACCCAACTTTTTAAATTCATCAATTCATATTGCACTAGCTCATGACCCTACAACTAGACATTATCAGGAAAACCCAACAAATTTGTCCTTAATTGGGAAGCTTGTCAGACTATCCTAAATGCAAAATAAAGCCTATATGTTTAGCCTAGGTAGGAACCATTAGAGGCTAGCAAGTGTGACTTGCCCAGATAGGAGATGTCAGCCTCCAATAGTACTATTCACAATATTATGCTCATTAAATTATTAGCAGTCCAGGATTAAAAAGGGGCTTAACGTCAACTTGTAAACGTAGTATCAATATTAATATAGGCAACATACAAAAATACTTGTATTTCAGTTTTAGCATATATCCCCCTCACGGGTTTTCAAATCATTTATAAAACTTTAAACGTGAGGCTGTGAACTCACCTTAGCCTAGAGAGTCTTGATTAAATCAGCTATACTCAATCACAACCTTCTCACAGTATATGAGTTAACACATAATATATAGATATATCAAGTCATACACTCTGAGTTCAATCTTTTATTATTTCATGTATTTATTCTTTGATTCTTGTATTTTATTATTATAGTATCATTGTTCGGGCCATTATACTTAGAATCCATTCTATAAACGTTTGAGGAGCGAGGTCACTTTAAATCGTAAACCCAACCACTCAGTCAGAACGTAATATCGATAAACATTTAAGAATTCTCTCTGACCTCTCTCTAAAACTTTCTCTCTCTAACTTAAAAACCCTAAAGTATTTTATTAAGAATCATCATCTAATTTAGATCCAACCATGGGATCTTGAATTTTATTTTAGATCCTTTTTCTCCTATTCATTATAAACAAATTGATATATCATTTTACCATAAAATCATTCTTATTCACCAATTTAAATCCATTTTATTAGTGGTTATTACTGTTCGTATTTTTCCCTCTTTCTTAAACCATTTACAATCATTTCATTAAACCTTCCTAAACCTCGTACTGTTCATTATGATTCATGTCTGAATCACAACAAACCCCAATGGTTAATCCACCTCCGGTGGTTAACCCACCTAGTAGGAAATCAAACAGGTCTCTTAAACCTGTGAAAACTACTAGGAATATGAATCTTGATGCTATGAATACCATGAAGTATATGGATAAAGACTTTATGTCTAACTCCATAGGTGTTGTATTGAAAAAAGGTGTTAGTACTCGTTCTAGTGCTAAAGTGGGTGAGGATGCTGATTATATGGATGAGGTGGGTGGTGATGTTGGTGTTATTGGTGATGGAGATTTAGGCAAAAATGCATCAGTTAACTCAGGGGACGAGACTATGTCCTTTTGGGGGCCAAATAAGGAGAATATTGTTGGTGAAGGGAATAGGGGTGAATCTCAGCCTGTTGTTTTAAATGGGGTAAGTAATATAGCTAGTGATGTATCTGGTACTTTTGTTGATAAGGTGTTGGTTGCTAATGATAATGAATTAAATGATAAGCTTAATTGTGTCCCTAGTGAGATGCCGGTTCCATTTAGTGAAAATAATGTATTGAATCCTGAGGCTAATAGTGTTGCTAATCCTAGAAGTCCTACTAAGGTTAGTTTTGGTGGGGTTAAGAAATCTGGAATTTTTAAAGTAAATGAAAGGGATAGTTCTAGTGGTATTAAGTCTGTGTCGAATTTTGAAGTTGGGGAAGGAAGTAAGGCTAATAATACGATTATAAGTGATAAGGATTATGTGGCAAAGAAACCTTTTTCTTTCCTTACTACTGTTATGGGTAATTATGATACTAGCAATAGGAGGCTTTCTTACTTTCCTGGTACCGTTAACAGCACGGGGAAGGAGGTGGCTGCTTTGGACTCTGTGATGGTGGATGCTAATGATAGATGGGGGTTGACGTTAATTGGTCATTTTGTAGGATATCGTATGAGCTATAGTGAACTTATGGGAAATTTAAGAAGGATGTGGAGACCATATGCTCTTGATAAAATAATTATGAACAATAGTGGGTTATATTTCTGTAAGTTTAAGTCGGCTGATGAAATGCAAAATGTCTTAGAAAATGGTCCTTGGTAGGTTGATAGCAAACAATTTTTTTTCAAAAACGGGAGCCTGGTCTATGTTTATCAAAGCCCAAACTATCTAAAGTGCCGTTATGGGTAAAAAATTTTGATGTTCCTTTGGAAGCATGGAATGTGGAGGGTATTAGTAGAATCGCAAGCAGGGTTGGTGATAACGGGCTTTTAGCCAGTATGAAAATTTCGTTGTTCCAGTCTCTTCGAATTGATCCTGGTTTAACTATGCGACTCAGTTGTTCTTTGGTGAAACAAATAATTGTGTCGTTGTAGTAATTAAAAAGTGCGAGACTTTAAAGTAAATCTAACTCTAATTTTAAAATAAATGACAAGTATTTAAAAGTGTGACGAAAATTAAAAGGCACTAAAAGTAAATGACGCAAACTTAAAACTATCTAAGGCAAACATAAAACGCAACTAAAACTTAAAACTAAGGAAAGGCTAAAATAAATCTAAGGCAAGTAATCTTAAAGTGCGACTAAGTAACAAGGTGGGAAAAGTAAAGCTTGAAAATTAAAAATTAAAAACAGAAACTTAAAAGAAACCTGAAAATGCTCATTCGGAATAATACACTCATTCGGAATAAACATTCATCCGGAATGTCACCTTCGTTCGGAATGTTCTTCTTCACTCGGAATATTAACCAAAAACCTTGATTCGGAATGTTGGTCTTGACTCGGAATATTCTGTTCGTTCGAAATGTTCTGAATAAAGCCTTAATCCGGAATAATAAATTATTCCGAATAAAAACCTCCTTGATCCAGAATGTTAGATATTCCGGATGAACAACCTTTGATTCGGAATGTTCCGACCGAACTCCCTTGATTCGGAATATCGTCCTTGGTTCGGAATAAGTTCACTGATTCGGAATATCAAGTTATTCTGAATGAAGTCCACTGATCCGGAATATCTTCCTTGGTTCGGAATGTTTGGTATTCCGAATGAAAGGCTTGATTAAGAATATTTGGTGTTCCGAATGAAAGGCTTGATCCGGAATGATTAGCTTGATCCGGAATAATAAATTATTCCGAATAAACACCACTGATCCGGAATGTTTGCTTTGTTCGGAACAATCACAAGATCACCTTGATTCGGAACAATTGCTTAGCTGGTCCTTGATTCGGAATATTCCTGGGAAACAGTACCGGGAAAAACAAATAACGCGAAGAACAAGGAAACAAAAAGCTACACGAATCTAAATAAAATTAATCAAATTAAGCCAAAAGATTAAACAAGACTAATCAATAAACATCTACTAATCATAAACAAACAATCCAAAACAATAACACTAACAATAATAACCAAAATAATCAAAACCCACTTTAATCAAATCAATAAAAACATCAAAAACATGAACATGAACAATAAAGCATAAAGATTAAGATCAAACAAGAAAGGAAGATAGGAGATTGACAATAAAAGTAAAGATTGACAAGAATTAAAAGGAAACTTACTTGAAATTAAAGGTATTTAAGGTGCAAGACAATGTATTTAAATTGACATGTATTTAAAAAACAAGTAATTAAAAGGTGGAAGACTAATTGTCACACTTAGCCAACAAAAACTAATGAAATGAAAATGAATCCTATTTATAGGAGATTAGGGAGGTGCTTAGGAAGCTTCCTCCCCTCTTTCTTCTTTCCTTAATTGCATGATTAAGTCCTTGTCTTCTTAATTCTTTGACTTTAATGACTTTGTCTCGGGATTTCTTTAAACTCGTCTTGTAATTCTTCAATAAATTAGACTTGAGTTCTTCGGCTTTAATTAAACTTCCGTCTTTTGACTTTTTCTTCGATAAATCTTCAGAATTGGTCTTGGACTTCCGTTCTTTATGCACTCTTGATTTCTTGACTTCGTCTTTTGTCTTTTTCTTCGATAAAAGCCCGTGAATCCCCGTGTTTTCTCCCGTTTTCACATTTTCGTCCTAAGTCACAACAAAAACACAAACCACGCATAATTCCGACATTTATGACATAAAATACACGTTTTGGCTCGGTTATTATTGTAATTAAGTGGTAAAAAGGATGGGTGTTTACACACCTATCAAATCCCGTACACTTGACCATTGCAATGTCCTCATGCAATGCATTAGTTACAAAGCACGATTATACTTTTCATCATAATCAATCCACGTTGGCCTTTATTAAAGAGATAGAAAATAATAAAACAAGTAAAGAAATAAAAAACATACCTTAGGGTTTTGAAAATGTCATGAATGATCATCATCCTCAAGTTTTCACTTTCTCCAAACCAAGCTTAAAAACGAGATCATTGTTATTATAAGTTAGCAAACTAACATGAACTCATGTGGGCCAATTATTTACTTAGACTCCCTTATTCCTAGGTGTATCTCTTATATTTTATTGTTGTCTTGAATGATCACGAGGATGCATTGTTGACTTATTTCGATAGTTATTATGCTGAAAATAAAGTGGGACGATTTAATCAATAGTTAGCTAAAGGACAAAATATTTTAAAACTGCTTCTCGGGACCTCATAAGGTTCATATCTTGACATAACTTGCTTCGCGATTTGAGACCTTTCTCGGACCGATATTTGGCAGCGACTTCATACTTCAAAGTTGAGAGACGTTCATGAAATAATGTTCTTCTCTTCATAATAGGAATTTCTTCACTTGAAGTTTTGAGAGATTCTTCATACTTGGACCACGACTTCTTCATTTTTCTCCAATCTTTATTTTGGACTTTGATATACAACGATCCGCCTCCTTTTAGGACTTGGATCTATTTATCCTCATACCTTGTTAAGGCCTTTTCGGATAGACTTCTCCATGATCTTTTGGGGAGTACTTGCTTTTCGTCGTGTGTCTCGATCCTTCATATTGATCTTTGATAAATGATTCTTCACATCACTTGGGATCTTTAGCAACAAAATGTAGCCCTCATGCCTTGTTAGGGCCTTTTTGGACTCGCCAATCTCTGCATCCCGCTTCAATAAGTTATGCCTTGGCTATGAACTCTAATCCATACCGAGTAACTTTTAAACGATCTTGGGCTAGAAGCTAAGTAACTTTTCAAATCGTACAACCTTATTTATTGAAGATAAATTTATTAGCAAGCGATGGGAGAATAGGCTTATAATTAACTCACATAAATTCACGAAAGAATACCAAACTTATAATTGACTCTATCATCTCTCGTTCTCCACAATTTAAAATCTCAATGAATGAGACTCGTGGATGCTTAGCCTATTAAATTAAAGTTTTGGGTTTTCGAGTCGTCTATAGGATCTTGCAAACTCTTAGACTTTTTCAAGTTTAGAAATCGCATTTTAAAGTTCCCTTGATAAACGACTCTCTAGGATCAATTATATGAACTTGCGAAAAGTTCTTGTTCTTAACCCGTGAGAGTTAAGACTTTCGCGTTTTATAGCTCCCTATATAAAAGCCTAGCAAAACTTGACTTAAACACGTTAAGGATATTAGCTAGAGTAAACTTAGATAAGTAAACTCGGGTCGAGTCAAAAGATTCACAACGTTTGAAAATTAAAACCACTTTATTAAAATTTATTCTAGTAAAGAAAGAAAATAACCATAGCAAAGGGAAAAACTAATAGGCCAAAATAGATCAAAAATTTTGAAAAATGTCGAAAAATTGATTTTCCGGTTAAAATGAAGACAAATACAAGGAAAAGAGCCACTTAACTTCGATAGAAGTCCCCCATACACTTAATATAAACATTGTCCTCGATGTTAAAGCGTGTAGGAGTAAACTCCCCTTCACTTAGGACATTGTGCACTTTGTTTAAATCTTGCTAAGGAAAAGACAACTAACGAGATTCTATTTTAAAATTGAGAAATATAAAATAGTGAATCGAAAAGAGTTTCGGATAGAATCGGGAAGACGGAAACACGGAATCACGGTTCGTGAAAAGTCATCAAGAGTGTGTTTTTGAAGCTCTAATTCCTGAATATGAGAGGAGAGGAAATAGCAAACACCAACGGGTCTCCCCTACACTTAGGATAAGGAAAGCTAAAATATAGATAGATGGGTTGCCTCCCAAGAAGCGCTTGATTTTGGTTTACCGAGTCGTGAGCCTGACTCGACCTTGATTATCATAGGAAGAAGCATGAAACATATCCACCGGGATCAAAGACATAGTTTTCGTACATCAAATAACACAAGATTAAGGTGAACAAGGCAAGCCAAAGAAGAGTAGGCAAGGTTCCCTTAAGTAAAGATGGAGCACGGTGGTAGCAAGGGTGAAGAGGTGCAAGCATATCTTCAATAGTTCCAAAGATTTTTCCTTTTATTGCATCAGACCGATACTGAGATGGCTGTAGAATATCGATACCGGGGTCGAACACCTTTTCCTTTAGGGGAAAATAGCACTCAGGCTCAGCAGAATTTGAAGATGATCCGCGAAGAAAATGCACAACCTCGTCCACAGAAGGTGGACAAAGAGGTGTCAAATCATACGTGCTGCGGATGTTGGTGTCGGCCGGTTGCTTCTCCTTTGAAAGAATTTTCTTCAAATCCGAAGTAGGATCAAGAACATAATCATCAAAGTCTAAAGGAGGGGCATCACTCTCATGAGGGAAGTAAGTATTGAGAAAAGTAGAAAAGTATTCCTCAAATGAGTAGTCATCCAAATTAGGATCAAGTGATAGCGGAGGATCTTCATCATGAGAAGAATCACTCGAGAGAGTATCGGCCTCATCAAAATCATCATAAGTGGGCATGTCGGGATACTCGGAAGTAAAATCATCATAATCATCTCCATCGAAGCTAGAATCATCATCATAAGCATCAAAGATCAGTGGAGAATCATATATGGGAGGGGGTTCCAAATTGGGGAGAGAATCGTCCACATCATCTCGAAACAGTGGATTATCATTGCAAGACTCGAATAGAGGATTGTTGTAGACGACAAAATCATCAAGCACATTAATCATATTCGCGAATTCTCTTCCATATGATTTGCTTGTAAGCTTCCCCATTTTGAAAACTTGTTGTTCATTCCCGACTCTTAAAATTAACTCACCTTCGGCAACATCGACTAGAGCTCTTCCGGTTCTCAAGAATGGCCGACCAAGTATTAAAGGAATACGAGGGTCCATTTCATAATCAACAACAACAAAGTCGACCGGAAAAGTGAATGTTAGCCTCAAAATATTGAGCCAAACAAGAATGCTCGGTCATATGTTTATTATGTATCGTATTTTAGAACGTTGTAATAGGTAGTATATTAGTCGTGTTATTACGGGCTTAACTTTAAGCTAAGGTTCATTAATAAGTAACCAAAGCCCAAAAGGAAAGCCCGGCCCATGATCATATAGCCCATTAAGCTACATGTAAGCAAAGGCTATATAAACCCTTCCTAGCATGTTAGGAAGGGTGTTGGTCATTTCATTTTCTTCTAATCTAATATTCCACAAGTTTCACCAACCATTTTCTCTCTACTTTATCTCACTACTTTCTCTCTCTAGAATTCTTCTCATATCTACCTTTCTTTCTTTAATTCGTGTAGTACATCATCATATAGTTGGGACAACAATTGGTATCAATCGCCATGGGGTAGTTTTGTGATTGGTTTTTGAGTTTTCGTTTGATTTGATCCATATTTCTTCCTCGAATTCAAGATTTTTCTTGTTTTTGATTGTGTTTCTTAATCGTATAACTTCTTTAATCTTGTTGTAGAGATTTGGTTGTTTTGGTTTGGTTAAAAACACGATCTTGTTGCCTAAAAGTTGCTAAATTTGTTGCCTAAAAGTTGCTAAAATCGTTGCCTAAAAAGTTGGAAAAAAGGTCCCTTATTGCGACAGCTACAATTTCGGAAAAGGTAAGTACGGTTTTGATCGCAATAACCCTAGGGTTTTACTTTGCGATCAGTATTGCGATAACCCCCTTATTCCGATCTGGACATTCCGATCGTTATTGCGATCTAGATTGCGACGGACTTAAGGCAATCTTGAAACGTTACTCTGCCCACATTGCGACAGCCACATTGCGATCTGAATTTTCCGATCTGGGATTTCGATAGGTACACATTGCGATCTGAATATTCCGATCTGGGATTTCGACAGGTGCACATTGCGATCTAAAGGACATTCTGATCTAAGCAACATTCCGATGGGCATTCCGATGGCACATTCCGATGGACGTTCCGATGACATGTTTAGCTAATTTTTTGTTTGATTATTTTTTAGACTTAGCCACCATCTAGACTAGTTTCGGAACGTAGTTTACACGAAGATGAAAAAAAAAAAAAGAGTTAAAATTTTTAGGTCAAGTAAAATCAAATTTTTTCCATACTAGTTTTAGGACATTTCTAGCTCAATTTCAAAATTTGGTGATTACAAATTTTTTAGGTCTACCGTTTTGTCGGACTGAGGAATTTATTGTCGGGCTGAGAAAAAATCGCAATTTTTGGAATTTCAACAACCAAACAATCACAACACAACTACTTAAGATCCACATTCGATTCATCATTTCAGAGAATATTGAGATGGATTCTACTGCCGAATATCGTGTGACGAACAACAACATAATGGTAGCAGGTAACAAGGAAAGACCACCAATGCTTGTGTCGGGTCGATATGATCAATGGCAATCCCGTTTTATACGTTACCTTGACACAAAACCTAACGATGATGCTTTAAGGCAATGTATTTTGGAAGGACCCTATAAACTCTCAAGGATTCAAGTTCCTGCAGTACCAGCCACAGACACAAGTGACGCACAACCCGCATATGAACGTAATGAGAAGAGGACCGACCTCACCCCAGAGAACCGTGCGTGGTTTGATGCAGAGAAGGAAGCAATCTACTTAATTCTCAGTGGCATTGGAGATGAGATTTACTCTACGGTTGACGCATGTCCTACTGCTCAAGAAATGTGGACGGCCATTGAAAGATTGCAACAAGGTGAATCACTTAACAAACAAGATGTGAAAACCAAGATGTTTTGGAACTTTGGCAAGTTTACATCAAAGGATGGGGAATCAATTGATTCTTATTACTCCCGATTCTACAAGATGATGAATGATATGACCCGAAACAACTTGCAAGTTTCCACCATGCAAGTCAATGTCCAATTTCTATAGCAACTTCAACCAGAGTGGACACGGTTTGTCACCTTGGTGAAACAACAACAAAAATTAGACGAAGTTTCATATCACAAGCTCTTTGACATCTTGAAACAATTTCAAAATGAGGCAAATGAACTTCGAGCTGAACGAGTTGCAAAGATGTCCAATCCACTTGCTTTGGTGTCTACCACTCAACATTACCCAGATTATCACTCCCGTACTTCAAAGACCTACTCTACTCAATCATCATCACCACGATCATCCATTGTATCCAAGTCACATGTTCCAACACGATCCCGAGGCAAAGAAGTTGCAAGAGCACCATCACCCATACCTGAGCAATCATCCGAAGAAGACAGTGATGAAGAAATAGCTCAAAAGGATAGGGAATTCAAGCAACAAATGGCTTTCGTTATGAAGCAATATAAGAAAATCTACAAACCCACCAACAACAACCTTCGAACATCTTCAAACTCAAGGAACACCCATGCACAGAGTCCTCCAAGGTATGACACACGAAGACGTGTTGAGAGTCCTCCAAGGTATGATCGACAACCTAAGTATGATAATCAGAGGGTGGATACTGTTGTTGGAAATAGGGAAACTGTTGGTACTCAAGTTGTGCAACAAAGTGGGATTTAGTGTTTTAACTGCAGAGGTTTTGGGCATTTGGCCAAGGAATGCAGGCAGCCAAAGAGGGTTAAAGATTATGGTTATCATAAGGAAAAGATGCTGTTGTGCAAGAAAATGGAAGCTGGAATCAAGTTA
The DNA here is from genome assembly GCA_025667525.1 of Glebionis coronaria. Lineage (NCBI taxonomy): Eukaryota > Viridiplantae > Streptophyta > Magnoliopsida > Asterales > Asteraceae > Glebionis > Glebionis coronaria. The sequence goes on from CM046879.1 coordinate 346,533,939, forward strand.
TCAGCTGAGGAAGGAGAAATGTTTGACGACACAGATGATGAACTCTCCGACCAAGAACTCGAGGCACATTATTCATATATGGCAAAGATTCATGAGGTCCTTAACGTCACTGAAGATGACAATGGTCCTATCTTTGATACCGAGCTAATTGATAAGGTACAAGATGATGCTGAATATAATGTGTTTGGTGATACACATGAGCATAGTGATCTACCAACAACAATTACTGACACGTGTATGATGGAAACGGTTGATAGCAATACCACACCCGATTCATCAGACATGTGCAATAATGAGTTTAAGGATGATCAACATGCAAATGAGTATGATGACGAGGAGCGTGTCGCGCTTGCTAATTTAATTGCTAGTTTACAAAAAGATGTCAATGAAAATAGAAAGAATCAAAAGCAATTAAAGAAGGCAAACGCAGCGCTCACTCAAAACTTTGAAGAATGCAAAGCCGCTCTTATAAAATCTAGTGAGACTATTGATAGTTATAGGGCTGAGCTTCTTCAAAAGACCAACGAGCTTGAGGGGTACAAAAGTCGTGTCATCAACGTTAAAAAGGACGATTTTGAAAATAAATACAATGAAGCTCTTGCTTTGTTAACTAAAGAAAAACGTCAATTTAATGTTTTATTAAGTGATGAACGTCAAAAAAACGTACCTTGCCACTACAAAAGTTAATGAACTTGAACAGAGGCTTTCTATGAACACCACCGATTCTGCTAAAATTCTTGACGAGAAGAAACAAGAGGTTGAAACATTAATACAAGATTTCAAAAATAGACAAAGCAAAGATACTGAAAAAGTAAAGGATCTCGAAGAACAAGTCGATTTTTTGAAAAAAGTTGTTTATAATACACATGACTCTATTCAAACCGTAAGAATGATAGCACCTCGGTCGTTTTTCAAGGGTCAACCTAGCTTTGCCACCCCCAAGTACCTCGAACAAGCTCAAGCTGCGAACCCTCACTTATATCTTGATGAGTCCGAAAGGACTGATAATGATTGCCCAGTAGCTAACATCGATAGTGAAGAGACGTCCCTTTGGGATGAGGAGAGTAGATCACCGGTCAATAAAGATTTTGTGAAACCATATAACGATGCTTATGAAAACAGTCTTTATGGTCTTTTCACTCCACAAAAACAGAAGTCTCGTGAGGAATTATTTTTAGAATGCAAACAAAAAAGAATTCAATGGAAAAAAGCTTTTGCCACTAAGAGGAAAACTAATGTTTTTAAATATATTAACTATTTGCCTCTAGATGCTTCTAAAAGCAAAAGTAGAAAAATACTTGGTTTTCTTAAACACCACGTTAATAATGTTCAATCAATTGTTGAAAGCGATTGGGAGAAACGTCAAAAGGATAAGTGGAAAACCGAGATTCCTCATGACATAACTGTGCTTGTGAAAGAACTTTTAATACCAAATACGAAGATAATAAAAGAACATGTTCTTAAGTTTGAAAATTTAATTCAGTCTGAAATGTTTGATGATTTGAAATATGTTGAGTCTCTTGAAAAAGAAATTGATGACCTTCAAAATGACAAATTAGAATTTTCAAACGAATATGATCTACTCTTAGAAGAATGTCTCTCCAAATATATTTTGTGTGTTACTCTTCAATCTTGTGCTGATATCCATGAATATTCTGATGTTGCATGCAAATATCTTGATAAAATCAAAGAGTGTGAGCGTCTTGAACTTGAGCTTTCGAAACATAAAGAAAATGTTGATAAAAAGACTTTTGAGTTACTTCAACACAAAACTGATTTCCTTCAAAAACATTGTCATTCTCTTGAACTTGCTTTGCAAAAAGACGTTGGTAGTTTTCCACATGATAATAAATTGCAAGAAAAACTTTCCCAGACGTTTCGAGAAATGAACGAACAGAATTTGGAAATTAAAGGGTTGAAAGCTCAGTTACAAGACAGGGACAGAGCGATAGTAGAGTTGCAGAAACTCATTGCTAAGATGGGTGGGAAGATTGTGGAACCTAGTGTTAAGAAACCTGTTGTAAGACAACCCAATGCTCAAAAAGTGACTAGACCTTCTGTCTTGGGAAAACCATCTGTTTTCTCTAATTCTGCATTTGCAAAACCTGCGTTTGCCCCCAAGACGGATGGGAAGGATAGGTTACCACAAAACACTCCCAAAACAAATATTCGATCACAAAGCATTAAGAACACAAATGTGGTTAAACCAGGGATGTATAGATTGACCACTAAACCCACACAAAACAAAGAAAGTCAATCACCTCAGACTTCTAGAAACACTAATAGACGTGTGTCTTTTACTACAGGAGCAGTCCCCACTGCTAGTGTTAGCCGGCCCCAGCTTAAGAGCACTCGCATGAATGAAAAGGTCTGGCAAAACAAAAGTCAAGGGAAGATGAAGGAAGTAGAAGACCACCCTAGGATTTTCAATGTTTCTAAGAATAAAACGTCTGTAATCGCGTGTAATGACGATTTGAATGATTCGACTTTGAATGCTATGAAAGTTAAGTTTGTTTGTGTGAAATGTGGAAAGTGTGCTAATGCTAATCATGCTATGTGTGTTTCGAATAATGTCAAAGGCGTAGAAACTAGAACTAAGAAGCAAACTGTGATGCCTATTAGTGCTAGAAAACCCAAACGCAAAGTGAACCATTCTGGTGCAACCCCCCCCCCCCCCAAGAAAAGTATTGCATCAGACTCCACCACTAAGAACCCTAGAAGCAGAATTAGGGAATTATATGAGTCTGCTAGCAAGCCTTGGAAATGGTGGTTTGCTAATAAATGTCCTCCAGGATATAAATGGATGCCTAAGGTTAGGACAGAAAATGTGACTACGAGCGTTAGTGTGCCTCTAAGTGATGAAACTAGGGAAACTAATGAATCGGAAATCACAACTAACATGGAATCCAATTTAGCAAATGCTCCATCGTGTTCTAATTCCTCTGCAGGTGATCGAAGTAATTCTCTTCATAATGGTCTCCGGATGCACGAAGCACATGACGGGGAATCTCAAGCTTCTAATTAACTTCGTGGAGAAGTTCCTGGGTACGGTCCGATTCGGAAATGATCAATTTGCACCGATCCTAGGATATGGAGACTTGGTTCAGGGGAATATCACTATCAAAAGGGTTTACTACGTCGAAGGGCTCAATCACAATCTTTTCTCGGTTGGTCAATTCTGTGATGCGGATTTGGAGGTTGCTTTTAGAAAGAAGACATGTTTTGTTCGTGATTATGATGGGAATGACTTACTTACCGGAACACGGGGTACTGATCTCTACACTATTTCACTACAAGACTCCACATCTTCAACTCCAATTTGTTTCATGGCTAAAGCTTCAACGACTCAAGCTTGGTTATGGCATCAACGTTTATCTCATCTTAACTTTGACACCATCAACTTGCTTTCCAAGAAAGATATCGTGCGAGGCCTTCCTAACTTGAAATTCATCAAAGATCATCTTTGTTCTTCTTGTGAGCTTTGTAAAGCTAAACGGAGTAGTTTCAAGACAAATACTACACCGAGCTCTAAAGGACGGTTAGATCTTCTTCATATAGATTTGTGTGGTCCTATGCGTGTTCAAAGTATCAATGGGAAGAAATACGTTATGGTAATTGTCGATGACTACTCAAGGTACACATGGACTCACTTATTGAGATCCAAGGATGAAACACCCGATGTTCTCATCAGCTTCCTTAAAGTGATACAACGTGGTCTTCAAGCTCAAGTTAAAGTGGTTCGTACTGACAGAGGTACTGAATTTTTGAATTCAAAACTGAGAAACTATTTTGAAGCTGAAGGAACTGAACATGAAACATCTATTGCTCGAACACCCGAACAAAATGGCGTTGTTGAAAGACGAAACCGTACTTTAGTTGAGGCTGCTCGAACATTATTATCCGCTTCAAAACTTCCACTATACTTTTGGGCCGAAGCCGTGTCAACCGCATGCTACACATAAAACCGCTCCTTAGTTATCCCAAGACACGAAAAGACACCATATCACATAATTAATGATCGCAAACCTTCACTCAAACACCTTCATGTTTTTGGATGTACGTGTTACATTATTCGAGATGGTGAAAATCTGGACAAGATGAAAGAGAAAGGTGATGCATGCATTTTAGTGGGATATGCAACTCAGTCTAAGGGATACAGAGTATACAACAAGAGAACAAAATTGATAGTCGAGACTATTCATATCAGATTCGATGAATTACAAGAAATGGCACTTGAACAAAGCAGTTTAAGTCCCGATCCACAACGACAAACGACTTCCGTTCACAACCGCACGGAACTCGGAACTCAAGACCACAACAATGAACCGTCAAGTTCAAAGCTGGTTCCTGAACATGTTCCTAGAGCAGATATGACAGTGGACACGACACTTGAAGAGTTGGAAATGTTATATGGACCAATGTATGATGAATATTTCACAGGGGAGAAACAAGTTGCATCGAAGTCTTCCGCTGTCACTCATGATACGAATGATGACACCGATCATCATCAACAAAAGGATACAACTTCATCTACTTCAACACAGGTTGTTGCAGATTTACCTCCTCAGAATATCACTTCAACAATCGATCCTACAACATCCACAACTACTGTCATTGCTCCAGAGAACACAAATCAAGCAGACGATGCATTATCTGACGATGACGATTTTCACAACCCATTTGGTACACCGGTACACGAAACTGGAGAGTCTTCTACTCGCCATGTTGATTCGTCAAATATGCATATGTTTTATCAACGACATCCTTCAACACATCATTGGACCCGAGATCATCCTTTGGTTCACGTAATTGGAAACCCTTTACAGCCTGTTCGTACAAGACGACAACTAGCAACCGATGGCGATGTTTGTATGTTCGCACTCGCCGTGAGTACAGCTGAACCGAAAAACATCAAAGAAGCCATGGCTGATCATGCTTGGATTGAATCGATGACGGATGAACTTCAACAATTTGAAAGACTTAAAGTCTGGGAACTTGTTGACAGACCATATGATGTGACTCCATTAAATCTTCGTTGGATCTGGAAAAACAAGATGGATGAAGAGAATACGATCATCAAGAACAAAGCTAGGCTAGTGGCTAAGGGGTATGGCCAGAAAGAGGGAATTGATTTTGATGAATCATTTGCACCAGTTGCTCGCATGGAAGCGGTCAGGATTTTCCTTGCTTATGCTGCACATAAGGGATTCACTGTCTATCAAATGGACGTAAAGACGGCGTTTCTTAACGGTCCTTTGAAGGAAGAAGTCTATGTCACGCAGCCGGAAGGATTTGTCAATCCTCATTATCCTGACAAGGTGTATCGTCTCCACAAGGCACTATATGGAATCAAGCAAGCTCCAAGGGCGTGGTACGACGAGCTCTCGAAATTTCTGGTATCCAAAGGTTTCTCAAAAGGTTCCATTGATCTAACTTTGTTCACTTATAAATATGGGGATGACATTTTGCTTGTGTAAATTTATGTTGATGACATTATTTTCGGGTCTACAAACCCAAAACTTTCAAAATGGTTTGAAAAAGTAATGCACAGCAAATTTGAAATGTCAATGATGGGCGAACTAAAATTCTTTCTAGGAATTCAAGTTCACCAATCCCCAAGTGGTATCTTTATAAACCAAGCTAATTATTGTCAAGAGATAATCAAAAAGCATGGTATGACTTCATGTGACCCCGTTGGGACACCATTATCCCCCACATCGTTCGATGCTGACTTGGAGGGATTACCCATAGATCAAACGAGATATCGTTCCATGATCGGGTCGCTCATGTACTTGACATCATGCAGACCAGATATTCATCATGCTACATGCTATTGTGCACGATATCAAGCACGACCCACTGAAAAGCACCTCAAGGAGGTTAAACGGATCTTTCGGTACCTTAAGAATACCATTCACATGGGACTCTGGTATCCGAGGGAAACCGGGTTCTTTCTAACAGCCTATTCAGATTCTGATCATGCAGGGTGTCTTGATACACGTAAAAGTACTTCTGGAGGTGCACAATTTCTAGGTCAAGATAAGCTTGTGGGATGGTCTTCCAAGAAGCAGGATTGCACGTCACTTTCATCAGCCGAAGCGGAGTTGTGTCTCTATCTGCGTGTTGTGCTCAAGTTCTTTGGATGAGAACACAACTCACGGATTATGGCTTCCACTTTGATAAAGTACCTATGTACTGTGACTCAAAGTCGGCCATAGCCATCTCCTGCAATCCGGTACAGCATTCCCGCATGAAGCACATTGATGTCAGATACCACTTCATGAAGGAACAAGTTGAAAGAGGTATCGTTGAATTATACTTTGTTGGAACGGATTACCAATTAGCCGACTTGTTTACGAAAGCTCTGTCGAAAGATAGGTTTGAGTACCTCGTTAGGCAAATTGGTATGAGATGTTTGACTCCAGCAGACCTGGAGATTCTGGCAAAGGTGCCTGCTTGATTTATCTATCAAACATCAACTTGTAAATATCTTTGAAAAAGCAAAATACAAAAATATAAAACACATAAAAGCAAAACACAAAATTAAAAATCTTTCAAAATCCAAAAATATTCTTCTCGACATGTCTTTCAGTATCGATAATATGGACGTGCCTAGAAATGTCGCTCAATAACGACACGGGTGTGTACATAAAGCTCGAATGAAGGTTGTAAATATTTTTCAAAACATGTCATTTCTTCTTTTAATAAAGGAAATTGTCTATTTTGGACAAATATTTCCAAACAACGGGTAGAGCAATCTATCACGGGTTGAGCTTGTCACAAAACATTCAACGTTTTGAGCTCAACACTATGGCTTGTAATCACTTTCAGATTGCAACCCGGTTCTATATTCACGGGGGAGTGTACGATTTCGTGCTCTTACCCTTAGCAAAAGAAGTTAAATCTTCTTACACTTGAGTGGATTTGTCAAGACATTCAAAGTCTATGAACTCAAGTTTATGCTTTAGAAAAACCTTTCGACAAAAAGAATTGATTTTTCAAAAAGCGTTGAACACAATTTTTTCAAGAATTTTTCAATGATATTCAAAATCTTTCAAAAATTATGTGTTCAACAACTCCCATCCTCAAAAAGCGAAATGTGGATCATATCCTCACAATGACAATTCAATTGGATCAATTTTTGAGGGGGAGCATTTTAACTTCATGCAAAAGCTTAACACATCTTTCTCCCGGAGATTTCAAGACTATTTTTTTTTCAAAATATATTTTAATCAAATTTGGTATCTCTAATATCAAAAGATTTTATATATTAGAGATAGGGGGAGAAAATGTGATTAAAATGTGATCTAATATAAGACTCAAGCACTTTAACTCTTACCTACATGTGCGGAACACTTTCGATTATCGATGCACATGTGAAGGGGGAGCACTTCTGAAACGACAAAACTAGCAAGGTGTTAAATGTTTTTCAAACACTTTGTTAGAATTTAAAGTGGTTTTCATGGTTACGATCAAATACCCACAACATCTTTAATTCACGACGTTATTGGTGTCAAAAGGGTGGGTAGGTTTAAGTCCTATGATCCAACCAGAACCGGAGGGATCTTCCCATGGACAATCCAATAGATTATTAGAAGTTCTTAGGAAAGATGGAGTAGAATGTGAACGTAGCTGAATGCTGACTAAGTACTGATGCTAGCACTGGAACAATCACAACAAGGTGCTAGTAGTGATGTCTTAGTAAGCATTGAAGGGGTTGAAGAATGAAAAAGAAATGTAAGGATAAAGGGTGTAAAGAAAGAAGCCCTCCATACAACTTAGGCAGAAACTGGGTTAACTCATCATGAAGACAAACTCATCATGGACCCAGTGATGTGAAGCACAACCCTTTCCTAGCTACTCAGGCTTCTCTCAAAAGAAGTTTGTTTTATTGTCACGGAGATCAACACGACTTCTATTGACTTTCTCACTCCGAGATAGTTGATATTGAATAGGTGGCATCTGCTCCAGCCTCTGACCACTAAAAGTGCACAAATCGAGTCTAGAGCCAAGAGATCAATCAAATCTCGTTAGGACACACGGGTGAAGATCGAGAGAGTCCTACGCTATATCCTTGTGATATTGCTAGAACACTCAGAGTGATACTACTTAGTATTCACAATGATGAGTGGAAATCCTTCCAGTGTTAACATCAAACAGCAATGCGGTAGGTCATATGCAAGATTCTTTATGAATTGAACGTATGTAAAACTGAAAAGCAACAGTGGTTTGATTCTGAATTGATTCAAACTCGTTTCATGTTTCTACGCAATATCTTTATGGTCTTGCCAGAACATTCAGAGTGATATTCATTAATATTCACAGTGACGAATGGAAATCCTTCTAGCGTCAACCTCAATCAGCGTTACGGTAGGTGACTTGTGAGATTCTTATGAATCAAACTTGTGTCAACTGGAAAGCAACAATGGTAAGATTTGTTAAGAATCAAACTTGTTCCAGGAATTTGAATTGACGACTTTAATCAAGCGGATATCTATCCAATTTATTCACTCTTTATGTTCGCAGTCTTGCTTTGAGACGGTCGAGTAAAGAGAACGGCTAGTACAGCCGCGAAACCCTGTCAAGGAGATTCTTAAATGAATCTACCTGATCACAGGTACGATATTTAATATCATATAACGGTCTTCACCGACCGGAGGTAAAACGCTACCGATTTAGGACGAATGTCAAAGCCATTCAGTCCGTGTCTATGTTTTGTCTCAAGAAGGTGGCGTCACGGTGTACACAGCAAAGTCAATGATTTAGAAACCACATACTCATGCCTAAAGACATACTCAACAATTAATAGTGTGAGCATGTGGATGAGGACACAAGATCGCAAGATGGAAAAGACAAGTCAAGGATGATTTGAAGATCTCAAGCTTAAAGACAAAGTCGAAAGACAACGACAAAGGCTCAAAGATCACAACATGAAGGAACAAGACTACGATTACACGTTCAAGACTCATTTATGGCGAGATTAGTAATCTCTACAAATTTCCTAAATGAGCAAGGTTTATGACCTCTCATTGGGGGAGATTGTTAGCCTCAAAATATTGAGCCAAACAAGAATGCTCGGTCATATGTTTATTATGTATCGTATTTTAGAACGTTGTAATAGGTAGTATATTAGTCGTGTTATTACGGGCTTAACTTTAAGCTAAGGTTCATTAATAAGTAACCAAAGCCCAAAAGGAAAGCCCGGCCCATGATCATATAGCCCATTAAGCTACATGTAAGCAAAGGCTATATAAACCCTTCCTAGCATGTTAGGAAGGGTGTTGGTCATTTCATTTTCTTCTAATCTAATATTCCACAAGTTTCACCAACCATTTTCTCTCTACTTTCTCTCACTACTTTCTCTCTCTAGAATTCTTCTCATATCTACCTTTCTTTCTTTAATTCGTGTAGTACATCATCATATAGTTGGGACAACAGTGAAGGTGCCAACTTTAATAAACACATCTTCGGCAATACCAACGGGGTAAGCGAGAGTGCGATTTGCAAGCTCAAGAGTCATCTTTGTTGGTGTAAGGCCGGGTAATGAAAGTGTTGTCCAAACACTTAAAGGCATCAACTTAATACTTGCCCCAAGATCAGCTAGCGCAGTAAATTCTTCTGTTTTGTTAAAAATGCAAGGCAACACAAAACGACCAGGATCTACAAGTTTTTCCGGAAGTTCTTTAAGAATAACTGCAAAACAGTTTTCATTTAAGCGTGTGTTGGCGAGCTCAATCAGCTTCTCCTTCTTGTTAAGCAATTCCTTGAATTCTTTGACGAATTTCGGCATGTGGACAAGTGCTTCAACAAGGCTAATGTTGAAATTCATTTGAGAGATCATCTTCATATAATTCGACACTTGAATGTCATCCTTGGTGTGCATTTTAGCCTTGCCTAAGCGAGATGGATAAGGAATATTCGGTTTGGGTGGTGAGGGTAGGGATGGCACCCGTGGGTAATGGGCACGGGTATCTCAAACCCGTCACCCACCCACGTAAATATTTTCATACCCATCACCCACCCGTTACCCATTAGTGGGTATAGTTTGATACCCATACCCATACCCGTGGGTATTTGTTACCCGTAGGTAAACCCATGGGTTAATGCAATAAAACAAAATCACACAATCTTATTTGAAAAGCAATTATGTAAGTGCGTTTCAAGAAACTGAATTAAAGACAATATCAATAAACAACAAAACTAGAATAAGTGAATATTTATTTAGATGTGTTTGAGGACTAGAGGTGTGTCGTGTACCTTGTAGAGTGAACAAAATATGCTAGAAGTGTAAAATAGTAGTATCATATATGTATTAGTATGGACGGATTGATGTTTGGTAGCACAAGAAGAGACGAACTAGATTATCTATTTATATATATTTGATGATCTGATATTTGATCTTCACTTTTTAGTGTAGCAAATCGAATAGTCTTTTCTAGTTTAATGTGTTTACTTGACAGTGGTAGCAATTATAATTTATAATAGTCTCACAAGTCACAACTATCTAAGTACAACTATTTAAGAGGTATAAAGAATTTTATCTTATTTTAAATGGGATTATAAGAAAACCCATAAGTAAATTGATGGATACACATGTGGGTATATCAAATGGGTTTCATAGGTTTGCCCGTTATGGGTATCATGGGTTTACCCATGACGGGTATAGCATACCCGTCACCCACCCGCCACCCATTAATGGGTTTTGATTTATACCCACGACCTACCCGTGGATGTAAAATGATGAAAATACCCACCTATTTACGTGTGGGTACCCGTAGGTTATGGGTTTTTCTTACCCGTTGCCATCCCTAGGTGAGGGTGTAGGTGTAGCAGGTAAAGGTTGAGATGTTGAAGGTGGGGTTGGTGGAGGATTCTTGGTGGGTACTTCATCACGACGAGGCGGAGACGGTAATGGTGTACTAAGACTAGGTGTGAGAGTAGTAGGGATAAATGGTGGTGGAGGAGGTATAGATGATGGGGGCGGGATAAGTGGTCCTACTAAAGTGACTCTACTACGGGTAGTAATAGCACTCACATTCGCTCTCGGGTTGGTGACGGTGTTTGAAGGTAGAGAACTCGAAGTAGAGGGTTGAGTGGTAGGCAATAAACTAGCCAGCATATTCTTCAAATCATTCGTTTGATTGCTGAAGGAGGATTGAATATTATCTCGAAGCTCGGATCTAATGTCATTCCCTTGCTTGGTGATATCCCCTTTCAAATTGATAATTTGGCTCTATAGATTCTTGATTTGCTCTTCTTGGGTTCTCATTATGGCTTCAACATCTTGATTGATGGGTGGGGTTTGTTGAGCGGGTGGGTGATAAGGATTAGAAGCTCTAGGTGGGATTTGGTTGCTTCTATTGTAGTTGTTGTTGGGGTTTTGGTTTTGAGGAGAAAAACCGGGTGAAAGGTAGTTGTTTGACTGGTAACTCAGCAAATTTCTATCCCCTTGAGGTCGGGCTTGGTAATTTTCCGGTGAATAATTACCATAAGCTGCATACACATTTTCCGGATTTCCTTGAGCAGAAGGACAATCAGTGTATGAGTGAGGACCGCCGCATGTCTCACAAGGATTGGCTACTGCTTTAACTTGTTGTTGGTTTGTAGCGAGACGCAAGATATTTTTGTTCATTTCGGCCATCATGCGGGTGAATTCGGTCATGTCGGGGTTTGCTGAAGTAGAAGAAACATTGACACTCGGGTTGTTCCTTGAAGAAGCGGAGGAATCCCAGTTTTTGTGATGAGTAGTCATGTTTTCAATAAGCTCTCTACACTCCTCGGGTTTCCTTTTCATAAATGTGCCACCGGCGGCTGCATTAATCGTATCACGATCACGAAAAGTCAAATCGTTGTAGAAAGTATCAATTAAGGTCACAGGGAGCATGTTGTGGTTTGGAAAACGATCGATCAAAACATTATATCTTTCCCAAGCATCAAAAAGAGATTCATCGGGTTCTTGCATGAAACCGCTGATTTGATTGCTAAGGCTCGTGACCATGGATGGTGGAAAGTAGCGCGACAAAAAGAGTTGAGTCATGTCATCCCAAGTATGAATGGAATTCTTCGGGAGACGATCAAACCATTTCTCGGCGTGGTGTGATAAAGTATGTGGAAAGAGTTGAAGGCGAAGAACATCCATTGTGGCACCGGGCAAATTCATGCTTTGAGTGATAGTAATAAATTTGTCGAGGTGTTTGTTGGCATCATCATCAGGCATTCCTCTAAAAGGATTTGTTTGCACTTGCTGGATCATGTGATGCTTCAACGAAAACTCCGGAGCCGTGATTTGCATCAGCGCAATCGGTCCTCCTCGTCCAAACATGGTGGGTTGACAAAGCTCCTCTATTGTTCGAAGATCGGGCTGTGGAAGAACATTGTTGTTGTTATTATTGAGGTGCGGTGGATTATTTGTTGTTCAAACCTGCCATACTTAAATCTTCACGAGTCTCGGGCTCTTGATAAGTAGAAGATCTAGTACGCATACACCTACAAAGGCAAAAGAAAACAATATCAAACACAAAGAGAATATATATACACTATAAAGATAAAAATAAAATCTTTTTGGATTTTTGAATTTTTTTTTAATTTTTAAGAATTTTTAATTTTTTTGGATTCTTAAAGATTTTTAAGCAAGAAAATAACGCTCACGAATGAACGGATCCCAAAAAGCAACGCGTCTCTCACAGAAAACCGTTAATCTTTACGAAAAGAGCCGGCAGCGGCACCATTTGATAACGGGCTTTTAGCCAGTATGAAAATTTCGTTGTTCCAGTCTCTTCGAATTGATCCTGGTTTAACTATGCGACTCAGTCGTTCTTTGGTGAAACAAATAATTGTGTCGTTATAGTAATTAAAAAGTGAGAGACTTTAAAGTAAATCTAACTCTAATTTTAAAATAAATGACAAGTATTTAAAAGCGTGACAAAAATTAAAAGGCACTAAAAGTAAATGACGCGAACTTAAAACTATATAAGGCAAACTTAAAACGCAACTAAAACTTAAAACTAAGGCAAGGCTAAAATAAAACTAAGGCAAGTAATCTTAAAGTGCGACTAAGTAACAAGGCGGGAAAAGTAAAGCTTGAAAATTAAAAATTAAAAACAGAAATTTAAAAGAAACCTGAAAATGCTCATTCGGAATAATACCCTCATTCGGAATAAACATTCATCCGGAATGTCACCTTCATTCGGAATGTTCTTCTTTACTCGGAATATTAACCAAAAACCTTGATTCGGAATGTTGGTCTTGACTCGGAATATTCTGTTCGTTCGGAATGTTCCGAATGAAGCCTTGATCCGGAATAATAAATTATTCCGAATAAAAACCTCCTTGATCCGGAATGTTAGATAGTCCGGATGAACAACCTTTGATTAAGAATGTTCCGACCGAACTCCCTTGATTCGGAATATCGTCCTTGGTTCTGAATAAGTTCACTGATTCGGAATATCAAGTTATTCCGAATGAAGTCCACTGATCCGGAATATCTTCCTTGGTTCGGAATGTTTGGTATTCCGAATGAAAGGCTTGATTCGGAATATTTGGTGTTCCGAATGAAAGGCTTGATCCAGAATGATTAGCTTGATCCGGATTAATAAATTATTCCGAATAAACACCACTAATCTGGAATGTTTTCCTTTGTTCGGAACAATCACAAGATCACCTTGATTCGGAACAATTGCTTAGCTAGTCCTTGATTCGGAATATTCCTGGGAAACAGTACCTGGAAAAGCAAATAACGCGAAGAACAAGGAAAGAAAAAGCTACACGAATCTAAATAAAATTAATCAAATTAATCCAAAAGATTAAACAAGACTAATCAATAAACATCTACTAATCATAAACAAACAATCCAAAACAATAACACTAACAATAATAATCAAAATAATCAAAACCCACTTTAATCAAATCAATAAAAACATCAAAAACATGAACATGAACAATAAAGCATAAATATTAAGATCAAACAAGAAAGGAAGATAGGAGATTGATAATAAAAGTAAAGATTGACAAGAATTAAAAGGAAACTTACTTGTAATTAAAGGTATTTAAGGTGCAAGACAATGTATTTAAATTGACATGTATTTAAAGAACAAGTAATTAAAAGGTGGAAGACTAATTGTCACACTTAGCCAACAAAAACTAATGAAATGAAAATGAATCCTATTTATAGGAGATTAGGGAGGTGCTTAGGAAGCTTCCTCCCCTTTTTCTTCTTTCCTTAATTGCATGATTAAGTCCTTGTGTTCTTAATTCTTTGACTTTAATGACTTTGTCCCGGGATTTCTTTAAACTCGTCTTGTAATTCTTCAATAAATTAGACTTGAGTTCTTCGGTTTTAAGTAAACTTCCGTCTTTTGACTTTTTCTTCGATAAATCTTCAGAATTGGTCTTGGACTTCCGTTCTTTATGCACTCTTGATTTCTTGACTCCATCTTTTGTCTTTTTCTTCGATAAAAGTCCATGAATGCCCGTGTTTTCTCCCGTTTTCACATTTTCTTCCTAAATCACAACAAAAACACAAACCACGCATAATTCCGACATTTACGACATAAAATACACGTTTTGGCTCGGTTATTTTTGTAATTAAGTGGTAAAAAGGATGGGTGTTTACACACCTATTAGTTGGGAATCCTATTAGTATGGATAGGATGACGGCTGAGATGTGTGATAATGCTTATGGTAGGGCCAGTTTTGCCAGAGTTTTAGTTGAAGTTAATGCTAATGATGGATTAATTGAGGAAGTAGAGGTCTGGTATGAGAGTCTTAATAGGTCTATGCTTCTTGAAATTGAGTATGTTTGTTAACCACTCGTTTGTGAGCATTGTAAGATCTTTGGCCATTCTTTAAAGAGCTGTCAAGACCATGAGTTGTCTATTCAAGATAAGGTGGAGTTGAAGAAGGATGGTTCTACTTTTGCAGGTTCAAGTGTTCCTATTTCTTTCCGTAAACATGTTGATGAGTCTAATGGTGATAATAGATGGAAAACAGTGAACTATAGAAGGGGTGGTTTCAGCAATGCTGGTGTGGGCCAATTAATGGTGGTAGAGGTAGTAATGGTTATGGTGGTAGAGGTGTAGGTGGTAGAGGTGGATATGTGAATAATAGAGGGAGAAACTATAGTAATGTTAGCAAGCAATCCGATACAACTAAGGTTAATGAGAAAGGTGTCATTGGTACTAAGCAGGTTGTGAAGGAAAGTAGGGTGAAAGAGGTTATTAGAATTAATAATGATAATAGTGATAATACAAATATGCAACAAACTGAGGGAGTTCAAAGCACTAAGGTTAACAAAAGAAAGGGTGTGGGAGTGATGAGTTCTGATAATAGGTTTAATGTACTAGCTACTAAAGATAGTTCTGAAGAATCAGAAAATTGGAAGAGTTTTCGTCATAAAATTGATACTATGTGTGATGCTGGTATGGCGGTTAGTGATGATACTAAAAGGAGATGGCCAATTATAGAGATTGAGTATTATAAAAAGAAATGGAAGGAATGTAATGTTGATGTGGTCTCGCCTAAAGATGTCCTTAAGAATACTATAGCAGAATCAAATGGTAAAATTGTAAGTGGGAAGGAGAACATTATTGAAAATGCTACTCTTGTTGCTAAGCGTAGAGTAGTAAATGAGTGTGGAGGTAGAAAGAGCAGTGATGCCTTCAACAAGTTTTTTGCTCAAGCTCAGCGAAAGGAGGTGGATAAAATCAGTAAATTGGAATGGGATAGAGATGTAGCTGTGGTTGATTTGTTTAGTCTTTCTGGTCAATCACTATCTGATGAAGTTAAGGCGTCATGGTCTACTAATATGGTGGATTATTTTTGCCGTGATCAGTAAGGGATAGATAGTGATAGAATTAATGGGCATTATAATGAAGTAGAGCATGGTGGGAATGCTACTACTGACTTTATTGCCCAAGATGAAATTACGAATGTTAATGATATTTCTATGGCAGATGTGCAAGGTGGGGTTGCCTCCAATCATTCTAATTTTAAATGATAAGTAATCTTGTTGCTTGGAATGTCAAGGGCATGAATTCGAACCCTAGTCAAAATGAAATTAAGAAATTAATCCAAAGGAATAGAATTAGTATGTTAGCTATTATTGAGACTCAATTAAGGAAGAAGTCGGTTAATTCTGTTTGTAATGAAGTCTTTGGTAGATGGAGTTGGGTTTCTAACTCGGTGGATAGTAGGAAGGGATGTAGGATTGTTGTTGGTTGGGATCTGTTTGTTTTTAGAGATAAGTTGATTTCTCAGTTTGGCCATGTTATGCATTTTGAGGTTATTCATCTTCACAGCCAAACGAAGTTGTTTGTGTCTTTTATTTATGGGGAAAACAGAGAGAATAGCTGTAAACTCTTGCGAAGAATTTAATGGACTATAGTGTTTCTATTGGGTCTCTACAATGGGTTGTGTTAGGAGACTTTAACGTATCTTTATCTTTTGAAGAAAGTTCTAGCTGTTTTAAAGCTAGGGATAATGGTATGGAAGAATTTAAGGAGTGTGTTAGTATGCTAGAGCTGGAAGATGTTAACAGCTTTGGGTTTTATTACACTTGGATTGAAAAGAGAATAAATCTAGAATGTGGTATTTTGAAGACGTTAGATAGGGTCATGGGGAATGACTGTTCTATTCAAAGTTTTTCAGATTGTTATGCTAATTTCCTTCCTTTCTTGACATCGGATCATTGTCCCGTTTTTCTTGTGTTTCATGATGTTAGGCCTTTGAAACCTAGATCCGTTAGATTTATGAACTTTCTTGCTGATAAGGATGGTTTTCTTTCCACTGTTAAGGACAATTGGTTTGTTGATATAAAAGGGTTTAATATGTTTGTTCTTGCTAAGCGGTTGAAGAATATGAAGAAATTTATGAGAAGGTTTAATAAGGAAAATGGTAATGTTTTCGAGAATGTTAAAATTTTGAGAGCCGAGCTTATCAATGTTCAATAGAATATTGATAAGAGTCCCCATGATGTTAGTTTAAGAGAGGATGAATTTTTCTGGTCAAAGACTTATAATGATGCTCTTATTGATGAAGAAAAGTTGTTGAAGCAAAAAACTAAAATAGAATGGTTAAGGGAGGGTGATCATAATTCTGCTTATTTTCATCGTATTTTGAAAGGAAGGTGGAATAAGAAGAGGATTGAAGTGGAATATGATTGTGATGGTAAAGCTTTCCCTGGTAATGATATTCCTTCAATGTTTGTGGAGCATTTTTCAAAAAAATTTCAAGCAAGTGAGGATATTATTCTAATGGAAGACTGTGAGGTGTTATTTGTTAAGAAGCTTGATCCAGTTGTGGCAGAGTTCATGGTTAGACCTATTAATGATAATGAAGTGAAACATGTGATGTTCAGTATTAAGGATGATAAAGTTGCTGGTCTTGATGGGTACACGTCTAAATTTTTAAGAAAGCTTGGAATATTGTTGGCCCGGACGTGTGTAGTGCTGTTAAGGAGTTCTTTTCTTCGGGGAAAATTCTAAGTGAGTTAAATTCTAATCTTATCTCCCTTATACCTAAATCAGATGTTCTTTTTTAATGTTTTTTATTATAGACCCATTGCTTGTTGTAATGTGGTTTATAAATGCATTAGTAAGGTTTTAACGAATCGTCTTAAAGAGAGTATTTCCAAGCTTGTTGACTCTAATCAGTGTGCTTTTATTCCGGGAAGGCAGATTAGTGACAATGTCTTACTAGCTCAAGAGTTAATGGTTGGTTATGACTGGAATAGCGGGACTAGAAAATGTGTTTTTAAGGTTGATATCAAGAAACCTTATGATATTGTGGATTGGGGTTTTCTTAGGTCTAGTCTTTTGCATTTTGGCTACCATTTTAAGATGATTGACTGGATTATGACTTTTCTCACCACTGCTTCTTTCTCCGTATGTATTAATGCGGAATCTCACGGGTTTTTTTAAGAGTTATAGGGGTCTTAGGCAGGGTGACCCTATTTCACCATACCTGTTTACTTTGGTCATGGAAGTATTAAATTTAATGCTTAAAATACATATTAAGAATGATGGGAGGTTCAAGTATCATCCAGATTGCAAGAAGATTGGTTTGACTCACCTTTGTTTTGCGGATGACTTGCTATTTTTTTGTCATGGTGATATTAACTCTGCTTGTATTTAAAAGAGCTTTGGATGAGTTTAGTACGTGTTTTGGGCTTTATCTAAGTATTGAAAAAGTACAGTGTTTTTTAGTAATGTTCTGGATGATGTGAAGGTTCAAATTTTGATGGCGCTTCCGTTTGTAGAAGGTACTTTGCCTGTTAGATACCTGGGTGTCCCAATGATGATAAAGAAACTATGAAATTTTGACTGCAAGGTTCTTTTGGAGAAAGTCAAGAAAAAAATTTTAGATTGGATAAATAAGCTATTGTCTTATGTAGGTAAGCTTCAACTTATTGCTTCTGTTTTGTCCTCTGTTAATATTTATTGGCCCTCGATGTTTGTTCATCCTAAACATATATGTGAGAGTATAGATAAAATGTGTAAGAATTTCTTGTGGGGAATTGGCCCAAATAAAAAGGGCATTGCTAGTGTTTCTTGGGAGGAGGTGTGTAGACCAAAATCGCAAGGTGGTTTAGGATTGAGGTCTATGTCCTATATGAATGAGGCTCTTATGATTAAGTATTTGTGGAATGTTATTAGTAATAAAGAGTCCTTATGGGTTAAATGAGTGAATGAATATAGACTTAGAGGTTCATGTGTTTGGCATCTTACTGCTTGGAAGAAAAATGCTTGGACCTGGAGGCAAATTATGCATTTTAGGGATAGGATTAAGAGTTTTGTAGGCTGTAAGATTGGTTATGGAAAAAGCTGTTTTTTCTGGTCTCATAAATGGCATTCTCAAGGCCCTCTTAGTAAACTCATTTCGAAAAGTTTTCTTATTTCTAAAGGTATCAATTTGAACGATAAGGTTTGCAATTGGACTAAGGATGGAAAAAGGTTATGACCAAATGATTGGGTTACTAGATTTAGGCGGGCGCTTGAGGTTCCTAGTCGTATCCTGAATGATATGGATGATAAAGCTATTTGGCTAGACAAAAAAGGGGAAGTGGTCAATTTTATCATAAGGGAAGTCTGTAATGCTTTAAGAGTGGATGGGCCTGAGGTTTTGTGGTATAAGCATGTCTGGTTTACTCATTGTATGCCACGACATGCCTTCATTCTATGGATTGCGCTTAAAGGGAAACTTAAGACTCAGGATAGGCTTTCTAGATGGTTCACTGTAAATGATAATCATTGTCCTCTATGTAAATCATGTATGGATTCCCATAGTCACCTGTTTTTTGGTTGTACTTTCTCAAATGACCTATGGAACAGGGTTAAGGTCTTAGCAAAACTGGACAACTTTTCTTCTGTTTGGGCTAAGATTGTGTCGGGTTTATGTAATATCAAAGCTAGTAATTCAGTATGGAGTATTGTTCAAAGATTAGTGGTGAGTGCTACTGTGTACTTTGTATGGCAGGAGTGTAATTGTCGCTTGTTTTTGAATAGGTTTCGTACCTCGGATGTTGTTTTTAATATCAATGTTTCTACTATTAGACTAAAGCTTCTTTCCTTTACTGTCAAATGGTCTAGAGATATTGATTTGGTTTCAAGGCTTTGGAAGATTCCATGGCTGAATGTTAGAGGTAATGAGATTCTTCCATATTATATGGATTGTGATGATAGTGCTTCCTAATATTAAGTGTTTCCTCTTACTACATAAGTACTTGTATGGCTTATGGAAGTTATTGGATTGGTTGTTATTATACTACATCTACAGGCCTTGGAGTTGCTGGTTTTACTATTGGTATGGTTACTATGATATGGGTTCTTTCCTTGTTACTTCTGGGTGTAGTTTTTACTGGTCTGAAGAACCAAAGTTTCAGGAAAAACTTATGGGTTCTTTTTCCCATGGTTTTGTCCTGTGTAAAATCCTTTAGATTAGTTTCCTTTGTATGTCTGTTCTATATCCCGGTGAGTTTTTATGGTGCGTTGAAGGTTTTCTTGATGATGATATGGAGTTTATTACTATTGAGGTATTGGGATGACTTTTTGGTTGTTTGGGTAGGTTTGATGTGCTACTAGTGGTCTTATAGGTTGTGCTTGGGGGAGTGTGTTAGGCCTTCTAGAGCGTGCTGAAAGATGTGCCGTCTATGCAAGGTATAACATTTTCTCTCTTTTGCCCTATCTATTTGAACAATTTTTAGTTTCTAAACCTGTTTTTGTTGATGCTTTGTCCTCCCTTATGTTTTATTATAACCTTGTATCTGTTTATTGTCGAGCTGATAGATATATAGGTTATTGCATCTTGATAGGATTCATGTGTAGTTGTACTCTTTACCCCTTCTATGGTTTCGCACTGGGTTTCACATAGTTACGGGTTTTGAGGATGCAATAAATGTGATGTGCTACACTGGCACCTCTCTTTTATTTCTGCATTTGGTCTGATGGCGTTTATGAGTAGGTCTCTTTTACCTACTTAGCTTGTTTTTTCGTTTGGGGTGGGGTTTTCCATTCGGATGGATTGGTTGTTTTTTGGTTTCTTCCCTTTGTGGTTGAATCAAGAACAGCCATGGATTCTGAAGTGGTTTCCTTATCTCAGCTAAAGAACTAGTAGTTTATTAGTAGTGTGATAGATTGCAGGAGCTTGGTCTTATCTATGGGGATCAAGTTTTAGAGTTGGGAAGCAGCTATTTGTTCTTCTTTTAGTTGCTTAGCTTGTTATATATGTGTAATGAGCATGGGTGTTGTCCATTGCAATTAACAGTAGTGCTATTATTGAGTATGGGATTTGTCCATGCCAATTCTTTTTGTTGCTAGAGCTTGTTAGTTGGGGATGTGTCCCATATAATTTTTGTAAGGTTTTTAGCCTTGTACTCTGCCTTTGTGGCCTTTTCTTAATATATTTTACCGTTAAGAAAAAAAAAGAACGTAATATCGAGATGGAACATTTTTGTACAAAGCTCCCTACTAACATGACACATCATATTTTATTACATTTTATGTTCTTTAGTTTCAATATTGGAAAAAATAGTCCTTATAGTTATATTTTAGCATAATTACACTTTTAACCCTTTAAGTATATAGTTTTATTATATTGTAATTTAATCCTTCAATATCTTTATTATCTTATAAAGGATGTATCCTTTTGTTTGAAATGCTGAAAACATAGAATGGTTGAAAATGTAGGCCCTACTAAAAGTACAAAATTTATATACCCTATAAAACTTTTATCTCAATTGTTGAAAAGTTATTTTTTTCAACATTTCATCTAAACAAGAAAAATATTACAACTTCAATGTAAATCTTAAAGCTTTCACCATACGACTCATTCTGAAAATTAAAAGAGGTCCAATTTCAAAATTATCCTAAAGCAAGATTCATGAATCGATCTACATGTTAAGAACTCATGGAATGTTATGAACGTTCCATTTTTATTTTAAAAAATTCACTTTGGATTTCAAGAAACATTTACTTCAAAATGAGTCATTACGTCAATTATCCTCCGCTAGACATTCCGCCGCTATGCGCGGGTATTCGTCTAGTTTAACCTTAGGGTCTTAAACTTTCCAACGTTTATTATTATAGCTTTAAGTTTCATAAAATGACACTTTTGGCCCAAAATGTCAAATAGTTTCAAAAATGATAGTTTTGGTCCCTATAGTTGTAAAAATCATATAACTTCTTCAAAAATGTACCAAATGATCTAGGATTTTAAAACAAAGTTTCAAAACAAATTTATAATAATAAAAACAACATTTTATCAAAATTATATCTCTTGAAATGGATTTTAAGTCATTATTTTTTGTAAAATACAAAACTAGGGTTTTAATACATCTTTAGCTTATAACTTTCATTTAAATTAATGAAAGGAATTCGTTCTTTTTGGATTGTCTTTCTAACAAAATTTTGGAATTATAACAAGTCTTATAATTCATTATAACAAGATCAAATCTTGTTTAGTATAGAAATTACCTAGGTAGCTCCAAAATGGCTCCTTGTGGCTTCCTATGAACACTACTTGCTATCAAAGCTTCAAGGGCTTCAATGGCAACCTTATAAACCTGGTTTCTGGTCTTGGAGGATGTCCTAAGACGTTTAGTGGACGTTCGGTATGATTGAATCGTAAAGAATGGAATTACATATGAGAATGGAATGGTGTAGAAAGGGAATAACTTTGAAGAATGAGATTGGATTCCACTGTTTGGTGCTATGAGAGAATCGATCAAAGAATATATGTTACATGATTGATCTTGTGTTTCATACGAACAAAGAACGAACATGTACTCAAATGAAAATTAAATTATTAGCCCAGTTATTTATGCGCATCTTTGAGCTTTTATAATAACATTTTACCGTAATCAACTTAAATACTCGCACGATAAAATCTCATTAGCTAATTAAGAGATAACAAAAAATTAAGCTAATCTAAGAAGAAATATATAAACTTCAATTACATGTAACATCATATTTTGTTATAATCTGTTAACGCTATTTCATTCAAGTGTAGGATCAAAATGATTATTAAATATAAAAGAACTAGGAAGTATTACTGCCAAACACGTTCATATTCGTATACAATCAATTATGTAATATAATATTTATAGGCTAGAGTTTATTGATAATTGTTACTGTATTACTGAGTAGTTGTAATAAAAATTGAAGATAGTTTCATGTTGATTGGGGATGAAAAACAATGTTGCCTACCTGTAGAGAAGATGAGGACGAGCGTGATGAAAAAAATGTTGCACAGATGCTATTACAAATTTACAATGTGAGATGCACATGTTAAGTTAAGTTTATACCCCTTTTAATCATGTCATTATTGTGTGATTGAAAAAAGTGGAGAAAGACACAGCCTTGATATTACCATTCTTTGGCATTCTTCACTTTTTTTAAAGAATTAAAACGATGGAAAGGGAATAAAAAATTTATCTCAGGTTTTCATTCTCACCATTCTTTTCCACCCTACCAAACATCCCCTTATAGAAGTAGAAATGGAGAATGGGTAGGAGGTTTAAGGAAAACAGGGGTGCAAGTATACATGTAAGGGTATACGGATCTATTTAAAGTACTAGCAACACATAATATCCAAGTTTGGCATCTAAACGTGTAACATAGATAGGTGTATGACTAATGAAGGCTAGTGAAGCTCTACACAAGTTCTTAGACCATAGCTTAGTCCTAATCTTCACTTGTGGCTAGAAATAAGTCACGTCATATTTAGTATGAGAATGGTGATGTGTAGCAATCAAGGAGGTGATGCACATACTTATCACCACTCCTAAAATATCTTAGAATTCCTAAATATCTGATTTTTGAATTTAGAATGGAGGGAAATGGTTTGAAAATGGGTTTTGGAGGCAAAATACAAAACCGGATCCTAATTCTAGGGCTTG
This sequence comes from Glebionis coronaria, assembly GCA_025667525.1. Classification (NCBI taxonomy): domain Eukaryota; kingdom Viridiplantae; phylum Streptophyta; class Magnoliopsida; order Asterales; family Asteraceae; genus Glebionis; species Glebionis coronaria. Next base: position 346,557,328 of record CM046879.1, read on the forward strand.
TAACTTATGGTTTGTGCTTCTGGTGATTAGGGACTTAGGAAAGTTATTAGTGAATGATTAAGGCTTAATTAGGGTTTAGACATTCTATTTAAGAGATTTAGGTCCTTGGTTTGAAGTTTAACAAAGGTTTGATGTGACAATGGGAAGTATACTTTTGTAGATTAGGGTTTTCTAATGATCTAGGGTTTAATCTTAGTAAATGTGATTATCCTCCTCTTAGTTATTCATGTAAACTTAATTTAGTTCCTATACATTGTGTCTTAAGTGTCCAAAGAGTTCTTACACTTTGTTTAAGGGTTTAGTTTAGGTAAACATGTCTAAAGAGTGAAAGTACCTATTTTGACCTAATTTACAAGTCATGCATTGAAATCTTGTACCTTGTGCATTACGTTACTTGTACAGTGTCTTAACATAATATAATAATCTTAATGAAGTCCTATGAGTCTTTGTAAACTTGTCCTAAAAGACTAGGTTATGCTTCCATGTAGATTCCTTAACATAAGGGTTTATATATCATTAAGCCTAATGACTTTCTATTTTGGGTAATTAGGGTTTGTATCTTAATGTACACTTATTCTAAGTCTTATATAATATGTTCATGACTTCTATGGGTTCTACATTCTTAGTTTAAGGGTTATATAAGTTGATCATATTCTGGGGTTATTTAAGTAAGCTTAAGGTTCTTTGCTTTGAAAACTTGTACTTTATGCTTTAATAATTTGTATCTTAGTTTAAGATAAATGTATGATTATATTATGAAACTTAGTTGAGTTTTATAATTTGTTTCAAAATATTAGAGTCTAATTCATTATAAATTGGATTTTATATGCTAACTTTAGTTTTAGGTCATTTTCTTGTAATTAGCTTGAAATTAGTGAATATTAGTGTTTTGTGATTATTTATCTTTTCTTTATATGGTAGATTAAAATTAGTATAAAGTGTTTAATAATAGTACATAGTTATTTTGTAGTTATTTTGCTTGAAATATTAATTTATAAGGGATTTCTGGGGTTTCAATTGGCTATATAGGGTATCTTTGTTATATTTGAGTTGTTCTTATTCATTATTTGTACATATAGTTCTCTTTAGAACTCAGACTTGATATATATATAGTGTAGGTAAGATATAGGCATATGTGGATGTGATAATTAAGATAGTGAGTATTCATACATTCAACAATTTAGTCACACATCATAATAAAAAAAATTCTTAGTAAAAACACCTCTTTATTTATAAACATAGGTATTACATTAGTCAAAACTACTGGATGTTATAGTCTCTTCCCCTTATTTTAAATCTCGTCCCAAGATTTATCTAGAACTATGGGTAACAGAAGAAAATAGATGCGGATATTTAGCTCGAATTTGATCTTCACGTTCCCAAGTATACTTAGGTCCTCTCTTCGAGTTCCATCGTACCTTAACTATTGGGATACGGCTCTGCTTCAAGCGTTTCACTTCTCTATCCATAATTTTAACAGGCTCTTCTAAAAATTTAACTTATCATCGAGTTGAAGTTCTTTCATCGGTATGATGAGAGATTCATCACATAAGCATTTCTTTAGATTCGAAACATGAAAAGTATTATGAACATTACTAAGCTCTTCAGGTAGCTCTAGTTTATATGCCACAGGGCCAATTCTTTTGGTTATTTTGAATGGTCCTATATACCTTGGATTCAGTTTCTTTTTCTTTCTAAATCGAATAATTCCTTGACGAGGCGAAACTTTCAACATAACACAATCTCCTACTGCAAGTTCCAAAGGTTTACGTCTGGTGTTAGCATAACTCCTTTGTCTATCTTGTACACCTTGTAATCATTGTCGAATTTGAACAATCTTTTCAGTAGTTTCATGTATTATTTCTGGTCCAGTCAGTTGAACATCTCTAACTTTGGCCCAGCAAACAGGCGATCGGTACTTTCTTCCATAAAGTACTTCGAAAGGCGTTGCTTTAATACTAGCATGATAACTATTGTTATAAGAGATTTCTACTAAATGTAGATGTTTCTCCCATCCTTTTCCAAAATCTATCACACAAGCTCTAAGCATATCTTCGAGAGTTTGAATAGTCCTTTCACTTTGTCCATCTGTTTGTGGATGATATGCCGTACACATGTCCAATTGAGTACCTAAAGCATTTTGCATTGATCCCCAAAATACAGATGTAAAACGAATATCACGATATGAGATAATAGATACAGGCACTCCGTGTTGGGAGATTATTTCATTAATGTAAAATCTCGTAAGAGTTTCCATACTATCAGTCACTTTAATAGGAAGAAAGCAGATTTTGTTAGACGATCAACAACAAACCAGATGGTGTCATGTCCATTTGATGTCTTAGGTAATTTAGTCACAAAATCCATCGTAATTCTTTCCCACTTCCATATTGGAATATTCGGTTGTATCAATAGACCGAATGGTTTTTGATACTCTTTTTTAACTCTTACACACGTTAAACACTTACTAACGTATTCTTCAATGATTGCCTTCATGTTAGGCCACTAATAGAGGTTCTCCAAATCTTGATACATCTTGTCGGAACCAGGATGTATAGAATACTTCGATTTATGAGACTCGTGCATAATCAAATCTCGTAAATTACCATGGGCAGGTAACAAACTACGATTTTTAACACAATGAATTCCATTTTGATGAACTTCAAATTCTTTATCAATTCCTATTAATTTCTCAACTCCTACATTTTCTACCTTAAGTGCTTCTTCTTGCGCTTCGAGAATTTGGGTAGGTAACTTCGGTAAAAGAGTTATCATTAACGATCTAACCCGTAACGGCTTAACACGCTCTTTTCGACTTAAAGCATCAGCTACTACATTAGCTTTACCTGGGTGATACGAATTTCACAATCGTAATCATCAAGTAATTCTAACCAACGTCGCTGTCTCATATTCAATTCTTTCTTATGAAGGATATATTGAAGACTTTTATGATCAGTAACTACTACACACTTCGTACCATAGAGGTAATGTCTCCAGATTTTAAGAGCAAATATCACCCCTCCTAATTCTAGATCATGAGTAGTATAATTCTTCTCATTAGGTTTAAGTTGCCTTGATGCATAAGCAATAACTTTATTCCTTTGCATAAACACTGCTCCCATTCCTTAAATAGATTCATCACAGTAAACGATAAAGTGATTGTTACCTTCTGGTAATGCTAGGATAGGTGCTTCACATAACTTTCACTTCAATAATTGAAAAGTTGTCTCTTGACTATCTCCCTAGTCAAACGGTTTGTTCTTCTGAGTCAATTCTGTCAAAGCTTTAGCAATTTTTGAAAAACCTTCGATAAATCTTCGGTAATACCCCACAAGTCCTAAAAATTGTCTTATTTCGGTAGGCGTACTAGGCTTACTCCAATTCTTTACCGCTTCAATCTTAGCAGGATCCACACGAATACCTTGGCTATCAATGACATGTCCTAGGAATTGAAAAACATTGATCCAAAATTCGCATTTCGAGAACTTAGCATACAACTTCTCCTTCTTAAGTAATTCGAGAAATATACCAAGAGGCTTGGCATGTTCTTCTCTTTTATGAGAGTAGATAAGAATGTCATCGATAAACACGATTACGAATTTATCCAAGTAAGGCTTACACACTCTGTTCATGAGGTCCATGAAAACAGGTGGTGCATTGGTTAAACCAAAAGGCATTACTTGAAATTCAAAATGTCCATACCGCGTCCTGAAAGCAGTTTTCGGAATATCCTCTTCCTTAACTCTCAATTGATGATAACCTGGCCGTAAATTAATTTTCGAATATATGCTTGATCCTTGGAGTTGATCAAATAAATCGTCGAATCCGGGTAATGGGTAACGATCTTTATAGTAAGTTTGTTTAACTCACGATAATCGATACACGTCCTAAAAGATCCATCATTCTTTTTCACAAAACTGGAGCTCCCCACGGCGATATATTTGGTCTAATAAATCCTCGATTAGTTAGTTCTTGGATTTGACTTAACAATTCTTGCATTTTCGAAGGTACTAATCAATAAGGCGCTTTAGCAACTGGTGTTGCTCCGGGTATCAAATCGATTTGTAATTAAACTTGACGCTCAGGCGGCAAACCTGGTAATTCTTGGGGAAATACTTCGGAAAATTCTCTAACTATCGGAATATCTCCTAATCGCTTCTCTTCTTTCCTTTTCGCTACTTGAACTAAGAAAACTTGACCACCTAGGGATACGTACTTATTTATCTTAAGGCACGATATGAGATTTAGTTGAATCTTACTTCTCTCACCATGGACAATCAAAACTTCACCGCTAAAAGGAATATGAACGGCTTTCTCGTCACATAGAAATATGGCATGGTATTTAGATAACCAGTCCATTCCAATGACTACGTTAACACTACTGAGCTTAATGGGTATAAGATCGATTTCAAAGGATTGACGTAATAAAGTAATGATACATCCTCGAATAACGGTATTAGTGCTAACAATTTTTCTGTCAGCCATTTCTATATCATACTTAGTATTCAAAGAAACAATCAGAATATCTAACTTAGCAGCACTTTTAACAGAGATGAAACTTCTATCAGCTCTTGATTCAAATATTACTTTAACCAGACGTTGATTTAGATGAAACATACCCGTAACCGTATTCTGATCTTGTTGAGTATCGTTTAGCAAATAAGCTTTTCCTCGACAATTGCTCTCTTTGCGGCACTCATTCATCAGATGCCCTTTTTCTTCGCAGTTTTGACAAACTTTAGTTACAGGAATTTGATTACTTTCAGTAGCTAATCCTTTACTTCTGCAGAGTCTTGTCTGATGTCCAATTTTTCCACAGTTCTGACATTTGATAGTGCAAAATCCTGTGTGATGTAGAGAACACATTTGACAAAGGGGTTGTCTTCCACTATAACCATTGCTCGAATTTACAGCCTAAACTTTAGAAACATCATTTCTCTTGTTCTGTTATTGACGATTATTGCCTTGATTATAGTTACGAAAACAATTTTTCTGGAAATTACGATTAACAAGAAAACTCCTACTATCATCAAACTTATTCTTATTATTAAGTGTCGCTTGTACAAGAGTATACCTTATCACTTGATCCATTAGTCTTTGAGTAATGGTGATAATTTCCTCTAAAGTTGGGGTTTAGAGGCGGTAACATTCCCTTCTATACTTCTAGGGAATCCTCCAATAAAAGCTTCCATCATTTTTTTAGTATTAGGCACCATATTAGGACATAATAATGCCAATTCCTGAAATCTTCGGATGTAAAATTTGATATTATATTCCTTGACTACTAGATTATAGAATGCTTCCTCCATTTTCCTAATCTCGTTGCAAGGACAATACTTCTTAACTAGTAGATTCTTAAATTCATTGTAGGGAGTCTGATAAGCTTGTTCTATCCCAATGGGTTGTGCATAAGCATTCCACCAAGACAAAGCTTCTTCTATCAGTGTACCCGTAGAAAATTTCACTTTACAATCTTTAGAACAGTCACTGCGAACAAATACTGATTCAGTTCTCTCGAACCAGCGAATAAGTCCAACAGCTCCCTCAAATCCTTTATAGTTAAAAAGCTGACAGTTCACGAAATCTTTATAAGTACATCTTTTCTCTATCGGAACTTCTCACCTAGAAGCATTTCCATTACTTGCGCTAGCTACATCGGCGGCTTGTGCTTGCAAAGCTGCAGTCACACTCTCAGCAACTAATTGCCTTATTTCTGCAGGTGTCATATTTACTGTCGCAGATGTTGATGCTCTCGTATGAGCCATCCTACCAACATAATAATACTAGATAAGAATGATTTTTTATTTTAAATTTTCATACGTGGAGTATGGAATTTATTTATTCATCATAGAGTATTCTTAATTATTTCGATCATTTCATATGTGAGGATTCATAATATGAATGACGATAAATTTTCTAATTCATTTATGAGGATTCATAATATGAATGACAATAAAGATTTAAATAAGATAATAAGAAATTTTTGAGAACAACGCACATTTCTTTTATTTATGAATAACTTATCGTTTATATGTACACGATAAGCATCTTTGTTACATAAAGAAAAACTGTACATATCTTACAAACTGAAACTAGATTTCTAAGCTTAATTTCCCATTTTGATCTCCTCAATTCTGTCCAAAATATATCCGAAATCAGATTGTTGAGGTGTTTTAAGATCATCGATGAGTAATTCTAAATTAAGCCCGTCCTCATAAGTCCTTTTTTCACTTCAGTATTCTCCTTCTCTAGTCTTTTCATATTCATCTCAAGAGCATGCATCCTTCTACACAGTCTAATATTATGGCGTCGAGTAACGTTCACTTTATATTCCAACTGACTAATATGCTCTTCAATCTCCTTCCTTCCTCTTATCAGATTCCTAATATTCCTTTCCACTAATCTAAAAGATTGAAGGGATATTCCTTTCCACTTTGTGGATGACTAGCAATTACGGACAATTGCTTGTCGTGCTTTTCCATAATCCATGCTCTAGAGTCTTCCTTAGTTTCATAAGGCTCTTCACGACTTCAATTGGAAGACGAATAAAGATCTTCAGGTAACAGAAATTGAGACGTAGGTGAAGGTACACTATTCATCACTTCAGTTTGATGTGAGAAATATTCTTGTACTTCAGGAGTATCCTAAAAAGACAAACTCGGAACACGCACATTTATGGGAGATGGAGTGAACATTGGAGTTTCTCTTTCATCATCGTCAGAAATGAGAATATAGGTGGAAGTAGACATCCTTGTAGTTTATATAATATAATAACATAAGATATTTTATTTAAAAGGAATAAAATCTTACACTGGTGCTGATGATGACTGTTGGTCTTGAATTTAAAACTTTAGTTATAGTTTAAGAAAAACTTATTCTCTATAACCTTGAGCTCTAGATACCAATCTGTACACCCCCATTTTATCTTATAGCAGCAGAAGCTAATTTTTTTGGTATTTCTATCAAAGCATCATAGTCATAATAATAGAAAATGCTTAAAAACATTTTTATAAATATTAACGTCATCATTCATTTATTCAGAGTTAATAAAAATAACTGTACAATAATGTACAACACAGGTTTTCCCAAAGATCTAGTTTTATTTTCTAGAATGATAACTTTATTCAAGACACCACCATCTGCAGCCCGCCAGTCCTCGTTCACCTGAAATATATGCCTTAAAGTCAACACAATGGTTGAGTGAATTCTTAGGTTATTAAACAATATCTGAATACAAGTACGACTCCAGGGCTACATTATTATACACCAAAATTTTAAATTCATCAATTCATATTCCACTAGCTCACGACCCAGCAACTAGACATTATCAGGAAAACCTAACAAATTTTCCCTTAATAAGGAAGCTTGTCGGACTATCCTAAAGGAAAAATAAGGCATATTTGTTTAGCCTAGGTAGGAACCATTAGCTTCTAGCAAGTGCGACTTTTCCAGATAGGAGATGTCAGTCTCAAATAGTACTATTCCCAATATTATCGCTCATTAAATGATTATCGGTCCACGATTAAAAAGGGTCTTAACGGCAACTAGTAAACGTAGTGTCAATATTAATATAGGCAGCATACAAAAACATTTGTATTCCAGTTTTAGCATATATCCCCCTCACGGGTTTTCAAATCATTTATAAAACTTTAAAAGTGTGATCAAGGTGAATGTGTCGTATGGTGCTAAGTTATTGTCTCAAGAGCTGTTCTGTATGAGCATCTCTCTTAAGTTGTGACTCACTTGAGGATGTGATACCTCGAACCTAATGTCACTTATTTTACCCTAATTTACGTATATTTTGAAATTTTTAAGAAATTTCATTTGTTATATATTTGACGGTTTAATTTGAAACCAATGATCGAGGCCTTAATTTTTACGTTTGACGATTTAAGAAGTACCGATAACGACTACGATTCCGACGGATGCCCAAAAATTTATCTTTTATTATCGATTGATTGATATTTGAGTTTTTCGAAGTTTTTATTTTTATTACGTTTTAAGTCAAGTCGGAACCATATGAATATTCGTTTTGTGTGCGTTTGAACCATTTAAAAGTATTTTGAGGTAGCCGGGACGAAACCCGACTCCCGTAAATTTTTAAAAACCGACTAGTTACCATTTCCCGCTCTTTGCTAACTAGTTTGCAAACAAGGCCAAAAGATAGCCTTATTTACACATTTGGTCCTTCCACCACTATATATAAACTTAATTTTTTCACACACACTCATTTTTCACACTAAAAATTTCTCTCTTCCTCCCTTTTCTCTCAAAACCCACGGCCAAACACCACCACCATAGATCCACCATCAAAACTTGATTTCTTAAAAATCTAATCAATGTCCCATGTTTATATAACCAAGATAAGTAAATCCCACCACAAATTTACAACATGCAACAACATTTTTCTTAGATTTAATTTTTCTATATTTTAATTATGTTTAGGAACATGGATTTGGAATATTATAGCTTGGAAAAGATTTTCTTGGGTGTTTTTGCTTCAAAAACCCCGGCCAAACAAGGGGTTTTGGTGTTCATGGGGTTTTGATCTATTAAGCTTATGGTATGATTCCATTATGTTGTTATTATTATTTTTATTATTTTCCTTTGAATACATGCAAGTGTTTATAATTTTTGGTAAATTCATATTGATCATACAAGTGAATCTAAGCATTAGGAGTTGTTAGGGATGATGAATATAGGCTATTAGAAGTGTTGATAATGTTAAAAATAGGTCAAAACAAGTGTAGATGTGATTTTGAAAGAGGAATTTTCGATCAATAGGTTTAAGGCTATTTTTCATATAGTGGTTGTTGATTAAGTGTTGGTATGATAGGATATTGTTGTAGTGGTTGTCGAGACGCTCGTTTTGATATAAGATAGAGTTTTTAACTCCAAACGAGTCAAAAGTTACATAGGTTTGAATATTCGGGTACCGGGAGACGAGTATCGACGCAATCCGAAATTGTTGTCGATATTGGGTCAAATCTCGAGGACTATAACATGAGTTTTAAAGATGTTCAAGGGCTGTTCTCAGACCCTAAACTTATCATTTTGAATCTATTCTCAAAGTCAAGTGTCGTTTTTGTAAATGATTTTGGTTAAGAAAGTCAAAATGGTTTTACAAGTCGAGTGTGCAAAACAGTCCGGTTTTTAAAGTCTAAAGATGTGTCGAGCAGGTGGTTATAAAATGTGAATCATTGGACGAAATTTAAACTGAGTCTTTTATAGATTATAATAGATTTTGTGACCAAGTTTCGACGAAAACGGAGTTGTTTAGGTATGGGAAATCAGGGTATACTTTTGGTAAGTACCGCCTGAGTATTAATGGAGAGGTACTTAACCTCGCGACATAGTTTGAGGCGAGGGGCTAAACTATTAGATTCTAAAGTTCCTAAAAGAAATAAGTCTTAGGCTTGATTGTATATTCTGAGATTGAAGACCCGTGTTGGGTACTTGAACCGTGTTGATTTGGCATCATGAGATGGATCAACATCGTAGATACTAGTTTTGGAAAGCTAGTATATGTTGTGGGGTTTTAGAAAGGATTCACTTGCATTAGTTGGTCATGTCTATGTACATACAATTTTTAGTCGTTTGTTTTATTATACTAAGTTTGTTTTGAGATACTAGAGTATGTTGTTAAGTGCGCACCTTATTTGTTAGGAGTCGGCTTTTGACGTGTATATTTGGAGCATCATCACTTCGGCGATTACTACTATTACTAGCTTCGTGTATCATCTAACGTGAGTCTATAGACTCGCTCTTTACTTATTTCAAATGTTTTTACCCGCGAGGGGGATACATGCTATTTAAATGAAAATGAACATAAGTCATGAATGATTGTTGGACCCGAATGTTTCCTTGAATTGTGTTAAGTACCTAGTTGCAAAAGACCCTAAATTCGTGAACTATTAACTATTGTCTTGCTTGTGTGGGATGGAGATAGCCGCTTATACAATTGATAGTACTATGGGGTTGACGACCCTATCCGAGACGAGAGCTAGTATGTTGAGTACCCTGTGCGGACGGATAACTTGTGATAAGAAATACGGTATAATTTCAACTGATGCCTTTAGAAGGGGCACTGGTTTCATCTTAATCATGCCGGTAAATGTACGCGGGTGATTGAGTTAACGGATTAGTGTCACGAGCTTAAACACAATTATTATCTATTGCTAAAGATAATATACTTGAATAATAGATTGTGAGTACGACAATGCTATTGAATGGTCATGATTGGTTTTAATACTTATGTTCAACTTATGATTTGATAAACCTACAGATTCGCTCAACCTTTGTGTTGACGATTTTAAGCATGTGATTCAGGTAATCAAGATTGATAGCAGCGGAGCATGCTTGGAGGGAGTTGGTGCTTTATTGGTCTAAAATTTTGGATTTCCTTCCCTTTTTATCAATTTAATTATAGTCATATTGTGGTAAAGGTTGTTATGTTTTGGGTTGAGATCTTTTGGGACAAGTAACGTTACTCTGATGAAAACATCATTTTTGGGGTGGAAATATTTTAGACAATGGTTATAAATAATCTTTTATGTTTATCTTAAACATCTCTTTCGATGTTGTTTTCTATAATTATGTGTGATGTGCTATGAAATAACGCACAAAGTAATATTCTGCTGCGTGGTAAATTGGGGGTGTTAAAGATTGGTAATCAGAGCCACAAGTTATAGAGAACTAGGTCGATTTTTAAAAAACCTAAACTATAACTTTTGGTGTGTCGTAAAAAGTTTTAAAGCACACAACTTCTCCGCATGGCTCCGGTAAGATTTCTATCCCTCAAAACTGATATAAGTTCCCTAGTATTTTGTAAGTATATATTATGATAATATATTGAGATATATCTTTGTGTATGTTTAGTACTTATCATCATAGTTTGCAAGCAGTTGCATGAATATCATATAGATTGCATGTAATTGGCATACGGGCTACATTGCATTACATGGCAACACTGCGTTGTGATCCTATGTGTATGTGGGAATGATTGTATGTATAAGTATGTATATACTATGGTATTTAAAGATATTTCACTTGAAGCAATGGTCCTTGCGTAATTATCGTACATTTTATAATGCGATTTTGTTCATAATTTGGCCTCACCGCCAATCATCGATCTTGATAATTAATTTATTGTTCGAATAACCAAGTGTGATCCTCGTTTGATATTCTAGATACGTAAATAATGCTTCGTAACATACTGTATATCGACTAGAGTGATCCCGATTGACGTTATCGCACCGTGATGTGTCATTTTGGGACATCTTCTTTTTGGAACATAAATTGCTTACGTACTATTTTATTTCCCTTATTCCTATGGGTTTGATATATTAGTTCACGTAACTACAACATAGCCGAAGTATAATCAACGATGTGTACATCGTAGCGACAAATCATATGTGTATATTATAAAACGTGGTTGACGTGTATCGCCATTTAATTGTTTTTATCATCCTACTCGAATTTAAAGATGCGCTTTAAGGATAGATTAGCGTTGTGATCAAGTGTGATAGCTTGAAGTTTGGTTTTTTTGTGTTAATTTTATTGTCTACGATTTGGAGACCCACCCGAAGCCAATATCAACACTTATAGCGTTGACATACGTGTTCTCGTTCCGTTTATTTCATTTTGTTTTGTTGTTTCATTATTTTGAATTTAATATTTTACATGACGAGGTCCGACACTTGTGCCAGCTAAATAAGAATTGAATTCTGTTAATTGAATGAGTTAAACATAAAACGTCTTACATATTAAATGTATGGTGAAAGAAACTTTTGGTTAAAATGACGTGCGAGGCGCCATGTAACAAGTAAAATTTGTATAGAGAATAAAAGGGACAAAGTGAAATTATTATTTTTTCTTTTCCTTCAACTTGGTTGGTAAATCATAATAAGTAATTTTTATTACTCGTAAAATCCTTGTTTTTATATATTAATAATTTGATACTAGAAGCGTGTGATGAATTTGTCAAGAATTTGTCAAGAATTTGTTTAACTTAATTTGAAAAAGGAGTTATTGGTAAAATTAACTATATGAATATCGAGTATACACGGCTTGAGGTTTGATATGAATTAATTTTTGGGTCATTATTGTGACAATCCGTCAATTTATGGTCGATATTTTATTCTCAAGTATTATTTAAAAACATTATTTTTAATGTTATATTATGAACTCACTCATTTTTGGGAAGAAATTTGGGTTTACATCTTGAAGTAGCATCGACTACGTTTAAACCGGAGAATTCCACGTTTCAGGAAATAAATTTATTCTTGAATATTATTGTGGAATTTTAAATTTGTGTTGGTTCATAAACTCACAAATTTACGAGAAGAGATTAGGACTTATGAGCATAATTTAACGTCCTTTACGACTAAACCGGAAACCTTTGGATTACTTATTTACGTTTTTGAACTCCGTTTTTGATGAGAAAATTTTTATTAGATTCGTTTTGTGCCGTTGATTCATAATTTATAAAAACGTTTTTTGTAAAACGACCCGAGGGCACGCAAATCGAGGAAACTAGAATCGAGGAGTACCCGTAAATTAATAGGGAATGAAACAAGTTACACTTGTCCCACTCCCTCACTATGGGCGGCCAAACTAGCCACTTAAACACGTTTTGTGTCAAGTGTTGGACACTTGTCCTCACATGCAAACCACTCCATTTTTCTCTCCACTCTCTCTTCTTGGCCGTCCCTCATCACTAACAATACACCATCATCATCAAAAATCTAGCCATGAATTCTATGTATAATCAACATATGTTCAAGCTTAGCTAAAAGGATGAAGATTGGAGGTGATCTTAACATCCAAAAAGGAGTTTCCATAGAGTTTATGGGCTGATTTTCAAGAAGATATTCATCCATTTTAAGGCCCCAAGAAGTTCATTTGCCATGTTGAAGGTTTGGTAACAAGGAACCAAGCCTTGTTCATCAAAAACTCATCTTTTCGTCATTATTGGTGGTATAGAGATTGTTTCTTCCTATCCTCTTGTTATTTTGAATATGTAATCTTGTATTTTCTTCATTTATGTATATGTATATGATGATGAATGATGATCAAAAATATTATGTGGGGATCATGTGTTGATAAACTTGGTTAAAAAGATTGAAAACTACATGTAAAAAGGTTAAAATCACGCTTAAATTAGTAGGGTGTATAAAACAGTAAATAACCCTATGATAAATTGTTCAAATGGCTTGGATAAATTAATATACAGTAATATGTGAGACTTATACATATGTGAGAGTTGGCCACTCAATGGAATCCATAAAATGAGTGAGATATGATCAAAACAATATTGAAGTTCAAATCTGTATAGTCGGTTTTGGACGAACTGTTAGGGATACTTAGAGGTTGATTGAGCAGTATCTAAATCTGAGTTAATTGTAGCACATATTATGTAGTTTGTGCTACCCAAAAATGAGCTTATATCTCCTTGTAGAACTCAAGATATGGTAAAAATGATGAAAGTGAAAATAATAATCACATTTGTAAAGTTAAAGTATATAGTATAATATTAGCACTCAAGTTAATATAATATAAAATGTATACCTAAAACCCACTAACTTATATATTACATATCAATAAGTATGTACTTTAATAAATAAAAGGGACATTTTATAAAAATGGCAAATTGATAAGTTTTATAAGTTATAAAACTAAAAACATAAGTTTTACGTCTTTTCGGCTAAAACCGTAAAACTAACGTTTTCGTCAATTAAAACGTAGACGGTCGGACCCGTCTAATGTAAACTTTTTATAACTTATCTACTGATGTATAAGTATATTTGACAAGTAAAAACCGATAAAACCCAAGCTTTATAACATATGGACATTAACGGGCCAAAGTAGCCTTATTGGATTATTGACCCAACTAGTTTGGATAAACACTAATGGACTTACTTATTGGTCTTAACCCACTTGGGCCCAACATATGAGTATAGGACTGGTATAAAAAGTATAAATGGGCTAATATAAAGTATTGGAATTTAATGGGCTTATTGGGCCTGAATATGGAATTGGATTGAAACTAGTGTAACTAGTCAAAAATTTGAGTAACACATAACACTATAATGTGTATGAAGAGATAAAAATCCCACTTGATCATCATCATACTTATAATGTCATCATATATATACATAGCCATTGTTTTTATAAAGTCATTGGACAAGAGTCTAAGACGAGTATTAATTGTCTAGGTTTCCGTGATTGAAGCACGTACCGTACATCCAAACCGCCGATAACCGCCTTTCCCAATCAAAGTGAGTTCATAGCCTCGCACTATTTTAAATATTTTTATGAAATGCTTTATAAACCAGCGAGGTAGATAACATGTTAGTTTTAATAAAACAGGACACCAGTTGTCCCGACTGTTTGCTTATTGATTTGGACCCGAATGATTGTATGACCCGATGAATGATTATATGACCCGATGAATGAAATGAGATGGATTATTATTAGTTAGGTTATGTCACTAAAAGTCCCATTAGCATGAATTGTGAACTACCGGGATTTGGTAGACTCTTATGCATATAATAGTACTATTTGGGGAAGATCACCCCAGTTCGCGCCTTGACGGTTGATCCCCGTCGTGCCACATTTAATGGTAAGTGAATTTATGTATGAGAAGATTTATATAAGCGTAATTATTGTGACGACACGCTGTTTTAGATGGGAAAATGAGTTTCGGGTTAGCTACCCGTTATTTGTTATAGTAAGGTAGCAATGTCATGCGGCTTATAATAGTCCAATAACGAAAATACTTCTATACGCATTGAATTACAATATATTGCCTGACTAGCAATACCGGGTCTTATTATTGATAGTATGTTCGTGTTTTGGTTTTACATAACCATATTCATATAACTGTTTTCATTTAACTCTATACAACGTTATAAGACGTATTATATGATGTTTTTACGACATTGGTTCGTATAATGGTTTTGAAGGCAAAAGCCTATAGTATGATTTACAACAAAGATTTGTATAAAATGTTTTTGGCTTATTTTATGGCCTACGGCAAAGAATTGTACAAAATGATCGTCGGTAATAATTTTATACCGATGGTATATTAATGGATTTCATTAAACTCTATGAATTCACTCGGCGTTTTCGCTGACCTTTTCTTTTAACATGTTTTATCTCAGGTACTTGAAGGTAATTCTCGGGAAGACAACAAGAATTTATGCCCTGCACTTAAATAAGAAATTTTCATTCAAATGTTTTTTAATATTGTATGAAATGCTATGACTTGGGACCTATGTAAATTTGATATTCATGAATAGAAAATGCTTTATTATTAAACAACGTGATTTTTAGCCGTTGTCTATGATTTTAGTAATGTGCTATCCCGTAACACCAATGACTCTTCCGCTGAACTAAAGTATGAATATTTGGGGGTGTTACAGTTTGGTACCAGAGCTCTCGTTATAGAGAACGAAATATTTTTAAAACCAAGGTTTTGAATAAAACATTTCAAAATCTTTTAACTATAAACATTTTTCTCAAAATGTCTAAAAATCTTTTGACTATAACGGTGCCGAAGAATTCCCGAGTTACCGACAAGGCCAGACTAAGAAGTCTATTTTATATATATATATATATATATATATATATATATATATATATATATATATATATATATATATATATATATATATATATATATATATATATATATATATATATATATATATATATATATATATATATATATATATATATATATATATATATATATATATATATATATATATATATATATATATATATATATATATATATATATATATATATATATATATATATATATATATATATATATATATATATATATATATATATATATATATATATATATATATATATATATATATATATATATATATATATATATATATATATATATATATATATATATATATCTATGATGTAATTTGATTACATGATTGTTTGATGATTATTTTAATATTTATACGAGGTATTTATACGACGAAGATTGTCACAAGAAAACCTAACTCCCTAGAAAATAAATCGAAGCTATTCCCGTAGGAATTCTAGCTATTCCAGATCTAAACCAAGTTGTGGATATTTATGATCCCAACAAAATGGTTGATATTCGTAGAAATGCTGGTATTAGTTTATTATGATATTAAAGAAGAATTGGCGAGATTAAATCTGATATCGATGTCATGACGATCTTTCCTTATAGAGTGGGGTTTGACAAAACCTTACCACCTAGAAAGATGTCATCTGATTCGTTGTCGCCCAATTCTTAAATTTGAAATCGAAAGGGTGAATGTTGCA
Organism: Glebionis coronaria; assembly: GCA_025667525.1. Taxonomy (NCBI): domain Eukaryota; kingdom Viridiplantae; phylum Streptophyta; class Magnoliopsida; order Asterales; family Asteraceae; genus Glebionis; species Glebionis coronaria. The sequence goes on from CM046879.1 coordinate 346,573,651, forward strand.
CTTGAGGCCATCATTGGAGCCTTTACCCAAAAGCCTCATGCCACTAGTACCTTTCCGAGAAGTCTAATTGAATGTGTGAGTCATTTCATACTAATGACTCATTTGATAACTATTGATGAAAGAGCTATAGGATTGGAAATTAAGTGTTATTCATATCGAACTTTTATTGCCCTTTCAAGGTCTAAAAATAAGGTTGAAAGTATTGGAGAATGAGGTCGGATATCGCATTGAGTATGATTTGAATGAAACTTGAATGAAGTAAAATTTAACTTGCATGGAATAAGAAATTGTTAAGAGGAAGTCGTTAAGTTCTGTGATTGAATTATAAGGTTTTAAATGATTGTTGATTCGTGTTAAGGGTTGTTCTTAGGCCATTGTCCAATGACGAGGATACCCAGTGTCCAAAAAATAAATTGAAGAAATCTTCTTCTGATAGGGACCGATGGATCTTCCGGGACATGTGGAACACCTAATGACTCTTGTAGATTAGTATTCATTGTGGTATCTTTTAAAAATCCCTAACTTAACTGAGACATCAATTGGTAGGATGAGTTCTTGGAATTGTATGACATAGTGGCACGTAATGTGTTACGGTAAAATTTTGACTTGTTTGTGATTAATGAAAAGACTACCTTTGATTGCTAAATTATACATGTATCAATGTTATCTATCTTTTCTTGCTTCATCCTAATGTTTGCATTAGTGATGCAACCATTGAACAATTACTCATCTCGACTTGAGTTAGGTTGTGGATTATTCTTTTTGAGCGCCATCGATGTCATGAACCTCATGATTAATTGGCTTAGCTCATTTCCTGATATATTGTAGTTAGTTCTTGGTGAACAACTTTTCATCACTCTTTCGCAGATCACTCATTGTTTTTATAAGTTAAAATCGTATCCCTTGATAAAAATTGAATTTTCATCACCATATGGATTATTCAAAGCGAGATTTATAAGTAATCATTATCGAAATAAAGTTGTTTATGAAACACCTTGGAAAACTAAATTGTTTCCATAACAAAGAACATCTCTGTAAACTCATTTGATTTTTATTTCATGATTAAGCATGCATATATATATTTTAAAGATGATGACAAAGTTTGACGAACTGAGTATTGCATCGTTAATCCTAAAACTGTATATAGTTGCGCGCCTACATACAATTTGGAAGGGACCATGCAAGGCTGATTAGTAGTCACCATGGAATTGTTAATAAACACTACATTTTATTTGAAGTTGTGAAAGATTAAATTTTATGAGATCTGCAAGAAGTTCAAAAATAGGGACATATTGTTAGAGACACCTACATATGTGCCCGTACCATTTATTCTTCTGATTCGAATTTACTCATCTGTGGAAATTATCTTAATTGACAATTGATATCCCCTTCTTGTCCAATTCTCCCGTGGCGAGACTCTTTGGAAAAGTATCTGATTACCGAATGTTGATACCCGACTGGATGTATCGACATTCCTATCATTTCTTTTGATTAGATTTCATTTTAATGACCTGGGTAACGATCCGAGGAGCTTTCGAATGCGTACTCAATTCATGAAAACATGGGATATATTCATATTCGTTAGTGTTTTCGGTTGTACCTGACTTGAAAATCACTCGCGTAAATTATGCGTTAACCTTACTCTTTTTTAGGTTAGTTATGTCTCCAGATATCCTTGAATTTGTGAAGGATTATGAGTTATTATTAGTCTTTTGAGAAGTTCACATCTTATCAACGGTAATGAAAATGGAAAGTTGGTAGTGCCAGTAGAATGGACTGATTTATTATGACATGAAGACATTGTCTTAATTGATGGGAACTCAAGTAGAATTACCTTAAAAGATAAGATGTTGATTATCAAAAGTTATCTAAATAAATCTTGATGCATGACCATATCCTGCATTTAGACTTGAAATTATACCGTGAATGGTTGTGAATTAGTCATAGATCTTGTAATCTAGAAAGAACCTAAGGTGGATTTATTAAAATATGTTTCTGCTATCTGAAACTTTAGGAGGTATTTGCTGGTGAATTACCTAGATTTTTGCCATTAAGGTAAGTTGAATTTGGTATTGATTATATTCCCGGTGTTGCACCTGTGGCATGTGCACTGTACATCAGCACCATCTGAATTAAAAGAGTTACCGTACAACTGAGAGAGTTGTCGGAGAAAACTTTTATTCTACCAAGCTCGTCATCATGAAGAGGTATGGTGTTATCATTCCTTATATTTGTTGAATTACCATGAACTAGGTAAATTAATGATAAAAATCTATATCCACTACCCAAGATGATAGATTAGTTCGATCATTTACAAGGTTCTAGCGTATATTCAAAAATTTGATCCACATCATGGTTATCATCAACTTCCCGTCCGCAAAAAGGATTATCTGTTACAATCACTACATTCAGAACTCGTAATGAACATTATGAGTTTCATGTTATGTTGTTTGGATTGACCAATGCACATGTAGCATCCATAAATTTGGTGAATCGCGTGTTTAGGCTGTAATTTGATAAATTCATGCTCGTGATCATCAAGGACCTTTTCTTTGTTTATAAGAATAGGAAGGAGTTAATAAACATATATAGACTGCCCTGAATTGGCCGAGCAATGAAAACCTGTACCTTGAATATTTAACATATGATTTAAGGCTTAATCCTTTACATTATTTGACCATGTGATTAATAGATAATGGAATCTATATTGACTCTTCAAATATTAGAGCCATTAAGGCTTTGGGATATACCAAAAAGAAAGTGCAAAAATGTTTTGACAAATATTTATCAAAGGATTTTTAAGGAATCATTCCCTTATACCCAAATCATTTAACTAAAATCCTTTAGGGGTAAATGTTTGTGTATACCTCAAGACAACCTAAGAGGGATTGAGGAAACCGTTTTAAACCAAGACATGGAATTTGAAACGACAACTTTTGCTTTTCAACTAAGAAAATTTTGACCAAAGTATAAACAAAGATTTTTCGAACATTTACGAATCTTATTTGTTTATTTTCAATAAATCAACAAAAATCGTGTTAACTAAATTCAAATTTATATTTGAACATTTTCCTATAATTGGACGAACTAAGAAAAATTAAATATTTATTATTTAATTACTTGTAATATTTATCGACGCTATAAACGTCGGATTGAACGAAACTAATAAAGATAATAGTTGAGACGAAACTAAAACTTAGAAAATATGAAGAAATAATTTCTGAGTGAATTGTGGTCATGATAATTATTTCATCAGGAAAGGTGAATGTAATTACTGACACATTATGTAGAAAGGATAAAGAACCAATTAAGATGTGTTCCTTAATAATGATTGTGCAAAATAAATTGCTGAGCAATTTAAAATATAGCTGATGCTTGTAAAAAGGATAATATAGATAATAAAAGGGGTTCGCGGCTAATGTGAACCATTAGAATTGAGAAGCCGATGGCGTTAAATGTATAAAAGGGCGCTTGTGGTGTCCTAAATCTGGAGCATTTCGAGATTTAGTCATGTTGGAATCTCATAAGTTTAAGTATTCTATTTATGCCATTTCTGATTAAATGTATCTTTATCTAAAGAAGTTGTACGAATGGCAAATTATGAAGGCAGACATCGCCTGATACATTAGTAAACGTCTAACTATTGCATAGGTCATCATCTGAATTTGATTCGATTTGGGTCATCGTCGACAGACTGACCAAATCTGCTAATATCATTCCTGTTAATGATAGATTCTCGATGAAGAAATTGACTCTTTGTATTTAAAGGAGTTGTATAAACATAGTGTGTCTGTATCGATCATCTCTATCAAGATCCTCGCTTCGCATCGAATTTCTAGAGATTTGTTTAGAAGTCATTGGGAACGAACCTTGATAAGAGTACTGTTTACCACCTCAATCGAAGGGACGAGGTAAAGTAACGATAAAAGACACTAGAAGTGTTGTTTTATGCTTGAATAATTGACCTTTGATAATAAACCGTATAATCATTTTCCTTTGGAGGAATTATCATTGATAATTATTGTATTAGGATTGAGATCGAATCTTGTGAGGATCTATATAAAGAGCATCTATAGGTAGAAGTTGGGATGAAGACACCCGACATACACCCATTGTGAGTTGGACATGTCCTTTAGGTTTAAGGTTGCCTATGATGACAAACCTAACCTTACAGAATACCCGACCCGCGAGACCTGAAATAATTGTTGAAACTAGGATCTGATTATGGACTGCCGGTAGTGGGAAGGAGGTTATGTGAATGTGAAATGTAGATCTTGAAGTGTAGGATGGGTAGCGAAGTTATGCCAAAAATTTTCACCGTGGAAAATGAGTTGAAGATCTGAAAGATCATGGGAAATAAGTCCCCGTTGTATGGGACCATTGAGATAGTGTAAAAGTTGGTTTAAAAGGCATATAAGATGGATCTACCCTAGGACTTCAAGGGCTGCGTGAATTATGTTTCGTATATCGAACTTGATAAAATGTCTATCAAGTGAAAATCTGATTAGTTCTTGATAAAGTTTAGATCGGCAAAAAGTTGCATTCATCAAAAACACGTGAACATCATGGATAGAGAAAGTAAGTCAACATTAAGCCTGATCGTATTCCCGTAGTTATGATTGATGAAACTCGCGTATTGTAATGAATTACACTTGAGAGAAAAGACCGAATGTGGAGGAAATACCCACATGGCTCTAACTCTATAAGAAGCGAGTTGTAAGATAAATTGATCTTTGAGGACAATGATCTTGTTTAGGGGTAAATGCTGTGACAATCCGTCAATTTATGGTCGATATTTTATTCTCAAGTATAATTTAAAAACATTATTTTTAATGTTATATTATGAACTCACTCATTTTTGGAGAGAAATTTAGGTTTACATCTTGAAGTAGCATCGACTACGTTTAAACTGGAGAATTCCACGTTACGTGCTTACGTTTACATACACCGTTTTGGTGACAGTCCGATATTTCAGGAAATAAATTTATTCTTGAATATTATTGTGGAATTATAAATTTATGTTGGTTCATAAACTCACAAATTTACGAGAAGAGATTAGGACTTACGAGCATAATTTAACGTCCTTTACGACTAAACCGGAAACCTTAGGATTACGTATTTACGTTTTTGAACTCCGTATTTGATGTGACAATTTTTATTAGATTCGTTTTGTGCCGTTGATACATAATTTATAAAAACATTTTTCGTAAAACGACCCGAGGGCACGCAAATCGAGGAAACTAGAATCGAGAGTACCCGTAAATTAATAGGGGATGAAACAAGTTACTTGTCCCACCCCCTCACTATGGGCGGCCAAACTAGCCACTTAAACACATTTTGTGTCAAGTGATGGACACTTGTCGACCAAAACTACTAACACTTGAAAACAAGCTAACATAAACCATCCACTTTATTTCTCACATGCAAACCACTCCATTTTTCTCTCCACTCTCTTCTTGGCCGTCCCTCATCACTAACAAAACACCATCAACATCAAAAATCTAGCCATGAATTCTATGTATGATCAACATATGTTGAAGCTTAGCTAAAAGGATGAAGATTGGAGGTGATCTTAACATCCAAAAAGGAGTTTCCATGGAGTTTATGGGCTGATTTTCCAGAAGATATTCATCCATTTGAAGGACCCAAGAAGTTCATTTGCCAAGTTGAAGGTTTGGTAACAAGGAACCAAGCCTTGTTAATCAAAAACTCATCTTTTCATCACTATTGGTGGTATAGAGATTGTTTCTTCCTATCCTCTTGTTATTTTGAATATGTAATCTTGTATCTTCTTCATTTATGTATATGTATATAATGGTGAATGATGATCAAAAAATATTATGTGGGGATCATGTGTTGATAAACTTGGTTAAAAAGATTGAAAACTACGTGTAAAAAGGTTAAAATCATGCTTAAAATAGTAGGCTGTATAAAACAGTAAAGAACAATATGATAAATTGTTAAAATGGCTTGGATAAATTAATATAAAGTAAGATGTGAGAATTATGTATATGTGAGAGTTCGCCACTGAATGGAATCCATTGAATGGAATCCACAAAATGAGTGAGATATGATCAAAACAATATTGAAGTTCAAATATGTATAGTCTGTTTTGGACGAACTGTTATGGACACTTAGAGGTGTACTGAGCAGTAGCTAAAGCTGAGTCAATTGTATCACATATTATGTAGTTTGTGCTACCCAAAAATGAGCTTCTATCTCCTTGTATAACTCAAGATATGGTAAAAATGGTGAAAGTGAAAATAATAATTAGATTTGTAAAATAAAAGTATATAGTATAATATTAGCACTCAAGTTAATATAATATAAAATGTATACCTAAAACCCACTAACTTATATATTACATATAAATAAGTATGTACTTTAATAAAGAAAGGGGACATTTTATAAAAATGGCAAATTAATAAGTTTTATAAGTTATAAAACTAAAAACATAAGTTTTACGTCTTTTCGGCTAAAACCGCAAAACTAACGTTTTCGTCAATTAAAACTTAGATGGTCGGACCCGTCTAATGTAAACTTTTTATAACTTATCTACTGATGTATAAGTATATTTGACAAGTAAAAACCGATAAAACCCGAGCTTTATAACATATGGACATTAACGGGCCAAAGTAGCCTTAATGGATTATTGACCCAACTAGTTTGGATAAACACTAATGGACTTAATCATTGTGCTTAACCCACTTGGGCCCAACATATAAGTATAGGCCTGGTATAAAAAGTATAAATGGTCTAATATAAAGTATTGGACTTTAATGGCCTTATTGGGCCTTAATATGGAATTAGATTGAAACTAGTGTAACTAGTAAAAAATTTGACTAACACATAACACTATAATGTGTATGAAGAGATAAAAATCCCACCTGATCATCATCATACTTATAATATCATCATATATATACATAGCCATTGTTTTTATAAAGTCATTGGACAAGAGTCTAAGACGAGTATTAATTGTCTAGGTTTCCGTGATTGAAGCAGGTACCGTACATCCAAACCGCCGATAACCGCCTTTCCCAATCAAGGTGAGTTCATAGCCTGACACTCTTTTAAATGTTTTTATGAAATGTTTTATAAACCCGAGAGGGAGATAACATGTTAGTTTTAATAAAATAGGACACCAGTTGTTTCGACTGTTTGCTTATTGATTTGGACCCGAATGATTGTATGACCTGATGAATGATTATATGACCCGATGAATGAAATGAGATGGATTATTATTAGTTAGGTTATGTCACTAAAAGTCCCATTAGCATGAATTGTGAACTACCAGGATTTGGTAGACGCTTATGCATATAATAGTACTATTTGTGGAAGATCACCCCAGTTCGCGCCTTGACCGTTGATCCTCGTCGTGCCACATTGATTGGTAAGAGAATTTATGTATGAGAAGATTTATATAAGCGTGATTATTATGACGACTCGCTGTTTTAGATGGGCAAATGAGTTTCGGGTTAGCTACCCATTATTTGTTATAGTAAGGTAGCAATGTCATGCGGCTTATAATAATCCAATAACGAAAATACTTCTATACGTATTGAATTACAATATATTTCCTGACCAGCAATACGGGGTCTTATTATTGATATTATGTTCGTGTTTTGGTTTTACATAACCATATTCATATAACGGTTTTCATTTAAATCTATACAACGTTATAAGACGTATTATATGATGTTTTTACGACATTGGTTCGTATAATGGTTTTGAAGGCAAAAGCTTATAGTATGATTTACAACAAAGAATTGTATAAAATGTTTTTGGCTTATTTTATGGCCTACGACAAAGAATTGTACAAAATGATTTTCAATAATAATTTTATACCGATGATATATTAATGGATTTCATTAAACTCTACGAATTCACTCGGCGTTTTCGCTGACCATTTCTTTTAACATGTTTTATCTCAGGTACTTGAAGGTAATTCTCGGGAAGAAAACAAGAATTTATGGCCCGCACTTAAATAAAAAATTTCCATTCAAATGTTTTGTAATATTGTATGAAATGATATGACTTGGGACCTATGTAAATTTGATATTCATGAATGGAAACTGCTTTATTATTAAACAACGTGATTTTTAAGCGTTGTCTATGATTTGAGTAATGTGCTATCCCGTATTAAACAACGTGATTTTTAAGCGTTGTCTAAGCTTTATTATAAAGGTTGGTAGACTTGAAGATGATATTGGTTTATCACGAGTTTTGCCATCAATATCCAAGCCTTGTTCATCAGAGACTCATCTTTTCATCACTAATGGTGGTATAGAGACTGTTCTTCCTATCCTCTTGTTATTTTGATTATGTAATATTGTATTTTCTTTATTTATGTATATGTATATGATGATGAATTATGATTAAAAATATTATGTGAGGATTTAGTGTTGATAGATTTGATAAAAATGGGTAAAAAGATGGAAAAACCACATGTAAAAATGGTTAAATCTTGCTTAATAAGATGGCTGTATAAAAACAGTAAGTAACCAAATGATAAACTGATAAAATGGTAAAGTGGAACCAATATACAGTAAGTATTAGGTGTTATACACATGTGAGAGTTGGCCATACAATGGAATCATCAAAATGAGTGAGATATGATCAAAACAAGATGAGTGCACCAATCTGAATAGTCTGTTTTGTAGGGACTGTTAATGATAGTTAAACATGGAATGAGCAGTAGCTATAACTAACCTATTTGTAGCACATAATATGAAGTTTATGCCATCCAAAAATGAGCTTCTATCTCCTTACAGAACTCAAGATATGATAAAAATGGTGAAGATGAAACTAAAAATCAGATTTTGAAGAATTAATGTTTAATAGTATTATATAAGCACTCAAACTAATATAGTATAAAATGTGAATTAAAACCCAATAACATATAAATTTAATTTATATAAATATGTATAAGGTTAAATAAATGGACACTTTATAAAAATGGTAGTTGAATAAGATTTATAAGTTATAAAAACTATAAACATGATTTTTACGACTTTTTCGGCTATTACCGTAAAATTAACTTTTTCGCCAATTAACTTAGACGACCAAACCCGTCTAATATAAAGTTTTTAAAAGTCATATACTGATGTATAAGTACCTAATACAAGTAAAAATCGATAAAATCCGAACTATATGACATACGGACATTAACGAGCTAAGTTAGCATATTTGGACTAATAATTTAACTAAATAAGTTAAACACTTATAAAAATTACTTATTGGGATTAATCCATTTGGGCTAAACATGTAAAGTATAAATACTGATAATACAAGTATAAAATGGATTAATACAAGCTAATGAACTTATAATAGGCTTATTGGACCTAAAATATTTAAATAGGTAAAACTAGTAAACTAGTAAAAAGTTACCAATACATAAACACTAAAATGTGTAAATGAGAATGTATAAACCCACTTGATCATCATCATATATATAAAATCATCATATGTATATTTGTTATTTTTATAAAGTCATTGGACAAGAGTCTAAGACGAGTATTATTTGTCTAGGTTTCCGTGATTGAAGCACGTACCGTACATCCGAATCGCCGATAACCCGCCTTCCCACATCAACGTGAGTTCATAGCCTCGCACTCTTATAAATGTTTTTATGAAATGTTTTATAAACCCGCGAGGGAGATAACATGTTAGTTTTTATAAAATAGGACACTAGTTGTCCCGATTATCTGTTTATTGATTTGGACCCGAATGATTGTATGACCCGATGAATGATTAATGACCCGATAGATGAAATGAAATAGATTATTAAAGTTAGGTTATGTCACTAAAAGTCCCATTAGCATGAATTGTGAACTACCAGGATTTGGTAGACGCTTATGCATATAATAGTACTATTTGGGGACGATCACCCCAGTTCGCGCCTTGACGGATGATCCCCGTTGTGCCACATTGATTGGTAAGCGAATTTATGTATGAGAAGATTTACACCAGCGTGATTATTGTGACGACACGTTAATTTAGATGGGAAAATGAGTTTCGGGCTAGCTACCCGTTGTTTGTTGTAGTAAGGTAACAATGTCATGCGGCTTATAATAATCCAAATAATGAAATATTGCTATATGCACTGAATTACGATATGTTGCCTGACTAGCAATACGGGGTCTTATTATTGATATTATGTTCGTGTTTTGGTTTTACATTACCATATTCATATAACGGTTTATTTAACTCTATACAATGTTATAAAACGTATTGTATGATGTTTTTACGACATTGATTCGTATAATGATTTTGAAGGCAAAAGCCTATATTATGATTTTTGATAAGGATTTATATAAAATGATTTTGGCTATTTTATGGCCTATTACAAAGATTTGTACAAAATGATTTTCGGTAATAATTTTATACCGATGTTATATTGATGGATTTTATTAAACTCTATGAATTCACTCGGCGTTATTGCTGACCCTTTTGTTTTAACATGTTTTGTCTCAGGTACTTGAAGGTAATTCTCGGGAAGACAACAAGAATTCATGGCCCGCACTTAAATAATAATTTCCATTCAAATGCTTTGTAAAACCTGTATAAAATACAATGACTTGGGACCTATGTAAATTTAATACTTATGAATGGAAATGTTTTATTATTAAACGACGCGATTTTTAAGCGTTGTCTATGATGTGAGTAATGTGTTATCCCGTAACACCAACGAGTCTTCTGCTGTATTGAATTGTATAAATTTGGGGGTGTTACAGTTTGGTACCAGATCTCTCGTTATAGAGAATGAAAGATTTTTAAAACTAAGGTTTTGAATAAAACATTTCAAAATCTTTTAACTATAAACATTTATCTAAAAATGTCTAAAAATCTTTTGACTATAACGATGCCAAAGAATTCCCGAGTTACTGACAAGGCCAGACTGAGAAGTGTTATTTTAGTATATATATATATATATATATATATATATATATATATAACTTGGATTATATATATACATATGATGTAATTTGATTACATGATTGTTTGATGATTATTTCTATATTTATACGAGGTATTTATACGACGTAGATTGTCACAAGGAACCCTAAATCCCCTAGAAATTAATCTAAGCTATTTCTTTAGGAATTCTAGCCATTCCAGATCTAAACCAAGTTGTGGATATTTATGATCCCAACAAATGGTTGATATTCGTAGAAATGTAGATATTAGTTGATTGTGATATTGAAGAAGAGTTGGCGAGATTAAATTTGATATCGATGTCATGACGATCTTTCCTTATAGAGTGGAGTTTGACAAAACGTTACCACATGGAAAGGTGTCATCTGATTCGTTGTCACCCAATTCTTAAACTTGAAATCGAAAGGGTGAATGTTGCACTTGAGGCTGTCATTGGAACCATTACCCAAAAGCCTCATGCCACTAGTACCTTTCCGAGAAGTCTAATTGAATTTGTGAGTCATTTCATACTAGTGACTCATTTGATATCTATTGATGAAGGAGCTATAGGATTGGAAATTAAGTGCTGTTCATATCGAGCTTTTACTGCCCTATTAAGGTCTAAAAATAAGGTTGAAAATATTGGAGAATGAGGTAGGATATCGAATTGAGTATAAGTTGATTGAAAACTTGAATGAAGTAAGAATTTAACTTGTATGGAATATGAGATTGTTAAGAGGAAGTCGTTAAGTCCTGTGATTGAATTATAAGGTTTTAATTGATTGTTGGTTCGTGTTAAGGGTTATTCCTAGGCCATTGTCTAATGACGAGGATGCCCAGTGTCCAAGAAATAAATCGAAGAAATCTTCTTCTGAATTGGGACCTATGGATCTTCCGGGACAGGTGGGACACCTAATGACTCTTGTAGATTAGTATTCATTGTGGTATCTTTTAAAAATCCCTAACTTAACTGAGACATCAGTTGGTAGGACGAGTTCTTTGAATTGTATGACATAGTGACACGTAATGTGTTACGGTACAATTTTGACTTGTTTGTGATTAATGAGAAGACTACCTTTAATTGCTAAATCCTACATGTATCGATGTTATCTATCTTTTATTGCTTCATCCTAATGTTTGCATTAGTGATGCAACCATTGAGCAAGTACTCATCTCTATTTTAGTTACGTTGTGTATTATTCTTTTTAAGTGCCATCGAGGTCATGAACCTCATTATTATTTGGCTAAGCTCATTCCCTATTATATTTTAGTTAGTTCTAGGTGAACAACTTTTCATCACTCTTTTGCAGATCACTCATTGTTTTTATAAGATAAAACAATATTCCTTGAGAAAAATTGAATTTTCATCACCATAAGGATTATTTAAAGTGAGATTTATAAATAATCATTATCGAAGTAAAGTTGTTTATGAAACGCTTTGGAAACTTAATTGTTTTCATAACAAAGAAAATCTTTGTAAATTTATTCTTGATTCTTATTTAAGAATTAAGCATGAAAATGTTTTTATTATAAACATGATGATAAAATTTTGACAAACTGAGTATTGCATCGTTAATCTTGAAATTGTATATAGTTGCGCGCCTATATACAATTTGGAATGGACCATGCAAGGCTGATTAGTAGTCACCATGAAATTATTAATAAACACTAAATTTTCTTTGAAGATTGTGAAAGATTAAATTTTATGAGATCTGCAAAAAGTGCAAAATAGGGACATATTATTAGGGACACCTACATATGTGCCCGTACCATTTGTTCTTCTGAGTCGAATTTAATCATCTGTGGAAATTGTCTTAATTGATAATTGATATCCCCTCCTTGTCCAATTCTCCCGTGGTGAGATTCTCTAGAAAAGTATCTGATTACCGAGTGTTGATACCCGATTGGATGTATCGACGTTCCTATCATTTCTTTTGATTTGATTTCATTTGAATGACCTGGGTAACGATCCGAGGAGCTTTCGAATGCGTACTCAAATTATGAAAACATGGGATATTCATATTCATTAAATTTTTTCGTCTTTATCTGATTTGAAATTCTCTCGTGTAGATTATGCGTTGACCTTAATCTTTTAAGGTTAGTTATGTCTCCAGATATCCTTGAATTGTGAAGGATTATGAGTTATTATTAGTCTTTCGAGAAGTTCACACCTTATCAACGGCAATGAAACTGGAAAGTTGATAGTGCCAATAGAATAGATTGATTGATTACGACATGATGACATTGTCTTAATTGATGGGAACTCGAGTAGAAATCCCCTAAAAGATAAGATGTTGATTATAAAAAGTGATCTAAATAATTCTTGATGGATGACCATATCCTGCATTTAGGCTTGAAATTACCGTGAATGGTTGTGAATTAGTCATAGATATTATAATCTAGAAAGAACCTAATATTAATTTATTAAAAGATGTTTCTGTTATTTGAAACTTTAGGAGGTATTTGTTGATGAATTACCTAGACTTTCGCCATTAAGGAAAGTTGAAATTGGTATTGATTATATTCCCGGTGCTTCACTTGTGGCATGTGCACTGTACGTCAGCACCATCTGAATTAAAAGAATTACCGTACAACTGAGAGAGTTGTCAGAGAAAGCTCTTATTCTACCAAGCTCGTCATCATGAAGAGCTATGGTGTTATCATTCCTTATGTTTATTGATTACCGTGAACTAAGTAAATTGACGATTAAAATCTATATCCACTACCCAAGATGATAGATTGTTCGATCATTTACAAGGTTCTAGCGTATGTTCTAAAGATTTGACCTCGGCATGGTTATCATCAACTTCACGTCCGCAAAGAAGATTATCTATTCCAATCTCTACATCCAGAACTTGTAATGAACATTATAAGTTTCACGTGATGGCGTTTGGATTGACTAATACACATGTAGCATTCATAAAGTTGGTGAATCACGTGTGTAGGCTGTAATTTGATAAATTCATGCTTGTGATCATTAAGGACCATCTGTTTGTTTATAAGGATAAGAATTAGTTAGTAATTATTTATAGATTGCCCTGAATTGGCCGAACAATGAAAACCTGTACCTTGAATAATTAACAGGTGATTTAAGACTTAATTCTTTATATTAATTGACCGCTTGATTAATAGAAAATGGAATATATTGACTCTTCAAAAATTAGAGCCATTAAGGCTTTGGGTTTTACTAGAAAGAAAATGGAAATATGTTTTGACAAATCATTTATCAAAGGATTTTTAAGGGATTATTCCCTTATACACAAATCATTTAACTCAACTCCTGTTTAGGGGTAAATGTTCGTGTATACCTCAAGACAACCTAAGAGGGATTGAGGAAACCATTTAAACCATGACTTGAAATTTGAAACGACACTTTTTGCTTTTCAATTAAGAAAATTTTGACCAAAGTATAACCAAAGATTTTTCAAACATTTATGAATCTTATTAATTATTTTCGATAAATCAGCAAAAATCGTGTTAATTAAATTCAAATTTGTTTTCAACATTTTATTATAATTGGTCGAACTAAGAATTTTAAACTTTTAACGTTTACGTTTCATAAAAACTTAATATTTATTGTTAATTTACGTGTAATAATTATCGACGCTTTAAAACGTCGGATCAAGCAAAACTGATAAAAATAATAGTTGAGCTAGAACTAAGATTTAGAAAATATGAAGGAATAATTTCTGAATAAATACGGTCATGATATTTATTTCATCAAGGAAGGTGAATATAATTACTGACACATTATGTAGAAAAAGATAAAGAACCAATTAGAACATGTTCCTTAATAATGAAGGTGCAAAATAAATTGCCGAACAATTTAAAAATAAATAATGTTTGTAAGAAGGATAATATAGATAATAAAAGGGGTTCGCGGCTAATGTGAACCATTAGAATTGAGAAGCCGATGGCGTTAAATGTATAAAACGCCACTTGTGGTTGCCTAAATTTAGAGGATTTTGAGATATAGTTATGTTGGAATCTCGTAAGTATAAGTATTCTATTCCTGTTATTTCTAATTTAATGTATCTTTATCAGAAAAAGTTGTACTGATGGCAAATTATGAAGGCAGACATCGCCTCATACATTAGTAAACGTCTAACTATTACAAAGGTCATCATCTGAATTTGATACGATTTGGATCATCGTCGACAGACTGACCAAATCTGCTAATATCATTCCTGTTAATGATAGATTCTTGATGAA
This sequence comes from Glebionis coronaria, assembly GCA_025667525.1. Classification (NCBI taxonomy): domain Eukaryota; kingdom Viridiplantae; phylum Streptophyta; class Magnoliopsida; order Asterales; family Asteraceae; genus Glebionis; species Glebionis coronaria. The sequence continues at coordinate 346,588,780 of CM046879.1, forward strand.
GAAATTGACTCTTTTGTATTTAAAGGAGTTATGTAAACATAGTGTGCCTGTATCGAACATCTTTATCAAGATCCTCGCTTCGCATCGAATTTCTAGAGATTTGCTCAGAAGTCATTGGGAACGAACCTTGATGAGAGTACTGTTTACCACCCCAAATCGAAGGGACGAGGTAAAGTAACAATACAAAACACTAGAAGTCTTGTTTTATGGTTGAATGATTGACCTTTGGTAATGAATCGTATAATCGTTTCCTTTGGAGAGATTATCATTGATAATTATCGTATTAGGATCAAGATCGAATCTTGTGAGGATATAAATATGAGAGCATCTGTAAGCAGGAGTTGGGATGAAGACATCCGACATACACCCGTTGTGAGTTGGACATGTCTTTTAGGTTTAAGGTTGCCTATGATGACAAACCTAACCTTATAAAATACCCGACCCGCGAGACCTAAAATGATTGTTGAAATTAGGATCTGATTATTGACTGCCGATAGTGGGCAGGAGGTTACGTGAATATGAAATGTAGATCTTGATGTGCCAGATGGGTAACGAAGTTATGCCAAAAATTTTAACCATGGAAAAATGAATTGATGATCTGAAAGATCATGGGATATAAGGCCCCGTTGTATGGGACCATAGAGATGATGTAAAAGATGGTACGAAAGGCATATAAGATAGATCTACCCTAGGACTTCAAGAGCTGCGTGAATTATGTATCGTGTATCGAACTTGATAAAATGCCTATCAAGTGAAAATCTGACTATTCCTTAATGAAGTTTAGATCGGCGAAAAGTTGCATTCATCAAAAACCCGTGAACATCATGGATAGATAAAGTAAGTCAACATTAAGCCTGATCTTATTCCCGTGGTTATGTTTGATGAAACTCGCGTATTGTAATGAATTACACTTGTGAGAAAAGACCGAATGTCGAGGAAATACCCACATGGCTTTAACTCTATAAGAAGCGAGTAGTAAGGTAAAATGATCTTTGGGGACAAAGATCCTGTTTGGGAGTAAATGCTGTGACAATCCGTCAATTTATGGTTGATATTTTATTCTCAAGTATTATTTAAAAATATTATTTTAATGTTATATTATGAACTCACTTATTTTTGGGAAGAAATTTGGATTTACGTCTTGAAGTAGCATCGACTACGTCTAAACCGGAGGATTCTACGTTACGTGCTTACTTTTACATACACCGTTTTTGGTGACAGTCCGACATTTCAGGAAATAATTTTATCCGTGAATATTATTTTGGAACTTTAAATTTGTGTTGGTTCATAAACTCACAAATTTACGAGAAGAGATTAGGACTTACGTTCGTAATTTAACGTCTTTTACGACTAAACCGGAAACCTTAGGATTACTTATTTACGTTTTCAAACTCCGTTTTTGATGAGACAATTTTTATTAGATTCGTTTTGTGCCGTTGATTCATAATTTATAAAAACGTTTTTCGTAAAACGACCCGAGGGCACGTAAATCGAGGAAACTAGAATCGAGGAATACCCGTAAATTAGCGGGATGGGACAAAACAAGTTTATCCCACCCCACTAACTAAAAGGGAAGGCCTAGAGGACACCACATCATTTGATGTGGCATCCTTACACTCTACAAGCTTACACATGTAAGCTTAGCTTAACATGGAAGCATTATTTCACCCACCAAAACCACAAAACCACTAACACTTACCATTACTTCCATTTTCACATGCAAACCACCATTTTTCCTCTCCTCTCTCTCTCTTAGATTCGTCCAACAATCATCAAAAACAACCATCATTGATCTATGTTAGCCATAAAATCATGTGTTACTCATACACATGATGATGCTACTTTGAAGCTTTGAAGATTGGAGGTGATTCTAACATCCAAGGAGAAGAATTGTTGGTGTCATAAGGCTGATTTCCCATGAGAAGTTTATAAAGGTTGGTAGACTTGAAGATGATATTGGTTTATCACAAGTTTTTCCATCAATATCCAAGCCTTGTTCATCAAAGACTCATCTTTTCATCACTAATGGTGGTATAGAGATTGTTCTTCCTATCCTCTTGTTATTTTGATTATGTAATATTGTATTTTCTTTATTTATGTATATGTATATGATGATGAATGATGATTAAAAATATTATGTGGGGATTTGGTGTTGATAGATTTGATAAACATGGGTAAAAAGATGGAAAAACCACATGTAAAAATGGTTAAATCTTGCTTAATAAGATGGCTGTATAAAAACAGTAAGTAACCAAATGATAAACTGATAAAATGGTAAAGTGGAATCAATATACAGTAAGTATTAGGTGTTATACACATGTGAGAGTTGGCCATACAATGGAATCATCAAAATGAGTGAGATATGATCAAAACAAGATGAGTGCACCAATCTGAATAGTCTGTTTTGTAGGGACTGTTATTGATAGTTAAACATGGAATCAGCATTATCTATAACTAACTTATTTGTAGCACATAATATGAAGTTTATGTCATCCAAAAATGAGATTCTATCTCCTTATAGAACTCAAGATATGATAAAAATGGTGAAGATGAAACTAAAAATCAGATTTTGAAGAATTAATGTTTAATAGTATTATATAAGCACTCAAAATAATATAGTATAAAATGTGACTTAAAACCCACTAACTTATAAATTTCATTTATATAAATATGTATAAGGTTAAATAAATGGACACTTTATAAAAATGGTAGTTGAATAAGATTTATAAGTTATAAAAACTATAAACATGATTTTTACGACTTTTTCGGCTATTACCGTAAAATTAATGTTTTTCTGCAATTAACTTAGACGATCAAACCCGTCTAATATAAAGTTTTTAAAAATCATATACTGATGTATAAGTACCTAATACAAGTAAAAATCGATAAAACCCGAACTATATGACATACGGACATTAACGAGCTAAGTTAGCATATTTGGACTAATAATTTAACTAAATAAGTTAAACACTTATAAAAATTACTTATTGGGATTAACCCATTTGGGCCCAACATGTAAAGTATAAATACTTATAATACAAGTATAAAATGGATTAATACAAGTTAATGAACTTATAATAGGCTTATTGGACCTAAAACATTTAAATAGGTAAAACTAGTAAACTAGTAAAAAGTTACCAATACATAAACACTAAAATGTGTAAATGAGAATGTATAAACCCACTTGATCATCATCATATTATATAAAATCATCATATGTATATTTGTTATTTTTATAAAGTCATTGGACAAGAGTCTAAGACGAGTATTATTTTTCTAGGTTTCCGTGATTGAAGCACGTACCGTACATCCGAATCGCCGATAACCCGCCTTCCCACATCAACGTGAGTTCATAGCCTCGCATTCTTTTAAATGTTTTTATGAAATGTTTTATAAACCCGCGAGGGAGATAACATGTTAGTTTTTATTAAATAGGACACTAGTTGTCCCGATTATCTATTTATTGATTTGGACCCGAATGATTGTATGACCCGATGAATGATTAAATGACCCGATAGATGAAATGAAATAGATTATTAAAGTTAGGTTATGTCACTAAAAGTCCCATTAGCATGAATTGTGAACTACCGGGATTTGGTAGACGCTTATGCATATAATAGTACTATTTGGGAACGATCACCCCAGTTCGCGCCTTGACGGTTGATCCCCGTCGTGCCACATTGATTGGTAAGCGAATTTATGTATGAGAAGATTTACACCAGCGTGATTATTGTGACGACACGCTAATTTAGATGGGCAAATGAGTTTCGGGCTAGCTACCCGTTGTTTGTTATAGTAAGGTAACAATGTCATGCGGCTTATAATAATCCAAATAATGAAATATTGCTATATGCACTGAATTACGATATATTGCCTGACTAGCAATACGGGGTCTTATTATTGATATTATGTTCGTGTTTTGGTTTTACATGACCATATTCATATAACGGTTTTTATTTAACTCTATACAACGTTATATAACGTATTGTATGATGTTTTTACGACATTGATTCGTATAATGATTTTGAAGGCAAAAGCCTATATTATGATTTTTGATAAGGATTTGTATAAAATGACTTTGGCTATTTATGGCCTATTACAAAGATTTGTACAAAATTATTTTCGGTAATAATTTTATACCGATGTTATATTGATGGATTTTATTAAACTCTATGAATTCACTCGGCGTTATCGCTGACCCTTTTCTTTTAACTTGTTTTGTCTCAGGTACTTGAAGGTAATTCTCGGGAAGACAACAAGAATTCATGGCCCGCACTTAAATAATAATTTCCATTCAAATGCTTTGTAAAACCTGTATAAAATACAATGACTTGGGACCTATGTAAATTTGATACTTATGAATGGAAATGTTTTATTATTAAACGACGCGATTTTTAAGCGTTGTCTATGATGTGAGTAATGTGCTATCCCGTAACACCAACGAGTCTTCTGCTGTATTGAATTGTATAAATTTGGGGGTGTTACATTTTGGTAGTTGTTGAGATCTACACTTGTCGTTGGTAGTATCTTCGTACAACGACATTTACCATGTTAGCATTGAAGCTGCAACATTTGAAGAATTAGGTTGATGAAAATGTAGATCGCCAGTTGGATAGAATGAAGTAGGAAAAAGTCAGTTGAATGGACTTGAAATGATTCGAGAGACTACGGAAGATATGGTGTAGATTAAGAATCACTTGTTAACCGCGAGAAGCAATGAGAAGAGATGTGTTGATAACCGTAGGAAGAATTTAGGAAATTGAAGTGGAGATCATGGATCGAGATGTTAAGAGATTGAAGCAAGGTAGAATACTCATTGTGAAGGTGTGATGGAACCCGAGACGTGAACCGAAGTCCACGTCGGAACGTGAAGACCTCTTTAGGAAGAAGTACCCTCATCTTTCTAGTTTTAAAGATGTTGAAGGGATGTTCTCAGGCCCAAAACTTAGAATTTTTAATCTATTTTCAAAGTCAAGTGTCGTTTTTTTAAATGGTTTTGGTTAAGGAAGTCAAAATTGTTTTACAAGTCGAGTGTGCAAAATAGTCCGGTTTTTAATGTCTAAAGATGTGTCAAGCAGGTGGTTATAAAATGTGAATCATTGTATGAAATTTAAACTGAGTCTTTTACAGATTATAATAGAGTTTATGACCAAGTTTCATCGAAAACGGAGTTGTTTAGGTATGGGAAATCAGCGTATACTTTTGGTAAGTACCGGCTGAGTATTAACGGAGAGGTACTTAACCTCGTGACATAGTTTGAGGCGAGGGGCTAAACTAATAGATTCTAAAATTCCTAAAAGAAATAAGTCTTAGGCTTGAGTGTATATTCTGAGATTGAAGACCCGTGTTGGGTACTTGAACCGTGTTGATTTGGCATCATGAGATGGATCAACATCGTAGATACTAGTTTTGAAAAGCAAGTATATGTTGTGGGGTTTTAGAAAGGATTCACTTTCATTGGTTGGTCATGTCTATGTACATACTATTTTGAGTCGTTTGTTTTATTATACTAAGTTTGTTTTGAGATACTATAGTATGTTGTTAAGTGCGCACCTTATTTGTTAGGTGTCGGCTTTTGACGTGTATATTTGGAGCATCATCACTTCGGCGATTACTACTATTACTAGCTTCGTGTATCATCTAAGGTGAGTCTATAGCCTCGCTCTTTATTTATTTCAAATGTTTTTACCCGCGAGAGGGATACATGCTATTTAAATGAAAATGAACATAAGTCATGAATGATTGTTGGACCCGAATGTTGCCTTGAATTGTGTTAAGTACCTAGTTGCAAAAGTCCCTAAATTCGTGAACTATTAGCTATTGTCTTGCCCTTGTGTGGGTTGGAGATAGCCACTTATACAATTAATAGTACTATGGGGTTGACGATCCTATCCGAGACGAGAGCTAGTACGTTGAGTACCCTCTGCGGACGGATAAATTGTGATAAGAGATAAGGTATAATTGCAACTGATGCCTTTAGAAGGGGCACTAGTTTCATCTTAATCATGCCGGTAAATGTACGCGGGTGATTGAGTTAACGGATTAGTGTCACGAGCTTAAACACAATTGTTAACTATTTCTAAAGATAATATACTTGAATAACAGATTGTGAGTACGACAATGCTATTGAATGGTCATGATTGGTTTAATACTTATGTTCAACTTATGATTTGATAAATCTATTGATTCGCTCAACCTTTGTGTTGACGATTTTAAGCATGTGTTTCAGGTAATCAAGATTGATAGCAGCGGAGCATGCTTGGAGGGAGTTGGTGCTTTATTGGTCTAAAATTTTGGATTTCCTTCCCCTTTTATCAATTTAATTATTGTCATATTATGGTAAAAGTTGTTATGTTTTGGGTTGAGATCTTTGGGGACAAGTAACGCTACTCTGATGAAAACATCATTTTTGGGTTGGAAATGTTTTAGACAATGGTTATAAATAATCTTTTATGTTTATCTTAAATGTCTCTTTCGATTTCGTTTTCTGTAATTGTGTGTGATGTGCTATGAAATAACGCCCAAAGTGGTATTCTGTTGCGTGGTAAATTGGGGGTGTTAAAAAAAGGGAGGCTATGAACTCACCTTAGCCTAGAGAGTCTTGATTAAATCAGCTATACTCAATCACAACCTTCTCATAATATTTGAGTTAACACACAATATATAGATATATCAAGTCATACTCTCTGAGTTAAATCTTTTATTATTTCATGTATTTATTATTTGATTCTTATATTTTATTATTATAGTATCATTGTTCGGGTCATTATACTTAAAAGCCATTCTATAAACGTTTGTAGAGCGAGGGCACTTTAAATCGTAAACCCAACCACTTAGTCAGAATTTTATGAGATAAGTTCACTGTTAAGAACTTTGGTTAGCAAGGGACACTTGAGGACTGTTATGTCTATCTTGCTTAAGCAAGTGTGCATGATTGGACAGTGCTTGCCACCCTATGGTAATTTTCAGTTTATAGGTTATCTTCACTAGGATAAATCACTTTGTTAAGGTCCTTTTTTATTTTTATTATTTTTATTTTTGGACGTTGACAGATTTATTTCCAAACGTTGTTAGGACCAATTTTAACGTTGACATGGCTTTTTCCAACGTTGACAAGAATATAGCCGTTGAGCGTTGATAGGTTATTTTTTTACCGTTGACACTCATTGGGTCCTACCCAGTTGTTATTTTTGACGAATATTTGGGCCGTAATTTTGGGAGTTGGTAACTTTTTATTAATGCACATGATATGTTATTTTCTTTTCAAAATTTTCATCATTATATTTTGAAAATAACTGCCTAATTTTTTACCAATCACATGTGCCTACCTCTCCTATATATTTGGCTCATTATTTTGAAACAGGGCAACTATTTATTCTTGTCTAACTAAAATTTTACACATATTCATCTTTCATAATCTTTCACACAGCTTTCTACATCAATGGCGCCTACATTTAAACCGAGTGATTTGGTATTGGGGTTCAGAAGTCAGCATAATATGATTGCCTATTTGGAGGCTAATCACACTCTGTTTCCTCAATATACTCAGATGGTGGAGTATTTAAATGCATCCCCCATCAGGTATGCACTTTCTCATGCTCCTCTTATCCCTGTCACTCATATTAAACAGTTTTAGAATATTGTCACTTCCTCAACGATTAATAATGTGACTACATTGACTGCTACAGTCCATGGGCGTTCATGGGTGGTTACTGAAGCTTTGGTACGCCAGGCTTTGCATCTTAATGATGCAGATAGTATAACCACCCTACCCATTCGTGATCTAGAATAAGGACTTCAAGCTTTGGGTTATCCTTTCCCTGAAGAAGGATCTTTAAATAAATATTCCAAACAGGAATTTCCCCTAGCTTGGAAGTACTTAATACATGTCATACTTCAATGTTTGAGTCCCAAATGTACTGCACATAATGAAATTAACAGATCAATTGGTAGTGCCATTGTGTGTATTGCTACAGGGAAAAAATATAATTTTTCTAAAATGATTTTTGATGGCATGTGTAAAAACAAGGGTAAGATGACTCTAGCTTACCCAAGATTTTTGCAAATGGTTTTTGATGAACAAAGGTATTGCACCAGGGATCATGATGATTTTTATACGATTCCTGTGCAAAATAAAGCAATTTGGGAAGATGAATTCACCCCCCCCCCCCACCGAGACCTACCTCTTACCCAAGCCATGCTTGTTGTTATTGCAGCAGCACAACCTCAACCTGACCCACAACCACAACCAGACCCATTACCTGAACCTTCACTATAACCCCAACATATGGAACTTGACCAAGATCCCTTCAACGCTGACACGTTAAATGTTGGCGTTGAGACTTCAAATCCAAACGTTGACACCTTTCTACAACAAACCTAAACACCCCTTAACCTTCAAACTGAAACCCAATCCACATCATCTTCCTCATCCCCAGACTTTAGGATGGAAAAACGCTAAAGGACTATTGGAGTGTTCTCCTTTGGTGGTACTAGCCATGTTGTAGAGAGAACCACCACCACAAGTGTGGTTGGTGATATGGGTGGGGCTAGGACTATTGGTAATAGCTTAGATGCAGGCCAAGCCACTCCTAACATCATTAAGACCCCATCCATGCCCTATGACTCTACTTTGGGAGGTCAAATTCCCATTCTAGAGGAGGGCAGATTGGAACCCTATACTTTGTTGGAATTGACGGCTGTCTGCATTAGCTTGCAAAAGCAAAATGCAGACCTTGTACATACTCTCTCTACCCAAGGCCTGAACTCAAGCAATTACGGGAGAGGATTGTTGTTTTGGAAGCAGCTGAGACTAGGAGAAGGCAGTCAAGAGTCCTTTCATCAGGGGAGATTCTTACAAAGGGGAGGAAGCTGCTACTGAGCTAATTAATTTGAGTGACAAAGGCTCACATGAAGGAGAATCTTTGGGTATAGTTGAAGCTCTAACAGATTTGAAGAGGCAACCAGGTTTTGATGTTTCATTGGTTACCCCTACAAATTTGAATTTATCTTTTACTGAGATGATTGAGCAGTTCACAAGAAGCGCTGACAAGAGTAAGGTGAGCGTTGAAAATCAGATTTTTTACACTGACAAGCCAAGCGCTAATAGGAGTAAGTTAGGCGTTGACACACAGGTTTTGGGCGTTGATAGACCTGCAGGTATGGTTGATGTATTCCAGTCATCAGCTATCATCAAAGAAGTGTCTTCACAGGTACTATCATCATCTTTACCCATCATTGATACATTAGATAAGGGTAAAGGGATTATGGTAGAAACAGTGGTTCCGAAGGATGCAGCCCAAGTAAAATTTGATTCCATGTTGGCTGTATAACATGAGAAAGAAGATAGGATGAAGGAGACTTCTGTTGAGAGTAAGGAAAACAGTGGTGATGAGAGCATAGATTCAAGAGTCATGATTATTGAAGAACCAGAAAGACTTGAATATGGTGATGTGTTGGCAAGGGAAAAGCTTGCACAATTGAAGAATCAGGTAGATTATGATATTCCTGAATTTGTCCAGATGTACTTTGCATGGGAGAATAAGATCATGGAGAATCCAGAGATGTCTTTATCAGATAAGATTTGGGGTTTGGAGATTCTACTCAGGATTCGAAGGGATTTCCAGGTAATCCTAGAGTATAAAGCCAGCAAAGTTTTCTCATAATCTAAGAGGGATAGAAGGGAGCTTTATTATATGTTGCTTAGATGTCATCAAGGGGTTGGACTTTTCATAAGTTGGAGGGATTGTCCTTTGTTGAATTGGAATATAAGGCTTATCCTATTTGGGCAAGAGTGCAAGAGATGAACACTATCAGACTTCTTTCAGATGAAAGAAAGGAAGAGCTTGCAGAAGAGATGCAGATTCAACAGGCTTTAATTGCACCAAGACCTTTGAAAAGGGAGTTCCACTTGAATTCCCAGAAAACATGGATAAAGTGAATCCTAGTGAAGCTGTTATTAGAAGAAGCATTAAGCTTTCATCCTTGGAAGCTTCACATATGGTGGAGGTGATACCTCATGATTCTAGAAACCCTATAGTTAGCTATGAAGAAGATGCAAGTGGGTTTTGGATGATTGGCAGATATGGGAAAGAGGTACATACTTTTACTACTCTTATGTCTTTGTTTGCAAGCCTGGATAGGGAAGACTTGGCAGACCTTTGGAGGTTACTGTAGACCAAGTATGAGACTGAAGCACCTACTTCAGTCAATGGAATAAAGATTTGGTCAACATCCAGAAGGATGTGTACACCAGATGAAGAAGATCCTGTTTGGAAGGATCTTGATGATGATATCAGTGGACTTCAATGGAGTCTATATTCAGCAGCTGGTGTGTATCATTTGAGCTCTACAAAGTTTTTTGAGTATCTTCTTGTGGATGCTGAGCATCCTATGTCCAAAGAAGTTTTGAAGAAAATGATGACAACACAACTGAAGATAGACTACTCAAGTGACGTGGCCAAAGATTTGATTAGATATATTTATTTCCAATTTGATAAGATTTGTAAGAATCCTCCTAGTACTTAGTTTTTATTCAGAAACTTGATTGCTAGATTAGATATCAAGTTTAGGGGAGGATTGTTGGGAATAAAATGTAGCTAAAACACTTAGACGCTAACAAGAGCAATTTGGACGTTGATAAGAAGAAATCAAGCGTTGGCAGGAAGAAGTCAAGCGTTGACAGGAAGAAGTCAAGCGTTGATAAGAAGAAGTCAAGTACTGATAGAAGACTTAGTCTACACGTTTTATGTTTCTAGTATGTTTCTAGTAAAGATATGTTCGACAAATGTATTCTTTGTGTTTATCTTTACCTAAAATAGCTGATACGTAGACTCTTGTACAAGGTTCCTTAATCTATAAAAGGAGGCCTTTAGGTTTTAGTTTAATGTATGTTTTACACATTCATTGTACGCAAGTTCGATTTATCAATCAAAGTGAAAGTTTGGTTTAACTTGTTTGTGTGTTCTTGTTTAAGTATTAATTCTGCATAATACTTGAATGTTTCATATACAACAAAGTTTCTCTAAGTGTTTAAATTAATTTAATATCGTTTACACAAGCTAAATCAATCTAAGTTTGGGATCAACACCGTGGCCACGTGTTACGCATATCTTAATTGGTATTGTTACCGGTACGTGTAAAATGAGTTTAAAATGCGTGTTTTGGCACGATTTGTGAATCGGTTTTAGAACAGCCCTATGCACAATATTTTTGTAATTATATGATAATTATAAGGTGTTTAAAATTTGGTTTTAATATCTTAAGGTCATTGGTTTTACGTACCAATCGGGGGTTTAATTAATTGTTCATTATTGCTTCGATTTCGTTGGCTAACAAGTGTATCTTGTTGTTTATTTTATATCCATGGCAAATACATGCATGTTTGGCCATGGACTTAGCCAACACCTTGTTAATTCATAATATTATGTTATTATTATATTTTGTATGCAAAGCCGATAAAAACCGAGACCAAATGTGACATGTTGTGTGTTGATTTGCATTTAATTTCAGTTTCAGGGATTTGCCATTGTTTCGGCTTCATTAATATGCTTTTATATTGGTTATACCCATTGTTTGGGAATTTTATAGCAGTTTAATGATAAGTTAAATATTTTTAGTCATAAATCAATTGTAACTGATGCTTGGATGGGAATGGCTAAGGTATTAAAGACATATTGTGAAATTGATAACTAGAAATTTTACTCAGGTTAAAAAGTTCTTTGTCGTGTGTCTCTTCGAATTGAAAAACTTGTGTTTAATGTGTGACTCAGTTTTATTTTGGTGGAAACAAAGATGTGTCGTTGTAGTGTTTTAAAATAAAAGTGCGAAACTTTAAAGTAAAGGTGCTCTTAAAGTAAATCTAAGTCTAATTAAAATAAAGTGCAAGTATTTAAAAGTGTGACTGAAATTAAAAGGCACTAAAATAAATGACGCAAACTTAAATCTATCTTAGGCAAACTTAAACGCAACTAAAACTTAAACTAAGGCAAAACTAAAATAAATCTAAGACAAATTTAACTTAAAGGTGCACTAAGGAAAAAGCAGGAAAAATAAAGCTTGAAAATAAAAATCAAAGACAAAAACTAATAAGAACCTGAATACAGCTCATTCGAAATAATCCTTCGTTTGGAACAATCACTCGTCCAGAATGTCACCTTCGGTTGGAATGATTCTTCTTCGCTCGGAATATTACCAAAATCCTTGATCCGGAACAAATTGATCTGAATATGTCACTTATCCAAAACAATCCTTCGTTCGGAACTTTACTGATTCGGAACTTCTCAAACTTGCCTTGATTCGGAACTTTTGATCAACCCTTGATTCGGAAGACTTCCGAATGAAGCCTCCTTGATTCGGAAGTTTCAGACTTCCGAATGAAGCCTTCTTGATTCGGAACTTGCCCTTGATCCGGAAGTTGGTTCGGAAGATCTGCTTGACTCGGAACTTTGTCCTTCGTCCGGAACTTCGTTCGGAAGTTCGTCCGGAACTTTCGTTCGGAACTTCGTTCGGAAGTTCGTCCGGAACTTTCGTTCGGAACTTCGTTCGGAAGTCTTTACTCGGAACTTTTAAGTTCCGAATGAACACTCTTGATCCGGAAGTTTTAATGTTCCGGATGAACAATGCTTGAGTCGGAACTTTTAAGTTCCGAATGAAAGAACTTCTTCCCTTGATTCGGAAGTTTTAGACTTCCGAATGAAGCCACTGGTTCGGAACTTTGAAAGTTCCGAATGAACACTCTTCTTCTTGTCTTGGCTCGGAAGTTTTCCTGGGAATACAGAAACACAAACAAACACCCCGAAGAACAAGGGAATCACAGATAAAAGAGATCTAAAGCAGATTAATCAAAATCAACACAACGATTAAACTAAACAAATAACGAATCAACAGTTAAACATAAACAAACAATTTAAATCAACAAAACTAACAAATTTAACCACAATAATCAACAACCACGTGGATCAAAATAAAAGCATGAACATGAACACAAACATAAACATAAAAATCAAAGATTAAGAAAGGTAGATAAGAGATTGACAAGATAAAGTAAAGATTGACAATAATTAAATGAAAACTTACTTGAAATTAAATGAATTTAAGGTGCAAGACAAGGTAATTAAATTGGACAAGAAATTAAATGACATGTATTTAAATGTGGAAGACTAATTGTCACACTTAGCCAACAAGAGAAAATGATTACAACTAATGACTATTTATAGGGGAGGATTAAGGAAGCTTCCTCCCCTCCTTCATTTCTTGTTAATTGCGAGATTAAGTCCCTCCTGCTTTTAATCTTCATTAATTGCATACTTAGTCCTTTTCTTCTAATCTTCTTTAAACTTGGACTTAAGGGACTTTTGGCTTCGGGATTTCTTTGAACTCGTCTTTAAATTCTTCAATAAAGTAGACTTGAATTCTTCGACTTTTGATAAACTTCCGTCTTTTGACTATTTCTTCGATAAATCTTCAGAATTGGTCTTGGACTTCCGTTCTTTTTGCACTCTTGACTTCTTGACTTCGTCTTTCATCTTTTTCTTCAATAAAAGTCCGTAAATGCCCGTGAATGTCCGTGTTTTCTCCACTTTTCACCTTTTCGTCCTAAATTACAACAAAAACACAAACCACGCATAATTCCGACATAAAAGACATAAAATACACGTTTTGGTCCGGTTATTATTGTAATTAAGTGGTAGAAAGGATGGGTGTTTACACACCATCAGAAATTCAGAGCTGATGAGTGACCTGCACTAAAACGTGATTTCCCGGAGTTATATAAGGAGATAGAAGCTAATTTTGGTGTGCTGATTCACAACTCATGGGCCTTCAAAAGTCTTAACTGGACCTCAGACTAGGGAAGACTCCTTCTATAGGTTTTGGGCCCTAGAAGTCGGTTGAAAATTTATGGCAGTTTTGGGCCTAATGTTCACTTTGGGTTCTACTTGCTCTTGATGGTCTTAGAGCAAGTGGGAGCCCACTTTGTGGTTGTGTAACTTAGTTGACTTCTTGGTCCTCGTGATGGCTCACGAGATCAAGCTTAGGTCTTTCATTGGTTTGAGGCTTTGCATACTTGTGGTTGTGTGGTTGCTTATTTGCTTGATATCTTGCTTTAACTTGCAAATGTTTTTATAAAAACTTAAAACCAATCACAAACCAATTATAAAACTAAATCTTTGATTTAGTTTAGAGTTTAAATATGATTTAAAACTTAAATCTTGTTTTCATAATAAATCATAACGTGTTATGAATGTTATTTGTTTTATGTATTGTCTAATCTACTATTAATTCCACTTAGGTCTTATATTAGTCTTTAACTTGGACAACTTGACACACATAAATTAAAACAAGATTATACTTAAGTTAAGAAATGTTTTTAACTTGTGCTACGATAGATGAATGCATGCTTCCTCGTACACAATTTTGATTTGTAAATTAAACTTTTATACCCTTCTCAAATTTAAGTCATGTCGTCTAATCGTTTGAAATCACTTGCAATTACTTTTTTCATCTTGTAAGACGGATGTGAATTGTAACCCAAGGTGATTATTATCTATGCATGAGACCTAGACTTATTCTCGCATGTTCTCAAATTGGATGACTTAATCGGTACAACGGTGAGACCTTGACCGAGGCAAGTATGGGACTAAACATGCCAGTTTGACATTTAGTGAAATGTTTACTTGTGTCATGAGTCCCATAAGGATCTAAGAATTGCACAAGATTTTTAACTGATGAACGTCATCTACCTGTTGAATCAATCATTGCTAGTAGATCAACTGATGTGATGATGGAACCTCAATGAGGATCTTAGCCTTTTCGTAAAATTAATTGTTTTATATAAACTTGGGTAGTTAATTTTAAAAGGATAATTATCGAAAATACTAGATATGAACTTTGTATTTCTATTAATGATTTTATGCAACACAAAAAGTTTGTTTCCTTTTGTGCTAGAGGAAAACAACTAAGTCTTTTTTCTTTGTAAGAATAAGACTCGTTCCCATCCTTTCTCCTTGTATGAGAAAGCTTTAATTGGAACACTTGTATCTTCTCAATTCTAATCAATCTTAAAACACACCTACTCAAAAAATCGCATTGTCTTGTAAGTCAAAACGATTAAGTATAGTTGCACATCTTAAAGTGATAAGATATTGTATGAGTCTTGATTAGAAATTGAAGTCTCAATAAACCGTGAGAGGAAAGGAAATTACTAACATGTTTTTCTAGTATATTTTCCTTACACAAACAAGTTCCATAAGATTTTACACACCTTTGAGGTAACGTAGAACGTGGACTTGCATACAAAACTTTCAATTTAATGGCATCGATGGAAATCTCATCACAAATATAGTAGAACTTGATACTTTTCTTTGAATATCTATGTACATGTTTACTAGTCTACAAGACTCACATTGGCTATAATGTGTAGACATTCAAAGAACTAGAAAGTATAAAATTGCTACTTGCTTTTTCACTAGTATAGATACATTCAAAAATTTTTCTAAAATAATGGGAGCAATGATTTTTTAACCATAGGACACACTTGTAAAGTTATCTTATTCGGTGGGAGCTATTAGCTTATCACCTTGTAAGTGACCCACTTAATTTCTAAATTGTCTTGAAATAGCATCATAGTTTTCTAAGCCTTATTGCATATTATTTTAAAGGATAACTAGTCGCTTCCCGAAATGTTATCTAAAAATAGTTATGCATGATTGCTTATTAAACGATGAAGTTCTACATAACCCTTTTATACAAGCTTGATTTGAGTATGACTTAAATCATATTATATCTGTGACATTTTAATATTATTCATATATGATGTTGTGTCATGCTCAAGTAGGAGAAATATTAGAGTGTGCAAGATACAACACAATATGGCTAATAATATTCTACTAGGACTTTTACATATTGATGTATGTTATCTAATAGAGAACTAATGTCAAGAAATAATAAAAACTACTTCACATTACCTAAATGGTTTAGCTAATATGCATATGTCTTCTTGTAAAGACATAAACATGAAGTATGTAAATTAAATTGACATTAGTTCTCTATTAGACAACATACATCAATATTTAAAAGTCCTAGTAGGATATTATTAGTCATATTGTGTTGTACCTTGCACACTCTAATATTTCTCCCATTTGAGCATGGCACAACATCGTATATGAATAATATTAAAATGTCACAGATATAATATGATTTAGGTCATAGTCAAATCAAGCTTGTATAAAAGGGTTATGTAGAACTTCATCGTTTAATAAGAAATCATGCATAACTATTTTTAGATAACATTTCGGGAAGCGACATCAGAAAAACGACTAGTTATCCTTTAAAATAATATGCAATAAGGCTTAGAAAATAATGATGTTATTTCAAGACAATCTAGAAATTAAGTGGGTCACTTACAAGGTGATAAGCTAATAGCTCCCACTGAATAAGACAACTTTACAAGTGTGTCCTTGATGTAGTGTTTTTGTATATTTACTTTTAGGAAAAAGCAAATAACAAGCGGAAAGTATTAATCGACACGATTTAGGAAAACCGTGAAGACGAAAATTCCAAGTTCGTTCTCGGAGGAGGTGTGTGAATTTAGTTCCAATTATATAAAATCAAAGTTTGGATTAGTGTCGTTTTTGGTTTAGAAGTGAGAAAATTAAAGACGAGATACGACTACGATTACACTACGACGTATTGACGTAAAATGATGACGTAATTACGTAAAACGTGACAAAATTAAAAATTTAAAGCTAAAAATTAATTAAAATGAAAACTAAGTCTAATATAATATAAATAAGAATAAAAATTCAATAAATAGATTTTAAAACCTTTTATTAATTAAATAATTAATTTTAAATGCTAATTAAATTCCTTAAAATTAAATATTATTAAGAAAAAACCCAAAAAATATTATATTGAACTAATAACTCACTTCTATTATTTAAAGACTAAAAAGTATTTTTCCTAAATTTTAAAGACTACTTTTCTATTTTTTAAATGCTAAAAACAATTTTTAAACTAAAATAATGATTAAAAATAATAAAATAATGCTAAAATTAATCTTACTATTTGAAAAATCATAATTTATATTACTAAACAGTGGAAAAATTAAAAAGTTTGAAAAAAGTAATTTCTTGCACTAAAAGACAAAACAAATTTTAATTAAACTTTTTTAAACTAAAATTAAATCTAAAAAATAACAAACTACAGTGAACAATAAACCTTTTTAATCTAAAAATCTTATAACATTTATCTAAAACTAAGAAAATTTGAAGAACTGAAAAATGTTGAAATTTTGCACTAAAAGACAAAAAGTAGAATAATAAAAACTAATTTATAATCAATTTAATTCTAAAAAAATACTAAATGAACAGTGAAATAAAATAAGACTTAATGAAAAATTCAGAAATAAAATAAGTAAACACGGAAAATTAGAATTAACTAAAAACACTGAAATTAGGTCACTAAAGACAAAAAACAAGAACTCTGAAAGTGGCAGCAAGGGTTTCTTGTCCTTTTGCTTATCAGTGGGAACAAGAACACAACCAGTGGGAAGATTTGTTCCCACTGCTCTTTACAGAAACAGGTCTGGGCGTTTTAGGCTTGATTTCAAGCTTGTTTGTTGGATTTGGTTGGAACAATTGGCACCCCTACACTCAGTGGAGTGTAGGGAGTCAGTTTAAACACAAAAATCAACAAGTTACACACAAGAATCACACGAAATAGCTCAAATAAAGTTACTATATAGAGGGCATAGGTCTAATAGGCTGTTTGCTGATCTATTTGGCACTTTAGTGGGTTTCAAAAGCCACAAACTTCACACACAACCAACCAAATCACTCTAAACTGGTAAACAACCCTAAATTACCTAATTATCTAACACTCTCAAAGATTTTGGATCCAAAAAAACACTAAAACAACCTTGTTTTTGCCCTGCTGATTTTCTGAGTGGTTTATAACTAAAATTTACATGCAAACTTCCTTTAAAACTCTACCAAACATGAAGAAAACTAAAAATAAACCTATTACTGCCAAGAATGAGTGTGTCTAACAGGTCTCAAGCCAAAATTATTGTCAAATTTTCACCTAAATACCTTATCCCAAACACCCTTTTAATGACTAAAATCAAAGTTTTACAAAGAGATTATACACAAACCCTTACAAATCTGATCAATACCTATTCAAACAAGCATCTTAAGCCTAAACAAACATAAATTAATACTCAACTAACATCCAAATAGCTTTACACAAAGATTCATTAAAAATCACATAAAACTCTTGAAAAGCTAAAAAACTGTCAAATAGGGTTCAAGCCTCTTACCTACAGCTGATGCCTTCTAAATGGAGTTTGAGAGCTTAATGGAGCTTATGATGAGTAGTAGAGAGCCCTTGTTGGTGGAATCCACAAGGGACCCAAGGGTAACTATGTCTTCAATTCAGAAAATGAAAAGAGAAAAGGAAATGACTTGTTTTCTTCTTTGTTTCCTGCACATACACAAACAACAAGGGAAGAAACTACAAGCTTCAACAAGCTAGGCCCACAAGCTGGTGTCAAGAGCTTGTGGGTATAGCTTTTGAGACAGTAAACTTGTTAAACAAAAAAATAGATAAATGATTTTTGGTAAAATCTTTGAAAGCTGAAACCTTTTGAAGCACAAACCTTCAAACTTTTTAATTATGAAAACCAAAAGGGACAACTCTGAAATCCACAACACAATTCCACTTTCACTTCCTTGTGTTTGTGGATTTCAAAAAATTTAGAAAAAAAACGTCTCTTACTCAAAACTTTGAACAACAATTTTGAAAACTATTAAACTAACTTTTGCAAGAATTGAAGATTAAACTAAAAGCATATGAATAAAAAATGGAACACGGCTTTGCACACTTAACAAAATTTCATTTTCATTACTCTTTTTTTTAAAGTACAAAAACTGGAACAATGAAAAATAGGGTACAAGCACCCTATTTATACTGATTAAATGAAGATTCTAGATATAAATAAAATGATAAACCCTAATCCTGAAAGTCCTAAAAAGCCCTTGGTCAATTGGTCACTTGTGACTTGAGAGTGACACGCCAGCTGTTTGAATGCATCAGGGACGTTGATGGACTCCTTTGGGACCAAGTTTTGAAGGAGGATCGTTGATTCTCTGAAGGATTCTTCTTTTTCCATTTTGAGTGCAGCAGGGGAACACGGGGGTCCACTTTGGGGTCACGAGATACAAGTTTTCGGTGTGGGATAGGTTTATGGTTAGGAGAATTAGGGATCTGGAGGTGATTAGGGGATAACCCCTTGTTTTGAAGGTGATTAGAGTCTAGGGTTCATATGTTTCTTAAGTATGTGAGTGTGTGTGTTTAATCATGATTAGGGGAAAAAGGGGTGTTTGGCACCACATATAAGTTATAATAATCAGTTTAAAAACTGATTATTAAAAAGGTTTAGTGGGGTGACGTGGTGAGAGGAGTGAGGTGGTGTTGTGTGGTTGGCTGGTGGGAGTGAGGTGGACGAATGATTGGGTGGGGTGAGTTGTAGTGTCTGCCTATTTTGGCCCCCTTCTTTTGTTTCTCTTGTCATTTATGTTTTTTAAAAGCCAAAATCAAATCCCCTTTGTAATAAACTTTCATTTTTCTCATTTTGGCCACAAAAGTTTTGGCAAAACTATTCCAAGGGCTATTCATGCATAATATGCATTCTTCAAGGACCATAATTGTAATATCTTGAAACTTAATGGACCAAACTTATATAATTGAGATTTACAAGGGCCAAAAGTGACAAGTCTTAAATAGTTGAGGGACCAATCTTGCCAATTCTTCAAACTTCAAGGACTTCAAAGAAAATTCATTATTCGGGTCCGGTTCTTTGTGCGACTTTGTTTCCCATGTTCGTTTTTGCTTCATTCTTGTGATTTTTTGTTGATTTCACAATATCCGTACCTAAAATACACAATGAACAAACACAAGCATATTTTTGGGTATTTTTATGATATATTAAGTGTTTTAAGCCCGATTTGGACGATGGGACTATGTATAAAACCAGTCTCATCACTCCCCCATACTAAACCATTGTCGTGCCCTCACGTAATGCTAGAATTAAGTATCGTAGCACTTCAAAAATTCATTTTATGATGACATTTATTGAAGACATAAACTACTACACGTGGTTTAGACATAATGTATTCTTTTCATCATGATTAAGTGACTTTTAGGGTCAAAGAATAAGAACACGTGAATGCTTCGTTAGAAATATTTTCGTCGTCCTTGATTTTCACCCAATTCCATGCTAAGCGTGTAACGAGATCATTGTTATTATAAGTTAGCAACACAATCATATCTCATAAGTGTTAATTACACACCTAAACTCCCTTATTCCTACTTGGTATCTCTTATATTTTATTCTTGTCTTAATGATCACGAGGATACATCATTGACTTATGCGTGAATAGAGATTAGGTCTAAAAATAGAGTCTTAACGGTGTAACCAAAATCATCGAATTAATAATTCACCCTAATAGACAACGATGTCAAAAAATTAAGTCAACAAGAAGGATCGTTAAACACGATTTTAGAACGGTTTTTTTAACACCCCCAAATTTACACGCAGCGGAATACATCTTTGTGTGCTAAACAATGATACAACAACACATAATTTATAAAGAACGACTCAAAAGAGACGTTTTAGATTTATCGTTCCTAAAACATTTGTCAGAGTAGCGTAGCCCCAAGACATCGTAACCAAAGTACAACCAAAACAAAAGATTTAAATTGTTTTGAACAAAAGGAACGACAACCATTCAAAGAGTTTATATTACAAAGTAGTGCACAACATTCATTGCCGTGGCTTCCAAGCTTCACCCTTCCTGATTACCTGAAATACATGTGAGAAAATCATCAGCACAAATGCCGAGTGAATCTATAGGTTTATATAATCATTTTGAACACAAGCAAAGATTATAATTTGTGGCATGCTTAGTAAGCATCGAATAATAATTTGCATCAACAATGATAATTGTATATAGCATAAATTGCAATAAGCTCATGGAACCGAGCCCTTAGACACTCCCTTTAGAGGTATGATAAGACAGGAGATTTATTAATTGTCGGTTACCTCCAGATTATTGGTACATTGCCGTATACCTGACTTCTCAATACAATATGTTCAAACAGTGTGGAGGTCGGGCCTAAGCTTCTATGGCAAGTCCACAAAAACTGAACTGGGGCGGCTTCCCCCATAGATCTATTAATTGTACTAGTGGTTAACCCATCATAGGTTAATTAACGGTCCATAATTGAGGCTTTAACAAAGGCAATCACTTAATGCAATTTAAAGGCAACCACGGGTCCATTCATAAAGGGACAAGCATACCATAAAAATCTTGTGTTCTAAGTTTACAAAACATGTATTCCCCCTCGCGGGTTTTAAAATATTTGAATGAGCTCAAACGAGGCTATAGACTCACCTTAGTACTTATAGTAGTTGAAGACGATCGCCGACAATAGTAGATGCCCGATAAAC
This sequence comes from Glebionis coronaria, assembly GCA_025667525.1. NCBI lineage: Eukaryota > Viridiplantae > Streptophyta > Magnoliopsida > Asterales > Asteraceae > Glebionis > Glebionis coronaria. The sequence goes on from CM046879.1 coordinate 346,610,288, forward strand.
ACGACAACCGCAACCTAGCAAATAAGGTGCGTATATTAATAATTAACTCGAGAAATAATTCATACATAAGAAAATCAAACTCGAACTCATAAAACCACAATACACTCGAGAGTAAACGATATAAATAACTTCATTATACTTTACTACTCATTTACTTTACCATTTTATACTTTTTAACAAAATCCACCGGCACATACTACATGTACTAGCTTATTTACCCCTTTTATACTTTTCAACCGTTTATGAAACGACTCGATAAACTAACTTACTATATATAGAAAGTCCTCCTACAATTTTATCAAATGAAATTACTTTTAAAGTCCTTTACTCGACTCATTTTCAAACCACAAAATCCGGACAGATTTACGTTAATTTTTCATACAACCGTTTTAACTTATTTAAACGACTCCGTTTACAAAACCGATACTCGGGTTTTAAAGTAAACTCATCCTATAAAATAATCACCTCATTATCAGTAGGTTACACATTTTAAAACTTTCATTTAGAGTCCCCGAGATTCGATCCAAATATCGACAACAAATACTTGTAGTGCCGATACTCGTCTTCCGGTACACGATCATTCAAAACATCATAACTTCGCGCTCGTTTTGAGCTAGAAGCTCTACCTTATATCAAATCGAAGCTAATAAAATTATCTACAACCCTAGGCTATATGTTAAGCCATTTTCAAAACATAAAAATTCGGATTTTACAGTTTACTTACTGTTATAAATGGGTACCAAAATCTTGTACAAAATCAACTTTTTGACCAAAACCAATCATAGAAATGATCATTCCTATACTCTAATATCATCATACATCCACCATAACATCAAATCATAATAAAAATAAAAATCTTTAGATCAAAATAAAGTTTTTAACAAGATTTCTAGCAAGAACCACCATGGATCATGCTAAAAACACCATGCATGATCATGGCTTCTACCTACCAACATCAAATAAAATAAAAAGTTCTTGCATGTGTAAAATTTTTATACCTATGTGATCTTTGATCAATAATAGAGATGGGTATATGCTTGGTTTAACTTGAATCAACCTCAAACTTGAGATAAATTGAAAATTGAATGTGTTTGGGGGGTTGGGTGATGTTTCGGCAAAAGGAAGAAGAAGAGAGAGGATTGGTGAATTTTTGGAAGTAAAATAATGTGTAGTGTGTGTTTATTTTAAGTTTTTATTTAGTGGGGTAGGGACCAAGTTGCAATTTGGCAAAAGTTGTGGCAAAAAAATGTAGATAGTTAGCTAAAAAGTGGGAAATAATTATTAGTCAATTTTGAAAATATTTACGGGACTCGGGTTTCGTAAAAAATACTTACTAGTTTAAACGCACACGAAAAATAATAATATAACGACTCAATACGTAATTAAAACGATATCGTCGAAAATATTAAATATCGAAACGATCGATAATGAAATAAAAAATTATGGGCATCCGTCGGTATCGCGATCACTAGTAGTCCTCGTTGCTCGTCAAAATATTAAAATAAAATATTTAATATCGATTTCAACTTAAACCGTTAAACATAATAATATTTAACGTCATAAATACTTCAAAAATATTTGAAAAGTAAGAATTAAGTAATGACCTTATTTTGTGGGTTTTACATCCTCACCACCTTAGGAGAGCACCGTCCCGGGGCTTACTTCTCCTTAGGTCCGTCTACGAATAAATGTGGATACTTGCTCTTGAAGTAGTCCTCTCGCTCCCAAGTGTATTCGGGTCCACGTCGGGAATTCCATCGCACTTTCACTATCGGGATCCGACTTTGCTTAAGCCGTTTCACCTCTCGATCCATAATCTCCACCGGTTCTTCAATAAAATGCAGCTTGTCGTCCATTTGAATCTCCTCAAGTGGAATTATCAAATTCTCGTCCGCCAAACACCTCTTAAGATTAGAAACGTGAAAAGTATTATGAATAGCACTTAACTTCTCTGGCAATTCCAATTTATATGCCACAGGACCAACTCGATCAATAATCTTGAATGGACCAATATAGCGTGGACTAAGCTTTCCTCGCTTGCCAAATCAATTACTCCTTTCCAAGGTGATACTTTCAACATAACCATATCGCCAATATCAAACTCCAATGGTTTTCTCCTCTTATCCGCATAACTCTTCTGCCTACTACGAGTTGTCGATAAACGATTCTTGATTTGCACGATCTTCTCAGTCGTTTCTCTAATCAATTCAGGACCCGTCAACTGACTTTCTCCAACCTCACACCAACCAACTGGTGATCTACACTTTCGCCTGTAAAGTGATTCAAAAGGCGCAGCCTTAATACTTGCATGATAACTGTTGTTGTATGAGAACTCCACCAAAGGTAAGTGTCGATCCCAACTACCTCCAAAGTCTATTACACACGCTCGTAACATATCCTCCAAAGTCTGAATAGTCCTCTCACTTTATCCGTCCGTTTCCGGATGATACGCAGTGCTCATATCCAACTGAGTCCCCAAATCTAGCTGAAGCGATTTCCAAAACTCATATGTGAATCGACTATCTCGATAAGAAATAATTGACAAAGGAACTCCATGTCTACAAACAACTTCCTTCAAATACAACCGAGTAAGTTTGTCTAAGTCGTTAGTTTTCTTTATCGGCAAGAAATGAGCCGACTTAGTCAACCGATCAACAATCACCCAAATCGTATCATAACCACTAGAAGTCCTCGGAAGTCCCGAAACAAAGTCCATAGTGATCTTCTCCCATTTCCATTCTGGAATTTCAGGTTGTTGTAGTAAACCCGAAGGTCTCTTGTGCTCAAACTTCACCTTAGCACACGTCACACATTTACTAACATAAGTAGCAATGTTAGCCTTCATATTCGGCCACCAGTAACATTTCTACAAGTCTTGGTACATTTTATCCGATCCTGGGTGAATCGAATATTTAGACTTATGAGATTCGTGCATAACTAGATCTCTCAGTCCTCCATACACCGATAACCATACATAATTCTAGAAATACCAAATTCCGTCATCACGAATTTCGAATATAGGTGTCATCCTTCTACCCAAGTCTTCATCTCTCACATTCTCTTCCTTCATCGCCTTAGTTTGAGCTTTAAGTATTCGATTAGATAAATCAGAATAAGTTTTCATAGCTAAAGCTCTAACCCTTTTGGTTATTTCTCTGTCCTTCCTGCTAAGTGCATCGGCAACTACATTCGCCTTGTCGGGATGGTAGCAAATTTGAATGTCGTAATCACTCAACAATTCTACCCATCTTCTCTGCCTCATATTAAGCTCCTTCTGATCCAAAATATGTTGCAGGCTTTTATGATCGGTATATAACACACTCTTTGTACCGTAGAGATAGTGTCTCCAAAGTCTAAGAGCAAAGACAACAGCTCCTAATTCCAAATCATGTGTAGTATAATTCTCCTCATGCTTCCTCAATTGACGAGATGCATACGCGATCACTTTCTCCCTTTGCATCAACACAGCACCAAAACCCTTACGTGATGCATCACAATATACCACAAAGACTTCAGCTCCGCCGGGCAAAGCCAAATGTGGTGCAGAACACAGCTTCCGCTACAAAGTTTGGAATGCTTCTTCTTCTTCTGAACCCCACTCATACTTCTTGTTTTTCTCGGTAAGTCTAGTAAGAGGTTTAGATATTAAAGAGAATCCTTCTATGAATCGCCGGTAGTATCCAGCTAATCCCAGGAATTGTCTAACTTCAGTCGGGGTCGTAGGCCTAGCCCAGTCTCTAATAGCTTCAATTTTGGAAGGATCAACATGAACACCGCTACTATCGATCATGTGCCCAAGGAATTGGACTAAATCCAACCAAAAATCACACTTGGAGAACTTTGCATACAACTTCTCCTTCTTCAACAACTCTAAAATAATCTTCAAATGACCTTCATGCTCCTCCCGCCTTTTGGAATAAATCAGGATATCATTGATAAATACAATCACAAACTTGTCAAGATATGGTTTACACACACGATTCATTAAGTCCATGAATACCGCAGGCGCGTTAGTTAACCCAAACGGCATCACTTGAAATTCAAAGTGTCCATAACGCGTCCGAAAAGATGTAATAGGTATGCCCTCCTCTTTAACACGAAGTTGATGATAACCCGACCTCAAGTCGATCTTCGAATACACACACGAACCTTGAAGTTGATCGAACAAATCATCGATCCTAGGAAGTGGATAACGATTTTTAATACTTAACTTGTTCAACTCTCGGTAGTCTATGCACATTCTGAACGATCCGTACTTCTTCTTCACGAACAATACTAGAGCTCCCCAAGGTGACGAACTTGGTCTAATGAACCCCTTCTCCATTAACTCCTTCAACTGATTTGCCAACTCCTTCATCTCAGACGGTGCCAAACGATAAGGTGCACGCGCCACCGGTGCAGCTCCTGGCACTAGATCAATCTTGAATTCAACTTCTCGCTGAGGCGGAAGCCCTGGCAAGTCATCGGGAAATACTTCAGGAAAATCACGAATAACCGAAACATCCTCTACACGCCTAACCGGTAGTTCTTTCTCCACTACTTGAGCCAAGAACAGGTGACAACCTCTTTCTACATATTTCTTCGCCTTGATACAAGATATCACCGTCAGACGAGATCTACGACATCACCTTTAACTACTAACACCTTACCCTTAACCGGTATGTGAACAACTTTCTTCCCACATAAAATTACCGCATCATGAGTAACCAACCAATCCATACCAACAATCACATCAAACGAACCCAACTCAATCGGCATCAAATCAATTTCAAACAAATGATTTGCTAATTTCAAAGGACACTTCTTAAATATAGTGGTAGTACTAACTAATTGTCCATCAGCTAACTCGACCTCATAACTAGCATTTAGGCTTGTTGGCTCAACATCAATTAAACGACTAAAGGAAGTGCTTATAAAGATCCTATCAGATCTTGAGTCAAACAACACACTAGCATAACGATGGTTGAGTAAGAACGTACCCGTCACCATATTTGGACCTTGTGCCTGATCAGCATCCTTAACAACATAAACTGCCCTAGCAACTTCACCTTCTTTCTTGTTCTTCCACTTCGGACATTGAGGGCGAAGATGATCACGTTCTCCACATTTAAAACAAGTCCTGATCGGAATAGCATTCGCTCCAGTGGCAGGGACCCTTGTCTTACATTTCTCCACAACATGACCAACCTTTCCACATTTAGTGCACCTTGGTGGACAATCACCAAAGTGACAAGCACCACAGCTCCTACATTTCTGGGCTGGTCCCCCATGATCAGTATTATCATTCTTTTTAGTTGCAGCTCTAGCCCCATCATTTCTCTTCTTATTGTACTGCCTATGGCGGTTACTACCTTGATTACCACTCTACGAATTCTCCCATTTCCTTTTACTACCCTCAGCAGCTCTCTCAGCCCTATCTTGAACTTTCTGCCCCAAGAGTGTATGAGCCATTCTTACAGTCTCAACAAAGTTCTTGGGTCGAGATGAAGTCGTCTCACCTTTAATGTACCCAGGCAGCCCTTTGATGTATTGATCCATCTTTTTCTTCTTAGTAACAAAAGCATCTGGACACAACAAAACCAATTCGTTGAATCGACTAGTGTATGCAGCAATGTTATTATCTTTCAGCTTCAGGTGCCTTAACTCATCCTCCAAAGCAGATAACTCTTCTTCTGGACAGAACTCTTCTTTCATCAACCTTTTAATTTCATCCCAAGGTTTCCTGTTTGCAGCTTCTAAACCAACTGTAGCAACTTGAGTCTTCCACCAGCTTAAAGCTCGATCCTTAAAAGTAGCAACTGCGAACTTAACCTTGTTCCTTTCTGAGCAATCACTAATCTCAAATGTTGTTTCTGTTTTCTCAATCCACCCGAATAATTCCAGTGCTCCACCAGTTCCTTGAAATATAGTAGGTCCACACTTCATGTATCCAGCAAAAGTACACTCTTTAACCGCAGCAACAGCCGGAGCAGCCTCATCTGCAGGATTCTCAGCTACACCTGCCCCTCCAACAGCTTCTGGTCCAGCAGGTTCACCTTCACCTTCAGCACCCGCACCTCCAGAGCCACCTGCTCCTTTAGTGTTAACACGCGCAGCTCTATCCGCAGCTAATGCTTTCGCTACCTCTTCAGCAACTAGCCTTGCAATGGCATCATTTGTCATTCTCCTAGGTGGCATGATTCGATCACATCACAAAGAGAAGATAAAATGAATGAGTTAATTGTATTCATGGTATAGTCATATCATGTACAAAATCAATCATCAAATGCATACACATTATCAATACAAGAATTCACAATCATTATAAGGATCAAAGGAAACTATTATCATCGATCAACAAGGAATGATCTTAAGGACAAATAGAGTACAATGACACAAAATAATAAACGCTAGTCACATGGGGATCCACATGGCTTGGTTGAATGTGTCTCGCTTGCAGCAGTGAAACCTGCTTCCTCCTCATCGAAGACGTAATTTGACGGTGGTAAATTTCACAAAATAGGTATAAGGTCATAATAAAATGAAATAGGATAATTTCCAAAAATTTAAATAAATATAGAAAATCCTTCAAAATAATTACAAGAAAAATTCCAAAAATTTATTTAAGTAAATCATTAATAAATGATAACTCTTATCGAAAAGTTTAACGATATCAATATATATATATCGATAAAGGATTATAGTATTTATTTAGAAATACTTAGCAATAAGGCATACATAATAATGTATACTAAAGTTGTAATCCCAGAAGTAGCTTGAACCTTAAGTCACGCGAAATCATGTGCACCGACTCTTTGAAAAATAAAAACCGACAGTTATAGTTTAGGTTTTTAGAAAAAGACCTAGTTCTCTATAACTCATGGCTCTGGTACCAATCTTTAACACCCCCAAATTTACACGCAGCGGAATACATCTTTGGGTGCTAAACAATGATACAACAACACATAATTTATAAAGAACGACTCGAAAAGAGACGTTTTAGATTTATCGTTCCTAAAACATTTGTCAGAGTAGCGTAGCCCCAAGACATCGTAACCAAAGTACAACCAAAACAAAAGATTTAAATTGTTTTGAATAAAAGGAACGACAAACATTCAAAGAGTTTATATTACAAAGTAGTGCACAACATTCATTCCCGTGGCTTCCAAGCTTCACCCTTCCTGATTACCTGAAATACATGTGAGAAATTCATCAGCACAAATGCCGAGTGAATCTATAGGTTTATATAATCATTTTGAACACAAGCAAAGATTATAAGTTGTGTCATGCTTAGTAAGCATCGAATAATAATTTGCATCAACAATGATAATTGTATATAGCATAAATTGCAATAAGCTCATGGAACCGAGCCCTTAGACACTCCCTTTAGAGGTCTGATAAGATAGGAGATTTATTAATTGTCGGTTACCTCCAGATTATTGGTACATTGCCGTATACCTGACTTCTCAATACAATATATTCAAACGGTGTGGAGGTCGGGCCTAAGCTTCTATGACAAGTCCACAAAAACTGAACCGGGGCGGATTTCCCCATAGATCTATTAATTGTACTAGCGGTTAACCCATCATAGGTTAATTAATGGTCCATAATTGACGCTTTAACAAAGGCAATCACTTAATGCATTTTAAAGGCAACCACGGGTCCATTCATAAAGGGACAAGCATACCATAAAAATCTTGTGTTCTAAGTTTAAAAAACATGTATTCCCCCTCGCGGGTTTTAAAATATTTGAATGAGCTCAAACGAGGCTATAGACTCACCTTAGTACTTATAGTAGTTGAAGACGATCGCCGACGATAGTAGATGCCCGATAAACACGACAACTGCAACCTAGCAAATAAGGTGCGTATATTAATAATAAACTCGAGAAATAATTCATACATAACAAAATCAAACTCGAACTCATAAAACCACAATACACTCGAGAGTAAACGATATAAATAACTTCATTATACTTTACTACTCATTTACTTTACCATTTTATACTTCTTAACAAAATCCGCCGGCACATACTACATGTACTAGCTTATTTACCCCTTTTAAACTTGTCAACCGTTTATGAAACGACTCGATAAACTAACTTACTATATATAGAAAGTCCTCCTACAAGTTTATCAAATGAAATTACTTTTAAAGTCCTTTACTCGACTCATTTTCAAACCACAAAATCCGGACAGATTTACGTTAATTTTTCATACAACCGTTTTAACTTATTTAAACGACTCCGTTTACAAAACCGACACTTAGGTTTTAAAGTAAACTCATCCTATAAAATAATCACCTCATTATCAATAGGTTACACATTTTAAAACTTTCATTTAGAGTCCCCGAGATTCGATCCAAATATCGACAACAACTACTTGTAGTGCCGATACTCGTCTCCCGGTACACGATCATTCAAAACATCATAACTTCGCGCTCGTTTTGAGCTAGAAGCTCTACCTTATATCAAATCGAAGCTAATAAAATTATCTACAACCCTAGGCTATAAGTTAAGCCATTTTCAAAACATAAAAACTCGGATTTCACAGTTTACTTATTGTTATAAAATGGGTACCAAAATCTGGTACAAAATCAACTTTTTGACCAAAACCAACCATAGAAATGATCATTCCTATACTCTAATATCATCATACATCCACCATAACATCAAAATCATAATAAAAATAAAAATCTTTAGATCAAAATAAAGTTTTTAACAAGATTTCTGGCAAGAACCACCATGGATCATGCTAAAAATACCATGCATGATCATGGCTTCTACCTACCAAAATCAAAAAAAATAAAAAGTGCTTGCATGTGTAAAAGTTTTATACCTATGTGATCCTTGATCAAAAATAGAGATGGGTATATGCTTGGTTTAGCTTGAATCAACCTCAAACTTGAGATAAATTGAAAATTGAATGTGTTTGGGGGTTGGGTGATGTTTCGGCAAAAGGAAGAAGAAGAGAGAGGATTGGTGAATTTTTGGAAGTAAAATAATGTGTAGTGTGTGTTTATTTTAAGTTTTTATTTAGTGGGGTAGGGACCAAGTTGCAATTTGGCAAAAGTTGTGGCAAAAAAATGTAGATAGTTAGCTAAAAAGTGGCAAATAATTATTAGTCAATTTTGAAAATATTTACGGGACTCGGGTTTCGTAAAAAATACTTAAAAGTTTAAACGCACACGAAAAATAATAATATAACGACTCAATACGTAATTAAAACGATATCGTCGAAAACATTAAATATCGAAACGATCGATAATGAAATATAAAATTATGGGCATCCGTCGGTATCGCGATCACTAGTAGTCCTCGTTGCTCGTCAAAATATTAAAATAAAATATTTAATATCGATTTCAACTTAAACCGTTAAACATAATAATATTTAACGTCATAAATACTTCAAAAATATCTGAAAAGTAAGAATTAAGTAATGACCTTATTTTGTGGGTTTTACAGTTTTGAACATGAGACTTATTACCATGACTTTTATTATCCACCATCATCGGTGGTTTTATTATCATGTTTTACCTCCATCTTTTATTCAACTTCGCCATGAAGCTTTTATTATGACTTTGGTCTTGACTTTGTCTTTTATTATCCGCCATCATCGGTGGTTTTATTATGACTTGACGTATATCCTCACGTTAAAGGGAATTTTGGATCTTTAAAGCTTCAAAGATTAAGACTTGATTCACTTTCAATTTGGGCATAGATTTTTCAGCCTTGTGAGCTTTAAATTTTTGCTTAATTTAGGTGAGCACTTGAAATCTTATTATTGGGTGAAGCTTTCGATTATTCGGGTTGCCAATACTTCAAAACCGTGACGCTGGCGATACCTTAATGTTTTCCCAATTTAATTACATGGAAGCTACTAAAACAAATTAGACACCAACAATAGTGACTAAACCGCTAAATAATTATTTATTAACAATTTATTATAAAAGCGTGGGGAGAATAAGCTAATAATTACTACACATGAGATCGTGAAAGATTACGAGACTTATAAATAACTCTATTATTTCTCGTCCTCAATTTAAAGAGACTTAGCCTAAAAAGTTAATGAATCGAAGCTAAGTGCTTAACACGCACGGTCGAGTCAAAAATTACTCTTATTCTCACCATCGGAAAACCTACATCGTGTCTTAAACACTTATGAAAAATACGAAAAATTTTAAAATTTGACCATTTTTAGCCTTATTTTGCAACAAAACGATAACAAAAAGATGAATATTGGATAGCGTGGTGCCGTAAGCAAGGTGAGGTCACTCACCCCCCCCCCCTCCCCCCCCATACTAAAACTAAACATTGTCCTCAATGTTTCGAGTCTACGGGTGAAAACACCCCCATACTAGAGACGAAGTCGAATGCTTAATCTCGAGCATGGAAAGGGTAAAACGAATAACCTAAAAGACGTTTATGAAATATGCTAATAAGATTAACGTTAGAACATAAAAGGATATCATCGGATATCGGAATCTCCAAAGGAAACGATCGAAGCTCGAGTGATCCGTAAAACGAACACAAGAGGCTTCAATGATGACGATGAACCTAATGAATCACAATCACAAACAACCACGGAACAAAGGTTGGAAGAGCACAAGTCCCCTCGTTACGCTATTAGTAAACAAAAATATTTATAAGGATAAGCATGAGAATCCCCTACGAGTCACCTTGTTTTTTATAACCGAGTCAAAAGCTCGACTCGAATCCCCATAAATGTGATCATTTAGGGATAATCATGGTATGGTTGTTTTTTGTGGGGCTTACATGATAAACAATGCCCAAAAGTACATGGAGTACTCTAAAAACCCGATATACGTATACCAGGGTCAAAGGTAGCGTCTTCGTTTTCGGAGGAAAGACGAAACAACGCTACTCCAACGCATGCTAAAACAACCCCAAAGAGGTAGAAGAAAATAGATGAGAAGTAAAAAGGTGGGGCAATGGGTAAGTCAAACTTATGAGCTACTCGAGTTAGACTCACACCAAGCAAATAGATATGATTTCTATTTATTGTATCGGTGGAAGACCGAGATTTCCCTTTACAAGCAATTCCGGGATAGTAAATCTCGTCCTCGGTGGAGAAATGTGAGGGAACATAAGGGGCTTCCCCAACACTAGATCCACACCAACCGTCGTCAAAAGGAGTAGACGAGGTGGTAGCACTCATAAAACGCGGTGATGACGGAGTTAAACTTGTAGAAAATTCTTTTAAATCATATTTAAAATCCTTTCCTTTTTCATCTTTTAAAAACTCCTTATGAAAACCCGATTGAATGATGTCGAAAATATTTGGCGTTTCAAATTCAAATTTATTCGCGCTAAAAATTCTCACATTTAAGTCGCGGTTAGTGGGTGGTGGATTGTATAAGTTCTCAAAACCTCGATCAACAAAGAACACCGCCCCCTCGGGGTCAACATATTTGTCATCCTCATGAACGTCGATCTCATCAATTTCTTCATCAAAGATAGGCTTGTCAAACTAAGATTTGTCATTCCCCTCCTTGAGTATCTTAGAAACTCTCTCGAAAAGATCACGATCAAGCACGAAACCATCATTCATTTGTGGGGATTGTTGATAAGTTAAATCCTCACGAATGTGGTAAACGTAATTCTCATTTAAGGAGTGTTGATTAGGTAACTCCTCGAGAATTTGATTTTTGGTGGTCACATGAGTTGGTTCGTCATTGAAAATAAGACGTTCCAACTCATTTAGTTCATCCTCGATCTTGGAAAATTCAACCTCACTCGTAGGTGGGAGTGGAGGCAAAAGAGATAGCTCTCTTTCGATAATTTCCTCAATCTCGGGATCGAACTCGTAATCATCGTACTTTACATGTGAAGAGGTCTTTTTGGGAGAATCCTCAAAAATGGCATGTGGATTTCGACGTACGTGATCAATCTCGGCAATGTCGCCATCGTCATCGTCAAAGAAAGAGTCGATGTGAACACTCATAACCATGGTCTTACAAGTCGAATGACTATGCTTAGGTGACTTTTCCAAAGCGAGAGGATCGATGTCGATGAAACCTTTAGCCTCAACGGGTGTTGGGCTAAGAAATAGAGGCACTTCGATGGTGTTAGAAGTTGAAGCCTCAAAGACGTAGTCCTTCGAACGTGGTGAAGACGAGTCCATTTTTTTCATTGTCGTGATGGCACTAACGTCGCTCTTCGGAATTGGTCGTTCACTTGTTTCGCCAAATATATCCCAAATTGATTTTTCATCCATAAATTTACGCATACCCTTTTGAATTAGGTACACGTATTCTTTATCGTTAAAATCATCATCTTTAAAACCGTTCTTCTTAATTTTTTCAAAACATGCATTAAGCCTCATATTTTCCGCCAAAGTTAACATTTTGAAATCATCAGAATTTAAAACATTAGGTTTTGAAACCTTGGTTTTTTCATGATTATTAGACACTTAGGATTTACTCGTGAAAAAGTCCATTTTATCCTCCCCATATCTCATAGTAAGTCTCCCCTCGTGAACGTCGATTACGGCTCGAGCCGTCGATAAAAATGGTCGACCTAAAATAATGGGATATTTAGGGTCACACTCGTAATTGGATATGACGAAATCCGAGGGAAAAACAAACTTTCCAACTTTGACATAGATATCCTCGGCTATTCCAATTGGTATTAAAGGCGTACAATTTGCAAGCTCGATTGTCATGTTCGTGGGGGTAAGTGAAGGCAATCTCATCAATTTCCAAAGAGAATGAGGCATGAGATTGATGCTGGTACCTAAATCGGCAAGGGCTAAACATCCCTCAATCTCGGAAAAATCACAAGGTAATAGAAATTGGCCCGGATCCTCATCCTTTCTCGGCATGTGCCTTTTGGGTTTTTAAGAAGGATCGAAGCACAAGTTTGTTCAAGGGTTACTTTGGCTAGGTCGATAAAACTCTCTTTTTGAACCGTAGATGGAATTTGAGGTACACGACGGTGTGCACTCTTTTCCTTGGTCGCCACGTTCACCCCATCGACTTTAGAACAATAAGACGTCTTAGAAGTCGAGGGTTGAGAAGAAGGAACAACACGAAATCCATCAAGGGTAGGGGTAATCACACGACTTTTTCGACGAGACGAGGCAGCTTTACATTGTTCCTTCGGATTTTCAACGGTGTCACTAGGTAACAAACTCAATGAAGCACCTGAGGCTTTGTTCATAATAGCCGAAAACATCTTTTTAAAATCAATTTGTCTTTACTCAATCTTCGTGTTTTGAAGTTTCAAAGTATTAGAAAAGTCATTTTTCAAAGTACCACTTTCTCCCTCTAATCGTCTCATATTAGCCTCATTCGTTTTCATGTAAATTTGAAAATCGTTTGATGGACTATTGTGATTTGAATTAAAGTTCCCTTGGTTTTGATTACTTCTTTGAAAATTGGTTTGATTCCCACTTGAAAAATTGTTTCCTTGATTGTTGTTGTTTGAAAAATTCGAGTTTTGATTATTGTCTCGATTTTGCTAATTCAAATTACAACCTTGATTATAACCTTGGTTTTGAAAATTCCCTTGTGGATTGTTTCCTTGAAAAATGTTACGATTTTGATTATAATTGCCTTGTTGCGATGGACCGGTGTTATTTTGATTTTGATTAGAAAAATGTTATTTAACGCACTCACATTCGACGTTTGGCCATCAGTAGCCGCACACTCGTAATAATTATGAGGTCCACTACAAAACGTACACGAAGTCTCAACCGCTTTCACCGTAGCGGGAGCGTCTTTCTTTTGCATTTCGACGAGAAAAGACGTAAACACATTCGTTAGCTTGTCGACTTTCGCATTAACCCTCTCAATGTCGCGATTAGAATTACTAGCATTGGCGACATTGGCAACACTCGGTGTGTCGCGGAGTTGGTAAACCTTGGATCGATTCTCGATAATCATTAATGCATCTTTCGGAGTCTTACACTAAAATTGCCACCGGCGGAGGAATTCAACGAATCTTGTTCTTGAAAACTAAGACCGTTGTAAAACTTATCGATTTGGTGCAACTCGGAAAATCCATGGTGAGGACATTGCTTAAGAAATTCCTTAAAATGATCCCACGCGTCTCTAAAAGATTCATTTGGTTTTTGCTCAAATCTCGTAATCTCGTTTTTGAAAAACGTCGTCTTAGACGGTGGGAAAAAATAGTTAACGAATTTGGAGATGAGATCCTTCCACGTAATTATCGAATTAGGTGGCTCTTTCTCGTACCAATCCTTGGAGGCACCATCGAGCGAGTACGGAAAAAGCATAAGCTTGACGACATCGGTGTCGACATTCTTAAACTTGCTCGTGGCTAAAAGACGATCAAAATTCCGAATATGGTCATGAGGATTATCGGCTTCACAACCTCGAAACTTCGTAGCTTGGGTTAACGAAAGCATTTCGCTCTTAATCTCAAAATTCTCCGCTTCGATAGCGAGAATTACAATCGCGTTTCCATAACCCTCGGTGGGCGCTTAGAGCAATTCCATCATCGAACGATTGTCGTCCATCTCGTCTACGGTCTCTTCAACAACGATATGAGGAATTTCGGTTCCTAAATCTCGTCTACGTCGTCGATTCATTCGATTACGATTGCGTCGATTAGAATCGTCGCTAGAATTAGAATAATCCTTCGATCGAGTGCGCATGCACTAAGCGTAGAATGGGGGTAGCAAAGAAGACTCTTTTTGCGGCCGTTCAATTTTTCAATTTTTTTGGTTTTTGATTGTTTTTAATTTTTTTGGATTTTTGTTGTATTACGTAGAGTCAAATATGCAAATCTCTCCTCGAATCGATTTCTCGATTAAAGAAGCCTCAAGGAATGAAAACGATTACGTGGAGTGAACGCCTTCGATGACTTTAGAACGTTGGTGGAACACCAAAACGTTCAAGAGGGTTTAATCTTGAAAACAAGCAAATATAGTATACGTAGATAATACTTGGGCGGCAAACCCTCGATTAGCCCTCTTTCTCAAAACACGCACAAGCAAGCGGGGGAAACGAGGCGACGCTAAGCACTTAAGAGCCTTTTTCCCTTAGGTCGTGAAATACAACCGCCTTATACCCACCTTATAGTTTGTATTAATTGAAATTAAGCCTCACGAAAGTATTTATCTATTTTGCCTTTAAGCTTTTGCTTTAGATTCGAATACAATAATTGAGTGATGAAATCCCAATTAAGGTTGCGTTTTCACGCTTTTGGAGTACTTGTATATTTATTTTTCTACGTAAATACAGTATATTAATAATATTCACAAGAAAAACGAAAACGATAATGGGTTATCTATAATATAGTAAAATGATTGTTGTGTGTTTATTTTAGGAAATTTAAACACGTTTTATTTGGATACTATAATATAATAAGGAAAAATAACAAAAATGAGTATTTACGATATTTACGCTTTCCAAAATTTGAAAAGCAAAAACGCACTACTCACACAAACACGATAATAATAATGGCACTATAAACACCTCCCCGGCAGCGGCGCCAAAAATTGATGCAGTGTTTTTGTATATTTACTTTTAGGAAAAAGCAAATAACAAGCGGCAAGTATTAATCGACACGATTTAGGAAAACCGTGAAGACGAAAATTCCAAGTTCGTTCTCGAAGGAGGTGTGTGAATTAAGTGCCAGTTAAATAAAATCAAAGTTTGGATTAGTGTCGTTTTTGGTTTAGAAGAGAGAAAATTAAAGACGAGCTACGACTACGATTACACTACGACGTATTGACGTAAAACGATGACGTAATTACGTAAAACGTGACAAAATTAAAAATTTAAAGCTAAAAATTAATTAAAAATGAAAACTAAGTCTAAAATAATATAAATAAGAATAAAAATTCAATAAATAAATTTTAAAACCTTTTATTAATTAAATATTCAAATCTAAATGCTAATTAAAGCCCTAAAATTAAATATAATTAAGAAAAAGCCTAAATATTATTTTATTGAATTAATAACTCATTATATTATTTAAAGACTAAAAAATATTTTTCCTAAATTTTAAAGACTATTGTTCTATTTTTAAATGCTAACAACAATTTTTAAACTAAAATAATAACTAAAAATAATAAAATAACGCTAAAATTAATCTTACTGTTTGAAAAATACTAAATTATATTACTAAACAGTAGATTAATTGAAAGTTTGAAAAAAGTAATTTCTTGCACTAAAAGACAAAACAAGTTTGAATTAAACTTTTTTAAACTAAATTAAATCTAAAAAATAACAAACTGAAGTGAACAGTAAACGTTTTTAATCTAAAAATCATAAAACATTTATCTAAAACTAAAAAAATTTGAAGAACTGAAAAATGTTGAAATTTTGCACTAAAAGACAAAAAGCAGAATAATAAAAACTAATTTAAAATCAAATTAATTATAAAAAACACTAAATGAACATTGAAATAAAATAATACTTAATGAAAAATTCAAAAATAAAATAAGTAAATAGGGAAAATTGGAATTAACTAAAAACACTGAAATTAGGTCACTAAAGACAAAAAAAAAGAACTTTGAAAGTGACAGCAAGGGTTTCTTGTACTCTTGCTTATCAGTAGGAACAAGAACACAACCAGTGGGAAGATTTGTTCCCACTATTCTTTACAAAAACAGGTCTGGGCGTTTTAGGATTGATTTCAAGCTTGTTTGTTGGATTTGGTTGGAACAATTGGCACCCCTACACTCAGTGGAGTGTAGGGAGTCAGTTTAAACACAAAAATCAACAAGTTACACACAAGAATCACATGAAATAGCTCAAATCAAGTTATTGTATAGAGGGCATACGTCTGATAGACTGTTTGCTGATCTATTTGGCACTTTAGTGGGTTTCAAAAGCCACAAACTTCACACACAACCAACCAAATCACTCTAAACTGGTAAGCAACCCTAAATTACCTAATTATCTAACACTCTCAAAGATTTTGAATCCAAAAAACACTAAAACAACCTTGTTTTTGCCCTGCTGATTTTCTGAGTGGTTTAAAACTCTACCAAACATGAAGCAAACTACAAATAGACCTATTACTACCAAGAATGAGTGTTTCTAACAGGTTTCAAGAAAAAATTATTGTCAGATTTTCACCTAAAAACCTTATCCCAAACACCCTTTTAATGACTAAAATCAAACTTTTACAAAGAGATTATACACAAACCCTTAAAAATCTAATCAATACCTATTCAAACAAGCATCTTAAGCCTAAACAAACATAAATCAATACTCAACTAACATCCAAATAGCTTTACACAAAGATTCACTAAAAATCACATAAAACTCTTGTAAAGCTAAAAAACTGTCAAATAGGGTTCAAGACTCTTACCCACAGCTGATGCCTTCTATTTAGAGTTTTGAGAGCTTAATGGAGCTTAAGATAAGTAGTTGATAGCCCTTGTTGGTGGAATCCACAAGGGACCCAAGGGTAACTATGTCTTTAATTCAGAAAATGAAAAGAGAAAAAGGAAATGACTTATTTTCTTCTTTGTTTCATGCACATACACAAACAACAAGGGAAGAAACTACAAGCTTCAACAAGCTAGGCCCACAAGCTGGTGTCAAGAGCTTGTGGGTATAGCTTTTTAAACAGTAAACTTGTTAAACAAAAAAATAGATAAAAGATTTTTGGTAAAATCTTTGAAAGCTAAAACCTTTTGAAACACAAACCTAGAAAGTTTTGAATTATGTAAACCAAATGGGACAACTCTGAAATCCACAACACAATTCCACTTTCACTTCCTTGTGTTTGTGGATTTCAGAAAATTTAAAAAAAAGTCTCTTAATCAAAACTTTGAACAACAATTTTGAAAACTATTAAACTAACTTTTGCAAGAATTGAAGATTAAACTAAAAGTAGATGAATAAAAAATGGAACACAGTTTTGCACAGTTAACAAAATTTCATTTTCATTACTCTTTTTTTTTAAAGTACAAAAACTGGAACAATGAAAAATAGGATACAAGCTCCCTATTTATACTGATTAATTGAAGATTCTAGATACAAATAAAATGATAAACCCTAATCCTGAAAGTCATAAAAAGCCCCTGGTCAAATTTTTGAGACTTGGTCAATTGGTCACTTGTGACTTGAGAGTGGCACGCCAGCTGTTTGAATGCATCAGGGACATTGATGGACTCCTTTGGGACCAAGTTTTGAAGGAGGATCGTTGATTCTCAAAAGGATTCTTCTTTTGCCATTTTGAGTGCAGCAGGGGAACACGGTGGTCCACTTTGGGGTCACGAGATACAAGTTTTGGGTGTGGGATAGGTTTTTGGTTTGGAAAATTAGGGATCTAGTGGTGATTAGGGTATAACCCCTTGTTTTAAAGGTGATTAGATTCTAGGGTTCATATGTTTCTTAAGTATGTGAGTGTGTGTGTTTAATCCTGATTAGGGGGAAAAAGGGTGTTTGGCGCCACATATAAGTTATAATAATCAGTTTAAAAACTGATTATTAAAAAGGTTTAGTGGGGTGACGTGGTGTGAGGAGTGAGGTGGTGTTGTGTGGTTGGTTGGTGGGAGTGAGGTGGACGAATGATTGGGTGCGGTGAGTTGTAGTGTCTGCCTATTTTGGCCCCCTGCTTTTGTTTCTCTTGTCATTTAAGTTTTTTAACAGCCAAAATCAAATCCCCTTTGTAATAAACTTTTATTTTTCTCATTTTGGCCACAAAAAATTTGGCAAAACTATTACAAGGGCTATTCATGCATAATATGCATTCTTCAAGGACCATAATTGTAATATCTTGAAACTTAAAGGACCAAACTTGTATTATTGACATTTACAAGGGCCAAAAGTGACAACTCTTCAATAGTTGAGGGAACAATCTTGCCAATTCTTCAACTTCAAGGACTTCAAAGGAAATTCATGATTCGGGTCCGGTTCTTTGTGCGGCTTCATTTCCTGTGTTCGTTTTTGCTTCATTCTCGTGAACTTTTGTTGATTTCACGATATTCGTACCTAAAATACACAATGAACAAACACAAGCTTATTTTTGGGTATTTTTATGATATTTAAGCGTTTTAAGCCTGATTTGGACGATGAGACTATGTATAAAACCAGTCTCATCAGTCCTATGGTTAAAAAATCATTGCTCCCATTAGTTTAGACAACATTTTTAATGTATCTATACAAGTGAAAAAGCAAGTAGCAATTTGTATACTTTCTAGTTCTTTGAATATCTATGTACATGTTTACTAGTCTACAAGACTCATCACTTAATTTATAGATTGTCTTGAAATAGCATCATAGTTTTCTAAGCCTTATTGTATAATATTTTAAAGAATAACTAGTCGCTTTTCTGATGTCTCTTCCCGAAATGTTATCTACAAATAGTTATGCATGATTGCTTATTAAACTATGAAGTTCTACATAACCCTTTTATACAAGCTTGATTTGAGTATGACTTAAATCATATTATATCTGTGGCATTTTAATATTATTCATATATGATGTTGTGCCATGCTCAAGTTGGAGAAATATTAGAGTGTGCAAGGTACAACACAATATGGCTAATAATATTCTACTAGGACTTTTACATATTGATGTAAGTTGTCTAATAGAGAACTAATGTCAAGAAATAATAAAAACTACTTCACATTAACTAAATGGTTTAGCTAATATGCATATGTCTTCTTGTAAAGACATAAACATGAAATATGTAAATTAACTTGACATTAGTTCTCTATTAGACAACATACATCAATATGTAAAAGTCCTAGTAGAATATTATTAGCCATATTGTGTTGTACCTAGCACACTCTAATATTTCTCCCACTTGAGCATGGCACAACATCGTATATGAATAATATTAAAATGTCACATATATAATATGATTTAAGTCATACTCAAATCAAGCTTGTATAAAAGGGTTATGTAGAACTTCATCGTTTAATAAGCAATCATGAATAACTATTTTTAGATAACATTTCGGGAAGCGACATCAGAAAATCGACTAGTTATCCTTTGAAATAATATGCAATAAGGCTTAGAAAACTATGATGCTATTTCAAGACAATCTAGAAATTAAGTGGGTCACTTACAAGGTGATAAGCTAATAGCTCCCACTGAATAAGACAACTTTACAAGTGTGTCCTACGGTTAAAAAATCATTGCTCCCATTAGTTTAGACAACATTCTGAATGTATCCATACTAGTGAAAAAGCAAGTAGCAATTTGTATACTTTCTAGTTCTTTGAATATCTATGTACATTTTTACTAGTCTACAAGACTCACCACTTAATTTCTAGATTGTCTTGAAATAGCGTCATAGTTTTCTAAGCCTTATTGCATATTATTTTAAAGTATAACTAGTCGCTTTTCTGATGTCGCTTCCTGAAATGTTATCTAAAAATAGTTATGCATGATTGCTTATTAAACGATGAAGTTCTACATAATCCTTTTATACAAGCTTTATTTGAGTATGAATTAAATCATTTTATATCTGTGACATTTTAATATTATTCATATATGATGTTGTTCCATGCTCAAGTGGGAGAAATATTAGAGTGTGCAAGGTACAACACAATATGGCTAATAATATTCTACTAGGACTTTTACATATTGATGTATGTTGTCTAATAGAGAACTAATGTCAAGAAATAATAAAAACTACTTCACATTACCTAAATGGTTTAGCTAATATGCATATTTCTTCTTATAAAGACATAAACATGAAGTATATAAATTAACTTGAAAATATTATTGAAACCAAAAGTAGGCATTCAATAATACTTTATTTATAATATTGTTATGTCTTCAAGTAAAGACATAAACGTGAACTTCCTTAAATTGTTCAAATACTTATAAAATAAAGTAAGTAGTTGACTTGTTGTGTCTTCCTGTTAGGGCATATATAATGAAGTTATTGAATTGTTCAATACCTTATAAAGTAAATTTAGCGACTAACATGTAATGTTTTCTTGTCAAAACATGAACATGAAGTTCTTTAACTGCTAAAACATTCATACTTTATAGCATGCAATTGTCTTGAATATATTTTTTTATGCAATTTGGTTTGACCAAATAATAAAATATATGAGCCAAAGAGTATTAGGTTATCTAAGGAATTGTGATAATGTCTCATAATCACAACACTATGTCTCATTTGTAAAATCAAATACTGTTGTTGTTATTTGATCCTTGATAACACTAACTACTCTCTTTTTTTATCTTATTAAGGTTTAAAAAATAATAAATTTGAATGAGCCACGTGCTTATTCAATAGGGTTCCAAACAAGAAAGGTAACTAAGAAACCATCAAGTTATGAAATAGGATAACTCCCAGTAAGTCTTAGTTGAAGTCTTGAATTTATTGAAATCATGTTAGACGTGTTATTAACAAACTAGAATCAAGAACTATCAATTTATTTTATACATCCCAAACGAGAACAATTCATTGTTGATCCACATGTTACGTACTTGGAGAAAGTATCCTCTTACAAGAAGCAAGTGGGAGCCTTTGTCCATCTTTGCATAAAGTAAGAAATAAAATACAACCTTCTAAATACACTAGCGAACGACGTAATGAGGCTGAGCATGTAAATGCAAAAGCCACAAAGTGTTTTAACTCCCATTCGCATATCCGCAAGGATACCTCAAGCACCTTAAAGATATGAGTTTCATGTCAATGCTGTGGATAATGAGTTAGAGGATCATAGTGAACCTAATAACTAACAAGACTTATTGTCAGATTTAGAATCTGATGCATGACTCAAAACTATGAATGGTTAGATGTAGTCCATAAAGGAAAATCTATTTTAAAATTTGATTATCTTTTATCAATCAGTAAGACTGATAGGAAATTAATGGTGTTCTATGAGAAGATATATATGGACACTATTTTACACATTTATACACACTCTGTTTGATAAGAGTTTAATGCATGCTCAAGAAATCGACCATGTTTAAAGTTGTTTTCTTTGTGAGTGTTAAATAAAGATATTAATTACCATACTAGATTTCATGAATATGAAATATGGAAATTGGAAAGTGTACAAGTTCTAGAAATCGAAGTATGGATTAGATCATGCATCTAGGAGCTAGAATCTTAAGTTTAAATCAAGGATATGATCATGATTAAAATGCAGATAACTCTTGAAAGTTGGTGGGATCACTATGTTTTGTTCGTTCTTAAATCTCATATGTTGTTAACATATTGGAAATATTATTCTATCTAAGCTAGTTTTTAATCATTGGCTTGGAATATATTGATGTTGAGAGATATAAGAAAGAAAACATATAACCTTGGAACAGATGCTTATTAGGATAAGGCATACACGGTTAATAAGTCTAAATATGACACATCACTGAGAAAGTCTCAAAGTTCTATCTCACTTGATAAGATTGAATATGTACATGGAAACCCTTAGTTTTCCTAATGGGTTCAACAAATATGATATGTTATGTATTAGACTAATTTTAATACTTGAATGAATTCAAGATGAACTTATCAAAAAGTATCTAATTAAAAGTCATTAGACTACTATAGACTCGTTCATCGTTTACGGATTTTAGGTAAGAAGATTAGTATTCAATTTATACACTAATGTTTACTTTGATTGAGATGGTAATCAATCCTGGTGATAGTAGCATTTCATCTTCAATGATAATACTACTACCTAGACGTGCTTGACGAAAAGCACTGTCGCACTACTCATTAGTAAAATAAGAATACTTTATGTTTTGGGAAGTTGTTAAAAAGATTGTCTTAAATAGGTGTTCTACTTGCTTCAAACAACCTATGTAATGTACTATGGCGATGCTAGTATTATTGTATTAGCACTTGAGCGCACATATACAAAATGACAATCATTATATAATTCAAAATCTTCACTATTTGTGAGTTTATGAAATAAGTATTATCAAAGTTCACTCAAATGACAACTCAACAGGTCCTTGTGTAAAGTCAATGTCTTATAACCAAACATGTTAACCATGCTAGGACCATTGGACTTTGACCTCCTAGTAGTCTCATATATATATATCTGTTTTTTAAGTATTTGGATAATGGAATGTTAAGTAGTTTTACTAAATAATGAATTGATATACTTGGTATGATCATCTTCATTTGTACTACTGTGTTCTATATTAGCATGTTTAATCCATGAACAATTTTTTTATTCTAAATCATCCATTGTCGGTTGTTGATACGGGAGTATCGATGAATTAAGACAAATATGAGTGTTTTGGTCATATTCATTTGGAATTAATATTAATTGATGATGCCGCCAAACTCATATGTGTTCATTGGATGAACATTGGATTGACCCAACCTACGAGAATTCACTGCATGGATCATCGTCAATAGTGAATCTCGTAAGTGGTTGAATCTCTCATCCTTAGACTTGAGATGCAAATAGGTTTTGTATGTGTAGAATGTCAATCTTTGATATGGTTCAACGGTATCCTGAACAAGGCTGCTATAAAGACCATTTTCAGGTGCGATGTAAAACACATGAATGACACGTGCAGTCAAAATAGGATTTGTTCCTCCACATGTACTGGAGTTAGATACTACTGGGCCTCTGGATAAGTTGTATAGATGTATGTGTGGCCACACCTAAATGTAATTAAGATGATACTTGATTAATTTGGTAATCTAGTTCAATATCTATATCGAGAACAGAATAGTTAAACTTAAGAATGACTTTTGATCCATGTCTAAATTTGAACAGAGTATCTGAAACAAAAGGATGACTGATATCTAAACCATTTAAATAAGATGTTTGAGAAACTATCCTCATATATGTCTAGGGGCATTGGTGTGTTGCTAGACGCTAACCATTGCTTGTATAATTACATGATTATTATGACGTACGCAAGTGGGAGCTGTTGGAGTTCGCTCGTGTCATAACAACTAATTATATTGCTAGGCACATATGGGCCTATAGGGTCACACATATATATACACTAAGGTACCGTTTCAATATACTATGTTTATGGTATTTATGGTATATTAATAACCTACATAACTCATGATCAATACTTGCCTTATTTGTAATTAATTTATTATTAGACTAAAAAGAATAAATGGAAAAGTCCATTTAAAGCCCATTTTGATGAAGAGATATTATATGATACGTTTTTAGCCTATCATAATGGAGATTGATGAAGTTAATTTTTCTTCCATATATGTAGACTAAGAAAACGTGTAACCATATGTCCTCCCATCAAAATGTCATGGCAAGAACTAAACCATCAAGGTTTTTGGTATTCTTTGCTCTTATAGCTTTTATCTAGTGTAGAAAAAGGCTTTAAGAAGGTTACGAGTTATATAGACTAGCATCTAATTGGTATACGAGAAAGTGTAGTGTGGATCATATTCATAGAGGTGATCTATTTTGATCACTTGAGTTTCTTGGTTAGATCATGTGTTGGTGATGGTGTCCGTTTGATCCTACCGAATCACGCTACAAAGGTATACTTTTATCCTTTTTTATTGATTAATCATATGACTATATGGATCCGTACATAGGTGACCTTTCTGCTGCATTTATTATTTATTCATATCATGTTATATAGATAATCACCTATACTTAGACCATAGCTTAGTCCTAATCTTCACTTCTGGCTAGAAATAAGTCACGACATATTTAGGATGATTGGTGATGTGTAGCAAGCAAGGAGGTGATGCACCTACTTGTCACCACTCCTAAAATATCTTAGAAGTCCTAATATCTGATTTTTGAATTTGGAATGGAGGGATTGGTTTGAAAATGGGTTTTGAAGGCAAAATACAAAACCGGATCCTAATTCTAGGGCTTGTAACTTATGGTTTGTGTTTTTGATGATTAAGGACATATGAGGGTCATTAGTGAATTATTAAGGCGTAATTAGGGTTTATACATTCTACTTAAGATATTTGGGTCCTTGTTTTGAAGTTTAACAAAGGTTTGATGTTAAAATGAGAAGTATACTTTTGTAGATTAAGGTTTTCTAACGGTCTAGGGTTTAATCTTAGTAAATGTGATTATCCTCCTCTTAGCTAATGATGTAAACTTAATTAGGTCCTAGACATTGTGTCTTAAGTGTCCAAAGAGTTCTTACACTTGGTTTAAGGGTTTAGTTTAGTAAATATGTATAAAGAGTGAAAATACCTATTTTGACCTAATTTACAAGTCATGCATTGAAATCTCGTACCTTGTGAATTAGGGTACTTGTACATTGTCTTAACATAATCTTATAATCTTAGTGAAGTCCTATGAGTGTTTGTAGACTTTTCCTAAAAGACTATGTTATGATTCCATGTAGATTTCTTAATATAAGGGTTTCTATATCATTAAGCCTAATGACTTTCTATTTTTAGTAATTAGGGTTTGTGTAACACCCCACTTGGATAAGTGGACCGTTACGTTATTAATAGCGTGTCATCAAAGTATATAAGGTAAATGTCCTAAAACATAAATTGACCATAAAGGAAATACCGGAATCAAACATCGGTAATCCAACATAAGCTCAAAACATGAAAGTAAACTCTAAAAGAAAGGACTAAACAATGTTCAAACAGGAAAATAAATGTATGAAGTGCATAAGTAAAGAAGTATGGATAGCTTCCATCCAAATGCACGTACTCTAAGAATCCTAAGAGCGTCTTGGTGTACCTGCCGCTAGAACATGAAAGGAAACTACGGTTGAGCATAACACCCAGTGAACGGATATAAAGCATGATAAGAATTACTAGAATGAAGAAGATAATAAAATACTGAAGCTGTAAAGACTGATATTTAAAGAGCAGCAGAAAACTGTGTATGTGTCTTAAAAGTCTCATCATGAATAGTAAAGCTGAATTATTATCTGTTCAATCTGAAAACATGCATTTACTCTATTTTAATTGCCAAGAGCTTATATAGGTCATGTGCCGTATCAACGTCTGTATGAATACATGGAGGGGTGATCTTGTCATGCTGTAGAGGGGTGACCTCTAAATAATGTGATGGGTGGAGGTATCAACTCCAATGTGAAGGATGTAGAGCACACACCAGATTCACCTGATAAGCTGTAAACTGATAACCTAGGATGCATCCATACGCCCCGCTGATAATACTGATAAAATGGACAAGCTGAAATAAATGGGACGCTACGAGAAACCACTCCCTCGCAGAGGAGTCATGACACCTGTGCCTCAAGTATCATGGTTACGGTACCTCCGTAACTAGTACATAACTAGTCATGCTTGTATATAAAGCTCAGGAAAATTAACTTAGTTATTAAGATGATTACTGATAAAACTTATACATATATTGGGGAAAACATTTGGCTGTAGACGGGAAATCTTAATCATGCATAGAAGGAAGTCCGTGCTGAAGGACCGGAAATCCGTACCTCGAGTCCAGCAATGAAATAAGAATAAACGCTGAAAGATCTACTCCGACTTCACGGTTACTACATAAATAAGGGACGTGAAATGAGTTGACTTATATCGGCTTATTTTTACTGATCTTAACTGTTCTCAGTTTGATTTAGTTTTTACTTGTATTACTGCTTGTATATAATCTGATAAGTTCGGACTGTTCGTTAATATTACTGAAATGTACTCTGTATTCCTGATTACTGTATAATGTATATTCTGGTATTACTATAAATAGTAACTCGTTATAATTAGAAAGTTTCCTAAATTAGAAAGATTTCTAAATTTGTTTCTTTGAAAGATTAAATCATTTAATAATCACACAAATTTCAATCAAATAAAATAAGTAACCATCTTTAAATTTTATTTATAAGTTATATTAATAAACAAAACAACTTGGTTAATTTAGTTACAAAAACTTATTTATAAAAATGATTTAACCAATTAATATAACCTCGTATTTGTTATTTTTCCGTGACCCCAAAACCTGAATAAAATTATCCCGAGACACCCATGTCTCGGGTTAACTAAAATCGAGCACACCACGACCTTGTCTTGGATCCCCTTGTTGTTGACGTCACTCAACAGTAGCCATTGGCCTAGTGCCAGTTGCTACTGCTTGGGCAATGGTTTCCACTGCACCATTTGTTCCCACTGCTTTAGTATAGTTCCCACTGTTTTATGTTAAAGTTCCCACTGTTTTTGTTATGGTTCCCACCGTATGCCATCCCAAACACCCCCCTTTATTCCAGTTAAACCCAAACATCCCTAACTGGTCAAAACAAACCCCCTGTTGTTGCTAGGTTGCTACCGACTCAAAGAAAACAGCCCCGTGCCTAAAACAAACACCCTCTGGTTGTGTTTTGGTTGCGGCTGATCAAAAGCACATGCGCCACCACCCCTGTGTGGGTCACGGCTGGTCACAACAGACACACCGAGACCCCTGCTGGTCTCAGTTCACGTGAATAGTAAAACTTGTCACCAAACAGGGCAGATTCATGTTTGATGATTAAAATTCATTTGTTCTTTATATTCATATCATGGATTTCGAGATTGATAACAAAAAGAGACATGATTGCCGTTACTTGTGTTTGAGTATTAATATAATGACTCCCGAATCCAAGATTAAAACCTGATCTCCCTTTCTTCTTTGTCTCTTCTGTCGACAGCCACAAAAACACAAAACCCTAGTTTATTACTTATTTTTCTAACTTTGTGACAAAAAGGGTGGGTTACCCCCGTTCTTTTCTTTTTTTTGTTTACTAACATAGTGGGTTCAAAGCCCATTTATCCCTTGGTTCTAGTTGCGGCCCAAAAGGAACACAACACTAATGTGTTATAGTTTTTTACTAACGTTTCCATTTCGTTTCGCTTCGTTTAAAATCATACAACTTGCGTGTTCGTTTTTAAATACCGACATGTATTTATTTATTTTACTGAAAATACATACGTACGTAATTGAGTAATTATTTCTGAATTATTTTCTGAATAATTAATTACGCCACTATCTTAATTGAAATTGAAACTGTGAATTTAATATTCGTGGATTTTAAACATTGCATGTGTGTTCGTATATTAATCCTCGTGAATATATTCTGACGTGAATTATTTATTTTACTGAAAATAATAATTTCGAAATACTTGAATTAATACTATTATTTATTAACTGAATAAATAGTTACACAACATTTAAATTGATGCTGTGATTGTATGTAATTAATTTTCGTGAACTTTTAAGGCGGGTTTTACAATTCTCCCCTCTAAAACAAATAATTCGTTCTCGAATTAAGGAGGCGATAATGCTGTGGTTTTACAATTCTTCCCCTCTAAAAAAGAAAAATCGTCCTCGAATTAAAGGTAATAAGCTAATGAAGTTATAAAAGCTGAAAGGACTCATATGCTGAAAGAGCATGAAGGCTGAAAAGACGTATAAGTTGAAGGATCATTCGTCCTTGATTTGGAACATAATACTGCTGAATGGGTATAAACGTGGCATGAATGAAAGAATTTAACTGAATCTATTGAAGGAAAAGGATGAGAGGTCCGGATGGACTCCTCCGTTTCAAGTGGCCTCCCACTCGAAGCGATTCCTTCAAAGGTCATAAAAAAAATCTTGGTCCTGTTTACCATGTCCTGATGAATGCTGAATAATTTATGGTTCCATGCTTAAGATGGATTTTCTGAGTCTGATAGAATGAATAAGCTATAGCATGTAGGATACATAGAACGGTACGTACAAATATCTTGAAAAGATAACATTTATATCTCTGAGCAAGCTGCTGAAAATATATAAGGACGAACTACGTGAACAATTGTGAACGTGCTACGTGAGCAATTGTGAACGTGGTTCGTGATTATATTAGGAACGCTGTGCATGAAGTATATCGCGAATGTGATACGTGAAACATACTGTGAACGTGATACTAGAACATATCATTAACGTATGCTGACTGAGGAGGGAATGCCAAACAATACGGCCTGAGACGTGAAACGTCTGCCTGGGTATGGAAATAAAGCTATGTTAATCTTTTGACCTGGTTTTCTTAAAATTTCCGTAACCAAATCCAGTAAAAGCTGTGAAACGTGTATCGTGAGATCGGAAACGAACCTGAACATGAACACTGTCATGAATGCTGACGTGAACTTAAATCATGAGATGGCACAAAATATGGACTGAAACAACGTCATAATATGAACGTGAGACGTAAACGTGAAGGTGGACGTAAACATACACATGATCGTGGACATAAACGTGAGCGTGATTCGCGAACGTGAATTTCTATCTAACATGATTGTTAACGAAATACTTGAAACCGTACGATCTATTGTTGAATTTCCTCCAGATCTGCCACTGCTTAATCATATTGGATGAAAGAAAACGTATAGGTTGGGTGAACTGGTCGACAATGACTTAGATAGTATCATACTTCTTCTGAGTCTGTGGAAATATGATAACAACTATATGGGAAACTTGTCTCATTTTTGTTCATAATTTCTAATGGTTGTAATAACTCATTAGTATGTCGGTGTTCTATCTTGAACCTGCGGTATGCCAGGCATCCAGATATGAACATAGCTGCATCAATTGTGTTATACTGCTTCTGTTAAAATTCTGTCTGGGAGGGTGGGACATTCTAGTGGAATCTGGGTGAGTAGTCATGAACGGATTATGAGTCTCGGTAAATTAGATCTCTCTTAGCGTAGATCTTATTGAATACAAAATTTTAGTGTAGGTCCTCTCCTTTATGCGTAAGCTTAGACATGGAAAGCTGATCGTGATAACTGTCAGCAATTTCTGCGGTAGCAGCCAACTAAGTTCTAGAAAATTTCGTACTTCAGTCAAAGACGTCGGTCTTGACCATCTGGTGATGGCCTCCACCTTCGTAGTACTTCTGAAATCTCTTTTTGCTGAAAAAGGGTGGCTTAGAAATGCCACCTTGTTCATCTGGAACTTACATCTAGAAAGCGACGTATATAATTTTCTCCTATCGAAGGTTCTGTACAACTGTGAGAAGATGATTCTCTTGTACTTCCCTAGAATTTAGCAGATCAGAATGTTATCAATGAATATACTGACGATTTTGTCTGAGAAGTCATGGAAAATTTTATTCATTAATAAAGTAATATAACTAGAGTATTTGGGAGCTCGGAATCATAAGTCAAAATTTTAGAGACCATAACGTGTGCAAAAGCAGTCTTGGAAATGTCCTGTTCTGTCTCTCAACACTGCTGGTGGAATGGTCGTGAATTGTTCTGGAAGATATTTAAGACATCATAGCAGAAAAGGTAATCTTCTATACGTGGAATGAACATCGATTAAGAATGGTGATCTTGTAACAATTTTTGGGGATCGATACATGACCTCATGATACCGGCCTTTTTCTTGATAGACAAAAATGGTACACCTCCTGGTGGTGCGCTAGGGCGAATAAAGCCTCATTCTGGTAACTCTTGCAGCTACTGCTGCAACTCTTTTAACTCAGCTGAATCTGTTGGGTCCACTAGATGTGAATCTTGCACCCTGTTAGGAACGGTGAACGACTTCTGTAATCACAAGTCTATCCACAGAGAGACTCTATATAAATCAAACAGTATAAGTGCGGAATACAAATACTATGAACAAGAAGAACAGGATAACTATAACGACTTGATCCTTTACTAAGGATTTCTAATATTAATATGAACTAGAATTATATGTGATGAAGGTGTATTGAACCCTTCTGCCTAAGGTTCCTTTTATACTACAAGGAAACCCTAATACATCATTAAACCAAAACGTGTAAAACTGATATGCATATCCTTTCCTAACATATCTCATGCATATCCTAACAGAATAATCTTTAAATAATAAAGTTTGACTTTCTATAAGACCACAAGCACGTCTTGCTCCTACTACTACTAGGACCAGGAGGAACTACATACCTCCTAGTCTACCTATTACAAATAACTATTCCAAAGGTCCTAACAATCATCCCCTAAAATTGAATTTGACCTGTTGAGTTCAAGTTTCCTGGTAAATCGTGCAACATAGCTTGAGGATTGGAACAACAAAAGAAACAGCAGCATCATCACCATCAGCACAAAGAACAGAAAGACTGCTGCAACAAAGAACACCTAGAAGCTTCTTGAAAGCTTGAAACAAATCTGCATCTTGTTGAATCTTCACAGCAACATGAGTAGATTTTATGAGCCTTTACCAAGTAGCTGCTCGCTCTTGGGCTAGCCAGTCTTTATGGTGGAATAAGCATCACCCTGGGAGACCAGAACCCAGCCCAACTCTTAGAACGTGAATCAATGGTGAGTGGGGGTACCCTGATGATTTTAGGCAAACCATCAAAGTCGTCA
The DNA here is from genome assembly GCA_025667525.1 of Glebionis coronaria. Taxonomy (NCBI): domain Eukaryota; kingdom Viridiplantae; phylum Streptophyta; class Magnoliopsida; order Asterales; family Asteraceae; genus Glebionis; species Glebionis coronaria. Next base: position 346,641,438 of record CM046879.1, read on the forward strand.
ACGGATTTGATATGTCTTTACCAGAAGTCGTACCATCCTGGACTCGCCAACTCTTAGCAATGAAGCATCGGTAAGTTGAAAACCCTATACCTTTAAGCAAGCTATGATAGCTATCAACGGATTTGATAAAATTTTTACCAAGAGCCGTACCCCCTTGGATTAGCCACTTTTCAGTCTAGGACCATGGCAAGTGAAAACCATCCAGTTTTGGGTAACCTGGAAACCATCAACGGATTTGACTATCACACCAGAGCCGTACCCTCATGGTGAATAACTCTTTCTTGTCGGTAAGACATGGTGAGTTGAGCACCATTTGTTGTGTGGACCAGGTCCAACACCAGATGTTACTCCAAACCAGCACAAGTGTGAAACAGTCAAATGGAAACCAAGTTATGATGGAAAAGTATAAGCAGATATTATATTTTGTACAAGTGTGAAATCCATCATTTGTTTAAAGTATAAGCAGATACTATATAAAAAGGACATTTTTTTTAACTAAAATGTAAGTCACCAATCACTGTACAGATTGGTGAAAAGAATGTCAGTATAATCACAAAAACATAAAAACATACCCATCACATACCAGACGCGGCCACCTTGTCAGCTTGCAACCGAGCTTGGATCCTTTCCACCAAAGTAGTAGCCATGGAAGTCTCATTCCCTGAAGGGGCATTGGAGATCTACAAATGACACTCTAGCATGGCCTCCATAGTAGCAATCATCAACGGATAGTCCATATCCGTAAGCATGAACACTATGGAACCAGACTCCAACTCCAATATATGAACCCCACAACCAGCATAAAGCTTCCATCTCTTAATCACCCAGCGTGGCTGGTCTTTCCAGACACCAGAATGTGGAGCATTAGGAGGAGAGTCAAGCATCATCTTTAAGTCACCCCACATTGTCTGACCAGGCCAGTTGGCCACCTCACTAGGATGTTTAGGAATACCAGCATCCACAAACCCATACAACGACATAAGATCCCGACGATCCGCCCAAGTCAAAACACCTTGCAGACCCGAGACATAACGAACATAACCATCACTGATGGAAATCCGATGGGTGAATGTACTAGCAACACTCGTGGATGGCTTAACCGCCCAAGAAGTAACAAAAACCGTACCCATTGGCAACTCTGTGTCACTGTCCGTAGCTGCATCAATAAGGTTTTCTAGAGCACGCTTCTCATAAGGAATAGACTTACCACGTCTAGCCTTTTTCTTTCGAATGGAACGACGAGGTGCAGAAACACCAAAGAAGATTCAACCTTTACCTTCCCAGTAGTAGGAATATCAGCATGAGTAGAATCAAAACATTGACCAACCAAAGGATCAAAGGCGGCTGCACCAGTAGAAGGGGTGGGTGTGGTTCAGTCACTGGTGAAGAGGATGGCTCCATAGCATGGGTGGTAGTAGTAGCATTAGTGGTGGTGGTAGGACCCGAAGATGAATTTGGATGAACAACCGAAGGTGTGGGTGTAGGACCAGCAGTAGAAATATCAACAATAGATGGTATACCAGTAGAAACAGGAGGAACACCAGATGAAGAACCAGGAGCAACAGCAGGTTGAGAAGTGGAAACCACTCGTGGAGGAGGACGATAGATGAAGCGCTCAGGAACCGGTGTGTTTTGACGCTTTATCATCCTCTGATATAGATCCTTAAGCTCGTCAAAAGACAATCCCCTAACCCGATCCCATGTCCAACCAACAGTAAAGTGAGCACCCGACTGATATTTGACATACCGCTGCATTAACTTCCTCTCCTCGGTTCTTGACAAAGGTCTGTTCTGACGCTTTTCACGCAGTTGAGCAGCAAGAGACAATTGTTTTTTGTGCATTAATGCCATTGCCCGGTGGATACAATTTTGTTCATTCACATCAGCACCCAAAAGATCAGTAAACTGTGAGTAATCAGATGTAAGAATAGTAAGCACTCGTATCCAATCATTATCATCCCAATGCATGGCATCATGCTGTAATTGTTCACGCCTCTGCTGTTGAAGAGCTTTTTCCTCAGCCCTAGCAGCTTGATCAATCTCCACCTGCATTCGCTGTGCAGCTTCCTCCCCCAACCGGTCTTCCTTAAGTTGTCTACGGGTATGCTTCCTTGGAGGTGATGGTGCATCAGTCATAGGGGCTTTCCCCTTAGGATCATGAGACGGCCCCGCAGATTGACCAGCAGTAGTACCAGCAGAAGAACCAGCAATATCCTCCCTTGGTCTAGGACTAGTAGCAGCAATAGGGATGCTTGATGGACTAGGAGGAACAGGCAAACCAGCATACGGCTTATCAGCAAATGCAGCCTTCGCCAACAAAGTCAACCCATCCTCCGCAAGATCCTCAACATCTGCATCAGAATCAGAATGAACAACATGCTTCTTTCTCCTCCTCTGCTGTGTCTACAAAGCCTTAATCCTATCCGCCATTAGAAGAACAAATTCCCTGGTAAGCTTGCGATGCTGATTCAGATCTGTCTCCAAAGAAACAATCCGTGCATAGTACCTGTGCATGAGCTCAAGCAAAGAAGTTAGTGTAGCAGGTTCCTCCGCTTCCCCACCAAGAGGATTTGGATCTGGGAAAGCTTCATTGGAACCAGAAGAAATAAATGGGTCAGCATTATGAGCACGAGAACTAGAGGGCTGCTCAGCAGAATGAGGTGCTGGACTAGAAGGGGGAGTATCCACAAATGGGGACTTATGTGGCAGAGAAGAGGGGGCAGCCTTGGAAGTGGATGGCATTTCAACCACCACTTCCTTAGATGGCTCTTCCACCACCACATGAGGCTCACCACCAGCAGGATGCTCCTCCTCCATAGGATCATCTTCTAATGGAAGTTCCTCCTCGGCTTCAGCAGCCGGAGGAATAACATTAGGAAGACCTTGGGCAAGGCCCAGCATAGCATCAGTAAGAGGCCTCCAAGCCCCCTTAAACCCGAGTGCCATATTGGAGTAAACTTTAGAACTAAGCTTGGGGGTCTCATACTCCTCCCTATCACGAGGTATACACATAAGTATCTGCTGCAAGAACCTAGGATACATAAAAATTTCTTCCTAGATCTAGTACTACTAAGATTGCAAACCATCCCATCAAATAAGTAGCGAGAAAAATTAAACACACGACCCTGTGCTATGCATATCAAACTAGTAGCCAAAGGAATGGGAAATGCATCCCAACTCCCAGACTTTGGGCATAAGCAGTGAATCAAAAAGTGCACTAAAAGCTTCCATTGGGGGGTAAACCTATTCTTTTGGAAGTTAAACTTCCCCCATGATTATAACCAAGATCAGCCATCCCATCCAAAACCTCAGAATTGGGGATGGAAACAACACCACCTTCATCCTGAAGATGAAGTGCACTCCTAATAGAAGCTTCAGACACCACATAAGAACGTCCATCTATGGTAGCATGGAGTTCAAGTGGGCGTCCCAAAACATCCACAAGATGGGCAGTGGCCCAAAACTGGCGAATGACACTATCACAGACAGTCGGGCAAACAGTAAAAGCATACCTGAGGTTAGAAGCCTCAATAAACTTGATGATGTCTGTGAACTCGTCACGTTTAGGACCATCTCCCAGATAAGCCACCTTATTGTGATCGGGTTTGTAGAACAAATCAGCCATGGATGATGATTGGATGTTATGGAAGATGATTGATTAGTGATTGAAAGAGTATGAGCGTGTGTGTGTGTGTGTTATGGTTGGAATGAATGAGTCAAGGAGGGTATTTGACCATAAGTAATGGTCTTGTAACTGTTCATTGACCCCTAATAATGTGGGTTGCCCTTTCAAATTAGGAAGTTAATGCAAAAGTAACCACTTGCCCCTATTAACTTTATTTGCAAATCCAAGTTACCAAAGTAAAATAATAGGATATACACCAGAAATAACTTGCGTGATTAAAAGTCAAAACGCATAAGGGTCAAGACTAGAAGCACAATGTGGTCAATGAAAGTCAACGAAGTGAACAGTGACCTAAACCAAGACTAGAAGCCAACCATCAATGACAAGGAAGGATTTTTATTCACTAGAAGTGACCAAAATCCTCCACTAGAAGTAGCACACACCATAAATACCCATAAAATCTGTTGTTAAAAACTACCAACATGTTAGTCTGTGCAAGTAAATATGTACACTAAGCCTCCCCTTAGGCTTAGCCTCCCCTCAATCCTAGGTCTCAAGGATTGACCATTCCGATGTGAACCACCAAGTGGTTGAACCGAGGACCATCAAAGGCTTTAGTCAATAAATCAGAAACATTATCATCCGTATGAACCTTAAGAACCTGTATCAACTTCTTCTCATTGGCATCCCTGATAAAGTGGTGCCTTATTTCAATATGTTTTGTACGTTGATGAAAAACAGGATTCTTCACAATGCAGATAGTGCTTTGATTGTCAATGAAAATTTTGGTGTTCATAAAGTTGAACCCATAATCAAGCATCTGATTTTGTATCCACAACAACTAGCAGCAGCTACGTATTCAACTTCTGTTGAAGAAGTAGCTACTATCGTCTGTTTCTTACATTGCCATGAGATAAGTCTTCGACCCAAAAACTGAAAACCACCAGTAGTAGACTTTCTGTCATTATTAGCACCTGCATAGTCACTATCACTATAGGCTTCAAGAACAAAAGGTGATTCTCTAGGATACCACAAGCCTAGCTTGGGTTTAGGCTTGATGGACTTGAAAATTTTCTTCACTGCATTCAAGTTAGAAACAGTTGGAGCCACCTGATGTCTAGAACAAGCACTTACTGCAAACATAATATCTGGACGTGATGCAGTCAAATACATGAGTGAGCCAATCATGGACCTGTACATGTGAACATTTACCGGAGGATCTGGCTCATTCTTGAGTTTGACCTTAGTAACTTCATAAGGTGTTGTTGCTGGTCTAAGAGGATCCATATCAAACTTCTGAAGGATCTCATGAACATATTTGTCTTGACTTATGAAGATTCCATCCGACTGTTTCTTGACTTGAAGACCAAGGAAAAATGTAAGCTCACCCATAGCACTCATCTGAAATTCGCCCTTCATCAGTTGTTCAAACTCATCACACCATTCCTTCTTAGTAGACCCAAAGATAATGTCGTCCACATATACCTGAACTAGGATAATGTCCTTGGTATTCCTCTTAAGAAATAGTGTTTTGTCAATTGTGCCTCTTCTATAGCCATGTTTCAACAAGAAAGTGGAAAGACGCTCATACCAAGCTCTAGGAGCCTGATGAAGTCCATAGAGAGCTTTGACCACCTTGTAAACTTTCTTGGGATGAAGTGGATCCACAAAGCCCTTAGGTTGGGTGACATAAACTTCCTCATCAATCTTGCCATAGAGAAATGCACTCTTGACATCCATCTAAAAAACCATAAAGCCCACATAAGAAGCAAAAGCCAAAAACAGACGAATGGCCTCAATCCTAGCAATAGGAGCAAAAACTTCAGTGTAGTAAATGCCTTCAAGTTGTGTGTGACCTTGTGCAACTAACCTTGCCTTATTTCTCACCACAATACCCCTTGCATCTTTCTTGTTTTTGAGAATCCATTTGGTACCAATTGCTGTCTTTCCATCTGGCAAGTCAACTAGGATCCAAACATTCTAAAACAAGAACTGCTGTATCTCCTCCTACATAGCCTCCACCCAGCTTTGATCCTCAAGAGCATGAGAGACTGATCTAGGTTCCACCTGTGAAAGAAAACAAGCAAACAAACAGTGTTGAAAGTCCGTATGATTATTACGCTTTTGGTCCTCAATATAGCTCACAAGAGCATGATGATCAGATGTGGCTTTCTTATGCATTCTGCGAGTCTTGACAGTAGAACCAGGATCTCCAATGATTTGAGTAGTAGGATGGTCTTTTTGTGACTGCAGAACTTGATTGGAAGCTACTTCCACTTCTGGTGCCAAGTTATTAAGATCCCCAACAAAGTCATCATCATATGAGGCAGAGTCGAAAATGCCATCTATTGGTTTCTTATGAATATCATCATGCTTAGTAGAAGACTTCTTTTGATAGTTTCCCAGGTCAGAAGGACCAGAGAATCTAGTAGAGGAAGTGGGATCACTAGTCGGACTACCAATAGGTGTTAAAGTAGAACTAGGAGTAACAGTTGAAGTACTAGGAGTAGCTTTGTCAGTAGATGTATTCAAAGGAAACTCAAAGCCACCTTGAGCAGCTGCTGTAGTAACATCTAGTTGTTGCTTGAGCAATGTGTCAAGGGCTCCTTGTGAGTCCAAGATGTCTGATGGAGTAGCATCACTAGGAGTAGTATTGGCATTAGGAGAGACTGTGGTGGAATAGGATGGAACAACAAAAATATCATCCTCTTCATCTGAGTCTGAAAAACTAGAATGAGCACCTGCACTAGAAGTTGCAAACACTTGTAGACCTGCATCATGGTAAGTTTTGAAACAAAAATATCCCAATGAATCACTAAGATAATCAAGATCAAAATACCATTCAGGACGCTTGCCCTGTATGTTTGACTTCTCCTCAAAATACCTAAGATTAATAGTTTCAATTACTCTTTTGGCTTGGAGATTATAGACACGATAAACCCGAGAGTGAGCTGAATATCCCATAATGTATCCTTCATCTGCCTTGCCATCAAATTTCCCCAAATAGTCACTAGTATTTAGAATGGTGGCAGGACACCCAAATGGCTTCAAATGAGCAATGTTTGGTACTTTAGCTGTGAGTAGCTCATAGGGAGTCTTCTTGTGAGGATTAGTAATAGAAACTCTATTCAAGACATAACTTGCAGTATTGACAGCTTCTGTCCAGAACATGGTTGGGATCTTAGAATCGGCAAGCATTGTTCTCGCAGCTTCTATTAGAGTCTTGTTCTTTCTTTCCGCCACGCCATTCTATTGAGGAGTTCTTGCTGCACTATAATCTCTTTTGATACCTTTAGAATTAAAAAGTGCTATAAGGTCTGCATTTTTTAATTCTGTTCCATTATCACATCGGATACCTTTAACCTTCTTGGACAACTGATTCTCAATAAGTGTAATAAAGTCCTTGAGAATTGAGTAGGTCTCACTCTTGGTAGCCATGAAGAAAACCCATATGAACCTGCTATACCCATCAGTTACCACAAGGCAGAATTGTTTGTGGTCAATGCTCCTAATAGAGGTAGGACCAAATAAATCCATGTGTAGTAGCTGCAATGATTCAGTTATAAGGCTGAGAGCAGTAATGGCCTTGAAGGATGCTTTATGTTGTTTGCCTTTGCTGCATGCAAGGCAATTGATATCATTTCTGAAAGTTTTGGGAGGTAAACTAGAGACCATGTTCAGATTTGCTAATTTGTGAATGGTATTGAAGTTCACATGTCCCATCCTTCTGTGCCATTTAGTGGCTTCATCTTCTGAGGCTTTAGCAACCAAACATGCTAGTTAACCAGTAGGATTGACTTCATTCAGCTTGATACTATAGAGGTTGTGTCTTCTAAAAATTCTGAGTAGAACCTGTGAGTCATCCGGGAGTTTAAAGTCTTTGGATAACACTAGTGCATCAGTTGTCACAAATCTGAGAGACAGAGATCAAGTTGAAGTGTTAAAGTGCTTCCACATAGTAGACCTGCTCAAAGTTAAGATTAGGCGTCTGAATCGTTCCTTTGCCAGTGATCCTTCCTTCACCTCCTCCAAAATAGACCTTTCCACCTTGAAATGGTACAAAGTTATATAGAAGAAATTTATTTCCTGTCATGCTCCTAGAGCATCCACTATCAACAATTCCAAGAGTAGGATCTTGGTATGGAGTAACCTACAACAACAAGAAAAGATATATGCAAAAGTTAGTGTCTTAAGAGGACCCAAAACTTTTCAGGTTTGAGCCTACCTTGTGGATCTTTAGTAGATAGCTAAGAAGATTGATGAGATCCACTGTTGTTCTTAGGTTGCCTATTCATCATACGGGTGTTATTATTTGACCAAGAACAACCTGCTGAGGGCTTAACAGCAGTACCTAGATTTCCCAACCCAAAATACATTTGGTCAGAATTAAATGCATAATTTGGATTAAAGTTCTGAAAATAGTTGCTGGTTGGTCTATTTGGTAATAATCCAGTGTTTCTCTAATGATCAGAAGCTAATGGTGAGGTCCTTCTAGAAGAAGAAAAAGATTGGGCACATGGGTTTAGTCTTCTAGAAGAATATGGAGCAACTCCTGGTGGACCAGGAGCAGTAAATGCTTGATAAACAGACGGATGTTGGTCATAATAATCACAATCTTCAATCAAATGAAATGCACTCCCACAAACAAAACATGTTTTGAACGACCTTTTTTAGAATGACATTGGTTCATACTGCTAACTTTATTACACACAATTCTAGGAGAAACATTATTACTAGGACTCAATAAACCAGAACTAGACACAGTTGAAGTAGAAGCAACTCTCTCTTCACTCTTCCTAGCACTAGTAGCAGCATGGTCATTTGACTTGGAGCTTGTAGGTCTCGACTCTTCACTTGAACCACATGATGCAGAGTCACTAGCTTTGTCACTGAAAGTACAAGAGACAAAGTCATTATTATTACTAGAACTTTTTGGGGACTCATGCATCTGTGATCCATCCAAGTCATTATGCCTAGTAATGGGTATGAAAGTTTCTGTAAGAGGTGGAGGGACAGCATGCATTACTGCAGCTGGTTTAAACCTATTGTAGCTAGGTGTTCCCTCTCCCTCCTTTCCAGGATCAAAGACACTTGAAAAAGATAAATCAAACACATCTTCTGAATCAATATATTTATCAAATCCTAACCCTCTTTTAGTCCTACCAGCCATACTACTATCAATTAATTTTGAAAGATTCTTAGGTGCCTTTTGCTATTTTTCAAACCTTAAAAGTGTAGCATCTAATTTTTCCTTCATGTCTTGTTTATCTTTGATATTGTCATCTTTTACCTTTTCAGTGTATTTAAGCATATTTTTTTGTGTTTTCTAAATCAATGTTCAGAATTCTAATTTTATCCTCATACTCTCGTTGAGTATCTTGAAGCCACCTCTTTTGTTGCTCCAGTGTTTTTAAAGAAGTCTTATATGCTTGAACCTCTAAAAAATACTTATCATTCTGATCATTTAAGTCATTATATTGAGACAACAATTCTGAATATTTATCATGACAACCAAGAGGACAATGTTGTACCTGATGTGAGATGCCCATAAGAACAAACTCTTCTTCTTCCTCGGCATCAGACAATCATTGCAAACACGTCAGTAGAAGGTTCAGCTGTTTCAAGGGCAGCATTCTGATGATCATTCCAGTTGACCATAGAGTCAACAGACACCAAAGCCTTCTTGTCATCCTTCATCTCCTGAATCTTAAAAGCTAAATACCTGCTTTTCTCCTGGTCATGCTTGTTAGAGCATTCCCTAGCAAAGTGACCTTGCTTATGCCAAACCTTGCTGGCTCTCTTGGGTTGTAGTTAAATTTTCGACCGGCTTTCTTCTCAAACTTGTGAACCCTAAGAGTGAGCATGGCCATCTTCCATTTGAGATCCATTTCATGCATGTCAAGTTTATCAACCTGTTTGAAGTCATCTAAAGCAAGTTGCTGTTGAGGATCAACGTCAGCAACAAAAGAGTGAAGAACAGCTACTACCATGCTACCAGACTTGGCTTTTGGTTCAGGAGTAGAAGTATGTTGAAAAGTATGTTGAGAAGACACAGTATTACTTGGGCTACTAGCATAAGACATGGGACTAGATCCCATAGAACTCACAAAGGCCGAGTTAACAGGAGTAGGAAAAGAATCACTTGAGTATCCCCTCACATGAGGCTCAAAGGTTTTGAGCTTATGAAACAAATCATTAAATATAAGATAGTCAAGCCCACCTTTTGCTTTGAGAGAGATTACCACCTGATTCCATGAGTAGGGTAAGGCTCTAAGAAACCTTGCATTGATATCACCATTGTCAGGTTTCGACCGGAGTTGATTCAACTGGCTTAATATCTTTTGGAACCTGTCATACCCTTGATGGATACCTTCCGTTTCTGAGATCTTGAGTCTGTGAATTCATCTCTCAGCATGGATCTTCGCATTTTCTTTGACTCCTCATTCCCACTAAACCTTGCTTTTATTCCATTCCAGATTTCTCTAGCATCGTCCAGATGATAAAAGTCACCCATGTGATCATCAGGAAGAGACTGAAGCAAAATAGTTTTTGCTTTGATCTCCTTCTGAACAGCTGTGATTTCTTCATGAGTTTTAGGGTCAAGAAGAATAATACTACCATTCTTGTCTCTTCTAGTCAACTTCTTGTTGTTTCTATTAAGAATAATCTTCCAAAGATCTTGATCAGTTTTGGTGATCCAGCATTCCATCTTAAATGCCCAGCTATCATACTCATCCTTTTTCAGAAGAGGAAACTTACCATTTGTGTTGGAAACCGTAGCAATGATCTGCTAAGGTTGCTGTGTTTTAGGGGTACTATCTTCTCCTGTTTGAGTAGAACTTGAGGCAGACATATTTAAACAAAGATGTTAGTAATAAGAAAAATTGATTCTTCTTGTACAGAGACTCTCCCAGGCTCTGATACCACTTGTTGGGTCCACTAGATGTGAATCTTGCAGCCTGTTAGGAACGGTGAACGACTTCTGTAATCACAAGTCTATTCACATAGAGACTCTATATAAATCAAACAGTATAAGTGCGGAATACAAATACTATGAACAAGAAGAACAAAATAACTATAACGACTTGATCCTTTACTAAGGATTTCTAATATTAATATGAACTAGAATTATATTTGATGAAGGTGTATTAAACCCTTCTGCCTAAGGTTCCTTTTACTACAAGGAAACCCTAATACATCATTAAACCAAAACGTGTAAAACTGATATGCATATCCTTTCCTAACATATCTCATGCATATCCTAACAGAATAATCTTTAAATAATAAAGTTTGACTTTCTATAAGACCAGGAGCACGTCTTGCTCCTACTACTACTAGGACCGGGAGGAACTACATACCTCCTAGTCTACCTATCACAAATAACTATTCCAAAGGTCCTAACAGAATCCCTGCGATAAGGAGTTCTGAAAACAGGCTTTGTCCTTGAGACAAATTCGATGTTAAGCTTTGTCTCGTGGTTATGAAGGAATTTCTGAAAAACCTTCTAGAATGATATCTGGAGATTTTGGAAAAATCTGCTGATCACGAATTTAAATAACTTCCGAAGTGAGTTCATAACTGGTAGCAAAAAGGTCTTCGTAGCTTTGGAATAATAAGTCACTTGTTGTAAAGTATAACAACTTGTACTGATTTTCTGGCAGAAAATAAAATGACTATATTTGGGAGTTAGTAAGACAGATCTTGTCTTCAACTGAAAGGAAGACCTTAAAAAATATGGGTAATACTGTGAAGTCTTTTCTGGCTGGGATGTCGATAATTACCTGATTTAAAATAAAGCTGTCATAGGAATACGTGAAGTAAACGTGGCGACTTTCACTAAATGTGTCCGTCTGTAACCTCACCGAAAGAATATTGCGTGTCTAACCTGAATAATAAACCAGTGGTGGTTACTGAATCTTTAATGGTCTGATTTATGCGTGGCATAATACAACGGGTATACCCCCTTGGAGGGTACCCTGAATTTCCAAGGGTCTGGTTTAGAAGACATACGGAGTTATGAGTTCTGACTCGTCCTTTGAGAAGATATTCGTATGACGTGTACCATGACTGGTGTCCTGACATGCGTCTACTAAAATGATATTTGAGACCTATGTCTTGACTGTTGTCTGGACATGTATTTTAATGGGTGTGTATGAATAAGGTTAAGAATTTCTGGTAACTGCTAGGGTTGGCGAACCGGTTAGACTGTTGACCTCTGTATTTCTGGTTACGTCCGTTCTGGAGTTCCGATGGCTACTGAATGATAAATATAAGCACGGTGGTTGTCATTGCCGCTTTGTCTGTCAGTTTTACGACGATCATTATTACAACCGGGATTCCTGTAACTATTCTGTTGAGTGGCCGGCTGGGTACCGGTTCCCACTCTTCTGAATGAAGGTTAGCTAAGTGGAGTGTGACATCTAGCTGAGAAAATAAAAGCATGGAATAGAATGGTAGTGTCTGATGGTTGAAGTTTATTCTTGTCAGGAATTTCAAATTTATAGTTTTTGTTCTTGTTGTGTAGAGTCTTCATAGTATAAACAGCATCAGTATCTTGAGAAATTTCCAAAGTATCAGCAGCATCAGCATTTGTGAGGAGCATAATTGAGACACTGTACGTGGAGTACACATGAAATACTGTACATGGAGTATGACTGAGACACTGTACATGGGGTACATATGGAATAATGTACATGGAACTGGTGGAAATTTTATGGGATGATCGATACTGCTGACAATTGTCTGACATGATCAAAGAATTAAATTGATTTAAACGGTAGTAAACTGAACTGAAAGGAGTAACATGATAGCCTGGTAATTCTTGCGTAGACTTAATTCTGGTTGTATAGAGGTTCAAGAATATGATTAAATGGAATTTCAACAATGGTCAGCATGAAGACATGATTGATGAAGACCAAGCGTGATTTATTATGAAAACATGATTTTACTGTAACCCTTATGTATCTTAGTATGAAAACATCATCACCTTGTTGAAAACGTAATCCTCATAAGGAGACATGAAACTTAATCAGCATGAAAACGACATCCACGTGTGGGTGTGAAAACTTGATCGTTACAAAGAACATAAAAGTATAATCAACTGATGTTTAACATCAACTGATGTTTAACATCACCTGATGTGGATGGCTATGGTTCAATCCATATAATTCAAAGAAGAACATAAAATTATAATCAACTGAAGTTTAACATCAAATGATGTGGATGGCTATGGTTCAATCCATAGAATTCAAAGATGAAAACCTGTGACTAAGTATGGGAGATTCTGGTTCGAACCATACTTGTCAAAATTTTATGAGAACTGTCATGTATAGAAATTACAATCGGGAACTAAATATGGTTGGCTATAGTCCAATCCATACTTGTCAAAATTTTATAAAATGTCATGATATGACAAAGGTGAAAAAAAATTTATGGATCGGTTCACAAAACAACATTCGACTGAAAAGCATGAAATTTGACCTGAGAAATGGTGAACGCATATGGGTCAGTTCACCTAATAACATTCGACTGAAAACATGAATCTGACATAAGTAAGGTAAACGCTTATGGGTCGGTTTACCAATACAAAATCTGCACGGGCAAGGGTGAACGCCTATGGGTCGGTTCACCAAAACGAAAATTCGCAAAAAAACACATGCGACTAAATATGGCCAGTCTTGTACCAACCTTTTACTTAGTAAAAAACTTCAAGAAAAAATGACTGATAAATGAAGAAAATTGACTGATAAATGCATGAGAAACATGAAAGCTAACAACGCCAAAATCTGAGAAGTTCCTGGTGACTACCCACTAGTCACATGTCAAGTTTTAGAGCCTACAGGGCGAACCTTGTGCTCTGATACCATAATTATAACACCTCACTTGGATAAGGGGACTGTTACGTGTATTTATGGCGTGTCATCAAAGAATATAAGGTAAATGTCATAAAACATTAACTTACCATAAAGGAAATACCGGAATCAAACATCGGTAATCCAACATAAGCTCAAAACATGAAAGTAAACTCTGAAAGAAAGGACTAAACAATGTCCAAACAGGGAAATAAATGTATGAAGTGAATAAGTAAAGAAGTCTGGATAGCTTCCATCCAAATTCACGTACTCTCAGAATCCTAAGCGCGTCCTGGTGTACCTGCCGTTAGAACATGAATGGAAACTACGGTTGAGCATAACTCCCAATGAACGGATACAAAGCATGATAACAAATATTGGAATGAAGCACATAATAAAATACTGAAGCTGTAAAAACTTATATTTAAAGAGCAGCGGAAAACTGTGTATGTTTCTGAAAAGTCTGATCATAAATAGAAAAGCTGAATTATTATCTGTTAAATTTGAAAACATGCATTTACTGTATTTTAATTTCCAAGAGCATATATAGGTCATGTGTTGTATCAACGTCTGCATGAATACATTAAGGGGTGACCTTGTCATACTGTAGAGGGGTGACCTCTAAATAATGTGTTGGGTGGAGAGAACAACTCCAAGGTGAAGGATGTTAAAAAAAACCTAAAAAACCACCTATGGCGGCAGGAAACCTTTTTTCATCTACGATTCAACTTTTCTTTTAATCATTCAATTGGTTGATAGATTTTAGTTTTTTCGTCTTTTTATCTTTCTTGTCGGCACTTATTTATTCCTACACTCTTACTCGGTTCTGATCAATTATTAATTTCTTGGACGGTGCAATCATGATCTGATCTATTTAATATCACATTCTTGGTCGGTGCAATTATGTTTACTTTGTGATTGACGTCTTGTTTCTGGTTATCGCATTTAATGCTTGTTTAGGGTTTTATTGGTGGGGGTTTATTAGCTTATTTTAATCGTTAGTTTTTGTTTTTTCATAAAAATCGTTAGGTTTTGTTTAGATCGTTGGTTAGGTTTTTAAATCGTTCGTTGCTGGGGTCGTTTCATTTACTATGGTGGGTTCGACGAATGATTCAGCTATTGTTTTTTCAAACATAAGTTCGGTTGCGGGAAGTGATACAGTAAATGGTGAACGACTAAATTTGAATGTAGGGTCTTTAGAGGATGTTAAAAAGTTGTTCTCGATATCCCTCAATACGGTGGGAGTGATTAGTAGGTTTATGAATGACGTCCAAAGTAACAAATATGAATTCTTGAAGCAGATGACTAATGAGCAATGGACTAAGACCCTTGATATTGTATGTGCACACCAAGTGGAGTTGGAGAGCAGTGTTAGAGCACTAAAAAGTCAACATGTTAATGCTACCAAAGCAGGTGTGCGAGATGATGCTAGGGATCCGTCTATGAGCACTTGTTTTGGACATGATGCTAGGGTTACACCAAATTTATCTAATATCACATTGCGTATGTCCTTGGATCAGCATAAAGAGGTGAGTGTCTCATCTCCTACGTTTAGTAAATTGGTTAATGATGAGCTATCGTTTGAACAATTGGATATAAACCCTACTGTGAGGAGTGATGTATTTGACTCAAATATGGATGATTTCACGTTTTCTGTTCCAAGTGATCCATTGTTAGATGTCGAGGAAACTGTGAAGGAATGTCCTATTGTACAGTCGGTGGATATTGGTGGTCCATCTAACTCCTATGCAGCTGCTGCTAGTTCAAGCCAACAAGCTTCACCTGTTGCTCGTGTTAATATAGGGTCTTTCATATCTGAAAATAGGTTTGAGGGTGTTCAGGTATCTATTCCACATAAAGTGGTTGAGAAGGTTAATACACGGTTTCATAGTACGCTCTATGGATAATTTATTGGTAAACGAATGGCATTTCCAGTGGTTGATTATTATGCTAAAACTAATTGGGCTAAATTTGGGTTAAAAAGGATCATGATGAATTCCGGTGGTTTCTTTTTCTTTTAATTTGATGCACAATCTAGGTATGAAGCTGTGTTGGAAGGTGGACCATGGATGATTCGTAATTCTCCCATTATTCTTAAAAGGTATACTATGAATACTAGCCTTTGTAAAGAAGAATTTACCTGTTTTCATGTGTGGGTTAAACTTCATAATGTGCCTCTTCAAGTGTTTAAGGAAGAGGGTATTAGTCTGATTGCTACATATCTTGGTAAGCCTATAATGCTTGATTCTTTTACTAGCACTATGTGTAAAGAATCTTGAGGTCGTAGTAGTTTTGCTCGATGTTTAATTCAAATTAAATCTGATTGTGATTTACATGAGACAATTACTATTGGTGTTCCTGATTTGGAGGGTGAGGGGTTTACTAAGGAAACTATTAAAGTTGAATATGAGTGGAAGCCGCCTAGATGCCCTACATGTAATATCTTTGGTCATACGGCTGAAACTTGTCCTAAACGTGTTATCCCTAAAGTGGCACCTACAGTTATACATGAACAAGATGATGGATTTCAACAAGTTCGTAGTAGAAAGCATAACAACAAAGGAAAGCAAGGAAGCCAGATTCCGAGAGGTGTCCCGTTAAGCAAAGGCTTCCAGGTTGGTACTCCTTTTACTTTTAGTCCAAAGTCGTCTACTTCTGGTGCTCATATACATGATAGCTCATCTAATCCTGGTAAGACTTCGAATGCATCTAAACATGATAATAGCAAAGTTGATAGTGGTACCAAATCTGGGTTGCATACGAATAGTTCGAATAAAGGTAAATCTGTGGTGAGTGGCGTTTCTACTTCGAATTAATTTGGGACTCTTTCAGGGGATATAGGTGCCGTAAGTGGAGATGATGATGATGAGGAGGAGGTTGAAAACATTTATGATGAATCTGCTAATCTTCTTAATTCTCAATCAAGAGCAAGAACTCCTGCCACGAATGTTTTAAATGTCTAGTATAGCCTCATGGAATATAAGGGGTCTGAACCAATCCCCTAAAAGAATCGAGGTTCGTCAGGTTATTAATGAAAATAATCTGAGTGTTTGTGCTATTTTGGAGTCTCATGTTGATGCTTCAGGTGTTTATGATATATGTCGTAAGATTTTTAGCAGATGGAAGTGGACGTCAAATGGTGGTTTGTGTCCTAAAGGGACACGTATAATTCTTGGTTGGAATGATGGTATTGTGGATGTTATGGTGTTGTCTCAAACAAGTCAAGTTATGCATTGTCAGGTTAAAACGCGTATGGATAACCGTACTTAGTTCTGCTCTTTCGTTTATGCTGATAACTACTATATCCATCAGCGTGTTCTTTGGAATAATCTGGTTGCTCATGCTACTTTTATGTGGGATAAGCCATGGGCTGTTTTGGGTGATTTTAATGTTGCTCTTAATATTGAGGATCACTCATGCGGGGGCTACACTCCTAATATTGTCATGCGGGAATTCAAGAAGTGTGTTAATCTTATGGAAGTTATGGACGTTAATGCTACAGGTTTACATTTTACATGGAATGAGAAACCACAGGGTGATGATGGCATTCTCAAAAAGATTGATCGGATTATGTCTAACATTAAGTTTCTTGATGAGTCTCCTGGATGTTTTGCGATATTCCAACCCTACAAGATCTCTGACCATTCTCCTTGTGTGTTATGAATCCCTACAATTAGCAAACCTAAGCCTAAACCTTTTAAATTCAGTAATTTTCTTGTGCATAAGGAGGGTTTTCATGCAGTGGTAGCTAACGGATGGTTGGCAAATGTTCATGGATGTGCTATGTTTAGGCTTGTTAAACGTTTAAAAGGTTTAAAGGCTCCGTTTCGTAAACTGCTGTTTGAATAGGGTAATCTTCATGATCGTGTTACTAGACTACGTGTGGAATTAGATGTTGTTCAACGAGCCCTTGATAGAGACCCATCTAATGTGCTGTTGAAAGAAGAGCATGCTCATTATCTAGTTGCTTTTAAGGAAGCTTCTCTTGATGAGGAACGCTTCTTACGTCATAAATCTAAAATTTAATGGCTTGATGCAGGTGATTCAAATACGGCTTATTTTCATAACTCAGTTAAGAGTAGGGCTGCTCGTAATCGTATTGAAAGGGTTCGTGATTCTCATAATGTGCTTCATGATGGAGATGTTGTGCCTGGAGCTTTCGTTGCTCATTACGAGCAGTTTCTTGGTCAGGCAAGTGTTTCAGGTTCTTTTAAATGTCTGATTTGTTTGTTCGAAAGCTTGGTGCTCAGAAATCTTCCCATATGGTTAGAGTCATCTCTGACTCTGAAATTAAAAGTGCGTTATTTTCCATGAGTGATGACAAAGTGCCTGGGCTGGATGGTTTTACTGCTGTGTTTTTAAGAAGTCTTGGGATATTGTGGGTGATGAGTTTACATGTGCTATTCGGGAGTTTTTCTCTAATGGTAAACTTCTTAAAGAGGTTAATCATACAATTATTGCTCTTATCCCTAAGGTTTCTGTTCCAAATTAGATTACTGATTATCGCCCCATCTCTTGTTGTAATGTTATTTTCAAATGCATTAGTAAGATAATTTCTAACCGTATTAAAGGGGATTTGGGCGATTTGGTTAATATTAATCAATCTGCTTTTGTTCCGGGGCATAGGATCTCGGATAACATCTTGCTGACGCAAGAGCTGATGAGGAATTACCACAAAAATTTTGGTCCTCCAAGATGTGCTTTTAAGGTGGATATTCAGAAAGCTTACGATACGGTGGACTGGCAGTTTCTGCGTCACATTCTGATTGGTTTTGGATTCCACCATTTAATGGTTGATTGGATTATGACGTGTGTTTCTACTACTTCGTATTCCATTTGCATAAATGGTAATTTATATGGCTGGTTTCAAGGAAAAAGAGGTCTCAGGCAAGGTGATCCGTTATCTCCATATCTTTTCACGTTGGTCATGGAGATCCTCTCACTTATGTTGCAGCGGAGGGTTCTTAATGCAAAGGATTTTTATTTTCATCACCGTTGTGAGCAACAACGTATTATCAACCTCTGTTTTGCAGATGATCTCTTCTTGTTTGCTAGGGGTCACTTGGACTCTGTGCAAGTTATTATGGATGCGTTGGAGGAATTTAAGATAGCTTCAGGTTTGGTTCCCAGTATCCCAAAGAGCACAGTTTTCTTCTGTAATGTAGCTACTACTGTTAAAAGTAGTATTTTACATATCATGCCATTTGCTGAAGGCGAGTTACCTGTCAGATATCTTGGTGTTCCTCTCATTTCATCCAGGCTTCTATATAGGGATTGTAAAGTCCTTGTTGAAAAACTTGAGAGTAGAATTAATGATTGGCGTAATAAATTTCTTTCTTTAGCAGGAAGACTCCAGTTAGTTTGTTCAGTTCTTTCATCTATGCATATTTACCTGGGCGTCTGTCTTTATGTTACCTGTTTGGATTATTCATGATTTGGAACAGCTTATGAGAGGCTTCTTATGGTGTCAAGGTGAAATGAAGAAAGGTAAGGCTAATGTTTCTTGGGACTCTGTCTGTACTCCATTTTATGAAGGTGGACTTGGTATTCGTAAGCTTTCTGATTTTAATACTGCTTTAATGGTTTCTCATATCTGGTGTATCCTCACTCGTAAAGAGTCTTTATGGGTTAAATGGATTTATTCTTACAAGTTAAAGGATCGATGTTTCTGGGACGTGCCATGTATAGGTGATATGAGTTGGGGCTGGAGAAAACTTCTACAGATTAGATCACGCATTCGTCATCTTATTTGGTACAAGATTAATAATGGTAGATTGGCTTCTATGTGGTTTGACAAATGGGCAGATGTATGTCCGTTACGGGATGTTCTTACGTTTCAAAGTATTACAAGATCGGGGCTCTCTTTATCAACTAAGGTGAGGGATCTTATTACTGATGGTATTTGGCAGTGGCCGCAGGATTGGTATGCTAGATTTCCGAACATTGTCTCTATCCCTGTCCCTGTTATTAATGATGCTCAGGATGATGTTTTGATGTGGCGAGATATAAATGGGGTTCTACATCCTTTTTCAGTTTCTTTAGCTTGGGACTCCATTCGGGATAGGGCTTTGATGGTTGATTGGTATCATGCTGTTTGGTTTGCTCATTGTATTCCTCGTCACTCTATCCACTTGTGGTTAGTGGTTAGAAGAAAATTGAAGACACAAGATCGGCTTAGGCAATGGGATGTTGGCCCTTTGGTGGATCTAAGCCTTCTACGATGTCCGTTGTGTAAATTGGTGTCAGATTCTCATGACCATCTTTTCTTTGAATGTTCTTATTCTATGCAGGTTTGGTCTAAGGTTCGGGGCCTATGTGTTATGGATAGCATCCCCCCTCGGATTGATGATATTTTAGCCTATGTTATTCCAATTTCTAAGGGGAAGTCTTGTCCTAGCATCCTTGCCCGTCTTGTGTTGGCTGCTACTGCGTACTTTATATGGATGGAACGTAATTCAAGACTTTTCAAGAAAAAGATGTTGGTCGTTGATCAGATTGTTCAGCTTATTTGTGATACTATTAGGTTGAAGTTGATTTCATTTCGTTTTAAGAAGTTGTCTACCAGGTCGAGTTTGCTGCTTGACAAATGGAGAGTGCCGAGCTCTAGAGTTCTTCATGGTGGGAGTGTCAGGTGAGGGTTGTACTCTTTTTTCCTTGTCCAAGGTTTTTCCCATTAGGTTTTCTTTGGCAGGGTTTTTTAAGGAGGCAGGCTCATTTGGATATCTTTTGCTCCTTTCGTGTTGTTGGTGGAAGCTGAAGACATTGTGTGACTTCATGTTTGCATCTTGGTTTCTTTCTAGTTTACTTGCATTGTAATTCTAGATTAGTTTGTGGTTATGCCATGACATAATCACGTGGTAACATGCTGCCTGTAGCATGCGATAAATGTGGTATCTTAGCCACATTCCTTTGTACTTCAACGCTTTTTTTGGTTAATATATTTACCGGAGAAACCCTTTACCAAAAAAAAGGTGAAGGATGTTGAGCACACACCACATTCACCTGATAAGTTGTAAACTGATAACCTAGGATGCATCCATACGCCCTGCTGATAATACTAATAAAATGGCTAAGCTGAAATAAATGGGACGCTGCGACAAATCACTCCCCCGCAGAGGAGTTATGACACCGTTGCCTCAGATGTCATGGTTACGGTACCTCCGTAACTACTAAATAACTAGTCATGCTTGTATATAAAGCTCATGAAAATTAACTTAGTTATTAAGATGATTACTGATAAAACTTATACATATACCGGGGAAAACATTTGGCTGTAGACGGGAAATCCTAATCAGGCATAGAAGGAAGTCCTTACTGAAGGACGGGAAATCCGTACCTCGTGTTCAGCAATGAAATAAGTACAAAAGCTGAAAGATCTACTCCGACTTCACGGTTACTACATAAATAAGGGACGTGAAATGAGTTGACTGATATCGGTTTATTTTTATTAATCTTAACTGTTCTCGGTTTGATTTATTTTTTACTTGTATAACTGTTTGTATATAATCTGATAAGTTTTGACTATTTGTTAATATTACTGATTTAATGTACTCTGTATTCCTGATTACTGTATAATGTATATTCTGGTATTACTATAAATAGTAACTCGTTATAATTAGAAAGTTTCCTAAATTAGAAAGATTTCTAAATTTGTTTCTTTGAATGATTAAATCATTTAATTATCACACAAATTTCAATCAAATAAAATAATTAACCATCTTTAAATTTTATTTATAAGTTATATTAAATAAACAAAACAACTTTGTTAATTTAGTTACAAAAACTTATTTATAAAAATGATTTAACCAAATTAATATAACCTCGTATTTATTATTTTTCCGTGACCCCGGAACCCGAATAAAATTCTCCCGAGACACCCATGTCTCAGCTTAACTAAAATCGATCACACCACGACCTTGTCGTGGCTCCCCTTACTGCTGACGTCACTCAGTAGTAGCCACTGGCCTAGTGCCAGTTGCTACTGCTTGTGTAGTGGTTTCCACTGCTCCATTTGTTCCCACTGCTTTAGTATAATTCCCACTGTTTTATGTTAAAGTTCCCACTATTTTTGTTATGGTTCCCACCGTTTGGAATCCCAAACACCCCACTTTATTCTAGTTAAACCCAAACACCCCTGACTTGTCAAAACAAACCCCCTGTTGTTGTTGGGTTGTTGTCGACTCAAAGAAAACAGCCCCACGCGTAAAACAAACATCGCCTGGTTATGTTTTGGTTGCGGCTGATCAAAAGCACAGGCGCCACCTCCCCTGCGTGGGTCACGGCTGGTCACAGTAGACTCACCGAGACCCCTGCTGGTCTCGGTTCATGTGAAATAGTAAAACCCGTCACCAAACAGGGCAGATTCATGTTTGATGATTAAAACTCAGTTGTTCTTTATATTCATATCATGGATTTCGAGATTGATAACAAAAAGAGACATGATTACCGTTACTTGTGTTTGTGTATTAATATAATGACTCCCGAATCCAAGATTAAAACCCGAAACCCTAGTTTATTATTTTATTTTTCTTACGGTTGTGACAAAAAGGTTGGGTTACCCCCGTTCTTTTATTTTTTTTTTGTTTACTAACATAGTGGGCTCAAAGCCCATTTATCCCTTGGTTCTAGCTGCGACCCAAAAGGAACACAACACGAATGTGTTATAGTTTTTGACTAACGTTTCCATTTCGATTCGGTTCGTTTAAAATCATAAAACTTGTGTGTTCGTTTTTAAATCCCGACATGTATTTATTTATTTTACTGAAAATAAATACGTACGTAATACTGAGTAATTATTTCTGAAAGGCATCAAAAACCCACCATGGTTCGGGTGGTCGGGGATGATCAAAGAACAAGATGAACATGGTTAGTTCTAGTGAGAGAAAGTTAGAGAGAGGTGAAGAATGTTATGTGTTTTATTCCAAGTGAAATGAAAACAAATGAAAAAGTAACAAACTTCCACACCCCCATGGAGAGTCATGGGGGTATTTATAGGCCTAACATGTCTAAACTATACTACCTTTACATAATAAGCCCCTGCATTTAGTAAAAGGATATAAGTCTATTCCAACTCACGTGAAAGGCGCCAGCTTACCAAAAAGTAAGTCTAACAATCTCCCTCCAAGATGGTGACTCACGTGAGTTGGTTACAATGATTCCTACAAGAAAAAATAAAGAAAAATGATAAGCTTGAATTCCAGCATTCCTTGAGACAGTCTTCAGCGACCTTCATCTTCTTGAATACTCCAGCTCTATTTCTTCAGCATTGTAGAATCTAGTTGAGTTTTACTCCCTCCCAACTAGAAGGCCTTTCATAAAACAAGCAGTAAAGACTGCTCCCTCCCAAACAGATCATACAGAGGAATCTATGGGAGATGATAATGTCATCAACATTTTCTCACAAATTGAAGCAATCCCAGTCTTGATTCTATGATAGATTACCAGAAGTACACACTCTATCCCGAACATGAAGTCAACCTGTAGCACCAGAGTCAATTAAGTCCCGGAAATGCACATTTCTCCTGACAGGACAGTGATGATAAAAAGTTGCCACATCAAAGTCAATTAAGTCCCGAATGTAGTCAACTTATCCCTCTATGTAGAAACGGTAACACCAAAGTCAAGTGACCCCGCATGTACACATTTCTCCCTCCAGGATGATACCTAATAAGGGAATCATCCTTCATGTGTGTACGTGGTATGCCAACTGGAACCGCTTACTTAGTAACCATTACTATGTGAGAAGATGTCAACAATATCTCTCTAAACAAAATTCTCTCAAGATCACCTCGAACTGAATCCCCTTATCAATTCTGTTGGCTATTGATAGTGACCACTGATGAAGATAACCCGATAATCCAAACTTGAACCTGAAGTAGAATTCCCCAAACTTGATCTTAAGCTTGCACTATAGTAGAATGAAGAGCGATGCAGAGAAGTCTTAAACGTACCCCATACCAAAAGGCGGTATTAAAAAGGTACAACCTCTCTAAAGTACCCTATACCAAAACAGGCGGTATATGAAAAGATACTACATCTCTTGAAGAAATCCACAACTGCAAGTGCGTGTGACACTGAGAACCGCAACGAAGCTCCCAAAAAAATGATAGTTATCCATGTCGTCGTCCATCCTCCCCTTGACAATGGAAACTAGATACTTCAAGTCTTATTCATAACCGTATATGCTCGAGCAAGTTATCTTATAAAGTCGTAAGTACTCCTTTAAAGATAAAATAAGAACGCCTCTGAAAAATCTCACTTCAACCTCAAATAAGTAGCATCGAATCATCTTCGTAATCACATGAACCGTAATAGCCGTTAGGAATTAAGGTGAATTTTTGATAAGGATCGTTTTAGTGTAATGTACCGTGTGTGTTGTGTTTGTTGTTCGTGAAGAACTGAAATGATCAAAAACGGATACCGGCCTTAAATGTCACAGTTTAAACGGCCTGTCAAAGTAATAAAATCTTGTCATATAAGCCTTTTACTCGACAACAATTTTACTACTCGGCTCTTTCGAAATACCCGGCTCAATCCAATAACCCCGTAACTCAAAACCGACATGATTAATTTTGCATTATTCGGAGATATAGACGGTCATCCCGAAATAAAATGCAAAAATAATCGTCCCACTTTATGCATTCGGTTAATGTATTAATCAGCCCGTCAATCTACCAAATCAAATAACCTTATAAAGCTCGGCCCACTCCAAGAAAATAACCTAGCGGAATACTATCATAGTATTAGCATGGTCCATAAACATTTCGTGTATAGTGGCCCAATCGGGATTTGCGGCCTAAAAAAACCATGCTATGATAAAATCCGGTCCAAGTATACAAAAGTGATGACCCAGTCCCATCTTAGTTATAAAGTCAAACCACATGCACATTGTAATGTCCGCCCATATGGCCACGTGGTTTCCACTTACCACTTGAAACTCTAATCTAGACACGTAACACGTCCAAAATTTGATATAATAACCACTCACCCTAAAAAAACTCATACCTAATCTCATCAAACCCCACTCTCCTTTCTCAATACCTCCGCCCCCATGAACAATATTTATCTCTTCACAATCTCACTTCATCTTGGTTACTCCGTCTCCACACAAGAATCAATCTCATCCCATCAGATACTCCGCCCCCTATATTCTCTAAGCAGACAATATAACCCCACCGTTTACAAAGAAAACAAAACTGTCAATCCACTCATCCATCATCGCAGTCGACAAACCACCATCACAAACGCATGGAGTTATACAGTATTTGGAGATGGCTTCAAGATTACAGAAGTGATCTCGGGTAGGTTTTTTTGTGATGAAATATCGATTTAAACGAATTGTTCACTGATTATAACTAACTTGTTAGAAATCGATAACAAAAAATTCGTAAATCAAGACGGGTTTGCTCAAGCAATGATCTATGATCAATTGTTTAAACGTACAAAACCTCTTTTCAGGATTTAAAAAAAACGTTTTAACATATAAACAGATCATGATAGAGTGAATTTGAGTCAATGATTTTCGTGTGTATTAATAAAGATCGAGTCTAGGTGTTGGGTGTAGGTGACGAAGGGAATAGGTTAGTTGAGGATTTGTGGAGGAAAAAGGTTGGAGAGCATAAATATTTTTGTTACAGATTTGGTGTCGGTTTAGGTCTCGGATTGATTTAAATGATTTGATAAAAATGATGTGATAGAGATAAACTGATGGGTTTTCTGAAAAAAACATGAGTCTAAATCTGATATATCAATTAAACTGATATAAACTACACTGTTTTGACTTTTCTTGAGATAACCCATCGCACTATGACCGAGTCTTTCATCGCAATGAGTCACCAAA
Organism: Glebionis coronaria; assembly: GCA_025667525.1. Taxonomy (NCBI): domain Eukaryota; kingdom Viridiplantae; phylum Streptophyta; class Magnoliopsida; order Asterales; family Asteraceae; genus Glebionis; species Glebionis coronaria. The sequence goes on from CM046879.1 coordinate 346,666,753, forward strand.
AAAAACCATCGCTATACTTTACTTCCCTCCATCGCAATAAGTCACAAATCCCCATCGCAATATCATGAACCCATCGTAAAGTCCTCAGAAAAATTGGGCAGCATAACGACTTGAAAAACCATTGCGATGAATCAAGCCGCCCATCGCAATGTGGACAGCCCAACCCATCGGAATGTGTAAAAAACCCCATCGGAATAAATCCGAGAAATGAAGCCATCGCAATGTTTTTCCATCTGACTGAGTATCGCAATGTTCCATCTGAATCCCCATCGCAATATCCATCTCAATAGTACCATCGAAATACCCATCGTAAAAGGTTTTGACCAGATTTGAAGATACCGAAAAAAATGGTTGGACCATATGATTTTTGTCCTTTTTCCCCACACATAAAAAATGAAGAACAGATTAAGGTAATAAGGGACAAAATCAAATAAACGGGTACAAAAATGGACAAAACTTATATGACGAGGCACATCAACCCAGATTTGAAAGACAATAGATATGATACGAGGCACTTTGACACGTATTTGGACAACCATTTCAATAGATTCCAAGAAAATGACGAAAGAAAAACATGATAAAATTAGATGAAAAATAGAATAAAAGGAATATGAACCATGAATCTGATCACGAAACTGAAAACACGATGCACAAACACGGATACAAAACACCCCCGGTTTGCTCTGATACCAATTGAAAGGCATCAAAAACCCACCATGGTTCGGGTGGTCGGGGATGATCAAAGAACAAGATGAACATGGTTAGTTCTAGTGAGAGAAAGTTAGAGAGAGGTGAAGAATGTTATGTGTTTTATTCCAAGTGAAATGAAAACAAATGAAAAAGTAACAAACTTCCACACCCCCATGGAGAGTCATGGGGGTATTTATAGGCCTAACATGTCTAAACTATACTACCTTTACATAATAAGCCCCTGCATTTAGTAAAAGGATATAAGTCTATTCCAACTCACGTGAAAGGCGCCAGCTTACCAAAAAGTAAGTCTAACAATTTCTGAATTAGTTTTTGAATAATTAATTACGTCACGATCTTAATTAAAACTGATATTGTGTGAATTTAATATTCGTGGATTTTAAACATTGCGTGTGTGTTCGTATATTAATCCTCGTGAATATATTCTGACGTGATTATTTATTTTATTGAAAATAATAATTTAGTATTACTTGAATTAATACTGTTATTTATTATCTGAATAAATAGTTACGCAATGTTTAAATTGATGTTGTGATTGTACGTAATTAATGTTCGTGGACTTTTAAGGTGGGTTTTACAGTTTGTATCTTAATGTACACTTACTCTAAGTCTTATATGATATGTTTATGACTTCTATGGGTTCTACATTCTTAGTTTAAGGGTTTATATAGGTTGATCATATTCTTGGGTTATTTAAGTAAGCTTAAGGTTTTATGCTTTGAAAACTTGTACTTTATGATTTAATAATTTTTAACTTAGTTTAAGATAAATGTATGATTATATTATGATACTTAGTTAAGTTTTATAATTTGTTGCAAAAGATTAGAGTCTAATTCCTTATACATTTGATTTTATATGTTAATCTTGGTTTTAGGTCATTTTCTTGTAATTAGCTTGTGATTAGTGAATATTAGTGTTTTGTGATTATTTATGTTTTCTTTAATATGGTAGATTAGAATTAGTATAAAGTGTTTAATAATAGTACATAGTTATTTTGTAGTTATTTTCTTGAAATATTAGTTTATAAGGGATTTCTACGGTTTCTATTGGCTATTTAGGGTATCTTTGTTATATTTGAGTTGTTCTTATTCATTATTTGTACATATAGTTATCTTTAGAACTCAGACTTGATATATATATAGTGTATCTAACATATAGGCATATGTGGATGTGATAATTGAGATAATGAGTATTCATACATTCAACAATTTAATCACACATCATAATAAAAAGCAAAAATTTCTTAGTAAAAACACCTCTTTAGGTAAACATATATATTACATTACTCAAAACTACTGGATGTTATATAAAGCTAGTATTTTCATTCATGAATTGTAATCTCTTTTATTATTATAAAAGTTGGTATAGATATTGAGCGAATTTCTGTGTTCCATTGTTTTTATTTGAGTTCTTGTTAAAAACGTAATCCCTTTTTTTATTTTCATAAAAAGTTGGTAGTTTTTTAACAAGATTTTATCCAAAAGTTTTGGTTTATTATTAGGAAAATCTTTGTTTAAAATTTGTGTTCAATAAGGTTAAGTACTAAAAAAAATTGTGAAAAGATTTTTAAGAAAGGAAAGCAAAAAAAATCAGTTTGTTGTTTTATTGTGGTACTAACATATTCAAGGTGAAATCCTTGATTCTTGTTTGTTGATCTTAGCACTATGGAAGCTTGAGCTTGTTATGCTAGCTCATAAGCTCGGTTCTTTTTAGGGTGTGGACTGTACACTCTCTTGGTAAGTCACACTTTCAATTTTCTGAAAAGTTTAGTGAAAGTTCATGTGATTTTGAGTGCCTAATGTTTATGTGTTAAGCTATTGAAGGGGTGTTTGGGACAACAATGATTTTAGGTAGGACTTGTCCACCAAGACATGTTTATCTCTGCATTTCCTCAAGAGGTTTAGAGGGTTTGATTTTACTAATAACATTTGAGTGTTTAGAGAAAAAAAAATGTTTTGCATGTTTTATTAAAAATTTGCCATGTAGATGCATATAACTGTGACTTTGTGATTGGTTTGAGTAATCCTCATATCCTGTTGAATATTGGCTTGTATGGATGGATTTGAGGAGTTAAAGTTATATGAGTTCAACTTGTTTGAAAAATTCTCATTTTGCACATGCTATTAAAACCTCCCAAACCATCAGTTAGTGCTTTGAGGAGTAATTTCAGTGTATTTAAGTTTTGAAAATTTGTAGGGTGTTATGGTTTAGTTGGTTTTAGGTTTGTAACTTATAGGATTGTAGATTAGTGGGGTTATATAGCTTAAACTATCATAGAAATCACCATTTATGAAATTTTCATGCCCACTGTCTGAAAACTGCATAAGGATGGCCAAAGCTGCATATTGCACCCACTATTTGAGCAGTAGCTTTGAAATATTCATATTTGTTGAGTTTTAGATTGATTTGGTGGCTTAATTGTTAGCTTTGTGTGCCTTGGGTATCCAAAAGAAGCAAGATAGTCACCATAGGAGGCGTTTTAGGTACCATTTTAGCCATTGTTTGCGTGAGTAAGAGGGTGTTTGGATTTCTTTACTTTTCTGTCTTTAGTGTAGGTCTAGGGTAAGATTTAGTTGCATTCTAATATTAAGGTTAGAAGTAGTATTTTTCAGCTTTTATTTCAAATAAAAACTCAAAAATACAAAGAAATAGCCAGTTAAAACTCGTTGTGGTGATCTAATAAGGTTTAAGGACTTAGGGAGTATGACTTGTTGAATTTGTGAGTTTTGGCTTGTTCCCAGTCCACTCTTATTTTCTATTGAGGATTTGTAAGTTTATTTGAGGTTTACTTCTGTTTGTTGTTTAAAAAAAAGTTCACCACAAACCCTTCTATTGTCCTTGTGAGTTTTCTGTCTACAAGCAGGGGTGACTGTTTGCATAACTTTTTATGATAACTGCTTGCTAGTTGTTACTCTCTTGGCTTATTCTTTCTTGAATTCGTGTTTATTTGTGACTCCTACAAGCAAAAATCTTGTGGGGTGCCTCTGTGTCCAATACCGAACAATGCATTCAAAGAAATCCAAAAAAACAAATAAAGAACTAAAAGAAACAAAAGGTGGGGAACTGCTGGTCTTTGTGTGCATTAATCTGAGTGATTCATGTTGTTTGTGAGTGTTTGTGTGATCACTGTTAGTACTTCGAGCCTTGTGTATCCATTCCAAACAAAGAAAAATCAAATAGAAATTAAGGAGCAAAAATCTCCCTTAGCATGGCACGAACACACGACCTGTTGGACAGGACTAGTGTGCTTTACCATTGTGCCAAGATCGTAGCCTTGTTAAGGGTGTGCAACATTTGATACTTAAGCGGTGTTTCACTTTGCCTAAAAAATATAAGCCGTGAGCTCAATAAGCTCATTTGGCTTATTTGTTTTATTTCCCAGCTTCTTTTTATTTTTCATTTATAAACATTTAGGATTTTTCTAGGTTGTTTTTAGATTTTTCCCTTTATTCCTTTATTTTTTATTATTATTTTAATTTCCATTTTTAGTAAGTGATTTAAAATAGTAAAATTAATTTTATAATTTTCAAAAAATTAATGTAAGGTATAGATTAATATATATTAGGTTTAAAAAATATAAAATATGGAATTTGACTTTTATTTAATTATTTTTATTTTTAGGGTTTTTAATTAACTTTTAAAATTAATAATAATTAATTAAAACATTATTACAAATTTTGGTTTTCATATTCATCTTAATTAGGATTTTTTGAACTTTTTAGGTATTTTTTAAAAAATTTAGGTTAAGTTGACTTTTCGTTACGTCTTACGTTCTACGCGTTTTACGTCGTATGTCGTTTTTAGCATAATCCGTCTTTCTTTCTTTTATTTTATTCACTTTGCAAAAGCGTAATAGCCAATCTAAATACTATAATACTTGGCTTAAACACCATACCTCCTCGAGAACGAACTCGATTGTCGGTATTTGCGTTTTTCCTAAAACGCAATTACTAATGCTTACCCACGACATTTGTGTTTGCTTTGTTTTTACCTAAAATAAAGTATATATAAAAATAGTACATCACTAAATGGCGCCGCTGCCGGGGAGGTGTGTTTAGCCATATTTCTTATTCGTGTTTGTTTGAGTATTTACGTTTTTATCGTACATACTCGTTTTTATTTTTCTGTTATAGTAGTATCCATAAAAATAAATAAGTGTTAAATTGAACTCGATTAACACAAAAATCGTTTTCGTTTTCTTATGAATAATATATTGTATTTACATGGAACAATTAATACACAATAATTATAGGATATTGTAAATCTAGCTTATGTTTAGAGAGAGAAAGATATAGCAACTTGGTGGATTTCACACACTTCTAGAGAGAGAAATGAAAGAACTATGTGTAATTTGAAAATGAAACCACACCTTCTCCATCTAGGAGAGGGTTTATATACCCAAGCCCATAAGATGCGCTTGGGCTTACAAGTTGGGCCGGCCTACACAAGTTGTAGGCTTCGCTTAGCCTTGTTTACATATTATTAGTAAAACTAAACTACGAGCTATAACTTAGACTATTTTTGGAGTGACCGATCATTTCTAATACGTAAAACGTATTTCCAACAATCTCCACCTAAGGGAGGTTACTCCAAACAAGGGCGTTACCCAAGTTACAATAATAAAATAAACCTAGCATACTATGCTTGTCTTGAGCTCGTAGTCTCCGTCTTTCTTTTATTTTTCTTTTCTGGTGAACATGCTGATGTGATCATTGATATCAATTTTGAGCATTAATCTCTTGCCTTGATCTTGTGCATTCATCACTTCTGATATTCGCCTCTTCGTGACTTCATGTCCCATATACTTATACCTTCGTAATTCTTGAAAGCTTCAGAGTTCGATACAGCGGAAGACTTTGACTTTTAGGCTTTCTTGAATTAGATGAAGTATTAAGTGCATAAATAATAAGCATGCGGGGACGACTTCTTCTCGAATTCCGCAACGCCACCGTCTTTAAATGCGGCAACATAAGTAGACACAAACGAAATGGCTTTGAACATTTCATTCTATTTCGATAGCATTTAACCTCCGGTCGGTGAAGACCGTTGGATGATATAAAATATCGTACTTGTGGCAGGTAGATTTAATTAAAAATATTATTGACAAGATTTCGCGGGTAAACCCGTTCTCTTTACTCGACCGCCCAAAGCTGACTGCGAATGTAAAGAGTAAATTATTTGGATAAAATTATCCGCATGATTGAAGTCGTCAATTCCGATTCCTGGAACAAGTTTGATTCATCAAAGAATCGCACCGTCGTTGCTTTCCAGTTGTCACGATCTTGATTCATATTGAATCTTGCAAGTTACCTACCAAGTGTTGTTTAAGGTTAACACTAGAAGGATTTCCACTCATCACTGTGAACAATAAGGTATCACTTTGAGTGTTCTGGGAAGATCACTGAGATATTGCGTAGAGGCCTGGAACATGTTTAAATTGAATTAAGAATTAAACAACTGTTGCTTTCCAGTTATCACAAGTTTGATTCATAAAGAATCGCACAAGTCACCTACCATGAGCTTTTGAATGTTCGCTCAAGAAGAATTTCCATCTTCATTGTAAATACTTTCGTATTACTCGGATGTTCAGGCAAGATCATGAAGATTTTGCGTAGGACTCTTAATATCTTTCTTACTTTTCACAGTGTGTGAAGAAGCAAGGAAATTTGGAAATGTGTCCTAATGAGATATTTGATGATCTCAAATGGCTCTAGACTCGATCGTGCACTTTGGATTTTAGTGATCAGAGGCTGGAGAGGAGTGCCACCTTTTCAATATCAATATATTCAGAGTGAATAAATCGATAGATAATGCGTTGTCTCCGTGTGAATAAAACAAATACCTTTCGAGAGATATCTTAGTTAGCTGGAATGGGTTGTGCATTGCATCACTGGGTCCATGATGTCTATCTTCAATACCGAGCATCATTAAAATGATCTCAATAGCATATGTGTTGACCTGGTTTCTGACTAAGGTTATAAGGAGGGCTTCTTTCTTTAGACCCTTTATCTTTACAATTCTTTTTTATTCTTCAACCCCTTCAATGCTTACCAATACGTCATAACTAGCACCTTGTTGTGATTGTTCCAGTGCTAACTTAAGTACTTGGTCGGCATTCATCTACGTTCACAATCTTTCCTCATCTTTCCTAAGGAATACTATTTCTAGCTATGGAATGTCCTTGGGAAGATTCCTCCAGTTTTAGAAAAATCATTGGATTTAACCTATCCTACCATCCTTATGTCACCACAATCTTCATCGTCGTGAAACAAATGGGTTTATGGTAAGTATATGTCACCATGAAATCCATTTTGATATAGCAAATCTACTTTGCTCCCCCTTAACATATGCCACGATATTCGAAAACATTTCGCACATGTCGGGATGAGCCATCACGTTAAGTCAAACCATTTGTGATAATTTCCCATTTTAAATCACATTTTATCCCCCATATTAAAAATATTAACCCAATCGATGTTTTTAATATCAATTGATTTAATGAAGTTTTAACAAAGGTTTTGGGAAGAAAAATGCAAGTCCTTTTAATCTTCATGAGACCAATTTGTGAGAAATGATACCGATTTGTAACATGATCACATATTCACCATATTAGAATGAATTGACAAGGTTGGACCTGATTGATGAGAACATCATACGATAAGATCAAATGGTTCTTGTATGTAGGTGTTGGTCGCCTCGTCACATCTGAAGTCATCTCTTGACACCACATGTACGATTGGTATTGTTGTCTTGACACCAATTTGTGAACTTGGCACGTTCGGCATCGAAGATTCTGAATGCTTGACAATTGCTCCCCCTCAATTGTTGGCCTGTGTTCTATTGAAAGAGTTGCAGTCATTTGAGTAGTCGCATCGTCGAGTATGTAAATTACCAAATGTAGATAGCTATGGTTGTAGAGATGATAACTTCATAAAAACAAGACTTCTCTTGTTTTAACAAATAAATGCACTGAAGCGTACATAGATTTGTGTTAGACCAAGTTATAAAGTAAACTTGATCCCTTACAGGGTTTTAAAGTAAACCTTGCCCGAGAATATTAATTCCCGTAGTGAGCCAAAGCTTTCATAAGAAATACTTGACTTTAATGTGAAAACCGGGTTGCAGTCAGAAATAACTACAAGCCATTAGGGCATGTTTTATGAAATATTTACAACTTTTGTACGAACTCTATTTATGGCGCCATGACAATATTAATCGACATTTCTAAGGCCGTAAATATTATCGTATCAAATGACATGCCTTTGAAAAATAACGTAAAAATATTCTTGGATTTTTCTGAAATTTTCAATTTTTAGGGCTTTTATATGGTTTTATAGTTTTGTATTTTGCTTTTGTGGATAAAAATATAGACAATATATACGAATGATCACCAAGGATACGGAGAATAGTTTACCACCACTATTCTTTTGCTTCATCTGCCAGTTCCTTCAGAGTCTCGGGCGAAAAAGTTCTCAAACCTAGCTTGTCGGCCAAAAATTCCATTCGAGCGCGATCTAAAGCTTTCGTGAAAATATCCGCCAATTGATACTCAGATCGGACAAAGTAAAGCTCGATTACTCCATTTTCCACTTGCTCCTTGATAAAGTGGTAGTTAATGTCAATATGCTTCGATCGGGAGAACTGAACATTGTTGCAGCACAAGGCAATTGCACTCTTGTTGTCGCAGTACATCGGAAGTTTGTTGAAACCTAGACCATAGTCGGTTAATTGCGATCTCATCCAAAGAATTTGAGCACAACAACCGGGCATAGCTATGTATTCTGCTTCCGTACTTGAAATTGCAGCGCTTTTTTGCCTTTTCGATGCCCAACTGATTAGTCGATCTCCTAGTAGTTGCAAAGTTCAACTCGTGCTACGCCTTGTATCTTGACATCCAGCGTGATCCGCATCTGCATATGCCATTAGTGCAATCGAAGAGTACTTCGAATACCAAAGTCCCCGACTAATGGTTCCTTTAAGATACTGAAAGATCCGTTTAACAATAGCTAAGTCTAACTCAGTATGCCTAGTTTTATACCGAGCACACATACATATAGCAAACTAAAGATCAGGTCGACTAGCTGTGATATACAGAAGGGTACCGATCATTCTACGATAAAGTGTCGGATCAACGGCAACTCCATGTGGATCTGCATCAAGCTTAGTTCGTTCCACCATTACAGTATCCACGGGGTCGCAAGATTTCATCTTATATTTCTTAAGCGTATCAAGGGCATACATGGATTGATTGATAAAGATGCCTCTAGGACTCTGAGATATCTGAAGACCTAGGAAGAATGATACATTGCCCATCACTGACATCTTAAACTTGGAAGACATGAGTGTCCCAAACTCATCCGATAAGGTTTGGGTCGAGGCAGCAAATATAATATCATCTACACATATTTGTACCATAATCATATCTTTACCTCGTTTCTGAATAAACAGCGTGGGATCCACCTTGCCTTTAGCGAAGCCTTGAGTGATGAGGAATTGTGACAGTAGATCATACCATGCGCGTGGAGCTTGCTTCAACCCATAGAGAGCCTTCTTAAGCTTGTACACATGATTAGGATATTTAGGATTCACAAAACCATCCGGCTGTTGAACATAGACCTCTTCCTTGATTTCACCATTCAGAAATGCCGTCTTCACATCCATCTGATAGACGATCATACTCATGTGGGCTGCATAAGCGAGGAATAGTCTAATATCTTCCAAACGGGCAACAGGTGCAAAGGATTCCATAAAGTCGATGCCTAATAATTGCTTTTATCCACGAGCTACTAGTCGAGCTTTGTTCTTCAATATTCCGCCTAACTCGTCGAGTTTCACCTCGTAAACCTATTTCAAAGTGAGTAACTGCACTTGATCCGGGCATGGGACAAGTTCCCATACTTCAAGACGTATAAATTCATTAAGTTCTTCTTGCATAGCTTCTATCCAACAGATTGAGTAAAAGCTTATTGCCATGTCGTAGGTTCAACTTCAGTGAGAAAAGCATCAAAATGACAAAACATTGCATTTTCTTGTAACTGACTTCGTGTGGATACCGGACGATTAGGATCACCAATAATAGAATCTATAGGATGATCCTTTGTCCACTTGTTGTCATGTTCACGAAGTGTGGATACCGGACGATTAGGATCACCGTAGTAGGAGCTTCCTCTGAGGTGGACGAACCGACTTGATTATGGTCAGGAATTGGTACACCAAAGAATGGAAGTTCACGCATTTGAGCAAATTCGAAATCATGATCATCATCCTCCTCTTCATCATCAATAGGCATGACATGGGTAATTGATTCAGGTGTTGGTTGAGAATTACTTGATGAAGATATATCTTGACCAATTATAGGTGCAGACGTATCTAATTGTGCTTCGGTTGCTGGAGCTACAACTTCGGTAACCGGAGCTATTACTTCAGGTTCTTGAGCAACAATACTTGGAGGAGTAAAGAATTCATCAAAAAATTGTTGAAACAACGTATCCCATTCATTCCTAGAAGGTGGTGTAAATGATGATGAAGTAGGGTTGTTTGGGACAAGACGAGAACTAATGTTACTGGGTCCCATTTCATGAAGTGCGGGTTCAGAGCTGCTTTGCTCAGAAGCCATTGCTGTCAGCTCATCAAAATCAACATTCATAGTTTCGAGGATCTTTCGAGAATTACGGTTGTAGATTCGGTATGCCTTCTTTGTGGGTGCATAACCAATGAAGATACCAATATCAGCCGTGGGTTGAAGTTTTCCCAAATTGTCACCATCATTATTTGGATAGCAAAGAGAGCCAAATACATGAAGATATGATAAATCTGGTACTTTTCCATGTAGAAGCTCATAAGGTGTTTTACCATGGCGTTTACGAATTAGTGATCGGTTTTGGGTGAAAATTGTTGTAGATACTACTTCTGCCCATAAAAACAATGGAGCCTTTGCGTAAATTAACATCGTTCGAGCAGCTTCCATAAGTGTGCGATTTCTCCTTTCAACGACACAGTTTTATTGTGGAGTGCAAGCAACGGATGTTTCATGAGAAATGCCAACTTCTTCATAATAATCACGCAAAATTTGATTCACAAATTCGGTTCCATTATCTGTACGAATGCATCGGACAGTAGTGTTGAGACGTACTTGAATCATCTTGAGAAATCCGATGATGAATTTAGGTGCCTCATTTTTTGTTGTAAGAAATTTCACCCATGTAAACCAAGAGTAATCATCGACAATGACGAGGATGTACTTTTTACCACTAAGACTTTCAACACGCATTGGCCCACAAAGATCCATACGAAACAAATAAAGTTTCTCTTGGTTGGTGTCTTCAGTCTTGGGTTTGTATGATTTCTTAGTGCTTTTCCCCATTGTACAAGCGGAACACAAATGATCCTTGTGAAATGAAAGTTTAGGAAGACCACGAAAAAGTTCGTTTTTCGCCAAATGATTAATAGCGTCAAAGTTAAGATGAGATAACCGTCGATGCCATAACCATGACTTAGTCTTCGATGCTTTGGAGAGAAGACATACAGGAGAATCGGCCATCATGTCTTGTAGAGACAAAGTGTACAATATTTCCTCGATTACCTTTCAATAAATCAACCCCTTCCAAATTACGAATGAAGCAGGTATGCTCTCAAAAAGCAACTTCTAGGTTTGCATCACAAAATTATCCCACAGAAAATAAGTTGTGACCGAGACCTTCCACATAATACACTCTTGAAATTATAACATTCCCAATATGATATTCACCGTAACCCATTATCTTTGCAATAAGAAACTTGCTGACGAAATTTCTGAGCTGAGAGCGATCTCTGGTCATATGTTTAGAGCAACCAGAATCCAAATACCAGAGAACAATTTAGACCACCTGTTTTCAATAACAACAGTAGACAATGCATTGGAAACTATTGGTTCCTGAGTATTAGCAGATACAGATATAATATTATCAGAATTGCTAACATTTGTGTGACCCTTAGATTTCCTGCGTTTTCTAATATGAGTTTTTGCACTAACAGGTTTTATTGTTCCAATTTTCTGAGGTTTTGGGGTATTAGCGGGCAATATGGTGGGAGTAGACCTATTTAAAGGGCACTTGGTTCCTACGGTAGTGTTGGTGTTCCTAGTTAAAGAACACGCTTGTGTTTTAGTAGCCTTGGTACTCCTAGTTAAAGGGCACGCTTTCTTCGCTTTACTGGGAGTGATCCTAGTTAAAGGGCATGTATTTCCTACTATAGTGAAAGTTCTACCAGTGGGGCGCCACATCCAACCAACTTGGGTTAACACTTTCCCAGACGGTTTCCATTCTAATCTATTTTTCCGGGCATTCATCTCATTCACATGGTCAATAAGGCAAGAATCATGACGACTAGAAAACATACATTCATTGCAATTCCAACATTTCAAATAAGAACCCACAGTAGGCTTAAGACGCAGCACAACCACAGAGCCTTTAGGTTTAGCTACATGATTCTTTTTATTCAAAATAGAAATAAGATTCCTAGGGTGGGCTTCTACTTTCTTCTTCTCTTGACTACTAGATGGGGGCAAGATCCTATCATTCTTCTTGTTTCTTTTAAGCTTTGATCTTTGAGCCTTAGTAGTGGTGATTACTCCTGTAGAAGGCAACACGGGAATATTAGAAGCTGGTTTAGATTTTTCCTAATCTTTAGTGACCAATGTTTGAGAGGGTTTAGTCCTAGGCCCCTTGTTAAGTGGTATGATGGCGATAAGGTTCCTTTTGATTGCACTATTGGACGATGCTGAGACAGTGGCTGCGTTATCCACAACATTCTTACCTTTTAGAGTACGAAGTGTTTCCTTTAACTCAGCCAAAGCCATATTTTTATCACAAATTTGTTCCTTCAAATCAGATATTTCTACGAACTTTCGATTCAGTCGTTCAATCAATGATTGATCATGTGCAGTGGTATTAGCACATGCGGGCTTTACTGAATCGAATAGTTGTGTATTTTTCTGTTTTAAATTATCAACTTTGAACAAAATCTTGGAAACTAGATTATCTAGATCAAGTTTTAAATTCTCAGCAGCCTCAAGTACGTTCACACGGTTAAGCTCCTTAGATTTCTCTATGTCTATCGGCAACGAGTTAGCAACCTTGTCACTTGGCTGACGCTGTTTTGGTTGTAAATTCAATCGAAAATTCTTTTGAAAATTTGCATCATCGATATTAACACCTTCGAATGATGTTTCAAAGATTTCTTGAATAAATTGTTGCTTGCATTCAAGCGAAATACAATGTATTTAAATCTCATCAAAACATTTGAAAGCGAAGAATACGGATCTTGAAGCTTTAAAAATTTAGCGTCAGATTTGTGACAAGTACTATCGACCACATTATCCACAGATTCAACATTATGCACAATAGAATCATTATCAACACTTTTATTCACACAGACGGAAACAATATCATGAGACATCACTTGCTTCAGAAGCTGATCATTTTGGCGTGAAACTCGTTCTATTTTAAGTAAACTGTTTTCGTAAGCATCATCCATTTCATTGAAAACACGTCTAACTTCTTCTATTTCCAAAAGCAAATTTTGATCAATATTACTAAGACAAGCTTTCACATTTTTTACGAATGGAACAATTTCGTCTCGGAATGCAGCTCTAGTGTGCTCAAAATTCCATTCACCTTCTGTTATGGTCGTAGCCGTCGTACGTTCCGTAATTACCTTGTCAAAATCGGCAAAGTGTTGGTGCACTGCATTTAAGCTATCTGACACCTTACTTACCAGTGGAATTAACTTAGGTAAATCCTTTTTGACAAGTGTAGGAGACGTACTAGGAAGGTTTTCTGTTGGCAAACTTTGAGGCCCAAAAACTGTTAATTGAGCTAATTCCTTTTGTAAACGAATACGGGTCTTTTTAGAAAATTGATCTTTATTGTGCTGAACATAATCAAGCTTATGGAATTTTGAAAGCATTTTAGAATGAGTTTCTTCCGCAGGTGACTGTGTCTCTTCAGTACTACGAACATAAGGTGCTTCTTTCGATTTTCCAATTATGGTCACATCATATAGACAAGGAATATATTCCTGAGCTTATTTTTCATAACCGGGATTAAGTGGTAAATATTGAAGAAGCTTAAGTTCGAGTTCTTTGAACGATTTAGCTAAAAGATGAACCTTTTCTGTGGAAGCATATTGTTTTAAAAGTTGTTGTTCCTTGAATTTAAGAAGTTTGGTAGCATTAATTTCCGATTCAAACTTTTTAGACTCGAGAGTTTCGAAATCCATTTTGAGTTTCTGAAAATCATTTACAACCGACTCTTTTTCTTTTAATTCATTAGAAAGGGTAGCTTTTAATGATTCTATTTTGTTTAAATGTTCAATCTTTTCAAAACGAAATTGGTCAAATTCAGAATAAGTTATTTTATCTGCTTGAGGGACCATTTCAATAGTTTTGACCTTTTCCTTATACAGCGCAAGCTCAGCGGTTAGGTTGGCACTCATATCTAGGGTTTGTCGAACAGCCATATTCATGTTATCAATAATATGTTTAGGCACCCTTACCAAATCACGTTGATCTTAAGATTCCATACCCGTCGTAGCATTTGGTTGAGGTTCACTCAAATGTGTTGGATTAGATATTGCATCATTTGAGTTACTAGTTCCCGAATGCTGTTCGAGGTTGTCATTTTCATGCTCAACATGATGTGGATTATCATGAACATTATTAGATGTGATTGGTACCTCACTGACGACATCAGAACCGTAGTGAGAGAGATTAGCAACGAGTGCATCTTGGGCTGAGTGAATGTCATCACAATCCGAATCATATGCATCAAGATCATATGCTTGATATGCTGTATTAGAAGTAGAGATGACTACAATGCCTTCATTATCTGCTGCCCTTGGGTCTCTAGGAAATGTAAATTCCTCTAAATCCAAAATCTTCCCCTTAGAGTGAGCATCAACCAAATACATCTTCTCACGAAACCATGTTGCATCCCTTCTCCTTTTGGCTGAGTGCATTCCCTCGCCATATGACCTTGTCCTTGGCAATTGTAGCAAGTCACAACCTTTTGAGGACCCATAGTGCTTCCATTTCCACTTGCTTGAGAATTCACAGCTTGATTGTTCACGGTCCTTGTTGTGGGTCCATATGAATTTTGCCTACCCTGAATGGATTGCACTGTTACTTGACCATCTTGAATAGTGGCTTGTTGTCGAGGATTTGAAGAAGTGCGGAGCTGATTGTTTGTTGGTAGAAATTGTTGGGAAAAAAATGTAGCCAGTCCACTTGAGCGCTGACAAGAGGAAAACAAGCGTTGATAAGAAGAAAACAAACGCTGACAGATCAAGCGTTGACAGGAAGAAGTCAAGCGTTGATAGGTTGAAGACAAGCACTGATAGAAAGATATGGTCTACGCGTATTTTGTTTCTAGTTTGTTTCTAGTAAAGATAGGATCAACATTGTATTTTCTATAATTATCTTTACCTAGAATAGTTGATACGTAGACTCTTGTACAAGGCTTCTTATGTCTATAAAAGAAGACCTTTAGGTTATGTTTCATAATAAGTTTTCATAAGTTAAACACTTTCAATATAAGCAAGTACGTTATTATCAATCAATTGAAAGTTTGTTGTACATCTGTTTGTGTTCTTGTTTAAGTGTTAATTCCGCATAACACTTAAATTGTTTCATACATAAACAAAGTTTCTCTACGTGTATAACTTGATCTAATCTCGTTTACACAAGCTAAATCGATCTAAGTTTGGGATCAACAAGTGGTATCAGAGCTTGTTGAGAAACTTTGATCTAAAAGAACACAAGAACCCTAAAATCACCAAAACCCTAATTTTCACAAAACCCTAAAAACATCATGTCCACTCCAGAAGTAACCTCCTCCTCCCCAAATCACAACATCAAGATTCCCATGCTAGATGCAAATAATTTTGAGTTGCGGAAGTTCAACTTTTAGCAATATCTGCAAATCCATGACTACACTCTCTGGGAGATTATTGAATATGGAAACACATTCAATAAAGCTCAAAAGATTGCAGATGCAATCGCTACAAGATCAGCTGTTCAAGGATGTTCTGAAGAAGATAAGAAAGAAAAACCTAATGATGGTATAGTTGTGTCTGCTGATGACATAGCAAAGAAAAGGGTTGATATGAAAACCCTAAGCATTCTGAAACTCTCTTTGGGACAAGAAAATCAGCACAAATACAGAGGTTATGAGTCTGCAAAAGACCTTTGGGCAGCCCTTGAAGTTTCCTATGGTGGTAATGCTAATACTAAGGAAAGAGAAAAGGAAGCAACTCTTACATGAGTATGCTGTTTTTAAGGATCAAACCAATGAGAAGCTAAGTAGTGTTTGAAGCAGACTTCTTGACATTACAAGCAAGTTGTCCTTCATGGGGACAACAATTGGTGATGTTGACATTATTGGCACTTTTCTTAAAATCCTTGGTGATGCGTGGAAGATTGAGGCACGATCTATAATTGCCAACAACACTCACAAAAGTTCTACTTTTGATGATGTTTACAACAAACTGAGGCTGTTGGAGAATGAAACTCTTTTGGAGCATGGAAGTAAGTCTACTAATAGTAACATGGCCTTCTTCTCACATAGTGAAGGCCAATTTGATCAGAAGGATTCATACATGCACCCAGTTACTGGATCAACATGTGTCAATGCTGGATCATATCCTGTCAACGCCTCACATTCAGACGCTGACACGTACAAAATTGACTCACCAAGAGTTAAGCCTGCTGGTTTGGATCTGGATACTGTATGTGCATACATTGCTTCATTGCCCAATGGTTCAGTGATTACATATGAGGACCTTGAGCAAATAAGTGATGAGCATTTGGAGGAGATGGATATAAAGTGGAGCATGGCTCTTGCAAGTATAAGAGCAAACAGGTGGAATAGAAGGTTCAAGAAGAAGATGACCTTCAATGCAAAGGACACTGCTGGATTTGATAAATCCAAGGTTGAGTGCTACAATTGTCATCGTATGGGGCACTTTATGAGAGAATGCAGATCTCCAAGAAGATCTGATGCTGGAAAACCCTCAAGCCAAATTGTTAAGGCTCAGGATCCTAAGGCCATGGTGGCAGTGCAAGAAATTGATGGCATTGGATGGGACTGGAGCTATTTGGGTAAGGATGAGGAAGATGATAAAGCTTTAATTGTTGAGATAGAAGAAGAAGAGCATGTTCAATATGCTCTCATGGCACACTCGTCCTCTTCATCAGATAATGAGGTATACGATGATGCTTTTTGTAGTAAGGGTTGTCGTTTAAATACTGAAAGACTTAACAAAGAAGTTTTAAGATTGTTAGGAGATGTGAGTACTGAGAGATGCAAGTTGTCTAACTATCAAATTCCTCTCACTCAAACTGAAAAGACAGTTTCTGAGTATAAGAAAATGGAGCTTGACCTAAAAGATAAAATAAATATCTTAAAACATGATTTAAATGCTAGTAATGATGTTAGAAACATCATGGAAAGGGTCAATGCTGAATTACAGGCTGATACAATGATTTTACTAGGTTCAGATTTCTCTCACAGTCCTCTCGAATTGATCTCGGCCTTAAGTGGAATGATTGTTCTTGGTTACTTAATAAAAGGGGTTGGTTTTCTAACCTACTAAATGTTAAATGATCGAAAATTTAAACTTAAATTTAAAATTAATTGAATTATTAACTACTAATAATAAAACTTGAATTGAAATTAAAATTAAACAGTAGAAACAGAAACAGTAATACAGTAACTCTTAAGACTATTCAAAGAAAATTGATTCGGAAGTTTAACCTTGATTTGGAAGTTCAACCTTGATTCGGAACTTTGGTTCATGCGGAACTATATTCGGAAGATTGGTTCATTCGGAAGTTTTACTTCATCCGGAACTTTAGACTCATTCAGAACTTTTTATAAAGACATTCATTCGGAAGATTTACACTTATTCGGAACTTCAGTTCATTCGGAACTTTCTATTCATCCAGAACTTCAGTTCGTTCGGAAGTTTTGATTCACTCGGAACTTTTTAAACAAAACTCATTCGGAACTTTTAATGTTCATCCGGAACTTCTTAGTTCATTCGGAAGATGAAGCTCATCCGGAACTTTTAGGTTCACTCGGAAGTTTTGTGTTCATCCGGAAGTTTTGTGTTCATCCGGAAGTCTGGAAACACAAATACAGTAACAATACCGAAGAACAAGGAAGATCGATTTTAATCCAAAAATCACCAAGTTTTTCACCAAAAACGTAAATAAACTAATCACAAAGCATCTACTAACCTTAAACTACAAATCCCATCAACAAAAACACAAATACCAACAACTTTTGAAAATCAAACTCAATAAAATAAGAACTTAAGAACTTGAAGATAAAGATGATGATGAACAAGATGAAATGGAAAGATTAAACAAAGAACTTGTATTGAATGATTAATGTTTTAACAAGATCAAACAAAGATTAAAATTACAAGATTAGAAAAACAAAGATTAAAATCACCAATCACCCTAGTGGTGATGGTGATGAAACGAACTAAAGGGAGAGAAAAGTGGGGGAGAAGAAAACTAAAACTAACTGGCACTATGTGTGAGGGGTGGACTATTTATAGGTGTTTCCCTTGGTTGGTGAGTGGGCTTTCTCCCGTTCTTCGTGTCTTCTCGTCTTTTCAGAAAAGTTGACGTTTTCGATTCTGATTCGGGATTTGTCGTCGATTAAATTCAACTCGTCTTTTAATTTCTTCGTTTAATAGTCTTGAGTTTCTTCGACTTATATAAATCTTCCATCTTTGGTCCTTTTCTTCAATAAATCTTCGAATAGGCCCAGTGACTTCAAATCTTTTGCATCTCTTGGACAATAGACTTTATCTTGAGTCTTTTTCTTCAGTAAAACCCGTGCAATCCCATGTTTTCTTTAATATTCATCCGGTTGGCTCTGAAAACACAATAAACACAAAAACCACGCATAATTCCAAACAAATGATATTAAATACGTGTTTTGGTCTCGTTTTAGCCAGAATTAAGTGGTAAAAGGATGGGTGTTTACACACCTATCAAATCCCCTACACTTAACCATTGCCATGCCCTCATGCAATGCTTAGTGATAAAGCAATTTTACATTTTTCTCATAATTAATCAACCTTGGCCTTATTCAAATACTACTAAACAAAAAAATTAAAGTACTAAAAGAAATTAAAACTTAAAAGGAAACAAAAGGATGGAAAACCATTTTCACTTGAAAATAGCTACATGGAAATAACTTGCAAAGAGATCAATGACTTACATTAGGGCTTTGGTGCTGCGAAGATTTATCACCCTCAAGTTTCACGTTCCCCAAACTAAGCTTAAAAACGAGATCATTGTTATTATAAGTTAGCAATTCAAACACTTACACACATGGCTTAATTAAATGCTTAAACTCCCTTATTCCTAGGTGTATCTCTTATATTTTATTTTTGTCTTAGAATGATCATGAAGATGCATTTTTGGACTTATTTCGATAGTTTATTTAGGCTGAAAGCAAAGTAGGACGATTTGATCAATAGTTAGCTAAAGGACAAAATCTCTTAAAACTGCTTCTCGGGATATCAAAAAGTTCATATCTTGGCATAACTCGGTTCACGATTTGAGACCTTTCTCGGGCCGATATTTGGCATGTACTTCATACTTCATATCTTGAGAGACGTGCTTGAGATAATGGTCTTCTCATCGTTCACAGAGTTTCTTCACTTGGAGACTTTTGAGAGGTACTCCAACTTTGTTGACCACGACTTCATGATTATTTCTTCAATCTCTATTTGGGATTTTGAGATACAACAATCCGCCTCCTTTTCGGACTTGGATCTATTTATCCTCATACCTTGTTAGGGTCTTTTCGGATAGACTTCTCCATGATCTTTATGGGAGTTGATTGCTTTTCGTCGTGAGTCTTGATCCTTCATATCGATTTTGGGAATAATGCTTTTCACATCACCTTGGATCTTTAGCAATAAAATGGAATCCTCATGCCTTGTTAGGGCCTTTTCGGACTCGCCAATCTTCGCGCCCCGCTTCATAAGTTATGCCTTGGCTATGAACTCTTATCAATACCGAGCAACTTTTAAACGATCTTGGGCTAGAAGCTAAGTAACCTTTCAAATCGTACGACCTTACTTATTGCAGATAAATTATTAGCAAGTGATGGGAGAATAGGCAAATAATTACACCAAGTGAGCTTGTGCAAGAATACCGACTTATAATTGACTCTATCATTTCTCGTCCTCCACAATTTAAAATCTCAAGTAATGAGACTCGTGGACACTTAGCCTAATAAACCAATTAAGGTCTACATGGTTAAGGATACTAGCTAGAATAAACTTGGATAAGTCTATTCGGGTTGAGTCAAAATAAACGCAACGGGCCTAATATGTCAAAGACTTCTAAACTAGCTACACCACTTTATTAATATTTTTGACTTTATTGCGGGATATATACATATGAAAGCAACGATAAAAATTTAAAAATTACGACTAAATGGCCAAAGTTAATAAAAAATTTGAAAAATGTTGAAAAAGATGATTTTCTGGTTAAATGAAGGCATTTTCATGGAAAAGTCCACTTAAAACTTTGATAGAAGTCCCCCTACACTTAAGATAAACATTGGCCTCAATGTTTAAGCATGTGGGAAAAGTCTCCCCTACACTTATGACATTGTGCACGTTGTTTAAGAAAGAGACGACTAAAGTGATCAATTTCAAATGCGAGTATGAAGAAAATTGAATCACGATAGTTGAGAGATAGAACCGGATTTCGGATAACACGGGAGCACGGTTCGTCAAAGATTCCAAGAGTGCACTAATCCCTGTAATCACATCACCACGCAAATACAAACACGTATAGAGGTCCCCCTACACTTAGGAGGTTAAAACATAAAAGGATAGATACTCGGGCTGCCTCCCGAGGAGCGCTTGTTTTTGATAACCGAGTCACGAGCCTGACTCGACCCAAAATTAGTTCATGGGGAACGTGGTGAGGGATGGAATCACCTCTAGAGAGGTGTCCTCACCAAAGTACAACTTCACTCGTTGGCCATTCACCTTAAAATTCGGTCCATCAGGTTGAGCGAGCTCAAGAGTACCATATGGAAAAATTTGGGCAATGGTGAATGGGCCGGACCAACGAGATTTGAGCTTGCCCGAAAAGATTTTCAACCGAGAGTTAAAAAGTAAGACTTTGTCTCCAACATGGAACTCTCGGTTTTTGATCTTGGAGTCGTGAATGAGCTTAGTTCTTTCCTTATAGATCAAAGAATTTTCATAAGCCTCATTCCGAAGTTCATTGAGCTCATTGAGTTGGATCTTGCGTAGGTCACCGGCTTTGTTAATATCAGAATTAGCCCACTTCAAGGCCCAGTAAGCCTTGTGCTCCAACTCAATGGGGAGGTGGCACGCTTTCCCGTACACAAGACGATAAGGCGTACAGCCGATCGGGGTCTTGTAAGCAGTATGGAAAGCCCACAAAGCATCATCAAGTTTATCAGCCCATGAGGTACGATGCTCTCCCACGGTTCTTTCAAGAATTCGCTTGAGTCCTCGGTTGGATATTTCAGCCTGGCCATTAGTTTGTGGGTGGTAGGCTGTGGAAAGACGATGGTTTACACCGTACTTAGCCATGACTCTTGCGAATTGGTCATTGCAAAAATGAGTCCCACGATCACTAATAATGGCACGAGGCACACCGAATCTAGCAAAAAGAGCTTTCAAAAAGTTACAAACCACCCTTGCGTCATTAGTGGGTAAAGCTTTGGCTTCAACCCATTTGGAGACGTAATCAACGGCTACAAGGATGTATTTGTTTCCTTTAGAAGAAGGGAATGGCCCCATAAAGTCGATACCCCAAACATCAAAGATTTCACACTCTTGAATGAAATTCTGAGGCATCTCGTCTTTATGTGTGATCGTGCCTTGTTTCTGGCACACATCACATTGTTTAACCATATCGTGAGCGTCACGATATATGGAGGGCCAATAAAATCCCGAATCAAACACTTTTTTAGCGGTGTAGTTGGGACCAAAGTGACCACCGGTGGGTCCTTTGTGGCAAGCATCAAGGATTTCTGACGCTGCCGGTCCATCAACACATCGGCGGATAATCAGGTCGGCACATTGTTTGAATAGGTAAGGGTCGTCCCAAAAGTAAGTCTTAATGTCGGTGAAGAACTTTTTCTTTTGTTGAGACGTCAACCCTTCCTTTAGAATTCCACCCGCCAAGTAGTTTGCAAAGTCCGCAAACCACTGGGTTTCATTCGGCTTCGAGTTTATAGACATTAAGGTCTCCAAGGGAAAAGAATCATTGATTTCTTTGTTCGGATGATCCCCTTGGTAAGGATCCTCAAGTCGGCTAAGATGATCCGCGGCTAGGTTTTCAGCTCCTTTTTTATCGCGAATTTCGATTTTAAATTCCTGGAGCAGCAAAACCCAGCGAAGAAGTCTTGGTTTGGAATCTTGCTTTGTCAACAAGTACTTCAGCGCGGAATGATCGGTATACACAATTGTTGTAGAAAGGACAAGATAGGGCCGGAATTTTTCAAAAGCATAGACAACAGCTAAAAGCTCTTTTTCGGTTGTCGTATAATGCAATTGTGCCCCCGTCATTGTCTTGCTAGCGTAATGGATTGGTTGGAAGTGTTTGTTCACTCTTTGTCCCAGAACCGCTCCAATAGCAAAATCACTAGCATCGTACATCAACTCAAAGGGCAGCTCCCAATTAGGGGTAACCAAGACGGGTACCTTAGTTAGCTTATCCTTAAGCGAGTTGAAGGCTTCAAGACACTCTTTGGAAAAGATAAAAGGAGTATCTTTTTCCAAGAGGTGGGTCATCGGGCGAGCGATTTGAGAAAAATCTTTGATGAATCGACGGTAGAAGCCCGCATGACCCAGAAAACTTCTCACACCCTTCACGGTTGAAGGTGGAGGCAACTTTGCGATAACATCGACTTTAGCACGGTCTACTTCAAGACCGGCTTTCGAGATCTTATGTCCAAGCACGATGCCTTCTTTTACCATAAAATGGCATTTTTCCCAATTCAGAACAAGGCGAGTGTCTTCGCACCACTTAAGCATACGTTCCAAATTGGCAAGGCAAGAAGAGAAGGAATCCCCGAAGACCGAGAAATCATCCATGAAGACTTCCATGGTTTGTTCAACCATGTCATGGAAGATAGCTAACATGCACCTTTGGAAAGTCCCAGGGGCATTACATAGGCCAAAAGGCATTCTTTTGTAAGCAAATGTGCCATAGGGACAAGTGAATGTAGTTTTCTCTTGATCTTGGGGATCGATGGGTATTTGGAAATAACCCGAGAAACCATCAAGAAAGCAGTAATATTCATTACCCACTAAACATTCAAGCATTTGGTCCATAAAAGGTAGAGGGAAATGATCCTTTCTCGTGGCATCATTGAGTTTGCAGTAGTCTATACAAACTCTCCACCCAGTAACGAGACGAGTGGAAATCAACTCGTTGTGTTCATTGGGAACAACGGTTATTCCGCCTTTCTTAGGCACACAATGGATTGGACTAACCCATGGTGAATCCGAAATAGGGTAAATCATACCCGCATCAAGAAGTTTGATAACCTCTGTTTTGATGACTTCATGGATTTTTGGATTCACCCTTCGTTGGCTTTGAATTGTGGGCTTAAAGTCGTCCTCCATGAGAATTTTGTGTGTGCAGAAGTGAGGATCAATTCCACGAATATCCGAAATCTTCCAAGCAATAGCCGTTTTATGCTTCTTCAACACGGCGAAAAGTCGAGTTTTCTCTTCATCCTTCAAATCCTTAGCAATGATGACTGGCGACTTCTTCTCTTCTTCAAGGAATACATACTCAAGATGGGGCGGCAATTCCTTAAGTTCTATATCCGGAGGATTTTCGATGGAGGCGTATTCGAAGTCGGAGTATCGATAGCAATGACCGTGGGAGATGGAGGAGAAGGATTGTCGTCTTTGAGAAGGTTTTCAATGAAGCTGAGATCTTCATCCCAATTGGTAGTAGAATCGTCATTGTCTAAATGCACATCTCCCATGGTGGCTTCCAAATCTTTCCAAAGGAAATCACTTTCTCCAAATAGAGATAGTGATGAGTCGATAGAGGAAACGGTCTCAACATTGGGAAGAGAGGTAGGAATACTTTTACAAGCATCTTTGAAGTGTTCTTCACAAGCCTCATCAAGAACGTCAATACAATTAACACTCTCGTAAGAATAAGGCTGTTTAGAAAGCTTTCCCATGTTGAAGACTACTTTATCGTCACCCACTCTCATGATAAGCTCACCGGCTTCAACATCGATGAGAGTGCGACCGGTCCTCAAGAATGGACGACCAACAATTAGTGGCACACGGGGGTCCATCTCGTAGTCGACGACAACGAAATCAGCAGGGAAGGTGAATTTGTCGACTCCTACAATGACGTCTTCGGCTATCCCCACTGGATAAGCAACCGTACGGTTAGCCAATTCCAAAGTCATTTTGGTGGGGACTAGCTCTGGGAGAGATAATTGCTTCCAAACGCTTAGAGGCATAAGATTAATACTGGCACCTAGATCGGCTAGGGCCATGCAATTCTCTACTCCCGGGAAATTGCAAGGGATAAGAAAACGACCCGGATCACCAAGCTTGGTTGGCAATTTCCTTAAGAGAACTACAGAGCAATTCTCATTAAGTTGGGTGTTGGCAATATCGAGGAGCTTTTCCTTGTTGCTCAGTAGATCTTTAAACATTTTTGCATATTTAGGCATGTGAGCGAGAGCCTCAGCGAAGGAGATGTTAAAATTCAATTGTTTGAACATTTTAAGGAAGTTCGAAACCTGAATATCATCCTTGCTCTTTTGCTTCACTTTCCTCAACCTAGATGGATAAGGTATATTGGAAGAAGAGAAAGGCTTTGGGAGAATAGGATCACTCACAACCACGGGTGGAGGAGGGGTAGAAGGAAGAGGTGGAGAAATTGGGGAAGGAGAAGGATGAGGAATAGGAGCAGGTGACTCGTTCTCCTTAGTCACAACCACCGGTGGAGGTATAGGAAGCTCGGGTTCCATGGTACCTTTACCACTTCGAGTGGTGATTGCTTTCATCTCCCCTCTTGGATTCGCAACGGTGTTACTCGGAAGAGTACCCGAAGAAGAGGGTTGATTACCTTGGAAGAAACCAGCCATCATGTTCCTCAGATCATTAGTTTGGCTATCCAACGTATTTCTCATGTCGGCTCTCAAATCGTTTCCTTGCTTGACCAAGTCTGCTTTCAAGTTTCGCACTTCCTGTTGGAGATTTTCCACGATTACATCATTGGTCCTCATGTAGGTTGCAACCTCTTGGTGTAATGCAGTGGTGGTTTGGTTGGGAGGAGCATTGTATGCAGGTGGTTGGTAAGCAGGTTGTTGGTAGACTTGGTTGTTTCGTTGAGGTGGTTGTTGCTGCTTGTGAGGAGGGATGTATGGTTGTCGAGGTTGTTGTTTATGTTGAGGAGGGCGATTGAGGTTTGATTGTTGGTTTGGGTTGGTTGGAGGAAAACCAGGTGGTGAAAGATAGTTGTTGCTGCGGTAGCTAAGTAAATTACGGTCACCTTGAGGTCTAGCTTGATAAGCAGGTTGAGGATAGGTGCCATAAGCTGCATTAACATTCTCAGAAGGGTAGTCTTGGGTGGCGGTACAAGTGGTGTAAGAGTGAGGACCACCGCATATCTCACAAGGTTGGCTGACAGCGTTAACTTGAGCGTGTTTAGCGTTGTTGCTGTTGTTGCTGCTGACGGTGTGGGTGACAAGCGATTCAAGAAGCATAGTGATTTTGTCCAATCGCTTGTCGTTGTCACTAGTGCTAGCACTAGCGACATTGGTCCGAACACTCTTGGTTTGCACACGAGATTTATTCTCAATGATGTCCCAAGCAGCATTGGAAGTCTTAGCCAAAAGATTACCCCCCGAGGCACTGTTCAGTGAATCTTGGTCACTCATGCTTAAACCATTGTAAAAAGTATTGATTTGATGTACTTTGGTAAAACCATGTTGTGGGCATTTTCTTAAAAGATCTTTAAAACGATCCCAATATTCACTGAACGACTCATCGTACTTTTGTTCAAAATTTATGATCTCATTCCGCAAAGCGGTAGTACGAGAGGGTGGGAAAAAGTAATTGATAAACTTTGTTTCCAAATCCGTCCATGAGAGAATACTCTGTGGCGGTTCCTTAGCAAGCCAATGCCGGGCTTGTCCCTCTAAAGAAAAGGGAAAAAGTTGTAACCTTATAACCTCTTGTGGAACACCATTGAACTTGACCGTGTTGGTGAGTTGCAAGAATCTCTTTATGTGGTCGTGTGGGTCATCAATGGTACGTCCCAAAAATGGTTGAGCGGAGACCATCTGGCTAAAGCCTGATTTTAGCTCAAAGTTGTTGGCGGCAATTGGAGGTATGACAATTGGATCCGTGTTGCCATCGACATGAGCTTGCAGTAGTTCAATCATCGGGCGATTATCCGGAAGGTGCTCATTGTTTTTGTTATTGTTCATGTTGTTGAAAGGCGGGTTGTTGTTGTTATTATTGTTGTTCGGAGGTGGTATGTTATTGTTGTTTTGTACACCAGCCATGTCTAAGTTATCGAGAGGCTCGGGCTCTTGATAAGACGTGGATCGAGTGCGCATACACCTGCAAAAGAACGAACAAAGAAAAACAAAACAAAAATATTTTTGGTTTTTATGTTTTTTTAATTTTTATTTTTTTTTGTATTTTTGAAAATTTTATATTTTTTAGGATTTTTGAAAATTTTTATGAAAAATTAACGTTCACGGGGAACGGATCCCAAAATCCAAGTTCTCACAAAAAACTTTTGATCTTAACGAGAAGAGCCGGCAGCGGCGCCATTTGATACAATGATTTTACTAGGTTCAGATTTCTCTCACAGTCCTCTCGAATTGATCTCGGCCTTAAGTGGAATGATTGTTCTTGGTTACTAAATAAAAGGGGTTGGTTTTCTAACCTACTAAATGTTAAATGATCGAAAATTTAAACTTAAATTTAAAAGTAATTGAATTATTAACTACTAATAATAAAACTTGAATTGAAATTAAAATTAAACAGTAGAAACAGAAACAGTAATACAGTAACTCTTAAGACTATTCAAAGAAAATTGATTCGGAAGTTCAACCTTGATTCGGAAGTTCAACCTTGATTCGGAACTTTGGTTCATGCGGAACTATATTCGGAAGATTGGTTCATTCGGAAGTTTTACTTCATCCGGAACTTTAGACTCATTCAGAACTTTTTATAAAGACATTCATTCGGAAGATTTACACTTATTCGGAACTTCAGTTCATTTGGAACTTTCTATTCATCCGGAACTTCAGTTCGTTCGGATGTTTTGATTCACTCGGAACTTTTTAAACAAAACTCATTCGGAACTTTTAATGTTCATCCGGAACTTCTTAGTTCATTCGGAAGATGAAGCTTATCCGGAATTTTAGGTTCACTCGGAAGTTTTGTGTTCATCCAGAAGTTTTGTGTTCATCCGGAAGTCAGGAAACACAAATACAGTAACAATACCGAAGAACAAGGAAGATCGATTTTAATCCAAAAATCACCAAGTTTTTCACCAAAAACGTAAATAAACTAATCACAAAGCATCTACTAACCTTAAACTACAAATCCCATCAACAAAAACACAAATCCCAACAACTTTTGAAAATCAAACTCAATAAAATAAGAACTTAAGAACTTGAAGATAAAGATGATGATGAACAATATGAAATGGAAAGATTAAACAAAGAACTTGTATTGAATGATTAATGTTTTAACAAGATCAAACAAAGATTAAAATTACAAGATTAGAAAAACAAAGATTAAAATCACCAATCACCCTAGTGGTGATGGTGATGAAACGAACTAAAGGGAGAGAAAAGTGGGGGAGAAGAAAACTAAAACTAACTGGCACTATGTGTGAGGGGTGGACTATTTATAGGTGTTTCCCTTGGTTGGTGAGTGGGCTTTCTCCCGTTCTTCGTGTCTTCTCGTCTTTTCAGAAAAGTTGACGTTTTCGATTCTGATTCGGGATTTGTCGTCGACTAAATTCAACTCGTCTTTTAATTTCTTCGTTTAATAGTCTTGAGTTTCTTCGACTTATATAAATCTTCCATCTTTGGTCCTTTTCTTCGATAAATCTTCGAATAGGCCCAGTGACTTCAAATCTTTTGCATCTCTTGGACAATAGACTTTATCTTGAGTCTTTTTCTTCAGTAAAACCCGTGCAATCCCATGTTTTCTTTAATATTCATCCGGTTGGCTCTGAAAACACAATAAACACAAAAACCACGCATAATTCCAAACAAATGATATTAAATACGTGTTTTGGTCTCGTTTTAGCCAGAATTAAGTGGTAAAAGGATGGGTGTTTACACACCTATCACAGGCTAAGTTAGATGAGGCTATCAAGAATAAGGATAAAGTAGACCTTAAAATTCAGAGATTTGATAAGGCCTCACAAACCCTAGGAGAATGTGTTAATAAATAGAGGGATCCTAGGGACATGACTGGGATTGGGATGAAAGACTATTCTGGTGTCCACCACCAGCTGGGGACTTCTATGGTGTCCAAAGAAAGGACTTATCTTGGACTGGTTTACCAGAACTCCAAGAAGAGGAATTTATTCCTCCACCAAGAGTCCTTACCCTAGTTGAAGAGTATAGGAAAAAGTTGACTGATTTGGATGAATGGAAGAAAGCCAACCCTACCTTGTTTGTCAAGGGTGTCATGCTTTGTGATAGCCCAAATGAGTCTACCCCTATCAAAGTAACAAACCCAATCACTGGCAAGACTGTTGACCTTGGCTCAAACACTGTTAGAAAACCTAGCATTAATTATGCAGAAATGTATAGGAATACTAGGTCACCAAAAAGCCAAGTTAGTCATAATGGAACAAGCTTCTTTTCTTCTAGACCTAGAGTTGTGTCTAGAAAAGCCTGCTACACTTGTGGTAGCTTTTCACATTTAGCATATAAGTGTGTCAACGCTTCCAAGGTTAATGCTGTCAACAGGTCAAACACTGTCAGACCCAAAACTTTTGTGGAGTAAAGTCCACAAGCTGTTAGACGAACCCCATTCTTTACTAAAGGGTCTAACACTCATGGACAATGACCTTTTCAGAAGACCAATACATGGTCTAATAGGCAATGGGTTCCTGTAGCAAACCCTAGGTTCAACGCTGATAAGGGTAAATTCAGCGTCGACAAGACCAAATCAAACGCTGACAGAAACGTTGTCAGACCTAAATATTTGCAACCACAGGGAAAAATGTCTAAAGCTTCTTCTAGCTTGACATGGAGACCTAAGCAAGATCAAAACCCTAATTCTAATGGGATTTCTATGACCTGCAACAGATTTAATTATATTTCAAAGGTCATCACAAAACCAATTGGGGTTAACTGGGTGTTTCATCCAAAAAGGGATGAACAAGGGGTTGTTATGAGAACTAAGTCTGTTCTTGTTGAAAAACCAGATGAACCCAAGTCTGCTCAAGCTTGGGTTCCTAAAGAAAACTAATTTGTTTTCTTTATGTGCAGGCATTCAAAAACAGGTGAATGATTATGGCTATTGGGATAGTGGATGCTCTAGGCACATGACTGGGAAGGAAGATTACCTGACAAACTTCACTCCCATTAAGGATGGTGATAAAGTTTACTTTGGAGGCGGATATGGAACTATCACAGGCAAAGGAACTCTTCTCACCAAAAACTTGCGTTTTGAAAACGTATTTCTGGTAAAAGAACTTGATTGTAATCTTTTTAGTGTATCACAAGTTTGTGATAACAAAAATAAGGTTCTTTTTACTGATACTGAATGCTTGGTGTTGAGCAAGGACTTTAAAATACCAGATGAGAAATTTATTGACTATAGAACACCTAGGCATAAGGACATTTATAATGTGAATCTTAATGGTATTAGGATGAATAATAATATGTCGTGTTTTTATGCTAAAGCTTCAGTTGATGAGAGTAATCTATGGCACAGGAGACTAGGTCACATTAACTTTTAAAAATATAAACAGGCTTGTGAGACTTGGCTTGGTTGATGGTTTGCCTAAAAAGGCTTTCCACAATGACCACTCTTGTGTTGCATGCCTTAAAGGCAAACATCACAAGGTCTCATTCAAGTCTAAACAGGTGCACTCTAGTTCTAAAACACTTCACTTGCTGCATATGGACCTGTTTGGTCCAACTAATATAGAGAGTTTGAATGGTAAATCATACTGCTTTGTCATCATAGATGACTTTTCTATGTTTACTTGGACTTTTTTTTAGCTATGAAAAGTGACACAGTTGATACTTTAATCAACTTTATTACTCAGATTGAGAAGAAAACTGGTAATGAAGTTAAAATGCTTAGAAGTGATAATGGTGGTGAGTTTAGAAATAAACTGTTGGATGATTTTTGTGCCAAGAAAGGGATTACTAGGCAGTTTAGTGTTGCCAGAACCCCACAGCAAAATGGGGTTGCTGAGAGAAAGAATAGAACCCTAATTGAAGCAGCCAGGACTATGTTGGTTGATGCTCATTTTCCCATAGCTTTTTGGGCTGAGGCTGTGAATACAGCTTGTTATGTTCAGAATAGAGCATTGGTCAACAAGATACATAACAAAACACCTTATGAGTTACTTTGGGGAAGGAAACCTAATATTGGTTTTCTTAAACCTTTTGGCTGTCATGTAGTTGTGTTGGATACTAGTGATGCCTTAGGTAAATTTAGTGCTAAAGGTGATGAAGGCTATTTCATGGGTTATTCAGTACAGAGTAAGGGATATAGGGTTTACCTTAAGAAGGAAAAACGTATACTTGAGAAAGTACATGTTAGGTTATTAGAGAGTAAACCTAGTGATCCTGAAAGTGGTCCAAATTCGTTGTTTGACTTGGAACCTCTATCTAGGACTTTGAATTATATTCCTGTTACTAATCCAGACATCGTGAAGGTAACTTCAAATGTTGTGGAAGAACCAGTTGTTGATGTTTCAGGTACACAGGTTAATGAAGAGGTTGGATCACAAGCAGACAAGTCATCTCCCATACTTGAGTATGTTACTATTCCCATATGGACAGATGCTTTTGCTGCTGCTGCTGCTGGAAAGGAAAATGGTGGTCCCTAAGTATCACCAGTTAACAACATGCATGGTCCTTCAGGCGCTGCCAAAGGAAAATCTGGCGCTGACAGGATAAATTCAGGCGTTGATGGCTCAAACGTTGACAACACCATTTCAGGCGTGGATGGATCAAACGCTGATAACCTTGGTTCGGGCGCTGACAACTCTTTTGAGCTTATTTTCTCTTCCAATTTTGAACAAGGTGAACCTTCAAGCAGACATGAAGAGGTTCATACAAATATTGATGGAAGAGAGTCTGAAGAAGATATTGGTAACTTGGATGATGAGATTGAAGACGATAGACTTTTTGAGGGAGGAGTTCTCACTTCTACTATGAAGAATCACCCCACTTCTCAAATTATTGGAGATGTGATGTTTCCTGTTCAGACTAGAAGATCTCATTAGAGTCTTGGAGGATTTATTGCCAATATCCACAAGAAGGTTGATACCCGTCTTGTTCAAGCATGTTTGTTTGCTTATTTTCTGTCACAACAGGAACCCAAGAAGATTTTAGATGCTCTCAAAGAACCAAGTTGGGTGGAAGCAATGCAGGATGAGCTTCAACAATTTGCTATTCAGGATGTTTGGGAGCTGGTTGATTGTCCCAGATATGTCAGACCTATTGGGAAAAGATGGGTTCTAAGAAACAAGAAAGATGAAAGAGGCATTGTGGTCAGAAACAAGGCACGTTTAGTGGCTCAAGGATATACACAAGAGGAAGGGATAGACTATGAGGAGGTCTTTGCACCAGTTGCAAGGATTGAGGCTATAAGGATATTTCTAGCCTATGCTTCCTGCATGGGCTTCACTGTCTATCAAATGGATGTGAAGAGTGCTTTTCTGTATGGCACAATTGTTGAGGAGGTGTATGTTATGCAGCCTCCTGGTTTTGAAAATCCAGAGAATCCAGACAAGGTGTATAGAGTCAAGAAAGCTATGTATGGACTTCATCAAGCCCCAAGAGCAAGGTATGGCATAGTGTCCACTTATCTGGTGGAAAATGGTTTCAAAAGGGGCACCATAGACCAGACATTATTTACAAAGAAGGCTTGTAAGAATGTCTTACTTGTTCAGGTTTATGTTGATGATATCATCTTTGGTTCTACCAATACAAAGATGAGTGAAGACTTTTCCAAGCTTATGACAGACAAATTCAAGATGAGTGCAATGGGGGAGATGAACTTCTTTCTAGGGTTACAAGTTCAGCAGAAAGAAGATGGTATCTTCATCTCTTAGGATAAATATGTGGCAGAAATCTTGAAGAAGTTTGGCTTTTCTCCACATGAAAAGAGGGCTACTACTCCTATGGATAGAGAACACCCTTGGGGAAAAGTTGGTGATGGAAAAGATGTGGATGTCAGGCACTATAGATCACTGATTGGTTCATTGATGTATCTCACAGCCTCAAGACCAGACATTATGTTTGATGTGTGTGCATGTGCACGCCATCAAGTGACTCCCAAAGAGTGTCACCTTTATGCTGTCAAGAGAATCTAAAGGTACCTTAGATGTTATCCAGATTTGGGATTGTGGTATCCAAAAGATTCACCATTGGAGCTTACTACATATTCAGACAGTGACTATGGTTGTGATAAATTTGATAGAAAATCCACAACTGGTGGATGTCAGTTTCTTGGGAGTAGGTTGATATCTTGGCAATGCAAGAAACAAACAGTGGTGGCCAATTCTACAACTGAAGAAGAGTATGTAGCTGCAGCTGCTTGTTGTGGACAAGTCTTATGGATTCAGAACCAGCTGTTGGATTATGGGTATAATTTCATGCATACCAAGATTTTTGTTGACAATAACAGCACTTTATGCATTATTAAAAATCCTGTACATCATTCTAAAACAAAACACATAGAAATTAGACATCATTTTATAAGGGATAGTTTTGAAAAGGGTTTAATACAACCAGATAGGATTGACACAGAAGAAAATGTGTTTGATTTATTAACTAAACCTTTTGATACTGGAAGGTTTCAATACTTGGTAACAAGTATTGGAATGATCAATCTCACATAATATATGTTTTGGGGTCTTATTGTAAAAGTATGTACAGGATAATGCATTGTTATTGTTCTTTTTGAGAAGTTAGATTTTCCACTATCTTTTTCTAACGCTTACAAAGGTTACCTTAACGCTGACAAGTGTTATCGTGGCGTTGTCAGCAACAATGTTTATTTTGTGGTTTTTAATCTAAGTGTGCAGGTGGTGTTAGCATTGTACCATTGGATACAGAGTTGCTTATGGATCCTTGGAGAATCATTTAAGCATGTTTTTATTTATGCATGATGGTTGGAATATTTATATTCCTATCTTGACATAAATTTTTATATTCATGCATATTATTGAGCAACATATGTATCATAGTTTAAGGGGAGGTTTTAGGAACCTTTAGGACCTTTGGGTATTCTTATAATACTCTTATCATAATTCTAGATTGTTTCCACAGGTGAGTATGAGTTAGTTTTACTAAATCATGAGGCACTATAGCATGCAAAGTTGATATACTATGCATGCTGCCAAGACATTTTTGGCCTAGAATTTGTTGTGGTCTGTTGGGAGACTTGGGAATGATTTATTATGGGTTTTACCTGGGAGTTACAAGGAATTTTATGAGATAACTTAGTTGTTAAGAGTTTTGGTTAGCAAGGGACACTAGAGGACTGTTATGTCTATCTTGCATAAGAAAGTGAGCATAACTGGACAGTGCTTGCCGCCCTATAATAATTATCAACTTATAGGTTATCTTCACTAGGATAAATTACTTTGTTAAGGTCCTTTTTCATTTTTTATTACTTTTATTTTTGGACGCTGACAAGTATTTTTCCAAGCGTTGTTATGACCAATTTAGACGCTGACATGGCTTTGGCAAACGTTGAAAAGAATATAGCCGTTGGGCGTTGATGGGTTATTTTTGACCGTTGACACTCATTGGGACCTACCCAGTTGTTATTTTTGACGAATTTTGGGGCCGTAATTTTGGGAGCAGATAACTTTTAATTAATGCACAAGGATAACTTATTTTCTTTTCAATATTTTCATCATTATATTTTGAAAATAGTTGCCTAATTTTTTACCAATCCCATGTGCCTATCTCTCCTATATATTTGGCTCCTATTTTTAAACAGGGTATCTCATATTCTTGTCTAACCAAATTTTCTCCTATAATTCATCTTTCTCAATAATTCACAAACAGCTTTCTTCAACAATGGCACCAAAATTTAAACCAAGTGACTTGGTATTGGGATTCAGGAGTCACACACAACATGATTACTTACTTGGACGCTGATGATACTCTATTTCCACAATACACCCAGATGGTGGCGTATTTGAATGCATCTCCTATTAGGTATGCTCTTTCTCATGCTCCTCTCATCTCTATCACTCATATTAAGCAGTTTTGGAACTCTGTCAGTTCCTCAGCAATTAATAATGTGACTACATTATCAGCTATTGTTCATGGGCGTACTTGGGTGGTTACTGAAGCCTTGGTTCGCCAGGCTTTGCATCTTGATGATGCAGATGGTATAACCACCCTTCCCATACATGAAATAGAACAAGGGCTTCGGGCTTTGGGGTATCCTTTCCCTGATGAGGGCACTTTAAACAAATATCATAAACAAGAGTTTCCCCTAGCCTGGAAGTACCTCATACATGTCATCCTACAATGTTTGAGTCCCAAGTGTACCGCACACAATGAAATTAATAGATCAATTGCTAGTGCAATTGTGTGCATTGCAAATGGGCAAAAGTTTAATTATTCTAAAATGATTTTTGATGGCATGTGTAAAAACAAATGGAATAAGATGACTTCGGCTTATCCCAGATTTTTGCAAATGGTTTTTGATGTGCAAAATTACTGCACAAGGGATCATGATGACTTTTATGAGATCCCTGTGCAAAAGAAAGCTATTTTTACCAAGATGAATTCACCCCCTCACCGTGAATTACCCCTCACCCCAGCTATGCTTGCTATTATTGCAGCAGCACAACCCCAACCAGACCCACAACCACAACTTGACCCAATACCAAAACCTTTGTCTTCACCTCAACACATGGAAATTGACCAAGAACCCTTCGACGCTGACACTTTAAATGTTGGCATTGACACAAGTAATCCAAACGTTGAAACCTTTCCTTCACATAACCAAACACCCCTTAACCTTCCCACATCCACCCAATCAACATCATCTTCTACCCCACCACAATATAGGTTGAAAAAACGCCCAAGGACTATTGGAGTGTTCTCCTCTAGTGGTCCTAGCCATGTAGCAGAGAGAACCACCACCACAAGTGTGGTTGGTGCTATGGATGAGGCTGGGACTATTGGTTCTGGCTTAGATGCAGGCCAAGACAGTCCTAACATCTTTAAGACCTCATCCATTCCCCATGAATCTAACTTGGGAGGTCAAATACCCATTTTAGAGGAGGGCAGATTGGAACCATACACATTGTTGGAATTGACGGCTGTCTGAATTAGCTTGCAAAAGCAAAATGCAGACTTGGTACAAATTGTTAGCACACAAGGCCTTGAACTCAAGCAATTGAGGGAGAGGATTGTCATTTTGGAGAATGCTAGCACTAGACGTGGAATGGAGGAATCTTCCAAAGGGGAGGATGAGCAGATTAATGTGAGTGATAAAGGCTCACATGATGGAGAATCTTTAGGTATTGTTAAGGCCCTAACTGAATTGAAGAAGCAACCAGGTTTTGATAGATCTCTGGTAACTCCTAAAAATTTAAACTTGTCTTTTACAGCTATGTTGGAGCAATTTACAAGAGACGCTGAGACAAGTAAGTTGGGCGTTGACAATCAAAATTTGAACGCTGACACACCAAGCGCTGACAAGAGTAATTTGGGCGCTGACACAAGGAATTTAAGCGTTGACAGACCTGCAGATATGGTTGATGTATTCCAGTCATCTGCTATCATCAAATAAGTGTCTTCACAGGTATTACCATCATCCTTACGCATCATTGATCCGTTAGATAAGGGTAAAAGAATCATGGTAGAAGTAGAAGTTCCAAAGGATGCAGCACATGTAGAGTTTGATTCTAGGTTGGCTGCACAACTTGTGGAACAAGAGATGAAGAAGGTTGGTGAGTCACTATTTGTTGTCACTTCAGAGGAACAAGAAGGAAGTGATGAAGAAAGTTCAGATTCAAGTGTGATGATAATTGAACAACCAGAAAGACTTGAATATGGTGATGACTTGGCAAGGGAGAAGCTTAGAGAGTTGAAATTTCAAGTAGACTTTGATATGCCAGAAGTAGTTTAGATGTACCATGCTTGGGAGAATAGGATTATGGAGAATCCTGATTTGACAATTTCAGTCCAGATTTGGGGTTTGGAGATTCTTCTAAGAGTTCAAAATGACTGCAAGGTAATTCTAAAACATAAGGCTAGCAATATTTTCTCACTGCTGAAAAAGGATAGAAGAGAGCTCTACTACATGTTACTCAGATATCATGGAACTGGATGGACCTTCAAGAAATTGCAGGGATTATCTTTTCAAAAATTGGAGTACAAGGCTTATCCCATTTGGGCAAAAGTGTAGGAAATGAACACTCTAAGACTTCTTTCAGATGAAAGGAAAGAAGAACTTGCAGAAGAGATGGAGATTCAGAAGGAAATGATTGTTCCAAGGCCTGTGAAGAAGGGAGTTCCACTTGAGTTCCCTAAAGATATGGATAAATTGAATCCCAGTGAAGCTGCTATAAAAAGGAGCATCAAGCTCTCACCCATGGAAGCTTCAGATATGGTACAAGTGTTACCTCTTGATGCCAGAAACCCTATCATAAGCTATGAAGAAGATGCAAGTGGGTTTTGGAAGATTGGCAGGTATGGGAAAGAGGTACACACATTTACTACTCTTGTGTCTCTCTTTGCAAGTGTGGATAGAGAAGACTTGGTAGACCTTTGGAGGTTGTTGGAGGCCAAGTATGAGACTGAAGCTCCTACTTCAGTCAATGGAATAAAACTTTGGTCAACATTCAAGAGAATGTGTGGACCAAGAGAAGAAGATCCTACTGTTTGGAAGGATCTTGAGGATGATATCAGTGGTCTTCAATGGCGTTTGTATTCAGCTGCTGGTGTGTACTACTTGAGCTCTACAAAGTTTGTTGAGTATCTTCTTGTAGATGGTCAGTATCCCATGTCCAAAGAAGTTTTGGAAAAGATGAAGACAACACAGCTGGAGATTGACTATTCAAGTGACGTGGCCAAAGATTTGATTAGGCATGTTTATTACCAATATGATAAGATTTGTAAGATTTTCCTCCTAGTTCTTAATTTTTATTCAGAAACTTGATTACTAGAGTAGATATCAAGTTTAGGGGAGGATTGTTGGGAATAAAATGTAGCCAGTCCACTTGAGCGCTGACAGGAGGAAAACAAGCTTTGATAAGAAGAAAACAAACGCTGACAGATCAAGCGTTGACAGAAAGAAGTCAAGCGTTGATAGGTTGAAGACAAGCACTGATAGAAAGATATGGCCTACGCGTATTTTGTTTCTAGTTTGTTTCTAGTAAAGATAGGATCAACATTGTATTTTCTATAATTATCTTTACCTAGAATAGTTGATACGTAGACTCTTGTACAAGGCTTCTTATGTCTATAAAAGAAGACCTTTAGGTTATGTTTCATAATAAGTTTTCATACGTTAAACACTTTCATTGTAAGCAAGTACGTTATTATCAATCAAGTGAAAGTTTGTTTTACATCTGTTTGTGTTCTTGTTTAAGTGTTAATTCCGCATAACACTTAAATTGTTTCATACATAAACAAAGTTTCTCTACGTGTATAACTTGATCTAATCTCGTTTACACAAGCTAAATCGATCTAAGTTTGGGATCAAAAGAAATCCTCTAGTTGAAACAAGTTTTGACAAGTAGGCAGTGAGATGGTTTAGCACATCAGTTGGCTTATCATTTGGAGTAAAGATCGGTGCTTCAATTGGTGGAAGCTCATTGGAGTAGAAGGCTTGTGCTGGTTGTGCTTCAATTGGAAAATATCCATGTTGAGGAGTGTAGCCCATTGGAGAGGTGATGGCATGTAAGGGTGATGCCTGATGTGCTGGTTGCTGTGGAAAAGACTTTTGATGAACACTTTGTTGAAATGCTTGTTGTGGCATCATTCGTGGTTGATAAGGTGGTTGTTGTGGTTGTTGATAGGTGTGTGGTGGTGGCTGCTGCAAGTATCATGGTTGTTGATAAGTGAAAGCCATGTTTTGTTGGGGAGTCATTTGTTGAGAAGCATACATGGCAAGTGGATCACGAACTTGAGGTGTAGACAACCGAGCCTCGATCACATGTCTTTTTTTTTTTAAGAAAAGCTTGAAGTTGATCCACATTGGTTTGATGCAAATCCTTAGCGAATTTAACAGCTGTCACGTACTTGCTCCATTCTGAAGGAAGAGTGTTAAAATACTTGGTGTTCAATTGAAACGTAATAATTGTCATGCCATAGATATTGAGCTCATTCAACAATAGGGTAAATCTAAAATAGTAATCATTGAGAGTCTCCCTGGGAACATAGGCAAACTTATGAAATGTATCATAAAGCTTACGCTCTCGTTCTTGTTTAGTTAACGAGGTGCCTTGCATTAGAATACGAATTCTATCCCATAACTCTTTGGCAACCTTATATTTACTGACGAGTTTGTAGACATCTGGAGGAAGGGCTTGGAGAATGATGTTTGTAGCTTGTTTATCACACTTGTCTTGTATCTTAGCATCTCCAGTTAATTCACCCGTAGTGCGAGGACGAGTAACAGCACCTTCCGTCACAGTACCATATACCAATGGTCCATTGATCACCGATGCCCAAATGAGATGTCCATTTTCTTTGTTCAACATATAAAGTTCCATTCGGGAAGCCCAATCCTCATACATAGTCTTCACCAACATTGGTGGACGATTATCCGTACCCGAGAGGATGGACTTATCCGTTAGAGATGTGTACTCCATTTCGATAATTTAAGATTTACAAATGGTGATCGGGCAATGAGAGAATTTAAATGTATTTGTTGTTGTGTGTTGATGCCGAGAAATAATGTTGAAATCCCCTAAATTATGTTCTCGATAAACCAAAAATTCCAAGTCAAAATTGCACACGATTTAAAAATTTTCAAAAACACGTTTTTGAAAAATGTTGGATCGCAATTCTTGATCGCAAGTGGGGATCGTAACCTTTGATCGCAATGGGGATCGTAGCCTCTGGATTGTACTCGGATCGCAGTCACTAGACCGTACTCGGATCGCAGTCACTAGATTGTACTCAGATCGCAGTCACTTGATCGTACTCGGATCGCAGTCACTAGATCGTACTCAGATCGCAGTCACTAGATCGCACTCCTTGATCGGGACGCTAGATTGTAGTCAGTGATCGCAAAGGTTGATCGTGGCTTGTGATCGCAACAGTTGATCGTGGCCTGTGATCGCAACGGTTGATCACACTCCTCGATCGTACTAGTGATTGTACTGGTGATCGTACTGGTGATCGTACTAGTGATCGTACTATTGATCGTAACGGTTGATCGTATTGGTGATCGCACTCTATGATCGTGACCTTGATCGTAGTAGTGGATCGCAGTTACTAGATCGTAGTCTTGGATCGTAACAAGCGATCGTATTATGTGATCGTGATATTGGATCGCAACTAGAAACCCCAGGTTTATGCGATCACAATACACAGATCGTACTATGGAATCAAACTTACCACTTTTCTCGAATAGGACTAAAACACAACAAATTCGAGATTCTAAGCCTAAAAATGAATCAAACACCAAAAAAAATTGTGTTTTTAACCAAAGAAACAATACCAAATCACTACAACAAGTAAGTAGATGAAGTATATCAAGATTAAACCATAAAAACACAAAAAAATTGGTACGTATGATTTTGGATCAAACAAAGGCGTATGAATCAAGAACACAAACACATAAACTAAACAATCATCCCATGGCTCTTGATACCATTTGTAGGATATTGTAAATCTAGCTTATGTTTAGAGAGAGAAAGATATAGAAACTTGGTGGATTTCACACACTTCTAGAGAGAAATGAAAGAACTATGTGTAATTTGAAAATGAAACCACACCCTCTCCATCTAAGGAGATGGTTTATATACCCAAGCCCATAAGATGGGCTTGGGCTTAAAAGTTGGGTCGGCCTACACAAGTTGTAGGCTTGGCTTAGCCTTGTTTACATAGTATTAGTAAAACTAAACTACGAGCTATAACTTAGAATATTATTGGAGTGACCGATCCTTTCTAATACGTAAAACGTATTTCCAAAAATAATTATCCAAATACGCAAGAAATCGCACCTTAATAGTGGGTGTACCGGTCATTATTAAGTGAATCGAATTCAAACAAAAGTCAAAGGAAAAATAGATAATACTCTTAATTGATTTAATCTCAATAAATACAAACTATAAGGTGGGTATAAGGCGGTTGTGTTTCACGACCTAAGGAAAAAAGGCTCTTAAGTGCTTCGCGGCCGCCTCGTTTTCTCCGCTCGCTTGTGCGTATTTTGAAACTGACGATTAATTAGGGTTTTGCCAACTCAAGTATTATTAATCTAATTTTGTGAGTTTAAATTATTGAACCCTCGAAACGTTTTGGCGTTCCGCCAACGTTTCAAAATCGAACGAAGGTTTTTAGTTCACGTAATTGCCTACTCCTCTTGGATTCATTAATCAAGACATTTGATTAGTGGATAGTTTTTGTAGATTAATTTCTACGTAATACATGAAAAATTCCAAAAAAAATTAAAAAACCAAAAACACAAAAAGAATCTTCTACTTTCCCTCTATTTTCGTAATTCTCTTCTTTAACCCTCTTATTTTAATTCTTCATGGATTTTTACGACTATTGGGTAGTGTGTGGGAGATCGTTGAATGGTTTTCAATCATGTCAATGGTGTTCATGCGAGCGGTGCGGAATGGATCTCCACAATTCACAATTTGGACATTGTCCATCTTATAATTCAGTCAATTCGTACTTCACCTCTAATGAAATTGTCTCCTACTATTGCATATATTGCGGAAGCACTTCCCATTGGCACATTTTTGTGTCCAATTTAATACACAAATCGTCACAACCACGAACCGAATCCCAATTTTGTTGACCAATCTTCATAATACCCACTGTCATGTAAGTATTGTGGAAACGAACCTCACTATGGGTATGATTGTCAACTGACGAATCAAAATACGTCTTTAGACAATCAATTTTCCGGTTTTGATGAATCACGCGATATGAGTTACAATTACA
The DNA here is from genome assembly GCA_025667525.1 of Glebionis coronaria. Classification (NCBI taxonomy): domain Eukaryota; kingdom Viridiplantae; phylum Streptophyta; class Magnoliopsida; order Asterales; family Asteraceae; genus Glebionis; species Glebionis coronaria. Next base: position 346,707,888 of record CM046879.1, read on the forward strand.
ACAATGGGGATTGTTATCCATACGACGAACCGAATTTTCTCAAAAATCCCGTTGGGACAATTGTGGGGGGTCTCACGATACTTTTTCATGCCAACCGATGAATCATTATGAGCCCGACCCATGCTATAATTCCGGTTTTAACCAATCACCTCCACAACATGTTTTCGATGATGATCTCGGTTCTAGCCGCATCGATGAGTGTTCTAGTCGTGTCGACGAAAGTTCTAATCGCTTCAATGAACGACTTGATCTGCTCTTTCAACTAATTATGGAAAGAAAAAATACCCCAATTGTTGAAGAAGTTGAAAAGAGCATCGAAGATAAGGAAATGAGGGCGTCAACGAACGAGGTTTTTGAAAATGTTTTCGAAAATAAACAACAAGAAAATCTTAGCATACGTAGGAACGATGAATATTAAACCTTTGGAAGCTAATTTTCCTAATGAAGATGAAATTATCGAGGATTTTCTAAATCAATCACCAAATTTTAATGAAGAAATTCCGTTAAGAGATTCTAAAAAAGAAGAAATTGATAAGGTTTTAAGGAAAATCGTTGACCCCTCAGTTTTTAAATATGATCGAAATTTAATTTCGGAGGGACGCGTTAGTGCTATTTCTATGTCTTTTGAAAACCCGCTTACAATCCCTCCAAAGGACCAATTTGAGACCGGCAAGGCTACAACGTCTCGTGACGAGCCTTTTACTCCTAATCTCACACCGTGTGAGATTGTGGATTTATCATGTGAGAAGTCCGCTGATGGACTTGCTCACATTGATACGTTTTTTACGCCGATGTCGAACCACTAAGGCAAAATCTTCAAATGAAGAGCCTTTCACTCCTATACTCACTACGGAACCTGATGCCTCTCTAAGTATGGGGGAGACGAATCTTAGCACTAATCCTAGTGTCGAGATCCCTAGTCTAATCCAAAGTGAGCCTACTGTTATGAGTTAAGTGATTTTGCTCTCAATGAATTTTTTCAAGAAGATTCGAACGAGGGAAATTAAAATAGTGAGTGTGATTCTATTCCATGTGATGATGTCTCTCCCAATGACACTTCGGGGAGAGAATCGATGACTTTTTCAAAACTCCTTTTTGATGGCGAAGATTTTTACACTAGTGATGACGAGTCACTAATCGACGAGGACGTTCAAGCTAACGATTTTAAAATCTTTTCGAACCCTTTATTCAAATTTGATGACGAGCTCATTTTTGGTGACGTAAATCCTCTCTTTGATGAGACATTCGAGGACATCGAGAGTGAGGATTCTAAGGATCCTAAACTCGATGAGCCGGATTTGCTAGTCACCCACCCGAAGTCTCATGAGGTTGAGACTTCTCTTTCTACTCATGATGTTTCCATTCTAGAGGGGTTCACCGATGGGTTGCCTCTCGATGAGAACGAGGATTTTAGTGAGGCTTTTGCCTTCGATCCGGGGGGAGACTTTGAAACTCCTGATTTGAGTAATTCTCTTTCGATTTTACCTTCATTTCAAAGTGAACCAAACCACCTCTCGGATATGATGAGTTTACCTACGTTGTAAGGAGTTTTCTTTCTTACAAGATGTATCCTCCAGCTTTGCGTATTTTATTTTCCACCAAATGTGAGGATACGATCTTTGACCCTGGTATAAAGGCTTTGCCTTTATTATCGGTTTCTTTGGGCTTTGTGCTTTTCTTGTAAGACACGACTTGACCAAAACCATGATAATCCCTAAATGATCACATTTATGGGGATTCGAGTCGAGATTTTGACTCGGTTATCAAAAACAAGGTGCCTCGTGGGGGATTCTCATGCTTATCCTTGTAAATACTTTTATTTTTACTTAACCTAATAAGGGGATTTGTACCCTTTCAACTTGTTGTTTTCGTGGTTGTTTGTGATTGTGTAATCTAGGTCATTATCATCACGATTGAAGCATCTCGTGTTTGTTTTACTCGAGCTTCGATCGTTTGCTATGAAGATTTTCCGATATCCGATGATATATTCTTTATTGTTCTAACAATAGGTCTTTTACCACACTTCATAAACGGCTTAAGATTTTATTGTTAATTACCCTTTCCATGCTAGATTAAGCATTCGACTTTTCGTATCTAGTATGGGGTGTTTCACCCTTAGACTCGAAACATTGAGGATAATGTTTAACTTTAGTATGGGGGTGAATAGATACTTGCCTTGCTAAACCTTCATGCTTTCCAAATTTTATCTTTTTTTATCGTTTTGTTGCAAATAAGGCTAAAATGGCCAAATTTTAAAATTTTCTCATGTTTTCATAAGTGTTTAAGACACGAATGTAGATTTTCCGATGGAGAGAATAAGAGTATTTTGACTTGACCGTGCGTGTTGAGAACTTATCTTCGATTACATAACTTTATATTAGGCTAAATCTCTTAAATGAGGACGAGAAATGAGAGAGTTAATTATAAGTTACTATGCTAAATGTAGAATACGTGTATTCTTTCAAAAACTCATGTGTCATAATTATTTGCTTATTATCCCCTCGCTTGTATATATTTAATTGTTAATAAATATTGACTTAGCGGTTTAGTCTCTATTGTTGGTTTCTAATTAATCCTAATAGCTTCCATGTAATAAAATTTGGAAAATATTTGAGAATCGCCAGCGTTACGGTTTTGAAGTATTGGCAACCCGAATAATCAATAGTTTGACCCAATAATAATTTTAAGCACCTCTTCACCTAAATCAAGCAAAAATTCAAAGCTCACAAGGCCGAAAAATCTATGCAAAATTCAAAGTGAATTTCTTAAATCTTGAAGCTTTAAAGATCCAAAAATCGCCTTAGCGTGAGGATATACGTCAAGTCATAATAAACACCTCATGGTGAGGTTAAATAAAAGACAAGGGCGAGACCAAATCCACAATAAACACTTCATGGCGAAGTTAAATAAATGGTGGCGGTAAACTAATTGCAAATTGGTAATAAGTCTCATGTTCAAAACCGTTGTAAAACCGTGTTTATTGGTCCTTTTTGTTGACATAATTTTTTGACATCGTTGTCTATTAGGAGAGGTTCTTAATTCAATGATTTTGGTTACACCGTTTCGTTTCTATTTTTGGACCTTAATCTCTATTTATGCATAAATCGAAAATATATCATCATGATCATTCAAGACAAAAATAAAATATAAGAGATACCAATTAGGAATAAGCGAGTCTAAGTACGTGATTAGAGCATATGAGTAGTGTTAGCATTACTAACTTATAATGACAATGATCTCGTTAGACGCTTAGCATGGAATTGGGTGAAAATCGAGGACGACAAACTTATCTCTATGAGGCATTCACGTGTTCTTATTCTATGAACCTAAAAGTCCCATTTTGCAATGAAAATCCTACATTATGTCTATAACACACATAGTAGTAGTTTAGTAAGTTTACGCTTCATTAAAAGTCGTTAAAAATGACTTTTGGAAATGCTACGATACTTTATTCTAGCATTGCATGAGGGTACGGGAATGGTTTAGTATGGGGGAGTGATGAGACCGTAATTATACATGGTCTCATCATGCAAATCGGGCTTAAAACGCTTAATTATATTATAAAATACCGGAAAATATACTTGTATTCGTTTATTGTGTATTTTAGGTATGAATATCGAGAAAAAGACAAAAATATCACAAGAAACAAAGAAAAACGAACACATTTAAACAAAGCCGCACAATGAACCGGACCCGATTGTTGATTTTTCAAGAAACTCCCTCAAGTTTGAAGATTGTACAAGTTTGGTCCTTGAATAATTGAACACTTGTCCCTTTTGGCCCTTGTAAACCTCAAAAATTACTAAGGAGTCCTTAAATTTTCAAGTAGTTACATTATTGGCCCTTGAAGAATCTCCAAATTGCTAATATAGTCCTTATTCTATGATTGCTAATATTTGGAGGACTAAATTGTCAATACCCTAAAGATGTCATAAAGGAGAAAAGCCCTAATTTTGTTTGGAAAGTATGAAGAAGTGAAGTGACTAATTGCTATAACTTTGGCGGGTTAAACTGACAAACCCATAAACTTCCCCCACCACTCCCCCTCTGCCACGTCACCTTAAACCCACCCATAACCAATTATCCAAACCCGGTTTGCCAGCTTAAACTCTACCTACCACTTCCTCATTAAATTAATAAAACTTTTTTAAATTATATTAATTTAATGTAATTGCGCCTAACATATTCACTAATCATAAACCAGATCAAAAACCCTCTTCATAAGAACATAAACCCTAAATTGGGTTTAACCTTATTCTTTGGTAATCACATTCAATCTTTTTCAGATATGAGATTAAGGGTATATTGTAGGATATGTAAATCTTGCTTATGTTTTAGAGAGAGAAAGAGATAGAGAGATGGTGGATTTCACACAATTCTAGAGAGAGAAAATAAGAAGAACTATGTGTAAAAATTGTAACACCCCCAATTTCACAAGGCAGTGGAATATCAACATTGGGTGTTACTTCATAGCACATCACAAACAGTCATAGAAAACGACCTCAAAAGAGACGTTTTATAAAATAAACCATTCGACAAAATCAGAGTTCAATAAAAAGAGGTCCCACGAGTTTATACAAACCTTAAGAAATAATAAAGATTTGTCAAATGTATCGAATGGAAATTGTTTGTTTTGCCTTTACTTTATCCCGCACGGCTCCATGCTCCAGCTGATCATAAACCTATACACCTGAGAATACATGCTAAACAATCAACACAACGGTTGAGTGAATTCATAGGTTTTTAATAAACAATAATGGGTTTGAAATAAACCATAAAGCTTTTGAACACAAGAATCTCATCCATTGGCGATATTGCAACACATACAATACCTATATTCCACACTATTACGCTAAGCTCATGACACCGATGCCTTAATCAATAAGTTTGCCCTAGTCAGGTATCTTGCCAAATACCCCATACTTCACGTACAACACACCCAGCTGAGCCTCCAACTTACAGGTGCGACCTGTCTGGGTGGGGGTCATCATTCCCAATGGATCCATTCGTCTGTACGAGCGCCTACCCATCATAGGTAGTTAACGGTTCACGATTTATAGGGAATTTTCACTGGCAATAAGCAACTTAGCCTTACTAATAGTGGCTCATTACCTATACAATCAACGCTTGTGTTCATTTTCCAAAAGCATTTAATCAAACTTATTTACATTTATTAACAACAGCTTGTATTCGTTCAAAGCATATATTCCAACAACGAATGTTTATTCACAATCATGTATCCTTTCAAAAGGATACAACACGTATGCTTATTTACCAAGAGCATGTATTCCCCCTCGCGGGTTTATAAACATATATAAAACAGTAAAAGCGAGGCTATGAACTCACCTGATATAGCTATTACACGTAGATCAAGGAACAAACGTCCAACAGTCGATACACGACTTCACGAGATATAAATCGCTCATTGATCGAGAACGAGATGCCCAACGGTCGACATATAACCGAACGAGACCTAATATGATGAGACGCATCTTAGGCTCGAGACGAGTAATAAATCATACATAAGTCGAACACAAATGTAAATAGTTCACTTTAGTAAGTTTGGACATTATATAAGTTTTATAAACTTTTTATAAAACCTTTGATAACAATTTATCGTAAATTATCCCATTATGAAAATTAATCTCATTAAAGCCCATTAGTGGCCCATTACACATTTATATAACCTAAGTCCGTTTCAAACTAAGTATTGATCTCTAAATACATTATTAACCTCAGGTCCAATAATGGCCCAATAGCTATTACAAGTGTATGTTGGGCTTCTATGGCCCAAGTCCACTTTATATGGATTACAGGTTCTAAAACGCCTAAAAATGATGTCGACTTAATATTTTTCGATGGTAGAGTCTCGGGTCACATAATAATCAGTATATAAATGAGTCCATGCTTTCCGTTAAGTGGGTCATACCACTTCGTTTTTTTTTTATTAAAATCAACACGTTTTACAATAATTCAATATGATCAAATTCTTACAATTTACCGACATGTCTCATAGATTAGATCGTTTCTCTTAAACCATAAATAATATAGATGAGCTATTTTTACCAAAGCATTATTAACTTATTTTGTTTACTTATTATAAGTTCAATTTTCCCTAATTAATATTTATCATAGCTCATTTACCCATTTTATCACTTAGGAGAGTTGGCTGTTTTTTTCTGCCAATCTCGTTCTCACCGTTTCGGCCGCCATTTCCAAACCGTAAGGAACTGGTAGACTATCCAATTGATTCTAGTTCTTCATAAATTTATCTACAACCCATAGTTTTACCTTTTCCGATGATTCTGGGTTCTAAAATGAGTTTTCAGTCTGATCATTCAGCATGTTCAGAATCGACGCTTTTTACAGTTTTGGCTATATCTAATTCATCGGGTATCGTCACGAGACGAGACACCCGGCCAAATCGCCACAAAACACATGGCTATCTACCTATATTTATAACCAAGTCTCAAGAGCTACTTAGTTTACTCAGATAACACGTTTTTCAACTGATTACAAAACAACCCTATTTAATTTGATATAACATGATCTTAAGTTATTTTCTTGCATTTTTGTTTAAGTACAATGTCCAACCTTGCAAAATAATCTATATCACATACAAATACATAGATATTTACAGAAATTGAAACATGTATGGTTATTGTTAAATGATATAAAAATGAAGATAGAAAATAAATAAAATGAACTCTTACAAGGGTGGTGAATAACAAATAAGATGATCAAGACTTCAATCCTCAATTGAAGATTAATAATCAGCTCAAATTTTATTACACATCTATTCTTGTAATACTTCTACAACTTCAGCCCAAGGTATCCATAAATCAAGAGATTCATGATTTTGAAGCGAGTTAAACTCCATACGAAAACTAGTGAAACACACTTTTAATGATAGTTCAAGATTGATAGAAATTTTGGATCATGGTGTTATAATAGTTGTTGATTGGTTCGGCAAACAATGAAAGAAATATAGGATACGTTTCTTTATCTTTTGGAATGATAAGAGACTAGTACGTTTATTAGTGAAGTGGCACTAGTTTCAAAATGAAACCAATGTAAGGATATTGAAATGTGTTGTCTATATGTATGATAGACACGTATTGAAGACAAATTGCCATCATACGTTCTAATTAGTAAGTGTGGTGGCATTTTATATAATTCTTTTCTCATAATTTGTTAAAACGGGTATTATTAAAGCTCGATATTTTAAAAGTTACGCGATTTGAAAGATACGCGTTAGACACGAAAAATAAACGCTCAATATATAATAAAAACATCAACGTTTGGAGAACATTTATATTTGGATATATAAATGAGGGCTTATAATTTAATAAATTTAACGCGTCGAATAAACGAATGACGTCTAAAGGCTTAATGTAAATTAGGAAGAATGCTCATAAAATGAAAAACTAAAATAACGACAATAGAAAATATTTCTCTATCATAACGAAAATGTTCACGGTCGATGACGGACATAAACTTTGTCGATAAATAATAAATAAAATGTATTAGATACGTTAAAGTCTTAACCTCGCCGATTAGCCGAGAAATCAATATTATTCATCGAACGAACATGAAAAGTAAAAGTCGAGTAATAAATATTGATCAGAATACTAGAAATAAGATTAGATCTCGGTCTAAATGTTGATTTTAAAGTTCGGGTTATTACATCATCTACCCCTTTAGGAAGCGATGTCCCAGCGCTTAGTTCGTCTCAATAGTCTTCGGTAAAAGGGCGAAGAGGTGAGAGATAGACAAGTCGTCGATGAGGTTTCCAATGTAGGTTGGATGAACAAAAGTAAAAGCAATGAGTATACATAACAGACACAATCGAACGGTTTGAATATACCTTCAATCCTTATAAGCAAAGAATAATATATAACTCGAACGAAAAGATATTGGAATCAAAAATTAACATGTTGTTAATTTTTGTAAGCGCTACAAGGTATATTACTACTAGCTTATCAAACTTGTGGCGGTTGATATAAGTTTAAAAAAAATCCACATGACAAGTGAAAAGTTGAAACAAGTAGGCGCATTTGAAAAATCTTCAATACGAGAATCAATTCAAAACTATCGATGATCACATCGATCAAATCGAAACACATATGGTCCACGAGTTTCATAAAAAAAATTACATCATAAAAGAAAACCGTATGGATCACACATAACTCCATCGAAAACGGTATAAAATATTCACGACGAGGCAATTATTACGAGTCACACAAAATCATCTAGTTGCATGATCTCAAACATGCAAACCTATTTCTACATGACCATATTTGTCGACACAGAAATCGATCGGTGTATTCAATACACTATCGACGGAACTACAATCCAAATCAAATACAAAAGCCATCACTAGGCACATATAATCACATTACGACATGCTTGCAAAATGCCATGCCAGATCAAATAAGTTCAATCAAGTTAAACCATGCTTGCTAAGTAGTCAAGCCATGATAAATAAGAATATTTGATAGGATTTTCAGATAATTCCAGTCAAAGGAAAGTTTGTAAGTTAAAGGATGTTCACGATCTTGATTGCATAGCTGCATATAGAACAATATTTTTGTCATCAGAGGGTGCTCACACACGGATCGATACCCAGATGACATTGCATGGTGCTCACAAACGGATCCATACCCAAAAGATATTATAGGGTGCTCACAAACGGATCCATACCCAAAATATTTTCTCGTTATGTTTGGAAAATTCTTCGATGAACCATCCATAATAATAAGAAAGAATCTCAAGATCTTTTCATTCACTATGAGTTGTGTTGATAAGTTAATCCTCAGTCAATCCACAAGTACACAACTAGTGTCGATTAAACAAGTCATCTTTTCTCGAAACAGGTAATGGTTCTTAACGATTAGCTTATAATACTTGCGATAGTTAGGACACAATAGAAGTGGTCCATAGAAACAAATTATAACTCGAGAGAAGACTAAAAGGGTTACTCGTACATAGACGATAATCAATAATAACCATAAGGACGATCGTAATGAACGAATCATACCAACAAAACACGAGTCGAAGAAATACATCCGTATACAAAATAATCACAAACCAACTCAGGCACACTTGAGCCCACTCATTTATAATTCGTTGTTTACATCCAAAGGCGTCCCAATCCATGTAAACAAGAATTATAAATTTATGGTTCGGGAACTTATAACTTTCTTGTTCAAATAAAAAGGCGTCCCAATTTATTTCAACAAGACGATTATAAATCATCCTACTCAGTAATACCGTCACAAAACACGATATCATAACCAATTTAAATGCCAAGAAAAGTACAGGGTGTCAAACTTACTCCATGATTTCTGTATTCAAACGTCCCATTCCATCTGAATAAAGAAACCATCGACAATCTAAGGTCCAGTGGTTTAAAACTTTCTTATTCAAATGTCCCAACCCATTTCAATAAGAGAACCTTAAAAGACACATAGTTGTGCGATTTAAAATCTCTATATTTAAATGTCCTATTCCATTTAAATACAAATTTTTAAGTTGCTCAACTAATGACTACTATGAGCATATCTTTGTTGTACCCAAATTATATATAGTTGATTGGGTATATATATATTTTAGGTCCAACATTGGCATCCTCCTTTTCGCCACAAAACGTAATCAAACACAATTAAATTAAACGTTATATTACGTAGAAGATTTCTCCTTGAAGAAATGATTCTTCAAAGTCATAAGGAGTACATAAATTTAATATTATGTTTATCAATTATGTTTCAAAAGGAGATATCCTAAAATGGCACATCACGATGCGATGACAACAATCGAGCTTAAATTAGTCGATATGCGATATATTATGAAATAATATATATGTACTCAATATATAAAACGAGTTCCATACTCGCATTTGGAGAATAATTTAATTATCGAAAAAGGTGATTGGCGGCGAGGCCAAACTCTCTATAAAACCGTATCATAAAATGTACGATAATCACGCAAGGATCATTGCTTCATGTGCAATACCCTTAAATACCATAGTATATACATTCATATACATACAACCATGTATACATATCACAACCAAGCATTGGTTTCTAGGAGCCATGAGCGCGTGGATACTTTGTAAGGCAATCAAACAATTTTACAAAAGAACAGTTATAGTCTAGGTTTAAAAAATGACCTAGTTCGCTATAACTAGTGCTCTGATACCAATCTGTAACACCCCCAATTTCACAAGGCAGCGGAATATCAACATTGGGTGTTACTTCATAGCACATCACACACAGTCATAGAAAACGACCTCAAAAGAGACGTTTTATAAAATAAACCATTCGACAAAATCAGAGTTCAATAAAAAGAGGTCCCACGAGTTTATACAAACCTTAAGAAATAATAAAGATTTGTCAAATGTATCGAATGGAAATTGTTTGTTTTGCCTTTACTTTATCCGGCACGGCTCCATGCTCCAGCTGATCATAAACCTATACACCTGAGAATACATGCTAAACAATCAACACAACGGTTGAGTGAATTCATAGGTTTTTAATAAACAATAATGGGTTTGAAATAAACCATAAAGCTTTTGAACACAAGAATCTCATCCATTGGCGATATTGCAACACATACAATACCTATATTCCACACTATTACGCTAAGCTCATGACACCGATGCCTTAATCAATAAGTTTTCCCTAGTCAGGTATCTTGCCAAATACCCCATACTTCACGTACAAGACACCCAGCTGAGCCTCCAACTCACAGGTGCGACCTGCCTGGGTGGGGGTCACCATTCCCAATGGATCCATTCGTCTGTACGAGCGCCTACCCATCATAGGTAGTTAACGGTTCACGATTTATAGGGACTTTTCACTTGCAATAAGCAACTTAGCCTTACTAATAGTGGCTCATTACCTATACAATCAACGCTTGTGTTCATTTTCCAAAAGCATTCAATCAAACTTATTTACATTTATTAACAACAGCTTGTATTCGTTCAAAGCATATATTCCAACAACGAATGTTTATTCACAATCATGTATCCTTTCAAAAGGATACAACACGTATGCTTATTTACCAAGAGCATGTATTCCCCCTCGCGGGTTTATAAACATATATAAAACAGTAAAAGCGAGGCTATGAACTCACCTGATATAGTTATTACACGTAGATCAAGGAACAAACGTCCAACAGTCGATACACAACTTCACGAGATATAAATCGCTCATTGATCGAGAACGAGATGCCCAACGGTCGACATATAACCGAACGAGACCTAATATGATGAGACGCATCTTAGGCTCGAGACGAGTAATAAATCATACATAAGTCGAACACAAATGTAAATAGTTCACTTTAGTAAGTTTGGACATTATATAAGTTTTATAAACTTTTTATAAAACCTTTGATAACAATTTATCGTAAATTATCCCATTATGAAAATTAATCCCATTAAAGCCCATTAGTGGCCCATTACACATTTATATAACCTAAGTCCGTTTCAAACTAAGTATTGATCTCGAAATACATTATTAACCTCAGGTCCAATAATGGCCCAATAGCTATTACAAGTGTATGTTGGGCTTCTATGGCCCAAGTCCACTTTATATGGATTACAGGTTCTAAAACGCCTAAAAATGATGTCGACTTAATATTTTTCGATGGTAGAGTCTCGGGTCACATAATAATCAGTATATAAATGAGTCCATGCTTTCCGTTAAGTGGGTCATACCACTTCGTTTTTTTTATTAAAATCAACACGTTTTACAATAATTCAATATGATCAAATTCTTACAATTTACCGACATGCCTCATAGATTAGATCGTTTCTCTTAAACCATAAATAATATAGATGAGCTATTTTTACCAAAACATTATTAACTTATTTTTTTTACTTATTATAAGTTCAATTTTCCCTAATTAATATTTATCATAGCTCATTTACCCATTTTATCACTTAGGAGAGTTGGCTGTTTTTTTCTGTCAATCTCGTTCTCACCTTTTCGGCCGCCATTTCCAAACCGTAAGGAACTGGTAGACTATCCAATTGATTCTAGTTCTTCATAAATTTATCTACAACCCATAGTTTTATCTTTTCCGATGATTCTGGGTTCTAAAATGAGTTTTCAGTCTGATCATTCAGCATGTTCAGAATCGACGCTTTTTACAGTTTTGGTTATATCTAATTCATCGGGTATCGTCACGAGACGAGACACCCGGCCAAATTGCCACAAAACACATGGCTATCTACCTATATTTATAACCAAGTCTCAAGAGCTACTTAGTTTACTCAGATAACACGTTTTTCAACTGATTACAAAACAGCCCTATTTAATTTGATATAACATGATCTTAAGTTATTTTCTTGCATTTTTGTTTAAGTACAATGTCCAACCTTGCAAAATAATCTATATCACATACAAATACATAGATATTTACAGAAATTGCAACATGTATGGTTATTGTTAAATGATATAAAAATGAAGATAGAAAATAAATAAAATGAACTCTTACAAGGGTGGTGAATAACAAATAAGATGATCAAGACTTCAATCCTCAATTGCAGATTAATAATCAGCTCAAATTTTATTACACATCTATTCTTGTAATACTTCTACGACTTCAGCCCAAGGTATCCATAAATCAAGAGATTCATGATTTTGAAGCGAGTTAAACTCCATACGAAAACTAGTGAAACACACTTTTAATGATAGTTCAAGATTGATAGAAATTTTGGATCATGGTGTTATAATAGTTGTTGATTGGTTCGGCAAACAATGAAAGAAATATAGGATACGTTTCTTTATCTTTTGGAATGATAAGAGACTAGTACGTTTATTAGTGAAGTGGCACTAGTTTCAAAATGAAACCAATGTAAGGATATTGAAATGTGTTGTCTATATGTATGATAGACACGTATTGAAGACAAATTGCCATCATACGTTCTAATTAGTAAGTGTGGTGGCATTTTATATAATTCTTGTCTCATAATTTGTTAAAACGGGTATTATTAAAGCTCGATATTTTAAAAGTTACGCGATTTGAAAGATACGCGTTAGAAACGAAAAATAAACGCTCAATATATAATAAAAACATCAACGTTTGGAGAACATTTATATTTGGATATATAAATGAGGGCTTATAATTTAATAAATTTAACGCGTCGAATAAACGAATGACGTCTAAAGGCTTAATGTAAATTAGGAAGAATGCTCATAAAATGAAAAACTAAAATGACGACAATAGAAAATATTTCTCTATCATAACGAAAATGCTCACGGTCGATGACGGACATAAACTTTGTCGATAAATAATAAATAAAATGTATTAGATACGTTAAAGTCTTAACCTCGCCGATTAGCCGAGAAATCAATATTATTCATCGAACGAACATGAAAAGTAAAAGTCGAGTAATAAATATTGATCAGAATACTAGAAATAAGATTAGATCTCGGTCTAAATGTTGATTTTAAAGTTCGGGTTATTACAAAAATGAATAACCACACACCCTCTCCACCTAAGGAGAGGGTTTATATACCCAAGCTCTTATCATGGGCTTGGGCTTACATTTGGGCCGGCCTACACATGTTGTAGGCTAGGCTTGGGTTTGTTTGTTAAATAAAGATAAGTAGCTAAACTAAGAGCTATTACATGGACTATTGTTGGAGTAACCGATCCTTCTTAATACGTAAAACATATTTCCAACAATCTCCCCCTAAGGGAGGTCACTCCAAACAAGGGCATTACCCAAGTTACAATAATAAGATAAACCTAGCATACTATGCTTGTCTTGAGCTCGTAGTCTTCGTCTGTCTTTTCTTTTTCTTTTCTGGTGAACATGCTGATGTGATCTTTGATATCAATCTTTAGCATTAATCTATTGCCTTGATCTTGTGCATCCATCACTTGTGATCTTCGCCTCCTCGTGACACCATGTCCCACATACTTATACCTTTGTAATTCTTGAAAGCTTCAGAGTTTGATACAGCCGAAGACTTAACTTTTAGGCTTTCTTGAATTTATTGAAGTATTAAGTGCGAAAAGTATAAGCATGCGGGGACGACTTCTTATCAGATTCCGCGACGCCACCGTCTTCAAATGCCGCAACATAAGTAGACACGAACGAAATGGATTTGAACATTTCATTCTAATTCGGTAGCATTTTACCTCCGGTCGATGAAGACCGTTGGACGATATAAAATATCGTACTTGTGGCAGGTAGATTTAATTAAAAATCTCCTTGACAAGATTTCGCGGGTAAACCCGTTCTCTTTACTCGACCGTCCAATGCTGAATGTGAACGTAAAGAGTGAATCATTTGGATAAAACTATATCCGCATGATTGAAGCCGTCATGTCTGATTCCTGGAACAAGTTTGTTTTATTAAAGAATCGCACCATCGTTGCTTTCCAGTTGTTACGAGCTTGATTCATATTGAATCTTGCAAGTTACCTACCAAGTGCTGTTTAAGGTTAACACTAGAAGGATTTCCACTCATCACTGTGAACACTAAGATATCACTCTGAGTGTTCTGGCAAGATCATTTAGATATTGCGTAGAGGCCTGGAACGTGTTTAAGTTTAGTTAAGAATTAAACCACTGTTGCTTTCCAGTTATCACAAGTTTGATTCATAAAGAATCGCACAAGTCACCTACCATGAGCTTTTTGATATTCGCTCAAGAAGGATTTCCATCTTCATTGTAAATACTTTCGTATTACTCGGATGTTCAGGCAAGATCATGAAGATTTTGCGTAGGACTCTTAAAATCTCTCTTACTATTCACAATGTGTGAACAAGCAAGAAAATATGAAAGTGTGTCTTAATGAGATATTTGATGATCTCAAATGGCTCTAGACTCAATCGTACATTTTAGATTTTAGTGATCGGAGGCTGGAGAGGAGTGCCACCATTTCAATACCAATTTATTCGGAGTGAATAAATCAATAAATAATACATTGTCTCCATGTGATTAAAACAAATATCTTTTGAGAGATATCTGAGTTAGATGGGATGGGTTGTGCATTGCATCATTGGGTCCATGATGTCTATCTTCAATATCAAGCATCATTAAAAATGATCTCAATAGCTAATGAGTTGACCCGGTTTCTGTCTAAGTTTTAAGGAGGGCTTCTTTCTTTACACCCTTTATCATTACAATTCTTTTTCATTCTTCAACCCCTTCAATGCTTACCAATACGTCATAACTAGCACCTTGTTGTGATTGTTCCAGTGCTAACTTAAGTACGTGGTCGACATTCAGCTACGTTCACATTCTTTCTCCATCTTTCCTAAGGACTACTATTTCTAGCTATGGAATGTCCTTGGGAAGATTCCTCCGGTTCTAGAGGAATCATTGGACTTTAACCTATCCTACCATCCTTATGTCACCATGAAATCCATTTTTATGTGCAAATCCGTTTTGCTCCCCCTTAACATATGCCACGATATTCGAAAACATTTAACACATGTCAGGATGAGCCATCACGTTAAGTCAAACCATTTTTGATAATTTTCCATATTAAATCACATTTTCTCCCCCATATTAAAAATATTAACCCAATCGATGTTTTTAATATCAATTGATTTAATGAAGTTTTAACAACGGTTTTGGGAAGAAAAATGCAAGTCCGTTTTATCTTCATGATACCAAAAGTATGAGATATGATACCGATTTGTAACATGATCACATATTCACCATATTAGAAAAGAATTGACAAGGTTGGACCTGATAGATGAGAACATCATATGATAAGATCAAATGGTTCTTGTCAGGATATGTTGGTCGCCTCGTCACGTCTGAATTCATCTCTTGACACCACGTGTACGATTGGTATGTTTGTCTTGACACCGGTTAGTGAGCTTGGCACGTTCGGCATCGAAGATTCTGAATGCTTGACAATTGCTCCCCCTCAATTGTTGACCCGTGTTCTATTAAAAGAGCTGTAATCGTCGGTTGAGTAGTCGCGTCGTCGAGTATGTAGATACCAATTGTAGATTGCTATGGTTGTAGAGATGATAACTTCATAAAAACAAGACTTCTCTTGTTTTAACAAATAAATGCACTGAAACGTACATATATTTGTGATAGACCAAGTTATAAAGTAAACTTGATCCCTTACAAGGTTTTAAAGTAAACCTTGCCCGAGAAAATTAATTCTCGTTGTGAGCCAAAGCTTTCATAAGAAATACTTGACTTTAATGTGAAAATCGGGTTGCAGTCTGAAATAACTATAAGCCATAAGGGCATGTTTTATAAAATATTTACAACTTTTGTACGAACTCTATTTATGGCGTCGTGTCAATATTAATCGACATTTCTAAGGCCGTAAATATTATCGTACCAAAAGACATGCCTTTGAAAAATAAAGTAAAAATATTTTTGGATTTTTAGGAATTTTTCAATTTTTATGGCTTTTATATGGTTTTATATTTTGTATTTTGCTTTTATGGATAAGAATATAAACAATATATACAGATGATCACCAATGATACAGAGAATAGTTTACTATCACTATTCTTTCGCTTCATCTGCCAGTTCCTTAAGAGTCTCAGGCGAGAAGGTTCTTATTCTTAGCTTGTCGGTCAAAAATTCAATTCGAGCGCGATCTAAAGCCTTCGTGAAAATATCCGCCAATTGATACTCAGATCGGACAAAATAAAGCTCGATCACTTCATTTTCCACTTGCTCCTTGATAAAGTGGTAGCGAATGTCAATATGCTTCGACCGGGAGAATTGAACATTGTTACAGCATAAGGCGATTGCACTCTTGTTGTCACAGTACATCGGAATTTTGTTGAAACCTAGACCATAGTCGGTTAATTGCGATCTCATCCAAAGAATTTGAGCACAGCAACCGGACATAGCTATGTATTCGGCTTTCGTACTTGAAATTGCAGCACTTTTCTGCCTTTTCGATGCCCAACTGATTAGTCGATCTCCAAGTAGTTGCAAAGTTCCACTCGTGCTACGCCTTGTATCTTGACAACCCGCGTGATCCGCATCTGCATATGCCATAAGTGCAATTGAAGAGTCCTTCGAATACCAAAGTCCCCGATTAATGGTTCCTTTAAGATATCGAAAGATCCGTTTCACAGTGGCTAAGTGTAACTCAGTAGGTCGAGTTTGATACCGAGCACACATACATATAGCAAACTGAAGATCAGGTCGAGTAGCTGTGATATACAGAAGAGTACCGATCATTCCACGATACAGTGTCGGATCAACGACAACTCCATGTGGATCTACATCAAGCTTAGTTCGTTCCACCATTGGAGTATCCACGGGGTCGCAAGATTCCATCTTATACTTTTTAAGTGATTCAAGGGCATACTTGGATTGATTGATAAAGATGCCTCTAGGACTCTGAGATATCTGAAGTCCTAAGAAGAATGATACCTTGCCCATCATTGATATCTTAAACTTGGAAGACATGAGTTTCCCAAATTCGTTGGATAAAGTTTGGGTCGAGGCTACAAATATAATATCATCAACATATATTTGTACCATAATCATATCTTTACCTCGTTTCTAAATGAACAGCGTGGGATCCACCTTGCCTTTAGCGAAGCCTTGCGTAATGAGGAATTGTGACAATAGATCATACCATGCGCGTGGAGCTTGCTTCAACCCATAGAGAGCCTTCTTAAGCTTGTACACATGATTAGGATATTTAGGATTCACAAAACCATCTGGTTGTTGAACATAGACCTCTTCCTTGATTTTACCATTAAGAAATGCCGTCTTCACATCCATCTGATAGACGATCATATTCATATGGGCAGCATAAGCGAGGAATAGTTTAATAGCTTCCAAACGGGCAACAGGTTCAAAGGATTCCATAAAGTCGATGCCCAATAATTGCTTGTATCCACGAGCTACTAGTCGAGCTTTGTTCTTTAATATTCCGCCTAACTCATCGAGTTTCACCTTGTAAACCCATTTCAAAGTGAGTAATTGCACTCAAGTTCCCATACTTCAAGACGTATAAATTAATTAAGTTCTTCTTGCATAGCTTCTATCCAACAGGATTGAGTAAAAGCTTCTAGCCATGTCTTAGGTTCAACTTCAGTGAGAAACGCATCAAAATGACAAAACATTGCATTTTCTTGTAGTTGAATGTGTGTGGATACCGGACGATTAGGGTCACCAATAATAGAATCTATAGGATGATCCTTTGTCCACTTACTGTCATGTACACCAATCCGTGGATTGGAGTAGACTGTAGAAGGAGCTTCCTCTGAGGTGGACGACCCGACTTGATTAGGGTCGGGAATTGGTACACCAAAGAATGGAAGTTCACGCATTTGAGCGAATTCGAAATCGTGATCATCATCGTCCTCTTCATCATCAATAGGCATGACATGGGTAGTTGGTTCGGGTGTTGGTTGAGAATTACTCGTTGATGGTATATCTTGACCAATTGTAGGTGCAAACGTATCTAATTGTGCTTCGGTTGCTGGAGCGACAACTTCGGTTACCGGATCTATTACCTCAGGTTCTGGAGCAACAATAGTTGGAGGAGTAAAGAATTCATCAAAGAACGGTTGAAACAACATATCCCATTCAGTCCTAGAAGGTGGTGTAAATGATGATGAAGTAGGGTTGTTTGGGACCACCTGATGATGATGATGATGATGATGATGACGAAATTTCTGAGCTGAGAGCGATCTCCAGTCATGTGCTTGGAGCAACCAGAGTCCAAATACCAGAGAACAATTTGGACCACCTGTTTTCAATAACAACAGTAGACAATGCATTGGAAACTATTGGTTCCGGAGTGTTAGCAGATAGAGATATAAGATTATCAGAATTGCTAGCATTTATGAGACCCTTAGATTTCCTGCGTTTTCTAATGTGAGTTTTAGCACTAACAGGTTTTACTGTTCCAACTTTCTTAGGTTTTGGATTATTCGCGGGCACTACAGTGGGAGTAGACCTATTTAAAGGGCACTTGGTTCCTACAGTAGTGTCAGTGTTCCTAGTTAAAGGACACGCTTGTGTTTTGGTAGCCTTGGTACACCTAGTTAAAGGGCACACTTTCTTCGCTGTAGTGGGAGTGATCCTAGTTAAAGGGCACATATTTCCTACTATAGTGAAAGTTCTACCAGTGGGGCGCCACACCCAACCAACTTGGGTTAACACTTTCCCAGTCGGTTTCCATTCTAATCCATTTTTCCGGGCATGCATCTCATTCACATGGTTAATAAGGCAAGAATAATGACGAGTAGAAAACATACATTCATTGCAATTCCAACATTTCAAATTAGAATTCACCGTAGGCTTAGAACGCTGCACAACCGCAGAGCCTTTAGGTTTAGCTACATGATTCTTTTTATTCAAAACAGAAATAACATTCCTAGGATGGGCTTCTACTTTCTTCTTCACTTGACTACTAGATGGGGGCAAGATCCTATCATTTTTCTTGTTTCTTTTAAGCTTAGATCTTTGAGCCTTAGTAGTAGTGCTTACTCCTGTAGAAGGCAACACGGGAATATTAGAAGCTGGTTTTGATTCCGCCTTATCTTTTGTGACCAAAGTTTGAGATGGTTTAGTCCTAGGGCCCTTATTAAATGCTGTGACGGCTATAAGGTTCCTTTTGATTGCACTAGAGGACGATGCTGAGATAGTGGTTGCATTATCCACAACATTCTTACCTTTTAGAGTACGAAGTGTTTCCTTTAACTCAGCCAAGACCAGATTTTTATCACAAATTTGTTCCCTCAAATCAGATATTTCCACCGACTTTTGATTCAATTGTTCAATCAAGGATTGATTCTGTGCAGTGGTATTAGCACATGCGGACTTTACTGAACCGAAGAGTCGTGTATCTTTCTGTTTTAAGTTATCAACTTTGGACTAAATCTTGGAAACTCGATTATCTAGATCAAGTTTAAAATTCTCAGCGGCCTCAAGTACGTTTACACAGTTAAGCTCCTTAGATTTCTCTATTTCTATCGGCAAAGATTTGGCAACTTTGTCACTTGGCTGACGCTGTTTTGATTGTAAATTCAATCGAAAATTCTTTTCAAAGTTAGCATCATCGATATTAACACCTTCGAATGACGTTTCAAAGATTTCTTGAATAAATTGTTGCTTGCATTCAAGCGAAATACAATGTGTTTGAATCTCATCAAAACGTTTTGAAAGCAAAGAATATGAATCTTGAAGCTTTAAAAATTCAGCGTCAGATTTGTGACAAGTACTATATACCACATTATCCACAGATTCAACATTATGCACAATAGAATCATTATCAACACTTTTATTCACACAGACGAAAACTATATCATGAGACATTACTTGCTTCAAAAGCTGATCATTTTGGCGTGAAACCCATTCTATTTCAAGTAAACTGTTTTCATAAGCATCATCCATTTCATTGAAAACACGTCTAACTTCTTCTATTTCCAAAAGCAAATATTGATCAAGATTACTAAGACAAGCCTTAACATTCTTTACAAACGGAACAATTTCGTCTCGAAACGCAGCTCTAGTGTGCTCAAAATCCCATTCACCTTCCGTTATGGCCGAAGCCGTCGTACGTTCCAAAATGACCTTGTCAAAATCGGCTAAGTGTTGGTGTACCGCATTTAAGTTAACGGACGCCTTACTTACCGGTGGAATTAACTTCGTTAAATCCGTTTTTGTAAAACCCGTAAAAGTAAGGTCATAATTTAATTCTATTTTCAATTATTTTGAAGTATTTTATAACGTTAAATATTATTATGTTTAACGGTTTAAGTTGAAACCGATATTAAATATTATATTTTAATATTTTGACGAGTAACGAGGACTACTAGTGATCGCGATACCGACGGATGCCTAAAATTTTATATTTTATTATCGATCGTTTCGATATTTAATATTTTCGACGATATCGTTTTAATTACGTATCGAGTCGTTATATTATTATTTTCGTGTGCGTTTAAACTTTTTAGTATTTTTACGAAACCCGAGTCTCGTAAATATTTTTAAATTTACAATTTACATTTTCTACCCTTTTAAACTATTTTATTACATTTTGGACCAAAACTATCACAAATTGGCAAAAACTACCCTAACCTTACACTATATATAAAATTTCCACTAACTATTTTACACATACAATGTTTTTAAAATAAAAACTCAACCACTCTCCTTTCTTTCTTCTTTTGGCCTTACACCACAAGAACACCACCACCACAAATCATCAATCTTCTTGATCAAAACTTTGATCCATCCAAAAACAAAACAAGTCCACCTCCTAATTTTTCAAGGTGATTCTAATGGTACCATTTTTATCCACATGCAACTATATAAATTTTTCAAGAAAAGTTGGTGATGTTTGATCCATATTTGTTGTATGCATGTGTTAGTAGTGATGATCAAATGATGTTTATGCTATGTTTTTGTTAAAAAGTTGAATTTTAATTTTTGGGTTTTTGATTTTGATGATGATACAAGTGTTAGGATGGGTTTATGTTGATATTAGGATGTTAGGTTGATGATAAAAGTTGTTGGTTTTGATCAAAAACTTGATTTTGTATGGTTTTTAAATGGCCAATTTTAGGCAGTAGGTTTAGAGGCATTTTCGGAAATCTTAAGTCTGAGAATAGGTTGATATTATGGGATTATGTTGTAGAGAATTTCGTTAGCTTCGATTTTATATAAAGTAGGCCTTCCAACTCCAAACGAGGTGGAAGATACACTAGTTTGATTTTCGTGTACCGGGAGACGAGTGTCGACACAATCCGAAAATTGTTGTCGATATTTGGATCGAATCTCGGGGACTATAAAATGAGTTTCAAAATGATTCAAGGGCTGTTCTTAGTCTCCAAGTTTAGCATATTGAGTCTATTTTTAGAATCAAGTGGCGGTTTTACAAACGGAGTTGTTTAGAATGGTCAAAATGGTTTCGTAAGTCAAGTTCGCTAAATTGTCCGGATTTTGTGATTCAAAGATGAGTCGGGCAGGGAACTTTAGAAGTAAAATCTTTTAATGGGCTCTTGGGAGGACTTTCTACATATAGTAAGTGAGTTCTCTGAGTAGTATCATAAAAAGTTGATATGTCTAAGTATGGGAAAACGGCTTGGACATTCGGTATGTTCCGGAAGATTTTTATTAAAGGCGTGGAATAATAAAATGAATATATAGGAGAGTGTAATAGTATCACTTGTATCGTTTTCTCTCGATTTTGTCGTGATTTTATGAGTCGAGTTTTATATTCTTATGTATGGGTTATTTCTCGAGTCTATTATTAATGAACGCACCTCATTTGATAGGTTGCGGTTCTCGTGTTTGAAAGGCATCATCTATCGTCGGCGATCGTCTCATTACCACTATTGGCTAAGGTGAGTCTATAGCCTCGCTTTATACTAGTTATTAAATGATTTTTAAACCCGCGAGGGGGAATACATGTTTTTATAAACTTAGAACACAAGATTTTTATGGTATGCTTTGTTCTCTATGAATGGACCCGTGGTTGCCTTTAAATTGCATTAAGTGATTGCCTTTGTTAAAACCTCAATTATGGACCGTTAATTAACCTATGATGGGTTAACCGCTAGTAAAATTAATGGATCTATGGGGGAAGCCGCCCCGGTTCAGTTTTTGTGGACTTGTCATAGAAGCTTAGGCCCGACCTCCACACTGTTTGAGCATATTGTATTGAGAAGTCAGGTATACGGCAATGTACCAATAATCTGGAGGTAACCGACAATTAATAAATCTCTCATCTTATTAGACTGATATGGGAGTGTCTAAGGGCTCGGTTCCATGAGCTTATTGCAATTTATGCTATATACAATTATTATTGTTGATGCGAATTATTATTTGATGCCACAAACTTATAATCTTTGCTTGTGTTCAAATTGATTACATAAACCTATAGATTCACTCAGCATTTTTGCTGATTGTTTTACTCACATGTATTTCAGGTAATCAAGAAGTGGAAGCTTGGAGGTCACGGGGAATGAAGTTGTGCACTGCTTTTGTTGTTCAAACTCTTTGATTTATTTATCGTTCCATTTTTAAAACAAACCAATATGTTGTTTTAACTTATCTTTTGGTAACGATTACTTGGGACTACGCTACTCTGATAAATTTTTTAGGAACGATAAATTTGAAACGTCTCTTTTTCGAGTCGTTCTTTATAAATTATGTGTTGTTGTATCATTGTTTAGCACCCAAAGATGTATTCCGCTGCGTATAAATTTGGGGTGTTAAAGATTGGTACCAGAGCCATGAGTTATAGAGAACTAGGTCTTTTTCTAAAAACCTAAACTATAACTGTCAGTTTTATTTTTTCTCAAAGAGTCGGTGCACATGATTTCGCGTGACTTCAGGTTCAAGCTACTTCTGGGATTACAACTTTAGTATACATTATTATGTATGCCTTATTGCTAAGTATTTCTAAATAAATACTATAATCCTTTATCGATATATATTTATGTCGTTAAACTTTTCGATAAAAGTTTATCATTTATTAATGATTAAGTTAAATAAATACAACGAATTTTCAAGATCTTTCTGTATTTATTTTTGAACTATTTAAATTGCTTTTATTGCAAAATTTTTATATTATGACCTTACATAACTTCATCTACGCCCGTTACTTTCATTGTTTAACCCTTTGTGATATCTATATAGATATTCAAATCGTCTTCCGGCTATTTGTGCCTGGACGTCTTTTAACGTAATTTCTAGACCATTGTGTAGCTCAATGTGTCCTTGGAATAGACTAACCGCTATTTATTGACATTTATATGTATCGACTCCGAAGTGTATTGTTCACTTATATCTCGGTAACGTCATCGTTATTTTATAAATCATCGTCTAGATTATGGTGCTAGATTGGAATACGATGTTACTTCTATAAAATTGTATCATTTGTTTTTCATTAACCTTCTTGCTCTCGGAACGTAACCTATGAATGTTCCATTCTTTTCTCGTTATGTTTTTGTGTTTTTGACAATCGTGGCACCAAGGAGATTTGCCTACATTGCATTTTGGAATCTAAATTATGAACGTCTTTCACCGTCTTGCTTCCTAAATTTCGTGTTGAATACCTTGAAGCATTTTCTGTCATTCATCATGCTATATTTTATTTGATGCTCATTACGAGATTTATTTTTCGTTGTTATAAAATCCACAAGACATGTGTGTATACATGTATATATTTTGAGCCGTTAAGAAGTGTCGAAAAATACACTTTATGCAGAAACTGTAGGGGCAGTATAAACAGGTCAAAACTTAAAAGTAAAACCTGCGTTTTTAAAATAAAATAGTCAAACCTACAAAGAACTTGCAGGGGTATTTCGGTCATTTTACATTGGTTTTCAGGTCTCGGGTAAAACTAGAAAGTCGTCTGAAACATCGTTTTGCATCAAAATGCTTTAGACTCTGAGTCTTGGAGATGTCGTTTATCGGGTCAATTAATCGGCTCATATTTAAAAGTTAAATCTGATAGAAAATTCAGAACATGAGTTTTAAATGTTTATAAGCTGTTTTGATTTCAATTGAGATCGTAAAATTTTAACAAATATTATTTTACAACTAACGAATACTAGTTGCATGTGAAAATATTTAAAAATAAAAACAGTACAGGATTAGCAATTACCAGATTAATGGTGTAATTTAAAAACGAATAACATACTTTCTTAAAAGCAAGTTGTGTCGAGTATCTTACAAAGAATACACATGTGGATTGTTTTATTCTTTTCATATATATGACTCATTTGTCATTCGATGTTATTTTATTTTCGTTTTCTTCTAACCTTCCACTGATTTGCGTTGAGTTTTGAAGTTTTGCCTTCACACTCTTCGTTAACATTCTTATCGCGTATCTCATGGCATTTTCGTCTAAACCTTATAACCTTTTGAAACCTTAACAACTTGTAACCATTTCATTGGTTGTTTTATGAGCTACTATTTGCCACTTTTTGCAAACTTTGACTACTTTATACGTTGTCATAATGTCATATTATAAATAAATCTGATATTGTTTTACGATTATTTTCACCAATTATTTTTACTTTGGTCTTATAAAATATTTTTCGTAAGATTAAAAGTTGCTTATTAAGTATCTCACAAATTACTTATATCCTATAAAGTTATAAAGTATTTTTAAATTCCATTTTACAAATGGCATGGTTTATATAAATATAAGAAACGTAATACTTTTTGACGAAATGAAGCACTGCATTGCTAGCCCTAAATTATACATGGCCTGATCACCTATGTCTAATTTTGAAGGAGCCATGCTAGGCTGAATAGTAGTCACCTTAAAAATCTTGATGATAATCAACTTTTTACTTGTAATTATGATAAAGATAGATAAAATGAAATAAATTGAAAAGAAGTTTTGAAAACCTTTATATTTTATGCAAGTAGCACAAATTCTATGCATCCGCATATGTTTTCTTACCTTTTGTTAAACGAATTACGTGATTATAAGTACGTTTTTACTCGACGATCGTTTTTTTTTCTACTTGTTACTTCATTTTGTCTTATAACTGATTTCTTTTGACCGTTATTCTAATTACTGACTATTGATAAATGACTTGAAAGTCTTGATGTTTTATCCTTCCTTCTCGTCCAATCTTCTTTATGCGACTGGGTAGATCTTTGGAATGTCTCCGCACGTGAATAATGAATTATCACTAGAGTGATTTCCGTATATCCGGGATGACGTCCGTCACTCTCGTTTGTCTCGAAATCCACTCTTGTGAACCGTGCTTTGACTTCTCTCTTTAAACACTAACATCGTTCATTTGATTTGTTTTAATTACAAGTGATTATTAGGAATTTTCTTTGATTAAATTTTTGTATGGATCTTATTTCCGATCATGTATCGACCACCGCTAAGTTAACAAACTGATATTGGTGAACCATCGACCGCACTAACAAAATTGACAACTTGTTTAATCTATTATTTCTTATCGTCATACCATCAACGCCTTTATCTTATTATTATCTTTAAGAATTCATACGACATTTGCTTCGTCCCCTTGTGTACCGTTTATTTCGTACTGATTGTTGACTATTATTTCAATTCGTATTCGTTTATTATCTTGTCACATTTTGAAACCCGAATATATCCCATGTTTATTTTGAAATAATAAACACCTTTATGTATTTCTACAAAGTATTACAAAATTTTTATGGAACTTGTCTATATTTTCTAATGATTTTCAATTATCGAAATAACCATCACAAGTAAAAGGTCAAATTTATACACCATATTTTGTATAACTAAAACTAATGTTTAAAATAAAATTATGTTCTACCTTTTGAACTAATTGACTTATTATACTTTACTTTTAATGTAATGAAATTGCCAGTTTAATTTATATTCCTAATAGTGATTTAATTTGGAAATTATATTCTCTAATTGTAACCATCAGTATGAGTTTAATTAATAAATTTACGTCATTCTTTCAAAGTTTCTTAAGACGACCAAATAAATTTTGAAACTATTTTACTTCTATTTTTGATGTATCATCTTTATCAAGAAAGTACCTCAACTGAGTTTTAAGGTAATACCAAATCCGGGACGGATAATTGTGACAAATGTTATTTTAATGTATAATTTATTCTTCGCTCTCATTTTTCTAGTATTGTGATTTATTATGTTTTACGGTTACGTGAGTCGAGATCCCTCGTCAATCGTCAACCTTAAATAATTTTACCACATCTTGTTCGTTTATGCGTTTATTGAAGTCATTTTTATCTCGTTCTGTTCCTCGTATTGAAGATTACTATTTTATTCTGAGTTTAAAATGAATCTCGGGAAGCAGTGTATAAGAAGAAACGATAAGTGTCACCAGGATTTATGTGTGTACTTGTGGAATGATTGAGGACCGAATATCTTAATGAATGGAGTTAATAAATTCGTTACGACCTCGAGGAGTATGTTGAAGCCGACACCGCAAGTGGAAAGACTCTGGAGATCAAGTGGTTATTATCAAGGGTTCGTTCAAGGTTTTCTCGATGATTAACGATGGAAATCTATACTTGATGTTATTGTTCGACCTTTTATTTTTATGTACTTATGTGGTATGTGATCTAGTCAAATGATCGTAAGTTGTGAGAACTTGAGACGGCATCATCCGATGACGTCCGATCATGTAGAACATATATTACATAATATCTTTTTGACTTTCAACGACGATGTTTATTGAGACTTTAATGCGCGTTGGCGAAAGTGAGATAGTGTATTTGTATTATCTTTTGAGTAGGGACCCGCGTGTGAACACCCTCCGATGACGTAAATGTTTTTTTTCTTGTTAGTTCTTTTAATGTGTGTCCATGACTATCCGGCCGATGGATATCCTTTAATTTGCAACATTCTTTTTAACTGGACTTACCCGAAAATCCTGTCACCTATTCTTGTCGTCGAATGAGCTTCGTGTGATTCATAAAATTTTCATGTGTCGAACTTGACGGGTGACTGGTGGATAAGGATTTATTTATTCCTTTTTGGTGAGATACAACTTGACGACAAGTTGCGTTTTGTAAAAGAACCAGTGGAGATCGTGGATCAAGATTCACGTAGGAACGTGAAGACTTCTTTATAAGGAATGCCCTCCTCTTTCCGGGTAGTGAACAACTCGTGTATGAGGCGAGTTGAGCGTCGGGACGTCGCTCCCTTAAGGTGGTGAGGATGTAAAACCCGTAAAAATAAGGTCATAATTTAATTCTATTTTCAATTATTTTGAAGTATTTTATAACGTTAAATATTATTATGTTTAACGGTTTAAGTTGATACCGATATTAAATATTATATTTTAATATTTTGACGAGTAACGAGGACTACTAGTGATCGCGATACCGACGGATGCCTAAAATTTTATATTTTATTATCGATCGTTTCGATATTTAATATTTTCGACAATATCGTTTTAATTACGTATAGAGTCGTTATATTATTATTTTCGTGTGCGTTTAAACTTTTTAGTATTTTTACGAAACCCGAGTCTCGTAAATATTTTTAAATTTACAATTTACATTTTCTACCCTTTTAAACTATTTTATTACATTTTGGACCAAAACTATCACAAATTGGCAAAAACTACCCTAACCTTACACTATATATAAAATTTCCACTAACTATTTTACACATACAATGTTTTTAAAATAAAAACTCAACCACTCTCCTTCCTTTCTTCTTTTGGCCTTACACCACAAGAACACCACCACCACAAATCATCAATCTTTTTGATCAAAACTTTGATCCATCCAAAAACAAAACAAGTCCACCTCCTAATTTTTCAAGGTGATTCTAATGGTACCATTTTTATCCACATGCAACTATATAAATTTTTCAAGAAAAGTTGGTGATGTTTGATCCATATTTGTTGTATGCATGTGTTAGTAGTGATGATCAAATGATGTTTATGCTATGTTTTTGTTAAAAAGTTGAATTTTAATTTTTGGGTTTTTGATTTTGATGATGATACAAGTGTTAGGATGGGTTTATGGTGATATTAGGATGTTAGGTTGATGATAAAAGTTGTTGGTTTTGATCAAAAACTTGATTTTGTATGGTTTTTAAATGGCCAATTTTAGGCAGTAGGTTTAGAGGCATTTTCGGAAATCTTAAGTCTGAAAATAGGTTGATATTATGGGATTATGTTGTAGAGAATTTCGTTAGCTTCGATTTGATATAAAGTAGGCCTTCCAACTCCAAACGAGGTGGAAGATACACTAGTTTGATTTTCGTGTACCGGGAGACGAGTGTCGACACAATCCGAAAATTGTTGTCGATATTTGGATCGAATCTCGGGGACTATAAAATGAGTTTCAAAATGATTCAAGGGCTGTTCTCAGTCTCCAAGTTTAGCATATTGAGTCTATTTTTAGAATCAAGTGGCGGTTTTACAAACGGAGTTGTTTAGAATGGTCAAAATGGTTTCGTAAGTCAAGGTCGCTAAACTGTCCGGATTTTGTGATTCAAAGATGAGTCGGGCAGGGAACTTTAGAAGTAAAATCTTCTAATGGGCTCTTGGGAGGACTTTCTACATATAGTAAGTGAGTTCTCTGAGTAGTATCATAAAAAGTTGATATGTCTAAGTATGGGAAAACGGCTTGGACATTCGGTATGTTCCGGAAGATTTTTATTAAAGGCGTGGAATAATAAAATGAATATATAGGAGAGTGTAATAGTATCACTTGTATCGTTTTCTCTCGATTTTGTCGTGATTTTATGAGTCGAGTTTTATATTCTTATGTATGGGTTATTTCTCGAGTCTATTATTAATGAACGCACCTCATTTGATAGGTTGCGGTTCTCGTGTTTGAAAGGCATCATCTATCGTTGGCGATCGTCTCATTACCACTATTGGCTAAGGTGAGTCTATAGCCTCGCTTTATACTAGTTATTAAATGATTTTTAAACCCGCGAGGGGGAATACATATTTTTATAAACTTAGAACACAAGATTTTTATGGTATGCTTTGTCCCTCTATGAATGCACCCGTGGTTGCCTTTAAATTGCATTAAGTGATTGCCTTTGTTAAAACCTCAATTATGGACCGTTAATTAACCTATGATGGGTTAACCGCTAGTACAATTAATAGATCTATGGGGGAAGCCGCCCCGGTTCAGTTTTTGTGGACTTGTCATAGAAGCTTAGGCCCGACCTCCACACTGTTTGAGCATATTGTATTGAGAAGTCAGGTATATGGCAATGTACCAATAATCTGGAGGTAACCGACAATTAATAAATCTCTCGTCTTATTAGACTGATATGGGAGTGTCTAAGGGCTCGGTTCCATGAACTTATTGCAATTTATGCTATATACAATTATTATTGTTGATGCGAATTATTATTTGATGCTTACAAGCATGCCACAAACTTATAATCTTTGCTTGTGTTCAAATTGATTACATAAACCTATAGATTCACTCAGCATTTTTGCTGATTGTTTTACTCACATGTATTTCAGGTAATCAAGAAGTGGAAGCTTGGAGGTCATGGGGAATGAAGTTGTGCACTGCTTTTGTTGTTCAAACTCTTTGATTTATTTATCGTTCCATTTTTAAAACAAACCAATATGTTGTTTTAACTTATCTTTTGGTAACGATTACTTGGGACTACGCTACTCCGATAAAATTTTTAGGAACGATAAATTTGAAACGTCTCTTTTTCGAGTCGTTCTTTATAAATTATGTGTTGTTGTATCATTGTTTAGCACCCAAAGATGTATTCCGCTGCGTATAAATTTGGGGGTGTTAAAGTTTTGACAAGTGTAGGAGACGTACTAGGAGGGTTTTCATTTGACAAACTTTAGGGCACAAGAACTGTCAATTCAGCTAATTCCTTTTGTAAGCGAATGCGGGTCTTTTTAGACAATTGATCTTTGTTATACTGATCATAATCAATCGTATGGAATTTTGAAAGCATTTAGTACTATGAACAAAAGGTGCTTCTTTCGATTTTCCAATTAGGGTCATATCATAAAGACACAGAATATATTCCTGAGCTTGTTTTGCATAACCGTGATTAGGTGGTAAATCTTGAAGACGCTTAAGTTCGAGTTCTTTAAATGATTTAGTTAAAATATGAACCTTTTCTGTGGAAGCGTATTGTTTTAAAAGCTGTTGTTCTTTGAGTTTAAGAAGTTTGGTAGCATTAATTTCCGATTCAAACTTTTTAGACTCGAGAGTTTCAAAATCCATTTTAAGTTTCTGAAAATCATTGACAACCGACTCTTTTGCTTTTAATTCATTGGAAAGATTAGCTTTTAATGATTCTATTTCTTTCAAGTGTTCAATCTTTTCAAAACGAAATTGGTCAAATTCAGAATAAGTTATTTTTTCAGCTTGAGGGACCATTTCAAAAGCTTTGATATTTTCTTTATGCAATGCAAGCTCAGCAGTTAGGGTGGAATTCGTATCTACGGATTGTCTGAGAGCCATATGCATTTGATCAATAATATGTTTAGGCACCATGACAAAATCATGTTGAGCATAAGATTCCATACCCGTCGTAGCATTTGGTTGAGGTTCACTCAAATGTGTAGGATTGGGCACCACATCATTTGAATTAATAGTTCCCGAATGCTGTTCGAGGTTGTCATTTTCATGCCCAACTTGATGTTGGTTATCATCAATATTATTAGATGTGGTTGGTACCTCACTGACGACATCAGAACCGTAGTGACAGAGATTAGCAACGAGAGTAGCTTGGGCAGAGTGAATGTCATCACAATCCGAATCATATGCGTCAAGATCATCTGCTTGATAAGCTACATTAGAAGTGGAAACGACTGCAATGCCTTCATTTTCTGCTGCCCCTGGGTCTGCAAGAAATGATAACTCTTTTGAATCCAAAATCTTTCCCTTAGACTGAGCATCGACCAAATAGATCTTCTCACGAAACCATGCTTCATCCCTTCGCCTTTTTGGCTGAGTGCATTGCCTAGCCATATGACCTTGTCCTCGGAAATTGTAGCAAGTCACAACCTTTTGAGGACCAATGGGACTTTCATTTCCATTAGCTTCTGAATTCAGAGCTTGATCATTCACCGTCCTTGTAGGAGGTCCATATGAATTTTGCCTTCCCTGAACAGGTTGCACTGTTACTTGACCATCTTGAACAGTAGCTTGTTGTCGAGGATTTGAGGAGGTGCGGAGCTGATTGTTTGTTGGTGGAAATCCTCTAGTTGCAACAAGTTTTGACAAGTAGGCAGTGAGATGGTTTAGAACATCAGCTGGCGTATCATTTGGAGTAAAAACCGGTGCTTGGATTGGTGGAAGTTCATTAGAGTAGAAAGCTTGTGGTGGTTGTGCTTCTATTGGAAAATATCCTTGCTGAGGAGTATAGCCCATTAGAGAAGTGTTGGCTTGTGATGGTGATGTCTGATATGGTGGTTGTTGTGGAAAAGATTGTTGATGAACACTTTGTTGAAATGCTTGCTGTGGCATCATTGGTGGTTGATAAGATGGTTGCTGATAGGTGTGTGGTGGTGGTTGCTGCAAGTATGATGGTTGTTGATAAGTATAAGCCATGTTTTGTTGAGAAGCATACATTGCAAGTGGATCATGAACTTGAGGTGTAGACAACCGAGCCTCGATCACATGGCACTCGTGTTGTTGAAGAAAAGCTTGAAGTTGATCCACATTGGTGTTATGCAAGTCCTTAGCCAATTTAACATCCGTCGCGTATTTTTTCCATTCTGAAGAAAGAGTGTTCAAATACTTGGTGTTCAATTGAAAGGTAGGAATTGCCATGCCATAGATATTGAGCTCATTCAACAATAGGGTAAATCTCAGATAGTAATCATTGAGAGTCTCCCCTAGCACATAGGCAAACTTATCAAATGTATAATAAATCTTACACTCTCGTTCTTGTTTAGTTAACGAGGTGCCTTGCATGAGAACACGAATTCTATCCCATAACTCTTTGGCAACTTTATGTTTGCTAACGAGTTTGTAGACATCTGGAGGAAGGTCTTGGAGAATGATATTTGTAGCTTGTTTATCACACTTGTCTTGTATCTTAGCATCTCCAGTTAGTTCGCCCGTAGTGAGAGGACGAGTAACAGCACCTTCCGTCAGAGTACCATATACCAATGGTCCATTGAGCACCGATGCCCAAATTAGATGTCCATTCTCTTTGTTCAACATATAAAGTTCCATTCGAGAAGCCCATTCCTCATACATAGTCTTCACCAACATTGGTGGACGATTATCCGTACCCGAGAGGATAGACTTATCCGTAAGAGATGTGTACTCCATTTCAATAAGTTAAGATTTACAAATACTGATCGAACAATGTGAGAAAGTAAATGTGTTTGTTGTTGTGAGTTGAAGTCGAGAAACAATGTTAAAATCCCCTAAAATATGTTCTCGATAAACCAAAAATTCCAAGTCAAAATTACACACTCGAAATTTTTAAGGAATAATTTTGGATTGTCGGAATGTTGATCAGAAAGCTGTCGGAATAAGCCTATCGGAATACCCTTGATCGGAATGTCCTATCGGAATACTCTTTTCGGAATGTACCAAATTGGAATGTACCAAATCGTAAAGTACCAAATCGGAATACCAAATCGGAATGTCCCTTATAGGAATGCACCAAATTGGAATACCAAATCAGAATGTCCCTTATAGGAATGCAATCGGAATCCCTAAACCCTATTCCGATGACACTGATCGTAATAACTCTAAACCCTTTTCAGATGACTCTGATCGGAATAAATCCCACTTTTCTCGCACAAAACTCAACCAATTCGATATTTTAAGCCAAAAAATGACCAAAACACCAAAAAAAATTTGCGTTTTTAACCAAAGAAACAATACGAAATCACTACCACAACTATGTAGATGATTTGTATCAAGAAAAAAACCATAAAAAACACAAAAAAAATTTAGACGTGTGTTTATATAGATCAAAAGGCTACAAAAATCAAGAACACAAACACATAAACAAAACAATCATCCGATGGCTCTTGATACCATTTGTAGGATATGTAAATCTTGCTTATGTTTTAGAGAGAGAAAGAGATAGAGAGATGGTGGATTTCACACAATTCTAGAGAGAGAAAATAAGAAGAACTATGTGTAACAATGAATAACCACACACCCTCTCCATCTAAGGAGAGTGTTTATATACCCAAGCCCTTATCATGGGCTTGGGCTTACATTTGGGCCGGCCTACACATGTTGTAGGCCAGGCTTGGGTTTGTTTGTTCAATAAAGATAAGTAGCTAAACTACGAGCTATTACATGGACTATTGTTGGAGTGACTGATCCTTCTTAATACGTAAAACGTATTTCCAACATATACCGCACTTATCCTCACCTAAAACCCTCTCACTAGCATACCCACATGGTCACATGGACCCTTCCATGCCCCGTCCACATTCCCCAAACCCGACCAAAACAACAGCTAAGGATAAAAACTTGTTCCCAAAGGATTGCTCAACGTCCCTGATCACCTCTACAGTTGTCAACCCATGTGCTCATCCCAAAAGTCACAAGATGACCCAATTGACCAAGACTGACCTTTTTCTTGGTTTTAAAGACAAGGGCTTTATTGGAATTCAACATTTAGGGTTTTAGTATTCTTCTTTTTGCTTCTAGAATCATTGTAGTCCCCTATATAAGGACGTTTAGGACTTTCATTTAACTTGTTCCAGAATTTGCCAAAAATTTCTTGTAATATAAAGCTGGTATTTTCATTCATGAATTGTAATCCCTTTTATTATTATAAAAGTTGGTATAGATATTACGCGAATTTCTGTGTTTCATTATTGTATTTGAGTTCTTGTTAAAAACATGATCCCTTTTTTATTTTCATAAAAATTTGGTAGTTTTTGAACAAGATTTTATCCAAAATTTTAGGTTAATTATTAAGAAAATCTATGTTTGAAGTTTGTGTTCAATAATGTTAAGTATTAAAAAAGGAGTGAAAAGATTTTTAAGAAAGAAAGAAAAAAAATCAGTTTGTTGTTTTATTATGGTACTACAGATTCAAGGTGAAATCCTTGATTCTTGTTTGTTGATCTTAGTAGTGTGGAAGCTTCAGCTTGTTATGCTAGCTCACAAGCTCAGTTCTTTTTAGGGTGTGGATTGTACACTCTCTTGGTAAGTCTCACTTACAATTTTTTGAAAAGTTTAGTGAAAGTTCATGTGACTTTGAGTGCCTGGTGTTTATGTGTTAAGGGTTTTGTAAAATCTTTATCAGTTTGCTCATTAAGATGTGTTTGTACTATATTGATAGCCTGTGTGCACCAAATGTTTGAAAAATCTTTGAAAATTTTGACTTATAAGCTATTAAAAAGGTGTTTGGGACAGCAATGATTTTGGGTAGGACTTGTCCACCAAGACTTTCTTAGCTCTGCATTTCCTCAAGAGGTTTAGAGGGTTTGATTTTACCTAGAAGATTTGAGTGTTTAGAGAAAAAAAAATTGTTTTGCATGTTTTATAAAAAATCTGCCATGTTGATGCATATAACTGTGACTTTGTGATTGGTTTGAGTAATCCTCATATCCTGCTGAATATTGGCTTGTGTGGATGGATTTGAGGAGTTAAAGTTTTTTGAGGTCAACTTGTTTGAAAATTCTCATTTTGAACTTGCTGTTAAGACCTCCCAAACCATCAGTTAGTGCTTTGAGGAGTGATTTCAGTGTATTTAAGTTTGGAAGCTTTGTAGGGTGTTATGGTTTAGTTGTTTTTAGCTTTGTAACTTATAGGATTGTAGATTAGTGGGGTTATATAGCTTAAAATGTCATAGAAATCACCACTTATGCAATTTTCATGCCCACTGTTTGAAAACTTGAAAGTCCCTAAACCTAGCTTGAAACGATTAAGAAAGATAATTAACACAAGTAAATTCTTTTCAAACGTAGTAATTTATTATTGTGTAACAAGTATTACATGATAATTAACACAAGTAAATACTTTATTATTTATACGTCCAGCCGCACTCATCCGCACGTTTTTAGAATATTTTATTTTCTGGAGTTATGAGTCACGTCCTTTCACGTTAGTCCGCCCTATTAAAAATAATATTTTATTTTGGTCGTTGCAATCTGCGTGACCAAACATATTATTTTATTTAGTTTTGGTCGTTACAATCTGCGCGACCAAACATATTATTTTATTTAGTTTGTTCGCCGCGAGCCGCGCGACCAAACGTCTTATTTTATTTAGTATGATCGTTGCGAGTCACGCGCCAAACGTATTATTTTAATTTGGACGCTGCGAGCCGCGCGCCAAAACATATTATTTCGATCGCGGCGGTCACCCGTCCAGACGTATTATTTAGTTTGGTCGCGGTGATCCGCGCGATCAAGTGTATTATTTTCTTTAAGTTTCGTCGCGGTGATCCGTGCATACGGACGAATTTTTTATTGGATTGTTCGTCTGAACATTTTCCATACATAGCCGTACCTCTGTCATGATTATGACTTACGTGTTTCTATATTTGTTGATAACATCTTATGCCTATTATTGTTTAAAACCGAACTTCATACATATTCGCCATATTAGTGTGCGAGGTTTAATCTTATAATAAACACATGCCTTGTGTTTTCTTTTATAAATCTTCACTATATTGAGGTAGGATCCACCACCTTTCTAGTGTGCCTAAGCGATGTGGGACATATCCCATAGGGGTAAGCGTTAAAATTTGTTCAAAATTCTTCGAATACTTTATTTGTAAGTTTAATATTACTAGTAAATATAGCACCATCAAACTTAGGGGTATCACAATACCATTGACATGATCTTATTTGATTTGATTGTAATTTAGCATTTATATTTTGAAGCATGTAGAGTACTACTTTATGCAGTATAATATTTGCATCTTTCAATATATACCTAGATAAATATGTGCACGTCTAATATTAAGTGACTGTTTATGATACGTATATATATATATATATATATATATATATATATATATATATATATATATATATATATATATATATATATATATATATATATATATATATATATATATATATATATATATATATATATATATATATATATATATATATATATATATATATATATATATATATATATATATATATATATATATATATATATATATATATATATATATATATATATATATATATATATATATATATATATATATATATACATATATATATATATATATATATATATATACATATATATATATATATATATATATATATACATATATATATATATATATATATATATATATATATATACATATATATATATATATATATATATATATATATATATATATATATATATATATATATATATATATATATATATATATATATATATATATATATATATATATATATATATATATATATGCTAGTCCATACATCCGGACATCTTAAGCCTGACGGGCTGTACATATACCTATCGTTCCCTAGCGGAATAAGAGGAATGAGCTTACCCTACTAATTAGACTCTTCGAGTAAGTGGGATGCAACCCCATCGACCATGGATCGCGTATCCTTGTTAGGTCCCTTGCTTATCAAGACGTCGATAGCAAGTTATGCAGCCAGTAAACTCTGAGACTGTTAAGACACACTTGTGCACAACTTAACAACTGGTCAGCCTCACCTGGCCGTCCTTATGGTAGTAGCGGCAGGCCCGCACGTAATGAGTTCTGCCTCGCCCATAAGGACCCTTTATGATATTACATTATTCATAAAAAACATGTCGTGTTATAAATTTAATGCGACACAGAGCGGGACTTGATTAAGTTCAATACTTCTAAATCGAGTGTAGCACCATCAAACTTGGGGAGGCTACCAGGGTATGATTATACCGCTATTCCGTGCAGGTCACAGTAATTATTTGGGTGTATTCCTTTGACGCAGAAGTCTACCTTCTGTTGGTTTATTCCTTCGCCGCGGAAGCACTCCTTAATGCGCGCTTATTTGTGCGCCATGGAAGTATCTCTTTCGTTGGCTTATTCTTTTGTCGTAGAAGTATTCTTACACGTGCGCATTATCTTTCGTCGTGGAAGTAATCTCTTCCACGTGCGCATTTTCTTCGCCGTGGAAGTATTTCTTCCACGTGCGCATTATTTTCGCCGTGGAAGTATTCTTCCACGCGCGCATTATTTTCTCCGTGGAAGTATTCTTCCACGCGCGCATTTTTTTCGCCGTGGAAGTATTCTTCCACACGCTCATTATTTTTGTCGTGGAAGTATTCTTCCACGTGCTCATTATTTTCGCCGTGGAAGTATTCTACCACGCGTTCATTATTTTCGCCGTGGAAGTATTCTTTCACTCGCTCATACTTCTTGCCACAAAGGTACATCCTCTGTTGGCCTTAAGCCGAATGAAATATTCCCAAATATGCTGCATCATTAGTGGGTACAAGAAATATGTCTTCAAAGTATTCACGATGCAACATACGGGTTGCACCTCTACCTTTACAAAACCTTCTAGTCATCCTAGCGTTAGCGATGAATAAGAATAAAGCCTTGCCAATGCCAGTGTTACCCCGGGTATAGAACAGGTTTCTTCTTACGGGGTCCTTACCGTTACATAACGGGAAACCAAGCATTCTAGTACAACCACCCATCTTACGAATACAGGTTCCCCATTTTTTTTTGACGTGGATACGCTTACAGGTAGCGGATATGGTGTAGAGTCTAGTAACCTTGGTGAAAACCTTGCATACTAGACTGGGGGACATGATGACGTATAATGGCTGCGCTCACTATTCGCATAGTTTTCCCATTATCTGTTTGCTAAAGGTAGCACACCACGTGGATGTCCTAGCAGCAAGCCATACGCGTTTATTTGGTGAGCGTGACATATGAATGAGTCTAGCATAACATGGTCAGGAACCATATCATACTAGACTGGGGGACATGTCGACGTATAGTCGGTATGACTTAAAGGGCGCGCGACCCAAGAAGTCTGCGACCCAATAGGCCCGCGGCCCATAGACCTTACTTATCCTTCAATAAACCCTAGCCCTATATAAACAGGGGTAGGGGCTAATTCTACATCATCAGGCGATCTCTTTTAACCACACCACTTTTATCATATATCGCACCGATACTAACTTGACCGTCAGAGGTGGACCTCGGGGCTCCGGCCTCGGGTCCACGTCTAACAGGTTTTCTATTGTTTGCAGCATTACTCAAGACCGGGGAAGACGATTAACGTCCAGGAGAGTCGTCGAACCGGCCTAGCCAAACTATGCTTCAACACATGTGTTATGGATAACATCGTTTGAGGACAATGTGTTGTGTACACAAAATAAAGCTAACTCAAGAACATAGGCACAACTGTTCGTTCTCTGAGTTCTAAAGAGTTAATGTGTGTAATCTAACAAAGTGAACAACATTAACTCTAGCCTACATATCCTATTTATAGTGGTACGAGGTTGAATTCTAGTACTGGTTGATGGTAACTACACAAAACAGACAATGTCAGACATCTGTCAAAAGATGCTCTTCTATTCTTGGTAGTCTACCATAACGCTTTAGGGAAACAGAGCTGACATAGTTTCCCTTTTCTTTATACCTTGTACTTTAGGCTGCATAACTTCCTGCCTAAACACTTAGATATGTCCAAAGTGTACTGAATGTTAACAGGTTATTGCCACCCCTGTTAACACTTAACCACTCAGAGTCCCTGATACATCTTGGTTGTTATCTAACACAGCCAATGAGTATGTCTTCAATTAATCTTCGACTTCTTTGACAATGTCTCTAACATGGACTCCTCTGTGGTTGCTCACAGATACTTAGAACTCTGTGAGTCTTGGGTTACTTGCCTGTCTCCTAGGCACAGGCAAGTTAATATCAAACAACTTAATTTAAGTTTAAATCTCTGACTAAGGGAATTCTAACAAACTTAGATTCCCAACAATCTTCCCTTATTTAAACATAAATACATCTAGATCTAAATGAGTTATAGTAAGTGAGATAACAGCTTCTTCTTACACATATAGATCTAACAAAAAACTTCATACTTCATTAATACTTAAAAAAATTACAAGTACAATACATGAGTAAAAAAAATGAAAGTAAACGTTCAGCTGTGAAAACTTCAGTAATCATCATTCTTGATTTTCTCTTCAGCTTCAGCTATGTCTGTTCTAGTATCCAATTCAGCCTGCAAAGCTTGGGCAAATACCATGGAATACTCTGTGTTGATTTTAAGCACTTTCTAAAGCATAAGAAGTTGAACAGTTGATGCAAGCCCCGGCTCATCTTCCATTTGGAACACATACTGGCATCCCCTGTTCATGTAGGCCATACCTTTTTCAGGCTCAGTGTAAGTCTGACCATCAATAGGACCTACAATCCCATTTGGAAGAAATAGGTTCCTGTGCATCCCATCCACTTGGATATCATCAGTCACAAAGGTTTCTTGGAGGAATTGAGTCATCCTTTTCCTTTTCTTCTCAGCCTTTGCTAGTTCTGGTTCAAATAGCTGTGGGGGTGGATAAATTTTGAGTTTTGTAGCTTTTTCTTTCAGCCAGTTGAACTTGCTTTCAGAGTCTTTAAGAGTAAGAAATTTGCCTGTCCAGTCTTCTTTTCAGCTAAAGCTTCAAGTTCAAGCCATTCAGACAGACTAAGTGTCTTAAGTTTGAAGTCCTCAAAAATGTCCATGTTGGCCACTTGATTATCTCTCCATATGATCATCTATGGTGTAAGAGTTGACTTCTTAACAGTGTATTTGAACTTGGTTATTTTCCCTAGTACATATCTGTTATTGACGCAGGCATCATAGTCAGCTTTTACCTTTTTTAGAGCCTTTGTGCGTTTAACTTCCATTTCTCTTAACCTTTTTCTTTATTCCTCTCTGAGTTGAGGAGACATGGCTTTTAGCTTGGCTTCATCCAGCTCTTTAGCCTTCTTGATTTCTTTCAATCTTGTAAATTCAAGTGCCTGTTTTTCAATTTCTTCAACAGTTAAGGGTTTTTCATTTGCAGCTTTAAATGTTGAGAATTGAGATATTTTAATGGTTGATCCTCCTGTCTCTAGCATCACAACTATCTTGTTTAGTTTGGCGTCTGAGTCTACCATAACTATTTCTTTCCCTTTCTTCGAGACAGAGGATTCTTCACTAGCTTTCTTCAGCTCTTCAGCATGTTTTAAGAATACTAGCTGAGCTTGGTCTTGTACAGCTTTTGGGAGGGAGCTGATAGTGAATTTAAGTTTCTTAGCATTTGGTTCACCATCATCCACAGCCTCATTGGTGTTATCTAAAGACAGGGAATTTGGTAAATCAGCTGCTTTGTTAATTTGTTTCTCCCTGTTACTTTCATCATCGTCGGGTATAGTAATTGGTGTGATGACTTGGAGTGGAATGGGTGTAGGAATGATGTTTTCAGCTGTACCTGTGTTGGTGTTGACAGGTTCTAGTTTTAGCAAGTCAACTTTCTCCCCCTCACGTTTAGCATGTCTCTTGAGACGCTTGGTTGAACGTGACTGAAAGTACCTAGCAACCTGTTCAACAGGTGTAGCCAATTTATTTTGCCTGCTCCTTGATCCTCTAGCAATTCTTAGAAGCCTGTTGCAATTGCGATTAACAGAGCGAT
Source organism: Glebionis coronaria (assembly GCA_025667525.1). Classification (NCBI taxonomy): domain Eukaryota; kingdom Viridiplantae; phylum Streptophyta; class Magnoliopsida; order Asterales; family Asteraceae; genus Glebionis; species Glebionis coronaria. The sequence goes on from CM046879.1 coordinate 346,748,901, forward strand.
CGACATGTCCAGCCAAGTAGTGAGTGTGACGTTTTTGCCTGTTGCACACGGCCTCAAATTCTTTGTGCATCACCAACTCGTGGGCCTAAAACATGTCAGGGACTTCTTTAATGATAGCATCTTTAATGCGAGTCGATAAGTGGCTAAGTCCTTGAGAAACGCCTTTTCTTGTGCCATCTTGGATAGGTTCAGTGATAGCATCTTTAACAGCCTGTGATATTATCTTGGGAAAATTGGTTGTGAAAGTATGAATTTCAGACCCCATTCAATCCAACTTACGTGATAGGTGTTCAATATCTAAGGCGTGATGATAGGGCCTTAAACCATGAATGTTCAGGCTTTGTTGCTCATAGTCATCTTCCCTTAGAAAAAGATCATAGTTGGTTTGTTGTGGATGATCGAATAACAGAAACTCTGCAGTAGGATCATACACAAGTGTTGGAAGCTCCTTTGTGACAGATGTAGCAGAAGTAGGAGTCACAGCAGCTTCTTTGGGAGGAGGATTTTGTTCTTCAGCTGGTGTGGGCACAGCTGTGCCTTTGGGAGGTGAGAGAGATGGCTATTCATCTTCTTCTTCATCCTCCTCCTCAATAATCCCCTCAGGGAGAATTTCATCATCTGGCATAGATTCAGGCTCAGATAAGCTTTCAATTAAGGAAAGCACATCATCTTCAGCATCTGGCATGGGCTCATCTTCTTTGGGTTGATCCTGAATCATGTTATCAGCTCCTTCAGCTGTAGCCAGAGAGTCTACATTTGGTTGTTTAACATCAGCCTACAATTGGTGTAAGTTAGTAACAAGGAATAGATAAGGGGAATGGTCGCTAGTTCGTTCTCCCAGAGAGGCTGCGGATGATTATTCAGCCACTCCAAAGGATAAATCCTTAAGATTCTTTTAAGTGTGAAAATAATGAGGTTAATGGTGGCCATTTGCTGCCCCTAGGAAAGCTGAGTGTGATTATTCAGCCCCCCCAAAAGGATAAATCCTTTGGGACTCTTTTATCTGTGAACTATATGTGGGTTAAGATCGCCTGTTACGTTGCCCCTAGGAAAGCTGAGGGTGATGATTCATAATCCTTTGGGATTCTTTTATTTGTGAAAAAGATGTAGTTAAAGATCGTCATATTACGCTGTCCCTAGGAAAGCCGAGGGTGATGATTCAGCTCCCCCTAAAAGTTAAACTTTTGGGATTCTTTTTCTGAGGGAACCTAGAGGCTGTGTGAAGTACAGCTACTCTTGGTCGAGAAATATATGTATTCAATTTGTTTGCCTGAATATTGTCTAGAGGGTGCAGGGGTGCTTTATAAACACAAATGAATCACTCCCTGGTGCAAAGACAGGGTGTACAAAAGTCTTAAAAGATTTCTAAGTGCATACATAGACTCGTATGGGTCGTGGATAACCCTAACATCACCATTCTCACCTACAGACATTTGAGAGTGGCTGCTTGTGGACCTCTAAAAATTATAAACTGATTACCTGTGAGATATCAACAGAATTTGGCTGGTTCCCTGTTGTCTCTGCTGAGATAGAGACGCTAGACTCTTGTTGTTTATCGGTCGATGTCTCTGTGTCCACAGAAGTCTCTGGACCAGAGGAAGGAGAGATGGTAGAAATCTTCTTAACCCTGGCCTTAATAACAGTTTGGGTTTTGGAAGAAGAGGGGTTTTTCTTCTTCTTAGGCTGTTAGCCAGTTGTTGCCTTGGATAGCGTGGTGTGTTGCCCAGAGGGCAAAGACGCTGACTTGCCAGACACACCAGTTGTAATCACCTTCTCAGAGGAAGGGAGGAAGGGCTTCACAACAGATGCTTTTTTATTAGCAACATTCTTCATATGGGCAGTAGCTGGCATATCGTTGGGTCCCATCACCTTGTATATAGCTCCTATTATGTGATATGGCTTCATGGCTGTGAGTGTAGAGTTGTGGTATTTATCACCCAAAAGACTTTCAAAGATGAGAGAAAGAAAGCGAACATAGCAGATGTTTTTCTCCCTGACTTGGTTGGTACCCTTCAGCTTTTCGACAAGGTTAGAAAATAGAATGTTTCCAACATCGACGTCTGTTCCCTATATCAGCCCATGAGAAATGGCTTGATGATTAAAGACTAATTGATCTTGAGATCCCTACATATCACCCAGGGATTTAACTATGTGTATGAAAAGGACTCTCCACATAGGGGGAAAAACTTGATCTTAAAAGGAGACTTAACGGCCACTTCAGCAGGTGTAAGGGCTGGGTTAATATCAGATATAGGGTTGTTTGAGATAGCAATGGCACTTGTATTGTCACAGAATATGGGTACTTTGTCATATAGAATCTCATAGTCAGCTAGTTGACTCTTCATCCAAAGTACTTGAGCACAGCAACTAGCAGCTACAACATATTCAGCTTCATAGTCAGCTAGTTGACTCTTCATCTAAAGTACTTGAGCACAGCAACTAGCAGCTGCAACATATTTAGCTTCAGCTGATGACATAGCCACAGATTTTTGCTTCTTTGCACTCCATCCAACCAACTTACCTCCTAGGATTGGACAGCTCCCTGAGTTACTTTTCCTGTCAATGCAGCACCCAGCGTAGTCTGAATCTGAGTAAGCCTTGAGATTAAAGCCTGATTCCTTGGGATACCATAGACCTAGAGAGGTTGTTCCTTTGAGGTACCTAAAAATTTTCTTAACAGCCACTAGATGGGATTCCTTTAGGTTAGCTTGGTACCTTGCACAGAGACATGTGGAGAACTAGATATCAGGGCGACTGGCTGTGAGATATATGAGTGACACAATCATGCCTCTATACATAGTCTTATTAACAGAGACCCCTGACTCATCAGGGCCCAAATTGTTGGGTGGAAGCATGGGGAATTTCATTGATGCACAATCAGCCAAGTCATATTTTTTTAGCAAATCCATAATATACTTTTCTTGACAAATTGAAATTCCTAGGACATTGTTTAATTTGAAAACCCAAAAAGTAAGTTAATTCACCCATCATGCTCATTTCATATTTCTTGGTCATTAATTTAGCAAAACGTTTACTAACATTAACATTTGTAGACCCAAAGATGATATCATCCACATAAATCTATACAATGATGAAATCAATTTTGTCCTTGAAGGTAAAAAGTGTCTTATCAATGGAACCCCTGACAAATTTATTTTTAGTTAAAAAGGTAGACAGCGTTTCATACCATGCCCTTGGAGCTTGTTTCAGCCCATACATTGCTTTGTGAAGCCTGTACACATGGTTGGGAAATTCGCTGTTCTCGAATCCTTCAGGTTGTTGAACATATACTTCTTTAACCAAATCTCCATTGAGGAAGGCAATTTTAACATCCATTTGATACACAGTGAAGTTCATATATGCAGCGTAAGCAAGGAAGATTCTAATGGCTTCAAGTCTTTCTACTGGTGCAAATGTTTTATCATAATCAATCCCTTCAATCTGTGTATACCCCTGTGCAACTAACCTTGCCTTGTTCCTTATGATATTTACTAATTTCATCCATCTTGTTCCTATATATCTATCTAGTGCCTGTGATGTTCTTACCAGGTGGAGCTGTCACTAGAGTACATACCTTGTTTCTTTTAAACTGATTGATTTCTTCGTGCATTGCAATGACCCATCCTTCTTCAACAAGGGCTTCAGCTACACGCTTGGGTTCAATTTGGGAAAGAAATTCAGCAAACAAACATTCATTAGTTGAGGCTGATACTTAGTCATGAATTCTCTGTCTAGTAGTAACCCCAGCATTTGGTTCACCAATAATGTTGACAAGAAGAATGTGTCGATCTCTTGACCATTTTCTTTGAGGAGCTGGGGAGTCATAGACAGGAGCAGGTATGGAGGATGAGAGTATAACTTGAGTTTCATCTTGCTGAGTAGGAAGACTCCCTTCAAAAACAATCTTTGTGTCTGTGTCTGCATCAGCTATTTCAGGATGTGATGATTCACAGATAACATGAGAATCATTTTGATCATGAGTATTAGGAGAGTCATCTTCAGCTGAGGTGGAACAAGGTCTTGAGGAGGGCTGATGTTTTTCTTTAATAAGTACTTGAGTAGTGGGAACATCAATGTTGTGAGTTGACAGTGGGTCGTATGCAGGAACATATGGTATAAGAGTATCTGTGCGTGGATGATGATGAAAGACAGGCCTTAGTTCAGAGAACTCATCTGTTGGGAAAGACCTATTTTCGTTGAAATCAATTTCATCAACTTATGTTCCTGTTCTTTGTAGCACGTCATCATCTTCATTGAATGTGACATGAAAGGTTTCTTCTAGTTCCTGTCTTCTTGTGTTGAATACTCTAAAAGCTTTGGCTGTTGGAGAGTATCGTAAGAGGAAACCATTATCATCTTTTTCGTCAAACTTTCCAAGTTGATCCCTGTAGTTATTAATAAATATAGGGCAACCAAAGACATGAAAGTAGCTGACATATGGTGCTCTTTTTCTAAAAACTTCATAAGAAGTTTTTCCATGTCTTTTGACAATGATTGATCTATTCTGGGTATAGCAGGCATTGTAGACAGCTTCTCCTCATAATTGCTTTTGTAAAGCTGCACCATTCAGCATGGTTCTAGCTGCTTCAATCAATGTTCTGTTTCTTCTTTCAGCTACTCCATTTTGTTCAGGAGTACCAGCTGAAGAGAAGTTTTGTGATATTCCCTTTTCATCACAAAAAGCTTCAAGCTGTTGATTCTTGAATTCAGTCCCATTATCACTTCTTAGAGCTTTTATTCTAACTTCATTCATGTTTTCAACCTGCCTAATGAAGGACATGATGGCATCAGCTGCATCACTTTTCCTTTTGAGGAAGAAAACCCATGTATACCTTGAGAATTCATCTACAACGGTCAAGGTATATTTGTTGTGATTGATGGTCTATGGTTTGACAGGTCCAAACAAATCCATGTGAAGGAAATGTAAGAACTTTTCAATAGAGAATGATTGTCTGGTCTTAAAGGATGACCTGTGATGCTTTCCCTTAACACAAGCTGAACATGTCTTGTCTTTTGTGAAAGTCACAAGTGGTAGACCAGTAACCATGTTTTGTGTGGCTAGCTTGTTGATGTTCTTGAAGTTGAGATGAGAGAGTCGTTTATGCCACAGCCAATTGACACTTTCAGAGGCTTTAGCCAGAAAACAATTTAAGTTGTCTTCTAAGCAAGAGGCCATGTTGATGACATACACATCTCTTCTTCTTGGTGCAATTAACACCACATCATTGTTTTTATTGAATATGGTTCCTTGAGTCTTTGTAAACAAATCCTTGTAGACAGCATCACACAATTGGCTGATGCTGATGAGATTGTGCTTAAGACCATTCACATATGCAAACCCTTGTAAACATTATTCCATTGCAGTTAACTGAGCCATATCCCTCTGTGTCGCCTGAAGAGATATCCCCAAACACTACTTTAGGACCAGGCTCTTCTGAATATTTTATGCAGGTATTGTTTGATTCATGTCATGTGTCTAGAGCAGCCACTATCTAGATACAAGACCGATTCCCTGAGATGTTTATGCACACATATATAGAAACATATTAGTTCCTATGGTGAACCCACTTTCCAGTGGGTTCCCTGAATTGCTGATTAGCAACTCTTGAGTTCCTGTAGAACTTGTGACAATGTGAAGGACAATTGGCTGTGTCATGGGTGTACCTTCCACAGATGTCACATCCTGGAAAGTCCCTGCACTCATCTGAGTGGTGGTTTGTGAGACCATAATATTTATAGGGAGGGTAAGGTGTGTAGTTACCTGATGGTCTCCTAGTAGCCTGTTGTCTATCCCTAAAAGGTGTCTGAGATCTCTTAACAGTCATATGTCTATCATGATCTATGGTCATATGATGAGAATTTTTACACACATTACAATAAGGTTTGATTACCTTTTCACCTTTGGGTTCTCCTATAATAGACTTTGGTTCAGAGTAAGTAGAGCATTCAGCAGAAGGCTTAATATGTTCTTTTAAGAGTTCAACTTCTTTCATCAAAGACACCATGCGTTCTTCAGTTGAGGATTCAACTTTGTTCACATGGTTTATTGAGACGGGCTTATAGACATTTTGCTTAACAGATTGTTTTGTAGGTACAGCAAAAATCTTAGCTGGAGATATCTCAACATCTGGTTTGAGTTCAGCCTTAGCTCCTCTAGAAGAGCTTTTGGGTTCAACTCCAGAGAGTTTAGGCAAAGATGGTAAAGGTGCAGTGTTATCAATTTCCTCTTCAGATATAGGTACATCAACTAAAATTGGGTCAGACATATGTATATTCTTTGTAGATTTGAAAACAATCTCTTTGGGTTTCTTAAGGGCCTTCATTTTGTATCTCTTAGCAGTAACAGCCCTAGATATGTCAGCTGGAACTTTATCATCAAGTAATTCATTTATAGTGAACCTATTGCACAACCATTTTTCTATAACCTTGTGTAGTTCAGCTACTTGATCATTTAAGGCACTGTTTCTTAAAAACAACTTATTAACCTCATTTTGAAGAGTTATGTTTTCAGAGCTAACCTGTTTTAAAGTTTCACATTTAGCCTTAGCAGTCAACAATTCATGTTTAACATAGTGAAATTTATCAAGCAAGTTCTTTCTTTGTTCCTCAACAAAGTGTAAGTCAACTATGGTATAATCAAGGACATGTTTACGTTCATCACTTTCAGACATAGAGATAAGCTTGTGTACCTTTTTCATTATGATGTCAACCCAGTGTCCTGATCTAGCATCTCCTTTACCAACAGCAATTTCATCCTCAGCTATTTCCATAAATGCCCTGACCCTAGTAGTATCTTCTTCATCAGATGTTAGTGGCTCATTATTCCAATCATAAGCTTCAGCTACCAACCCTTTCTTTGTCCTTTTATCACCCCATTTCTTCTTCGACAAAGATTCTAACTTCAGATTCATCTGTTCCAACTCAGCCTCTAGTGCCTTGTATTTGTTATTGTAATCCTTTTTCTCATTATCAGAGCAGTTGGATTGGTGAGATGAGTTGTTTTGTTATGATTTAAACTTGTAAGGTTTGAATGATGAAGGATAGGATGGTGAGGATGTTTTTTTGGATGGACAGTCTTTTTGAAAATGTCCAAGTTTTCCACAGGCAAAGCAAGTCTCATTGGATTTTTTAGTTTGTTTACTAGCTGATCCTACTCTCCCTGACCTTTTATAGAATCTTCTTTGATTAGCTAGTAAAGCTTTTTCATGAAACTCAACATTAAGGTCTGTCATGAATTCCTGGCTGCTACGAGTGTCTTCTTCAACATCTAAATCACTGTCATGAGTGTGTGAGGTGGAAATCAATGCTTTGGATGTTGCTCCCTGAACTACAAATCTTTCAGACTCAGATTTGTATATGGTATCTATCAGCCCTTTTTCATAGTTGTATTTTCTATACAGCTGAGCCAACATATCATTCTTGATGGAGTTATTGGCTCTCTGGGTCTGATTCATGCTCAGCCATTTTATGGGAAGGCTGTTGACAAAGGTGGTGTTTACTTTAGCTTGTGCAATGGTGACTTCATTCATAGGAAGGTCGTTGAGAATAATCTTCAGCTTTGTGTACGTCTGTTGTACCTTTTCTCCTTCAAGTGCCTTGAAAGCATTAAACTGAAGCCTGAGTGCCTGAATCTTGGTTTCTCTAGTTTCAGAGGGTCCTTCGTGACCTAGGATGAGGTCTTTCCACATTTGTTTGGTTGTTGGACATTGAATTACTGATTTCATGATGTGTTTTGGAAGACAGAAAATAATAATGCTTTTGAAACGTTTATCTTGGTTTGCCAATTTCCTATCAGCTGGAGTCCACTGCTTGTAAGGTTTGGGAAGAGGATTATCATCAGTAGAGGTAAGCGCCATGGGAACATACGGTCCATTTTCTAGAATTTCTAGAAGAAATGGTTCAAGTCCATCTAGATAGACAAGAAATTGACTTTTCCAACTTGCAAAGTCATCTTCATCAAACACTGGTACGTTGGTAACATGGGACCAACCTCTTGAATCGAGAAGTTTAGGAAGATCGTCTTCATTTTGAGTGGGGGTTACTCTTGGTGAAGTTGGAAGTGGTGGTGTGTTGTTCCCAGAAAGCGATGGTGGTGGTCGTGGTGTATTGCTCATTTCAGGCATGGTGGATCTTGATTATAAAACTTAGAACGATGTTTATGAAGGTTTTAGTATCAAACACCGTTCTGATACCAATTGAAAGTCCCTAAATCTAGCTTGAAACGATTAAGAAAGATAACTAACACAAGTAAATACTTTTCAAACGTAGTACTTTATTATTGTATAACAAGTATTACCTGTGTTATGGATAACACAGTTTGAGGATAATGTGTTGTGTACACTTTGGACAAAATAAAGCTAACTCAAGAACACAGGCACAGCTGTTCGTTCTCTGAGTTCTAAAGAGTTAATGTGTGTGATGAGACTGCTTTTATACATAGTCTCATCGTCCAAAATGGGCTTAAAATGGTTAAAATATCATAAAAAGTGCCAAATTTACATGCTTGTGTTTGCTCAATGTGTATTTTAGGTACAGATATCAAGAAAATGACAAAAGAACACAAGAATCAAGCAAAAACGAACATGGGAAAAGAAGTCGCACAATGAACCGGACCCTAGAGTTGATTTTCCAAGAAAAGTCCATGAAGAATTGAAGATTGTACAAGAAGGGTCCTTAATTATTTGAAGAATTGACACTGTATACCCTTGTTTATTCATAATTACAAGTTTGGTCCCTAAAGTTTGTCAAATTTACAAAAAGGACCCTCAACTTTGAAGAATTGGCAAGAATGGTCCCTCAAAATTGAAGACTTGTCACTTTTTGTCCTCCATGAAGTCAAAGATACAAGAGAAGATCTTGAAGAATGAATACATGTCAAGTTTGGTCCATCAAATATCATCAAATTACAAAACAAGTCCTTTATAACCTTTTGGAAACATTTTGTGGCAAATATGTGAAGTTGGAAACTTCAAATACAAAGGGAGTTTAATATCGGGCTGTTTAAACTACAAATGAAACAAAAGGAACAAATGAGGGGCCAAAGCTGGCAGACATCCAAAGATACCTAGGCGAATACCACCATGCCATGTGCCCCACTCACTCCTCTCAACCAATCAGCCATCACCATTTTGCCACCTCACATCCCACTTATACCGGTTTATAAACATAATATTAATTAAGTTTAAATCTGGCGCTAAACACTCACTTAAACCCAAACAAAGATCAAACGTGTGTTCATCAGCCAAGAACAAAAAACTAGGTTTTTGTTAATCCTATAAAATTAAACCTTAATCTCTTCCAGATTAATGATTAAGGTCATATTTAACTAAACCCCACCCATAACTTGGTTGCCACCTCATCACATTTGTCACATGAAGCCTCCCCTGACCCATGAACTAACATGAAGACAAGAATTGCCAGAAAATCAACGTGTCATAGCTTTGCTTGCATCCAACGCTCACATTGAACGTCTAGGATCATTTTACACACACTGGCATCAACATACGTCCAAAATTCTTCACATGTTCAGTCAAGATATTCAAATCACAAGGGCAAAGCTGGAACTTCACACATTAGGGTTTACTAGTTTCTTTTTCATGTAAGGCTCTATATAAAGCCATTAGCTCATAGCATTAGTTCCTGTTCTTGGTTTTCTTTGGTCACAGCTTTGTAAAGCCTTTGTTCATTGAATGAAAAAGTGTTTAAGTTTGTTGACGAATTCCAAGCACCACCATTTACTTTTATGTTATTGTTTAATGATATGAGTTTGTGATTTAAGGTTTCAAAAGTTTGGATTTTAGTATATGCAAGTTTGTTCAAAGGTCTTCCTGAAATCTGATTTTTCCAAGTTTTGTTCAAACACTTGAACTTTTTGGATCAAAAGTTGATCATAGCACCCTGATAAGATACTTATCAAGGTGAGGTGGAGCTTGTGGTTTGGGAAGATTCAAGGAGTGGGGTACAAGTTGGAAGAAATTTGTTTCCATTTTCATTTTTTTTATATAATATGTTGTTGTTAACTCTGTTGATCTTAGCAGTGTTGTTGGAAGCTTGTGTCTTGTTTTGCTAGACACATAAGCTCTTAGATTCGGGAGTGTGGATGTACATTCCTTAGGTTTGACATTTTCTCTCCAAAAATCTGTCAAAATTTGTTCTAAGTGATTTTGGGTATCTGTTAGTGTATGATGTGTTCTTATGCTTGCAATCTGGTTCTAAGTTCATGGTGATGTTGTTATGATACTTGTTTAGGCTTTGTTTAGTCTAAAAAACATTTTTGCTTCATAAATTTTGATATCAGTTTTTGAAAGGACTATTTGGGATTGCATGTTATGTGATTCATATTTGAGATTGAGTAGTTATTTAGGGGTCTTTTGTGTTTGTATCTGATATTAAGGTGGTTGTGAGTTGATATTTTCTTGTCTTGTGCTTTGAAACACCAAATCTGAATACGTGGCATAACTAGCTTGTTTTACTTGATCTTGGACTAAAAACTTGTCATCACCTAGAATGCATGATTAACTAGGGTAAACAAGTGATAAATCTAAGTTTGTGTAATCTGACTAGTGGATTTGAGGCTTTGTAATTTCATGTTTTGGTCAAGTGCATCAGCAAAACTAGTTTTTGCCTGTTACCATTCATAAGTAACATCACTTAGGCTTAAAACAAGATCTAATCATTGTATCAGTGAATGATATGAGTTTGTTTGTGCTTATTTAAGTTTATGGTTGCTTGTGTATGCATTTGGTTGACTTTGGTCAGCTTATTCTTGCTTAAACATAGCCTTTATTCATCAGATCTACTTATTTTCATGTCTAAATCATGTTTGTGTACCTTTTGAATTAATTGTATCAATTGGCTTGTTGGAAGTATGTTTATTTGCTTGATTGTGACTCCCTACAACTCACTGGTTGTAGGGGTGCCTTGTTTGTCCAAAGAAACCAAGTGAATCTCTTTAAAAAAGCAATTCAAAAAAGGCAAGCAGTGGGAACTTTTTCCCACTAAAAGTTCCTACTGATAGTGTAATTTGGCCATCAGCTTATTAATAAGCCATATTAGCTTATTCTTTTGTGCAACAACTTGGATTTTGTAATCAGTCTTACTTATTTGACCCATTTAATCATTCTGGAGCTTTTGGGCCTTTGACTTTAGGGTTTGACTAGAAAACAAACTAGTTGACTTATTTATCAAGTGCTTATTTAATTTTTCCAGCTTATTGAGTGTGCTTATTTGAAATATTTTTGTTGATTAAGCTTAATTTGGTCATTTAAAACCTTTTGCAACTTGAATCAGCTCTTGAAGTGGTCTAGAACTCAAAAACGACTATTTTGTCGTTTTCTGTAGAGAGTCTTGGCTTATTTCAGGCTTATTTCTTGAGCTTTTTCATTGTTTCTTTTTACAAACTGCTTTATAAGCTCAAAATAAGGATGTGTGTCAAATTTCAGCTTATGGCATTAGCTTATGGCTTAATGGGCAAAAAAGCCCATTAAGAATAAGCTGAATTCTATTAAGTTGTTATAAGCTCACTTTCAGCTTTTGGGCCTTTAGAGTTTTTTGTTTAAAATCAAATTCTAAGCTTATCTGGAAATTTTAGGCTCATTTGGTAAACTTTTTTCTTATCGGGCCTAAAAAAGCCCATTAAGTGGAGTGTTAACTGTTTAGACCCATTTGGAGGCCCAATAGGGGTATTTAGGTCATTTTACTTTTATTTCTGATTTTATTAAGTTAAAATAAATTAGTTTGCAAGTTTTTAGAATCTTTTATAAATTTTGAATTTTTAATATTATTTTATTATTTACTTTTAATTTTTAATCATTTTAAATAGTTTTAATTAGTTTAAATGTTTCAATAATACTTTTTAGTCTAGTTAAGTTGTTAGAGGTTTACAAATTGAAAAATCTTATTTTAGGCTTTTTATTAATTAAATTGATTTTTAGGGCTTTTATTAGCATTAAAAAATTAATATTTAATTAAATAAAAGGTTTGAAAAAGTTTTGATTTTTGGTAAACTCTATCTGCATTTTTAGGGATTTATTATGATTTTCTAGGAATTTTTAGAGTAATTTTTAATTTCGTCACGTTTTTACGTTATACGTCTTAGTATTCGTCGTAGTTTTATCATAATCGTAACCGTCATCATTTTCCTCTTTCTTTCTTAATATTAATCTCAAACTTAATCAAGTTTAGCACACACACCAAGCCTCCTTGAGAACGAACTCACACAAGGGTCATAAGCACTTAGTTTTCCTAAATCATTTGTTTAAGACTTAACGCTTTTGCCTTGTTTTCCTAAACGAGTGTGAAAACACAACTATCATTTTGGCGCCGCTGCCGGGGAGGCGTGTTGTGTTAAGTTTGACAATTTTTATTTTGATATTATCCATAATAAGTATTTCTGTGATTAGCACTCTAATCATACGTATTATCGGTTTTCCGTTTTTTGTGAAATATTATTACTATAGTGTATACGTATCACAATAAATTCACAAGTACTCCAAAAGCGTGAAAACGCAACCTTAATTGGGATTTCATCACTCAATTATTGTATTCGAATCTGAAGCAAAATAAAAGGCAAAATAGATAATTACTTTCGAGAAGCTTGATTTTAATTAACACAAACTATAAGGTGGGTATACGGCGGTTGTATTTCACGCCCTAAGGGAAAAAGGCTCTTAAGTGCTTAGCGCCGCCTCGTTCCCCCGCTTGCTTGTGCGTGTTAAGAGAAAAAAGGCTAATCGAGGGTTTGCCGACCAAAGTATTATCTACGTATCATATATATTTGCTTGGTTTCAAAGATTAAACCCTCTTGAACGTTTTGGTGTTCCACCAACGTTCTAAAGTCATCGAAGGGGTTCACTCAACGTGATCATTTTCATTCCCTGAGGCTCCTTTAATCGAGAAATCGATTCGAGGGGAGGTTTGTAGATTTGTGTCTACGTAATTCACAAAAATCCAAACAAAGTAAAAAAAACAATTAAAAGCACAAAAAATTGGAAAAAGTAAAAACACCCAAAAGAATCTTCTTTGCTCGTCCCCGCGTTGTACGTGACGTTTATGCAAACTCGTAACCAAGCAAGACGTGCACGTAAACGTAGAAACCGAAAGGAAGGAACCCCTTCTAGTGAAGAATCTCCTATTGACGAACCCATCGTAGAACAAGAAGCTCCCATGGCTAATCGTACTATGATGGAGTTGCTTCAAGCACCCACCGAGGGTTATGGAGAAGCGATTGTGATTCCCGCTAACCTTGCGGAGAATTTTGAGGTTAAGACGGGTTTGTTGTCCATGATCCAAAACAACAAGTTTTGTGTTGACGAAAAGGACAATCCTCATAACCACATTCGCCAATTCAATCGTCTTATGGAAACTTGCAAGTTTAAGGACGTCTCGAACGACTCGATTAAGATGTTGTTTTTTCCGTATTCCTTAGAGGGGCCCGCTAAAATTTGGTTAGAGAAAGAGCCACCCAATTCTATATTGACTTGTAAGGGTCTTGTTTCAACGTTCGTGAACCAATTTTACTCGCCCTCTAAGACTACGCATTTGAAAAACGAGATTTCAAAGTTTTCACAAGAGTATAATGAGAGTTTTTCAACGGCTTGAAATAGGTGTAAGGAAATGTTGCATGAATGTCCTCATCACGGTTTTTCTGACTTACATCAAATCGACACGTTTTACAATGGCTTGAACGATCATGAACGAGACTATCTCAATGCCGCCGTGGGTGGTATTTTATGTGTAAAACGGTCGAGGAAGCGTTGTTGATCATGGAGAATATGTCCAAGGTTTATAGCCCTCGTAGCACATCGAGTGTTAACAAGGCTTCATCTTCGCCTTCATTGTCACATACCATCGATGCTTGCCAAATAGAGGCTAATTTGGAGAACAAGATATTTGATAAGCTTAAGGGACTATTGATTGAGTTTAAAGTTGGTGAACAACCCACTCCCGCTACGGCTAAAGTGGTTGAGGTTTCTTGTGTTTATTTTGGTGTAGGTCATGATTTCTTCGAGTGAATTATCGCCGGTGGTAACACTTCGAGTGCCTACGCGGCCACGGGAACTTATAACCAAAACGGTCAAATTACCCGCACTAATCAATTGACTCCACCGGGTTTTCTACCAAATCAAAATGCTAACAATTATCGCAACAACAAGTTGGTTACCAAGGAAATTAAAGGAACAATTATAAGGGTAACAACTATGGGAATCAAGGGACTGGTAATCAAGTGCAAAACAAAAATCAAAATGTGATTTTCAAAACAACAACAAAGGTTTGCAAAACATGAAAGATCTTCCAAACGAATTTGTTGATTATGCAATGGCTAATGATGCTAAATTTGATAATATGCAAAGGGAGATAATTAGCATAAGATCCAGATTAAGAATGATTTGAAAAATGAGTTGAAAAACAAGTTTGCTAATGAACTTAAGATTCATACAAACAAAATAGAGAGTAACGTGTAAAGGTTACAACAAAATCAACAAAAAATGGAACAAGGCCAATATGAGATTAAACAAGAGATGCTTAAGGCGGATAAAAGGAAATCTAAGTTTGAGGATAGAATATCAAGCATGTTTGAGGCTATAATGTGTAAACCGTCTTCTTCGGGTTGTCTTCCTAGTAACACCGTGTCAAACCTAAAGGGAGAGATGAAAGTGATTACCATACGTAGTGGTAAGACCTTTAAGGAACCGACTCCTCAACCAATTACTCCTACGGTGGAGGAGATTGAGGAATAACCCGAGGTGATGGTCGAAAAGGAGCGCATTAAAATCCCACAAAGTACCGCTCAAACCACACCTACGGTCGACCCTTTACCAAGTTTGGAACCCGAGATTCCAAAGGCTATGCCTATGCCCCACCCAACACCACTGATGAGATGGCATTTATACATGATCTCATCATTCTTTTCGGGCTTTAAATGCATTAAAATGTCATAAAATACCATATATATGCTTGTGTTTGTTTACTTGTGTGTTTTAGGTATGGATATCGTGAAAAAGACAAAAGATCACAAGATACAAGGAAAAACGAACACGAGAAACGAAGCCGTACAACGAACCGGGCCCTAATCATGGAATTTTCATCAAATACCCTTGAAGACTTGAAGACAAAACAAGATTGATCCTCAATGAATGAAGAAATGACACTTAAAACCCTTGTATATTGATAATTACAAGTTTGGTCCCTTAAGTTTGTCAAAATTACAAAAAGGTCCTTCAACTTTGAAGAAATGGCAAGAATAGTCCTTCAACAATTTCAAAATGCCAATTATGGTCCCTCATGAAGTTAAAGACTCATTGAAGACCTTTGAAGATCAAAAGAGTACAAGATCAGCCCTTGAAAAATCCCAAAGTGTCAAAAATTACCCTTGATAAGCTTTTACAAAGTCTTGTGCCAAAAATGTCAAGTGGGGAAAGTTAAATACAAAGGAAGTTACGTTTTTAGGGCAAAATACTTTGTATGCCAAAAATATCAAAACAAAGGGACCATTTATGCCAACTGAGAAACATTTAAAAAGAAAAGGCGCTTAACACCTTTTTTCCCCCATTTTCGGATTAAACTTGTTACTGTGCATCATTCTTACACCCCAGATTTTACTTTCATTAAACGTGGGTAAAAACTCAATTAAACCCTCACACGTTTAATTCACACATACCCAAACCCATCCCACTCCTAAAATCCCCAACCCCACGCGTGTGGTCCAAACCCCCAAATACCCTCTCATCCAATCAGGAAACGCCTTGGTCCCCAAGTTGTAATACGTGGCCATAATCAACGTTAAAGATTCATTGCTTCATATCAACGCAAAAAATGGACAGTGGAGATCAATTTGGACAGCTATCATCTCAAAAACGTCTAGAAGCATTGAGGGCATTTTAGGATTTTTCTTGTATTAGGGTTTACAATTTTATGGTTCTAGTAGGTTCAATAGACTAGTATAAATAGGGTGTGAGCATGTTCACAACCCTTTGTTCCAGTTTCCATTCTAAATTTTGTAATCCCTTTTATTTGAAATAAAAAGTTGTGTTTTTGTTTTTATACAATATAATTCCTTTTTTATTTACTTAAAGTTGGTGTCTATTTGAGAAGGGAAACTGAGTTCCATTATTATTTGGTTAAGTGATTTGGATTTTCAAAATATTTCAAAAGTTTCTGAAAATCAAAGGATTTTTGTCAGAAATTTGTGTTAAGGATTTGGTGTTCTTAGTTCATGTTATTGGTAACATAAGTGTTATTGAAACGTGTTAAGAAGGTAAGAAAAGTTTTTGGAAGGTTTAAAAAAGGAAGAAAAGAAAACAGTTTGATATTATATGCTTGTATCTTTTGTTTTTGTTTGATTTTGATTCAAGCAGGTGAAGAAGGTGTTGATCCAAGGTTCTGCACCAGCCCCAGCTGGTAGGGAGGTGGTTAAGCAACCACTAGGACCCTTGGATGTAAGGGTCCTAAGGTAACTCTTCTTTTTCTCTTTAAAAATTTCAGAAAATAAGTGTTTTATGTGATTTTGTATGATCTGTTTGATAGTGTGTTTTAGTTGTTGATTTTGTGTTCTTTGGATGTAATATGCATGCTAGAAAGATTGTGAACCAATTTGAATAGCTTTGGAACTGATTTGGTTAGGAAATTTTGGTTTTCAAAATTTAAAAGGGTGTTTGGCATTAAGTTTTAGCAGGGTTTAGATTTTGATTTATGCTTTTAAATCGTGTTAAAGTATTGGAAATAACTTGAGTTAGGTTTTAGTTTATTGGTAAGTTAATTTGAATCAGTTTGTTAGCAAGTTTGTGTGCTCAAAAGGGATAAAAGGTGCTTAAAATCTGCAAGTTCTTAATCTGCTTAAATTTCATGAGAATTTTGTGCTTGATTTTTGAATTTTGTGAAGCAACAGGTTGATTTAAGGTCTGTTCTGGTTTGTATGCATTCTTGTGAATTTATGTGCATGATTTGGTAGCTTTAAGTTCACTAGTGTGTTAGTTATAAGCTCAATAAGCCCACTGTCCTAGCTATCTGTCACAGAGAACTTCATTGCTTGTTTGAGCTTAGTGTACACTTGATTGCTTAATCTGTGCTTGCTAAGTGTTTAATTTGTGTTGTTTGTGACTTCTTGTGCTCAAAGGAGCACAAGAGTGCCCCATTGCTCCCAAAATATCCACCAAACAATCATTGCCAAGTCCTCTTGGCTCACAAATGTGAAGTGTGCACTCACACTTTTTACATCAGCAACAATAAGCAACCTGGACATATTTTGTCCTTGATCTAGCTTGAATCTTGGTTATAAGGTTACTGGATTGTGTTTATAAGCTTGCCAAGTTGTCTGTTTGATTGGTAAAAAGTTTAAAAAATTAAAAAATAAAAAAGTAATAAAAAAAGGGTTGCTCAGATTCGAACCCCCATCACCACACTCACAAACCAACGTGTTAACCATTGCGCCCTTGGGTCTTTTACTGACCAAGGGTGCAAAGCCCAATTACTTAACCCTTTTCTTTTTTGTACTTTCTTAAATAAGCCGTAGGTTATTAGCTTATTTCCAGCTTATTTTTAAGATTATTTTCATTCTTTTTATTTTTCTTAGGTTAATAATAGTGTTTAAGATTTTTTAAAATTGGTTTCACATTTTTCCTTTTATTAGATTATTTATTAGGATTTATTTAATACCCGTTTCTTATTAAATCATTAAAAAATACCAAAAATAGTTTTTATTTTTAGGAAAAATCATTTTTAGGTTTTAAAATATATTTTTGAGGTTTACATCTAATTTTGGTTTCAAAAACATTTATTTTTAATTTTATAATATTTTAAGGTTTTTTATAAACTTTAAAGATTTTTATAAAATTATTAAAAAAGGTTTAGAAGCTCTAATTAGTGTTTTTCTCTTAGTTATATTATTTAGGATTTTTAGAAATTTTTTATTTTTAATTTTAGAAACTTTTTATTTTTAGCATTATTTTATTATTATTTTAATATTAATTTTTCAAAATTTTATTTTTCTTTCTTTTTCATTTTTCCTAGGTTCTTTGTCATTAATTAGGACTATTTCCATTTTTAGAATATTTTTATAACTTTTAGATTTATTTTTATAATTATTTTAAGTTTAATTAGGTTTTAATCATTTTTAATCATTTTTAGAGTTTTAAAAATAGTTTTAATAGGTTTTAATTTTTAGAAAATTACTTTTTAGTCTTCTAATAATATAAGTTGAGTAATTATTCAATAAAATCATATTTTAGACATTTGAATTAGTTAAATTTAATTTTAGGGCTTTAATTAGCATTTAAAATTAATTATTTAATTAATAAAAGGTTTTAAAATATCTTTATTGGATTTTTATTTTTATTTATATTATTTTAGACTTCTTTTTAGCCTTTTTGATATTTTGTTTTTGGTTTTAATAAAATTTTAATTTGGGTAGTTTTTCACGGCTTTACGTTTTCGTCTTTTTCGTCGTAGTTTAATTTTCACGTAACCGTCTTTCATATTCTCATCCCCATTCTCTTAATATTAATCTCAAATAAATACAAATTAGAACACACACATATACCTCCTTGGGAAACGAACTCTTCTTTCTCATCTTATTTGATTGTGGGTCATTTGTGCACGGTTTTCCTAAACCGTCGTACTTAATACTTTCCGCTATTTACGCTCTTTTCCTAAAGAGTAGTAAAACTCTACAATCATTTTGGCGCCGCTGCCGGGGAGGTGTGTTGTGCTTTAATTTGGAAAATTTTGTTTTTGATATTATCCATAATAGTATTTGTGTTAAGTGGAACTCCCTTAACACGTATTATCGGTTTTCTTGGTTTTTCTTGTACAAATATTATTAATATATTGTATTAAGTATCACAATCAAAATACAATATCTCCAAAAGTGTGAAAACACAACCTTAATTGGGATTTGATCTCCTAATTATTGTATTCGAATCTCAAACAAAAAGAAAAGGCAAAAATAGATAAATACTTTCGTGAAGCTCGATTTTGAAAAATACGAACTATAAGGTGGGTATAAGGCGGGTATTATAAAATATACCCTAAGGAAAAAGGCTCTTAAGTGCTTCGCGCCGCCTCGTTTCCCCGCTTGCTTGTGAGTATTTTGAGATTGAAGGCTAATCGAGGGTTTTGCCGCCCAAAGTATTAATACGTATACTATATTTGCTTGGTTTTCTTTGTGATTAAACCCTCGTGAACAATTTGGTTTTCACCAAAGTTCTAAAGTCATTCGAAGGCGTTCACTCCACGTGATCGTTTTCATTCCTTTGAGGCTTCTTTAATCAAGAGTTTGATTCGAGGAGAGATTTTGTAGATTGTTGTCTACGAAGATACACCAAAATCCAAAAAAATTAAATATCATCAAAAACACAAAAAAATTGAAAATCCACAAAACAACCAAAAAGAATCTTCTTTGCTCACCTCCCATTCTTCGTGAAGTTTATGATCACTCGTAATCAAGCAAAACGAGCTCGTAAACGTCTTCAAAAGCAAGCAAATCAAGGATCGTTGATTATTGAAGAACCTCCAATTGTTGAACCTATTGTAGAACAAGAAGTCGTAATGGCTAATCGTACTATGATGGAGTTGCTACAAGCACCCACCGAGGGTTTTGGAGAGGCAATTGTTATTCCCGCCATCCTTGCGGAGAATTTCGAGATTAAGACGGGTTTAATGTCGATGCTACAAGCAAACAAATTTCGAGGTCATGAGAAAGACAACCCGCATTACCACATTAGGAATTTCAACCGTCTCACCGCTACTAGCAAATTCAAAGATGTTCCACATGACGCCATTAAGATGATGTTGTTTCCATATTCGTTGGATGGTCCCGCAAAAATTTGGCTCGAGAAAGAACCGCCAAATTCGATTTTGACATGGGCCGATCTCGTTTCTAAGTTTGTGAACAAGTTTTTTCCACCATCGAAAACAACACACTTAAAAAATGAGATTTCACGATTTGTGCAACGTAACAATGAAAGTTTTTCAATGGCATGGGAACGATTTAAGGAGATGTTACATGAATGTCCTCACCATGATTTTTCGGAATTGCATCAAATAGATACTTTTTATAATGGGCTTAATGATCATGAACGAGATTATTTGAATGCCGCCGCGGGTGGTAATTTTTTGTGCAAGACGACAAATGAGGCTTTACAAATCATTGAAAATCGATCTAAGGTTTATAGCCCTCGTAACACACCGAGTGTTGCCAATATGGGTTCGTCATCTTCGTCACAATCGTCTCGTAGCATTAACGCCTTACATGATGAAGCTAATGAGGAAAATCGTTTTTTTGATAGATTTGCTAATCTAATGTCCCATTGGAAGGCTCAAGAAGCTTCCAATTCCGCTTCGGTTAAAGCGGTTGCTAAGAGTTGTTTATCGTGTGGAGGAGCTCATGATCTTTCCGAGTGCATTACCGCGGATGGTAACACTTCGAGTGCTTACGTAGCAACGGGAACTTACAACCAAAACGGCCAAGGTTCCCGCCAAAATCAAGCTCCACCAAACCAAAATGTTAACAATTATCGAAACAACAACCAAGGTAATTACCAAGGCAACACACGCAATTACAACAAAGGGAATTATCAAAGTGGGAATGGACAAATCTCTAATCAAAACCAAAACCGTGATTTTCAAAACACCACACAAGGTTTTCAAAATGCTCACACGAAAAATTTGCAAGGAGAATTTTTAGATTATGCAAAAGCAAATGATGCAAAATTTGATAACATGCAACGTGAGATGATTAGCTTAAGGTCCGAGTTGAAAAACGAGCTTAAAAATGAACTTGCTAATGAACTTAAAACTCATGCAAATAAAATGGAAGGAAATGTCCAACGTCTTCAACAAAACCAACAAAAGATGGAATTAGGACAACATGAGATTAAGCAAGAATTATTGAAAGCGGATGCTAGGCAATCAAAATTTGAGGACCGAATGGCTAAGATGTTTGAAGCTATCATGTGTAAGCCCTCTTCTTCGGGTGGTCTTCCTAGTGATACCATTGCAAACCCGAAGGGAGAATTGAAAGTTGTTGCTACACGAAGTGGTAAAACTTTCAAGGAACCGATCTCTCGTCCAAGTACTTCTACGGAGAAGGAAATCGAGAAAGAACCCGAGGTGATGGTCGAAAAGGAGCACATTACAATCCCACGAAGTACCGCTCAAACCACACCTACGGTTACACCAATACCAATTGTGGAACCCGAGTTTCCAAGGCCGTTGCCTAATGACCAACCCACACCACCTTTACCCTACCCTTCGAGACGAAACAAAGAGAAAATGTAAGAACGTAACAAACAACAAATCGAGCTTTT
The DNA here is from genome assembly GCA_025667525.1 of Glebionis coronaria. Taxonomy (NCBI): domain Eukaryota; kingdom Viridiplantae; phylum Streptophyta; class Magnoliopsida; order Asterales; family Asteraceae; genus Glebionis; species Glebionis coronaria. The sequence goes on from CM046879.1 coordinate 346,770,203, forward strand.
TATTAAGATGTTTCAACAAGTGCATTTTGATGTGAGTTTAGCCGACGCGTTGTTATATATGCCTCGTTTCGCTTCCACTTTTAAAAGTATGATGAGCGATAAGGAAAAGCTTTCAAAGCTTGCTAATTGTTCTTCGGTTTATCTTAACCGCATACCGGAAAGTTTCTCATTCCTTGTGACATACAAGATATGAAAGAATGCCTCGCCTTGGCCGATCTTGGTGCGAGCATTAATTTGATGCCATTTTCCATTTGGAAATCGCTTTCGCTTCCGGCTCTTATTCCTTCGAACATGTCCATCGAGATGGCCGATCATTCTACGATTATGGCATGTGGAATAGCCGAAGATGTTTTCGTGAAAGTGGGGAAGTTCTACTATCCTGTTGATTTTATAGTAGTCGACATCCCCGCGGATCCTCAAGTTCCTCTAATCTTAGGTCGTTCATTTTTAGATACTTCGAGATCGCTTATCGATGTTCATGCGAGAACTATCACTTTGAGATTCAACGAAGAGGAACTTGTTATAAACGCTACTCAAAACTCGAAGCCTTCTCATGTTTATGCAATCGCTACCATCAATCACATTGACATTGTTGATGTGGTTTGCGATGAGTTTTCACAAGAAGTGTTAGGTTTTTCCGATAGCTCGTCAAGTGGCAATCCCACTATTTTGGATCCGATTCTTGCTAATTCCACACCAAATCTCACTCCATTCCAAGGAGGCGATTTCACTTCAAATGAAATCGACAATGAAGATGAGGTGTTGATTAGTGATGATACTTCTATTCCACCATTTCTTCCGCCGATGGGAGTTATGAGTGTTGAACCTAAATCTTCAATCGAGGAACCGCCTATCCTTGAATTGAAAGATCTTCCTTCTCACCTTGAATATGCATTCTTGGAAGGTGATGACAAGTTGCCGGTTATTATTGCAAAAGATCTTGCTAATGATGAAAAAACCGAGCTCTTGAAAGTTCTTAAGGCTCACAAAGGGGCAATTGCGTGGAAAATTTCCGACATTAAGGGTATTGACCCAAAATTTTGTACTCACAAGATTTTAATGGAGGAGGACTACAAACCCGCAATTCAAAGTCAAAGAAGGGTGAATCCCAAAATTCACGATGTCATTAAAAAGGAGGTCCTTAAACTCCTTGACGCGGGAATGATTTATCCTATATCCGATAGCCCATGGGTGAGCCCGATCCATTGTGTCCTTAAAAAGGGAGGAATGACCGTTGTGCCTAATGAAAACAACGAGTTAATTCCCACTCGAGTTGTGACCGGTTGGAGGGTGTGTATTGACTACCGAAAGTTAAATGACGCCACTCGTAAAGACCACTTTCCTTTGCCCTTCATGGATCAAATGTTGGAGCGACTTGCGGGAAATGAATTCTATTGCTTTTTAGATGGTTTTTCCGGTTACTTTCAAATTCCTATCGACCCTCGTGATCAAGAGAAGACTACGTTTACGTGTCCTTATGGAACGTTCGCTTATCGTAGGATGCCTTTCGGACTTTGTAATGCACCCGGTACGTTTCAACGGTGTATGATGGCGATTTTTCACGACATGATCGAGAAGTCGATGGAAGTGTTTATGGATGACTTCTCGGTGTTTGGTAATTCGTTCACGTCATGTTTATCTAATCTCGAACAAATGTTAAAACGTTGTGAAGAAACCAATCTTGTGCTTAATTGGGAGAAATGTCATTTCATGTGTAAACAAGGAATCGTCTTAGGACATAAGGTGTCGAAGGCGGGGATTGAGGTCGATAAAGCTAAGGTAGACGTCATAGCCAAGTTACCTCATCCCAAAACCGTTAAGGGAGTTCGAAGTTTCCTAGGCCACGCGGGCTTTTATCGTCGTTTCATCAAGGACTTTTCGAAGATTTCTCGTCCTATGACACACCTTCTCGAGAAGGATGCTCCTTTTAACTTTAATGAGGATTGTGTTAAGGCTTTCGAGACTCTAAAAAGGAAACTTACCGAAGCTCCCATTCTTGTTGCTCCTAATTGGGAATTACCCTTTGAAATCATGTGCGATGCAAGTGATTATGCTATAGGGGCCGTCTTAGGGCAACGTTATGACAAGCATTTTCGTCCTATCCACTATGCTAGTAAGACGATGACCGAGGCTCAATTAAAGTACACCACAACGGAAAAGGAATTCCTTGCCGTGGTCTATGCTTTTGAGAAATTCCGACCTTATCTCGTCTTAACTAAAAGCATCGTGTATACCGACCATTCGGCTATCAAGTATCTCTTAGCTAAGCAAGATGCTAAGCCGAGATTGCTTCGTTGGATGCTCCTCCTCCAAGAATTTGATGTCACCGTGCTTGACAAAAAAGGAGCCGAGAATCTAGCGGCCGATCATCTCTCTCGTCTAGAAGATCCTCACAAAGATGTTTTCGAGAACAAGGAAATTACCGAAACATTTCCTCTTGAGACTCTCGGTGTAGTGAATTCTAAAGACACCACCCCATGGTTTGCCGACATTGCAAATTACCATGCGGGCAATTTCATAATCAAGGGTATGACGACGCAACAAAAACGAAAATTCTTTCGTGACGTCAAGTTCTATTTTTGGGACGACCCTTATCTCTTTCGGATTTGTGCGGATCAACTCGTTCGACGTTGTGTGTTTGGTGCCGAAGCCTCTAATATCCTTAGAGCTTGTCACGAGGGACCCACGGGTGGTCACCACGGTGCTAATCTCACGGCTAAGAAAGTGTTCGATGCCGGTTTCTTTTGGCCTTCTATCTATCGTGATGCACACGCACTTGTAAAGTCGTGTGATTCGTGCCAACGTCAAGGAAAATCGTCTCAACGTGATGAAATGCCGCAAAATATAATTCAAGTGTGTGAGATTTTCGACATATGGGGAATAGACTTTATGGGGCCGTTCCCATCGTCTCATGGCAACAAATATATCCTCGTCGCGGTGGACTACCTTTCTAAGTGGGTGGAAGCTAAGGCTTTGCCTACTAATGATGCTCGTGTGGTAGTAAAGTTTTTGAAGCAACTATTCTCTCGGTTCGGAACCCCTCGTGCTATTATAAGCGATCGTGGAACCCATTTTTGTAATGACCAATTCGAAAAGGTTCTAAAGAAATATGGGGTTACACATCGTCTTTCTACGGCTTATCACCCGCAAACGAGTGGGCAAGTCGAGGTTTCGAACCGAGCTTTGAAGAGGATTTTAGAAAGGTCGATTGGAGAAAACCGTGCTTCATGGTCCGACAAACTCGATGACGCTTTATGGGCCTTTAGGACCGCTTATAAGACACCTATCGGTTGCACTCCTTATAAGTTAGTCTATGGGAAGAATTGTCATTTGCCCATTGAATTGGAGCATAAGGCATATTGGGCCCTTAAGCATGCTAATTTTAACTTGAAGACCGCGGGAGATCACCGGAAAATACAATTGAATGAATTGGATGAATTAAGGGATAATGCTTATGAAAATTCATTAATTTTTAAAGAAAAGACTAAAAAGTTTCATGATTCAAAGATTAAAAACCGGGTTTTTAACGTTGGTGATCAAGTGTTGCTTTTTAACTCACGTCTTAAGATATTTTCCGGTAAATTGAAATCTCGTTGGTCGGGTCCGTTCACCATTACACAAGTGTTTCCATATGGGACCATTGAGCTAGCTCAAGATGATGGTCCCAATTTCAAGGTGAATGGACATAGGCTTAAGCACTACTTTGGTGGGGAAATTCCTTCAATGGTTGCCCCCGACCAAGACACCTTCCCCAATGATAATTAGCATTGAGGGGATCGAGTCGAGCTCATGACTCGGTAATCAAAAACGAGGTGCCTCGTGGGGGAGATCCCATGCTTATCTTTATGCTTTATGTTCACTAATAAGGGGACTTGTACCCTTCCAACTCGTTGTCTCGTGGTTGTTTGTGATTGTGTTATCTAGATCATCATCATCATCTACGATTGAAGACTCTCGTGTTCGTTTACGTGAGCCTCCATCGTTCGTTTGAAGAAGTTTTTCACGAATCCATGACATATCCTTTATTGTTCTAACAATTATCTTTTAGCATAATTAATAAACGGCTTTAGATATATTGTTGATCACCCTTTCCATGCTAGATCCTAAGCATTCGACTCTTCGTCTCTAGTATGGGGGTGCTCCACCTTTAGACTCGAAACATTGAGGACAATGTTTACTTTTAGTATGGGGGGGTGAATAGGTACTTGCTTTGCTACGCCCTCACGTTTTCCAACTTTCAATGTTTTGTTTTGCTAATAAGGCTAAAAATGGCCAAATTTTAAAATTTTTTCGTAGTTTTCATAAGTGTTTTTTTCCGATGGATAGAATAAGAGTTAATTTTTGACTTGATGGGCATTTGGAGCCATTTACATTCCTTAACCCGCTCAATTCAAGTTTTGCTAGACTTTTATATAGGGAGCTTTAAAACGCGAAAGTCTTAATTCATTCGGGTTAAGAACAAGAACTTTTCGCAAGTTCCTATAATTGATTCTAGAAAGTCACTTATCAAGGGAACTTTAAAACGCATTCTCTAAACTTGAAAAAGTCCAAGAAGGTGCAAGATCCTATAGGTGGCTTGAAAACCCAAAACTTTGATTTGATATAGTCTTAATGAAAGCTAATCCAAATTTGGCTTAATTTTGACTTGCATGGCTAAGTATTCACGAGTCTCTTTAATTAGAGGTCTTTAAATAGTGAAGAACGAGAAATGATAGAGTTAGACAAGTGATCATGCTAAACGTAGAACATAAAAGTGTTCTTTCAAAAACTCATATGTTTTTAATTGTGGCTTTTTCTTCCCATAAGATCAATGCATTAGGAATAAATCATAATTGCAATAAGTAAGGTCGTACGATTTGAAGGGTTACTTAGCCTCTAGCGCAAGATCGTTTAAAAGTTGCTCGGGGTTGAATAGAGTTCATAGCCAAGGCATAACTTATTGAAGCGGGACGCGAAGATTGACGATTATCCAAAAAGGCCCTAACAAGGCATGAGGAGCTCTATTTTTGCTAAAGATCCAAAGATGATGTGAAGTATCATTGTTCCAAAATCAATATTAAGGATCGAGACACACGACGAGAAGCAATTACTCCCCTAAAGAATGGAGAAAGTCTATCCAAAAAGACCCTAACAAGGTATGAGGATAAATATATCCAAGTCCGAAAAGGAGGCGGATCGTTGTATATCAAAATCCAAAGTAAAGATTGAAGAAAAATGATGAAGTCGTGGTCCTATATGAAGAATCTCTCAAAAACGTCAAGTGAAGAAATTCCAATTATATGAAGAGAAGACCATAATTTCGAGAACGTCTTCCCAAGATTTGAAGTATGAAGTACATGCCAAATATCGGTCCGAGAAAGGTCTCAAATCATGAAACGAGTTATGCCAAGATATGAACTTAAGGAGATACACGAGAAGCCGTTTTAAAAGATTTTGTCCTTCGGCTAACTATTGATCAAATCGTGCTACTTTGCTTTCGGACTAATAACTACTCAAATAAGTCAATATGAATCACTTGTGATCCATGACAAATAGATAAAAAATGCTAAGTAACCCATTTCCTTTTATAATAACTAGGATTGCGGGGAGAAAAAGTATTACACAATTTGAACGTATGAGTAGTGTTAGCATTGTGACTTGTACCAACAATGATCTTGTTTTTACACTTAGCATGGAATGTATGACAATCAAGGATGACGAAATTTACTCTAAGGGACATTGACTTGTTTCTATTCTTTGACCCTAAAAGTCACCTTTTGGTGATGAAAATCATACATTATGTCTTTACACAATCTCGTAGTATGTTGCAAGTCTTTTACTCTTCAATAAAGGTTAATAAAATTGAACTTTGGTGATGCTTAGATACTTTATTCTAGCATTGCGTGAGGGCACGGCAATGGCTTAGTATGGGGGAATGATGAGATGGCATTTATACATGATCTCATCATTCTTTTCGGGCTTTAAATGCATTAAAATGTCATAAAATACCATATATATGCTTGTGTTTGTTTACTTGTGTGTTTTAGGTATGGATATCGTGAAAAAGACAAAAGATCACAAGATACAAGGAAAAACGAACACGAGAAACGAAGCCGTACAACGAACCGGGCCCTAATCATGGAATTTTCATCAAATACCCTTGAAGACTTGAAGACAAAACAAGATTGATCCTCAATGAATGAAGAAATGACACTTAAAACCCTTGTATATTGATAATTACAAGTTTGGTCCCTTAAGTTTGTCAAATTACAAAAAGGTCCTTCAACTTTGAAGAAATGGCAAGAATAGTCCTTCAACAATTTCAAAATGCCAATTATGGTCCCTCATGAAGTTAAAGACTCATTGAAGACCTTTGAAGATCAAAAGAGTACAAGATCAGCCCTTGAAAAATCCCAAAGTGTCAAAAATTACCCTTGATAAGCTTTTACAAAGTCTTGTGCCAAAAATGTCAAGTGGGGAAAGTTAAATACAAAGGAAGTTACGTTTTTAGGGCAAAATACTTTGTATGCCAAAAATATCAAAACAAAGGGACCATTTATGCCAACTGAGAAACATTTAAAAAGAAAAGGCGCTTAACACCTTTTTTCCCCCATTTTCGGATTAAACTTGTTACTGTGCATCATTCTTACACCCCAGATTTTACTTTCATTAAACGTGGGTAAAAACTCAATTAAACCCTCACACGTTTAATTCACACATACCCAAACCCATCCCACTCCTAAAATCCCCAACCCCACGCGTGTGGTCCAAACCCCCAAATACCCTCTCATCCAATCAGGAAACGCCTTGGTCCCCAAGTTGTAATACGTGGCCATAATCAACGTTAAAGATTCATTGCTTCATATCAACGCAAAAAATGGACAGTGGAGATCAATTGGGACAGCTATCATCTCAAAAACGTCTAGAAGCATTGAGGGCATTTTAGGATTTTTCTTGTATTAGGGTTTACAATTTTATGGTTCTAGTAGGTTCAATAGACTAGTATAAATAGGGTGTGAGCATGTTCACAACCCTTTGTTCCAGTTTCCATTCTAAATTTTGTAATCCCTTTTATTTGAAATAAAAAGTTGTGTTTTTGTTTTTATACAATATAATTCCTTTTTTATTTACTTAAAGTTGGTGTCTATTTGAGAAGGGAAACTGAGTTCCATTATTATTTGGTTAAGTGATTTGGATTTTCAAAATATTTCAAAAGTTTCTGAAAATCAAAGGATTTTTGTCAGAAATTTGTGTTAAGGATTTGGTGTTCTTAGTTCATGTTATTGGTAACATAAGTGTTATTGAAACGTGTTAAGAAGGTAAGAAAAGTTTTTGGAAGGTTTAAAAAAGGAAGAAAAGAAAACAGTTTGATATTATATGCTTGTATCTTTTGTTTTTGTTTGATTTTGATTCAAGCAGGTGAAGAAGGTGTTGATCCAAGGTTCTGCACCAGCCCCAGCTGGTAGGGAGGTGGTTAAGCAACCACTAGGACCCTTGGATGTAAGGGTCCTAAGGTAACTCTTCTTTTTCTCTTTAAAAATTTCAGAAAATAAGTGTTTTATGTGATTTTGTATGATCTGTTTGATAGTGTGTTTTAGTTGTTGATTTTGTGTTCTTTGGATGTAATATGCATGCTAGAAAGATTGTGAACCAATTTGAATAGCTTTGGAACTGATTTGGTTAGGAAATTTTGGTTTTCAAAATTTAAAAGGGTGTTTGGCATTAAGTTTTAGCAGGGTTTAGATTTTGATTTATGCTTTTAAATCGTGTTAAAGTATTGGAAATAACTTGAGTTAGGTTTTAGTTTATTGGTAAGTTAATTTGAATCAGTTTGTTAGCAAGTTTGTGTGCTCAAAAGGGATAAAAGGTGCTTAAAATCTGCAAGTTCTTAATCTGCTTAAATTTCATGAGAATTTTGTGCTTGATTTTTGAATTTTGTGAAGCAACAGGTTGATTTAAGGTCTGTTCTGGTTTGTATGCATTCTTGTGAATTTGTGTGCATGATTTGGTAGCTTTAAGTTCACTAGTGTGTTAGTTATAAGCTCAATAAGCCCACTGTCCTAGCTATCTGTCACAGAGAACTTCATTGCTTGTTTGAGCTTAGTGTACACTTGATTGCTTAATCTGTGCTTGCTAAGTGTTTAATTTGTGTTGTTTGTGACTTCTTGTGCTCAAAGGAGCACAAGAGTGCCCCATTGCTCCCAAAATATCCACCAAACAATCATTGCCAAGTCCTCTTGGCTCACAAATGGGAAGTGTGCACTCACACTTTTTACATCAGCAACAATAAGCAACCTGGACATATTTTGTCCTTGATCTAGCTTGAATCTTGGTTATAAGGTTACTGGATTGTGTTTATAAGCTTGCCAAGTTGTCTGTTTGATTGGTAAAAAGTTTAAAAAATTAAAAAATAAAAAAGTAATAAAAAAAGGGTTGCTCAGATTCGAACCCCCATCACCATACTCACAAACCAACGTGTTAACCATTGCGCCCTTGGGTCTTTTACTGACCAAGGGTGCAAAGCCCAATTACTTAACCCTTTTCTTTTTTGTACTTTCTTAAATAAGCCGTAGGTTATTAGCTTATTTCCAGCTTATTTTTAAGATTATTTTCATTCTTTTTATTTTTCTTAGGTTAATAATAGTGTTTAAGATTTTTTAAAATTGGTTTCACATTTTTCCTTTTATTAGATTATTTATTAGGATTTATTTAATACCCGTTTCTTATTAAATCATTAAAAAATACCAAAAATAGTTTTTATTTTTAGGAAAAATCATTTTTAGGTTTTAAAATATATTTTTGAGGTTTACATCTAATTTTGGTTTCAAAAACATTTATTTTTAATTTTATAATATTTTAAGGTTTTTTATAAACTTTAAAGATTTTTATAAAATTATTAAAAAAGGTTTAGAAGCTCTAATTAGTGTTTTTCTCTTAGTTATATTATTTAGGATTTTTAGAAATTTTTTATTTTTAATTTTAGAAACTTTTTATTTTTAGCATTATTTTATTATTATTTTAATATTAATTTTTCAAAATTTTATTTTTCTTTCTTTTTCATTTTTCTAGGTTCTTTGTCATTAATTAGGACTATTTCCATTTTTAGAATATTTTTATAACTTTTAGATTTATTTTTATAATTATTTTAAGTTTAATTAGGTTTTAATCATTTTTAATCATTTTTAGAGTTTTAAAAATAGTTTTAATAGGTTTTAATTTTTAGAAAATTACTTTTTAGTCTTCTAATAATATAAGTTGAGTAATTATTCAATAAAATCATATTTTAGACATTTGAATTAGTTAAATTTAATTTTAGGGCTTTAATTAGCATTTAAAATTAATTATTTAATTAATAAAAGGTTTTAAAATATCTTTATTGGATTTTTATTTTTATTTATATTATTTTAGACTTCTTTTTAGCCTTTTTGATATTTTGTTTTTGGTTTTAATAAATTTTTAATTTGGGTAGTTTTTCACGGCTTTACGTTTTCGTCTTTTTCGTCGTAGTTTAATTTTCACGTAACCGTCTTTCATATTCTCATCCCCATTCTCTTAATATTAATCTCAAATAAATACAAATTAGAACACACACATATACCTCCTTGGGAAACGAACTCTTCTTTCTCATCTTATTTGATTGTGGGTCATTTGTGCACGGTTTTCCTAAACCGTCGTACTTAATACTTTCCGCTATTTACGCTCTTTTCCTAAAGAGTAGTAAAACTCTACAATCAACCACCCTTACCTTACCCATCGAGACTTCGTAAGAAAAAATTGCAAGAGCGTGACAATTACCAATTTGAGCTTTTTATTAAGATGTTTCGTGATTTTTATTTTAACATAAGTTTTGCCGACGCTTTAATCATGATTCCTCGATTTGCCGCCAACTTTAAGAGTATGTTAAACAACAAGGAGAAATTGCAAAAATTGTCTAGTTGTTCATCGGTTTATCTTAACCGCATACCTCAAAAAGTCGGTGACCCTGGTAAATTCTTAATTCCAGTTGGTAGTCAATATATGGAAGAATGCTATGCCTTGGCCGATCTTGGGGCTAGTATCAATTTGATGCCTCTTGACATATTCAAGTCGCTCAATCTTCCTAATCTTACTCCATCAAGAATGTCCATCGAGATGGTCGATCATTCTACGATTTCCGCATGTGGGTTGGCCGAAGATGTTTTTGTGAAAGTGGGAAAGTTCTATTATCCGGTAGACTTTATTGTAGCCGATATTCCCACGGATCCTCAAGTTCCTCTTATTTTAGGACGTTTGTTTTTTGATACGTCGAGAGCGCTTATTGATGTGCATGCAAGGAAAATCACCTTACGCTTCAACGACGAGGAACTTGTTATAAACGCAACTCAAAACTACAAACTTTCTCATGTTTATTCTATCACGACTTTAAACCATATTGATATGATCCATGTCGTTTGCGAAGAATTTTCACAAGAATTTTTAGGTTTTGGCGATGAAGAAAATATTGGCAATCCCACTATGCTCGATCCTATTCTTGATAACTCGACACCATCCTTCACTCCATTTGAAGGAGGTGGTTTTACTTTGGAAGAGTTTGATGTACCTCGAACTTCTAACGAAGACCTCGACAATGATGAGGACTTTTCGATTATCAAGGATTTTCTTAATGATTTCCCATTTCCTCCGCTGGTGGAGGTTATGAGTATCGAACCCAAATATTCAATCGAGCAACCACCAATCCTCGAGTTGAAAGATCTTCCTCATCATGTTGAATACGTATTCTTGGAAGGAGACGATAAGTTGCCGGTTATTATTGCGAAGGATCTTTCGGATGATGAAAAAACCGCACTTATCGATGTCTTGAAGGCTCACAAAGGGGCAATTGCGTGGAAATTATCCGAAATTAAGGGTATCGACCCAAAATTTTGTACACACAAAATTTTAATGGAGGAAGACTACAAGCCCGCAATCTAATGTCAAAGAAGGGTAAACCCTAAAATTCACGACGTCGTCAAAAAGGAAGTCCTTAAACTCCTTGGCGCGGGAATGATTTACCCTATTTTTGATAGCCCTTGGGTGAGTCCCATTCATTATGTCCCTAAAAGGGAGGAATGACCGTTGTGCCAAACGATGACAACGAGTTAATTCCAACTCGACTCGTGACCGGTTGGAGGGTGTGTATTGACTATCTTAAGTTAAATGACGCCACTCGTAAAGACCATTTTCCCTTGCCCTTCATGGATCAAATGTTGGAGCGACTTGCGGGAAATTATTTCTATTGCTTTTTAAATGGTTTTTCCGGTTACTTACAAATCCCCATCGATCCTCGTGATCAAGAAAAAAACTACGTTTACGTGTCCATATGGAACGTTTGCCTATCGTAGAATGCCATTCGGACTTTGTAATGCACCAGGAACTTTTCAACGGTGTATGATGGCTATTTTTCATGACATGATTGAGAAGACGATGGAAGTCTTTATGGATGAATTATCCGTGTTTGGTAGTTCGTTCACTTCGTGTTTAGGAAATTTGAAACAAATGTTGAAACGTTGTGAGGAAACCAACCTTGTGCTCAATTGGGAAAAATGTCATTTTATGGTTAAAGAAGGAATCGTCTTAAGGCACAAGGTCTCGAAAGAGGGGATTGAGGTAGACAAAGCTAAGATAGACGTCATCGCCAAATTACCTCATCCCAAGACCGTCAAGGGAGTTAGGAGTTTCCTAGGCCACGCGGGCTTTTATCGTCGATTCATCAAGGATTTTTCAAAGATATCTCGACCCATTACACACCTCCTCGAAAAAGATGCTCCTTTTGTCTTTAACGAAGATTGTGTACGAGCCTTTGAAATCCTAAAAAGGAAACTTACCGAAACTCCCATTCTTGTTGCTCCCAATTGGAACCTCCCCTTTGAGCTTATGTGTGATGCAAGCGATCACGCTATTGGGCCGTTTTGGGGCAATGTCATGAAAAACACTTCTTGCATATCCACTATGCTAGCAAGACGATGACCGAGGCTCAACTTAAGTATACCACAACGTAAAATGAATTCCTTGTCGTGGTGTATGCATTTGAGAAATTCCGACCTTATCTTGTCTTGACCGAAAGTATAGTGTATACGGATCATTCGACAATCAAGTACCTTTTGGCTAAACAAGATGCTAAGCCGAGATTGCTTCGTTGGATTCTCCTCCTACAAGAATTTGATGTCATGATACTTGACAAAAAAGGAGTCGAGAATATTGCGGCCGATCACCTCTCTCGTTTGGAAGATCCTCACTAAAGTGTGTACGAGAACAAGGAAATCACCGAAACATTTCCTCTCAAGACACTTGGTGTAGTGAATTCCAAGAAAGATTCTTCCACCCCATGGTTTGCGGACATCGTAAATTACCATGCCAGCAACTTCATCATTAAGGGTATGACGACACAACAAAAAGGGAAATTCTTTCGTGACGTCAAGTTCTACTTTTGGAACGACCCTTACCTATTTCGGACTTGTGCGGATAAAATTATTTGACGTTTAGAGCTTGTCACGAGAGATCCACGGGTGGTCACCATGGTGTTAATCTCACGGTGGAGAAGGTCTTTGATGCCGGTTTCTTTTGGCCTACTATTTACCAAGATGCTCACGTACTTGTCAACTCGTGTGACTCATGCCAATGTCAAGGAAAAGCCTCACAAAACGATGAAATGCCACAAAATATCATCCAAGTGTGTGAGATCTTTGACGTGTGGGGCATTAATTTTATGGGGTCGTTCCCATCATCTCGTGGTAATAAGTATATCCTTGTCGTCGTTGACTACCTATCCAAGTGGGTGGAAGCTAAGGCTTTGCCCACGAACGATGCTCGTGTGGTAGTCAAGTTCTTGAAGCAAATGTTTTCTCGGTTTGGAACCCCTCGTGCTATCATAAGCGATCGTGGAACCCATTTTTGTAATGACCAATTCGAAAGGGTTCTAAAAAATATGGGGTTACACATCGGCTTTCTACGGCTTATCACCCGCAAACGAGTGGGCAAGTCGAGGTTTCAAACCGAGCTTTAAAGAGAATTTTGGAGAGATCGATAGGGGAAATCCGATAATCTTGGTTGGATAAGTTAGACGATGCTTTTTGGGCCTTTCATACCGCTCATAAGACACTCATTGGTTGCACTCCTTACAAGCTTGTGTATGGCAAGAATTGTCACTTTCCCATTAAACTCGAACACAAAGCTTATTGGGCCCTAAAGCATTGTAATAATGACATTGAGACCGCGGGAAAACACCGGAAAATGCAATTAAATGAATTGGATGAATTAAGAGACATTGCTTATGAAAATTCATTGATTTACTAAGAGAAAACTAAAAATTTTCATGATTCTAAAATTAAAAACCGGGTTTTTAACATTGGGGATCAAGTATTGCTTTTTAACTCGAGAATGAAAATATTTTCCAGCAAGTTGAAATCCCGTTGGTCCGGACCATTCACCATTACCCATGTGTTTCGTTATTGTTCCATCGAGCTAGCTCAAAATGATGGTCCTAACTTTAAGGTGAATGGCCATAGGTTGAAGCACTACTTTGGTGGGGAAGTTCCTTCTTTGAACGACCTCGACCAAGTCACCTTCCCCAATGATAATTAGTATTGAGGGGATCGAGTCGAGCTCATGACTCGGTAATCAAAAACGAGGTGCCTCGTGAGGGAGTTCCCATGCTTATCCATGTACATATTATCGCTTTCTAATGTAGCTTATGTAAGGGGATTTGTGCCCTTCCAACTCTTTGTTCTGTGGTTATTTGTGACTTGTGGTTTTTAGATGATCATTATCTTCACGATTGGAGCCTCTCGTGTTCGTTTTACGTGAGCACTCGATCATTTGCTTTGAAGAATTTCTCGATATCCATATGATATATCCTTGATTGTTCTAACCTTAGTTCTTATTAGCACACTTCATAAACGGCTATTGATTTAACGGTTCCACCCTTTCCATGCTAGATTAGGCATTCGACTTCGTCTCTAGTATGGGGGTATCCTACCCTTAGACTCGAAACATTGAGGAAAATGTTTAACTTTAGTAAGGGGTGAATAGATACTTGCCTTGTCAAACCTTCACGCTTTCCAAAATTTATCTTTTTGTTTATCGTTTTGTTGCAAAATAAGGCTAAAAATGGCCAAATTTTAAAAATTTTCTCATGTTTAATAAGTGTTTAAAGACACGAATGTAGATTTTCCGATGGCGAGAATAAGATTAATTTTTTACTCAACCGTCGTGTTGAGCACTTAGCTTCTATTCCTTAACTTATATTAGGCTAAGTCTCTTAAATGAGGATGAGAAATGATAGAGATGTTAAACGTAGAGTACCCATATTCTTTCAAAAACTCATGTGTTCTAATTGTTTGCTTATTCTCCCTTCGCTTGTATATATATTTTGCTAATAAGTATTGGCTTAGCGGTTTAGTCTTGATTGTTGGTTTCTAGTCTTTTCTAGTAGCTTCCATGTAATTAAATTGGAAAAACATTAAGGTATCGCCAGCGTCACGGTTTTGAAGTATTGGCAACCCGAATAATCGAAAGCTTCACCCAATAATAAGATTTCAAGTGCTCACACCTAAATTAAGCAAAAATTCGAAGCTCACAAGGCCCAAAAATCTATGCAAAATTGCAAGTGAAAAGCCTTAATCTTTGAAGCTTTAAAGACCCAAAATTCGCTTTAGCGTGAGGATATACGTCTTTGGCCATAATAAAACCTCATGGCGAGGTTAAATAAAAGGCAAGGCAAGATCGAAGTCATAATAAAAGCTCCATGGCGGAGTTGAATAAAAGACGGAGGTAAACCTATGATAATAAGGCCCATCCGTTAGGGGGCGTATAAAAGTCTTGGTAATAAGTCTCATGTTCAAAACCGTTATAAAACCGTGTTTATTGATCCTTCTTGTTGACTTAATTTTTTGACATCGTTGTCTATTAGGGGGGGTTATTAATTCGATGGTCTTGGTTACACCGTTATGACTCTATTTTTGGACCTTAATCTCTATCATCGCATAAGTCAAAAATTTATCCTCGTGAACATTCAAGACAAAAATAAAATATAAGAGATACCACTTAGGATTAAGGGAGTCTAAGTACGTGATTAGGGCATATGAGTAGTGTTAGCATTACTAACTTATAATGACAATGATCTCATTACAC
The DNA here is from genome assembly GCA_025667525.1 of Glebionis coronaria. Classification (NCBI taxonomy): domain Eukaryota; kingdom Viridiplantae; phylum Streptophyta; class Magnoliopsida; order Asterales; family Asteraceae; genus Glebionis; species Glebionis coronaria. Next base: position 346,785,329 of record CM046879.1, read on the forward strand.
GCTTGGCATGGAATTGGGTAAAAATCGAGGACGACGAAATTATTTCTCAAGAATCATTCACGTGTTCTTGTTCTATGAACCTAAACATCCCATTTTGCGATGAAAATCATACATTATGTCTAAAACGCAAGTAGTAGCAAGTAGTAGTAGTGCAGCAAACAAACTAGAAAACAAACTAGTTGACTTTTTTTATCAAGTGCTTATTTACTTTTTCCAGCTTATTGAGTGTGCTTATTTGAAATCTTTTGGTTGATTAAGCTTAATTTGGTCATTTAAAACATTTTGCAACTTGAATCAACTCTTGAAGTGGTCTAGAACTCAAAAACGACTATTTTGTCATTTTCTGTAGAGAGTCTTGGCTTATTTCAGGCTTATTTCTTGAGCTTTTTCATTGTTTCTTATTACAAACTGCTTTATAAGCTCAAAATAAGGATGTGTGTCAAATTTCAGCTTATGGCATTAGCTTATGGCTTAATGGGTCAAAAAGCCCATTAAGAATAAGTTGAATTCTATTAAGCTGTGATAAGCTAACTTTCAGCTTTTGGGCTTTTAGAGTTTTTTGTTTAATATCAAATTTTAAACTTATCTGGAAATTTTGGGCTTATTTGGTGAACTTTTTTATTATTGGGCCTAAAAAAGCCCATTAAGTGGACTGTTAACTGTTTTGGCCCATTTGGAGGCCCAATAGGGGTATTTAGGTCATTTTACTTTCATTTCTAGTTTATTAAGTTAAAATAAATTAGTTTGCAAGTTTTTGGAATTTTTTATAAATTTTGAATTTTTAATATATTTTATTATTTAATTTTAATTTTTAATCATTTTAAATATTTTTAATTAGTTTTAAATTTTTCAAAAATACTTTTTAGTCTAATTAAGTTGTTTTAGAGGTTTACAAATTGAAAAAACTTATTTTGGGCTTTTTGTTAATTAAATTGATTTTTAGGGCTTTTATTAGCATTAAAAAATTAATATTTAATTAAATAAAAGGTTTAAAAAGGTTTTGATTTTTTGGTAAACTCTATTTGCATTTTTAGGGATTTATTGTGTTTTTCTAGGAATTTTTAGAGTAATTTTAAATTTCGTCACGTTTTTACGTTTTACGTCTTAGTTTTCGTCGTAGTTTTATCATAATCGTAACTGTCATCATTTTCCTCTTTCTTTCTTAATATTAATCTCAAACTTAATCAAGTTTAACACACACACCAAGCCTCCTTGAGAACGAACTCGCACAAGGGCCATAAGCACTTGGTTTTCCTAAACCATTTGTTTAACACTTACCGCTTTTGCCTCGTTTTCCTAAACGAGTGTGAAAACACAACTATCAGTGTGTAATCTAACATAGTGAACAACATTAACTCTAGCCTACATATCCTATTTATAGTGGTACGAGGTTGACTTCTACTACTAGTTGATGGTGACTACACAAAACAGACAATGTCAGACATCTGTCAAAAGATGCTCTTCTATTCTTGGTAGTCTGCCACAACGCTTTAGGGAACAGAGCTGACATAGTTTCCCTTTTCTTCATACCTTGTACGTTAGGCTGCATAAATTCCCGCATAAACACTTAGATATGTCCAAGGTGTACTGAATGTTAACAGGGTATTGCCACCCTTGTTAACACTCAACCACTCAGAGTCCCTGATACATCTTGGCAGTTATCTAACACAACCAATGAGTATGTCTTCAAGTAATCTTCGACTTTCTTGACAATGTCTCTGACATGGACTCCTCTGTGGTTGCTCACAGAGACTTAGAACTCTGTGAGTCTTGGGTTACTTGCCTGTCTCCTAGGCACAAACAAGTTAATATCAAACAGCTTAATTTAAGTTTAAATCTATGACTAAGGGAACTCTAACAAACTTAGATTCCTAACAAAACTACATAAGGATTGCCTAAGCTGCATATTGCACCCACTGTTTAAGCAGTAGCTTTAAAATATCATATTTGTTTAGTTTTGTATTGATTTGGTGGGTTAATTGTTAGCTTTGTGTGCCTTGGGTATCCAAAACAAGCAAGATAGTCACCATAGTAGGCATTTTAGGAGCCATTTTAGCCATTGTTTGCGTAAGTAAGAGGGTGTTTGGATTTGTTTACTTTTTTGTCTTTATTGTAGGTTTAGGGTAAGACTTACTTGCATTCTAATATTAAGGTTAGAAGTAGCATTTTTTTATCTTTTTTCCAAAGAAAAACTCAAAAATACAAAGAAAATATCTAGTTAAAACTCGTTGTGGTGATCTAATAAGGTTTAAGGACTTAGGGAGTATGACTAGTTGAATTTGTGAGTTTTGGCTTGTTCCCAGTCCACTCTTATTTCCTATTGAGGATTTTTAAGTTTATTTGAGGTTTAATTCTGTTCGTTGTTTAAAAGAAAGTTCACCACAAACCATTCTATTGTCCCTGTGAGTTTTCTGTCTGCAAGCAGGGGTGACTGTTTGCCTAACTTTTTATGATAACTGCTTGCTATTTTTTACTCTCTTGGCTTATTCTTTCTTGAATTCGTGTTTATTTTTGACTCCCACAAGCAAAACGCTTGTGGGGTGCCTGTGTGTCCAATACCGAACAACGCATTCAAAGAAATCCAAAAAAAACAAAGAAAGAACCAAGAGAAATAAAAAGTGGGGAACTGCTGGTCTTTGTGTGCATTACTCTGAGTGACTCGTATTTTTTGTGAGTGTTTGTGTGATCACTGTTAGTACTTTGAGCCTTGTGTATCCATTCCAAACAAATAAAAAAATAGGGAGCAAAAAGCTCCCTTTGCATGGTGTGACATCCGTCAATTTTCCATCTTTACTTTTCCCATGTATTTTATTAATTCAAGCTTTGAACCTTGTGAATTTAACAAATTGAGAAGTTATCTTACGTTATTGGAGTATGATGCGTTTTAATTTTTATATGTGTTAGTTATTATACTTGACATTATTTGGAGTCACTAGGAAAAATCGTGTTACTCATCACTTCATCATTTGAGCCTAAATATCTAACGTTAACTAGTTAATTTAACGATCCATCACTTTTTACTAAACACCAAAAATACTTATACTTTTATCTACAAATTATTTTCTATAATTCCTACACTACATTTTATTTATTTTTCACCATCCTCGTTGTTCACTACTACCTTTCCTTCCTAAATAAATCAACAATCCTCCACTAAAATTTACACATAAACTATAATATCCTAAATGGGGTAAGTAGACTAGATACATTAACCTTCACAATTCATACTTTCCATCCATACTTTTCAAACTATCCCAACCTTAAAAACAATTCTTGTGTGCATCGGATAAAGCCAAAAAACACAAAACTAATATTTATATTTTACCATTTTGGAGGACACAATTCTTACTCCACTCCCTCTTCCTATAATACTTCATTTAATAAATCATATACCCTCCTTCTCTCCTAACACAGGAAAATCATATACTCATTTCCTTCTTACTTCTTGTGGCCAAAACTTACGCACAACTAATTCCCCACGTGTTGATAGCAATCTTATACTTCAATACCCAAAATCTAGCTAAGATTCACTAAGATTTGCCAAATCCTAACCCATTTCATAAGTGACCGAGTATAAGCTACGTAATACATGCACATTCCATATATCATTTGCAATCTAACTCAAACTCATATCATTCTCTTTGTCTCTCTCTGCCAAAACAACATACACATATATCATCACCTCCAACTTCCATTTTCTCCATTTCCATGTTACTTTCAAGCTAACACTTCACATCTAAACACATCACTTACACATTTACATACATCATCCAAACACATACAATCACCATGGGTGCACACGGTTAGAAGTGGGTATGTGGGTTTCAAGCTAGGGTTTGAGCTAATCCGATTTAGGTTTCGATCTTGGTTAGCATTCGGGGTTAAGGACGAGCTAGGGTTTCTAGTTAAGCTTTTGGTTTGGGTTCTTCCATAGTTTGGTTTGTGGGTTCGATGCGATCTCTCGCGTGAAACTTAGTAAGCCACTAAACCTTCGTTTTATCTTCATTCATTTTCGTTCATTACATGTTACTTGCACTTGCACATCTAAGAAAATCATTCCTTACAACTACTAAAACAAGCTCTTCATGAAATCATAAACTTTGGACTAAAAATGGCTAAATGGGTACGTTGGAAACATGACAAAAATCTATATTTCGGATGTAAATGTTTTGTGTATGAGTAACACGAGATCATTAGACGAAAAGTTTGGGATTATTTGAGCTAAAAATGTGTTTTGTGTTTTGGTGTAACTTATTGTTCTTTTAAGATAAACGAACCAAAACCACGTCCAAGCGCCACATTTTCTTCGTGAGATTTGTAGCTACTGTCGTAAGGAACATCATGCAACTTTTATTTTTAAAAATCGTCAAGTAACGAAGTCGCTATTTGGTTTAGAATCCGCGGCATGAGTTTTATTTCAAATGAAAGATGGTTTTGGTTTTTTTTGCTTTCTGCGTCGAGAGGAGAAGAAAGAGAGAAGGATTTTAATTTTTTTCATATAATAAAATTACTATGTGTGTGTGTGTGTGTGTTGCGCCAGTGGGGGAAACAACAACAACAAAATGTCATTGTCATTTTTACTAAGATGTTAAGTAATAAAAGTTTAAACATTAAATAAACCCCGCTTAATTAGTAAACTTATCGAAATTAAACATTTTAATTAATTTAAACTTAAAACTTAAAACTTAATAAATATTAAAATTTTATAATATTATTTAACCCGGACAAGAGTCTCATAATTTAATTATAGACGACCCCAAAAGAAACGATCACTTTATTTTTACCGTTGTATTATAAATGAATGAACACTAAAAATAAATAAGACGAAGAAGACTACTATAATTGTTGGACAAAAATTATGATTAAGACCTTACTTTTATCCGGAATACGTTGGACTGAGACTTGGACGATCATTGGACATACTTAGAGACCACCTACCAATTGACTCAAACTAAAAACATATAAATTGTCGCGTCTATCTTTTTTAAAGAGTCTATCCTTGTGTCATTTTAAATTAATTATTTTTGTGTGCGTTTTTATTTATAAACTTTGACCATTTTAATATACTTCGACTTTTTAAATAAAAAGTAAATGTTTTTATTTATTAATTGATAGGTGCAAGTACAATGTAATGAATGTATAATTATTTATTTGCATTACTTTTAGCTTAGTTAGTCATTATTATTGCCAGGATGCGGATAGGGTTGACGTTGTTGCGTGCATTTTTCCGTGCCTACTACTTGACTATCATTTGAGGTGAGTTTATAGCCCTACTTTTTAACTGCTATTACTGCTTTTTGGGGTGAGATATTGCTTGAATGAACGTATGAACACAAGTGCATTAACTGATTTATGTACTTTTCTAAGTCCCACATAAAACCCAGTTGCTTTGGCCCATGAATCATGAACCGTTAATTACTTTGTGTAAGCGCGAATGTTATGGATAGATCTATCGGGGTTGACGCCCCTGTCCAGCTTGGTCCAACAGAGGACAAGCGAGCGAAATTTCATTTGAGTATGAGATAGGATGTTGTGGGTTTAGGCATCCAGAGGGCTACATTATATGATTATACTACCTGTGTTGTTAACGTTTCGGTGTCATGGGCTTAGACTGTAGTAAATGCTTTTCTGATGACTTTGTATTTGTTATATCGTCATCATGTTTGGGAAAATCTTGTGATTCATTAAACACTTCTAATTAACTAAACCTATGAACTCATCAGCTTTATGTTGACATTTTAGCAATGTTTTTTCTTAGGTACTAAGATTGAAGATGCTATGTGAGGTCTCATGCATTGCCGTCATTTCTGTTTAAAATAAGATTATTTGTATCATTTGAAAATTATGTTTCTGTATCTGTGACCAGTTATTATGCTTCTACACTATGTTTAAACTCTTTATTTTATCAAATGCAAGTGATCAACTTTCCAAACGTCTCATTTAGAGGTCGTTCTTTGTGACTATGTGTATGATAATCATGACGTCACCATACCCTTGTTGTCTTTATACTCTGATATTCTAGGGGTGTGACAGATTGGTATCAGAACCATGGTTATAGAGAACTAGGTTGCATTAGTAATTATAGACTATAACTGCTATGTGTTTAGTTGATTATCATACGGTTTGTATGTATTAGGTATTATATATATGTAGGTGGATATATATATGTAATGAACAATTATTATGGGAATCAGATGATTCAACAATAAAGAACATACATTAGATGGGATACATGTGATTTAACAATTACGAGATACATTCACATGGGGTACATGTGTTATAACAAAAATCTGAGTTAGCTATATGGGTTACGTGGTTTGAACAATGATTGTTATATGTTATGTTGATGCCCCTAAGACGGTCTATTTATGGATATTTATATATATCTTGTTTGTTTATACTGTTGAGCATTATATTATCGTACCGTATGTGCCATGATTGTTATATCTGGCAAAACCTCACTATCTTGTTTATCTTTTTAAGAGCATGGCACTAGTTCGGAGACCTGGGGCGCAGAATCCACCAGCCGCTACCGGTGGGATTGACCCAGTCATGCTCAGCCAGATGATCACGGAACGAGTGGTCGAGGCACTGGCAGCATCTAAACTGACTCGTGCAACGAGCACACAAAAAGAGACAAATCGAGGAACCATTGTTACTAATGCACGGACCTGCATCTACAAGGAATTTCGTGCGATTACGCAAGTGAATTTCTGCGGTTCTAAAGGTGCAGTGGGTTTGACTAGATGGTTTGAGAAGTTGGAATCTCAATTTGGGATTAGCAATGTTGCTGAAGCTGATAAGGTGAAATTTGCATCAAGCACACTGATGGATAGTGCTTTGAATTGGTGGAATGTTTATGCTCGTGTAGTGACTGTGACGTTGCCCAAGCTACACCTTGGCTCGAGTTTAAGGCTATGTTTGTCAAGAAGTACTGCCCTCGAAATGAAGTCAAACAGATGGAGGATGAGCTATGGAATTTGAAAGTCAAGGGTACCGCCCTTACTTCTTACAATCAGCGCTTTCAAGAACTAATTCTGCTATGCCCCGAGATGGTGCCCAACAATGACCGATTGTTGGAGCGATACATTGAAGGCTTACCTTTGAACATCAAAGGGAACATGACTTCATCCAAGCCGAATGACTTACATGAGTCAATTGAGATGGCCCATAGTTTGATGTACCAAGTGGTGCAAGATTTAGGAGAGAATGATGGAGACAAGAGGAAGTGGTCAGGTAATTATTAAAACAACAACAATAACACCAACAACCACAATAACTACAATCAGAACAAGCGCCAAGAGGTGGCTAGAGTGTTTACTGCTGGGCAAGGTGATACTAGTAACTATGTTGGGAGATTTCCTTTGTTTGGAAAGTGTAGTGACCACCACGAGGTAGCATGCCCACCTACATGCTACAACTGTGAAAGGTATGGGCACAAGGCAAAGGAATGTCGAGCACCACCTCGTCTTGTTAGCCAAAGAGGACCGGGAACTCAAGGAGGACAAGGAGCGAATGCTACTTGTTTTGGGTGTGGAGAGAAAAGGCATTATAAGAATAAGTGCCCAAATAGTGGCCATTATTATTATTCAGTTGGTCATTATTATTATTATTATAGGGCGTATGGGTGCATCCTAGTTTACATGTTTACACGTAAAGGGTGATTGGTTTGGTGTGTGCTCTACACCCCATCACATTAGAGCTGATCCCTCCACCCAGGTTACTATTATTAGAGGCCACCCCTCTATTACATGACGAGGAAACTCCTCTATTTATTCATGCACACGTTGATGATATTATATTACATGACATGTTATGACCTATATTATCTCGTGGGCATTTACTTATATTACATGTACAACTCATGAAAATTCAGTTATCCTTCATGTTTCATAAATTATCTCCCAGTTTTACTCAGGACATGCACGTTATTTCCGCTGCATTTCATGTTTATTAATAAGTGTGAAAACACTTATCCTTTTACCACTTATTTCCAATAATAACAAGACCAAAACGTGTATTTTATGCTGTAAACGTCAGAATTATGCGTGATCTGTGTTTTTATTGTGTTTTAGGACCAAAAGATGAAAAAGGAAGAAAACATGGGCTATCACGGGCTTTTATCGAAGAAAACGACAAAAGACGAAGTCAAAAGATCAAGAGTGCAAAAAGAACGGAAGTCCAAGGCCTATTCTGAAGATTTATCGAAGAAAAAGTCTAAAGACGGAAGTTTAATGAAGTCGAAGAACGCAAGTCTAATTATAGAAGAAAATTATAAGACGAGTTAAATTTATATCGACAAATCCTGAGACGATGTCGAGAAAGACAAAGCATTTAAATCGAGTCGAGAAAAAAGAAAGAAGGAAGAAACACATGCACCTTCCCACCTCCTATAAATACCCTCCTAATGACACATTAGGAGGGTGTTAGCTAGTTTATTTTTCCTTTTTGTAGTTTTAATTTTAGAGAGAGAAAGTTTTTAACTTTATCTCACTAGAACTTCATCTTTTCTTTCTTTCAATTTTAAGCTTTATTCCAATCTTGTATTTTTGAATCTTTAATCTACAAGTTCAAGTTAAGCTTTTCATTTTTAATCTTCTTCTACCTTTCTTTATTTTGTTTATCTCTGATTAGTGATAATCTTTGATTTTGTTTAATCTTGATGCTTAAGTTTATCTTTTTATTCATCTCTAAGTTTTTATACGGATTAAGCTTTGAGCTATCATGCTTATTAGATTAATTTGTGTTTAGCTTATTTACGTTTTAAGTTTTATTAAAGTTTTAGTCTTTTTAAAGTTTGATTTAAAAGTTTTGCTTATTTAAAGTTTTGAAAGTTCTTATTTTATGCTTATAAGTTCGGCTTATTATTAATTTGGTTAAGTCTTGGTTTGAGCTTATCAAAAATAGCTTATAAACTTGGCTTATTGAATAATACTTACCATCGGAAAAGGGAAAACCCCTTTCCGACCTTACATTCCGATCAGGGCTCGTTATTCCGATCAGCTCACTATTATTCCGATCAACAAGATCGGAAAAGGGTTTTAGATTTAGCTTGCTATTCCGATTTGGATTCTGATCAGGGGTGTTTCTTTTGATATTCCGATTGGACCTGTTTTCCATTATTCCGATTAAGACATTCAGATCATATTCCTTTTGGGACATTTCGATCCTATTCCTTTTGGTGCATTCCAATAACATTCCTTTTGGTGCATTCTGACGTGATTCTTCCTTTGACATTCCAATCACATTCCGATCGGATTCCGATGGCAACACTCCGACGGGTTTAATTTCTTGTTTTTACAAAGTTTTAAGTTTTAAATTCATTACGTTTTAATTTCCAAAAACTGCACGCTTCCCGAAATCTCTATTTTTACCAAGTGTTTTTCTAGTAATTTTTAGTTTAATTTTTAAAGCTTTATTTTACTCAACGACATTTTCATATTTGCTTTTTAGTTTAAAAAAGATAATCAAACCATTTTCTTTTCCACCAAGAACGACTGATTCGAACTAATTAACGGTAATCAATTCGAAAAGATCGGACAATAAACTCTTTTATAACTAAGTAAAATCTAGTTATTAAATGGCGCCGCTGCCGGCTCTTTTCGTTAAGATTAACGGTTTTTAGTGAGAGACGCGTTGGATTTTGGGATCCGTTCATCTTTGAACGTTATTTTCCTTGCTTAAAAATATTCAAAAATCCATAAAAATTAAAAAATTTCAAAAATTCAAAAAAAAAATCATAAAAACCAAAAATATTTCTTGTCTATCTTTCTTTTCTTTTTGTAGGTGTGTATGCGTACTCGTGCTCATAAGAAGAAAGCAGCTCAAGCCGAAGTCATTACTCCACCTATTGTCACCATAGACAATCAACCAATGATCGAGCTTTTGCAATCGCAAGTAGAGGGCAACACCGATGCTATTGTCATACCCGAGATTGGAGCCAACAACTTTGAGCTCAAATCCGGCTTCATTCAAATGGTCTCTGCTCAACCATTCTTGGGGCGTACACTTGATGATCCTCATGACCATATCAAAAGGTTCCTTCAACTCACTAATACGGTCAAGTATAATGGGGTTTCACAAGAGGTGATTCGCTTACAACTTTTTCCTTTCTCCTTAGAGGGACAAGCCCGCCATTGGCTTGATAAGGAACTGCCACAAAGTATTCTTACGTGGACGGATTTAGAGACTAAATTCATCAACTACTTTTTCCCACCCTCACGTACTACCGCTTTGCGGAATGAAATCATTACCTTTGAACAAAATTACGGTGAGACATTTAGTGAATCTTGGGACCCTTTTAAGGAACTTTTAAGAAAGTGTCCACAACATGGTTTCACAAAGGTACATCAAATAAACACTTTTTACAATGGGTTAAGCATGAATGACCAAGATTCACTAAATAGTGCCTCGGGGGGTAATATTTTGGCTAAGTCTTCTAATGCCGCATGGGATATTATTGAGAACAAGTCTAGAGTGCAAACTAAGAGCATTCGGACTAATGTGGCTAGTGCTAGTACTAGTGAGAGCGAAAAGAGAATTGATAAGCTTACTTCGCTTCTTGAAACAATTGCTCTACAAACCGCTAACAATACCAAAGCCATCAATGCACAAGTTAATGCTATGAGTCAGTCATGTGAAATATGCGGGGGATCTCATTCATACACCGATTGTCCTTCGACTCATGACAATCTGGAAAATGTGAATGCCGCCAACGGTAACTTTTCTACGGGAGGCTATCAAGCACGTCCTCAAGGTGACCGCAATTTGCTCAGTTATTGTTCTAACAACTTTCTTTCACCACTCGGTTTTCCACCTCAAAACCAAAACAACCTCAATCGCAACAATCAAAACCAACCTCGTGCTCCAAATCAATATCAGACCCAAAAAACCACATATCCACCTCAAGGAAACAACCAAGTTTACCAACAACCCGCTTATCAACCACCTGCATACCATGCTCTTCCTCCCATCCAACCTACCGCATTTAATCAAGAGGTTGACATTTACATGAGGACTAATGATGCGATAGTGCAGAATCTTCAGCGGCAACTCATAAACTTGAAAGGAGATATGGTGAAACAAGGGAATAATCTTCGAGCCGATATGTGAAACTCTTTGAGAAGTCAAACGAATGACTTAAGGGATATGATGGCTAGTTTCTTCCAAAGTAATCAAGCCTCTGGTTCGGGTTCTCTTCCGAGTAACACCGTTGCTAATCCAAGAGGGGAGATGAAAGCAACCACCACCCAAAGTGGCAAAGGTTTAAAGGAACCCGAGATTCCTACACCTACACTGGTGATTGTGACAAAGGACAACGAGTCCCCTTCTCCAATTACTCCATCTTCTCCTTTTCCAATTCCTCCACCTTCTATTTCACCAATTCCTCTACCTTCTACTTCCACCCCTCCACCACCCAAGGATGTGAGTGAGAATTCTATTCCAAAACCTTCATCTCAACCCAATATACCTTATCCCTTAAGGTTGAGGAAAGAGAAGTTGAAGAACAAGGATGATATTCAGGTTTCTAACTTTCTCAAAATGTTTAAACAACTGAATTTCAACATCTCCTTTGCTGAGGCTCTCGCTCACATGCCGAAGTATGCTAAAATGTTTAAAGATCTTCTCAGTGATAAGGACAAACTTCTTGATATCGCTCAGACCTAACTTAACGAGAATTTCTCCGCAGTGCTCTTAAGGAAATTACCAACCAAACTTGGTGATCCGGGTCATTTTCTCATTCCTTGCAACTTCCCCGGGGTAGAGAATTGTATGGCCCTAGCCGATCTAGGTGCTAGTATAAACTTAATGCCATTAAGTGTTTGGAAACAATTATCTCTACCCGAGCTAGTCCCCACTCGAATGACTTTGGAATTAGCTAACCATACGGTTGCTTACCCGGTGGGGATAGCCGAAGATGTCTTCGTCGGTGTCGACAAATTCACCTTTCCGGCGGATTTTGTTGTCGTCGACTACGAGATGGACCCCCGTGTTCCATTAATCGTTGGACGTCCATTCTTGAGGACCGGTCACACTCTCATTGATGTAGCCGCGGGCGAATTAATCATGAGAGTTGGTGACGTATAAAATCATCTTCAACATGGGTAAACTTTCTAAGCAACCTCAGGAAAATGAGAGCGTTAATTTCATTGACGTTCTTGATGAGGCTTGTGAAGAGCATTTCAAAGACGCTTGTAAAAGTGGTTCTTCTTCTCTACCCATTGTTGAGACCGTTGCCTCTATTGCTCCTTCACTAACTCCATTTGGAGAAAGTGATTTCCTTTTCAAAAACTTTGAAGCAACTTTGGGAGATGTGGACTTACAATATGACGATTCTCCCTCCAATTGGGATGAAGACATTCGTACCATTGAGAAACTTCTCAATGAGGACCATATTTCTCCACCATCTCCTAAGGAAATCTCTATCGATGATCCGAATTTGAAAACGTCTTCCATCGAAAATCCTCCGGATTTAGAGCTTAAGGATCTACCGTCTCATCTCGAATACGTGTTCCTTGAAGATAATAAGAAGTTACCCGTCATCATTGCTAAGGACTTGAAAGAGGAAGAAAAATCTCGACTTATCGCCGTGCTGAAGAATCATAAAAAAGCAATTGCTTGGAAAATCTCCGATATTCATGGAATTGATCCTCACTTTTGCACACATAAAATTCTCATGGAGGACGACTTTAAAACCACTATTCAAAGCCAAAGAAGGGTGAATCCCAAGATCCATGACGTTATCAAAAAAGAGGTTATAAAACTTCTTGATGCGGGAATGATCTACCCTATCTTGGATTCACCATGGGTTAGTCCGGTCCATTGTGTGCCTAAGAAAGGCGGAATCACCATTGTGCCCAATGAAAACAACGAGTTCATTCCTACTCGTCTCGTTACAGGGTGGAGAGTTGGTATAGACTATCGCAAACTCAATGATGCTACGAGAAAGGATCACTTTCCCCTTCCTTTTATGGACCAAATGCTTGAACGTCTAGCGGGTAATGACTATTATTGCTTCTTAGACGGTTTCTCCGGGTATTTTCAAATTCCCATCGATCCTAAAGACCAAGAGAAAACCACATTCACTTGTCCTTATGGAACATTTGCTTACAAACGAATGCCTTTCGGCTTATGCAATGCTCCTGGGACTTTCCAAAGGTGTATGATGGCTATCTTCCATGACATGGTTGAAGAAACTATGGAAGTCTTCATGGATGATTTCTCGGTCTATGGTGATTCTTTCTCTTCTTGCCTTGCCAATTTGGAACGCATGCTTAAGCGGTGTGAAGACACTCGCCTTGTTCTAAATTGGGAAAAATGCCATTTCATGGTAAAAGAAGGCATTGTGCTTGCACATAAAATCTCAAATCCGGTCTTAAAGTGGATCGTGCTAAAGTTGATGTCATAGCCAAATTGCCTCCACCTTCAACCGTGAAGGGTGTGAGAAGTTTCCTTGGTCATGCGGGCTTCTATCGTCGATTCATTCAAGATTTTTCTAAAATCGCTCGCCCAATGACCCACCTCTTAGAAAAAGATACTCCCTTTATCTTTTCTAAAGAGTGTATTGAATCCTTCAATCTTCTTAAGGACAAGCTAACTAAGGCACCGGTCTTGGTTACCCCTAATTGGGAGCTACCTTTTGAATTGATGTGTGATGCTAGTGACTTTGCCATTGGAGCGGTTTTGGGCCAAAGAGTTAACAAACACTTCCAACCAATCCATTATGCTAGCAAGACAATGGCGGGGGCTCAATTGCAATATACCACTACCGAAAAAGAGCTTTTAGCTATAGTATATGCTTTTGAAAAATTACGCCCCTATCTTGTTCTTTCCACCACAATCGTGTACACCAATCATTCCGCGTTGAAGTACTTGTTAACTAAACAAGATTCCAAGCCAAGACTTCTTCGTTGGGTTTTGCTCCTTCAAGAATTTAAAATTGAAATTCGTGACAAGAAGGGAGCCGAAAACCTAGCCGCGGATCATCTAAGTAGACTTGAGGATCCTTATCAAGGGGATCATCCGACTCAAGAGATCAATGACTCTTTTCCCCTTGAGGCCTTAATGTCTATCAATTCCAATCTTGATGACACACCGTGGTTTGCGGACATTGCAAACTACTTAGCGGGTGGAATTCTCAAGGAAGGGTTAACGTCCCAACAAAAGAAAAAGTTCTTTAAAGACATTGAACACTATTTTTGGGACGACCCTTACCTTTTCAAACAATGTGCGGATCTTGTTATTCGTCGATGTGTTGATGGGCCGGCAGCATTATTAATCCTTAAAGCTTGCCATAAAGGACCCACCGGTGGTCACTTTGGTCCCAATTACACCGCAAAGAAAGTTTTCGACTCTGATTTTATTGGCCCACCATTTATCATGACGCTCATGAAATGGTTAAACATTGTGATGCTTGCCAAAGACAAGGCAAGATCACACATAAAGATGAGATGCCTCAAAATTTCATACAAGAATGTGAAATCTTTGATGTATGGGGTATCGACTTTATGGGGCCATTTCCATCATCTAAAGGGAACAAGTACATCCTTGTAGCCATTGACTACGTATCTAAATGGGTTGAAGCTAAGGCTCTCCCTACGAACGATGCGAGGGTGATTGTGAACTTTTTGAAGCAGCTTTTTGCTCGATTCGGTGTTCCTCGTGCTATCATCAGTGACCGCGGGACATATTTTTGCAATGATCAATTTGCTTGAGTCATGGCTAAGTACGGTGTCAATCACCGTCTTTCCACCGCTTATCATCCCCAAAAAATGGTCAAGCCGAGATTTCTAACCGTGGATTGAAGAGAATTCTTGAGCGTACTGTGGGAGAGCATCGTGCCTCGTGGGCCGATAAGTTAGATGATGCTTTGTGGGCTTTCCGTACCGCATATAAGATGCCGATTAGTTGCAATCCATATCGTCTGGTGTACGGGAAGGCATGCCACCTCCCTATTGAGCTGGAACATAAGGCGTACTAGGCCTTGAATTGGGCCAATTTTGACATCAACAAAGCCGGTGATCTTCGGAAGATTCAACTCAACGAACTCAATGAACTGAGAAATCAAGCTTATGAGAATTCATTGATTTACAAGGAGAAAACCAAGATCATCCATGATGCTAGGCTTAAGAACCGAGAGTTCCACATCGGTGATCAAGTCTTACTTTTTAACTCTCAGTTGAAGATCTTCTCGGGCAAGCTGAAGAGCCGTTGGTCTGGTTCATTCACCGTCGCCAAAGTCTTTCCCTATGGCACCATTGAGCTTTCTCAGCTAAATGGGCCTAATTTTAAAGTGAATGGCCAGCGCGTGAAGTTGTACTTTGGTGAGGACATCTCTCATGAGATGATTCCATCCCTCACCACGTTTCCCTTGAATTAGTTTTGGGTCGAGTCAGGCTCGTGACTCGGTTAACAAAAACAAGCGCTTCTCGGAAGGCAACCCGTTGATCTATCCTTTACCGTTTTCATAATAAGTGTAGGGGGAGCCCCGTATGTGTTTGTTGTCTTGTTTCTTATCATGTGCAGGGATTAAAGCTTCAAAGATCCATTCTTGATGAATTTTGACGAACCGTGATCCTGTGTACCCGTCTTCCCGGTTCTATCCTAAACTATCATGATTCAATACTTTATATCTTATATGTTCACATTGAAATCACTATAGTTGTCCTTTCCTTAGCAACATTTAAACAACGTGCACAATGTCCTAAGTGTAGGGGAGTTTACTCCCACATGCTTAAACATTGAGGAAAATGTTTATATCAAGTGTAGGGGGACTTCTATCGAAGTAAGTGGGCTTTTTCATTAATTTGTCCTCATTTTAACCGGAAAATTTGATTTTTCGACATTTTTCAAAATTTTTAATCTATTTTGGCCTATTAGTCTAGTAGTATTTTCTTTTGCTATCGTTATTTACTTTCTTTGCTAGAATAAATTTTCAATAAAGTGGTTTTAAATTTTTCAACGTTGTGAATCTTTTGACTCAACCCGAGTTTACTTATCTAAGTTTACTCTAGCTAGTATCCTTAACGTGTTTAAGTCAAGTTTTGCTAGGCTTTTATATAGGGAACTTTAAAACGCGAAAGTCTTAACTCTCATGGGTTAAGAACAAGAACTTTTCGCAAGTTCCTATAATTGATCCTAGAAAATCGTTTATCAAGGGATCTTTAAAATGCGAATTCTAAACTTGAAAGAGTCTAAGAAGTTTCAAGATCCTATAGATGACTTGAAAACCCAAAACTTTGGTTTAATTGGCTAAGCATCCACGAGTCTCATTCCTTAAGATTTTAAATTATGGAGAACGAGAGATGATAGAGTCAATTACAAGTTTAGTATTCTTTCATGAATTTATGTGAGTTGATTATAAGCTTTTTCTTCCCATCGTTTGTTAATAAATATATTTGCAATAAATAAGGTTGTACGATTTGAAAAGTTACTTAGCTTCTAGCCCAAGATCGTTTGAAAATTGCTCGGTATTAATTAGATTTCATAGCCAAGGCATAACTTATTGAAGCGGGATGCGAAGATTGGCGAGTCCGAAAAGGCCCTAGGAATATCTTGGGCATAACTTGCTTCACGATTTTCGGCCTTTATAAACTATAGAAATCGTCCCACTTTATTTTCGGCCTAAATAAACTATAGAAATAAGTCAAACGATGCATCCTCGTGATCATTCAAGACAATTATAAAATATAAGAGATACACCTAGGAATAGGGGAGTCTAAGTGAATAATTGTGCCACATGAGTTCGTGTTATTTTGCTAACTTATAATAACAATGATCTCGTTTTTAAGCTTGGTATGGGGAACGTGAAACTTGAGGGTGATAAACATTCATGACAGCTAAAACCCCAATGTAAGTCTTTGATTTCTATCTTTTTACTTTCCTTGAAAGTTTAGTATTTAATAAAGGCCAAGGTGGGTTATCTATGATGAGAAATGTAATCTGTGCTTTGAAATTAATGCGTTGCATGAGGGCATTGCAATGGTCAAGTGTAGGGGATTTAATAAGTGTGAAAACAAGACCAAAACGTGTATTTTATGTTGTAAACGTCGGAATTATGTGTGGTTTGTGTTTTTATTGTGTTTTAGGACCAAAAGATGAAAAAGGAAGAAAACATGGGTTATCACGGTCTTTTATCGAAGAAAACGACAAAAGACGAAGTCAAAAGATCAAGAGTGCAAAAAGAACGGAAGTCCAAGGCCTATTCTGAAGATTTATCGAAGAAAAAGTCTAAAGACGGAAGTTTAATAAAGTCGAAGAACTCAAGTCTAATTATAGAAGAAAATTATAAGACGAGTTAAATTTATATCGACAAATCCCGAGACGACGTCGAGAAAGACAAAGCATTTAAATCGAGTCGAGAAGAAAGAAAGAAGGAAGCAACACATGCACCTTCCCACCTCCTATAAATACCCTCCTAATGACACATTAGGAGGGTGTTAGCTAGTTTATTTTTCCTTTTTGTTGTTTGAATTTTAGAGAGAAAGTTTTTAACTTTCTCTCACTAGAACTTCATCTTTTCTTTCTTTCAAGTTTAAGCTTTATTCCAATCTTGTATTTCTAATCTACAAGTTCAAGTTAAGCTTTTCATTTTTAATCTTCTTCTACCTTTCTTTATTTTGTTTATCTTTGATTAGTGATAATCTTTGATTTTGTTTAATCTTGATGCTTATGTGATTAAAAAGTTTATCTTTTTATTCATCTCTAAGTTTTTATACGGATTAAGCTTTGAGCTTATCATGCTTATTGGCTTAATTTGTGTTTAGCTTATTTACGTTTTAAGTTTTATTAAAGTTTTAGTCTTTTTAAAGTTTGATTTAAAAGTTTTGCTTATTTAAAGTTTTGAAAGTTCTTATTTTATGCTTATTAGTTCGGCTTATTATTAATTTGGTTAAGTCTTGGTTTGAGCTTATAAAAAATGGCTTATAAACTTGGCTTATTGCATAATACATACCATCGGAAAAGGGAAAACCCCTTTCCGACCTTACATTCCGATCAGGGCTCGTTATTCCGATCAGCTCACTATTATTCCGATCAACAGGATCAGAAAAGGGTTTTAGATTCAGATTGCTATTCCGATTTGGATTCCGATCAGGGGTGTTTCTTTTGATATTCCGATTGGACCTGTTTTCCATTATTCCGATTAAGACATTCAGATCATATTCCTTTTGGGACATTCCGATCCTATTCCTTTTGGTGCATTCCGATAACATTCCTTTTGGTGCATTCCGACGTGATTCTTCCTTTGACATTCCGATCACATTACGATCGGATTCCGATGGCAACATTCCGACGGGTTTAATTTCTTGTTTTTACAAAGTTTTAAGTTTTAAATTCATTACGTTTTAATTTCCAAAAATTGCACGCTTCCCGAAATCTCTATTTTTACCAAGTGTTTTTCTAGTAATTTTTAGTTTAATTTTTAAAGCTTTATTTTACTCAACAACATTTTCATATTTGCTTTTAGTTTAAAATAGATAATCAAACCATTTTCTTTTCCACCAAGAACGACTGAGTCGCACTAATTAACGGTAATCAATTCGAGAAGATCGGACGATAAACTCTTTTGTATCTAAGTAAAATCTAGTTATTATTTATTTCTCATGTTACTATTATTCTATCATGTCATTATATCCGTTCACTGAGCGTATTGCTCAGTCGTATTTTCTTTTCATGTCTCATACGGCAGGTACCTACAGACAGGCCTGAGCATTGAGAGTATGTGCTTAGGATGAAAGCTACTGATAGGTGTGAAAACACCCATCCTTTTACCACTTAATAATAATAATAACCAAGCAAAAACGTGTATTTTATGTCGTAAATGTCGGAATTATGCGTGGTTTGTGTTTTTATTGTGTTTTAGGACCAAAAGATGAAAAAGAAGAAAACACGGGCTTTCACGGGCTTTTATCGAAGAAAACGAGAAAAGACGAAGTCAAAAGATCAAGAGTGCAAAAAGAACGGAAGTCAAAAGCCTATTCTGAAGATTTATCGAAGAAAAAGTCTAAAGACGGAAGTTTAATAAAGTCGAAGAACCAAGTCTAATTAAAGAAGAAAATTATAAGACGAGTTCAATTTATATCGACAAATCCCGAGACGACGTCGAGAATGACAAAGATTTTAAATCGAGTCGAGACAAGAAGAAAGAAGGAAGAAAGCACCAACATTTTACTCCTCCAATAAATACCCTCCTAATGTGTCATTAGGAGGGGGTTAGTTAGTTTAGATTAGGAGTAGTGTAGATTTACTTTCTCTCTCTAGTTTTCAATTTCTCTCTCTAGCTTTCATTTCATGTTTTAATCTTTTTCATTAATATTGTATTAGATCTTAATCTTAATTTTAATCAAGCTTTTCAATTAATCATTCTCATTCTTCCTTTCTTTATTATTAATCTTGTGTTGATTTAGATGATCATGTAGTTGCTTAATCTTGATGTTTATTGATTTATTGATGCTTTTGATTGATTGTGCTTTGGTTTTTATGTGTTTGATTTTTATAGCTTATTGTGTTTGATGCTTATTGTTTGATTTTGCTTATTTTTAATTAAGTGTTTTTATTAGTTTATTTTATTAAAAGTTGATTTTTAATTTTTAGTTTTATTAGTGTTTTTCAAGTTTTTAATTTGTGGTTTAATTAGTTTTTCTTAAAAGTATTTTAGATTAAGTTTTAGTTAATTTCTTATTTGATTTGTGCTTATTTTTAGCTTATTTCGTGAATTTTTATTGTTACTGTATCTGTCTATCATATCTTCGCAAAAGGGTTTTAACATTCCGAAGATTTCCTTTTTTCTGAATTTAGTTTTCTCTGAATTACTTGTTTTTCTGAAATTAGTCATTTCTCTGAAAATACCGTTATTCCGAAATTCATTTTTTGGGAAAAACTCATTTTTTGGGAAAAACTCATTTTTTGGGAAAAACTCACTTTTGGGAAAAACTCATTTTTTTGAGAAAAACTCATTTTTAGGAAAAACTAATTTTTTGAGAAAAACTCATTTTTTTGGAAAAACTCATTTTTTGGTAAAAACTCTTTTTTTGGGAAAAACTCATTTTTTGGGAAAAACTCATTTTTTTAGGAAAAACTCAGTTTTTCCGAAGAAACAAGTTTTTCCGAAAAAACTTCTATTGCGAAGAAATGAACTAGTTCCGAAGAACACTGTTTCTATTGCGAAGATTTTGACATGCCTACCTCCTAGCATGCTTAACTTTCCCCGCTTTTTTAGCTGCTAGCTTGAGTGCTTCCAGCTAGCACCCTGCATGCTTACTTATTAATTAGTATTGTTCCGTAATTCTTTAGTTTAATCTGAAAGTTGTTCCGATTTTATTTCTGAATGTTACGTATTATTAGTTGAATTTTTCGTCTATTTTTAAAATTAATATTTTTTCGTAAAGTTCAAGTTTTATCTTTTATTTAGTACCCGCTTTAGGTTTTGCCTCGTTTAGCTTTAAAGTAACATTTTAGTTTTATTCTCTCCTTTTTCATTAAGTAAACTTTATTTTCGAGTCGATAGTTAATTCCGTCTTTTAGTTTTATTTTTATTAATTGTTTCGTTTTAAATTCAGTTTTATTATTTATATTGTTTTGTTTTAATTAGTTAATTGCTTTTAGCTTATTGTTATTATTTTGCGCATTTACCTTTTAAGTAGAATAGATAACCAAACCATTTTATTTTCCACCAAGAACGACTGAGTCGCACTTTTAACCGCAAATCAATTCGATTAGACACCGAGACGAACAAATTTTTATACTTGGTTAAATCCTTGTATTAAATGGCGCCACTGCCGGCTCTTTTCGTGAAGATTAACGGTTTTTTTAGAGATGCCTTGGATTTTGGGATCCATTCACTCGTGAACGTTGTTTTTCGTGTCAAAAATTTTCAAGAATCCAAAAAAATAAAAAATTAAAAAAATACCAAAAACACTTGAAAAATCATAAAAAGCATTTCTTTTTCGAAAGTTTTGCACCAAAAATATTCTTCTTGTTTATCTATTATTCTTAATAAATTCGTATGTTGCTTGTGTTTCAGGGTGTGGAAGACCACTGTATGGCTTTCTAACATGTCAATGGTGTACATGTGAGCGGTGTGGAAATGATATCGACAATACACAATTTGGATTTTGTCCCTCGTGCAATTCGATTAACTCATCCTTTGCTTCTAATGCACTTACTCCACCCTCTTGCATATATTGTGGAAGCGATTCTCATTGGCATGTTTCGTGTCCAATTCGATACCCGTCTCATGGCGAGCAAGAACTGGGTTACAATTATGACAATGGTAATAGCTATCTACAAGAAGCACCAGGTTTTCCTCAATACCCGTATTGCAACAATTGTGGGGCCCTCACGATACCTTTTCTTGTCAACCGATGAATTATTATGACCCACATCCGTGTTCTAATTCTTCTCAACCGATGAATTATGAGCCACATCCGTGTTATAATTCCGGTTTTCAAAATTTTGAGCCCCCATGTCACACCGTCAATCATCAACCTTCCTTCGAACATTTGAGCTCCCACGAACAATGGGCCACTCTTGTTAAGCAAGGTCAACAACTTCAAGAAGCTCTCAACAAGATCATCGAAAAATGTCAACAGGATCAACGACAAGAGCAAATATCGAATATCGAGACTTATACTCCTCCTCCTGTGTATCCATACTATTATGATGATGATGACGATGAGAATACTATTTCTTGGAATGATCTTGTTGATTAATGTCCTAGTGCAATTGTACCTCCTTCTCTCGATATCCCAAATGCGTCTAAGGATAGTGATACATCGAGTGAGATTAGTGATTTTGGTCTCGACAAATTCTTTGATGAGGTTTGTGATGTGCTGACTTTTGAGGAGCTTACGGAAGAGGTCGCTCTTAATGCTGATGATTTTTCTCCATGCTATGATGTTAGCCCTATATTTCATATAGTAGAACAAGAATGTAATAGGTCATCTGAGTCGTTAAAAGGTCTTGTATTGTAATAGGTTAGTCGGGAAAACCGGACTTGGACTTTAAGCTAATATTGTATAAGTTAGGGGCGTAAGCCCAAAACAAAGCCAAGCCCGGCCCAAGATGAAGCCCACAAAGGCCTTAGAGCCGTGGGGTATATAACCCTCTTTCACATGTGAAAGAGGGTGTTGGTTCATTTCATTAAACACATAGTTTTAGTGTAAAACTTCCACTTCTCTCTCTACTTTCTCTTTCTACTTTTCTTCTCTTTCTCTCTCTAAGAATCTTGTGTTATGGATTGAATGGGAACAACATTTGGTATCAGAGCCTATAGTGGATAGGTGATTGAATATTAGTGTGGTGTGTTCTTCATTTTTCGTGGTCATTTTGATCTTTATATCACGTCCAAAAAAAAAAAAAAAAAAAAAAAAAAAATTCTTGTGTTTATTATGGTTTTTTCTTGATACAAATCTTCTACATAGTTGTGGTAGAGATTTGGTATTGTTACCTTGGCTAAAAACACAAAATTTTTGGGTGTTTTGATCATTTTTTGGCTTAAAATCACGAATTGGTTGAGTTTTGTCCGAGAAAAGGGGGAATTATTCCGATCAGGTCATCAGAAAAGGGCTTACAGTTATTCCGATTGGTGTAATCGGAAAGGGTTTATACATTCAGATTGGTCATTCCGATTGGACATTCAGATTTAACATTCCAATTGGTCATTCCGATTGGTCATTCCGATTTTGACATTCCGATTTGAGTATTCCAATTTGGACATTCCGATTGGTCATTCCGATTGACATTCCGATTGGTCATTCCGATTTGACATTCCGATTAGGGTATTCCGATTAGTATTCCGTTTGGACATTCCGATTGGTCATTCCGATTGACATTCCGATTGGTCATTCTGACAAGGTTATTCCGATGGGCATTCCGATGGATATTTTGTTTGAGTAATTTTTAGACTTAGCCACTATCTAGACTAGTTTAGGAACATCGTTTACACGAAGATTAAAAAAAAAAAAAAAAAATGGAGTTAAAATTTTTAGGTCAAGTAAAATCAAATTTTTCCCTATTAGTTTTTGGCTATTTCTAACTCAAATTCAAATTTTGGCGATACAAAATTTTTCGGCTTACCGTTTTGTCAGACTGAGGAATTTATTGTCGGACTGAGAAAAAAAATTTCTGGAAATTTCAGAATTTCAATTTTAACCACACATCATCACAACAAATCCACTAAGATCTGCAATTCATTCACAAGTATTCACCATGTCTAACAACAACATCAACATTGCAACTGCTAATCAAATTCGTTTGGAACAAGGTGGCAACGGTAATCCACCTGTGCTCACTGCCGGTTGCTACGTTCAATGGAGATCTCGTTTTCTCAGATTTCTCGACGGAAAAGAAAATCGAACTGCTCTTCGTCACTGCCTTGAGAATCCACCTCCAGTTTTTGAATTCAGACCAATTACCACACAGGCAGAGGATGGTACTTCATCAACTATACGAGCTATGGAGGATTTTGACACATGTTCTGCTGAGAAAAAGAAACTCCTCCAAGCTGAAGCTGATGCTGTAAACTTCATACTCACTGGAATTGATAACGATATCTATTCCACAGTTGATGCATGTCCTAATGCTATGGAAATGTGGAATGCAATTCATCGATTGAAGCAAGGTGAGTCGATCAATGTTCAAGATCTCGAGACTAATCTACTTTGGGAGTTTGGAAAATTCACATCTGAAGATGGTGAATCCATTGACTCATATTACTCGAGATTCTACAAAATGATGAATGAGCTTGTCAGAAATCAGTGCACCGTCTCCAATCATCATGCCAATGTCCAGTTCTTACTTCAACTCAAACCGGAATGGCAAAGGTTTGTAACTTTGGTCAAACAAAGGGAGGATATCAAGACTATATCTTACCACAAACTTTATGATATCTTGAAACAACATCAGAATGAAGTGAATGAACTAAGGCTGAAAAGGCAGAACGGTCTGCTAATTCTATTGCCTTTGTGGCTGCTACTTCAACAAAACCCGTTCCTCGTCAACAACCACCTACTCATTCCTCGAAGTCATCAAGCTCATCCACCAAACCTCTAGCTGCTGCTAAACACAAAGCAAAAGCAATTGTCCCCACTCCACCTCCAAAGTATGACACTGAGTCAGATGGAGACAGTGATGATGAACAAACTTCAAGGGACAAGAAGATTGAAGAACTCATGTCTTTACTCACCACAACTTATAAGAAGATCTACAAACCTACCAACAACAACCTCAGATCATCATCCAATGCAAGATATAAGGAAGTTGATCATGCACCTCGGTATGATCGTGATGCTAGGTATGATAATCAGAGGATGCCGAATCAAGTTGGGGCTAGAGATACTGTAGGCACTCCGGTTGTGCAGAAGACTGGGATTCAATGCTTCAACTGTAAGGGATTTGGGCACATGGCTAGGGAATGCAAGAAACCAAAACGGGTTAAGGACTCAGGGTATCACAAGGAAAAGATGCTGCTGTGTAAGAAAGAAGAAGCAGGAATTCCACTCACAGCAGATGAAGTTGACTGGCGTGATGACACTGATGATGAAGCCGATGATCAAGAGCTAGAGGCACATTATGTGTATATGGCAAAGATTCAAGAAGTGCTTCTAGAGACTGCTGATACTTCTGGACCTATCTTTGATACTGAGCCAATTGAAAAGGTACCAACAAATGATAACTATAATGTGTTTGCCAATGAACGACGGCATCCTGAGCAACCCGAAAGCATCAATGACACATATGTAATGGACACGGAGGATAGCAATATCTCTACGGATTCACATCATATGTGTAATGATGACGGTAATGCTGCTCAGGACACTGACTCGGATGAGGACCGTGATTTGCTTGCGTCTATAATTGATTCTTTAAAACATGAAATTGAGGAAAACAAAGATGCTAATAAACGTTTGAAGCAAGCAAACACATCCTTAGCCGAGGAGATAGACAGGCTTAAAGAGTGTGATTATGTTAAAGAAGCTGATCGACGAGTTGCAATAGCTAATGGTTTGGTATATGAACGTAAGGTGCTCAACGAACAATATTGTTCTGAAGTAACACACGAAATTCATATGTCAAAACAAAAGATATCAGAACTTGAAGAACAACTACTGCTACATAAACTCCAAATTACTGAATTAGAGTCGGTTAACAAAGAACAAACTGAGCTTTATAAAACTCGTGAAGAAAAGGATATTGAAAAAATTCTTGCTTTGGAAAAGAGAGTCGACACGTTAAACAACATTGTTTACAAAACGGGTCAGTCTATTCAAACTATGAATATGCTCAATAGAAATATGAAAACGAGTTTTGTCAAGCCTGAATATCTCAAGAAAGCTCAAAGTACCAAGCCTGCTCTTTATGATATCGGTTGTTATGTTGATAATCTTGCTCTTATGCTTTCCCCTGACTGCGACGAAATCATTCGTCAACAAGAAGAAAGTCGATCAAACTTAAGTGATTTAATAAACCTTTCTGATTCTAACAATCATATTAAGTTTGTCCCTCAAAAAGAACTTTCAAAAGAACAAAAGATGTATAATAGTGTTCCACCACCAAGTGATGAACCACAAAAGAAAGTTTCTTTAAAAAGGAGTTTCAAAAAGCAATCAATTTTGTTAGAAAAGCGAATTTTGGATGACAAACGTAAATGGAATGAGAAAAGCAAAAGTGTTCAGCAATTTGAGTTTATAAAACAAAGGGGTTTTAAATTTGTACAAAGGTGTCGTCGACTATGAAAAAGTTTCTAGGGATACCATTTGGAATATTAAACCTAACCCACAAGTAGAAGTCGTCATTCAACAATGTATTGTTCCAACCATTGATGATCTTTCAAAAAATGTGGAAATGTTTTATACAGCTCTCACTGAGGAAATGTTAACTGATTTAAGTTATGTTAAATCTCTTGAAGATGAAGTTGATTTTCTTCAAACTAAATTAAAGACACAAGAACACCAACTTTCTAACGAAATTGATCGACTTTCTAAGGAATATTTTTATGCTGACCATATGAATGCTATACTTGGTGTGTATACCGATCTTGATCAATATTGTCATGTAGCATGTCTAGTGTCAGAATCGGACGCGAAATGTCGCAATCTTGAAGTAGAGCTTTCAAAACAAATTCAGTCATATAACAAACTTTCGAAAAGCTTTTCTCAACTTGAGAAACACTCCATTTCTCTTGAACTTGCTTTACAAAAAGGTGAAAAATCTCATAATCATAAAAAGTGTCAAGAAATGTCAGCCTCTTCGTTTCGTCTACTGAATGAAAAAGATTTCGAAATAAATGATTTGAAAGCTCAACTAAAAGAAAGGGACATTGCCATAAGTGAGTTACAGAAACTCATTGAGAAAATGAAAGGAAAGTCTGTTTTGGGTAAACCATCCGCTGTTCGGCAACCGAATGCGGTTAAATGCCCTAAATCATCTATTTTGGGACAATCCCCACAGACTTTGCCTAAGATAGGAAATGATAAGAGCACTAATGTGATAGCACCTGGAATGTATAAGATGAACACTAGGTCCACTCAAACTGGAACTACGCAGTTACCTCAGAATACTAGGAAAACTAATCAACGTGTGTCTTCTTCTACAGGAGTAAATCCCACTACTAGTGTTAGCGGACCACAGCTTAAGAGCACTAGAATTGAAGATAGAGTCATGCCTAACAATAGTCAAGGGAAGAAGAAGGAAGTAGAAGATCACCGTAGGAATTTTAAGTTTTCTAAGAATAAAACGTCTGTAACTGCTTGTAATGACAGTTTAAATGCTAAGACCTCGAATGTTGAAGTTGTTTGTGTTGAATGTGGAAAATGTGTTCGTAATTTCAATCATGATGCTTGTGCTCTTAATTATAATGGCGTGAATACTAGAACTAGGAAGCCTATTCGTATGCCCACTAGTACTAGTAAACCCACAAGAACTTTGAACCAATCCACTGAGCAACCACTTAAGAAACTAAGTGCGTTAGAATCCACTACTCTACGTAAACAAAGCAGGTTAAAGAAGCTTTATGAGAACATGATTAGGACATGTACACGGGGGTATTCAAGATTTACACCACCTGGATACAAATGGGTACCTAAGACAACCCCCATTCTAATTGGGTCTATGAATGTTAGCTTGCCTTTAGAATCTAGGTCCACTACTATTTTGGAACCCGTTTCTATCAAGGGCTCCAATTTGTCAAATGCTACACTGTCTTCTAATTCTTCTGCAGCTCGTCGAACTCATCCTATTCATAATGGACTCTGGGTGCACAAAGCACATGACGGGCAATCTCAAGCTTCTCATTAACTTCGTGGAGAAGTTTCTGGGTACGGTACGGTTTGGAAATGATCAATTTGCACTGATACTCGGATATGGAGACTTGGTTCAAGGGAATATCACTATAAAACGGGTTTATTACGTCGAAGGACTGAATTATAATTTATTCTCGGTTGGTCAATTTTGTGATGCGGATTTGGAAGTGGCTTTTCGGAAATCTACTTGCTATGTTAGAGACTACGATGGGAATGACCTCCTTACAGGTTCTCGTGGTTCTGATCTCTACACAGTAACTCTTCAAGACACATCTTCAACAAATCCAATTTGCTTAATGGCTAAAGCGTCATCATCTCAAGCATGGTTATGGCATCAACGATTGTCACATCTCAACTTTGACACAATCAACTTGCTTTCAAAGAATGATATTGTGACCGGTCTTCTACACATGGATTTATGTGGTCCCATGCGTGTAGAGAGTATTAACGGGAAAAAGTATATTCTAGTGATTGTTGATGATTACTCAAGATACACATGGACTTTCTTCTTAAGGTCCAAAGATGAAACACCAGAGGTTCTCAAAAACTTTCTCAAGATGATACAACGCAATCTTCAAGCTCAAGTCTTAACCGTAAGAACGGATAGGGGTACTGAATTTTTGAACAAGAACTTGCAATCTTACTTTCAAGATGAAGGCATCGAACATCAAACGTCTATTGCTCGAACTCCTGAACAAAACGGCGTTGTCGAAAGACGGAACCGTACTTTGGTTGAGGCTGCTCGAACAATGCTTTCTGCTTCAAAACTACCGTTATTCTTCTGGGCTGAAGCAATTGCAACTGCCTGTTATAGTCAGAATCGTTCTCTCGTCATCCCTAGACATGAAAAGACACCTTACCACATCATCAATGACAGGAAACCTACTGTAGAATTCTTTCACGTATTTGGATCTTTATGCTACATCCTTAAAGACGGTGAGAATTTCGACAAGATGAAAGAAAAAGGTGATGCATGTATTTTTGTGGGGTATGCTACATTGTCGAAAGGATATCGGGTCTATAACAAGAGAACAAAGATCATTGTCGAAACAATTCATGTGAACTTTGACGAATTGCCACAAATGGTACTTGATCACAACAGCTCAAGTCCCGCACCTCAATGTCCAGCAATGGCACCTACACACAACAGTGTACGTCCCGTGCAAGAATGTCAAGAAAACACTCCTACAGCAGACTCGACGAATACGACACAAATGAATGAGTTGGTTGATTTATATGATCCAATGTTTGATGAATATTACTATGGAATTAATCAAGTTGTGTCAAAGCCTTCCGCTGTCAATACTGCTGATGCACCATCACAAAGTCAACAAGACACAACTGCATCTACTTCAGCAACCGTTGCTCAAGAGACAATTCCAGTGGATACTCAACAAACTGCAGAAACAGTCATACAACCAACATCACCAACTGTCAATGCTGAAGGAGGTAACAACAATCAAGCAGTCGATGCACAACCTGACGATGAAGAATTTATCAATCCGTTCGGTACACCGGTAGACGAAGTCGGAGAGTCTTCTACTCAACATGTTGATCCGTCCAACATGCATACATTCTACCAACCATATCCATCCACTCACCATTGGACACGTGATCATCCATTGGAGCAAGTCATTGGAAATCCTTCACAACCGGTTCGAACACGCAGACAACTCGAAACCGATGGCGATGTGTGTATGTATGCACTCACCGTGAGTTCAACTGTACCTACAAACATCAAACAAGCCATGACTGATCATGCGTGGATTGAATCAATGCAAGACGAAATTCATCAGTTTGAACGCCTAAATGTTTGGGAACTTGTTGACCGACCCTATGGAATGTCAATTTTAGATTTCAAATGGATCTGGAAAAACAAACTGGATGAAGAACAAACCATCATCAAAAACAAATCTCGTCTTGTGGTTAAGGGATACCGTCAACAAGAAGGCATAGACTACGATGAATCATTCGCTCCAGTCGCTCGTTTGGAAGCAGTCAGGATATTCCTTGCTTATGCTGCACGAGGGCTTCACGGTTTTTCAGATGGACGTCAAAACAGCTTTTCTCAACGGTCATTTGAAGGAAGAAGTGTATGTGAATCAGCCGGAAGGATTCGTCGATCCTCATCATCCTGACAAAGTCTGTCGTCTCAAGAAGGCTGTATATGGACTTAAACAAGCTCCAAGGGCATGGTACGAAGAACTTTCAAACTTCTTGGTATCCAAAGGATTCTCCAAAGGTTCTATTGATCCTACTCTGTTTACTAATATATATGGGGATGACATAATGTCGGTGCAAGTTTATGTTGATGACATTATTTTTGGTTCTACGAACCCAAAACTTTCAAAACGTTTTGAAAAATTAATGCACAGCAGATTTGAAATGTCAATGATGGGGGAGCTAAAATTCTTTTTAGGCCTCCAGATTCATCAATCCCCACGTGGTATCTTCATTAACCAAGCTAAGTATGCTCAAGAGATACTTAAAAAGCATGGTATGACCTCATGTGCTCGCGTTGGTACACCATTATCGACCACATCCCTAGACGCTGACTTGTACTCATATCCCGTAGATCAAACGCGATATCGCAGTATGATCGGGTCACTTATGTACCTTACAGCCAGCAGGCCTGATATTCATCATGCCACATGCTATTGTGCACGATATCAAGCCAGACCTACTCAAAAGCACCTCAAAGAGGTTAAACGGATCTTTCGGTACCTTAAGAATACCATTCACATGGGACTCTGGTATCCGAGGGAAACCGGTTTTCATCTAACGGCTTTTTCAGATTCTGATCACGCAGGTTGTCTTGATAGTCGTAAAAGCACTTCTGGTAGCATACAATTTCTAGGGGAAGACAAACTTGTCAGCTGGTCGTCAAAAAAGCAGGATTGCACCTCGCTCTCATCAGCTGAAGCAGAATATGTGGCTCTATCCGCGTGTTGTGCTCAAGTCCTCTGGATGAGAACTCAACTCACGGATTATGGCTTCCACTTTGATAAAATACCTATGTATTGTGACTCAAAGTCGGCCATAGCCATATCTTGCAATCTGGTTCAGCACTCCCGCACCAAGCACATCGATGTCAGATATCACTTCATCAAGGAACAAGTGGAACGCGACATCGTGGAATTATACTTTGTCAGAACTGAGTACCAGCTGGCAGACTTGTTTACAAAAGCTCTATCGAAAGATAGGTTTGCGTATCTCGTTGGCCGTCTTGGTATGAAGTATATGACTCCAGAAGACTTGGAGGTTTTGGCAAATGAAGCTGCTTGATATACTCTTACGATGACTTCTAGGCGCATCACAGCTTAGAACTCGGACATCAACTAAGGAAAGTTTATCTCGGACGATAACTTATCCTTCTCAACGAGAAATTCATATTTCTCGGTCATGAGCTTCTCATAAAAACATTCAAAGTTTTTAAGTTCATGAAAACGATTTCTAAGTAAATGTCAGCTTAGAACTCGAACTTCAACTTAAGGAAAGTTTATCACGGATGATAACTTATCCTTCACAACGGGAAATTTATTTTTCTCGGTCATGAGCTAGTCACAAAACAATCAAAGTTTTGAGCTCATGAAAAACGGACTCGAAAGGGGAGTGTACGTTTCAGTGCGCTTTCCCTAAGCAATAGAAGAGAAGTCTTCTATCCTGATTATTTTAAAACCGTTGAACACAATTTTTCAAGAATTTCTCAAAAGGTTTTTCTAAATCTTTCAAAATTATGTGTTCAACACTCCCTTCCTCATAAGTGGTTTTTTATATCTCAAAATTATCATATGTTATTTTGATCAATTTTTGAGGGGGAGCGTTTTAAAATCAAGCCTTTTAATGTTGTTGGGTACATCTCCAAAATTGTCATATTTTATGTATCCAACACATTCCGAAAATGATATGAAATTGTCAAATGTAATATATTATATCGGAAAAGGCATCTATAATCCGTACCTCAACATATTTTATGGTGTCGTTTTTCTAAAGTTTTGTCAAATTTTGTCTCAAGACACACATATATTGTTGAGGGGGAGCGTCCCGACTGAAAATGTTCCATGATTCATGCGTGCACACATGTTTCTCTCCCAAATCGGTTTTCAGAAATTGTCATATTTTAATCAATTAGTATCTCTAATATGATGTTTTTATATTAGAGATAGGGGGAGAAAATGTGATTAAAATGTAATATATCGCAACATGTGATCTTAAAGACTCAAGTGCAACTCTTTCCTTCACATGCCAAACTATTTCGTATATCGATGCATGTGTGTAGGGGGAGCTTTTCAGAAATGTAAAACTTTCAAGTGTTATAAGTTTTGATTTTTATCAAGCACTTTGAATGGTTTTCAATGGTTTTATGGTTACGATCTTTACCCAAAACAACCTACTATCCACGACGGAACGATGGAGTCAAAAGGTGGTTTAGGATAGGAAACTAAGTCCTATGATCCAACCAGAACCGGAGGGATCTACCCAAGGACATTCCATAGCTAGAAATAGTTGTCCTTAGGAAAGATGGAGTGGAATGAAGCTGAATGCGGACCAAGTACTTAAGTTAGCACTGGAACAATCACAACAAGGTGCTAATGATGACGTATTGGTAAGCATTGAAGGAGTTGAATATTCTATGCAACTTAGGCAGAAACCGGGTCAATATATCTATTGAAGACAAGTCATCATGGACCCAGTGATGCAATGCACAACCCTTCCCAGCCATTCGAGTTTCTCTCAAAAGAAACTTGTCTCATTGTCACGGAGATCAACACGTATCTATTGACTTTCTCACTCCGAGTCAGTTAATATTGAAAAGGTGGCAGTCTGCTCCAGCCTCCGATTACCAAAATGCACTTATTGAGTCTAGAGCCAATTGAGATCTATCTATCATCTCATTAGGACACAATCGAGTCCTACGCATTATCCTTGTGATATTGCCAGAACATCTGAGTGATACGATTCACAATGAAGATGGAAATCCTGCTTGAGCCAGCATCAAACAAGCTCATGGTAGGTAACTTGTGCGATTCTACACGAATCAAACTTGTGAGAACTGGAAAGCAACTAAGTTTCGATTCTTAATTGATTCAAACTTGATTCCAGGTTTCTTCGTAAAATCCATGTGATCTTGCCAGAACATTCAGAGTGACACTCATTAGTGTTCACAGTGACGAATGGAAATCCTTCCAGTGTCAACATCAAACAGCACTGCGGTAGGTAACTCGCAAGATTCTCTATGAATCAAGCTTGTGACAAACTGGAAAGCAACAATGGTGCGATTCTTTTAGAATCAAACTTGTTCCAGGAAATCTGAATTGACGACTCTAATCAGACGGATAATTTATCCTTATGATTCACTCTTTACGTTCGCAGTCTGCTTTGAGACGGTCGAGTAAAGAGAACTGGCTACTACCGCCGGGAAACCCTGTCAAGGAGGTTCTTAATCGAATCTACCTGATCACAGGTACGGTATTTAATACCGTTTAACGGTCTTCACCGACCGGAGGTAAAACGCTACCGAGTTAGGGTGAAATGTTCAAAGCCATTTCATCCGTGTCTATATATGTTGCTGCATATCAAGAAGGTGGCGTAGCTGTGCAACCGATGTCGATTCAGAAGTCACAAGAGCACAAGATGGCGATAATCAAGATACCTAAGAATGTAAGAATGTAATAGGTCATCTTTGTCACAAAGAGCAAAGATGAAGATCTCAAGCACTCTAAGTCAAATGACAAAGGCTCAAGATAAAGATCACGAAAGCATGAAGGAACAAAGCTGTTACAAACAAGATCAAGACCAAGATACAAGACCAAAGCAGGAAGATCTCCTCTACAAGAATGTATTCACTCAATCATCTTATGCTTTTTAAGCTTTTTAAGATGACCAATACATTGGGGGAGATTGTTAGCCCTATATTTCATATAGTAGAACAAGAATGTAATAGGTCATCTTAGTCGTTAAAAGGTCTTGTATTGTAATAGGTTAGTCGGGAAAACCGGGCTTGGACTTTAAGCTAATATTGTATAAGTTAGGGGCGTAAGCCCAAAACAAAGCCAAGCCCGGCCCAAGATGAAGCCCACAAAGGCCTTAGAGCCGTGGGGTATATAACCCTCTTTCACATGTGAAAGAGGGTGTTGGTTCATTTCATTAAACACATAGTTTTAGTGTAAACCTTCCACTTCTCTCTCTACTTTCTCTTTCTACTTTTCTTCTCTTTCTCTCTCTAAGAATCTTGTGTTATGGATTGAATGGGAACAACATATGAGAATTTCACTTTTGAAATTTCTCCTTCTCCTCCGGGCGATGAAGGCGATGTTGATTTATTCTCTCCGACATACGAGAAGTTAACCACTGAACTTGGTCTTGTAGATGAGGTGGAAGAAGTTATTCTTCGCAACAAATTATTGAAAGTTCATCTTCTTATTGCTGAAATTGAAGCGTTGAATTCTACTCCTATTTCTGAGTCTTTACCCCCATCTATTACCCCCGTTGAGAATAATGACCCATTTATGGAAGAATTCAACATTCTCTCAATACCTCCAGGTATTGATGATGTTAACATGGGGGGGATATTCTTTTTGATAGTTTGCTGCATGAAGATATTATCCCAAGTCCCCCTCCCGAGCACCTTTCATCCACTCCTTTAGAGACCATTACGGGGGATGAGTGCTTTGACCCGGGAGGTGACATTGACTATTTTATGATTGATAACCTTACGGCTTTACCGCTTTCTGAGCATCAATTGTCTTTGGGGGATGACAATTTGCTTATTTTACCCACCCCACCTCTCGTGGATCATGATCTCACATACTTTTCGTATGTTGAGAGGACTTTTCTACCCTTCAAAACTTATCCTCCTGCCTCTCATTTATTATTGATGTGATACTGATAGTATAGTGATAATTTGGATACGTTATAGGGTAAATTAGAAAATTACCTTTAGGAAAAAGTAATAGACTAATATTACCAATGACGGATTCAATTAAACACGTGATGAACGAAGTTCGTTGTACACGAAGATCTTATGAATTTGAGACGTTTTTGTTTTGAATTGGACAATTGATTCGAATTGGTTTCGGTTTTTAAACTAAAATTAAATCTACCAATTTTAAATCTATTTAAAATTATCCTAAAGTGCATGAACCGTAAACCCCAAAATTATTTAAATCTAAAACAATTACTTAAAATTTAAACTTTTTAAAAATTAAACTATTTAAAATAATCTATTTAATTAATTTTAACTCTATTTAAAATTCTAATAAAACTTTTTAAACTACTTTATTAAAATTTACTTAAGCCAAATCTATTTTAAAATAAATCTAATTAAACTTTCTAAACTAATTAACTTTATTAAAAATTACTTTTAAACCTAATCTATTTTTTTAAAAACTATATTTATTTAAATCTAAAATTTATAAAAATCTAATTATTAAAATAAACTAATTAAACTTTTAAAAATTAAAACATTATTTTTTTATATATTATATTATTTAGTTTATTTTGAATTTATTTATTACTTTTACTTTAATAAAAACATATATTACAAAAAATTTAGACGAAAATTAATAACACTACACTTAACTAAAATCAGCCAGAACAATAACACTATATTAATTAACTAACGGGTAATAAAATCAAAAAGGCATGTAGCTCAGTTGGCTAACACGCTTGACATATACCCTTGAGGTCAAGGGTTCGAGTCCCTCAAGGGACCAATTTTTGGTTTTATTTTTGGAAATGAAAATAAAAAGGACTACAGGAATGGTCAAATGAGATGCTTATTTTAATTAAGCTGATAGGAATCAGCTTTTGAGCTTATCAGATTAATGGAAGCTGATAGCTAGCAAGATTATCAGAAAAATTCATGAACATTTATAAGAACAAACTAAAATCCACACATACTGAACTAGTAACAACAAATCTTAAACGTTTAGCAACAACGAAGTTAAGTCAAGTATAAAAAAAACTCAAGTATGCAGATAAGACTAAGCAGAAACATCAGACATTCTGGATCAGATGAGCAGCTAGCAACTAACCCTATTATAACAATGGGTAGATTGCATAAGGCTTTCTTATTCAGCAGTTAAGATTAGAAATCTCAAATCGTGAAACATTAAACTAACAATCCTAATAACAAATATTGAGTGAAACAGAATATCAAGTTAGAACAATCACTTAATATTTCTCTAAAATATGTAACCTATTTGAAATTGCTCAAACCAAACAAAATCAGTAATGTAAGTAAAACTAGCTAAACTGAATAAATCAGTTCATCAGTAAAGCTCTGAAATCCGTAGACCTACCAAACGATGCAAAAGACTCAGCCAACAACAAAGTTCAATATTAGATACCCAAATTCAGTCAATCAGAAACTTTAACTCAATAATTAAAACCAAATCATCAAGTAAAACTATAATACTTTAACAAAATCAGATCCAGAAGTGTATATAAGACTTAATAGTGTAAAATCCAGTAACAAAAATAGCACTATCTACTACTAGAACAACTTAACAAAAACTCAGATTAATCTCAAATTAAACATGGCAGACATCAAAGCATATAAACTAAATAAATCAGATAACATGAACTAAATATTAATTATAACTAGAAAAACATGAAACGTAAAAAGTAGATGAACCTTTTTGTAGTAACCGTTGAGAAGTGATGCAGCGCTGAGCTAACCTGATTAACCGGATCTTAACCCACCATAAATCACCATTGAATCATCATCACCAAATCCTCGAACCAGATTCATAACTCGAACCGGATTTCTTTTATAGATCAAACAGTGGGTTTGACCTTTATCCCAAGTTCACTTTCATTATTTAACCAAGCTATATATCTTTTTAGCTTAATTAAATAATGTTTTTATTATAATATAAAAATTAAACAATAGGTGTTTGAAGAAAGATTTAACAGTAAATAAAAGAGACAGAAAGATTTATGCTAAATTAAACTTTTATTAAATCATTTAAAATATTACAATACTCTGAAATTGAAATACATTAACCCTACAGCTAATTTAACATTATAACCTTAAGTAAAGAGAAGGATGATGAATTACAAGAAAATAAGGGGTTTTTATAGCCATCCCAAGGCTGTTGAGGGGAGAATATCCGAATCTTCATAAGCATATTCCTTCTTCAATTTAAGCCCTTAGATCAGCAATTCCTCTTTCTCTCTCTTGTTGGTTTTGATCCAAAGGCTGATAATACATAACTAGCACACGGATTGCCAACGTGACATCCGTTTGTACTAGTTGTGTTAGTTTGATGTTGATGTGGCCACTCTTGATTGGCTGATTGAGGAGGATGAGGTGTTTTGGCCCATGATATGCTGCCACGTACCCCTAGCTGCCCATCTCTTCTCTTCCTTAAAATTGGGAAATTTATATCCCACACGCTTGAATCAAACGTGTGAACAAAAGCCCTAATTTATTTTGACTTTTGGGTGAATTAGGGTTTATTGGGAACAGTAACTATGGTGTTTCTGGTTTCATTTTTACTTTGGGAAAGAAAGGGTTGAGAGAGAATGACATAGATAGTATCGAATGTTTATTTAATGTGTGTGTGATGGAAAATTGTGTGAGTGGGGCAACGAATATTTTATTGGGTTGTGGTGAAAAGAAAACGTGTGAAATGGTATACTTGTTTGACTGGGATTATGTGAATGAAACGAATGGTTGAAAGAGTTTAATCAACACAATCGTTTCTTTATTCTTCTCCTTTTGTAACATGGGCTTTGAAGCCCACCATCACCCACATTTACTCCATCTGTTTGCTTGATTTGTATTTTGGGCCTGAATTTGGGCCAAGACTTCACCACTTCACATTTGGGCTTAAGAATTGGGCCTTTCCAAGTTTTTTATCCAAAATAACTTATTAATGGGCTTAAAAGCCCATTAAGCATATGTGGGTCCCACTAAACCAAAATCCTTCTTGAACTTAAATTCGTGAATAAAATCGACTTGTATTTGGCTTCCTCGATATTTTCATCAATCTTGTGTCGGTTTTGCCGGTTTTCGCGATCTTTGGTACCTACACACATGAAACAACAAAACAACATATATACAAGGCATTTTCATAATTTTTATGCATTTTTAAGTTGTTTATAGATAACACTGATATGAGTAAAATCACTCATATCAAACTCCCCCTTGCTAAGCAATTGCCGTGTCCTCACGCAATGATAAAATAAAACACTAACTACACCATTATTCGACTTTTGACATTTTTATTTTGCAAAGACATAATGTATTGCTTTCATTATTTGAAAAATAACTTTTAGGATCATAAAACTCAAATAGATTCATCGTCCCCGACTTTTCACTTTTCCATGCCAAGTGCAAAAACAAGATCATTGTCAATCATAAGCCCCAAAATTAAACCAACTCGTACAAGTAATTTGTGTTAAACTCAATCTCCTATTATTCCTAATTGTATCTCTAGATTTTATTTGTCATTCACCCAAAGGCTCATTTGACTTTATTTGATATTTATTAGTCCAAAAATGAAGGCAAGAACGGTGTAAACTCAACACTCAAAACCTAACCTCGACTTCAAAAACCGTTTTCACTAAAGAAAGCCCACATCAAGGATAACTTAACACGATTTGAGGGATAAATCCCGGACCCGAAATTTGGCTAATATGGCTACTTAAAAGCAACAATAAAACCTTCAAAGTCAATTATGACCTTATTAATGGAGTTAGCAACAATCACATCATAACACCTTTTGGCTCTTTAAGATGCAATTGTGCTCCTTATTTAAAATCCACACCCTAAGGCTCCTTGGACAAAAATAAGGGAATTGACTTCACCATCCCACCTTACGGATCATGATGATGAAGCAATCTTTATTCAACACGCCCCTTGACATACACCCTAAGGCTCTAATGACAAGGTTAGTGCTACATGACTCCCACCCGAAGGCTCCCAGAGAACATGTTTTTATTTATTCTTCTTTATTAATATGATATTTATAGTATGCCAAATTTCCGCAATCCCATGATCAAATGTCCATGATGCTGACACCCTTAATGTGTTCTCACTTTAATTACAAGGGAAGAAAAAGAAGGAGTTACGAGTTAAGATATCAAGCCTAAACCGCTAAAAACTTCACTTATTAAGCAATTATTATTCAAGTGTAGAAAGTAAGTACGAGGAGATTAAATCAAACACAAAAATACTTGCACAAAGAAGAATTTAACCTTAAAAACTTATGATTGAACTCTATCATCTCTTGTTCTCCATATTGTAAAATTTCAAAAATGTGAAATCAATGGATACTTAGCCTATTAAATCAAAGTTTTGGGTTTTCAAGTCATCTATAGGATCTTGCATCTTCTTATACTTTTTCAAGTTTTAGAATTTGCGTTTTAAAAGTTACCTTGATAAACGACTTTCTAGGATCAATTATAGGAACTTGCGAAAAGTTCTTATTCTTAACCCGTATGAGTTAAGACTTTCGCGTTTTAAAGCTCCCTATATAAAAGCCTAGCAAAACTTAATTCAAATACGTTAAGGAAAAGCTAAAGTAAAAACCGAGTCGAGTCAAAAACTATTTTTATTTTCACCAACGGAAAGCCTACGTTCGTGTCAAAAGCACTTATTTTCTTTATTAAAACTTAAAAATAACACTAAAAATTTAAAATTTTATTGAAAATTGAGAAAAACAATACGTTTAGACACGACAAAAGCAATTGCAAGCGATTATATCGATTGACTCCCCCATGCTAAAACCAAACATTGTCCTCAATGTTTCTTAGCTCAAGAGTAACACCCCCTTGCTAAAACATGAAGACTCTAATGCAAAATCCTAGCATGGAAAGAGCACGCAAATCTATAAGCCGTTTATTAATTATGCCTCAAGATAAAACGTTAGTCGATAAAAATCATGGAATCAAGAGTGTGCCCCTTTTGGCATTCAAAGAATGGAAGATCAAGTGGACCGGCAAAAACCGAACACGAGAGTCTTCAAATATTAGGGTCAACCTAAGATTCACAACACAACAAAAAACGAGCACAAGCTTGAAAGATCAAGCCTTATTAGTGTTAGAAAATAGATAGAAGATAGAATGTATGGGACTCCCCCACAAGGCACCTTAATGTGTTGATTTTACTAGGTTGAAAAGTTCGTTTCTCGGTATTTTCTCGAATTGATAACTGGTTAAGTGCAAGAAATTAGTTGTTCTTGGTGGAATAAAAGGGAAATGGTCGTTGTCTAAAACTAATGAAAAATAAAGACTTGAAACAAATAAAAATAAAGTAAAGACGGTAAAAAGAAATACTGAAAGATAAAAACTTGATGGGAAATTAATGACGAGAAATTAGAAACGTGACGAGAATAAAAAGGCAAACTTAAAAGTAAATAAGGTAAACTAAAATTAAATGCAAGTAAATTAAAAGTGCGATTAAGTAAAAAGGCGGGAAAAATAAAGTTTAAAACTTAAAAACATGAATTTACAAAAAACTGAAAACACTTCATTCGGAAAAGAGCCTTCATTCGGAATAAAGCAATTCATCCGGAATAAAATCCTCATCCGGAATAAAAGGGCTTCATTCGGAATAAACATGTTCATCCGGAATAATTGCTTATCCGGAATAAACAGCTCATCCGGAATAATTTCCTCTCATTCGGAATATTGGGCTTCATCTGGAATAATTGTCTTTATCCGGAATAAGTGCTCATTCGGAAAGTGTTGATCCGGAATAATATATATTCCGAATGAAAGACTTGATCCGGAATAATATATATTCCGAATGAAAGGTTGATCCGGAATATTATTCCGAATGAAAACCTTTTATCCGGAATGTTTATTATTCCGAATGAAGCTCTTGATCCGGAATATATGAAACTAAGCTTTGATTCGGAATAATTAAGAAAAACGTTGGTTCGGAATGTTATAACTGAGATCCTTCATCCGGAACATTGGTGTTCATTCGGAATCTGGGAAACAGTAACTTAAACGAAGAACGGGGAGATGAAGAAAAGGCACGAATTTAACCAAATCTAACCAAGATAAACCAAAAGGTTAAATCAAACTAACCACAAATGATCAACTAATGATAATCAATCAAAACAAATCAACAAAACTAACAAATAAAGCCAAATCAATCAAAACCCACTTGATTGAAAACCATATCACTCAAGAACATGAACACGAAGATTAAACACAAACAAGAAAGGTAGATGAGAGATTAAACAAGAAAAGTAAAGATTCAATAAAACTTACTTGGAATTAAAAGGTGCGATACAAGAAATTAAAGTGCAAGAAATTAAATTGTGCAAGGTATGAAAATGGTGGAAGAGGTCGGTTGTCAATCCACCCAACAACAACAAATGAATACACTAAGGAACTATTTATAGGGGAGATTAGGGAGGTGCTTAGGAAGCTTTCTCCCCTCTTTCTTCTTTCCTTAATTGCGTCATTAAGTCCTTGCTCTTCTTAATTCTTTGTTAATCTTCTTAATTCTTTGACTTTAACGACTTTGTCTCGGGATTTCTTTGAACTCGTCTTGTAATTCTTCAATAAATTAGACTTGAGTTCTTCGACTTTTAGTAAACTTCCGTCTTTTGACTTTTTCTTCGATAAATCTTCAGAATTGGTCTTGGACTTCCGTTCTTTTTGCACTCTTTGACTTTTTGACTTCGTCTTTCGTCTTTTTCTTCGATAAAAGCCCGTGAATGCCCGTGTTTTCTCCACTTTTCACCTTTTCGTCCTAAATCACAACAAAAACACAAACCACGCATAATTCCGACATAAATGACATAAAATACACGTTTTAGCCTGGTTATTATTGTAATTAAGTGGTAAAAAGGATGGGTGTTTACACACCTATCAAATCCCCTACACTTGACCATTGCAATGTCCTCGTGCAATGCATTAGTTACAAAGAATGTTTACATTTTTCATCACAATCAATCCACCTTGGCCTTTATTAAAGAGATAGAAAATAACAAAACAAGTAAAGAAATCAAAAGCATACCTTAGGGTTTTGAAAATGTAATGAATGATCATCATCCTCAAGTTTTCACTTTCTCCAAACTAAGCTTAAAAACGAGATCATTGTTATTATAAGTTAGCAAACTAACACGAACTCATGTGGGCCATTTATTCACTTAGACTCCCTTATTCCTAGGTGTATCTCTTATATTTTATTATTGTCTTGAATGATCATGAGGATGCATTGTTGACTTATTTTGATAGTTATTTAGGCTGAAAATAAAGTGGGACGATTTAATCAATAGTTAGCTAAAGGACAAAATCTTTTAAAACTGCTTCTCGGGGCCTCATAAAGTTCATATCTTGGCATAACTCGCTTCACGATTTGAGACCTTTCTCGGACCGATATTTGGCAGCGACTTTGAAAGTCCCTAATCAATGCGAGAAACCCTAATCTTAACTTAATCAACACAAGGTATTACTTTTCAAACGTAATCTTATTATTGTATAATAAAGAATTACAAGTGTTATGGATAACACCGTTTGATGACAATGTGTTGTGCACACTTTGAACAACAATAAACCTTAACTTATGAATACAGTCGTAGCTGTTTGATTCACTAAGTTACACGCACTAATGTTCTTAATATCTCAAAGTGTTAAATATTAATGCAAGGATACACATCCTATTTATAGTGTTACGAGTTTGACTTGAACAGTACTTGATGTCGACTACACAAACTTTTACAAGTTCCCACATCAGTCACATGATGTCCTTCTATTCTTGGTAGTCTTCCATTATGCTTTAAGGAACAGTTGTCCAAAACAGTTTCCTTATTCTTCATATTCTCGAACACACAAATGGCATGTCCAAAGTGTGCTGAGAGTTATCAGGGTATTGCCACCCCTGTTAACTCTCAACCCCTCAGAGTCCCTAATACATCTTGGTTGTTATCCATCACAGCCAAGGAGTATGTCTTCAGGTAATCTTCGACTTCCCTGACAATGTCTCTGACATGGACTCCTCTGAGGTTGCTCACAGAGATTCGGATCTCTGTGAGTCTTGTGAAACTTGCCTGCCTCCTAGGCACAGGCAAGGGACTATCTATCAGCCTAATTATGTTTAAATCAATGAACAGGGAATCTAACAAGTTTAGATTCCCAACAATCTCCCCCTATTTAAACATAAATAGTGCTAGATCTAACTAGGTTAAGGTAAGTGAGTTTAACAGCTTCTTCTTACACATAACAGATCTAAACAAACATACCTCATGATTTTATTAAGACTTTAAAGAAAAATTACAAGTTCATTACATAAGTTAAATAAAAGATGAAGGTAAAAGGGCTGATACTATCTTCAATAGTCATCATTTTTGATTCTTTCTTCAGCTTCGGCCACATCTAATCTGTTATCAATTTCATCCTGCAAAGTCTTTGCAAACTTCTTGGAATACTCTGAGTTGATCTTGAGACACTTCTTGTGACAGAGTAGCTGAATAGTTGAAGCCAGGCAAAGCTCATCTTCCCTCTGAAAAGCATATTGGCAGGCTTTGTTCATAAACGTCATTCCTCTTTCAGGCACTGAGTATGTCTGACCATCAACAGGGCCAACTATACCATTAGGAAGGATCAGATCCCTGTGCATGCCATCCACACGAACATCTTCAGTAACAAAAGTTTCATCAATGATTTGGGAAATTCTTCTTCTTTTGTTGCCTGTCTTTGGGGGTCCTTGTTCGAAAAGCTGTGGTGGGGGATCAATCTTGAGTTTGGCAGCTGTTTCCTTGATCCAGTTAAACTTAGCCTTAAGAGTTTTAAGCAGAAGGAAATTTGCCTGTCCAGACTTTTTGGCAGCTAAGGCTTCGAGTTCAAACCATTCTGATAACCCAAGTGTTTTTAACCTGAAGTTGTCAAACACATCCATATTCCTCGTTTGATTATCCCTCCATAAGATCATCTGTGGGGTGTTTGTGGACTTGTGAATGGTGTATCTAAACTTGGTTATCTTGCCAGCAGCATACCTGTTGTTTACGCAAGCATCATAGTCAGCTTTGACTTTCTTTAGGGCCTCAGCGCGTTTAAGTTCCATTTCCCTCAACCTTTGTTTTTGTTTTTCTTTTTCAGGTGGTGTCATCTTCCTCAGAGTGGCTTCATTTAATTCTTTGGCTGCCTTGAGCTCACTTAGTCTTTTGAATTCTTCAGCCTGTTGCTCTATTTCTTCAGGCGTTAAAGGTCTCTCATCGGAAGGTGTAAAGGTTGAAAAGTGGGAAA
Source organism: Glebionis coronaria (assembly GCA_025667525.1). Classification (NCBI taxonomy): domain Eukaryota; kingdom Viridiplantae; phylum Streptophyta; class Magnoliopsida; order Asterales; family Asteraceae; genus Glebionis; species Glebionis coronaria. The sequence goes on from CM046879.1 coordinate 346,828,843, forward strand.
GGTCTGTTGTGGATCCTCCTGTCTCTAGCATCGCAGCTATCTTCTTAAGTTTGGTGTCAGTATCAACCAAAACTATCTCTTTACCTTTCTTTGAGACAGAGGACTCCACACTTATGTTTTTCAAATCATCAGCTCTTTTGAGGAACGCTGTCTGAGCCTGATTTTGAATGGATTTTGGTAGGGAGCTCACAGTGAATTTAAGTTTCTTGGCTGCTGGTTCATCATCATCCTCAGGCTTGCTGATGTTAACTAGGATCATGGATTTAGATGAGTCAGCTCCATCTTGTGTTTGTTGCTCCCCCTGAGTCTGATCCTCATCATCAGGTACTATAACTGATGTGATGACTTGAAGAGGAACAGGTGTTGTTGAAGGATTGGCTGAAGATGAGCCTTGTCCAGCAGATGCAAGGCTGAGTGTAGTTTTCTTCTCCCCCTCACGTTCATCCTTACTTCTCTTATGTTTGGATGAACGTGCCTGAAACCTTCTTGCAATCTGCTCCACAGAGGCAGCCATGGCACGCTGTCTTTTTCTTGATGCCCTGGCAATCTTCAGCAATAGGTTGGCATTGGCATTGGTATTTGCCTGAACTCTCCTGACAATAAAACCAGTATGGTTGTATTGCCTGTTGCGCACTGCATTGAAGTGTCTGTTCATGTTGTTTTCTTGTTCTTGGAACAATGCAGGGACAACTGAGTCAATGGCATTCTTGATTCGTGTCGAGAGATGACTTAGTCCCTGAGCCACACCTTTTCTTGTACCCTCCTGAATAGGCTCAGTGACAGCCTCAGTCACAGCCTTCTTTATAATACCTGGAAAGGTGACAGTAAAATTGTGCATCTCTGACTTGATCACGTCCAGCTTTCTTGATAAGCGCTCAATATCAGACTGATGGTGTACAGGCTGAAGATTCTTGATATTGAGGCTTTGTTGAGCAAAATCATCCTCCCTTGGAATCAAGTCGAAGTTAGTCTGGGTAGGATGATCAAACAAAAGGAATTCAGCTGTTGGATCATATATTGGTCTTTGGAAGACTGTTGTTGCAGATGTAGCAGAGTTTTGTGTGTCAACAGCTTCCTTAAGAGGAGAAGTCTTGTCATCTTCTTTAGGAGGAGAGGCTGACAGCTGGTCATCCTCATCTTCTTCCTCCTCTTCATCAAACATTCCCTCAGGGAATTCATCTTCAGGCATTGGTTCAAACTCAGCGACATAATCTTCTACAGAAAGCATTTCTTCATCAGCATTGAGCACAAGTTCTTCTTCATTCGGAATGTCCTGAGTTATTGTTTCAGCCTCCTTTTCATGTACCTGAGGTTCTTGGACTGGCTGTACAATTTCAGCCTGCAAGTTTGTTGAAATTAGTAACAGGGAAAATATAAAGTGAATGGTCGCCATTTCGCTGTCCTAGAGAGGCTGAGGGTGATTACTCAGCCACTCCAAAGGATAAATCCTTGGGATTCTTTTAAGTGTGAAAGAAGTGTGGTTAATGGTCGCCATTCGCTGCCCCTAGGAAAGCTGAGTGTGATTATTCAGCCCCCCCAAAAGGTAAAAACCTTTGGGACTCTTTCGATTGTGAAACATATGTTGTTTAATGATCGCCATTCGCTGCCCCTAGGAAAGCTGAGTGTGATTATTCAGCCCCCCCAAAAGGTAAAACCTTTGGGACTCTTTTAAGAGTGAAACATATGTTGTTGTAGGTCGCCTGTTACGCTGCCCCTAGGAAAGCTGAGGGTGATGATTCAGCTCCCCCTGAAAGGATAAATCCTTTGGGACTCTTTTAATGAGGGAACCAAGAGGCTGAGTGAAGTACAGCCATCAAGGTTGAGACATTAATGTATTCAGGTTGTTGTTAGCCTGAATACTGTCTAGAGGGTTCAGGGTCATCGGGGTGCTTTATAAACACAAATGAATCACTCCCTGGTGCAAAGACAGAGTGTACAGAAGTCTTAAAGAATTCTAAGTGAAATGACAGACTTCTATGGGTCGAGGATTACCCTAACTTCACCACTCTCTCCTACAGACAAATGAGAGTGGTTGATTGTGAACCTCTAAAAATGTACACTGATTACCTGTGAGATATCAGCTTGGTTTGGCTGGTTTCCTGTAGTCTCTGCTGACCTAGAGACACTAGACGCCTGTTGTTTGTCAGCCAAAGATTCTGTATCCACAAGAGTATCTGGACCAGAGGCGGTGTCAATCTTCTTTTCCTTGGCCTTACTAACAGCTTTAGGTTGGGAAGAAGAGGGGATTTTCTTCTTCTTTGGTTGTTGGCCAGATGAAGCCTTGGACTTGGTAGTGTGCTGCCCAGAGGTCAAAGACGTAGACTTGCCAGCGACACTAGAAGTATTCACCTTCTCAGAGGAAGGGAGCAAGGGCTTCTCAGCGTTGGGTACCTGGTTAGCCACGTTCAGCATGTGTGCAGTCACAGGGATATCCTCAGCTCCTATCTCCTTGTAGATGGCTCCAGTGATGCGATAGGGCTTCAGAGCTGTCAAGGCCTTGTTATGGTAGTTCTCTCCCAGCAAACTCTCAAAGATCAGGGACAGATAACGCACATAACATATGTTCTTTTCCCTGACCTGATTACGTCCTTTCAGTTGTTCTACCAGGTTAGAGAAAAGGATGCTTCCAAAATCAACATCAGCTCCCCAGATAAGTCCATATGCAATAGCCTGATGATTGGATGACATCTGATCCTGTGATCCCTGCATTCCTCCCAGGGACTTCACAATGTGGGTGAAGAGGACACGCCACATAGGAGTAAAGTACTTTATCTTCAGAGGGGCTTTGGCGAGGACCTCAGCTGGCGTAAGTGCAGGGTTAACATCATGACAGGGTTTTAGTGTGGCTAAGGCTTCCTTGACAGCCTTTTTGTCAACCGTCTTCAAGCATTCATCTCCATGTTTGAGTCCGGCCACACTAGAAAAATCATTGAGGGAGAAGGCAAAAGGATGTTCATTGCAAGAAAGGCTAAAGGTAATGGTGTCTTCAACTACTTCAGCAGAATACCAGAATTCCCTAAGGTATTCTTGGTAAAAGGTGGATGGAGATTTGGTGAAGGCTTCGTTTAGGTCACAATTCTGCATGAAATTTACCAGATCTGAGTAGGTGTTGTTTGGTGCCTTGATCCATCCAATGGCGTTATTGGAAGCGATGATGCTCTCGTTGATCTCGAAGTTCACATTGGAGGCTTTTGGTACTGGATACGCCATTGATTTAAGGTTGAAGGAGAATGAAAATGGCGGATGGTTGAGAGAGATAAGAGTTTAGAGAGAGAAGATGATTTTTAGAATGGTGGTGGGTGAGAAGAGAAAGAAGACAATATATATAATCAAACTTGAGTGAATAGTTATTCAACCGAATTAAATGCAAGTGCGAAAATGACTGCTCAAGTGGGTCCCTTTGACCTTTCAAAAAGTTTGTCTCCTCGTTATCCGAAACTTAAATGATTAAAAAATGTGAGAATGTTTTTCGCATTTACTTAGAACGTAACTACCTAGTTTCATGTGAAAAACATTTAATAAAACATTTAATATAGAATCAATCATTTAATGAACACATTTAATATCAAGCCACAGGCTTTGAAATATTGAGCATCCCTAGCTCAGCAACTAGCCTGTTGAACGTAGGTTCAGCCAAAGGCTTTGTAAAGATATCAGCTAGTTGCAGCTCTGTAGGAACAAAATGCAGCTCAATATCTCCCTTCATAATATGATCCCTGATAAAATGATACCTGATATCAATGTGTTTGGTACGAGAGTGAAGAACAGGGTTGTTGGATATGGCAATGGCGCTGGTGTTGTCACAAAAGATTGGCACTTTGTCATACAAGATTTCATAGTCAGCCAGTTGACTTTTCATCCAGAGCACCTGAGCACAACAGCTGGCTGCAGCGACATATTCAGCTTCAGCTGAAGACATAGCCACAGAGTTTTGCTTCTTAGCACTCCATCCAACCAATTTTCCTCCTAGGATTTGACAGCTGCCTGAAGTACTTTTCCTATCAATACAGCATCCAGCATAATCTGAATCTGAATAGGCCTTGAGATCAAAGCCTGATTCCTTTGGATACCATAGTCCTAGGGATGGTGTTCCTTTGAGATACCTGAAAATTCTCTTAACAGCCACTAGATGGGATTCTTTTGGGTTAGCTTGGTACCTTGCACAGAGACATGTGGAGAATTGGATATCTGGACGACTGGCTGTTAGATACATCAGTGACCCAATCATGCCTCTATATAAAGTCTCATTGACAGAGACCCCTGACTCATCAGGGCCCAAGTTGTTGGGTGGAAGCATGGGGCATTTCACTGAAGCACAATCAGCCAAGTCATATTTTTTAAGTAAATCCTTAACATACTTTTCTTGACAAATAGAAATTCCCTTAGGACATTGTTTAATTTGAAAACCCAAAAAGTAAGTTAATTCACCCATCATACTCATCTCATATTTCTTGGTCATTAATTTAGCAAAACGTTTACTAAGATTGACATTTATTGACCCAAAGATGATATCATCCACATAAATCTGCACAATGATGAAATCACTCTTGTCCTTGAAGGTAAAGAGTGTTTTATCAATAGAACCCCTGATAAATTTGTTTTCAGATAAGAAAATTGAAAGAGTTTCATACCATGCTCTTGGAGCTTGTTTCAGACCATACATTGCCTTGTGAAGTCTGTACACATGGTTGGGAAACTCGCTGTTCTCAAATCCTTCACGTTGAGCAACATAGACTTCCTCAGCCAAATCACCATTGAGGAAGGCACTCTTTACATCCATCTGATAGACAGTGATGTTCATGTAGGCAGCATAAGCAAGAAAGATTCTGATGGCTTCAAGTCTAGCAACAGGTGCAAAAGTTTCATCATAATCAATTCCTTCAGTTTGAGAGTATCCCTGTGCTACAAATCTTGCCTTGTTCCTGATGATGTTCCCAATTTCATCCATCTTGTTTCTATAGATCCATCTAGTTCCTGTGATATTCTTTCCAGGTGGAGCTGGCACTAGTGTCCATACTTTGTTCCTTTTGAACTGATTGATTTCTTCTTGCATAGCAGCTACCCATCCATCTTCTACCAGAGCCTCAGCAACTCTTTTAGGTTCAATTTGAGAAAGAAATTCAGCAAATAGACATTCATTGGCTGAGGCAGACTCTGAGTCTTGGATTCTTTGTCTGGTTGTGACCCCTGCATTTGGTTCCCCAATAATGTTGACAAGAAGAATGTGTTGATCTCTTGACCACTTATTTTGAGGAGCTGGATTTTCAAGAACAGGGGTACTTGAGGGCACAGCTGGTACAATTAGAGTTTCATCCTGCTGACTATGAGGGCTTTCTTCAAAGATTACTTCAGTGTCTGAGTCTTCTTCAGCCACATCAAGGGAAGCAATTTCATTATCAGCAGGAGAAACTTCAGAGGTTTGAAGAATTGGTGAGTCATCAATGTCATGAGAAGAACCATCAGAGATTTGAGGTTCTTCTTCATCAAGTTCCTGAGAGGTAGGAACTTCTATGTTGTGAGTAGACAGAGGATCAAAAGCAGGAACATAAGGAGTGAGAGTGTTGGAGTGGTGATGACTGGTAGGTCTGGGTTCTGTGAACTCATCACTTGGAAAAGAAATATTTTCATTAAAATCTACTTCATCACCCTCTGTTCCTGTCCTCTGTATGACTTCATCATCTTCATTAAATCTGACATGGAAAGTTTCTTCTACTTCTTGTCTTCTGATGTTGAATACTCTGAAGGCTTTGGCTGTTGGAGAGTATCCCAAAAAGAATCCATCATCAGCCTTTTCATCAAACTTTCCAAGTTTATCCCTGTAGTTATAAATAAACACAGGGCATCCAAACACATGAAAATAGCTGACGTCTGGAGATCTTTTTCTGAAAACTTCATAGGAGGTTTTGCCATGTCTTTTGACAATGATTGATCTGTTTTGAGTATAGCAGGCAGTGTGTACAGCTTCTCCCCAAAATTGCTTTGGTAAGGCTGCACCATTTAACATAGTTCTTGTTGCTTCAATCAGAGTCCTGTTTCTTCTTTCAGCCACACCATTTTGTTCAGGAGTGCCAGCTGAAGAGAAGTTCTGTGAAATCCCTTTTTCATCACAAAATGATTCAAGTTGATGATTCTTGAATTATGTACCATTATCACTTCTTAGAGCTTTTACTCTAACATCATTCATATTTTCTACCTGTCTGATGAAGGACATGATGGTATCAGCTGCATCACTTTTCCTTCTGAGGAAAAACACCCATGTATATCTTGAAAATTCATCAACTATGACCAAGGTGTATTTGTTGTGATTAATGGTTTGAGGTTTGACAGGCCCAAACAAGTCCATGTGAAGGAGATGTAAGCACTTGTCAATAGAGAATGATTGCCTAGTCTTGAATGAAGACCTGTGATGTTTTCCTTTGACACAAGCAGAACAAGTTTTGTCTTTGGAAAACATCACTGAAGGTAGACCAGCAACCAAGTTTTGAGTGGCTATCTTATTGATGTTCTTGAAGTTGAGATGAGACAGTCTCTTGTGCCACAGCCAGTTGACACTTTCAGAGGCTTTGGCAAGAAAACAATTTGAGCTGTCTTCAGAGCACACAGCCATGTTGATGACATACACATCTCTCCTTCTAGGTGCAACCAGCACAACATCATTATTTTTGTTGAATATGGTTCCCTGAGTCTTAGTAAACAAAACCTTATAATCAGCATCACATAACTGGCTGATGCTAATAAGATTGTGCTTAAGACCATTCACATATGCAACCCTGGTAAAAGTGATCCCATTGCAATTCACTGAGCCATATCCTTCTGTGTCACCTGAAGAGTTATCTCCAAACACCACTTTGGGACCTGGCTCCTTTGAGTATCTGTGCAGGTATTGTTGAATCCCTGTCATGTGTCTAGAACAGCCACTATCTAGATACCATACCGATTCCTTGAGATATTTCTGCACAGATACATAGAAACAGATTAGTTCCTATGGTGAACCCACTTTCCAGTGGGTTCCCTGAATTGCTTGTTAGCAACTCTTGTGTTCCTGAAAAACTTTTGGCGTTGGGATGGACAATTCATAGTTTCATGGTTATAACTCCCACAGATATCACACCCAGGGAAGTCACCACACTCGTCTGAGTGATGGTCTGTGAACCCACAGAATTTACAGGGAGGATAAGAATTGTAATTTCCCTGTTGTCTTTTGGAATTCTGTGGTCTGTCCCTAGAGGGTGTCTGAGCTCTTTTAGCTGCCATGTGTCTGTCATGATCTAAGGTCGAGTGGTGAGTATTCTTACAAACATTGCAATAAGGTTTGATTAACCTTTCCCCTTTGGGTTCACCTAGGACTGACTTAGGTTCATGAGAAGTAGAGCATTCAGCGGAAGGCTTAATGTGTTGTTTCAAGAGTTCTACTTCTTTCATAAGAGACAACAGGCGATCTTCAGTGGTGGGGTCAACCTTATTCACAGCTTTAGTAGAAACAGGCTTAAAAGCTACTTGTTTACCAGTTGGTTTAGCAGGCACACGAAAAACTTTGGCTGGAGGATTCTCAATATTTATCTTAAGTTCATCCTTAGCAGATCTAGAAGAACTGCTAGGTTCAACTCCAGAGAGTTTGGGCAGGGGTGGAAGCTCAGCCACATCTTCAGAGACAGGGTCATTAGTCAAAGAGGTATCTGACATATGAATAGTCTCTGTAGATTTAAAGACAATGTCTTTAGGTTTGGTGATAATCCTCAGCTTTTTATGCTTAGCAGTTATATCCCTGTTTAAGTCAGCAGGCACTTCATCCCTAAGCAATTCATCAATAGTGAACCTAGCACACAGCCATTTTTCAATAACTTTGTTTAATTCAGTGACTTGATCATTTAAAGCTAAGTTTTTCAAGGTTAGTCTAGCTACTTCATTTTGCAGGGATATTTTTTCTAAGTTAACCCGCCTGAGAGTTTCACATTCAGCCTTAGCATTAATCATTTCAGTTTTAACAGAGTGAAACTTGTCAAGAAGGTTCTTCCTTTGTTCCTCAACAAAGTGCAAGTCAACAATGGTGTAATCAAGGACATGCTTACGTTCATCACAATCAGTCATAGATAGAAGCCTGTGTACCTTTTTCATTGTGATGTCAACCCATTGTCCTGATCTTGCATCACCTTTTCCAACAGCTGGTTCATCCTCAGCTATCGCCATAAAAGCCCTGACTCTTGTGGTGTCTTCTTCATCTGAAGTTAATGGTTCATCATTCCAATCATAGGTTTCAGCAACCAACCCTTTCTCAGCCTTTTTCTCACCACCTTTCTTTTTGGACATAGCTTCTATCTTCAAGTTCATCTGTTCTAACTCAGCTTTAAGTGCCTTGTACTTATTTTTGTAATCTTTCTTCTCAGTGTCTGAAGAATTGGATTGAGATGAGTTGTTATGTTGTTTGAACTTGTAGGGTTTGGATGAAGATGATGGATAAGAGGGTGAGGATGTTTTGGTGGAAGGACATTCTTTTTGAAAAAGTCCAAGCTTTCCACAGGCAAAACATGTTTCTTTTGACCTGTCAGTTGGTTTGCTAGCTGATCCTACTCTTCCAGATCTTTTGTAGTATCTTCTTTGGTTGGCTAGCAGTGCTCTTTCATGAAATTCTGCATTTAGGTCTGACAAGAACTCTTGGCTGCTACGGGTATCTTCTTCAATATCAGAATCGCTGTCAAGAGGATGTGTTGCAGAGATCAAAGCTTTGGAAGATGCTCCTTGGACTACAAATCTTTCAGTCTCTGATTTGTAGATAGTATCGATCAGCCCTTCTTCATAATTGTACTTTCCATAGAGCTGAGCAAGGGTATCATTTTTGATTGAGTTGTTAGCTCTCTGAGTTTGATTCATGCTCAGCCACTTTCTTGGAAGGCTGTTGACAAAAGTGGCATTGATCTCAGCTTGACCAATAGTAACATCATTCATAGCGAGGTCATTTAGAAGAATCTTCAGCCTAGTATAGGTTTGCTGAACTTTTTCACCTTCAAGAGACTTAAAGGCATTAAACTGAAGTCTGAGTGCCTGAATCTTTGTCTCTCTTGTTTCAGAGGGTCCTTCATGGCCAAGAATGAGGTCTGTCCACATTTGTTTAGCTGTGGGACACTGAATGACAGACTTCATGATATGCTTTGGAAGACAGGAAATTATGATGCTTTTGAGACGTTTATCTTGGTTTGCTAATTTCCTATCAGCTGCGGTCCATTGTTTGACAGGCTTGGGAAGAGGGTTTTCTTTAGTAGAAGTAAGTGCCATGGGGATATATGGACCATTTTCTAAAATTTCTAAGAGAAAAGGTTCAAGTCCATCAAGGTATACAAGAAATTGACTCTTCCAACTGGCAAAGTCTTCTTCATCAAATACTGGTACACTGGTTACGTGTGATCCACCTCTTGAGTCAAGAAGTTGGGGTAGATCATCGTCATTTGGTGGGGGGGTAAGTCTTGGTGAAGATGGGTTTCTGGAAGGTGAGTGTGGGCTAGAGGTTTCCGGCATGGTGGATCTTGATTATAAAACGGAGAACGATGTTTCTTGAAGGTTTTAATATCAAACACCGCTCTGATACCAATTGAAAGTCCCTAATCAATGCGAGAAACCCTAATCTTAACTTAATCAACACAAGGTATTACTTTTCAAACGTAATCTTATTATTGTATAATAAAGAATTACAAGTGTTATGGATAACACCGTTTGATGACAATGTGTTGTGCACACTTTGAACAACAATAAACCTTAACTTATGAATACAGTCGTAGCTGTTTGATTCACTAAGTTACACGCACTAATGTTCTTAATATCTCAAAGTGTTAAATATTAATGCAAGGATACACATCCTATTTATAGTGTTACGAGTTTGACTTGAACAGTACTTGATGTCGACTACACAAACTTTTACAAGTTCCCACATCAGTCACATGATGTCCTTCTATTCTTGGTAGTCTTCCATTATGCTTTAAGGAACAGTTGTCCAAAACAGTTTCCTTATTCTTCATATTCTCGAACACACAAATGGCATGTCCAAAGTGTGCTGAGAGTTATCAGGGTATTGCCACCCCTGTTAACTCTCAACCCCTCAGAGTCCCTAATACATCTTGGCTGTTATCCATCACAGCCAAGGAGTATGTCTTCAGGTAATCTTCGACTTCCCTGACAATGTCTCTGACATGGACTCCTCTGAGGTTGCTCACAGAGATTCGGATCTCTGTGAGTCTTGTGAAACTTGCCTGCCTCCTAGGCACAGGCAAGGGACTATCTATCAGCCTAATTATGTTTAAATCAATGAACAGGGAATCTAACAAGTTTAGATTCCCAACAGACTTAATACTTCAAATCTTGAGAGACGTTCATGAAATAATGGTCTTCTCTTCATAATAGGAATTTCTTCACTTGAAGTTTTGAGAGATTCTTCATATTTGGACCACGACTTCTTCATTTTTCTCCAATCTTTATTTTGGACTTTGATATACAACGATCCGCCTCCTTTTGGACTTGGATCTATTTATCCTCATACCTTGTTAGGGCCTTTTTGGATAGACTTCTCCATGATCTTTACGGGAGTATTTGCTTTTCGTCATGTGTCTCGATCCTTCATATTGATTTTCGATAAATGATTCTTCACATCACTTTTGGATCTTTAGCAACAAAATGTAGCCCTCATGCCTTGTTAGGGCCTTTTCGGACTTGCCAATCTTCGCATCTCGCTTCAATAAGTTATGCCTTGGATATGAACTCTAATTAATACCGAGCAACTTTTAAACGATCTTGGGCTAGAAGCTAAGTAACTTTTCAAATCGTACAACCTTATTTATTGCAGATAATTTTATTAACAAGCGATGGGAGAATAGGCTCATAATTAACTCACATAAATTCATGAAAGAATACCAAACTTATAATGACTCTATCATCTCTCGTTCTCCATAATTTAAAATCTCAAGGAATGAGACTCGTGGATGCTTAGCCTATTAAATCAAAGTCTTGGGTTTTCGAGTCATCTATAGGATCTTGCAAATTCTTAGACTTTTTCAAGTTTAGAAATCGCATTTTAAAGTTCCCTTGATAAACGACTCTCTAGGATCAATTATAGGAACTTGCGAACAGTTCTTGTTCTTAACACGTGAGAGTTAAGACTTTCGCGTTTTATAGCTCCCTATATAAAAGCCTAGCAAAACTTGACTTAAACACGTTAAGGATACTAGCTAGAGTAAACTTAGATAAGTAAACTCGGGTTGAGTCAAAAGATTCACAACGTTTGAAAATTAAACCACTTTATTTAAAATTTATTCTAGCAAAGAAAATAAAATAACTATACAAACGTAAAACTAATAGGCCAAAATAGATCAAAAATTTTGAAAAATGTCGAAAAATTGATTTTTCGGTTAAAATGAGGACAAATACAAGGAAAAGGCCACTTAACTTCGATCCCCTACACTTGATATAAACATTGTCCTCAATGTTTAAGCATGTGGCGCCATTTTAATGTGTTGATTTTACTAGGTTGAAAAGTTCGTTTCTCGGTATCTTCTCGAATTGATGACTGGTTAAGTGCAAGAGATTAGTTGTTCTTGGTGGAATAAAAGGGAAATGGTCGTTGTCTAAAACTAATGAAAAATAAAGACTTGAAACAAATAAAAATAAAGTAAAGACGGTAAAAAGAAATACTGAAAGATAAAAACTTGACGGGAAATTAATGACGAGAAATTAGAAACGTGACGAGAAATAAAAAGGCAAACTTAAAAGTAAATAAGGTAAACTAAAATTAAATGCAAGTAAATTAAAAGTGCGATTAAGTAAAAAGGCGGGAAAAATAAAGTTTAAAACTTAAAAACATGAATTTACAAAAAACTGAAAACACTTCATTCAGAAAAGAGCCTTCATTCGGAATAAATCAATTCATCCGGAATAAAATCCTCATCCGGAATAAAAGGGCTTCATTCGGAATAAACATGTTCATCCGGAATAATTGCTTATCCGGAATAAACAGCTCATCCAGAATAATTTCCTCTCATTCGGAATATTGGGCTTCATCCGGAATAATTGTCTTTATCCGGAATAAGTGCTGGTTCGGAAAGTGTTGATCCGGAATAATATATATTCCGAATGAAAGACTTGATCCGGAATAATATATATTCTGAATGAAAGGTTGATCCGGAAGATTGTTCCGAATGAAAACCTTTTATCCGGAATGTTTATTATTCCGAATGAAGCTCTTGATCCGGAATATATGAAACTAAGCTTTGATTCGGAATAATTAAGAAAAACGTTGGTTCGGAATGTTATAACTGAGATCCTTCATCCGGAACATTGGTGTTCATTCGGAATCTGGGAAACAGTAACTTAAACGAAGAACGGGGAGATGAAGAAAAGGCACGAATTTAACCAAATCTAACCAAGATAAACCAAAAGATTAAATCAAACTAACCACAAATGATCAACTAATGATAATCAATCAAAATAAATCAAGAAACTAACAAATAAAGCTAAATCAATCAAGACCCACTTGATTGAAAACCATATCACTCAAGAACATGAACACAAAGATTAAACACAAACAAGAAAGGTAGATGAGAGATTAAACAAGAAAAGTAAAGATTCAATAAAACTTACTTGGAATTAAAAGGTGTGATACAAGAAATTAAAGTGCAAGAAATTAAATTGTGCAAGGTATGAAAATGGTGGAAGAGGTGGGTTGTCAATCCACCCAACAACAACAAATGAATACACTAAGGAACTATTTATATGGGAGATTAGGGAGGTGCTTAGGAAGTTTCCTCCCCTCTTTCTTCTTTCCTTAATTGCGTCATTAAGTCCTTGCTCTTCTTAATTCTTTATTAATCTTCTTAATTCTTTGACTTTAACGACTTTGTCTCGGGATTTCTTTGAACTCGTCTTGTAATTCTTCAATAAATTAGACTTGAGTTCTTCAGCTTTTAGTAAACTTCCGTCTTTTGACTTTTTCTTCGATAAATCTTCAGAATTGGTCTTGGACTTCCGTTCTTTTTGCACTCTTTGACTTCTTGACTTCGTCTTTCGTCTTTTTCTTCGATAAAAGCCCGTGAATGCCCGTGTTTTCTCCACTTTTCACCTTTTCGTCCTAAATCACAACAAAAACACAAACCACGCATAATTCCGACATAAATGACATAAAATACACGTTTTGGCTCGGTTATTATTGTAATTAAGTGGTAAAAAGGATGGGTGTTTACACACCTATCACACCTCGTTTTTGTTCACCGAGTCATGAGCTCGACTCGATCCCCGCATTCATTGGTCCTTAGGGAAAGTTTGAAGATCCAGGACAACCTCCGTAGGTATGTCTCCTCCAAAGTAGTGTTTCACACGATGACCATTCACCTTAAAGTTAGGCCCGTCTTTTTGAGCTAGCTCAACGGTGCCATAAGGGAAAACTTGTGCAATGGTGAATGGTCCGGACCAACGGGATATAAGCTTGCCCGAGAAAATCTTAAGTCTAGAGTTGAATAAGAGGACTTGATCACCAACATTGAAAATGTTGTTTTTGATCTTAGAGTCATGAATCCTCTTAGTCTTCTCTTTATAGATCAAAGAATTTTCATAAGCTTGATCCCTTAATTCACTTAGTTCATTCAATTGAACCTTGCGATGATCACCCGCGGTCCTCAAATCAAAGTTACAATGCTTAAGAGCCCAATACGCCTTATGTTCAAGTTCAATTGGCAAGTGGCACGCTTTTCCGTAGACCAACCTAAATGGCGTACAACCAATTGGCGTCTTGTTATCCGTACGAAAATCCCACAATGCATCGTCCAATTTATCCGACCATGAAGTACGATTCTCTCCAATAGAACGCTCCAAAATCCTTTTAAGAGCTCGGTTTGAAACCTCCACTTGACCACTTGTTTAAGGGTGATAAGCCGTAGAAAGTCGATGAGTGACACCATATTTCTTTAGAACTTTTTCAAATTGTTCATTACAAAAATGGGTCCCAAAATAATAGCCCGCGGAGTTCCAAACCTAGCAGAGAGTTGTTTCAAAAAGTTCACCACAACTCGAGCATCATTCGTGGGCAAAGCCTTAGCTTCAACCCATTTAGACAAATAGTCCACGGCTACGAGAATGTATTTATTTCCTTTCGAAGATGGAAACGTCCCCATAAAATCGATCCCCCACATGTCAAAGATTTCACAAACTTGGATAATGTTTTGAGGCATTTCATCCCTTTGTGAGTTCTTTCCATGACGTTGACAAGCATCACAAGTCTTGATCAAGTCTTGGGCATCACGATATATGGAAGGCCAAAAGAAGCCGGCATCAAAGACTTTCTTCGCGGTGGCGTTAGCACCATGATGTCCCCCGGTGGGTCCCTCATGACAAGATTTAAGGATATCTTGAGCTTCTTTTCTAAACACGCACCTACGAATCACTTGATCCGCGCACACACGAAACAAATAGGGGTCGTCCCAAAAGTAGTAGGCTATATCCTTAAAAAACTTTCGTTTTTGTTGGGACGACATACCCTTGATCATAAACTTCCCCACATGGTAATTTGCGATGTCCGCAAACCATGGGGTACTATCATCACCACGAAAAGCAATCATACCAAGCGTCTCGAGAGGAAATGTTTCATTGATTTCCTTGTTCTCTTGATCGCTTTGGTGAGGATTCTCAAGTCGAGATAAATGATCGGCCGCGAGATTCTCGGCTCCCTTTTTGTCTAGAATTTTGACATTAAATTCTTGAAGGAGGAGAATCCACCGGAGCAACCTCGGCTTAGCATCTTGTTTATTAAGAAGATATTTGATAGCCGAGTGGTGCGTATACACTGTGGTTTAAGACAAGACGAGATATGGTCTAAACTTTTCAAAAGCATACACAACGGAAAGTAACTCCTTTTCTGTTGTAGTATACTTTGTTTGAGCATCCGTCATAGTCTTACTTGCATAGTGTATAGGCAAGAAGTGTTTTGACTTACGTTGCCCCAAAACCGCACCTACCTCATAATCACTAGCATCACACATAATTTCAAAAGGTAGGTCCTAATCCGGAGCAACCAAGATTAGAGATTCGGTTAACTTCTTTTTAAGCATCTCAAAGGCTTGAATACACTCATCCGAAAAGATGAAAGGAGTCTCTTTTTCCAAAAGATGGGTCATAGGCCGAGCTATCTTAGAGAAGTCTTGTATAAAACGTCGATAGAAGCCGGCATGGCCGAGAAAACTCCTTACTCACTTAACGGTGGTGGGTGGAGGCAATTTGGCAATCACGTCGATTTTAGCCCTATCAACCTCAATACCGGCCTTAGAGATCTTATGTCCTAACACAATTCCCTCTTTGCACATGAAGTGACATTTTTCATAATTAAGCACAAGATTCGTTTCCTCACAACGTTGCAACATTCTTTCAAGGTTAGAGAGACATGAAGTGAAAGATTCCCCAAAAACCGAAAAGTCATCCATGAAGACTTCCATGGTTTTCTCGATCATATCATGGAAAATGGCCATCATGCACCTTTGGAACGTCCCCGGAGCATTGCATAGTCCAAAAGGCATGCGAAGATAAGCAAATGTTCCATAAGGACAAGTGAATGTGGTCTTTTCTTGATCACGAGGGTCAATGGGGATTTGGAAATAGCCGGAAAATCCATCCAAAAAGCAATAGAATTCATTCCCCACTAGTCTCTCTAACATTTGATCCATAAAAGGTAATGGAAAATGATCCTTCCTAGTGGCATCATTAAGTTTCCTATAGTCAATACAAACACGCCAACCGGTCACAAGTCTAGTAGGAATCAATTCATTATCCTCGTTAGTAACAACCGTCATTCCTCCTTTCTTTGGAACACAATGCACGGGGCTAACCCATGGACTATCCGAGATAGGGTAGATCATTCCAGCGTCTAGAAGTTTAGTGACTTCCTTTTTGATCACCTCATGAATCTTTAGATTGACCCTTCTTTGATTTTGGATAGCGGGTTTATAATCATCCTCCATTAGAATTTTATGAGTACAAAATTTTGGATCTATACCCTTAATGTCGGAGATTTTCCATGCAATGGCCCGTTTATGTTTCTTAAGCACTTTGATAAGTTCATCCTTTTCATTTTCCTTTAATCCCTTAGCAATAATCACCGGTAACTTATCCGATCCCTCAAGAAAAGCATACTCCAAATGAGTGGGTAATTCCTTAAGTTCTAATTCGGGTGCTTCCTCAATAGATGTTTTCACTTTAGTTTCATTTTCACTCACAACTTTTAAATCCATATGTAACACCCCCAAATTTCGATCATAACAGCGGAAGGGTCATTGGGTGTTACTAGCATGGTTCAACCTCATAATCATAGAAAACGGCTCAAAACAAGTCGTTTTAATAAACATCCATTCATTTTCATTCAATAAAAGTATAATTCCATACACGGTCCCAGATGATTCAAAAGTTTACAACTATTATAAATGATAAAAGTTATTTGAATGGATATGTTTTAGAAAAGCGGGCCAAAACATTTCAAATATGCAAGCTTCACGAAACCGCCTTCCTCGAGTGCCTTCAATATGGACCTGAGATAAAACATGCTTAAAAAGTCAGCAAAATTTGCCGAGTGAATCTATAGAGTTTAAATTTAAATAAAGAGAACACAAGTATTCAAAATAACCTTACATGGTTAATAATTTACCGAAATACCATTATGTTGTACGGACATAATTATCGGTTTCATTACATAAGCCTCGTGACATTGAACGTTAACATATATTATTTCAGCCCAACACACCTAGCCAAGTGCGTATATTTCTCTTATACAATGCATCTGATGTTTCAATACTAGTGCATCACAACACCACGCGAGAGCTAGTCGCGACCGGATTGGGCGTCACCCCGATAGATCTATCCATAGCATTAGCGTTACTTCGATTAACAATTCACGATTCATGGGTCCTTTAAGGCTAAAACTAACTTATGCAATAAGTTTCATCTAAGCATACAATCAAGTCCCTTGTGTTAAATTTTTAAAACAAAGAGGGTTTACCACAACTTCTCGTTGTACCCTTCATTTACAATAATTACTTTTCCAATAATAAGGGTTTCCACAACTTCTCGTTGCACCCATACTTTTCCAATAAGTAGAGTTTCCACAACTTATCGTTGTACCCTTTTATTTTAATAAAACAAGCATGTTATCCCCCTCGCGGGTTTATAAAACAAGTAAACATGTTAAAAGCGAGGCTATAGACTCACCTTAGCCAATAGTGGTAATGAGACGATCGCCGACGACTAGTGATGCCCGTTTAAACACGAAATCGCAACCTACCAAATAAGGCGCGTTCGTTAAAAATCGACTTAAGTATAAATCATACTTAAATAATATAAAAATCAAAATTACAAAACCGAAACAATCCCGAAAAATTTAATAATACAAGTGTTATTACAAAACCCTTTTATTCAACACTATTCTTTTAAACAATTGCACTCTCGATATTGACTCGTCTTAAGACGCCAAGTCAACGCAAGTCAACTTATCATTTTACTTCCCTCGGACCAGTAACTAAGTCATTTATATAATGACTTAACACTTGAGTAAATCACCATGTCCAATGGCGAATACTCAACTCACGCCACATAATTATTGAACTACGTGTCCAAAATACCAATCAGCATGTACACTCCAAATGTACACACCAATCTACCCTATCTACACTTGTCCGTTTTCGACGAAAATTGGTCACAAACTCACTTATTATATGAATAAGACTCAGTTTAAATTTCATTCAAAAATATTACTTCTAAGACCTTCTGCCCGACACACCTTCGTGTTATAAAAACCGGATAGTTTTACGTCTTTTACTTGTGAAACCATTTTGACATATCTAAACAATTCCGTTTACAAAACTGACTATCGGGTTTGAAAATACACTCATGACCTGAGGTTTAGACTCCAACATCAGTCCTTGAACATTTTTAAATCTCATTCTATAGTCCCCGAGATTCGATCCAAATATCGACAACAATTTTCGGATTGTGCCGATACTCGTCTCCCGGTACACAAATACTAAAACTAGCATAACTTTTCGCTCGTAATGAGTTAGAAGCTCATTCAAGCGGCAAAACGAGCGTATTGAAGATTACTACAACAATATCAAATAATATAAGCCTATCTCAGAACTTAAACCCACGAAATAATCTGTTATAAGCTGTTGTCCCAAAATACATTTTTAGAAATCATGTCAAATAATTATTTTGACCCATTTTCACCACTTTTATACATCTAATATCATCCTAATATCATTTTAAACAACTCATCTAACCTCAATCACTCTTGAATAATCATTTAAAAGTTTACCCACTCAACAATTCAAACATGCAACAACACCCCACTCAAATATAATAATAATAACACTTATATACAACATAAAAATAGATCAAACACTACTAGTTCATCAAGAAAAAAAATAAAATTTTGAAAAAGTTAATGCATGTGGGAGAAATTTATACCAAAATGATCCTTGTTGAATTTCCAAGATGGGTCTTTTGTTAGATTTAAATGATTCAAGGTGAATCAAAATTGGTGGTGGTGTTTTGATCTTGGTGGTGGACGGCAAAAGAGAGGAGAAAGGGTGGGTGGATAAAGTTTTTATTTTTAAAATATTGTATGTGTAAAAATGGCTAGTGGAAAAATCTTTTATAGTGGGGATGGAGGGTAGATTTTGCCAATTTGCATAGTTTTGGTCCAAAATACAAAGTAAATAGTTGTAAAGGTATAAAAATGTAAATATTAAAATTTTGAAAATATTTACGGGACTCGGGTTTCGTAAAAATACTTTTTAAAAGTTAAAACGCTTCTTAAATATAATAATATTACATCGACACGACTTAAAACGTAATTAAATCGAAAACGTCGAAAATATTAAATATCGAGACAATCGATAATAAAACGTAAATTTTTGGGCATCCGTCGATATCGCGATCATTCGTAGTTCTCGTCATTCGTTAAAACGTAAAATACGAGAAATAAAAATAAATATAATAAAATCATTCATATGATATATTAGAGAATATATTATCGATACTTAATGTTTTTCTTGTCGGTTTTCATCGAAACGACATTTTTACGTTAAGTTTTAAGTCATAACCTTCTCGGTTAGCCGATAATTTAAAATTCTCATTAAAATAAATATATAATACTTAATAGTCGAGATTAAAATAACGACCTGAAAATGACGGATTGTCACACCATAGGTGGTGATTCAAAAGGATCCATATTCAACAATTTTTCAATTAAAGCAATATCTTCCTCGGGATCAAAATTCTCACTATCAAACTCACTAGGATCAAATGGTGTGCTAAGGTAATCATCAATTTCCTTTTCGATTTTTGAATAACCATTATTCTCAAGCTCTTCAAGAACGAAGTCACCTCCCTCAAATGGAGTGAGTGGAGGTTTAGCCGAAGAGATAATAGGATTCGAAGAAGTGGGATTGCCACTGATAGGTGTGAAAACACCCATCCTTTTTACCACTTAATTACAATAATAACCGAGCCAAAACGTGTATTTTATGTCATTTATGTCGGAATTATGCGTGGTTTGTGTTTTTGTTGTAATTTAGGACGAAAAGGTGAAAAGTGGAGAAAACACGGGCATTCACAGGCTTTTATAGAAGAAAACGACAAAAGACGAAGTCAAGAGATCAAGAGTGCAAAAAAAAGAACGGAAGTCCAAGGCCTATTCTGAAGATTTATCGAAGAACAAGTCTAAAGACGGAAGTTTACTTAAAGCCGAAGAACTCGAGTCTAATAAATAAACAAATTATAAGACGAGTTTAAATTAATCCCGAGACAAAGTCGAAAAAGTCGAAGAACTTAAAAGACGAAAAGACGTGAAGTAAGAAAGAAAGAAAAGAGGAAGACACCAACCACTCCCCTTTCCTATAAATACCCTTCATTTCACCACATGAAGGGGAGTTAGTCATTTTAGTTAGTTTTAGTTTTAGGAGTAGGTGTAGCTTAGTTTTAGTGAGAGAAAGTGATAGTTTCTCTTACTAGAACTTTAATCTTTCATCTTTTATCTTTCTTGTTTTTAATCAAACCTTTACTCTTTTTAGCTTAATCTTGTCTTAATCTTCATGTTATTAATCTTTCTTATTGATCTCAATCTTGTTTTCATCATCTTTTTCATCAAGTTCTTATTAAAGTTTTGATCTTTAAAGTTCATCTTTTTATGTTTTGATTTTAAAGTTTGTTGATATTTAAGTTTGATAAGTTGATGTTCGTGTTCATTAAGTTCCGTTTCAGTTTAGATCGTGCTAGTTTGGGATTTAGCTTATTGAAATAGCTTATTTCCCTAGCTTTTTTTCGGATCACATTGAAATCGGAAAGGGTAAAACCCTGTTCCGATTGGGTCATTCCGACCAGAGCAGCATACACCTTATTCCGATCGTATGATCGGAAAAGGGTTTCTATTTATTCCGATTTGCCCCCATTTGCCATTATTCCGATCTGAGTGTACTTAGTTATTCCGATTGTGTGTCTTTAGCTATATTCCGATCTGAGATGTTTTAATGTATTCCGATCATGGCTCTTTAAACATTCCGATCGGGTACATTCCGATCGGATTCCAATTGGATTCCGATCGGGTGTATTCCGATGGGTTGATTTTGATTTGTTTTACGATTTTTGCGTTAGTTTAAATGTCAATTTTTCTCGTTTTATTTTTAGTCTATTTTAATTTCGTTCCGCATTTTTATTTTATTGTCAATTTACTTTTCGTCAAGCTTTAATTTTACGTTATTTAATTTCACGTCATTTACTTTTAAAGTTTTAAATATGCACCTTTTACGTTTCAACTAGTTTTAGTTTTAATTACTCGTCATTATTTTTAAGTCTTGCACTTTTATTTTATCAAATCCAAAAATATTTGTTTCACCAAGAACAACTAATCTCACACAATTAACCGGAAATCAATTCGATTAGACACCGAGAAACGAACTTTCAACTAGTAAATCTTTACATTAAAATGGCGCCGCTGCCGGCTCTTTTCGTGAGGATCTACGGTCTTTTGTGAGAGACGCGTTGGCTTTTGGGATCCGTTCACTTGTGAACGTTATTTATCATGTCCAAATATTTTCAAAAATACAAAAACATTTGAAAAATCATAAAAAGCATTTCTTTTTCAAAGTTTTGCACCAAAAATATTCTTCTTGCTTATCTATCTTTCTTTATGGATTTTTATGTCCATTGCGTCCGGTGTGGGAAACAATTATCTGGGAACAACTCTTGTCAATGGTGTACATGTGAGCAGTGCGGAAATGATATCGACTACACACAAAACGGATTTTGTCCCTTGTGCAACTCGACTAATTCATTCTTTTTGAACCCACCTCCTGTTCCCCCGTGCATCTATTGTGGAAGCGATTCTCATTGGCATGTTTTGTGCCCGGTTCGATACCCGTATGGTCACGGGCAAGAACCGGGGTACAATTATGACAATGAAAATAGCTTCCACAAGACGCACCTGAGTTTTCTCCATACCCGGTTTGCAACAACTGTGGGGGTCCTCACGATACCTATTATTGTCAACCAATGAATTATTATGAGCAAAATCCGTGTCCTCAGTTTTCTTCACCAATGGATTATTATGAACCAAACCCGGTTTCTAATTCTTCTCAACCGATGAACTACTATGAGCCACAACCATGCTATAATTCAGGTTTTCAACATTTTGAGCCCCCACAGCACCCCATCGATCATCAACCCTCCTTCGAACATTTGAGCTCCCACGAACAATGGGCCACTCTTGCTAAACAAAGTCAACAAATTCAAGAAGTTTGGAATAAGATCATCGAAAAATATCAAGAGGATCAACGACAGGAGCAAATTTCGAATATCGAGACTTATCCTCCTCCCCCGGTGTATCCATACTATTATGATGATGATGACGATGAGCCTACTATTTCTTGGAATGATCTTACTGCTCAATGTCCTAGTGCTATTGTCATCCCTCCTCTCAATATCCCAATCGTGTCTAAGGAGTGTGATACATTGAATGAGCTTAGTGATGTTGGTCTTGATAAAGTGTTTGATGATGAGGTGTGTGACACACCGGCCGCTATGGAGCTTAAGTACGACGTTACTCTTACAGAAGAGGTCGATCCAAATGATGACGATTTTTCTCCAAGCTATGAGAATTTCACTTTTGAAATTTCTCAATCTCCACCGGGAGATGCGGGTGATGACGATTTATTCTCTCTGGTTTACGAGAAGTTCACCGATGAACATGATCTTGTGGATAAGGTGGAAGACGTGCTTCTTCGCGATAGATTACGGAAAGTGCACCTTCTTATTGCTCAAATCGAAGCGTTGACTTCTCCTCTTCTTTCCGAGTCTTTGCCTCCATCTATTCCTCCCGTTGAAGATAATGACCCATTGCTGGAAGAAATTGACATTCACTCCATACCACCAGGTAATGATGACGATGATATGGAGGGGGACATTATTTTTGATAATTTGCTGCAGGAAGATATTGTCCCAAGTACCCCTCCCGAGCACCTTTCATCCTCCCCTTTAGCCACTATCACGGAGGATGAGTGCTTTGACCCGGGAGGTGACATTGATTATGCTATGATTGATAACAATACGGCTTTGCCGCTTGCTCAGCATCTATTGTCTTTGGGGGAGGACAATGTGCATACTTTACCCTACCCACCTCCCGTGGATCTTGATTTCACATACTTTACGTATGTTGAAAGGACCTTTCTCCCATACAAGACTTATCCCCCCGCCTCTCCTTTGTTGATGTCAACCGAGAACGGGGACAAGGTCTATGATCCCGGTATCACATTCGAGGCTTCCCCATGGACCATTTAATTCGGGGACGAGTCAGGCTCGTGACTCGGTTAATATAAACAAGCACTTTTTGGGAGGCAACCCAATTATCTATCTATCTTTACCATAAGTGTAGGGGGGAGCCCCGTGGTGTTTCTTGCTTTCTTTCTTATCATTTACAGGGATTAGAGCTTCAAAGACACACTCTTGATGACTTTTGACGAACCGTGATTCCGTGTTCCCTTCTTCCCGGTTCTATCCTAAACTCTTTTCGATTCACTATTTTATATTTCTCATTATTAAAATAGGAATCTCTTCCTTAACGAGATTTCAACAAAGTGCACAATGTCCTAAGTGTAGGGGACTTTACTCCCACATGCTTAAACATTGAGGACAATGTTTATCTTAAGTGTAGGGGGGACTTCTATCGAAGTTAAGTGGTCTTTTCCTTGTATTTGTCCTCATTTTAACCGGAAAATCAATTTTTCGACATTTTTCAAAAATTTTAATCTATTTTGGCCTAGTTGTATAGTGTATTTTCCTTTGTTATAGTTATTTTCTTTCCTTATTAGAATAAATTTCAATAAAGTGGTTTTAATTTCAAACATTGTGAATCTTTTGACTCAACCCGAGTTTACTTATCTAAGTTACTCTAGCTAGTATCCTTAACGTGTTTAAGTCAAGTTTTGCTAGGCTTTTATATAGGGAGCTATAAAATGCGAAAGTCTTAATTCTCACGGGTTAAGAACAAGAACTTTTCGCAAGTTCCTATAATTGATCCTAGAGAGTCGTTTATTAAGGGAACTTTAAAATGCGAATTCTAAACTTGAAAAAGTCTAAGAATTTGCAAGATCCTATAGGCGACTCGAAAACCCAAAACTTTGATTTAATAGGCTAAGCATCCACGAGTCTCATTCCTTGAGATTTTAAATTGTGGAGAACGAGAGATGATAGAGTCAATTATAAGTTTGGTATTCTTTCGTGAATTTATGTGAGTTAATTATAAGCCTATTCTCCCTCCGCTTGTTAATAAATTTATCTGCAATAAATAAGGTTGTACGATTTAAAAGGTTACTTAGCTTCTAGCCCCAGATCGTTTAAAAGTTGCTCGGTACGGATTAGAGTTCATAGCCAAGGCATAACTTATTGAAGCGGGATGCGAAGATTGGCGAGTCCGAAAAGGCCCTAACAAGGCATGAGGGCTATATTTTGTTGCTAAAGATCCAAAAGTGATGTGAAGAATCTTTTAATCGAAAATCAATATGAAGGATCGAGACACACGACGAAAAGCAAATACTCCCCAAAAGATTATGGAGAAGTCTATCCGAAAAGACCCTAACAAGGTATGAGGATAAATAGATCCAAGTCCTAAAAGGAGGCGGATCGTTGTATATCAAAGTCCAAGATAAAGATTGGAGAAAAATGAAGAAGTCGTGGTCCAAAGATGAAGAATCTCTCAAAACTTCAAGTGAAGAAATTCCTATTATGAAGAGAAGGCCATTATTTCAAGAACGTCTCTCAAAGATTTGAAGTATGAAGTCGCTGCCAAATATCGGTCCGAGAAAGGTCTCAAATCGTGAAGCGAGTTATGCCAAGATATGAACTTTATGAGGTCCCGAGAAGCAGTTTTAAAAGATTTGGTCCTTTAGCTAACTATTGATTAAATCGTTCACTTTATTTTCGGCCTAAATAACTATCGAAATAAGTCAAACAATGCATCCTCGTGATCATTCAAGACAACAATAAAATAAAAGAGATACACCTAGGAATAAGGGAGTCTAAGTGAATAATTGGCCCACATGAGTTCGTGTTAGTTTGCTAACTTATAATAACAATGATCTCGTTTCTAAGCTTGGTTTGGAGAAAGTGAAAACTTGAGGATGATGATCATTCACGACATTTCCAAAACCCAAGGTATGTTTTTAATTTCTTTACTTTGAATGTTTATAATTTTCTATCTCTTTAATAAAGGCCAAGGTAGGTTGATTGTGATGGAAAATGTAAAACATGCTTTGTAACTAATGCATTGCATGAGGACATTGCAATGGTTAAGTGTAGGGGATTTGATAGGTGTGAAAACACCCATCCTTTTTACCACTTAATTACAATGATAACCGAGCCAAAACGTGTATTTTATGTCATTTATGTCGGAATTATGCGTGGTTTGTGTTTTTGTTGTAATTTAGGACGAAAAGGTGAAAAGTGGATAAAACACGGGCATTCACAGGCTTTTATAGAATAAAACGACAAAAGACGAAGTCAAGAGATCAAGAGTGCAAAAAAAAGAACGGAAGTCCAAGGCCTATTCTGAAGATTTATCAAAGAACAAGTCTAAAGACGGAAGTTTACTTAAAGCCGAAGAACTCGAGTCTAGTAAATAAACAAATTATAAGACGAGTTTAAATTAATCCCGAGACAAAGTCGAAAAAGTCGAAGAACTTAAAAGACGAAAAGACGTGAAGAAAGAAAGAAAGAAAAGAGGAAGACACCAACCACTCCCCTTTCCTATAAATACCCTTTATTTCACCACATGAAGGGGAGTTAGTCATTTTAGTTAGTTTTAGTTTTAGGAGTAGGTGTAGCTTAGTTTTAGTGAGAGAAAGTGACAGTTTCTCTCACTAGAACTTTAATCTTTCATCTTTTATCTTTCTTGTTTTTAATCAAACCTTTACTCTTTTTAGCTTAATCTTGTCTTAATCT
The DNA here is from genome assembly GCA_025667525.1 of Glebionis coronaria. Taxonomy (NCBI): domain Eukaryota; kingdom Viridiplantae; phylum Streptophyta; class Magnoliopsida; order Asterales; family Asteraceae; genus Glebionis; species Glebionis coronaria. Next base: position 346,854,343 of record CM046879.1, read on the forward strand.
TCATGTTATTAATCTTTCTTATTGATCTCAATCTTGTTTTCATCATCTTTTTCATCAAGTTCTTATTTAAAGTTTTGATCTTTAAAGTTCATCTTTTTATGTTTTGATTTTAAAGTTTGTTGATATTTAAGTTTGATAAGTTGATGTTCGTGTTCATTAAGTTCCGTTTCAGTTTAGATCGTGCTAGTTTGGGATTTAGCTTATTGAAATAGCTTATTTCCCTAGCTTTTTTCGGATCACATTGAAATCGGAAAGGGTAAAACCCTGTTTCGATTGGGTCATTCCGACCAGAGCAGCATACACCTTATTCCGATCGTATGTTCGGAAAAGGGTTTCTATTTATTCCGATTTGCCCCCATTTGCCATTATTCCGATCTGAGTGTACTTAGTTATTCCGATTGTGTGTCTTTAGCTATATTCCGATCTGAGATGTTTTAATGTATTCCGATCATGGCTCTTTAAACATTCCGATCGGGTACATTCCGATCGGATTCCAATTGGATTCCGATCGGGTGTATTCCGATGGGTTGATTTTGATTTGTTTTACGATTTTTGCGTTAGTTTAAATGTCAATTTTTCTCGTTTTATTTTTAGTCTATTTTAATTTCGTTCCGCATTTTTATTTTATTGTCAATTTAATTTTCGTCAAGCTTTAATTTTACTTTATTTAATTTCACGTCATTTACTTTTAAAGTTTTAAATATGCACCTTTTACGTTTCAACTAGTTTTAGTTTTAATTACTCGTCATTATTTTTAAGTCTTGCACTTTTATTTTACCAAATCCAAAAATATTTGTTTCACCAAGAACAACTAATCTCACACAATTAACCGGAAATCAATTCGATTAGACACCGAGAAACGAACTTTCAACTAGTAAAATCTTTACATTACCACTTTTAGAAGAAGCCGAGAATCCAAGCACTTCTTGAGAATATTCTTCACAAGTAACATCAATCACATCGATTTGATTAATTGATTCCTCGTAATACTTGGAAGAAAATTTAGAGATATGACCAATATCAAACGTGATATTTTCATCATCAACTCTCAAAGTCAATTTCCCCGCTTTCATGTCAACTAAAGCACTAGCCGTCATCAAAAACGGTCTTCCCAAAATTAGTGGTACACGAGAATCTTCGGGATAATCGCAAACCACAAAGTCCGTTAGAAAGACGAGTTTCCCTACCTTAACAAACACGTCCTCGGTTATACCTTCTGGTAAGGCGATCGATCGATCCGCTAGCTCGAGAGTTATCTTAGTAGGTGTAAGCTCGGGAAGTGATAACCTTTTCCATACAGAAAGAGGCATCAAATTAATGCTAGCACCAAGATCGGCTAAAGCTAAGCATTCTTCCATATTAGGGAAATCACATGGTATCACAAACTTGCCCGGGTCTCCAAGCTTTTTAGGAAGCTTTTGTGTAAGAACCGCGGAACAATTAGCATCTAAAGATGTAGACACTTCAACCAATTTCCCTTTATCATTCATCAATATCTTAATAGTCGAAGCAAACTTAGGCATGTAAAGCAATGCATCCGCGAAACTAACATTAATATAAAGATTCTTAAACATCTCTAAAAAAAGTAGTCATTTGAGCATTGGACTTTTCGCGGAGCTTCTCTTGGTTAAGTCTCGAAGGGTAGGGTAGTGTGGGTTTAGTCTTCGGAAGCTCGGGTTCCGGAATAGGTAATTGGTCTACCTTTGGTGGAATAGGAATTTCCTTTTCATTAACCACCTCGGGTTCTTGCTCCACTTCCCTCACCGGAGAGGTACTCACATGTGGAAGCAAAGGTCCGTCTAAAGATTTCCCACTACGTGTGGTTATAGCTTTCATCTCACCCTTCGGGTTTGGAATGGTGTTGCTAGGTAAACCACCCGAAGACGAGGAAGGTTTGGTCATAAAAGATTCAAACATCAAAAGCAATTTATTTTGACCTTGTTCCAAACTTTGTTGCATACGATTTTGACTTTGCTCTAATCTTTGCTCAAAACGGTTTTGGTTTTGTTCAAGTCTTTGTTGATTAAGCTCAATCTTATTGTTTTGCCCTTTAATCGTATTTTGAAACTCATTTTTCAAAGTTGCCATTTGTCCTTGAATGTTATTTTGAAAAGCCTTCAAATTTGCCTCATTCGTTTTAATGTAGCTTGACAAATCATTTTGATTATTGCTTTGAAAACCTTGATTGTTTTGATTAGCATTAAACCCATTTCCTTGATTATAATTCCCTTGGTTACCACGGTTAAAATTATTCCCATTGTTTCCATTGTTGTACCTATTTTGAACCGGTGGAAAACCCGGTGGAGCAACATGATTTTGACAAGGAACTTGACCGTTGGAGCCATAAGTTCCCGTCGCGGCAAAAGCACTAGCTTGATCAAACCTCGTGGTTGAACAAGCATAATTAGGATGTGCTCAACCACATGATACACAAACATTCTCAACCATATTAATGGATCCATGAGGATTCTTCCTAATCTCATTCAACAAAGTCGCGAATCCACTATCAATCTTAGTGTCCAATCTAGCAATCTCGGGATTTAATGAATTCACATTAGAAACAACCGGTGTGTTTCGTGAATATTGTGCTCTAGACTTATCCTCAATTATTCTCCACGCGTCTCTCGGAGTTTTTCTTAAAAGATTACCACCCGCGGCGGCATTTAAAGAATCTTGTTCAATCATATTAAGCCCATTATAAAAAGTATTTATTTGATGCAATTCCGAGAAACCGTGGTGTGGACATTGTCTTAACAAACCTTTAAATTTTTCCCAAGCAACCCTAAACGATTCATGCACTTTTTGTTCAAATTTAGTAATCTCGTTCTTAAAGTGTGTTGTCTTAGATGGTGGAAAGAAATAATCCATAAACTTAGACACTAAATCATCCCATGTTAAGATCGAACCCGGTGGTTCTTTCTCATACCAAAGCTTAGCATTACCCTCGAGCGAGTACGGAAAAAGCATGAGCTTAATCGCGTCATTCGGCACATCTCTAAACTTGAGAGTCGAGGTAATTCGAAGAAAATTCCGAATGTGAGAATGCGGGCTATCGATCTCATTGCCATGAAATTGGTCGGCACGAATGAGCGATAAAAGACCCGTCTTAATCTCAAAATGATCCGCCAAAATAGCCGGCACAACGATTGCTTCCCCATACCCTTCGGTGGGTGCACGGAGCAATTCCTGCATTGTCCGGTTACCGGCCATCTCTACAACAATAGGTGGAAGCTCGGGTTCCACTATTCGTTGTTGACGATTTCTATTTCTACGAGGAATATTTTCAAGCCTATTAAAATCAATCACAAGACGAGAAGAACGTAATTGCATACACTACAAAGACGAGAATTTAGAGGATTGAAGAAAAGAAATTAGACAAGAAGAAGATTATTTTTGGTATTTTATTTGGTATTGCTCAATCAAAAATGATCGATAAAAAACAAGGAATAAGGATAACTACTATGGAAGTAAATTATCCTCAGTCGACTTTGAAACGATAGGTGAAAACCTAAACGTCTCGAGGTTCCATAAGTAAACTACAAAAATAAGATTTATTACTACTTGAGTCGGCAAACCAATAATAGGTCGTCCCTCTCAATATACGCACAAGCAAGCGGGGAAACGAGGTGGCACAAAGCACTTAAAAACCTTTTTCCTTAGACGGCCTTTTATAGCACGTCGCCTTATACCCACCTTATAGTTTGTATAAATTGAGTTCAAACTTCTTATTAGTATTTATCTATTTTTGCCTTTTATTTTTGTATTGGATTCGACTACAATACCTAGGTGATGAAATCTCAACTAAGGCCTTATTTGGAAAGTATGTAAATTTATTGTTCTACGTAATACAATATATTATTCACAAAAAACGAGAAAAACGATACATACTATATAATAGAAAAATAACAAAACTTTCCGAGGACGGAAAGGGTCTTCAAATCAACGATCAACAAATCTCCACAAAGACGAATCGTACACAAGATCCCCGGCAGCGGCGCCAAAATTTTTGATGTGATCGTGATAGTATAGTGATAATTTGGATACGTTATAGGGTAAATTAGAAAATTACCTTTAGGAAAAAGTAATAGACTAATATTACCAATGACGGATTCAATTAAACACGTGATGAACCAAGTTCGTTGTGCACGAAGATCTTATGAATTTGAGACGTTTTTGTTTTGAATTGGACAATTGATTCGAATTGGTTTCGGTTTTTAAACTAAAATTAAATCTACCAATTTTAAATCTATTTAAAATTATCCTAAAGTGCATGAACCGTAAACCCCAAAATTATTTAAATCTAAAACAATTACTTAAAATTTAAACTATTTAAAAATTAAACTATTTAAAATAATCTATAAAGATTAATCTATTTAATTAATTTTAACTCTATTTAAAATTCTAATAAAACTTTTTAAACTACTTTATTAAAATTTACTTAAGCCAAATCTATTTTTAAAAAAATCTAATTAAACTTTCTAAACTAATTAACTTTATTAAAAATTACTTTTAAACCTAATCTATTTTTTTTAAAAAACTATATTTATTTAAATCTAAAATTTATAAAAATCTAATTATTAAAATAAACTAATTAAACTTTTAAAAATTAAAACATTATTTTTGTATATATTATATTATTTTGTTTATTTTTGAATTTATTTATTACTTTTGCTTTAATAAAAACATATATTACAAAAAATGTAGACGAAAATTAATAACACTACACTTAACTAAAATCTGCCAGAACAATAACACTATATTAATTAACTAACGGGTAATAAAATCAAATAGGCATGTAGCTCAGTTGGCTAACACGCTTGACATATACCCTTGAGTTCAAGGGTTCGAGTCCCTCAAGGGACCAATTTTTGGTTTTATTTTTGGAAATGAAAATAAAAAGGACCACATGAATGGTCAAATGAGATGCTTATTTTAATAAAGCTGATAGGAATCAGCTTTTGAGCTTATCAGATTAATGGAAGCTGATAGCTAGCAAGATTATCAGAAAAATCCATGAACATTTATAAGAACAAACTAAAATCCACATATAATGAACTAGTAACAACAAATCTTAAACGTTTAGCAACAACGAAGTTAAGTCAGGTATAAAAAAAACTCAAGTATGCAGATAAGACTAAGGAGAAACATCAGACATTCTGGATCAGATGAGCAGCTAGCAACTAACCCTATTATAACAATGGGTAGATTGCATAAGGCTTTCTTATTCAGCAGTTAAGATTAGAAATCTCAAATCGTGAAACATTAAACAAACAATCCTAATAACAAATATTGAGTGAAACAGAATCTCAAGTTAGAACAATCACTTAATCTTTCTCTAAAATATGTAACCTATTTAAAATTGCTCAAACCAAACAAAATCAGTAATGTAAGTAAAACTAGCTAAACTGAATAAATCAGTTCACCAGTAAAGCTCTAAAATCCGCAGACCTACCAAACGATGCAAAAGACTCAGCCAACAACAAAGTTCAATATTAGATACCCAAATTCAGTCAATCAGAAACTTTAACTCAATAATTAAAACCAAATCATCAAGTAAAACTATAATACTTTAACAAAATAAGATCCAGAAGTGTATATAAGACTTAATAGTGTAAAATCCAGTAACAAAAATAGCACTATCTACTACTAGAACAACTTAACAAAAACTCAGATTAATCTCAAATTAAACATGGCAGACATCAAAGCATATAAACTAAATAAATCAGATAACATGAACTAAATATTAATTATAACTAGAAAAACATGAAAGGTAAAAAGTAGATGAACCTTTTTGTAGTAACCGTTGAGAAGTGGTGCAGCGCTGAGCAGACCTGATTAACCGGATCTTAACCCACCATAAATCACCATTGAATCATCATCACCAAATCCTCGAACCAGATTCATAACTCGAACCGGATTTCTTTTATAGATCAAACAGTGGGTTTGACCTTTATCCCAACTTCACTTTCATTATTTAACCAAGCTATATATCTTTTCAGCTTAATTAAATAATGTTTTTATTATAATATAAAAATTAAACAGTAGGAGTTTGAAGAAAGATTTAACAGTAAATAAAATAGACAGAAAGATTTATGCTAAATTAAACTTTTATTAAATCAATTAAAATATTACAATACTCTAAAATTGAAATACATTAACCCTACAGCTAAATTTAACATTATAACCTTAAGTAAAGAGAAGGATGATGAATTATAAGAAAATAAGGGGTTTTTATAGCCATCCCAAGGCTGTTGAGGGGAGAATATATGAATCTTCATAAGCATATTCCTTCTTTAATTTAAGCCCTTAGATCAGCAATTCCTCTTTCTCTCTCTTGTTGGTTTTGATCCAAAGGCTAATAATACACAACTAGCACACGGATTGCCAACGTGGCATCCGTTTGTGCTAGTTGTGTTAGTTTGATGCTGAAGTGGCCACTCTTGATTGGCTGATTGAGGAGGATGAGGTGTTTTGGCCCATGATATGCTGCCACGTACCCCTAGCTGCCCATCTCTTCTCTTCCTTAAAATTGGGGAATTTATATCCCACACGCTTGAATCAAACGTGTGAACAAAAGCCCTAATTTATTTTGACTTTTGGGTGAATTAGGGTTTATTGGGAACAGTAACTATGGTGTTTCTGGTTTCATTTTTACTTTGGGGAAGAAATGGTTGAGAGAGAATGACATAGATAGTATCGAATGTTTATTTAATGTGTGTGTGATGGAAAATTGTGTGAGTGGGGCAACGAATATTTTATTGAGTTGTGGTGAAAAGAAAACGTGTGAAATGGTATACTTGTTTGACTGGGATTATGTGAATGAAACGAATGGTTGAAAGAGTTTAATCAACACAATCGTTTCTTTATTCTTCTCCTTTTGTAACATGGGCTTTGAAGCCCACCATCACCCACATTTACTCCATCCGTTTGCTTGATTTGTAGTTTGGGCCTGAATTTGGGCCAAGACTTCACCACTTCACATTTGGGCTTAAGAATTGGGCCTTTCTAAGTTTTTTATCCAAAATAACTTATTAATGGGCTTAAAAGCCCATTAAGCATATGTGGGTCCCACTAAACTAAAATCCTTCTTGAACTTAAATTCGTGAATAAAATCGACTTGTATTTGGCTTCCTCGATCTTTTCATCAATCTTGTGTCGGTTTTTGCTGGTTTTCGTGATCTTTGGTACCTACACACAAGAAACAACAAAACAACATATATACAAGGCATTTTCATAATATTTATGCATTTTTAAGTTGTTTATAGATAACATTGATATGAGTAAAATCACTCATATCAATTATGTTCCTCCGGGACCGAGGACAAGATTTTTGATCCCGGTATTATATTAGAGGCTTCCTCATGGACCATTTAATTCGGGGACGAGTCAGGCTCGTGACTCGGTTAACAAAAACAAGCGCTTCTCGGGAGGCAACCCGATTATCTATCCTTTTATTCTGTTTTTCTAATAAGTGTAGGGGAGACCCTAGTATGCGTTTGTTGTTTTCTTTCTTATCATGTGCAGGGATTCGAGCTCTCAAAGATACATTCTTGATGACTTTTGACGAACCGTGATTCCGTGTACCCGTCTTCCTGGTTCTATCCTAAACTCTTTTGATTCACTATTTTATATTTTTCAATATTAAAATAGGAATCACTTTAGTTGTCTCTTCCTTAGCGAGATTTAAACAACGTGCACAATGTCCTAAGTGTAGAGGAGTTTACTTCCACATGCTTAAACATTGAGAACAATGTTTATATTAAGTGTAGGGGGACTTCTATCGAAGTTAAGTGGCCTTTTCCTTGTATTTGTCCTCATTTTAACCGAAAATTTGATTTTTTGAAATTTTTCAAAATTTTTAATCTATTTTGGCCTAGTAGTATAGTCGTATTTTCCTTTGCTATCGCTATTTACTTTCTTTGCTAGAATATGTTTTCAATAAAGTGGTTTTAAATTTTTCAAAGTCGTGAATATTTTGACTCAACCCGAGTTTACTTATCTAAGTTTACTCTAGCTAGTATCCTTAACGTGTTTAAGTCAAGTTTTGCTAGGCTTTTATATAGGGAACTTTAAAACGCGAAAGTCTTAACTCTTACGGGTTAAGAACAAGAACCTTTCGCAAGTTCCTATAATTGATCCTAGAAAGTCGTTTATCAAGGGAACTTTAAAATGCGAATTCTAAACTTGAAAAAGTCTAAGAAGTTGCAAGATCCTATAGATGACTTGAAAACCCAAAACTTTGATTTAATTGGCTAAGCATCCACGAGTGTCATTCCTTGAGATTTTAAATTGTGGAGAACGAGAGATGATAGAGTCAATTATAAGTTTGGTATTCTTTAATGAATTTATGTGAGTTGATTATAGCTTTTTCTCCCATCGCTTGTTAATAAATATATTTCCAATAAATAAGATTGTACGATTTGAAAAGTTACTTGGCTTCTAGCACAAGATTGTTTAAAAGTTTCTCGGTATTAATTAGAGTTCATAGCCAAGGCATAACTTATTGAAACGGGATGCGAAGATTGGCGAGTCCAAAAAGGTCCTAACAAGACATGAGGGCTACATTTTGTTGCTAAAGATCCAAAAGTGATGTGAAGAATCATTTATCGAAAATCAATATGAAGGATCGAGACACACGACGAAAAGCAATAACTCCCCAAAAGATCATGGAGAAGTCTATCCAAAAAGGCCCTAACAAGGTATGAGGATAAATAGATCCAAGTCCTAAAAGGAGGCGGATCGTTGTATATCAAAGTCCAAAATAAAGATTGGAGAAAAATGAAGAAGTCGTGGTCCAAATATGAAGAATCTCTCAAAACTTCAAGTGAAGAATTTCCTATTATGAAGAGAAGACCATAATTTCAAGAACGTCTCTCAAGATTTGAAGTATGAAGTCGCTGCCAAATATCGGTCTGAGAAAGGTCTCAAATCGTGAAGCGAGTTATGCCAAGATATGAACTTTAAGAGGTCCCGAGAAGCAGTTTTAAAAGATTTTGTCCTTTAGCTAACTATTGATTAAATCGTCCCACTTTATTTTCAGCCTAAATAACTATCGAAATAAGTCAACAATGCATCCTCGTGATCATTCAAGACAACAATAAAATATAAGAGATACACCTAAGAATAAGGGAGTCTAAGTGAATAATTGGCCCACATGAGTTTGTGTTAGTTTGCTAACTTATAATGACAATGATCTCGTTTTTAAGCTTGGTATGGGGAACGTGAAACTTGAGGGTGATAACTATTCATGACATTCCAAAACCCTAAGGTAAGTTTTTGATCTTTTTACTTGTTTTCTTCCTTTAAATTTTCTATCTCGTTAATAAAGGCCAATGTGGGTTAATTATGATGAAAGATGTAAATCTTGCTTTGTAACTAATGCATTGCATGAGGGCATTGCAATGGTCAAGTGTAGGGGGTTTTATAGGTGTGAAAACACCCATCCTTTTACCACTTAATTATAATAATAACCATGCCAAAACGTGTATTTTATGTCGTAAATGTCAGAATTATGCGTGGTTTGTATTATTATTGTTTTTTAGGACCAAAAGATGAAAAAAGAAGAAAACACGGGCTTTCACGGGCTTTTATCGAAGAAAACGAGAAAAGACAAAGTCAAAAGATCAAGAGTGCAAAAAGAACGGAAGTCAAAGGCCTATTCTGAAGATTTATCGAAGAAAAAGTCTAAAGACGGAAGTTTAATAAAGTCGAAGAACCAAGTCTAATTAAAGAAGAAAATTATAAGACGAGTTCAATTTATATCGACAAATCCCGAGACGACGTCGAGAATGACAAAGAATTTAAATCGAGTCGAGACAAGAAGAAAGAAGGAAGAAAGCACCAACATTTTACTCCTCCTATAAATACCCTCCTAATGTGGCATTAGGAGGGGGTTAGTTAGTTTAGATTAGGAGTAGTGTAGATTTACTTTCTCTCTCTAGTTTTCACTTTCTCTCTCTAGCTTTCATTTCATGTTTTAATCTTTTTCATTAATCTTGTATTAGATCTTAATCTTAATCTTAATCAAGCTTTTCAATTAATCATTCTCATTCTTCCTTTCTTTATTATTAATCTTGTGTTGATTTAGATGATCATGTAGTTGCTTAATCTTGATGTTTATTGATTTATTGATGCTTTTGATTGATTGTGCTTTGGTTTTTATGTGTTTGATTTTTATAGCTTATTGTGTTTGATGCTTATTATTTGATTTTGCTTATTTTTAATTAAGTGTTTTTATTAGTTTATTTTATTAAAAGTTGATTTTTAATTTATAGTTTTATTAGTGTTTTTCAAGTTTTTAATTTGTGGTTTATTTAGTTTTTCTTAAAAGTGTTTTAGATTAAGTTTTAGTTAATTACTTATTTGAATTGTGCTTATTTTTAGCTTATTTCGTGAATTTTTATTGTTACTGTATCTGTCTATCATATCTTCGCAAAAGGGTTTTAACATTCCGAAGATTTTCTTTTTTCTGAATTTAGTTTTCTCTGAATTACTTGTTTTTCTGAAATTAGTCATTTCTCTGAAAATACCGTTATTCCGAAATTCATTTTTTGGGAAAAACTCATTTTTTGGGAAAAAACTCATTTTTTGGGAAAAACTCACTTTTTGGGAAAAACTTATTTTTGGGAAAAACTAATTTTTTTGGAAAAACTCATTTTTTAGGAAAAACTCATTTTTTTTAGGAAAACTCATTTTTTTTGGAAAAACTCATTTTTTTGGGAAAAACTCATATTTTTGGGGAAAAACTCATTTTTTGGGAAAAACTCAATTTTTTGGGAAAAACTCATTTTTTGAGAAAACTCATTTTTTGAGAAAAACTCATTTTTTAGGAAAAACTCAGTTTTTCCCAAAAAAAAACAAGTTTTTCCGAAAAAACTTCTATTGCGAAGAAATGAACTAGTTCCGAAGAACACTGTTTGTATTGCGAAGATTTTGACATGCCTACCTCCTAACCTGCTTAACTTTTCCCGCTTTTTTAGCTGCTAGCTTGGTGCTTCCAACTAGCACCCTGCCTGCTTACTTATTAATTAGTATTGTTCCGTAATTGTTTAATTTAATCTGAAAGTTGTTCCGATTTTATTTCTGAAAGTTACGTATTTTTAGTTGAATTTTTCGTCTATTTTTAAAATTAATATTTTTTCGTAAAGTTCAAGTTTTATCTTTTATTTAGTACCCGCTTTAGGTTTTGTCTCGTTTAGCTTTAAAGTACCATTTTAGTTTAATTCTCTCATTTTTCATTAAGTAAACTTTATTTTCGAGTCGATAGTTAATTTTATCTTTTAGTTTTATTTTTATTAATTGTTTCGTTTTAAATTCATGTTTTATTATTTATATTGTTTTGTTTTAATTAGTTAATTGCTTTTAGCTTATTGTTATTATTTTGCGCATTTACCTTTTAAGTAGAATAGATAACCAAACCATTTTATTTTCCACCAAGAACGACTGAGTCGCACTTTTAACTGGAAATCAATTCGATTAGACACCGAGACGAACAAATTTTCATACTTGGCAAAAACCTTGTATCAGCTACCTTAGACTCCTTTTTCTTTTTGCATTTTAAATACTTATGCTTGGTTGGACACATGTTTTGTCCTTTCTACTTTCTTTACTTTATGCATGTTGAGCTTATGTTGGGAGCCGATGTTTGATTCCGGCTTTCCTGTTGGTCTTTTATGTCTTTATGACGTTATGCTTTTATTATGCTTTGATGATACGCCATGATTATGACACAACGGCCTCCTTGTTAAAGTGGGTCGTTACATTTATAGTCAACAAAAATCATAATATCAGTACATCACTATACAAAAATTACTAAAAGATAAACTATTCATATGCCTAAAACAATGGATGTTTATCCGATTCATAAAAAATGTTGTTGCAAACTTGGCACTGGTCTTTATCATATTCATGCATCTGATCTTGTTATTTCAGCCGAGAATCCAATGTTCCACTTCTTGGCATTGTCTTTTTGTAGCTCACTTTTGCGCGATGACTGTTGTTTTTTGTGTTCACTTGTTTGGCCTTGAGATGATTGAGTTCTTCAAAATGCATTAAAAGCAGCCTTCACTATACAAATAAAAAGATTTGGTCTTAGTTTCAAGCACATTATCATATATGATATATTACAGAAGTTGAATTTCAAGCAGTTTATCATATATGATAATATACATACAACTAATTTTAAGTACCCACCAATAAATCACAAACTTGCTTATATTTTGTTTCGAAGCACATTATTATTTTATCATATAATATCATATATGATACCTCCATATATAATAGTGATAAATATATCATATATAATACATGGAGGTATCATATATGGTATGCCTGTTCAGCGTAGATTAAGCCTTCATCTTCAACTTATGCTTATCTCACAGCTTCAACAAATGCTTATCTATGCTCATACCTATAGTTACGTTACTCAAACTAACTTCTAGTTATGCTACGCCTAAATATACACAATAACAACAAAAACAACAACAACAACAAAATAGTATCAGTAACCAACACATCCATAATCACATAATTTAATTATCAATCAATCAACGATAACACCAAAATCAACGCAATCTCAACAAAGCTAACAAACTGATTAAAAAAATGAATTGATGAGATCGAACCTATATGAAACAACCACGAAAAACTGAACATGGTGATATTACATGATATTAATCAATTGTAGAAAGAGATGATGAGATAATATATCGAGGATGAATCGATTCATGTTTTTAGATATGGGATTTGATTGAAGATGTGTATGTGTGTTTTAGAGAGAAGAAGAAAAAACGTCGATCTATTAAATCTGGGATGTGGGTGTAGGAGGTGTTGTTAGGTGGGAGGGGTAAAATGACGAAAATGCTCTTCTGACCTTTTTAATTAAAAAATAAAAATAAATTTATGCCTTTGATCAAGATTAGAAGGAAGATGTCGATTAGTCCTCTTATATCTAATGCATACAAGAGATCCAATATAACCATTCTCAAATATTACTCCCTCCGTCTCATAATAATAGTCCACCGACAAAAAACACGCAGTTTAATAAAACTTCACTTTTTCAGCTTTCTATCTCTTACTTTTTACACAATGACAACTTTACCCTTAACCAATTAATTTACAACTTCTTTATTGTTTGTAATAATACCCTCAAGTGAGGGTGATATGGTAAACTTAATCTACATTTCTTATCTATTTTTAGACTAAACTAATAATTTGGGACGTCAAAAAATAATAACCTGAACTATTAATATGAGACAGAAAGAGTATATGTTTTTAAAAAACAAATAATCTACATAAAAATGCAACAATAATATTATTACTTTATTGGTTCATTTTTGAGCATTAAAACTAGTTATTTATACACTCCGTATCAGTAAAGCGGAAAAGATAATCGTATAACCATTGGGCCTAACCATACCTTTTATGTTCGTTCAAAAAAACACAAAGCTAAAACCTCTAAAACACGTCACTAATCGAACTACAAAAATCCAATACAATTGTGCCAATACTACCGAAAATAATGTAGCCTTATAACTTTTCTCGATTTCACAACCATAAAACGCAAATACTCATTGTAATTTTCATATTCTTTAGCATAAAATCTCCTTAAATGTTTTTCAACACACCAAGTGTTTGTCAAAATGTCTCAATCACAAAACATACATAAAACACACCATCCTTTTCTTTTCAAACCGATTTCATATATATTAATCATTCTATTTTCATTACATCATCATCTACCTCTTCGGACGGAACTTGGCCATGTCCATTTCGAGGTTTTAATTGTTGCCCGGATGGTCAAGTGGGCAATAAAGGGTTTGCTCGTTTGTTTTCTCATATTAAGAGGCACCATTTTTTGACCGATGAACGTAAAGATGCATTACATGAGGCTATTTCTATGGACCATGGATTATATATGGCAGTCGAGGAAACTTTTAAGGCATTTGAAAAATGGTTATGTGGGGAGTGTATGACTTTCCATGCTGTGAGTCGGTCATGTTATCACGAAGATGGTATTGTTCGTCCTTCAAAAGAGCCAGGCGACATGAATGGTTACATTGTTGGAATTTCCAAGCCTTCTTATAATGAATAAGAGATAGAAGTAACTGAAGGGTTGGCTTTGGATGTTGAGCTTCTTGATCGTGTTTTTAAATTGCCTATCACAACTGTCAAGAGTATTCCCCATGGATGTCGTCTCGCTTTCTCTCAGGCGTTAAAAACAGTTCTTTACCAAGTGGTCGCCCGATCCGATTCCGTTGGTGCGTGGGTTAAGTTGTTACTTCTTCCACGATGTACGCTGGAGGTATGTAGGCCCAAGACTAGACAAGAGCGTAGGTCTGGAAATAGAAAATCTTTGCAACAATGTTCTATCTTGAAGTCACTAGCTACATGGGGGAAAGATGATGGTATCGCAACGTTAGTTAAAAGCATGGTGAATGTTGCTAGGTCGGGATCCTTTGGCAAGGGTCGAGGTGATTTGATGGAGGATAGCACAACGGGCAATACCAACATCAGACAATGTCTTCGCAAGGTTGCGGATGGGCACTTTACAGCTGCAGTAAAAGTGCTATCCTCTTCTAGTGTAGCTCCATACTCGGGTGATACTATTAAAGCCTTGGAGGCTAAGCATCCTTAAAAGCCACCCCATCCATGCCAAGCGACACATTTTTCGAGTCTCCTCTTGTAGCAGAGATTGATTGTGTATTTGGTTGAATTAAATCTTTTCCTAAAGGTACTTCATGCGGGAGAGATGGTTTGAGGGCACAACATATATTAGATGCTCTATGTGGAGAGGGTTCTGCTACTGCCACAGATCTCTTAATGGCCATCACATCGGTCGTTAATTTATGACTAGCAGGGAGGTGTCCGTCTATTTTGGCAGAGTTTGTTGCATCTGCTCCTCTCACGCCTCTACTTAAACCTGATAACGGGATTCGACCTATTGCAGTGGGCACTATATGGAGACGTTTGGTTTCCAAGGTTTCTATGAAAGGTGTGGGTAAGGAATTGTCCAAGTACCTTGGTGATTTCTAGTTTGGAGTCGGAGTATCGGGTGGCGATGAGGCTGTTTTACATAGCGCCAATAGGGTGTTGACTGAATACCATAATTATGGGTCTCTTGCAATGCTCACTATGGACTTCTCAAATGCATTTAACCTTGTGGATAAATCGACACTACTTCATGAAGTTAGGGTGAGGTGTCCTTCTATTTCTTTGTGGGTAAATTTCTTATATGGTCAAGCAGCGAGGTTGTATATAGGAGACACGCATATTTGGTCTGCCACGAGAGTGCAGCAAGGCGACCCATTGGGACCTCTTCTTTTTGCTCTTGTCTTGCACCCGCTTGTACATAAGATCAGAGACAGTTGCAAGTTTCTTCTTCATGCTTGGTATCTTGATGATGGAACCATTATTGGAGATTCAGAAGAGGTATCCAAGATGTTAGACATTATAAAGACGACTGGTCCAGGTTTGGGTCTTGAACTTAACATCAAGAAAACAGAGATTTTTTGGCCCTCTTGTAATGGTACAAAGCTTCGGGAGGGTTTATTTCCGATTGATATTCGTAGGCCGTCTTTGGGTGTGAAGCTTCTTGGGGGAGCTGCTAGTAAAGATGCAGATTTTATTAGCGGGTTGGCTATGATGAGAGCCGTAAATGTTGTTGACTTGATGGGTCTTCTTCCACAACTTCATGACCCGCAAAGTGAGCTCCTTTTGCTTCGTTCATGTATGGGTATTGCTAAACTTTATTTTGGTTTAAGGACATGTCAACCTATACACATGGAGGAGGCGGCTTTGTTTTTTGACAAAGGGTTGCGTGTTTCATTCGAAAATATAGTGGTTTGTGGAGGACCTTTTTTTGGTGACTTGCAGTGGAGACTTGCTTCTTTACCCATTCGTCTTGGTGGGTTGGGCTTGTACTCAGCAAAAATGGTCTTCTCCTATGCTTTTGTGGCCTCGAGGGCCCAATCTTGGGTGCTACAAGACCACATCTTACGTGACAGTGGCATATGTGGTATGGACGATGATTACGTTTCTGCTTTGGCTTGTCTTCGTGATATGATTCCAAGCTTTGATTTTAGCGTTTTCGCTAATAAGGACACCGCCCCATCTAAAACCCAAGAAACATTGGCGAGTGCTCTTTTTAGTGAGATGGTCAAAGATATGGAAGCCCACTTTGACATGATGGTTAGATAGAAAGCAGTTTTCGAGTGTCTGCGCGCACCACATGCTCAAGATTTCCTACAAGCTATCCCCATAGACGGGCTCGGTCAACATATTTCGCTGGTGGAATACCGCACTATCCTTAAGTATCGCCTTATGATTCCATTATTTCTGGTTGATGCTATATGCCCTATTTGTCGCAAGGCATGTTTGGATTATTTTGGGGAACATGCGGTTCATTGTAAAGAACTTCCGGGCTTCAAGTACCGACATGATTTTGTTAGGGACGTTCTTTACGACATATGTAGGCGTGCCGGGATCTCCGCCAAGAAAGAGGCACCTGTGAATTTCTTGACCGACCCGTCAGATGGAAGATCCACATTGAGACCCGCTGATGTTTTGGTTTTTGGATGGGTTGGAGGTAAACATGTGTGCGTTGATTTGACAGGGGTTTCTCCTCTCGTGGGGCTAGGCAATCTAGATTTTACAGCGGGTCAGACTGCTATAAAAGCCGCCTCGTGCAAAGTGACTAAACACGAGAAAGCATGTGTTGAAAATCAACACGTGTTTATTCCTTTCGCCTTTGATACATTTGGTTTCCTTGCTCCTGAGGTGGTGAAGTTACTTACCAGAATACAACGTGTTATGAATAGTAATGTTTTGACTCTTAAATCCACAAACATTATATTTAATAGACTTGGTTTTGCTATACAAAAAGGGCTAGCGGCGCAGCTTATTGTACGTTTGCCTTCTCCTAGTATGTAAATTATCAAATAGATAAAAAAAAAAAAAAAAAAAAAAAAAAAAAAAAAAAAAAAAAAAAAAAAAAAAAAATTATAATCAATTTAAAACATAGTATTTCTTTGATAGAAACGAAACATTCCTGTTCCTATGACTAGAACGAGGTAAACGATACGAAAATATTTTCCAAAAACCAACCAAAACGCAATTGGCAAAACTTACTCTACACAATAACAATTTTTTTTTCACTAAACCCTAATACGATACCCACAATGTCTACCAGCTGGACACGTGGCATCAGCCACCACTCCTCCTTCCATCTTCCATATATATATATATATTTCGCTTTTATTCTTTTTATAAACAATATTTTTTTTTCTATCCTCCTCTTCTCCAAGTAAACAATCTCATCTCATTCTCTCTCTACCTCTCTTTCATCTTTTAATCATTAGACTGCTTATTTTCTGCATATTCATAATGAAAAGAAACCCTTTATTTCCCCTTCCTTCAGAAGACGAAGTCGAAGCTATTCAGACTTTACTGAGTTTACCAAACTTAATAAAGAAATATGAATTATTAAGTCGATACAGTTTCAATTGGGGTATTAAAAAGAAAAGATCTGTTTTGGTTAATCGCAAAGTGACGGCATCTTCTGTGCTTCTTGATGCTGATAAAAGCCCTTCAACTCCTTTGTGTTTTCCGAATAGTGACGGTGCTAGTGATGGTTTTCGTAAGGCTAATAAACCCTCGCCTACTTTATCTCCCAACAAAATATTAAAGAAAAAGGTATGTTTATTTAATTTTATAAAATTATGAAATATGGGTTTTGTTTGGATTGTGTTTTTGGTATCTGGGTATGTGTCAGATTTGTTTAATTGTGATGTTTTTGTAGATTCTTGCTTTTATGTGGTTATCTTACTATGTCTCTGTTTTTTTTTAATGTTGTTGATGTTTTGATATGATTTCTGTACTTGATATTCAATTTTGGTATTGAGTATTGGATTGGAAGTTTGAGATGTTGATTGTGGACTATCATCAAAGTTTTTTTTCTATTAATACGTTTTTTATTTAAGATTTACTTTATTGTTGATTTGTTTGTTATTAATGTTTTGCCCTGATTTATGTTACAGTTAGTTGATGATTTAAAGGTAAAATTAAATGGAATGCAGGAAGAAAACGATAAGCTCAAAAGGGTATGTAATCTCATGACTTTGACTTTATTGACTTTCCCTTTGAAATAGTTCTTTCCTAATATTGGTGAATTAATTCTTAATTATGCCAACAGGATATTGCATCAATGGCACAGAAGAAGCGAGAACTTGAAGCTCAAAATCTTGAATTCAAAGCAAAAAAGCAAAAGGTAATCTTATTTTTAAGCTTTTAGCTTTTAAGTTTAATTTAGTATTTATTAACTTTATTTGCTCATGTTTATTTTTAATTGAATTACAGATAAGTTATGCAAGAAACATGGAGGATACGCAGTTATGGAATAATCCTATGAAAGTGAATATTGATCAACATGTGCAACAACGTTATCATCATCAACAACAAAAAATTCCTATGTTTGCCCCTCAACAACAACAACAACAACAACGGCAACAATACATGGTAGATCCAAACACTGGCAAAGTAATGTCATGCTCTAGTAACACTAACAGTGGTGGAAGTAGATTTGGTCTGTTCAATCAGGTTGAGCCACGTGTCCAGAGAGAGACTTATGATTTCCTGTCTAAATCTAAGCCACTGGATCTTGGTAAATACATGGTTATAGATAATGATCTAAGGGCTAGAAATTGTGCAGCTGCAAGAAAGAGAAGGATTATAAGAATGAAAGAGAACAAAAACTCTTTTTTAAACATGAGATTATCAAGAGGGAGTAGATGAGATGGTAGGTTTGACTTTAGTGTGAAGTCAGTCAACTGTGATACAGGGTGGTTTGGTAAAATTAGCTTAAGGATGGTTATATTTACTAGAACTTAATTTTTGGCTATTCTTTGGTAAAATAGAACATAATTTTGTTTTTATGATATTGGAGCAAATTAGTTTTGTTGACGTTCTTGTGTCATGTCTTTTTGTTTTTACTATATTTGCATTCATAAATGTTGTGCTATTTTCGATAGGATCTCCTTAGATAAAAGAAATGTTTTTGTTTTCTTTAGTGACGTTTTGTTTAGTAAAATGAACCAATGCTTGCAGCCATAGGGATATGCAAGGTGTCAACAACTAGGTTGCGATAGTCGGGGTGGTGGCATTGGCAATGACAATAAGATCTTGTGTGACATTGGTCTTTTATAGAAGTTGCAGGGTAGATGGTAATTAAGTATTAAGTGGGTGTTTGAATGTGCTTATTGAAAACAAATTATTCATTTTGAAAACTTTATTTTGAAAAATCATCATTTTGAAAACTCTATTTTAAAAAATAGTGTTTGGATTTGATATTCCAGTTTGAAATCGCAATAATCAAATAATCACTTTTTGAGTGTTTGACAAATTTGATTATTTGATAATAAACTCCATTTTGAAAACTTATTTTTCCAAAACTCCATTTTGAAAATGAAATAAGTAACTCTCCACTAACATTTTCAAAACTCCATTTTGGAGCTTCTAAACGCAAATAATCACTTATCTCCATTTATTATCGAAACACTTTTTTTTAACTTATCTCCATTTTAAAACTGAGATTTGAAGATAATCACCTCCTAACCGCACATCCAAACACCCCCTAAGTACTCGTAGTATTTGTATGCTAAGTACGTAAATTAAAAGGCTAATTTGTGTCCAAAGTATTCAGAAGTATTTATAAAAAGGAATTTTTTCAAATACCCTTTTATTAAAATGCTCGTGACAAATGCTCTTTGATTTTCAACTTTCTCATAATGGATCAAGGCAATTAACGCAACTTGGCACCATTGGTTGATATGTGTACCGAAGAAATCAGAGGCAAACCGAGGCAACTTGTACTTGTGTCAGACACGTGTTATCATATTTTACAAGGTTGTCTCGGTTGTTTTAAAATATTTTCGTATAATAATTTAAATTAGAGAGCATTTATCACAAACACCTTGGTAAAAGAGCATTTAAAGGGAAATATAAAATGTTTGCGTCATATGACACACTTTAGGCTTTTAAACCAATACACGTACTCATAAAACTTTGTAGTACAAAAAGGTTTCAAGTGTCTAACTAACGCACATGAATAAGATCCTAGCTAGTGTTGACCGTTTCGTAAGCTAAAATGTACTTGAACACCATTTGAAATCTAGACAATGGTGTTGAACTGTTGATGTTTGTGGACCATTTAAATGCTCTGACTTGATTTTGAACCAAGAGGCGAAGACCCATTGGGCCTTAGTTTTGTACCATGAATGGTGTGTTTGGTTGTGTTACAAGAAATTACGATCGGTAACGGATCATATGATTATAGGGTGAAATGAGAATAAATGTATCATTATTTTTATTTTTCTTTGGTATAATAGTGTGGTATGGGTATTAGATTTTAGGGGTATTTCCCAAAATAATCTTTTTACATTATCTTGTTCCTTGTCACACATTTCGAAATATTTCGAAAATGGCATAGATTATCGAGGCACCCTCTCTTCTCTGCGTGACAAGTGTACATTTTGAAATATGGAGGCAACCGAGACACATGTCATACAGGGAGTATAGGTTGCCTCAATCGCTTTAAGTCATTTTAAAAAACCTGAATGTTGTTGGCCAAAATGAAAATTTGCCTTTGTTTTAAGTCATTTTGAAAAATACCCCTATATTTTATAAGATAGGCCCATTATTATTTTTATAAAATATAATAAGCAAAATTTTGAATATAACAATAATATTTATTTTTTCTAGTGATGGGAAATGAATATAAAAAAAGGATATCACTAGAATGATAAAAACCCACCACTTCCCACTAAAATGATACTACGTACTATGGGTATTAACTCATTAATTGATTGCGATAATAGTGAACTAAACATTTGCAATAACTATCATTTTCATAGTTTCATTCCAATATCCATGAACCAAACGCACTCTAAATGTGTGAGTTAAAGCAACCACAATGGTAAAAACTATCAATAGTTTTTTACTTTCTAGCAAAGACTTTTAGGAATGTTTTTTGCATTGTGATAAAAAGTTTTACAAAGCTTTTAGCCAATTACCCCCTTTATTCATTCATGAGAATGAAAAAATGCTTGAAGATCCACCGTTCAAAATAAGTATGGGCTTTTTTAAGAAACACTTTTGTAACCGTAGATATGTTTTTAGACCATACTCTTTTGTCTCCTCTCTCCTGAAATAATCTATCTCATACTCTTTTGTCTCCTCTCTCATATCTCAATCTGGTTTCTTCATCCAAATATGCTTTCTTCATCTTCATCACTGATCTCGGTCCTCCATTTTTTTTCATAAACCAATAACCCTCCCATTTTTTCATGAACCCTTCATTATCTCAATACATCAACGAATAAAAAAAACACATCAACATAAAAAAACCCGATTAATCCAATTCAATCCGACCTCTCTCATCTGATCTCTCTTGCTCAGATCAGATACAATATGAATCTAAATTTTGTTTCTTTTTTTGTTGATAGTTTTTTTGTAACAGGATGAAGATGATGAGCGGGATGAATGCGGGATATGGGTGTTATAGAACGCAAGGTTCACTAGATTGAAGATGATGATTTTGATCTTTTAAAAAGTAAGCTTTCTGCTTTCTTTTATTCATTTCAAGCTTTGTTATATACATTTTTGTTTTTTAGGCTTAGGATTATGTATTGGTTTATAGATGTATTGTAAAAT
Organism: Glebionis coronaria; assembly: GCA_025667525.1. Taxonomy (NCBI): domain Eukaryota; kingdom Viridiplantae; phylum Streptophyta; class Magnoliopsida; order Asterales; family Asteraceae; genus Glebionis; species Glebionis coronaria. Next base: position 346,876,048 of record CM046879.1, read on the forward strand.
GAAAGAAATTTGTTATTTTGTGGATGTGTTTATCTGGAAGTTCTTAATTTTGGGGGTTTTGGAAAATTAAATGTATGTTAGGAGAACCCGGATGACATGAATACGTCGAGAGTGCTGTGGGAGAATAAAACGTTGCTCGAGGGGGTTTTACTTCTTCAATAAAGGTATGCACCTATCTGCATAGTACCTTACTTCTTCAATCAAGGTGAAACTCTGTTTTTGAATACACAGGTTAGAACATTTCCTTTTGTGAGGTTGCGGAAAGAATCATAACTAAGCTGTGACGTTTGACGATGCCACTTTTTTTTGTAGGAGGATTGGTCATGCATTGGGTTAGCAGCAAAATGATGCATCGCTCGATTGCACCAAAATGATGTGTGTGCGCCTTGCTTGTCACGTGAACAGTCGCAGGGATACGGAACATGTATTATTACAGGTACGTGGACTAAGAAATGTCTGTCTTTTGCTACATCTGTGTCTATGTATTTGGTTTACGAATACTCTAAATTCCTTTTTTATTCTAGGCTCTTCTATGGAGTACGTCGCCAGCCATGGTCTTGCGTTGCTTCCCCAGCCACGCCTCTGGGCAGACATTATGTTCGGGTCTATTCCCCTTTCGGAAGTTGTGTTAGCACAGATAATAATCGTGTTTTTTTTACAGTTCGTATGTTGGCCACTTTTCTGATATTTGTTTCCTTCCAACAGCGGGCTCCCACGCGGTCATCCTTTCCCAGGCTGCTTCAGCTAGCACTGGAACATCAACACCAGTGGCAGCACCGCGAACAGACCGCGTTCGAACAACGCGGATAACTTCAAAGCGACGTCGCTTTTCTGATTCTGCATCCTCCACTGTCCTGGTTACATCCACGGGTAAATGGTTCGCCTTCGATATATTATTTTAGTCTACGCTTCTTCTTGGTGGCCTCCTCCTTTCATCCTATTACGTTTGATAACAATAATATGCTACTGCTTGCATACCGCCTCATTTCTATAAGCTATATGGTTTTACCAGATCCGTTTATACAGGTAAAACAGAGTATAAATAATGCACAAACATTTTCCAATGGAAGCACTTTACACTTATATATGCATTTAGCAGACCAACGGAAAGGTAAAATCTTGATTCAGACTCTGTTTTTACTATTAAACTCCTGGAAACAAAATATATAGTAAACATAAATGTTGTCTAGCTTTAATGATTAGCTATAAAAAGGCATACGTCGCTAAAAAAAGTTACCTAAATGACCTAAAATTGTTTAAAATGAGTTTTAATCTACCATAAACCATATTTGATTCCTTTAGTTTTTGCAGTTTATGACATGAACTGTATTATCAGAAAAACATTGTAAATGACGCTTAATTTTTTCCGGTTATGCAGGTTCCTAGCGGTCAACACCAATAATCAGTTATGTAAAGGTGTGTGCTGGACTTGACGGACGTAGAAATTGTGCAAAAGTCGCCACAAATAATGGTCATGCTTCCCAGGTTAGTGTCTTCTTCACTACACACGACCATTTGCGCAGAAAATAAGCACTTAAATTGACCAGGTTACGCACAACGACCATAATGTTAGTTAATATAGAATTTTTTTAACATAAAGTTACATTTTAGATGTATTTTGACAACTACTTATAACGTTGCGAGTGCAATTTATAGGCTTGGGGGTGTTAGTCTTACCTTCGCCCAAAGAGGTATTATAAATGCTTAAATTTGGAAATGACATATAAAACCTACAGAATTCTATAAAAAATATACGAAACATACAAAATTCTATGATTATCGTAATATGAAAAATGACATATAAAAAGGCATAGTAACGTGATAAAAGCGTGTCAGATGTGTTTTGGTTTTTTATTTTGTATTGCTTGGTTAATTCATGTTTGAAAAGGATTTTCACACAGTCGAAATTTGTAATTAAGTAACTAAATGTGGTCTAATTTTAGACTCATCTCCTTATAGCAAAATTTTATGATTTAACCTTTTAGAAATAAGTAACTTATCTTAGGGCATGTCTCTCCAAGCTTATATTAATAAATATACTGATATGATGTATGCAAGGAAAAGAGAGCGGGAGTATTTTGCTACAAAGTTTATGGTCATTTGGCTAATAAAATTAGGTTAAGGTAAGTTCTGTCCACTTATATTACATCTTTATTTTTTAGCTTACTTTTTCATACATGTTTTCACTTGCAAATTGCTTTCCATATATACATGTCAGGGGACAAGTTAGAACCACCATTGTTCTAACACAGGAAGCAAGTTTCTTGACTATCCTTGCTTGAATGAGTTCAAGAATGTAGATATCAACAAAAGGCCTAGATTTTGAATTATACAGAGTCCTGTAGTTGGTCCAACAAGTGACAAAGGAAGTACAAGTGGTACTCACTGGAGAATTTGTGTAGATCTAATCAAGATCATATGGTTCACTAATACTGAGAAGCTAAGAGGGAGTGTACATGGATGAACCGATGATGGTGTTGAGGTATGCTTTCGTACTATCTTTATAAGAATGATTTAAAATTGTAACCGATTAAGCTCCTTAGGTTTTATATTTGTTCTGTTACAGAAGGTAGGAACTTGATGCTCTAGAAGGTTAATAAGACTGATAGTCATGCATTGGGTCAATAAGTATATGAAATATCAAACTTAGGACACCTGCATTACGTATGAGGATATATATAAGAGAATAACCGAGCCGTTATAAACCTATAATGTAGGATTTTTAATGACTAAAAATATAAAATCCTAGCTCAATTTTTACATGAACCTTTTTCTCTTCGAAGAAATTAAGTGCCATGACCTTTAAGACTTGATGTTGTATTTGTTGCTTCGAGGAACCGAACCATAATGTGGTGACAACATGTGACGCGGGAGCAAGCTGACTAGCTGACACAACAAAAATGATTCAGTTTGGAATTACGGGATTATGGCGAACAAAGTAAAGACGGACAGGGAGATAAACCATACCAAGATGTTAAGATCTCAAATGTCATGGTTCGAAAGGCATGAGTGATTAATGTATATACGATAACAAGAATCTTGGTCATTTGTTTTCTCTTAGTTGATATCAATGTATATCTTTCTTTCTACTTATCCAATTGTCAAATATTTTAAGTAGTCAGCAGATTCATTTTTATGGTTTCTCTTTTTAGGTAGTTGCCAAGCTATCAAATGTACGTCCAAAGGATATGGAGGCTCCAGCTGATGGAGAGCTTATGCAAGTTGTTTCTGTGTAAACAAATTCTGTAGAACGTTTTCTATATCCAACCCGCGGCGGAGCGCGGGCATCAATCCTAGTTACTTTTTATACCTCAAATCTTTTTTCAAAAGCTTTACGCATTTCATGGTTATACATTGATTGCATTAAAATACTTTTAGTTCCCGTTTGGTTCTTTGTAATTGAATGTAATTGGATGTAATTGTAATTCAATTACATTATATAACATGTTTGGTTCACAAAATGAAATGAATGTAATTCATTTTACACTACATGTGGTGTTTGGTACGCTACGTAATTGTAATTGTGACATTACAATTACATCAAAAGGTGTAATTCAGATTACATAGGAAGTTAGATGAAATGTTTTGAATTACGTAGTAATTCGTAACTTTATACTTTAAAGTTTAAACCACTATTATTATTATTATTTTTTTTTTAATTTTTTTTTAATTTTAAATTTAAAATAAATTAATTTTAATTTTTTTAATTATTATTATTATTAATTATTAATAATTAGCTTTATTATTATTATTATTATTATATTAAAATAATATAATAAAAATAAATTTTATTTTTATTATTATATAATAAAAAATTAAAAAATTAATAATAATTGTTTTATTATTATTATTAATTGGTATTATTTATTACTATTTTTATATTATTATTTATAAATTTATTAATATTTTTTATATATATTTAAAAAAAAATTAAATTTAGTTTATATAATATTTATTTTATTTTTTATTTATTTAATTTATTTTTTATTGTTTATTGTTTTCTATAATTTTATAATTTTATAATTTAATTATTTATTATTTTTTATATTTTTATTTTTAAGTATTGTTGTTATTATTTATTTTAATATTTATTATTAATAATATTTCTTATTATTATACTTTTGAAATATTAAAATAATATAAATTATCATTATTTTATTTTAATAATAATAATAATAACTTTTATTAAAATAATAAGTTTTATAAAAATAATAATTTTTATTAAAATAATAATTTTTACTAAAACAATAACTTTTATTAAAATAATATTTTTTATTAAAATAATAATTTTTATTAAAATAATAAATTTTATTAAAACAATAATTTTTATTAAAATAATAATTTTTAGTAAAATAATAAATTTTATTAAAATAATAATTTCATTTATTTTAAATTATTTATATTTTTATTATTTTGTTTTTATTATTTTATTTTATTTTAACTATTATCTTTTATTAATTTTTAAAATTTTATAAAAAAATTTGGATTATATTACGTTGAGACTCAACCAAACATACCTCAGATTTTGATCCATTACAATTACACAAATTACAATTCCAACACATTTCTATTCTTTCAATTACAATTACATCAAATTACAATTCTTTCCAAAGATTATAATTCCCTTAAAAAAACATTCTGCGAACCAAACGGGCCTTAGAAACAATAAGCAACAAGCATTAAATACTTTATATAAAAAGTTTGTTTGAAAATAACTGAACAATCATTTAAATGAGAAAAGTTATTTTACATTAGTCATAACAATTCTAGTTCATCTCTCGATCCAAATAGAATGTTATGACTCCAGTAGATCTCCCTATCTCTGTCGTTCACGTCATCATCACCATAGTTCTTTCTGATCAGGTATGATGTCACTATCGATTTTCACTACTCTCTCTTTTCCCTTCTACATTACCACCAGCCGTCATCTCCTACACCACCGACCACCTATGCAGATCCATCACGAAACCAGAACCACCACAATCACCTATCAACGCCGCCGTAGCAAACCCCTAAATGTAAGTGATCTTACTTTTACAATTATGTTTATATATGTGATCCTCTTTTGCTATGGAGATTATATGTTAGCTTTTGATCGAATTATTGTGACAATAGGATTGTTGAATTAGATGTGTATATGTAACTTTCTTATAAGAGAGTATATATGTTACTGGAAGATGAGTACCATTGTTAGAACTAGATGGGTAATATGTCTTCATTTACTGAGAATTATGATACACAAGCTTATTTAATGTAGTTGAAATTTCTGAGCTAAGTGTTTAAATGATAGTATAAAGCTTAACTGATGATGAAATGTTGCAGGTTATCTAATTGATGATGTTGTTGTGATTATTGAGCAATTTTAGTTAAAGTATTTTGAAAGCTTGAAAACTGTGGCTAAATGTGCTAATAGAGTGATGTGAATTTGTGATAAATGACTAACACTTGTGTTTGTGAATTGAATGCTCAATTAAGTTTTTAAGAAAGCTTTAACTTTAACTAAATGAGAAAATCTAAATCAAGATATGCTCACGGCCTGTTTGTTTTAATTGAAAATGTAGTATATTAGTAAATAGTGTCATACATGATAGGATTCCATTTTTCTTTGACAGTAGTAAGTCGTAAGATTGCTCAGATTTATGGTTTTCTTCTTTGATGTACTTAGGAGGTTTAGTTATCGAGATAAAAACTTAACTTTTATGATACAGTGTTGATACAGCATAAGAAACTGCCGATAAAATGTTCCAATGGAATATAGTACAGTAATATTGGTAGGGTTCTAACACTTCCAGAGTTCTAGCATTGTGAGTTTGTTATGTATTGTAGCTCTGTTTGTGCGAGATTTAGAGTGAGTAAGCACATTCCCTGTTTTCAATACCTAGCTGTATTAAACTATAGAAAGGACCACCTAAATCTAAACTGTGAATCACTATCCTTTAATTAAATACAATTAAAATTATAATAATGATATTAAAGCAATTCTCTTTTACGATGTATTCTATTTGAGTTAAAATAACGTATTATTTACTTGTAAGGATCAAGACGAACGGCTTTTGAGTTGGTACATGACAAAACACTCTTATAATAGATTTAACCACCTTAATTAAATATGTATCCAAATACCACAAAATCGAGAAACAAAAGGTATGCACCCCTGATATGTGTCTGATGCTTCACGTGGTATGCTCTTTTCACTAGTCGCTCATTCCGTTAGTCGCTCTATGTTTGACCCCTCAATCCATAAATGCACTAACTTACACTTAAACTGCTTTGCTGTAAATCTCCATTAGGAATGAGCGCGGTACCATTTTGTACCGTACCGGCACCGTTTTTGGTGTATAATATTTCATTTTTTAGTTCGTTTTTCTCGACTCAATCCGAATTGATATAACGTTTTCAAGTAAGGCTTAATTGTTTTTGGTGGTAAAAATTGAATGGTATTTATGACTAATTGGCACAAAGCATGTAAAAAGGTAAAAATACTCTATATTACCTACGTATATGTACTATTCTATAAAACATATTGCAACTACCACAATTGAATGCACAAAAATATACAAAAGTAAAATACAAGTTATACTACAAATGAAAATACAAAATAAAAAAATTTAAAACTAAAAGATTAAAATAACAAACTAATCATTTTTACAACTACACATTTTTACAAAAATCTAACAAAGTTTAAATTCTATTCATTAGCAATCTAACCAAAATCAAAAGTACAAATTTTACTTTACACTAATAAACGGCCCAAATAAAGTTTCCAAAAAACAAACGATTTTGATGAAAGAAATTCTAAAATGAGCTAGCACAATAAGGTTGAACGAAATCATTAACTAAAACAGCCAAGTGTAAATGACAAAGATTAAAAGGAAAACATATGAGAAGTTAAACAACTTGTAGCACTTAGTCCATTGGTTATAGCTTTGTGTAGTAAACAGAAGGTCGTGTGTTCAATTCCTTACTATTGCCCTTTTTTACTATTTATTCTTTAAATCTACAAAAGCTTATACACAGTTTACTCTAACTTTACTCCTATATTTAACATCTTATGGTAAACAATTATGACTACCAAATTAAAACGATTCAAGTCTAACCTTTCGTGAATCAAAACCTATTGATATTTACTTCTTAGACTAAGTGTATAATTTTTTATATGCAGATTTGACTACTGATTTATACTTTGGTAATCTAAAGTCCACTACTTGTTATACAGCTATAGCGAATGACTAGATCAACAGATACTCACCTAAAGTCTAAGATCATAGCTAATCCAAAAAGACTTGTATCAGCTATATATGTCCAACTAACAAAGGAAATCTGGCTGCCAAACACAATCTTGCACTATTCAGGACTAAACCGATCAGTTACAACTAGACTATAATCTGATCCTATCAACAGTTGATTCATAACACGCAAACTTCAACATTTAAGGAGACAAATCCAAACACTAATGAGTCAACCAATGCAGAACAAACTAATAAGTAGCAAAATTTACACTACTCAATATACTACAACAGTTCTAAAAAAATGCAGAAAATAAAGCAAAACTAAGCCGTTGTATCCGACGCCTCCGTTGTGGGCGAAGCGGAGCGCTGAGCTCGCTTAAAACCAACCACACCTTCACTTCGAACCTACTGCTATCTTACTCCTTGCTGAATGTAATCCTGCAAAACTGAGTATCCAAACAAAGAAAACTCGAAATCGACAAATCCAGTTACACTGTCTGAATCTTACTTCTAAATCAAACACATCTACTGAATATTATAATTGCTGATTTTGAAGATCAGCTTAGACTAAAAACATTAATGGAAAAGAAATCTTGTTTCAACTGCTCAACTGAAAAGCTTATCATAAGCTCTTATAAACAAAAACTGAAGCTAAAACCTGAAATCAACCTATTCGAAAGCACTTGTTCCTACAATCTTCTGAAATGAAGTCTAAAAGCTACTAGTTAATTGCACAAGCTGCAAAATCAGATCGATTAAAGAAACTAAACTCAATCATAAGCTCGAATTATCAAAGTAACAATGAAGAAGAGAAAAGAAGAATGTAAAGGTTGAAAACTTCATTAATGGAAGTAAGAAAAATCCTGTTACAACTGCCTAATCTGAAATGTAACTGATTAACAGCTTCTAAAAGTAACACTAATAAAAAAGAACAGAAGTTGAGAGAAGAGATATAGAAAAGTGAAAGCTTATTATTTTCATTAATGGTGGAAAATCAATATTCAGTTACAAGAGATTAACTAATTAACAGATTCTAACAAACTTTTACCTGACTGATTAACTAACTATCTAACCTAACTACTAGGTGTAAATCTACTCCTAAGCTAACCGTCTGAAATGAAGGTCTTCATCTTCTATTTATAGGCGTCGAGAGAGGAGGTGGTGACGTGTCTTGTCCAATCCAGTTGTGCCACGTGTTTAATACGAGGATATTGACCTTCTTCATTCTTCATCATTTTGGGCGTTTCTTCTCCTTTGAGTGTTGATCTAATTGATGAGTACCTCCTTGAAGAGGACGAAGAGATGAGCACTTTTGTAGTTTAAGTCTTTGGCTGATTCTACTTGGATTATTCTCGATTTGATCTTGCAGGTTATGGAGGTGGAATGGAGAAAAGCAACGTCGGTTTCTTTCTCTCTCTTCTTTGGAGATGAAGACGTGAATGTGTATTTGTGTTTGACCGAGACTTGGTCAAATGACCAAGTTAATAATAATAACTTCTCCATCAATTTCTCTTTGGTCCCTCATCTTTCATTTCTTTTCAAATGGTTTAAAAACCTTTTAAGTAATATCTCTTAACATCCTTAGTCTTTGTGAAAAGTTACAAGTTCAGCCCTTGATCTTTGAAAGCTTGGCAAATAAAGTCCTTGAAAGCTCTTTCGTCCTTTTCTTTGTCTTTTATCATAAAAATCCTTTGAAAACGTTTCTTCGCTCCAAAATGTATCTTTTTACCTGAAAACATATGAAACACAAATACACGCGTAATTCTGATATTTTAAAGTTAAATAAGATGTATTTGACTGTGTTATGAGTGGTATTTGGATCATTATTGATGAGTGTTTTCACACTTATCAACTCCCCTCCACTTGACCATTGCCATGACCTCATGCAATGCAGCATTTCAAAGCTCTAAAGTGCACTTTTCTCATAATTAACCAACCTTGGCCATTTTGTGATTTAATAAACTATACTATGCTATATGATGAATGGTTTTGAATATTTACAATGCAATGCAAGGAAAAACAATCTTATTTATATATCTTTGGTTTTTCTTGAAATAGTTTTGATGGAAATAACTCATTAAGAAATCAATGACTTGAATTAGGGCTTTGGTACCATGGACATTTATCACCCTCAAGTTTCACTTTCTCCATACCAAGCTTAAAAATGGGATCATTGCATTCACAAGTAAAAAGTGCATCAACTTATTCATGACAATTAAATGTGGAACCGGTTATTATTTAAGCAAATTGCTTTTGGGCAAATTTGTCATTATTTGAAGCGTGAAATATAAGAAATGTAAAATCCAAAAATAAGGAAGCACGGTTTTAATCCTAAGTAATCCTCTCATCCATTACTTGAAAAACCGCTCACAATTAATATAAGTCTGTTTCAAGAGTAATAAGTCATTCGCCTTATGTGTAAAATCATCATGTCATGCATTAATAAGTAGCTACACACTCGCTAAGGAAAGAAAAATAAAACTCACGCAATAATTTACATCCTCCGCCTTTTTGAGACTTTGGATCTTCAATCCCGCAACTCGTCAAGGTAATATTGGATTGGAGCAATCTATTGAATCCCCGCAACCCGTCAAGGTAATATTGGAACTCAATAGTCACTATAATTAACACCACACTGCCCCTCTTGGGAGTCTTGTATATATATTTTTTCTTTTTCTTTTCTTTTTTCTTTTTTCTAGCCACTCATTTTTTTGTAAGCCACTCTTATTTTTCTTTATTCCTCACAAAGAAATTTGAAAAGAAGAAAAGGAAAAACACCCGCTAAATATTAAGCATGACATAAGTCTAGTATACATAAAACGTTCTAACTTAGAATCTTAAGACGTACTTATATCAACCATGAATGATTAGTCATAAATGCATAAGAGACTACAAACCAATTAAAACCGTTCTTGATTATTTATTAACATATATACATGCGAAGAAAATAGAGGTAAAGAAGAGAAGGGTTTAGCCACAAGTAATTATCATGAAGTTTATCTAGCCCTTTTATACTTGCTTCAACTCTATCATTTCCCATTCTCCACAAATTTAAAATCTCAAATAATGAGATTGGTGAATGCTTAGCCTAATAGACCAATGAAGGACTACATGGTTAAGGATACTAGCTAGAGAATGCTTTGATAAGCAAACTCGGGTTGAGTCAAAATATCCATGGCGGTCCTAATATGTCAAAGAAGTCTAAACTTGTTAAACCATGTTATTATTATATATTTTTTTCTTTTTATATATTTTTGATGAAAAACAAAAGAAGAAATATATACAATGCAAATGAAAAATAATTGATGCAAAAATTATGAATGCATATTTTTGGTGGCCAAAGTAGATAAAAAATTTGAAAAATGTTTGAAAAAATAATTTCCAAGTTATCATGAAGTTAAGGCAATGGTTTAGGTAAGGTCACTTCGATAGAAGTCTCCCCTACACTTAAGATAAATATTGTCCTCAATGTTTAAGAGCATGGAAGTATAAAACTTCCCCTACACTTATGACATTGATAACTTTGTTTAACTCAAGTTAAGGAAGAAACAACTAAAGGGTATTCATTTTAAGCACAAGTGTTGAATATCACAATAGCAAAAACTAATCGAAGTGAACCAGATACACGGGCCTCCTCCATAAGCTCCAAGCATGAAATGTGAGAGAGAAACCCTTGAAACAAACACCAAAAAACGAAGAAAGGCCACCCCTCCACTTCAACTCTACTATAACATCCTTTTAATTAAACCTAACCTATTGAAAATCTACTCTACATTTTCTAACCTAGTTATTCAATGCTTGAGTTTTTTTAACCCTAAGTCGCTAGCTCGACTCGGCCCCGAATTAGGTTGTCCTTGGGGAAACCATCATGGAGAATAAAGGATATCCACTTTGAAGCACATCTCACATGATACACTCAAACTTAGCACGTTGCCATTTACTATAAGATTTACAATATCCGCCTAGATAAATGGAACGGTCCAACGTGTCTCAAGTTTGTCCAACATACGAAAGCTCTCATATATGAAGCACACCAGGATCAAATACATAGTTTCCATCTCTACACTCGAACAACTCCAAAGTAGGAAGCATCAACAAAGTAAGATCATACGAGAAGTCCATATCAATCGAAATCACACTCTTAAGTGGAGTAGATGAAAACCAATTTTTCCCAAACATACGGATCCCAGGATCAAAAACCTTTCCCTTCATGGGAAAATAAGAAGATGAGCTCATATCAACCATATAAGATTCCCCCTTAGTGATCAAAGCATCATGAGACAACGAAGGTGTAGGTATCAAAACATTCATAACTATTATGTCCATATTAGGCTCGTCATCATCATCAAAAGGTGGGTAATCTTCCATAGAAGGCATAGCGAAAGGAGGATCAAAATTAATAGTGTCTTGTGGAGGAGGTGTAGGCTCTATGTTCCCAAAAAGCAATGTAGTAATAAGACGAACCTCCTCTTCCAAATTAGAAACACTATCGTTGACCTCTATATCAAAATGTGCAAGAGTATCCTCTATGGTGGTATCAATCTCCATAAAAAAGTCCATATCAAAGGTTTTGGGTTCTAAAGGTGCCTTAGATGAAAAAGTATCAATCTCTAAGAGGAAAGGATCTTCATCAATAACCAACTTCAAGGGTGGGAGGGTGGGAAAATAAGGCTCAAAAGGAGGTGTATTAATGAGAGAATCACTCAAAGGGATGATATGATCAATAGGTGTATCCTCAAAAACCAGTGAAGGATGATCAATCAAGGGTTCTTCTTCTATAGACTCATTATTAGGTTCTTCACACTCCTCAAAAAGTGGGTTATCAAAACATGTCTCAAAAAGAGGATTTGAATGTATCACAGAATCACTTAGAGGAATAGGTGAAGGAGTCATAGAAGAAATGGAGTCATCATCATCAGAAGTAAAAGACTCATCACTATCATAAGGATCATCAAAGGTTTCATCACAAGAATCATAAGGTGGTAGAGGAGAAGGATCCACTTTTCCTATAGGAGCAAACTCTTCATCCAAATTAGGAATGTTATCTTGACAAGAAAAATCATTGGATGATATAGCATAAGACGCGTCACTAGAATCACAATCATCATCCTCCATTTGTGTCAAGTCTTTCACAAACTCTTCCTCAATCTCATTATCCCTTTCTTTGAACAATTCATCAAGATCAAAGTCACCAAAATCACTAGTAGTAGCATGATGGTCAACATGTGATGAAATCTCAATGTGATCATGAGGAGAAGAGGTATCAATACAAGGCTCGTCACATAGTTCATTGAAAATACCCTCAAGCTCTCTTTGGATTGGGATAAGGTTCTCAACACTAGAAGAGGTTAATTCATCCGAATTGGTGTTTGTATTAGTGCTAAGAGGCTCGTCCCCCATGGTTAAAGAGTCGGTGGGTCCCATGTGAGGTAAAGGTGATGAAGGTGTGTATGGCTCATGTATAGTCGGTGGAGAGATGGAAGGGTCTATAATAGGAACATCACTAAGTGTATCATCCTCAACATCTATTCTCAAAGAAGGCTCATCATCAGGTAAAGCATCGTCAGGTCTCATGAGTTGCAAGACGTATGTGCTCAAGCCTAAGATGTTCGGATCAGTTGCCTCTTTCATTGTCTCAAGTGCTTGCATTACAAATTTAAAAGCGTCTTTACTCAAGAAATGAAAAATGCCTTGATTGTGAAAGGTTGTTTGATTATGACTTTGAAAATTCTCTTCATTTTGAAAATCGTCTTGATTTAAAAATTCTTGATTTTGAAAATCCTCATTAAACCCTTGATCATAATCGCTCGCTTATAGATGACAATTATTTGCACCATGCGGTCCTCCACAAGTCGCACAAGGCCCATACACAGCTCGATAATGCTCGTCTTGTAATATCTCCAAAATAGGACGATTATCCATGTGTGGAAAAATGTTCGAATGTATATACAAGTGAAATGACGTCTAAAAGCTTCCTCGGGGAAGGAAGTAATACACAAAAGGTGGTATGTTTACACGTGTGCGAGTACACGTGTAAGTAAACATGAGGAATGAGGGAGTAGCCCTCGGTCGACTTTTGAAGGAGAAGAGATTATCTCCCTCGAGGTTCGATATGAAATATCCACAAGAAAGTATAATATATAATTACTACTAGAGTGCAAGACCCCCAATCAAGCCTTCCTTCTTAGAATACGCACTAGTGAACGGGGGGTTAGGTGGCGCAAAGCACTTAAGTACCTATTGACCCTTAGATGGCATTTTATAGCACATCGCCTTTCTATTCACTTTGTAGTTTGTATTCTTCGAATTATTGCCAATTGGAAGTATTTATCTATTCTTGCTTAATTGAATTTGATCGATACACGTGTCAAGGACCGGAACGCCCCCTAACACGGTGTATTGCCTCGGCAATACTTATGGAAGATATGTGTATTGGTTGTTCTTATACATATACGTATTTACATATAATAATATAAAGAAAATATTTTTATATTTATTTTATTTTTTTAAGAAAAATACTATATATACGTAAAAACGATGAAAACCGATATAATATATATTTTTGGGTGTAATCTTTTAGGAAAAAGATTACTTTTTGGATTTTTTATTTTTTTGGTTCAATTCTTTTGGAAAAGAATTGATTTTTTTGATTTTTTATTTTTTTGTATTTTTATCTTTTTGATTTTTTTATCTTTTTGATTTATAATACGTAAAAATAACGTTCACAAAGTGAACGGATCCCAAAATCCAATCGTCTCACTCGAAACCGTTAATCTTCACGAAAAGAACCAGCAGCGGCGCCATTTAATATTTCATTTTTTAGTTCGTTTTTCTCGACTCAATCCGAATTGATATAACGTTTTCAAGTAAGGCTTAATTGTTTTTGGTGGTAAAAATTGAATGGTATTTATGACTAATTGGCACAAAGCATGTAAAAAGGTAAAAATACTCTATATTACCTACGTATATGTACTATTCTACAAAACATATTGCAACTACCACAATTGAATGCACAAAAATATACAAAAGTAAAATACAAGTTATACTACAAATGAAAATACAAAATACAAAATTTAAAACTAAAAGATTAAAATAACAAACTAATCATTTTTACAACTACACATTTTTACAAAAATCTAACAAAGTTTAAATTCTATTCATTAGCAATCTAACCAAAATCAAAAGTACAAATTTTACTTTACACTAATAAACGGCCCAAATAAAGTTTCCAAAAAACAAACGATTTTGATGAAAGAAATTCTAAAATGAGCTAGCACAATAAGGTTGAACGAAATCATTAACTAAAACAGCCAATTGTAAATGACAAAGATTAAAAGGAAAACATATGAAAAGTTAAAAAACTTGTAGCACTTAGTCCATTGGTTATAGCTTTGTGTAGTAAACAGAAGGTCGTGTGTTCAATTCCTTACTATTGCCCTTTTTTACTATTTATTCTTTAAATCTACAAAAGCTTATACACAGTTTACTCTAACTTTACTCCTATATCTAACATCTTATGGTAAACAATTATGACTACCAAATTAAAACGATTCAAGTCTAACCTTTCGTGAATCAAAATCCTATACTACCAACTGTTACAGCAACCTATTGATATTTACATCTTAGACTAAGTGTATAATTTTTTATATGCAGATTTGACTACTGATTTATACTTTGGTAATATAAAGTCCACTACTTGTTATACAACTATAGCGAATGACTAGATCAACAGATACTCACCTAAAGTCTAAGATCATAGCTAATCCAAACTGACTTGTATCAGCTATATATTTCCAACTAACAAAGCAAATCTGGCTGCCAAAAACAATCTTGCACTATTAAGGACTAAACCGATCAGTTACAACTAGACTATAATCTGATCCTATCAACAGTTGATTCATAACACACAAACTTCAACATTTAAGGAGACAAATCCAAACACTACCAAACAAATGAGTCATCCAATGCAAAACAAACTAATAAGTAGCAAAATTTACACTACTCAATATACTACAACAGTTCTAAAAAAATGCAGAAAATAAAGCAAAACTAAACCGTTGTATCTGACGCCTCCGTTGTGGGCGAAACGGAGCGCTGAGGTCGCTTAAAACCAACCACACCTTCACTTCGAACCTACTGCTATCTTACTCCTTGCTGAATGTAATCCTGCAAAACTGAGTATCCAAACAAAGAAAACTCGAAATCGACAAATCCAGTTACACTGTCTGAATCTTACTTCTAAATCAAACACATCTACTGAATATTATAATTGCTGATTTTGAAGATCAGCTTAGACTAAAAACATTAATGGAAAAGAAATCTTGTTTCAACTGCTCAACTGAAAAGCTTATCATAAGCTCTTATAAACAAAAACTAAAGCTAAAACCTGAAATCAACCTATTCGAAAGCACTAGTTCCTACAATCTTCTGAAATGAAGTCTAAAAGCTACTAGTTAATTACACAAGCTACAAAATCAGATCGATTAAAGAAACTAAACTCAATCATAAGCTCGGATTATCAAAGTAACAATGAAGAAGAGAAAAGAAGAATGTAAAGGTTGAAAACTTCATTAATGGAAGTAAGAAAAATCCTGTTACAACTGCCTAATCTGAAATGTAACTGATTAACAGCTTCTAAAAGTAACACTAATAAAAAAGAACAGAAGTTGAGAGAAGAGATATATAAAAGTGAAAGCTTATTATTTTCATTAATGGTGGAAAATCAATATTCAGTTACAAGAGATTAACTAATTAACAGATTCTAACAAACTTTTACCTGAGTGATTAACTAACTATCTAACCTAACTACTAGGTGTAAATCTACTCCTAAGCTAACCGTCTGAAATGAAGGTCTTCATCTTCTATTTATAGGCATCAAGAGAGGAGGTGGTAACGTGTCTTGTCCAATCCAGTTGTGCCACGTGTTTAATACGAGGATATTGACCTTCTTCATTCTTCATCATTTTGGGCGTTTCTTCTCCTTTGAGTGTTGATCTAATTGATGAGTACCTCCTTGAAGAGGACGAAGAGATGAGCACTTTTGTAGTTTAAGTCTCTGGCTGATTCTACTTGGATTATTCTCGATTTGATCTTGCAGGTTATGGAGGTGGAATGGAGAAAAGCAACGTCGGTTTCTTTCTCTCTCTTCTTTGGAGATGAAGACGTGAATGTGTATTTGTGTTTGACCGAGTTGGTCAAATGACCAAGTTAATAATAATAACTTCTCCATCAATTTCTCTTTGGTCCCTCATCTTTCATTTCTTTTCAAATGGTTTAAAAACCTTTTAAGTAATATCTCTTAACATCCTTAGTCTTTGTGAAAAGTTACAAGTTCAGCCCTTGATCTTTGAAAGCTTGGCAAATAAAGTCCTTGAAAGCTCTTTCGTCCTTTTCTTCGTCTTTTATCATAAAAATCCTTTGAAAACGTGTCTTCGCTCCAAAATGTATCTTTTTACCTGAAAACACATGAAACACAAATACACGCGTAATTCTGATATTTTAAAGTTAAATAAGATGTATTTGACTGTGTTTTGAGTGGTATTTGGATCATTATTGATGAGTGTTTTCACACTTATCAGTTTACCATATTTTATCCCAACTTATATTCAACGTCCCGTTCCGGGAGCCGTACCTTATACCAGTACCGGTATCGGTTCCGGTAAAACGGACTAAAACGGGTAGAGCACCGCATAAGTTTTAAAGTGATATAATTTTTCCAAAGTGATTGATTAGTTTATTAGTTTGATTTAGAAATGTTATTTTGCCTTGATTCTCTTAATATACAAACATTGGTATTTGAAGGTTCTTGTGTGTATTTGCCATTTGTTACTTCAGATAGTAGTTTTGTATGCAATTTGTGATATTGCCATATTGTACTTAAGATATTCTTATGTAATTTTGGCATGTTTTTTGTATTGCAAGGAAATTTAGATCATAATTGTTTCTTATCAACAAAAAGTTAAGTGAAATTTAGATCACGTAAGTATACACCATTCAATGAGAGTTGGAGAAAAAGCTGTGTTTCAAAATTGAAAACCATTAGTACTGGAGCACTTCACTAATTGGAAACCATTTGTGGCTTTTACTTTTACCCATTTTTATAAAAGAAAGACAACTCATCATTAGATTAAATATATTAGCCTTCAAAATAAAACATAAAGGTTTGTCTGGCAAATAACAACCCCACATCAGAGGTTCTATAACAGCAAGAACAAAGAAATATAGTTTGAACTATGGAGGTTCTGTGATAGCAAGAACAAAAAGTGCAGTTTGACCCATGGATGTTATGTAACAGCTAGAACAATAAAATGAAGTTTGACCCATGGAGGTTCTATGACAGGAAGAACAAAAAAATGCAGTTTGACCCATGGAGGTTCTGTGACAGCAAGATAAAAAAAATGCAGATTGCTCCTTTAACTCAATCGCACAGTTTGCTTCCTCTGTGACCATTTAACTCAGTTTGCTTCTTCTTCACTTAATCTCCCATTTTGCTTGATAATTCCTTCTTCACTATGGAGATTCTCCATAGTGTAGAGCTTTCATAAAAGTTAGTTATTTGGCTGAGCTTTTGCACAAGTTCACATGTAACTTTAACGTATGCAAGAGTAAGTTCATCTATGTCTGAGTGCTTGCTTCTGCTTTCTGTGCATCTATGACCTTAAAATAATAAAGAAGAACATGTATCCACCCCTTTCATGTTCATGAAATTTTGTTTTACCATCTAGTTTTTATTCCCTGTAAACGAAGGATGTGTTTTGTTAAATATTAATGTAAAACCCGCATGCTTTTACCATGAATAGTACCCTTAAGATCGTATGTACATGATTAGAACTTTCCTTTTATAGTACGTTTACGTTTCACGTATAAGAATTACAAGTATTACACGTACGTGTTATAACACGATAAGTATTTATTACGTATGAACACACGATAATTATTCCATATAATCACGAACCTGCGAACATGAAATCATGAACGTAAAGTAATCAAGAGCTAATATTACGTATGTATATATATTTATTACGAACACGAATAAATATATTAAGTCACGATCGATAACTAATTTAAACACGTAATTTACGAACACGAGAACACACGAGAACACACTAATAATTTTAGACACGAGAAAAGTACGGGTTACCCCAAGTGGGGCCCCCTACCCACGGCATACACAAGAAACATGGGCTTGGCCCATGTAAATTTTACTAAACAAGAATTAAGGGGTAAAACATGTTCAGTTATCACAAAAATTAGAAAAGGAAGAAAACCCTAGTTTTCTTTTCTTATGATCCTTTGGCCGCCGGGTTTGATCACCAAAAAGGGGTGTTCGGGTTGATTTTGATCTTGGAAATTTTACAAGGATCGTTGTGTGTTCGTCCTCATTTGTTTCACGTAATCGGTATAACCTTTTAACTTTTTTTTTATGTTTTGATTTAATTAATCACATAAAATCATGATATTTTTAATTAACTAATTAAAAACAAGTATTTTAAACATGTTAATAATCATGGGTTAAATCAAATCAAGGGTTTAGGGGTGTTTTGTTGTGGCTGACGCTTAACCGAGCCCCCAGGGGGTCTCGGCTTGGCTTATTTCACACCACCGAGACCATATGGTCTCGGTATGGTGGTGGTGGTCCCACGGCAGCAACAAAAGCAAGGGGAAACCCGACTTGGGTCGGGCTATGGTGATGGTTATGGGTCCGGTTCATGGGTTTTTAATCACGAGTCCGGTTCATGAATCATTTTTTTCAAGGTTTATGATTTTTACAAGTTATGTTATTTTTTAGACTTAAATTAAATTAATTAAAAACATGAACATGATTAATTTAATTTACATGGCTTAGGTTATTAATTTAATTATTAATTCATGAATTTTAACCTAAGTATTTTATCTTTAATTAGACTATATAATTAATTAATTATTAAAACCATGACTTATAATGAATTAATTAACATGACTTAGGTTATATTATTAATAGATAATAATACATGTTTTAACCTAAGTATTTTACCTTATTTAATTAAAATCATGTTATATTTAATTAAATACTTTAACCTATAATTTATTTAATTTACATGTAATAATTAATAAACTATACTATATAATCACATGACTTAGAATAATAATCAGAAAACACTTAAGCTTATATAATCAGCTTAATTATCCAGCTTATATCTATTTATGGAAACTTTCTATTTTTAGAAAATTATTTATTTAAGGTAGCAAATCTATTTATGGAAACTTTCTATTTTTAGAAACTTATCTATTTTAAGCAGTAATTCTATTTTTGGAAGCTTTCTATTTTTGGAAAATTTCTATTTTTGGAAAATTTCTATTTTTGGAAACTTTCTATTTTGGAAAATTTCTATTTTCGGAAATTTTCTATTTTTGGAAACTTTCTATTTTTGGTAACTTTCTATTTTTGGAAACTTTCTATTTTAGGAAAACATGCTACTTTTAGAAAGTTACTTATTATTACACAACAAGTATAATAATACATGAAATACAAGTAATACTTAATCAGAATAGACAGAATATATGATAAACACAGTATAAAGCTTAAATCAGTAAAACATGACGTGAACATATAAAACAAGCTAAGACATGATATAAAACCAGTTACGTATTCAGTAATCAGATACTTATACACGTATGTATTTATGTAGCATTAGTGTTACTGAAGTAGGACTCTCTTCCGTTCGTCTTCTTCGTTCATTGGACATAAGGTACGGATTATCCGTCCTTTCAGTATGGACATTCTTTCCTTATTAGGATTCCCCGTATGCAGCCAACTGTTTTCCCTAGTATATGTTTTATATGTTTTTGATTGCTTATGTTTAATTAGAATACCTAAAGCCATATACATGCATGACCAGTTTCACCTAGTTATGGAGGTACCATAACCATAACACTAGAGGCACTGGTGTTATGACTTCCCCACGGCGGAGTGATTGCTCGTAGCGTCCCTTTCAGCTTTTGGATATTTATTATATTATCAGGTGGGGCGTGTGGGTGCATCCTAGTTACATGTTTTCAGCAGATTAATCAGTGTTAATGTGGTGTGTGCCTTGCATCCTTCACAAGGAGCTGATTCCTCCTACCCAAAACCAGTATATTAAATTAGAGGCAACCCCTCTAATTTGCATGACGAGGTCACCCCTCCAAGTATTCATGCACGCTGATTTTCAAGACCTATATTGGCTAATGGTAAAATATGTTAAACAGTTTTCACAAGATAAACATAAGGCTTTTCAAACTATAAAACCAGTTTTACTAAGATATAACCGGGTTATCCAGGACTTAGTTTCTTCCGATGTTTCATGCTTTTATGCTTATATTATTCATGCTTTACTAGTATATCCGTGCACTGAGCGTTATGCTCAGCCGTTTTCCTTTCATGTTCCCAAAACGGCAGGTACCCAGGACTCGAGCATTTGGAGGACGTGCATAGGATGGAAGTTGCCATAGACTTCTTCCTTTGCCTTCATATACCTATGCTTGTTTAGTCATTTCTTATTTCCTTTACTTTATTATGTTTTGGGCTTATGTTTGGGAACCGATGTTTGATTCCGGTTTTCCCTATGGTCATGTATGTTTTACTACATATTACCTTGCATGCTTTGATGACACGCCATAATTACGCGTAACGGTCCACTTATCAAGGTGGGGTGTTACAATTATGGTATCAGAGACAGGTTTCGACCTGTAGGCTCTAAAACTTGACCTGTGACTAGTGGGTAGTCACTAGGAGCTTCCTAAGCCAACGCTTGTTATTCCACGAATTGATGTTTTCAGCACATTATTGTTTTAACCATGATGTTTTCAGCACCTTGAGGTTTTAACCTTGATGTTTTTCATCGATTTTGTTTTACTAATATGGATGGACAACCGTCATACATATTTAGTTACGTGTCATGGTTTTATGCATGACGTTCCTCGTGAACTGTGACTATGTGGACTGAACCTCAGTAGTTCATAATTAGTCACATAAAATTTTTTTCTGATAAGTTTTTACAGATGAGTTTCAGTTATTTATGTTTCATGTGTCATTGTTGCAGGGATTATGACTAAGTAATGGTCGGTACAAGACTGGACCTATTTAGTCGCATGTGCTTTTATCGAAAATTTTAACTTTGGGACCGACCCATAGGCGTCCCCTCGCCATGTCTTTTGTTTTGGGACTGACACATAGGTGTCCCCTCGCACATATAAATATTTTTATAAACCACATCATGCATTCATGCACTGTTTTTCATGCATAAAATTTTTCTCATGATTTATTGGCATAATTTTTTTTTCATGTCCCCTCATAAGTTACTATGTTTTTATGTCAAGTATGTCTTCATACTGTCATGGTTAACTCCAGTTTCATGCTGATTATGTTATACACTCCTTCATGTGAAATTGTTTCATGTTTCTTCATGATAATTCCGTCTCATGTTGATTACGTCTTACGCCTCTTTTATTATGCTTTCATGCAAGACATTGTTGGATTTCATTGAATCCTGCTTTCATGATAGTCATGGTTGGTTTTCATCGATCATGCTTTCAAGAAAATCATCGTTGATTTTTGTGTAACCATACTTTAACGTTTCTCTATACAACCAGAATGATGTCTATGTTAATATTGCTAGGCTATCATGATGATCAGCCCAGTTTGGTCTTCAAACCATGTAAAATCATTTCAAAAGATCGGCCCATATCGATCATTTCATGTGCATTCCACGTGTACTCCACGTACAGTATTCCATGTGTATTACACGTACCATAATCCATGTGTATTTCACTTACAATACTCCATGAGTATTCTCTAGTCGATTCTAAATCATCTCATGCGTATTCCAATTGTTGATGTTCTACAAATTATTGATGCCGCTCACAGCTTGGAGATGTTACTAAAGATGATGCTGCTGATGTTTGGAGACACTACGAGAGGCTGATGCTGTTCACAACCTGGAGATCGTACAAGACGAAGACAAAGGCGTTAGATCAAAGCGATCGGACGAGAAGGTACTTCACCACCAGATGATTTCCATCAATCATGGTCCCAAATTCTTAGTTACATGTCACACGTCATTCAGTTGTCGTTTCAGTCATATGAGTGGAGAACCGGTACCAGCCGGCCACTCAGCTGAATAGTTACATGAATCACAGTCATGAGAATGACCGTCATGGAACTGACAGACAAGACGATCGTAACCACTACTATGTCAGCAACTACCCCAACAATCGCAACCGAAGCTCCGGCCGCGTACGTGATCAGAAATACAAAGGATCAGTGGTCCAACCGATCCGCCAATTTTGGCATAATAACCTAATATTTGTAGCTCTATTTGTTTCACATCTCGAGACACATGTCAAGACATCAGTCAAGACACATGTCTCTCGTATACTTTCTGAAGCCACATGTCAAGACACCAGTCAGGACACATGTCATGCTTACATTTCCCAAGACACGAGTCAAGACACATGACTCACGTCCAATTATGGAATATCTCTAAGAAATTCAGGGTACCCTCCAAGGGTATATCCATTTTGTTGTGCCATGTATTAATCAGGCCATAAGAATTTCAGTACCATTACCGGCGCATCAGTGAGAACTGTCACGTTGTCGATGACACTTTCATTTCTTTCACCACATTTCATATATTCATGACCATGAAGGACGCCATTCGTATTCCCCAAGTATATGAAGGTTTTCCTTCAGCCTAATGATAAGATTCAAGCTACGAACGCATTACCTCGGACATATGCGAGTTAAATTTAATCCTAATTATGGACTACGAACAACACACCATGCTAAGATTCATGATTATGTACAGTGATGTTCAGGCTCCTGAATACATTCAGCTTGATTTTCCATCAGGAAAATCTGTACAAATTATCTATGCTTACAAGCACGTGCGTTGTTAGCTATTACTGCTAAAATATTCTAGCTGTCAGTTAAGACACGACCACTTAAGTCCTTTTTCACATAGCCAGTTGATTATTCCAAAATCTTCCCATTCATTCCAGAAGAACCTACAAGGAGAAGGACGGTACCAAGAGATTATGTGTCGACTACCGTCGATTTAAATAAATCACCATTCATAACCGTTATTCTCCTCCACGTATTGACAAGATCGGATTCATTTAGGGTGCTAAGCACTTTCTAAGATCGGATTCATGATCATGCTACCAACAGTGACGAGTGAAAAAGCAGGACATGTCCATGACTGCTATTCGTACACGACTCAGTCGTGCTAGATTCATGATTCTGTATTAGTCTCATAGGTGCTCCAACAACATTATGGACTTAATAAATTGAGTTTCCATGAACTCATAAAAAAATTCATCAGTGTTTTCATCTATGACAACCTAATTTCTCTAAAGTCTGGAGAAGAGCAGGAAGACCATATTTTCTCTATGTGCAAATCCTACGATAGGAGAAATTTCACCCTGAAATGTTTTTCAATATAATTTCTGGTTGATTACAGTGACACGCTGAATCACGTGTATTCTCACGGTTAACCTTACCATGACTCAGCTCATGCATAAAGGAGAGAACCCTACACTACGTTAGGTGTTCTAAGAAAATCCTACGCTAAGAGAAGTCTAATTTCGAGGACTTATAGTTCAGCAAATTTCTACGTATCAAGTTTCTACGAAGCAAGATATAGTTACGTTCATATCTAATTACCTGACATACCAACAGGCTAAGATAGAACACCAACTGACTGGGATGTTTATCCACCATCGAAATTGTGACCAGAAACGGGACAAGATCTCCATGGATTTTGGTTACCAGATTAACGCAAACTCAGAAGAAACAAGATGCTATCTGGGTTATTACCAACAAGTTTGATCAAGTCTGCAGAATCCTTACATTCGTACGGATTTCAGAACCAACAAATTGATCGGTCACATTCCAACCAAGGCTCATCCGATCACTTGGTAATCCGTCAGCTATCGGGTCAGACAAAGGTTCTCATTTGTGCTCCTTATTTAGGTTCACGTTCTTGTTCTAATTTCGACTTGCTTTCACGCTCACGTTCATGACACTATTCACATTCATGATCGTATCTTGGCTTATGATTTTACGTTCATCTTCGTTCTCGGAAGTTTTGCAAGAACTGGAGAGACCAGACTCAAGTTTAGTTTACCTCCTATCCACAAACAGACGTTTCACGTCACATTCCACGTTTCACCTTATAGCGTTTGGCGTTATCGCAGTTGTATTCCATGTTCACGATATGTTTCACATGACATGTTCATTCCATGTTCCTCATATCATGTTCACGATATGTTACACGTATCATGAAACACAATATGTTTGCTCATACTACACTCATCAATCTCCACGTATCACGTTCAAAATTTTTCACGTATCACGATCAAAATTTTTCACGTACTACATTTCTATATGTCTCGCGCATCGTTGCTAATTATCAGTTAAGTTAGATTGTTTTGCACCATAACATTTCAGTTACCCTGCACGTTAATTCTTTTCCCTCGATCGAATTCATGGGATCCATCTTACGTAGATGACAATGAACTTTTAGAGTTTTCAAGTGAAGGTCAGGAGGACCAAGATTTAACATTGTGTCAAGATCTTGAGAAGAAACCGTTCCAAGCGGGAGGCCACTTGGAAACAGACAAGTGCATCCGGACTTCTTATCCGTTTTCTCTTATTGATTAGATATGTCCTTTCAGTCACGTCACGTTCCATGTCCTTTCAGTCACGTCACGTTCCATGTCCTTTCAAGACATGTCACGTTCCACGTTCCCTTCTACCATGTCATCTTCATGTCCTTTTATCGTACATACCCTCTCAGTTTGATTCGGGTATGTTCCTCTTTCAGTTTACGTTATCTATAATTCGGGGATGAATTATTCTTTTTAGGGGGAAGAGTTGTAAAACCCGCATGCTTTTACCATGAATAGTACCCCTAATATCGTACGTACATGATTAGAACTTTCCTTTTATAACACGTTTACGTTTCACGTATAAGAATTACAAGTATTACGTACGTGTTATAACACGATAAGTATTTATTACGTATAAACACACGATAATTATTCCAATAATAATTATAATCACGAACATGCGAACATGAAATCATGAACGTAAAGTAATCACGAGCTAATATTACGTATGTATATATATTTATTATGAACACGAATAAATATATTAAGTCACGATCGATAACTAATTTAAACACGTAATTTACGAACACGAGAACACACTAATAATTTTAGACACGAGAAAAGTACGGGTTACCCCAAGTGGGCCCCCTACCCACGGCATACACAAGAAACATGGGCTTGGCCCATGTAAATTTTACTAAACAAGAATTAAGGGGTAAAACATGTTCATTTATCACAAAAATTAGAAAAGGAAGAAAACCCTAGTTTTCTTTTCTTGTGATCCTTTGGCCGCCGGGTTTGATCACCAAAAAGGGGTGTTCGGTTTGATTTTGATCTTGGAAATTTTACAAGAATCGTTGTGTGTTCGTCCTCATTTGTTTCACGTAATCGGTATAACCTTTTAATTTTTTTTATGTTTTGATTTAATTAATCACATAAAATCATGATATTTTTAATTAACTAATTAAAAACAAGCATTTTAAACATGTTAATAATCATGGGTTAAATCAATTCAAGGGTTTAAGGGTGTTTTGTTGTGGCCGACGCCTAACCAAGTCCCTAGGGGGTCTCGGCTTGGCTTATTTCACACCACCGAGACCATATGGTCTCGGTATGGTGGTGGTGGTCCCACGGCAAAAACAAAAGCAAGGGGAAACCCGACTTGGGTCGGGGTATGGTAATGGTTACGGGTCCGGTTCATGGGTTTTTAATCACGGGTCCGGTTCATGAATCATTTTTTTCAAGGTTTATGATTTTTACAAGTTATGTTATTTTTTAGACTTAAATTAAATTAATTAAAAACATGAACATGATTAATTTAATTTACATGGCTTAGGTTATTAGTTTAATTATTAATTCATGAATTTTAACCTAAGTATTTTATCTTTAATTAGACTATATAATTAATTAATTATTAAAACCATGACTTATAATTAATTAATTAACATGACTTAGGTTATATTATTAATAGATAATAATACATGTTTTAACCTAAGTATTTTACCTTATTTAATTAAAATCATGTTATATTTAATTAAATACTTTAACCTATAGTTTATTTTATTTACATATAATAATTAATAAACTATACTATATAATCACATGACTTAGAATAATAATCAGAAAACACTTAAGCTTATATAATCAGCTTAATTATCTAGCTTATATCTATTTATGGAAACTTTCTATTTTTAGAAACTTATTTATTTAAGGCAGCTAATCTTTTTATGGAAACTTTCTATATTTAGAAACTTATCTTTTTTAAGCAGTAATTCTACTTTTGGAAAATTTATATTTTTGGAAACTTTCTATTTTTAGGAACTTTCTATTTTTGGAAAAGTTCTATTTTTGATAACTTTCTATTTTTGGAAACTTTCTATTTTTGGTAACTTTCTATTTTTGGAAACTTTCTATTTTAGGAAACTTTCTATTTTTAGAAAGTTACTTATTATTATACAACAAGTATAATAATACATGAAGTACAAGTAATACTTAATCAGAATAGACATAATATATAATAAACACAGTATAAAGCTTAAATCAGTAAAACATGACATGAACATATAAAATAAGCTAAGACATGATATAAAACCAGTTACGTATTCAGTAATCAGATACTTATACACGTATGTATTTATGTAGCATTAGTGTTACCGAAGTAGGACTCTCTTCCGTTCGTATTCTTCGTTCACTGGACATAAGGTGCAGATTCTCCGTCCTTTCAGTATGGACATTCTTTCCTTATTAGGATTCCCCGTATGCAGCCAACTGTTTTCCCTAGTATATGTTTTATATGTTTTTGATTGCTTATGTTTAATTAGAATACCTAAAGTCATATACATGCATGACCAGTTTCACCTAGTTATGGAGGTACCATAACCATAACACTAGAGGCACTAGTGTCATGACTTTCCCACGGCAGAGTGATTGCTCGTGGCGTCCCTTTCAGCTTTTGGCCATTTATTATATTATCAGGTGGGGCGTATGGGTGCATCCTAGTTACATGTTTTCAGCAGATTACTTAGTGTGAATGTGGTGTGTGCCTTACATCCTTTACAAGGAGCTGATCCCTCCTACCCAAAACCAGTATATTAAATTAGAGGTAGCCCCTCTAATTTGCATGATGAGGTCACCCTCCAAGTATTCATGCACGTTGATTTTCATGACCTATATTGGCTAATGGTAAAATATGTTAAACAGTTTTCACAAGATAAACATAAGGCTTTTCAAACTATAAAATCAATTTTACTAAGATATAACCGGGTTATCCAGGACTTAGTTTCTTCCGCTGTTTCATGCTTTTATGCTTATATTATTCATGCTTTACTAGTATATCCGTGCACTGAGCGTTATGCTCAGCCGTTTTCCTTTCATGTTCCCAAAACGGCAGGTACCCAGGACTCGAGCATTTGGAGGACGTGCATAGGATGCAAGCTGCCATAGACTTCTTCCTTTGCCTTCATATACCTATGCTTGTTTAGTCATTTCTTATTTCCTTTACTTTATTATGTTATGGGCTTATGTTTGGGAACCGATGTTTGATTCCGGTTTTCCCTATGGTCATGTATGTTATACTACATATTACCTTGCATGCTTTGATGACACGCCATAATTACGCGTAACGGTCCACTTATCAAAGTGGGGTGTTACAATTAATTTGTTTAAATTTTTTAACAGGGAAGAGAATGAGAAACTGCAGACGAACTTACAAAGTACAAACATAGCCAGAGAGCACCCTGATAAAGGAAATTTGTGAAACCAATAGTGACGAAGACAACAAATATTAAGGTGAATTCATAGATTCTTCTGCCCGCAAAGGTTATTCTTAGTCGCAGGGATTCCGTCTCTTGGTGAGGAGCACCCGCTGGTCAGAATCCAGCAGATGGTCTTAAACAACAGATGGTCTTAAACAGTCAGAAGGCGGTGATGGAAGTGAAATCATTTGCAAAAAGAAAATTCATAGATTATTTATTTTCACACTAGATATCACTAGTGATAAACTATTTGTGATATCTTTTTTCTCGTTGTTTACACTTTTGATTATACATTCGTTAACACTAGTGATGTATTAATAAATTATTTCCTACATTTATAGTCCTTACACTTGTTAAAAAAAAATATTCTTGATTCTTACACTGAATATCATTAGGGATAAACTATTTGAGATCTTTTTTCATAGTTTTGTTTACACAGGTTGATTTTATATACTTTATCACTAGTGATAAAGTATTGAAATATTTTCTTTATTTGTTATCACTAGTAATAAAGTATTGAAAATTTTTTATATAAAAAAAGGTTTTGCTTTATCACTAATATTTTATTTTTCACACTTATGGTCAACGCACTTGTTAAGAAAAGAAAGCCATACATCGTTGATTTTGACACTCGATGTCACTACTGGTAAACTATTTTGTGATATCTTTTTCATACTTGTTCTTTTACACTTTTGATTTTACATATGTTATCATTAAGATTTAAGTTCATTTGGGTTCATTTGGATACCAAACTTTATTTTGGATACTAAGGGACTAATCTCCATCCTCTATCTCCATCTTAATCCAATGGATAAGATTAAACCAAAAACTCATTTTCCACATTTTTTTCAAACATTAATATCTGTTAAACCGTTAATCGTTATGCGAAAAAATATATACCATTACGACGACCATTTAATTATCTTTTTACAGATATGCTATATGATATACTTTCGACAAATTTTTTTTCTTCGTTATTTCACGTTTTTTCGTTGCCAAAAACTATCATATATGATACTAAATATCATATATGATACTAAATATTGTGACAATCCGTCAATTTATGGTTGATATTTTATTCTCAATATTTATTTGAAAACATTATTTTAATGTTACAATATGAACTCACTTATTTTTGGGAAGTAATTTGGATTTACGTCTTGAAGTAGCGTCGACTACGTTTAAACCAGAGGATTCTACGTTACGTGCTTACGTTTACATACACCGTCTTTGGTGACAGTCCGACATTTCAGAAAATAAATTTATTCGTGAATATTATTTTGGAGTTTTAAATTTGTGTTGGTTCATAAACTCACAAATTTACGAGAAGAAATTAGGACTTACGATTTTATTTTAACATCCTTTACGACTAAACCGGAAACCTTAGGATTACGTATTTACGTTTTTGAACTCCGTTTTTGATAAGACAATTTTTATTAGATTCGTTTTGTGTCGTTGATTCATAATTTATAAAAACGTTTTTTGTAAAACGACCCGAGGGCACGCAAATCGAGAAAACTAGAATCGAGGAGTACCCATAAATTAGTGGGATGAGACAAGATAAATCTTGCCCTAGCCCACTCATAAGGGATGGAAATATTAAGCTAACAACACTCCACCACATCAATGATGTGTCAAAAACTTCACAAGGAAGCTAAGACACTTGCCTTATAACTCCCCAAAACCATTTCATAAAACCATTTCCTCTCAAACTTTACATGCAAAAACCACTAATACTCTCCTTTCTCTCTCTCATATTTCGTCCAAAATTCATCAACAAAAACCCTCATTTAATCTATTTTAGCCTTAGAATCATGTGTTATTCATACACATGATGATGCCCTCTTGAAGCTCTATTGAATGGTGGTGATTATAACATCCAAGGAGGAGTTTCTATGGAGTCTTGGGGCTGATTTCTCAAGGAGTTTTCATGAAGAACAAGGGCTGATTTTTGGAGGAATCTACAAATATTTGGTGATCCTAGAAGTGTTGTTGATATCTCATAAGATTGGTTACCCAAAACCATGTCTTGTTCATCCAAAAACTCATCATTCATCACTTTGGTGGTATAAAGATTGTTCTCCTCATCCTCTTGTTATTTTTTTATTATGTAATCTTGTATTTATTTAACTTATGTATATGTATATGATGATGAATGATGATTAAAAATATTGTGTGGGGATTTGGTGTTGATAAACATGCTTAAAAAGATGAAAAACTATAAGAAACAAGGCTAAAATCTTGTCTAAATTATTGGCTGTATAAAACAGTACAGAAACATGTCATGAACTGATAAAATGATGAAGTAGAATTGATATACAGTAAGCTATGAGTCTTGTACACATGTGAGAGTTGGCCATGCAATGGAATCATTGTAATGAGTGAGATATGATCAAAACAAGTTTAAAGTACAAATCTGAGTTCACTGTTTTGGACGATTTTTAGAAAATAATTGGAAGATGATTCAACAGTAGCTATAGAAGAGTTAAATGGAGCAAATATCATTTAGTTTATGTGATAAAAATTTGAGCTTCTATATCCATATATAACTCTAGATATGGCAGTTTTGGTGAAGATGAAAATAAAAATCAGATTTTGGAAATTAAAGTATAATACTATTATATAAGCACTCAAAATTAAATTGTATAAAATGTAAAGTTAAAACCCACTAACTCATGAATTTTATTTATATAAATATGTACAATAATAAATAAGTGGACATTTTATAAAAATGGTAACTTGTTATGTTTTATAAGTTATAAAACTATAAACATGATTTTTACGACTTTTTCGGCTATTACCGTAAAATTAACGTTTTTGTTAAATAAAACTTAGACGGTTGGACCCGTCTAATGTAAACTTTATAAAACTTATATACTGATATATAAACATGTATAACAAGTAAAAACCGATAAAACCCGAACTATAGGACATACGGACAGTAACGAGCTAAGTAAACATATTGTACTAATAATTGGACTAAATAAGTTAAACCCTTATAAAAAGAACTTATTGGACTTAACCCATTTGGGCCCAACTTGAAAGTTTAAATACTGATAATATAAGTATGAAGTGGATTAATACAAGTTAATAAACTTATAATAGGCTTATTGGACCTAAAACACGTAAATAGGTAAAACTAGAAAACTAGTATAAAAGTTATCGACACATAACACAAAAATGAGTAAACGAGAATATGTAAACCCACTTGATCATCATATATATATATAATCATCATATGTATACATAATTGTTATTTTTATAAATTCATTGGACATGAGTCTAAGACGAGTATTATTTGTCTAGGTTTCCGTGATTGAAGCACGTACCGTACATCCAAATCGCCGATAATCGCCTTCCCACATCAACGTGAGTTCATAGCCTCGCACTCTTTTAAATGTTTTTATGAAATGTTTTATAAACCCGTGAGGGAGATAACATGTTAGGTTTTATAAAAGTTTGGACACCATTTGTCCCGATTGTTTGTTTATTGATTTGGACCCGAATGATTGAATGACCCGATTGTATGACCCGATAAATGATTAAAGGACCCGATAGATGAAATTAAATGGATTATTAAAGTTAGGTTATGTCACTAAAAGTCCCATTAGAATGAATTGTAAACTACCGGGATTTGGTAGACGCTTATGCATATAATAGTACTATTTGGGGACGATCACCCCAGTTCGCGCCTTGACGGTTGATCCCCGTCGTGCCACATTGATTGGTAAGCGAATTTATGTATGAGAAGATTTCCATAGCGTGACCTTTGTGACGACACGCTACTTTAGATGGGAAAATTGAGTATCGGGTTAGCTACCCGTTGTTGGTTTAGTAAGGTAACAATGTCATGCGGCTTATAATAATCCAAAACTAACAAAATACTACTAGATGCTCCGAATTACGATGTAAATTGCCTGACTAGCAATACAGGGTCATACTATTGATATTATGTTTATGTTTTGGTTTTCATAACCATATTCATATAACGGTTTTTATTTTCATACAACGTCATAAGACGTATTGTATGACGTTTTTACGACATTGGCTCGTATAATGATTTTTAAGGCAAACGCCTATATTATGATTTGATAAAGATTTGTATAAAATGATTTTGGCTATTTTATGGCCTATTACAATGATTTGTACGAAATGATTTTTGGTACTAATTTTATACCAAAGTTATATTGATGGAATTTATTAAACCCTATGAATTCACTCGGCGTTATCGCTGACCTTTTCTTTTAACATGTTTTATCTCAGGTACTTGAAGGTAATTCTCGGGAAGACGACAAGAATTCATGGCCCGCACTTAAACAATATTTTCCATTCAAATACTTTGTAAAACTTTGTATGAAATATAATGACTTGGGACCGATGTAACTTTGATATTTATGAATGGAAATGCTTTTATTATTAAACGACGCGATTTTTATGCGTTGTCTATGATGTGAGTAATGTGCTATCCTGTAACACCAACGAGTCTTCCGCTGTACTGAGTTGTATAAATTTGGGGGTGTTACAGTTTGGTATCAGAGCTCTCGTTATAGAGAACGAAAGATTTTTAAAACCAAGGTTTTGAATAAAACATTTCAAAATCTTTTAACCATAAAACATTTTTCTAAAAAAGTATAAAAATCTTTTGACTATAACGGTGCCGAAGAATTCTCGAGTTACCGACATGGCCAGACTGAGAAGTGTTATTTTAATATATATATATATAACTTGGATTATATATATATATATGATGTAATTTTATTACATGATTGTTTGATGATTATTTTGATATTTATACGAGGTATTTATACGACGTAGATTGTCACAAGGAACCCTAAATCCCCTAGTAAATTAGTCGAAGCTATTCTCGTAGGAATTCTAGCTATCCTAGATCTAAACCAAGTTGTGGATATCTATGATCCCAACAAATGGTTGATATTCGTAGAAATGTAGATATTAGTTGATAGTGAAATTGAAGAAGAATTGGCGAGATTAAATCTGATATCGATGTCATGACGATCTTTCCTTATAGAGTGGAGTTTGACAAAACGTTACCACATAGAAAGATGTTATCTGACTCGTTGTCATCCAATTCTTAAATTGAAATCGAAAGGGTGAATGTTTCACTTGAGGCTGTCATTGGAACCAGTACCCAAAAGCCTCATGCCACTAATACCTTTTCGAGAAGTCTAATTGAATGTGTAAGTCATCTCATGCTAGTGACTCATTTGATAATTGTTGTTGTAAGAGCTATAGGATTGGATATAAGTGTTGATTCATATTGAGATTTTATTGCCTTTACAAGGCCGAAGAATAAGGTTGTAAGTATTGGAGAATGAGGTAGGATATCGAATTGATTATAAAATTGGTTAAAACTTGAATAAAGTAAAATTTAACCTGTATGGAATATGAGATTGCTAAGAGGAAGTCATTAAGTCCTGTGATTGAATTATAAGGTTTTAATTGATTGTTGATTCGTGATTAAGGGTTGTTCCTAGGCCATTGTCCACTAACGAGGATGCCCAGTGTCCAAGAAATAAATTGAAGAAATCTTCTTCTAAATTGGGACCGATGGATCTTCCGGGACAGGTGGAACACCTAATGACTCTTGTAGATTAGTATTCATTGTGGTAACTTTTAAAAATCCCTAACTTAACTGAGATATCAGTTGGTAGGATGAGTTCTGAGAATTGTATGACATAGTGACACATAAAGTGTTACGGTACAATTTGACTTGTTGTGATTAATGAAAAGACTACCTTTGATTGCTAAATTCTACATGTATCGATGTTATCTATCTTTTCTTGCTTCATCCTAATGTTCGCATTAGTGATGCAACCATTGAACAAGTACTCATCTCAATTTGAGTTACGTTGTGAATCCTTCTTCGTGAGTGCCATCGAGGTCATGAACCTCATGATTAATTGGCTAAGCTCATTTCCTATCATATTGTAGTTATTTCTTGGTGAACAAGCTTTCATCACTCTTTTGCAGATCACTCATTGTTTTTATAAGTTAAAACAGTATCCCTTGAGAAAAATTGGGTTTTCATCACCATATGGATTATTTAAAGTGAGATTTATAAATAATCGTTATCGAAATGAAGTTGTTTATAAAACACCTTGGAAAACTTAATTGTTTTCATAACAAAGAAAATCTTTGTAAATTTATTTTTGATTCTTATCTAAGAATTAAGCATGAAAATGTTTTTATTATAAACATGATGATAAAATTTTGACGAACTGAGTATTGCATCGTTAATCTTGAAATTGTATATAGTTGCGCGCCTACATACAATTTGGAATGGACCATGCAAGACTGATTAGTAGTCACCATAAAACTAATGAATAAACACTACATTTTCTTTGAAGATTGTGAAAGATTAAATTTTATGAGATCTGTAAGAAGTGAAAAATAGGGACATAGTGTTAAGGGACACCTACATATGTGCCCGTACTATTTATTCTTCTGAGTCGAATTTACTCATTTGTGGAATTTGTCTTATTTGACAATTGACAATTCTTTCTTGTCTAATTCTCTCGTAGTGAGATTCTTTGGAAAAGTATCTTATTACCGAGTGTTGATACCTGTTGGGTCTACTAGATGTAGATCTTGCAGCCTGTCAGGACCGGTGAATGACTTCTGTAATCACAAGTCAAATCACAAAGAGACTCTATACACAATATGAATGTAGAATGTAAATATAAACAAGAGAAACAGAATAACTATAAAGACTTGATCCTTTCTAAGGATTTCTAATATTGATAAAGACTAGAACTACGTTTTGTGAAGGTGTGTCTAACCCTTCTGCCTAAGGTTCCTTTTATACTACAAGGAAACCCTAATACATCATTAATGAAAACGTGTAAAACTGATATGCATATCCTTTCCTAACATATCTCATGCATATCCTAACAGAATATTAAGTAAATAATAAAGTTTGACTTCGACTAGGACCAGGAGCAAGACTTGCTCCTACTACGACTAGGACCAGGAGGAACTACATACCTCCTAGTCTACCTATTACATATAACTATTACAATGGTCCTAACAATCCTCCCCTAAACTTGAATTTGACCTGTTGAGTTCAAGTTTCCTGGAAAACGTGCAAAGAAAGCCCGAGGATTGTATCAGCAAAACAAATAGCAGCATCAACAAGATAAGAACCAGAAGAACAGCCGCAACATGAAACACTAGAAGCTTCTCCATAGCTTGGAACAAATCAGCATCAGGGTGAATCTTTTCAGCAACATGAGCAGATTTGATGAGCCTTTACCAAGTAGCTGCTCGCTCTTGGGCTAGCCAGTCATTCTGGTGGAATAAGCATCACCCTGGGAGACTAGAACCCAGCCCAACTCTTAGAACGTGAATCAATGGTGAGTGGGAGTACCCTGATGATTTTAGGCAAACCATCACAGCCGTCAACGGATTTGATGCGTCTTTACCAGAAGCCGTACCCCTCTGGACTCGCCAACTCTTAGCAATAAAGCATCGGTGAGTTGAACACCCTATAGCTTTAAGCAAGCTATTACAGCTATCAACGGATTTGATAAGATCTTTACCAAGAGCCGTACCCCCTTGGATTAGCCACTTTTCAGTCCAAGACTATGGCAAGTGAAAACCATCCAGTTTTGGGTAACCTGGCAACCATCAACAGATTTGAGAATCGCACCAGGAGCCGTACCCTCAAGGTGAATCAACTTTTTCTTGTCGATGAGACATGGTAAGTTGAGAACCATTTGTTGTGTGGACCACGTCCAACACCAAGTGAAACCAAGTACCAGAACAAACTCAAACCAGGAACCACATTTTGAACCAGCCAAGGGATATTATGTACAAGTATAAAAGCTAAACTGTGTTAAAGTATAAGCAGATATTATATAAAAAGTATATTTTTTTTATTTTTTTTTAGTTTTATTAGTTTGTTTG
Organism: Glebionis coronaria; assembly: GCA_025667525.1. NCBI lineage: Eukaryota > Viridiplantae > Streptophyta > Magnoliopsida > Asterales > Asteraceae > Glebionis > Glebionis coronaria. Next base: position 346,912,085 of record CM046879.1, read on the forward strand.
TCTTATATTTTTTTTTAAATATAAAGAATAAAAGTCACCAATCACTATACATATTGGTGAAAAGAATCAAAATAAGAACAAAAATTCAAAGTATAAGCACTTACAACCCATTCACCTTACATACCAGAAGCTGCCTTCTTATCCGCTAGCAACCGTGCTTGAATACCCTCTACCAAAGCTGTGGCCATACTCGACTCATTTCCAGAAGGAGCAGTAGAAATCTGCAAGTGACTTGCCAGCATTGCTTCCATGGAAGAAATAGTCAAAGGATACACAACATCCGTCAACATAAACACCACATGACCAGAACCTAACTCCAACACATGAACTCCACATCCAGCATAAAGCTTCCAGCGAACAATCTCCATTGCATTTGATCCTTCTATACGCCCAAAGGAGTAGCAGATGGAGGAGGATCCAACATAAGCTTGAGATCAGCCCAAAGACGGATACCAGGCCAGGAAGACACCGCCATGAGGTTAAACGGCATACTGGAATCAACAAGCCCAAACAACGCCATAAGATCCATACGGTCAGCCCACGATAACACACCCTACAACCCGTGACCAATCGCACAGTCCCATCACTCAAAGTAATCCGATGGGAGACGCCACCAGGAAGTGTTGTAGACCGCTCAACCGTATAACCCGTAATGCTTCCATTGCCCAAAGGTAAGTCAGAATCGCTATCCGAAGCTGCATCAATTAAGTTCTCAGGATCACGCTTCTCAAAAGGAACTGAAATACCGCGGCGAACACGACGAGTAAGTTTCTGGCGAGTGGAACGTCGAGGCGTGGGAGCCGAAGGAGTGGATTCAACCTTCACCGGAACTTCAGCAACAGCAGGAGAAGCAGCAGAAGTAGACTCATGAACATGTCCACCCAAAGAACCACTAGGAGCTGCATCAGAAGTAGGATTAGGTTGTGTTGCAGGAACTTGTGGTGATGAAGATGGCACATCAGATGTAGCAGCAGTAGGTATGGGGGGATCAACAAACGTGCTTGCAGGAACATGGGTGGTGGTAGGAGTAACAGGTGTGGTGGTGGAAGCATGAATGGTGGTGGTCGTAACAAAGATGGTAGTAGCAGGACCAGCAGTAGAACCAATAGGAGCAACCAAGGGTGTAGTAGAAGGACCAACAGAAGTAGCAATAGAACCAGAAGGACTACCATCAGAACCAGGAGTGGGTACAGACGAAGGACCAGTAGAATCAGCAGGCATAGAAGCAGTCACACAACGAGGATGGTAAATAAATCTTTCCGGAATGGGTTGGCTCTGACGCTTCACCATCTTCTCATAAAGGACCTTAAGCTCATAAAATGTCAGAGCTCGCACCCGATTCCAAGACCACGGAGAATTGAAATGAGCAGCAGATTGATATTTCACGTAACGTTGCATCTGCTGGCGCTGCTCAGTCCGAGAGAGAGGTCTGTTCCTTCGCTGTTTCTTTAGTTCTTCAGCAAGAGCCAATTGATGTTTACGCATCATCACCATAGCACGTGGAATACAGTTGTGTTCATCAACATCATCACCCAACAGATCTTTAAACTGAGCATAATCCCGAGTGAGAACAGTCAACACTTGCATCCATTCACCATCAGTCCAGTGCATAGCATCATGCTGAATTTGCGCATGCCTTCGCTCTCGAAGCTCTTCCTCAGCAACCCGATCCTCCTCATCAATCTCAGCCTGAACCCGACGAGCAGCCTCTTTTCCAAGTCTTTCTTCTTCAATCTGGCGACGAGTGCGCTTGCGAGTAGGAGATGGAGAATCAGTCATTGGGGCTTTTCCCTTTGGATCATTAGAGGGACCAGCATGAGAACCAGCACCAGCATCAGAATCACCACCCATAGAAGGGGGAATAGCACTAGAAGAAGGAGCATTGGAGGACATTGGAGGACCGGGCAGATCATCATAAACTTTATCAGCAAAGGCAGCCTTTGCCAGCAACGTCAAGCCATCCTCAACATTCTCCGCACCCTCATCCTCAGAATCTGAAAGAACCACATGCTTCTTGCGACGACGCTGTTGATTCTCCAATACCTTTATACGATCGGCCAGAGGAAGAACAAATTCCCGTGTGAGCTTCCGATGTTGGTTCAAGTCAGCTTCCAAACAAAGCATCCTCTCATGGTACCTGTGCATAAGATCTAGCAAAGATGTCAGTGTAGTAGGCTCCTCCGCCTGCCCACCAAGAGAACTTGGTTCAGGGAAAGCATCACGGGAGCCCGAAGCAACATGTGGGTCAACCTGTGGAGAACTAGCAGCAAACGGGATATCAGTCGAGTGTGGGGCAGGGCTAGGAGGTGGAGTCTCCACAAATGGAGACTGGTGTGGAACGGAGGAAGGACCAGCCTTGGAAGGGGATGGTTTTTCAACCACCACTTCCTCAACTAGCTCCTCCTCTACCACCGGAATGTCACCACCAGCAGGAGCCTCCTCCTCCTCCATGGGGTCATCATCTAACACAACCAACTCAGGTGCCTCCTCCTCCTGACCTATAGGACCCTGAGCCAACCCCATCATGGCTTGAGTCAGGGGCCTCCAATCCCCAGTAAACCCATTCATCATATTGTAATACACTTTCGCTGTTAGTTTAGATGGTACATGCTCAGCCCTATCACGTGGAATGCAAACAAGTATTTGTTGAATAAACCTAGGGTACATAAGAAATTTCTTCCTAGAACCAGCAGTTGACAAATTACTAGCCATCCCCTCAAATAAATAATGTGAAAAATTAAACACTCTACCCTGGGCTAAACATATAAGACCAGTAGCCAAAGGAGTAGGGAACGCATCCCAACTCCCTGACTTGGGACTCATACAATGGATTAGATAGTGAACCAGAAGCTTCTACTGAGGGGAAAACCTATTCTTTTGAAAGTTAAACTTCCCCCCATGTTCATAACCTATGGCAGCCATACCCTCTAATACTTCCGAATTGGGAAGTGATACAACACCCCCCTCATCCTGAAGATGAAGAGAAGAGCGAATAGATGCTTCAGTGACCACATAAGCACGTCCATCTATGGTAGCATGGAGTGCTCGTGGACGTCCAGCCACATTCACAAGCTCAGCAGACGCCCAAAATTGACGTACCACACTATCATATATGGTAGGACAAACAGTAAATGCAAACCTTAAGTTTGAAGCTTCAATAAACTCCAAGATATCAGCAAAATGTTCACGATTAGGACCATCACCCAGATAAGCAACACGATTATGAGCAGGTTGGTAAGCAAGAGCAGCCATGGATCCTGATGAATGGATGGAAGAAGGATTTGGATTGGGATGCAAAGAGTAGAAGCGGTTTTTGTGTGTGTTTTAATTGTAATGAGTGAGTCAAGGGTGTATCTTGACCATATAGGAAGAAAGTAGTAACTGTTCATTGACCCCTATTAATGGGGGGTTGCCCTTTCAAATTAAACCATAATGGCATACTAACCACTTGCCCTTTTTAACATAATAACTTACCCCCAATTTATTTGCTGAATTCAAACTTGTAAATACCAGTATTGGGAGCGTTGACCAAAAGTCAAAATACACAATAGTCAGACCAGGAGCAAAACGTGATTAACAAAGGACAAAAGGAATGAACAGTAGCCAGACCAGTACCAGTACCAAGAGTCAAACACCAATAGACATGGAAGGATTTTAAACCACCAGAAGGCAACCAAGCATAACTAGAAGCTGACCAAAAAAGGACCAGAAGCCAGTCATGTGAGGCCATATCCACCAGTAGAGAGCAAAAATCCTCCATCAGAAGCACCACACACCATCATAACCAAGACATTATGTTGTTAAATTCTATGAATACGTTAGACTGACCTAATATGTACACAAAGCCTCCCCTTAGGCTTTTCCTCCCCTCAATCCTAGACCTCACGGATTGACCATCCCAATATGAACCACCAAGTGGTTAAACCGAGGACCATCAAAAGCTTTAGTCAGCAAATCAGCAACATTATCATCCGTATGAACTTTAAGAACCTATATCAGCTTCTTCTCATTTGCATCGCGTATAAAATGATGCCGAATCTCAATATGCTTCGTCCGCTGATGGAATACAGGATTCTTCACAATGCAAATAGTGCTTTGATTGTCAATAAAAATTTTGGTATTCATAAAATTGAACCCATAGTCCAACATCTGATTTTGGATCCATAAAACTTGACCACAGCAACTAGCAGCAGCTACATATTCAGCTTCTGTTGAAGAAGTAGCTACGATTGTCTGTTTCTTACATTGCCATGAAATAAGCCGACGACCCAAAAATTGACAACCACCAGTAGTAGATTTCCTATCATTATTAGCACCAGCATAATCACTATCACTGTATGCTTCAAGAACAAAGGGTGATTCTCTAGGATACCATAGACCCAATTTAGGTTGAGCCTTGATATACTTGAAAATCTTCTTCACTGCATTTAAGTTCGAAACCGTTGGAGTCACCTGGTGTCTAGAACAAGCACTTACTGCAAACATAATGTCCGGACGTGATGCAGTCAAATACATGAGAGAGCCAATCATAGACCTGTACATATGAACATTTACCGGTGGATCTGGCTCATTCTTAAGTTTGATTTTAGCAACTTCATAAGGAGTTGCTGCTGGTCTAAGAGGATCCATGTCAAACTTCTGAAGAATCTCATGAACATACTTGTCTTGACTGATGAAAATCCCATCCGATTGTTGCTTGACTTGAAGACCAAGGAAAAATGACAGTTCTCCCATGGCACTCATCTGAAATTCGCCTTTCATCAAGTTTTCAAACTCATCACACCACTCCTTCCTTGTAGAACCAAAGATAATGTCGTCCACATAAACCTGAACAAGGATAATATCCTTGGAATTCCGCCGAAGAAATAGTGTTTTGTCAATAGTACCTCTTCTATAGCCATTCTTTAACAAGAAAGTGGAGAGCCGCTCATACCAAGCTCTAGGAGCCTGATGTAACCCATAAAGAGCCTTGACCACCTTGTAAACTTTCTTGGGATGAAGTGGATCAACAAACCCCTTAGGTTGAGTAACATATACTTCCTCGTCAATTTTTCCATAGAGAAATGCACTCTTGACATCCATCTGGAACACCGTAAAGCCAACATACGAAGCAAAGGCCAAAAACAGACGAATGGCCTCGATCCTGGCAACAGGCGCAAAGACTTCAGTATAATCAATGCCCTCAATTTGAGTGTGTCCTTGTGCGACAAGCCTAGCTTTATTCCTGACAACAATTCCCCGTGCATCCTTCTTGTTTTTGAGAATCCATTTGGTATTGATAGCTGTCTTCCCATCTGGTAAGTCAACCAGAACCCAAACATTCTGAAACAAGAATTGCTGCATTTCCTCCTGCATAGCCTCCACCCAACTTTGATCCTCAAGAGCATGAGAAACAGACCTAGGTTCCACCTGTGAAAGAAAACAAGCAAACAAACAGTGTTGAAAGTCCGTATGATTATTACGCTTTTGATCCTCAATATAGCCCACAAGAGCATGATGATCAGACGAGGCCTTCTGCTGCATTCTGCGTGTCTTGACGGTAGAACCAGGATCTCCAATAATTTGAGTGGTAGGATGGTCTTTATGTGGTTGCAAGACTGGATTGGAAGAAACCTCCACTTCTGGTGCCAAGTTATTGAGATCACCAACAAAATCAGCATCATATGAAGCATTTTGGAAAATCCCGTCTACCGGTTGTTTATGAATATCATCCAGCTTGGTAGAAGACTTCTTTTCATGGTTCCCCAAATCAGAAGGACTGGAGAAACGTGTATTGGAAGCAGACTCACTAGCCGGAGTACCAGTATTTGGGTGACTAACACTAGGAGCAGAAGCTGGAGTACCAGGAGCAACTTTGTCAGTAGGCTCAACCAAGGGAAACTCAAAACTACCTTGAGCCGCTGCTTTAGTAGCTTCTTGTTGTTGCTTGAGAAGAGTATCAAGAGCTGCTTGGGAATCCTGTACATCCAATGGAGTTGCATCACTAGGAGGAGTAGGAGAAACCGTGGTGGAATAGGATGGAACCACAAAAATGTCATCCTCATCATCTGAATCAGAAAGACTAGAAGGAACACCAGTACTTGAAGTTGCAAACACTTGTGGTCCTGCATCATGGTTAGTTTTGAAACGGAAATATCCTAACGAATGACTAAGATAATCAAGATCAAAATACCATTCTGGACCTGTTCCTTGTATGTTTGTCTTCTCCTCAAAATACCTGAGATTAATAGTTTCAATTATCCGTTTGGCTTGAAGATTGTAGACACGATACGCCCGAGAATGAGCTGAATATCCCACAATATATCCTTCATCAGCCTTGCCATCAAACTTCCCCAAATAGTCACTAGTATTCAGAATGGTGACTGGGCACCCAAACGGCTTCAAATGAGCAATATTTGGAACTTTGCCCGTGAGCAGCTCATAAGGTGTTTTCTTGTGTGGATTGGTAATAGACACCCTATTCAAAACATAACTTGCAGTATTAACAGCTTCTGTCCAGAACATGGTCGGAAGCTTGGAATCGGCAAGCATAGTTCTTGCTGCTTCTATTAGTGTCCGATTCTTTCTTTCTGCCACACCATTCTGTTGAGGAGTCCTAGCAGCACTATAATCTCTTTTGATGCCCTTAGCATTGCAAAGTGCGATGAGGTCTCTATTTTTAAACTCGGTTCCATTGTCGCATCGAATACCTTTAACTTTCTTGGACAACTGATTCTCTATCAAGGTAAGAAAATCTCGAAGAATTGAGTAGGTCTCACTTTTGGCAGCCATGAAAAACACCCACGCAAACCTGCTATAACCATCAGTCACCACCAAACAGAATTGCTTGTGGTCTATGCTTCTGATGGAAGTAGGACCAAATAAGTCCATGTGTAGAATGGTTCAGTAATGAGACTTAAAGCAGTAATGGCCTTGAAGGATGCTTTGTGTTGTTTGCCTTTGCTGCAAACAACACAATTTATGTCATTTCTAAACGTCTTGGGAGGTAAACCAGAGACCAGATTCAGATTGGCAAGTTTGTGAATGGTCTTGAAGTTCACATGTCCCATCCTTTGGTGCCATTTTGTGGCTTCATCTTCCGAGGCTTTTGCAACCAGACATGCTAGTTGACCAGTAGGGTTGACTTCATTCAACTTGATGCTATATAGATTGTGTCTTCTAGGGATTCTGAGTAAAACTTGTGAGTCATCCGGAAGCTTAAAATCTTTGGAGAGCACAAGTGCATCAGTATCGGTGAAGAGTACAAACTGCTTCTTGTCACAAATCTGAGAGACCGATATCAAGTTGAAGTGTTGAAGTGCTTCCACATAGTAGACCTGCTCAAAATTAAGATTTGATGTCTTTATCGTTCCTTTGCCAGTGATTCTGCCTTCACCTCCACCAAAATAGACATTGCCTCTATAAAATGGTACAAAGTTAGAGAGAAGGCTTTTATTCCCAGTCATGCTCCTGGAGCAACCACTATCAACAATGCCTAGACTAGGATCCTGGTATGGAGTAACCTACAACAACAAGATAATAACAATGCAAAAGTTAGTGTCTTAAGGGGACCCAAACCTTTTCAGGTTTGAGCCTGCCTTGTGGATCATTAGAAGAATGCCAAGAAGATTGATGAGATCCACCATTGTTCCTTGGTTGCCTATTCATCATATGGGTATTATTATTTGACCAGGAACAACCTGCTGAGGGCTTAACAGCAGTTCCCAAATTTCCCAAACCAAAATACGTGTGGTCAAAATGATGCGCATAGTTTGGATTATAATTTGGAAAAAAATTACTGGTTGTTTGGAATCCATTTTCTCTCCAATAATCAGACGTGAAAGGAGAGGATACGCTAGAAGTATTAAACATTGGAGCACTAGGATTAAGTCTTCTAGTAGCATATGAAGCAGCTCCTGGTGAACCAGGAGCAAGTAAAGCATGATTAACAGATGCATGTGTGTCATAATAATCACAATCTTTAATTAAATGAAAGGAACTGCCACAAACAAAACATGTTTTGAAAGACCTTTTATTAGAATGAGACTGTTTCATACTGCCTACTTTATTACACACATTTCTAGGAAAAACATTCTTCCTAGGACTCAATAAACAAGGACCAGACACACTTGACTTGACAGCAACTTTTTCTTCACACTTCCTAGCACCAGTAGCAGCATGTTCATTCGACTTGGAACTCGTAGGTCTTGACTCTTCACTTGAACCATTAGATGCAGAGTCACCGGCTTTGTCACTGAAAGTACATGAGACAAAGTCATTAGTGTTAGTAGAACTAGTTGGGGACTCAAGCATCTGTGATCCATCCGAGTCATTATGCCATGAGGTGGGCATGAAAGTTCCAGTAAGAGGAGGAGGGACAGCATGCATTTCTGCTGCTGGTTTAAACATATTGTAACTAGGTTTGCCCTCATCCTCTTTGTCGGCATCAAGGACGCTTGAGAAAGATAAATCAAATACATCTTCAGAATCAATATATTTTTCAAATCCTAAGCCTCTTTTAGTTCTGCCAGACATGCTACTATCAATTAATTTTGAAAGATTTTTAGGTGCCTTTTGCCATTTGTCAAATCTTAACATTGTAGCATCTAATTTAGCTTGCATCTCCTCTTTTTCTTTGATACTAGCATCTCTTTCAGTTTCTGTATATTTAAGCATATTTGTAGTGTTTTCTAAATCAATGCTTAGTATCTTGATTTTATCCTCATACGCACGTTGTGTATCTTGTAACCACTTCTTTTGTTGTTCCAATGTGTTTAATGAAGCTTTATAGGCTTGTACCTCTAAAAAATACTTATCATTTTGATCATTTACTTCATTAAATTGGGACAACAGTTCTGTGTATTTATCATGACAACCAAGAGGACAATGTTGTACCTGAGGTGAGATGCCCATAAGAGCAAACTCTTCTGCTTCTTCTGCATCAGAGAGATTCCCAGCAATCATTGCCAACACATCAGTCGTGGATTCCGCTGATTCCAGAGTAGAAGCCTGATGATCATTCTAGTTGACCATAGAGTCAACAGATACCAATGCCTTCCTGTCATCTTTAACCTCCTGAACCTTAAAAGCGGAGTACCTGCTCTTCTCCTGATCATTCTTGCTAGGGCACTCTCTTGCAAAGTGACCCTGTTGCTGGCAGTTGTAGCACCGTACCTTGTTTCTATCGAATCTTGCTGGCTCCCGAGGGTTGTAATTAAATTTCCTTCTTGCTTTCTTCTCAAACTTGTGAACCCTAAGAGTAAGCATGGCCATCTGCCATTTAAGATCTATCTCATCCAGATCTTGTTTATCGATCTGTTTGAAGTCATCAAAAGCAAGTTGTTGTTCAGCAGTAACATCAGCCACAAAAGAATGAAGAACAGCTTCTACCATACTTCCAGACTTGGCAGCAGGATCAGAAGCAGAAGACATGGGACTAGATGCATATGACATGGGACTAGTATGCTGAATAGTATGCTGGATAGTATGCTGGGGAGAGACAGTATTGCTCGGGCTACTTGCATATGACATGGGACTAGATGCCATAGAGCTCACAAAGGCTGAATTAGCAGGAGTAGGAAAAGAGTCACTCGGATATCCTCTCACATGAGGTTCGAATGTTCTGAGCCTATGAAACAAATCGTCAAAGGTGAGATAATCAAGCCCACCTTTGGCTTTGAGAGAGATCACCACCTGGTTCCATGAGTAGGGTAAGGCTTTAAGAAACCTTGCATTAATGTCACCATCATCAGGTTTTGACCGTAGTTGATTCAATTGGCTCAAGATCTTCTGGAACCTATCATACCCTTGATTTAGACCTTCAGTTTCTGAGATTTTGAATTCGGTAAATTCATCTCTCAGCATGGACCTCCGCATTTTCTTTGACTCCTCATTCCCGCCGAACCTTGCTTTTATGCCATTCCAGATCTCTCTGGCATCATCCAAATGGTAGAAGTCACCCATGTGATCTTCAGGAAGAGATTGAAGCAAAATTGTTTTTGCTTTTACCTCCTTCTGAATAGCGATGATTTCCTCATGAGTTTTAGGGTCAAGAAGAGTAATATTACCGTTCTTGTCTCGTCCAGTAAGCTTCCTGCTGTTTCCATTCAGAATGATCTTCCAAAGATCTTGATCAGTGTTGGTGATCCACCATTCCATCTTCATTGCCCAGTTATCATATTCACCCTTCTTCAGAAGAGGGAATTTTCCATTCGTGTTGGAGACCGTAGCCAGGATCTGCTGAGGTTGCACCATTTTAGGAGTGCCTTCTTCTCCTGTTTGAGTAGAAGTTGAGGCAGACATGATAAACAGATTGTTAGTAATAAGAGAACTTGATTCTGCTTGTATAGAGACCCTCCCAGGCTCTGATACCACTTGTTGGGTCTACTAGATGTAGATCTTGCAGCCTGTCAGGACCGGTGAATGACTTCTGTAATCACAAGTCAAATCACAAAGAGACTCTATACACAATATGAATGTAGAATGTAAATATAAACAAGAGAAACAGAATAACTATAAAGACTTGATCCTTTCTAAGGATTTCTAATATTGATAAAGACTAGAACTACGTTTTGTGAAGGTGTGTCTAACCCTTCTGCCTAAGGTTCCTTTTATACTACAAGGAAACCCTAATACATCATTAATGAAAACGTGTAAAACTGATATGCATATCCTTTCCTAACATATCTCATGCATATCCTAACAGAATATTAAGTAAATAATAAAGTTTGACTTCGACTAGGACCAGGAGCAGGACTTGCTCCTACTACGACTAGGACCAGGAGGAACTACATACCTCCTAGTCTACCTATTACATATAACTATTACAATGGTCCTAACAATACCCGACTGGACGTATCGACGTTTCTATCATTTCTTTTGATTTGATTTCATTTGAATGACCTGGGTAACGATCCGAGGAGCTTTCGAATGCGTACTCAAATCATGAAAACATGGGATATATTCATATTCGTTAAATGTTTTCGTCTGTATCTGATTTGAAATTCTCTCGCATTGATTATGTGTTGACCTTACTCTTTTAATAGTAGTTGTGTCTCCAGATATCCTTGATTTGTGAAGGAATGTGAGTTATTATTAGACTTTTGAGAAGTTCACATCTTATCGACGGCAATGGAACTGGAAAGTTGATAGTGCCAGTAGAATGGATTGATTGATTATGACATGACGACATTGTCTTAATTGATGGGAACTCGAGTAGAATTCCCCCTAAATGATAAGATGCTGATTATCAAAAGTGATCTAAATAATTCTTAATGGATGACCACATCCTGCATTTAGACTCGAAATTATACCGTGAATGGTTGTGAATTAGTCATAGATATTATAATCTATAAAGAACTTAAAAATGAATGTATTAAAAGATGTTTCCGTTATCTGAAACTTTAGGAGATATTTGTTGGTAAATTACCTAGACTTTCGCCATTAAGGCAGGTTGAATTTGGTATTGATTATATTCTCGGTGTTGCACCTGTGGCTTGTGCACTGTACGTCAGCACCATCTAAATTAAAGGAATTATCGTACGACTGAGAGAGTTGTCGGAGAAAGATTTTATTATACCAAGCCTGTCATCATGAAGAGCTATGGTGTTATCATTCCTTATATTTATAGATTATTGTGAACTGAGTAAATTGACAATCGAAAACAAAATCCATAACTTGAAATGGAAGATTTATTCGATCATTTATAAGGTTCTAGCGTATGTTTTAAAGATTTGATCCACGGCATGGTTATTATCAACTTCGCGTCCGCGAAAAAGATTATGTATTCCAATCACTACATCCGGTACTTGTAATGAACATTATGAGTTTCACGTGATGTCGTTTGGATTGACTAATACACATGTAGCATTCATAAATTTGGTGAATCACGTGTGAAGGCTGTAATTAAATAAATTCATGCTCGTGATCATTAAGGACCATTTATTTGTTTATAAGAATTAGAATGAGTTAATAATTATTTATAGAATGCCCTAAGTCGGCTGAGTAGTGGAAACTTGTACCTTAAATATTTAACATGTAATTGAAGACTAAATACTTTACATGATTTAACCATGTGATTAATAGATAATGGAATATAAATTGACTCTTCAAAAATAAGAAGTCATTTAAGACTTTGGGTTATACTAAAAAGAAAGTGCAAATATATTTTGACAAATGTTTTAACAAAGGATTTTTAAGGGATTATTCCCTTATACACAAACCATTTAACTAAACTTCTGTTTAGGGGTAAATGTTTGTGTATACCTCAAGATAACCTAAAAGGGATTGAGGAAACCATTTGAACCATGACTTGAAATTTGAAACGATAATTTACGCTTTTCAAACTAAGAAAATTTTGACCATAGTATAACCAAAGATTTTTCGAACATTTACGAATCCTATTAATTATTTTCGATAAATCAACAAAAATCGTGTTAATTAAATTCAAATTTATTTTTGAACATTTTATATAATTGGTCGAACTAAGAAATTTAAAACTTTTACGTTTACGCTTCATAAAAATTAACTAATAATTATTTAATTAATTATAATAATTATCGACGCTTTAGACGACGGATTGAGTAAAACGGATAAAAATGATAGTAAAGACGAAACTAAAACATAGAAGATATGAAGAAAGAATTTTGAATAAATACGGTTATGATATTTATTTCATCAGGAAAGTGAACGTAATTACTGACACATAATGTATAAAAGATAAATAACCAATTAGGATGTATTTCTTAATAATGAAGGTGCAAAATAAATTGCCGAACGATATAAAAATAAACAATGTTTGTAAAAAGGATAATATAGATAATAAGAAGGGGTTCGCGGCTAATGTGAACCATTAGAAGTAAGAAGCCGATGGAAGTAAATGTTTTAAAGGCCACTTGTGGTTGCCTAAATATGGTGATTGTGAGATATAGTTATGTTGGAATTTGTAAGTATAAGTATTATATGTATGTCATTTTTGACTAAAAGTATCCTTGTCTGAAGAAGTTATACTAATGGCAATTATGGAGGCAGACATCGCCTCATACATTAGTAAACGTCTAGCTATTGCAAAGGTCATCATCTGAATTTGATTCGATTTGGGTCATCGTCGACAGACTGACCAAATCTGCTAATATCATTCCCGTTAATGATAAATGCAAAAGAGTTATGTAAACATAGTGTGCCTGTATCGAACATCTTTATCAAGATCCTCGCTTCGCATTGAATTTCTAGAGATTTGCTCAGAAATCATTGAGAACGAACCTTGATGAGAGTACTATGTACCACCCCAATTGAAGGGACGAGGTAAAGTAACGATACAAAGTAATATAAGTGTTGTTTTATGTTTGAATGATTGACCTTTGGTAATGAACCGTATAATCGTTTTCCTTTGGAAAGATTATCGTTGATAATCATCGTATTAGGATTGAGATCGAATCTTGTTAGGATCTAAATAATAGAGCCTCTGTAAGCAAGAGTTGGGATGAAGACACCCGACATACACCCATTGTGAGTTGGACATGTCTTTTAGGTTTAAGGTTTCCTATGATGGCGAACCTAACCTTACAAAATACCCGACCCGCGAGATCTGAAATGATTGTTGAAATTAGGATTTGATTATTGACAGCCGGTAGTGGGCAAGAGGTTATGTGAATATGAAATGTAGATCTTGAAGTGCCAAATGGGTAGCGAAGTTACGCCACAATTTTTAACCTTGGAAAAATAAATTCATGATCTGACAAATCATGGGATATAAGTCCCCGTTGTATGAGACCATTGAGATGATGTAAAAGTTGGGATTGAAAGGCATATAAGCTGGATCTACCCTAGGACTTCAAGAGCTGCGTAAATTATGTTTCGTATATCGAACTTGATAAAATGTCTATCAAGTGAAAATCTTAATTCTTCTTGATAAAGCTTAGATCGGCGAAAAGTTGCATTCATCAAAAACCCGTGAACATCATGGATAGAGAAAGTAAGTCAACATTAAGCCTGATCTTATTCCCATAGTTATGTTTGATGAAACTCGCGTATTGTAATGAGTTGCACTTGTGAGAAAAGACCGAATGTGGAGAAAAATACCCACATGGGTTTAACTCTATAAGAAGCGAGTAGTAAGATGATCTTTGAGGACAAAGATCCTGTTCAGGGGTAAATGCTGTGACAATCCGTCAATTTATGGTTGATATTTTATTCTCAATATTTATTTGAAAACATTATTTTAATGTTACAATATGAACTCACTTATTTTTGGGAAGTAATTTGGATTTACGTCTTGAAGTAGCGTCGACTATGTTTAAACCAGAGGATTCTACGTTACGTGCTTACGTTTACATACTCCGTCTTTGGTGACAGTCCGACATTTCAGAAAATAAATTTATTCGTGAATATTATTTTGGAGTTTTAAATTTGTGTTGGTTCATAAACTCACAAATTTACGAGAAGAAATTAGGACTTACGATTTTATTTTAACGTCCTTTACGACTAAACCGGAAACCTTAGGATTACGTATTTACATTTTCGAACTCCGTTTTTGATAAGACAATTTTTATTAGATTCGTTTTGTGTCGTTGATTCATAATTTATAAAAACGTTTTTTGTAAAACGACCCGAGGGCACGCAAATCGAGAAAACTAGAATCGAGGAGTACCCATAAATTAGTGGGATGAGACAAGATAAATTTTGCCCTACCCTACTCATAAGGGATGGAAATATTAAGCTAACAACACTCCACCACATCAATGATGTGTCAAAAACTTCACAAGGAAGCTAAGACACTTGCCTTATAACTCCCCAAAACCATTTCACAAAACCATTTCCTCTCAAACTTTACATGCAAAAACCACTAATACTCTCCTTTCTCTCTCTCATATTTCGTCCAAAATTCATCAACAAAAACCCTCATTTAATCTATTTTAGCCTTAGAATCATGTGTTATTCATACACATGATGATGCCCTCTTGAAGCTCTATTGAATGGTGGTGATTATAACATCCAAGGAGGAGTTTCTATGGAGTCTTGGGGCTGATTTCTCAAGGAGTTTTCATGAAGAACAAGGGCTGATTTTTGGAGGAATCTACAAATATTTGGTGATCCTAGAAGTGGTGTTGATATCTCATAAGATTGGTTACCCAAAACCATGTCTTGTTCATCCAAAAACTCATCATTTCATCACTTTGGTGGTATAAAGATTGTTCTCCTCATCCTCTTGTTATTTTTTTATTATGTAATCTTGTATTTATTTTACTTATGTATATGTATATGATGATGAATGATGATTAAAAATATTGTGTGGGGATTTGGTGTTGATAAACATGCTTAAAAAGATGAAAAACTATAAGAAACAAGGCTAAAATCTTGTCTAAATTGTTGGCTGTATAAAACAGTACAGAAACATGTCATGAACTGATAAAATGATGAAGTAGAATTGATATACAGTAAGCTATGAGTCTTGTACACATGTGAGAGTTGGCCATGCAATGGAATCATTGTAATGAGTGAGATATGATCAAAACAAGTTTAAAGTACAAATCTGAGTTCACTGTTTTGGACGATTTTTAGAAAATAATTGGAGGATGCTTCAACAGTAGCTATACAAGAGTTAAATGGAGCAAATATCATGTAGTTTATGTGATAAAAATTTGAGATTCTATATCCATATAGAACTCTAGATATGGTAGTTTTGGTGAAGATGAAAATAAAAATCAGAATTTGGAAATTAAAGTATAATACTATTATATAAGCACTCAAAATTATATTGTATAAAATGTAAAGTTAAAACCCACTAACTCATGAATTTTATTTATATAAATATGTACAATAATAAATAAGTGGACATTTTATAAAAATGGTAACTTTTTATGTTTTATAAGTTATAAAACTATAAACATGATTTTTACGACTTTTTCGGCTATTACCGTAAAATTAACGTTTTTGTTAAATAAAACTTAGACGGTTGGACCCGTCTAATGTAAACTTTATAAAACTTATATACTGATATATAAACATGTATAACAAGTAAAAACCGATAAAACCCGAACTATAGGACATACGGACATTAACGAGCTAAGTAAACATATTGGACTAATAATTGGACTAAATAAGTTAAACCCTTATAAGAAGAACTTATTGGACTTAACCCATTTGGGCCCAACTTGAAAGTTTAAATACTGATAATATAAGTATGAAGTGGATTAATACAAGTTAATAAACTTATAATAGGCTTATTGGACCTAAAACACGTAAATAGGTAAAACTAGAAAACTAGTATAAAAGTTGTCGACACATAACACAAAAATGAGTAAACGAGAATATGTAAACCCACTTGATCATCATATATATATATATAATCATCATATGTATACATAATTGTTATTTTTATAAATTCATTGGACATGAGTCTAAGACGAGTATTATTTGTCTAGGTTTCCGTGATTGAAGCACGTACCGTACATCCAAATCGCTGATAATCGCCTTCCCACATCAACGTGAGTTCATAGCCTCGCACTCTTTTAAATGTTTTTATGAAATGTTTTATAAACCCGCGAGGGAGATAACATGTTAGTTTTTATAAAAGTTTGGACACCATTTGTCCCGATTGTTTGTTTATTGATTTGGACCCGAATGATTGAATGACCCGATTGTATGACCCGATAAATGATTAAAGGACCCGATAGATGAAATTAAATGGATTATTAAAGTTAGGTTATGTCACTAAAAGTCCCATTAGCATGAATTGTGAACTACCGGGATTTGGTAGACGCTTATGCATATAATAGTACTATTTGGAGACGATCACCCCAGTTCGCGCCTTGACGGTTGATCCCCGTCGTGCCACATTGATTGGTAAGCGAATTTATGTATGAGAAGATTTCCATAGCGTGACCTTTGTGACGACACGCTACTTTAGATGGGCAAATTGAGTATCGGGTTAGCAACCCGTTGTTGGTTTAGTAAGGTAACAATGTCACACGGCTTATAATAATCCAAAACTAACAAAATACTACTAGATGCTCCGAATTACGATGTAAATTGCCTGACTAGCAATACAGGGTCATACTATTGATATTATGTTTATGTTTTGGTTTTCATAACCATATTCATATAACGGTTTTTATTTTCATACAACGTCATAAGACGTATTGTATGACGTTTTTACGACATTGGCTATAATGATTTTTAAGGCAAACGCCTATATTATGATTTGATAAAGATTTGTATAAAATGATTTTGGCTATTTTATGGCCTATTACAATGATTTGTACGAAATGATTTTTGGTACTAATTTTATACCAAAGTTATATTGATGGAATTTATTAAACCCTATGAATTCACTCGGCGTTATCGCTGACCTTTTCTTTTAACATGTTTTATCTCAGGTACTTGAAGGTAATTATCGGGAAGACGACAAGAATTCATGGCCCGCACTTAAACAATATTTTCCATTCAAATACTTTGTAAAACTTTGTATGAAATATAATGACTTGGGACCGATGTAACTTTGATATTTATGAATGGAAATGATTTTATTATTAAACGACGCGATTTTTATGCGTTGTCTATGATGTGAGTAATGTGCTATCCTGTAACACCAACGAGTCTTCCGCTGTACTGAGTTGTATAAATTTGGGGGTGTTACAAATATCATATATGATAGTAACACTAGTATCATATATGATATAAACCAATATCATATATGATTCTGTAATAATTTGTAACCTAACAATAATATCGTATATGATAAAACACTATTATCATATATGATATTTTACGCAAATTTAAAAAAAAACTTTTTTTCTTCAAAAGTATATCATATTGCATATGTGTAGACAACTAATTAAATGCTCGTCGCGATGGTATATTTTTTCCGTTTAACACTTAATTAGAAGATATTTAAATTTTAAAAATAAGTGAAATAATTAAATACTTTTAATCTCATCCATTAGATATGGTGAAGATGGATGATGGGGATGAGTCCCTTAGTATTTATGATAAATATGGTATTCAAAATAACTTTACTCTATCATTAATGATAAAGTATGGATATATATTTATTTTCTTATTTATCACTGTTGATAAACCATTGTTACTTGTCTTATATAATAATAAAACCAAAGCAACCAAAGAAAAAATAACGTGCGCGCGCTAAATCGTCAAGTTTTTGAAGTTGCATCCAAAATTACCTTCTCGTAAGGCAAGCATTAAGATTAAAGACCAACAAATGTTTTTCTAACATCCATTGTTTATCACCAGTGATAAATCAAACCTACTTGCCACATTCATTAATAAATTAAACATTTGAAAAAAGTACATATCTTGTAGAAACATTAAATTCAACATTTAGCATCAAAAGAGAATTTCTTGTATTTTTATAAAAATGCTATCTTTTCATGTAGAGCATCTTCAATGTTCTTCTTGATGGTTTTGTCATCTATGTCTTTGTTGTATGATATGTGTAATATCACTTGTTGATAGTTTATCGTAATCCTTGGATTATACAATAGATGGAATGACTACTAGAGAGAGAGATAGATGAAGATGTAGAGAGAGAAAGTAGAGAGAGGTTGGAGAGAATAATGAAAGATTAGATTGGAAGTGTGTGAAATGTGTGTACCAACCCCTCCTAACACGATAGGAGGGGGGTATATATAGCCCACCCTACATGTGGGCTTCATGAGTTATATAGTTACATATTGGATCACAAGCCCATACTACGTATATATCGTTGGAGTGACTGATCCTTCCTAAATACGTAAAAACTTATTTCCAACAATCTACCCCTAATGGAGGTCGCTCCAAGTTACAATGTCCTAAATAGTCTATAGCTCGTGATATATGCTAACAATGATGTGACCGAGACTTTTTTTGGAAAAACGTATTTCCAACAATCTCCCCCTAAGGGAGGTTACACCATTTTACAAAATCTTAAACCTAGCATACTATGCTTGAGTTTTCGATCTTGTTCTTGTGAATATGCTGATGTGATCTTTGACTTTAGTCTTGAGCATGTTTCCTTGCCTTGACCTTGTGCATTCATCACTTGTGATATTCGCCTCCTCGTAACTTCATGTTCTACATACTTATACCTTTATAATTCTTGAAAGCTTCAGAGTTTGATACTCTAACACTCCACTTTGATAAGTGGACCGTTACGCGTAATTATGGCGTGTCATCAAAGCATGCAAGGTAATATGTAGTAAAACATACATGACCATAGGGAAAACCGGAATCAAACATTGATTCCCAAACATAAGCCCAAAACATAAATAAAGTAAATGAACTTGGAAAGAGTAAACAAGCATAAGTATATGGGGAAAAAAGGAGAAGAAGTCTATGGCAACTTCCATCCTATGCACTTCCTCCAAATGCTCGAGTCCGTCTTTGGGTACCTGTCGTTTTGGTACATGGAAAGGAAAGTAACGGCAGAGCATAACGCTCATTGTACGGATATATGACAAAGTATGAATGGTTGAAACATAAATAAGACTAATATCAGCGGAAATGTATAAGTCCTGGAAACCTAGTTGTCTGTCATGTTAACTGGTTTTAGTTCTGAAAACATAGCTTATGTTACTTGTGAAATCTGTATTAGTTAATGTACCAAAAGCCAATATAGGTCATGAGGTCAACAACGTGCATGAATACTTAGAGGGGAGACCTCATCATGCAATTAGAGGAGTTGCCTCTAATTTATTGGTAAGTGGGTAGGAGGGATCAGCTCCTTGTGAAGGATGCAAGGCACACACCACATTCACCATAAAATCCTCACGGAAACATGTAACTAGGATGCACCCATACGCCCCACATGATAATATAATAATATAATGGCCAAATAATTGGAAAGGGACGCCACGAGCTATCACTCCGCCGTGGTGAAGTCATAACACTAGTGCCTCTAGTGTTATGGTTATGGTACCTCCATAACTAGGTGAACTGGTCATGCATGTATATGGCTAAGGTAACTAATAAAACATAAGCATTTAATTTGTAACTACTGGGGAAAACAGTTGGCTGCATACGGGAATTCCTAATGAGGAAAGAATGTCCATACTGAAAGGACGGAGAATCCGTACCTTAAGTCCAGTGAACGAAGAAGACGAACGGAAGAGAGTCCTACTTTGATCTCACTAATGCTACATAGAAGGATACGTGTATAAGTATACTGTCTACTACGTACGTAACTGGTTATAGTATGTCTTGACTCGTTTTATATGTTTTGGTCTTGTTTTACTGATTTTAATGTTACACTGCTTTTATCATGTGCTTTAAGCCTTCTGATTAAGTATTAACTGATATTCTTGTATTATTATACTTGTAGTGTAATAATAAGTAACTTTCTAAAAATAGCAGGTTTCCTAAAATAAAAAGTTTCCAAAAATAGAAAGTTTCCAAAAATAAATTTACTTCTTAAAATAGAATAAGTTTCTAAAAATAGAAAGTTTCCAAAAATAGTAAGTTTCCTGAAATAGAAAGTTTCTATATTTAGAATTAAGCTGAATTTATAAGATAATAATATAAGCTTAGTTTTACTGATTAAATATACTAAGTCATGTGATTAATAGTATACTTTATTAATTATAACATGTTAATTAAATAAACTATAGGTTATATGATTTAATTAAATATAAACATGATTCAATTAAATTAAAGTGTATAAAATACTTAGGTTAAAACGTGTATTAATATTGTATTAATATGATTATTAATCAATTATATTCCATGTTTAATAATTAATTAATACTATAGTGTAAACTAAATAATTAAATACTTAGGTTAAAACATGCATTACTAATAAGAATAATTAACCTAAGTCCATGTTTTAATTAAATTAATTATATACCATGTCACAAACAATAATTAATTTAATTAACATGCTTAATTAAACTAATTGAATAAAAATATAAAATACATGTTTCATATTCACCTAGCCAAACACTCCCTTAACTGCTTAAACCTGCGAACGAAACACACCCCTAACTGTTTTATAGCTACTGGCAGTGGCCTTGCTGCCACTGCCTTAACATTTTACCTACTGACCTTACTATTTTCCTGTTGATTGTATTATTATACCCACCGACTTGTAGTATTTTACCACCGAGACCTACAACAGGTCTCGGTTCCCACTGCTTTACTTAGGCCACCCCTGTTGGGGTGTTTGGGGGTTCCCACTGCCTTTTAAACCGAACCCCTCTTGGGGTTTCCACCGTCAGACCAAAACCAAACCATCCCCCCACAGTGGCTACGGCTGGTGAGTAGAATAAACCCCACCGAGACACATAGGTGTCTCGGTTTATGTGAAATCCGAACTAAACAGAAACCTCATCACCTGAAACACTTAGGCTCGTGTATAACATGTTTAAAAATCTAAATCCCGAATCTTTGATCAATTAAGAAAGGGAAAAAAACTAAAAATAAAAACGTGATTGATGATTACCTTGGTTCATTTTTAAGGTTTAATAAAACTAAAACATGAATTCACGAACATCCTTGATTTCTGGTGGTTGGATCGTCGGCAGAAGGAGAACAAAAAAAAAACAAGTACCCCCCGTCTATTATTTGCATGGTGGTTGGATCGTCGAACATCCTTGATTTCTGGTGGTTGGATCGTCGACGGCTTGTTATTTGATTTAAGGTTTTGTGTTTTCCTTTTTTTTGTCGGCTAAAATAAAACAAGTCCCCCCCGTCTATTATTTGCAACAACTGGCCTAGTATCCCTTATTGGGCCACGACCCATTTTTTTGTCCCTTCCTTTCCTTAAACCGTCCCACAAAACAATGCATACATATGTTCTTTTTAATTTTCGGGGTTCATTGGTTAATTACGCGTGTTCGTGTATTTACATGTCGTGTATTCTTTCTTGTTAAATTTCATACATGTTCTACGTAATTACATATAGTATATCAATGATAATAATAATACAAGACATTACTTATCGTACGTAATTAATATACGTAAATACTTGTCACGTTTAACTAATATACGCGATTATCATGTTAAATGTTTCTGTATTGTGTCGTATATTTTAATGTCGTGTAATATTAAAATACGTATTTACTTGTTTATCGTGCAATAATATAGAATGCGTATTCGTGATTAAATGTTCGGTTATAATTATTATAATTAATAATTATCGTGTATCGACACATACTTAATACTTATCGTGTAATAACACGTACGTAATTTATGGATTCACTAATCGTGATACGTGTTAATAACTGAAAAATCGTTCTTTGAATTAGTCTAATCGAATTGATCTCCGGTTAAATGTGCGACTCAGTCGTTTTTGGTAAATAAAAGAAAAGGTGTCGTTGTGTAAAACTAATTAAAGATAAAAATAAAGCTTTAACAGGAAATGATAAAATATAAAAGGAATAAACTAAAAATTAAAACGATTGACAAATGATAAAGAAACGATATTAAAAACAAATATGAAAACGAAACAATTAATAAAAATAAAACTAAACGAAGAAATTAACTTTCGACTGAAAAATAAAATTAACCTAATGAAAAAGGAGAAAATAAAACTAAGAGGGTACTTTAAAACTGAACGAGACAAAAGCTAAAGCGGGCGCTAAATAAAAGATGAAACTTAAACTTTTCGAAAAATACTAATACTAAAAATTGACGAAAAATACAACTACAAATACGTGATTTTCAGAATAAAAATCAGAACAACTTTCAGATAAAACTAAACGATTACGGAACAATAGTATTTAATAAACAAGCAGGCAAGCACCCTGCTCAAGCACGCAGCCAGGCATGACAAAACTTATATATAGTTCGGAATACACTACTATGTTTTGGCGGGAAAGGCATAAGCAGGCTAGTAGGCTAGTAGGTCAAATTGATATGTTGTTCGGAATATGGGTTTAGTTCGGAATGTTGACTCCGAAACTAGTTTGGAATGTTGACTCCGAAACTAGTTCGGAATGTTGTGGTCTTGGTGTTTAGTTCGGAATCTGTGATTTCCGTATATAGTTCGGAATATATTTGTTCTCATGTAGTTCGGGAAATACTTGTTTTCATGTAGTTCAGAATAAGTAGTTCCTAACCTAATTCGGGATACTATCCCACATACAGTTCGGAATACTAGGACATGATGTAATTCGGGAAAATAAAAAATGTAGGAAGTTCGGGTTATTGGGGTTCACTAGTTCGGAATATATAAAAATTAAGCAAAACTAAAAATAAGCTATAAACCAAATAAGCACTTACCTAAAACTTAACAAAAATAATTTTAAGAAAAAAGTAATAAGCCAAAATTTAAAAACTTTTAAAAACACTAAATAATCAAAAGTATTTAAAATCAACTTTTTATAAAATAACTTTTAAAACACTTAATTAAAATTAAGAAAAGCACACAATAAGCTATAAAATCAATAAGCTAACACAATCAAAAACATAAAAGCATAACAAACAATCAAATAAGCATGACAATAAGCAAATAAGCATAAAGATTAAGCAAAACAAGAAAGGTAGAATGAGAGATTAATATAAAACTTGATTAAAATTAAAGATTCAACAACACAAATTAAACTTACTTGAAATTAAAGGCAAGGATTAAAGACAACAATGTAAATGGACAATATGAAAGTGGATGTAAAAAAAATGGAAAGACTAAATTGTCAATTTAGCTAACACCTCCTAATGACACATTAGGAGGGTATTTATAGGGAGGATTAACATGTGTTGATCTTTTCTTCTCCTTCACGTCTTTTCGTCTTATAAATTCTTAGACTTTTTCGACTTTGTCTCGGGATTTGTCGATGGATAAATTGAACTTGTCTTATAATTTCTTCATTTATTAGACTTGAGTTCTTCGACTTCATTAAACTTCCGTCTTTAGACTTTTTCTTCGATAAGTCTTCAGAATAGGCCTTGGACTTCCGTTCTTTTTGCACTCTTGATATTTTGACTTCGTCTTTTTGTCTTTTTCTTCGATAAAAGCCCGTGTTTTCTTCCCTTTTCACATTTTGATCCGAAATCACAACAAAAACACAAACCACGCATAACTCCGACATTTACGACATAAAATACACGTTTTGGCTTGGTTATTATTATAATTAAGTGGTAAAAGGATAAGTGTTTTCACACTTATTACGTGTACGTGACATAATTAGTAAGTTTTAATAGATTCGTATGTTTACGTAGTGTACAGTTCATGGTAAAAGTATACGGGTTTTACAACTCTTCCCCCCTAAAAAAGAATAATTCGTCCCCGAATTATAGGTAAAAGAAACTGAAGGAACATGAACGCGACATGACTGACAAGGATATGGAACGTGACGTGCCTGAAAAGAACATAACTGAATTATGGAATGATGAGAGGATAAAATCCGAAGGACTCGTCCGTTTCCAAGTGGCTTCCCTCTCGGAACGGTTCCTCTACAAGATCTTGACGCAAATGATAAATATTGGTCCTCCTGACCTTGACTTAAACATACTTAAAAGTTCATGGTTATCAGCGTAAGATAGATCCCCTGATTTTGATCGAGGGAATAAGAATTAACGTGCAAGGGTAGATGAAACATTACGATGCAAAATAACCTAGATGAACTAAAATTAGTCCCGTCTTAGCCATGATGCGCAAGACATACTGGAACGTAGTACGTGAACAATTTTGAACGTGATACGTGAACAATTGTGAACGTGATACGTGGAGATACGGTGAGTGTAATATGAGAAAACATATTGTGATCAATGATACATGTAACATATCGTGAACGTTATATAAGAAACATGGAATGAACATGACATGTGAAACATATCGTGAACATGGAATACGGCTGCGGTAACGCCAAACGCTAAAAGGTGAGACGTGGAATGTGACGTGAAACGCCTATCTGAGGATAGAGAGTTATACTAAACTTGAGTCTGGTCTCTCAAGTTCTTGCAAAACTTCCCAGAATGAAAAATGGACGTAACATCGTAAGCCAGGATACGGTCATGAACGTGAATAATGTCATGAACGTGAGTGTGAAAGCAAGTTGTAAAATTTGAACAAGACGTGAACGTAAATAAGAAGCACAAATGCGAACCTTTGTCTGGCCCGATAGCTGAGGGATTACCAAGTGATCGGATGAGCCTTGGTTGGAACATGTCCGATCAACCTGCTGGCTCTGAAATCCTTGCGGATGTAAGGATTCTGCAGACTTGATCAAACTGTTGG
This sequence comes from Glebionis coronaria, assembly GCA_025667525.1. Taxonomy (NCBI): domain Eukaryota; kingdom Viridiplantae; phylum Streptophyta; class Magnoliopsida; order Asterales; family Asteraceae; genus Glebionis; species Glebionis coronaria. The sequence continues at coordinate 346,937,229 of CM046879.1, forward strand.
CAATAACCCAGATAACATCATGCTTCTTCCGAGTTTGCGTTAATCTGGTAACCAAAATCCATGGAGATCTTGTCCCATTTCTGTTCACCTTTTTCCGATGATGGAAAACATCCTAGTCAGTTGGTGTTCTATCTTAGCCTGTTGGTATGTCAGGTACTTAGATATGAACGTAACTATATCTTGCTTTGTAGAAACTTGATACATAGAAATTTGTGGAGCTATAAGTCTCCGAAATTAGACTTCTCTTAGCGTAGGATTTTCTGGAACACCTAATGTAGTGTAGGGTTCTCACCTTTACGCATAAGCTGAGTCATGGTAAGATTAACCGTGCGAATCCATGTGATTCAGCGTGTCACTGTAATCAACCAGAATTTATATTAGAAAATTTCAAGGTGAAATTTCTCCTGTCATAGAATTTGCAACATAGTGAAAATATGGTTTTCCTGCTCTTCTCTAGACCTAGAGAAAAATCAGGTTGTTCTCGTTGAAAATATTGATGAATTTGTTTATGACTTCATGGAAACTCAATTTATTAAGTCTATAATGCTGCTGGAGCATTTATGAGACTAATACAAAATCACGAATCTAGCATGACCGAGTCGTGTACTAATAGCAGCCATGGAAATGTTCTGCTCTTTCACTCGTCACTGTTGGCAGCATGATCATGAGTCCGATCTTGGAAAGGTGATTAACACCCTAAAGTCGATTGGACACGTTGTCAATACGTGGAGGAGAATAACGGTTTCGGATGGTGATTTGTTTTAAATCGACGGTAGTCGACACATAATCTCATGTTACCGTCCTTCTCCTTGAAGGTTCTTCTGGAATGTATGGGAAGATTTTGGTATAATCGGCTGGTTATGCGTAAAAGGAACTTCAGTGGTCGTGTCTTAACTGACAGCTAGAAAATTTAAGCAGTCATGGCTAACAAAGCACGTGCTTGGTAAGCATAGATAATTTGTACAGTTTTTCCTGATGGAAAACCATGCTGAATGTATTCAGGAGCCGGAACATTTCTGTACAAAATCATGAATCGTAGCAGGGTGTGCTTCTCGTAGTCCATAATTAGGATTAAATTCAACTCGCATCTGTCCGAGGTAATGCGTTAGTAGCTTGGATCTCATCATTAGGCTGAAGGAAAACCTTCGTATACATGGGGGATACGAATGGCGTCCTTTATGGTCATGAATATATGAAATATAGGTGCAAGAAAAGAAAGTATCATCGAACAATCGTGACAGATCTCACTGATATGCCGATGCTGGTACTGGAATTCTTGTGGCCTGATTAATACATGGCACCACAAATAGATATACCCTTTGGAGGGTACCCTGAATTTCTTAGGGATGTTCCAGAATTCGACGTGAGTCATGTGTTTTCACTCGTGTCTTGGGAAATATAAGCATGACATGTGTCTTGACTGGCGTCTTGACATGTGTCTTTAGAAAGTATACGTGAGACATGTGTCTTGACTGATGTCTTGACATGTGTCTCGAGATGTGAAACAAATTGAACTACAAATATTAGGTTATTATGCCAGAATCGGCGGATCGGTTAGACTACTGATCCTTTGTATTTCTGATCACGTCCGTGGCCGGAGCTTCGGTTGCGATTGCTAGGATAGTTGCTGTCATAGTAGTGGTTACTATCGTCTTGTCTGTCAGTTCCATGACGGTCATTCTCATGACTATGATTCATGTAACTATTCAGCTGAGTGGCCGGCGGGTACCGGTTCTCACTCATGTGACTGAAACGACAATTGTATGACGTGTGACATGTAACTAAGAATTAGGGACAACGATTGATGGAAATTGTCTGGTGGTGAAGCATCTTCTCGTCGATCGCTTTGATCTAACGCCTTTGTCTTCGTCTTGTAAGATCTCCAGGTTGTGAACAACATTAGCATCTCGTAGCGTCTCTGACTTCCGCAGCATCAACCCTTAGTAACATCTCCAAGCTATGAGCGACACCAAAAATTTGTAGAGTATCAGCAAATGGAAAACGCACATGAGATACGGTACATAGAGTACACACGAAATGCACATGAAATGATCGGTATGGGGTCGATCATCTGACGTGATTTTAAAGGAAAATAATAGGTTAAGCGGTTAGAAAGACCATCAAGATAATCCTGGCAATGCCAGTATATACCTCATTCTGGTTGCATAGAGAAATGCTAACGTGTGGTTAAAAGAATTTCAACGATGATTTTCCTGAAAGCATGAATAATGAAAACCAAACATGACTATCATGAAAGCAGGATTTAAATGAATTCCAACAGTGTCTTGCATGAAAGCATAAACAACAAAAGAGACGTAAGACGTAATCAAGATGCAGACGAAATCCTCATGAGGAAACATGAAACAACTTAACATGAAGGAGTATATGACATAATCATCATGAAAATGAAGTTAACCATGATAGTATGAAAACATACTTGACATAAAGACATAGTATGCCAATAAATCATGAGAAAAATTGTATGCATGTAAGCAGTACGTGAATGCATGATGCGGTTTATGAAAACCTTTATATGCGCGAGGGTAAACGCCTATGGTCAGTTTACCCAAAACAAAAGACATGGCTAAGAGACGCCTATGGGTCGGTCCCAAAGTTAATAGTTTCGATAAAAGCACATGCGACTAAATAGGGCCAGTCCTGTACCAACCATTACTTAGTCATAAACCTGCGACAATGATACATGAAATATATGAATGAAACTCACCTGTCAAAACTTAACAAAAATTTTTTATGTGACACATTATGAACTACCGGGGTTCAGTTCTCATTATTCACAGTTCACAAGGAACATTGTGCATGAAACAATGACACGTAACTAAGTATGGATGACGGTTGTTCAGTCTATATTAGTAAAAGCAATACTGATGAAAACATCATGGTTAAACAACAAGGTGCTGAAAAAATCATGGTTAAAACAACAAGGTGCTGAAAACATAAATACATGGAATAAAAAGCGTTGGCTTAGGAAGCTCCTGATGACTACCCACTAGTTACAGGTCAAGTTTTAGAGCCTACAGGTCGAAGCCTTGGTATCTGATGCCATAATTGTAACACCCCACTTTGATAAGTGGATCGTTACTCGTAATTATGGCGTGTCATCAAAGCATGCGGGGTAATATATAGCAAAACATACATGACCATAGGGAAAACCGGAACCAAACATCGATTCCCAAACGTAAGCCCAAAACATAAATAAAGTAAATGAACTAGGAAAGACTAAACAAGCATAAGTATATGGGGCAAAAAGGAGAAGAAGTCTATGGCAGCTTCCATCCTATGCACTTCCTCCAAATGCTCGAGTCCGTCCTTGGGTACCTGCCGTTTTGGGACATGGAAAGGAAAGTAACGACTGAGCATAACGCTCAGTGCAGGATATATGACATAGTATGAATGGTTGAAACATAAATAAGACTAATAGCAGCGGAAATGTATAAGTCCTGGAAAACCAAGTTGTCTGTCATGTTAACTGGTTTTAGTTCTGAAAACATAGCATATGTTACTTATGAAATTTGTATTAGTTAATGTACTAAAAGCCAATATAGGTCATGAGGTCAACAACGCGTATGAATACTTGGAGGGGAGACCTCATCATGCAATTAGAGGGGTTGCCTCTAATTTACTGGTAAGTGGGTAGGAGGGATCAGCTCCTTGTGAAGGATGCAAGGCACACACCACATTCACCTTGAAATCTTGACTAAAACATGTAACTAGGATGCATCCATACGCCCCACATGATAATATAATAATATAATGGCCAAATAACTAGAAAGGGACGCCACGAGCTATCACTCCGCCGTGGTGAAGTCATAACACTAGTTCCTCTAGTGTTATGGTTATGGTACCTCCATAACTAGGTGAACTGGTCATGCATGTATATGGCTAAGGTAACTAATAAAACATAAGCATTCAATCTGTAAATACTGGGGAAAATAGTTGGCTTCATACGGGAAATCCTAATCAGGAAAGAATGTCCATACTGAAAGGACGGAGAATCCGTACCTTAAGTCCAGTGAACGAAGAAGACGAACGGAAGAGAGTCCTACTTCGATCTCACTAATGCTACATAGAAGGATACGTGTATAAGTATACTGTCTACTGCGTACGTAACTGGTTATAGTATGTCTTGACTCGTTTTATATGTTTTGGTCTTGTTTTACTGATTTTAATGTTACACTGCTTTTATCATGTGTTTTAAGCCTTCTAATTAAGTATTAACTGATATTCTTGTATTATTATAATTTTAGTGTAATAATAAGTAACTTTCTAAAAATAGCAGGTTTCCTAAAATAGAAAGTTTAAAAAAATAGATTTACTTCTTAAAATAGAATAAGTTTCTAAAAATAGAAAGTTTCCAAAAATAGTAAGTTTCCTGAAATAGAAAGTTTCCATATTTAGAATTAAGCTGAATTTATAAGCTAATAATATAAGCTTAGTTTTACTGATGAAATATACTAAGTCATATGATTAATAGTATAGTTTATTAATTATAACATGTTAACTAAATAAACTATAGGTTATATGATTTAATTAAACATAAACATGATTCAATTAAATTAAAGTATATAAAATACGTAGGTTAAAACGTGTATTAATATTGTATTAATATAACCTAAGTAATGATTATTAATTAATTATATTTCATGTTTAATAATTAATTAATACTATAGTGTAAACTAAATAATTAAATAGTTAGGTTAAAACATGCATTACTAATAAGAATAATTAACCTAAGTCCATGTTTTAATTAAATTAATTATATACCATGTCATGAACAATAATTAATTTAATTAACATGCTTAATTAAACTAATTGAATAAAACTTTAAATAAATGTTTCATATTTACCTAGCCAAACACTCCCTTAACTGCTTAAAACTGCGAACCAAACACACCCCTAACTATTTTATAGCTACTGACAGTGGCCTTGCTGCCACTACCTTAACATTTTACCTACTGACCTTACTATTTTCCTGCTGATTGTATTATTATAGCCACCGACTTGTAGTATTTTACCACCAAGACCCACAGCAGGCCTCGGTTCCCACTGCTTTACTTAGGCCACCCCTGCTGGGGTGTTTGGGGGTTCCCACTACCTTTTAAACCGAACCCTTGTTGGGGTTGCCACCGTCAGACTAAGGCCAAACCATCCCCCCACAGTGGCTACGACTGGTGAGTAGAATAAACCCCACTGAGACACATAGGTGTCTCGGTTTATGTGAAATCCGAACTAAACAGAAGCCTCATCACCCGAAACACTTAGGCTCGTGTATAACATGTTTAAAAATCTAAATCCCGAATCTTTGATCAATTAAGAAAGGAAAAAAAACTAAAAATAAAAACGTGATTGATGATTACCTTGGTTCGTTTTTAAGGTTTAATAAATCTAAAACATGAATTCACGAACATCCTTGATTTCTGGTGGTTGGATCGTCGGCAGAAGGAGAACAAAAAAAAGAACGACGGCTTTTTATTTGATTTAGGGTTTTGTGTTTTCCTTTTTTTTGTCGACTAAAATTAAACAAGTACTCCCCCGTCTATTATTTGCAACAACCGGCCTAATATCCCTTATTGGGCCACGACCCATTTGGTTAATTACGCGTGTTCGTGTATTTACATGTCGTGTATTCTTTCTTGTTAAATTTCATACATGTTCTACGTAATTACATATAGTGTATCAATGATAATAATAATACACGACATTACTTATCGTACGTAACTAATATACGTAAATACTTGTCACGTTTAACTAATATACACGATTATCATGTTAAATGTTCGTGTATTGTGTTGTATATTTTAATGTCGTGTAATATTAAAATACGTATTTGCTTGTTTATCGTGCAATAATATAGAATGCGTATTCGTGATTAAATGCTCGGTTATAACTATTATAATTAATAATTATCGTGTATCGACACATACTTAATACTTATCGTGTAATAACACGTACGTAATTTCTGGGTTCACTAATCGTGATACGTGTACGTGACATAATTAGTAAGTTTTAATAGGTTCGTATGTTTACGTAGTGTACTGTTCATGGTAAAAGTATGCGGGTTTTACAGATACATCGGAAGACTTAACTTTTAGGCTTTCTTGAATTTGTTGAAGTCTTAAGTTCATAAAGTATAAGCATGCGAGGATAAATTCTTTTCGGATAGTACACCGCCATGCCACCTTCTTGTTACGTTACATAAGACAGTTAGCAACAAAACAAAGACACGGATGAAATGGCTTTGAACATTTCAACCTAATTAGGTAGCATTCTACCTCCGGTCGGTGAAGACCATTGGACGATATTAAATATCGTACTTGTGACAGGTAGTTTCAATTAAGAACCTCCTTTACAAGATTTCGCGGGTAAACCCGTTCTCTTTACTCGACCGTCCAAAGCTGACTGTGAACATAAAGAGTGAATCATTTGGATAATATTATCCCCATGATTTGAAGCCGTCAAATCTGATTCCTGGAACAAGTTTGATTCATTAAAGAATCGCACCATCGTTGCTTTCCAGTTGTCACGATCTTGATTCATATAGAATCTTGCAAGTTACCTACCAAGTGCTGTTTGAGGTTAACACTAGAAGGATTTCCACTCATCACTGTGAACACTATAGAGTGTCACTCTGAGTGTTCTGGCAAGATCACTAAGATATTGCGTAGAGGCATGGAATGTGTTTAAGTTCAGTTAAGAATTAAACCACTGTTGCTTTCCAGTTATCACAAGATTGATTCATAAAGAATCGCACAAGTCACCTACCATGAGCTTTTTTATATTCGCTCAAGAAGGATTTCCATCTTCATTATAAATACTTTCGTATTACTCGAATGTTCAGGCAAGATCATGAAGATTTTGCGTAGGACTCTTAAGATCTTTCTTACTTTTCACAATGTGTGAAGAATCAAGGAATTATGAAAGTGTGTCCTAATGAGATATTTGATGATCTCAAATGGCTCTAGACTCGATCGTGCATTTTGGATTTTTAGTGATCAGAGGCTGGAGAAGAGTTCCACCATTTCAATATCAATATATTCGGAGTGAATAAATCGATAGATAATGCGTTGTCTCCGTGTGAATAAAACAAATATCTTTTGAGAGATATCTGAGTTAGCTGGGATGGGTTGTGCATTGCATCACTAGGTCCATGATGTCTTATCTTCAATATCAAGCATTATTAAAAATGATCTCAATAGCATATGTATTGACCCTGTTTCTGTCTAAGGTTGTAAGGAGGGCTTCTTTATTTACACCCTTTATATTTACAATTCTTTTTCATTCTTCAACCCCTTCAATGCTTACCAATACGTCATAACTAGCACCTTGTTGTGATTGTTCCAGTGCTAACTTAACTACTTGGTCGGCATTCAGCTACGTTCACAAACTTTCTCCATCTTTCCTAAGGACTGCTATTTCTAGCTATGGAATGTCCTTGGGAAGATTCCTCTGATTCTAGAAGAATCATTGGACTTAACCTATCCTACCATCCTTATGTCACCACAATCTTCACCATTGTGAATAGAGATGTTTTGGGTAAGTGCATGTCACCATGAAATCAATTTTGATATCCAAATCCATTTTGCTCCCCCTTAACATATGCCACGATATTCGAAAACATTTCGCACATGTCGGGATGAGCTATCACGTTAAGTCAAAACATTTGTGATTAATCATTTTTCATATTAAATCACATTTTCTCCTACATATTAAAAATATTAACCCAATCGATGTTTTTAATATCAATTGATTTAATAGCATGTTAAGAAAATTTGGGAAGAAAAATGCAAATCCAATTATCTTCATGATTTACACAAGCTCCCCCTCAAATTAATGAGGGTGTACTTGAAACGTAAATTAAATACCTTTTAAACACAAGTGTAAGGTATTTATCACATGCAAAGATCATATATGATAATGTATTCACAAGATTAGCAATTTTTGAGGTTGGACCTAAATGATGGAGAATATCATATGATAGAATCACATGGTTCTTGTTCACGAATGTTGGTCGCCTCGTCACGTCTGAAGTTATCTCTTGACACCATGTGTACGATTGATATCGTTGTCTTGACACAAATTAGTGACCTTGGCACTTTCAGCATCAAAGATTCTGAATGCTGGACAATTGCTCCCCCTCAATTGTTTAACCGTGTTCTATTGAAAGAGCTGTAGTCGCCGTTTGAGTAGTCGCATCGTCGAGTATATAGATATCAATTGTAAATTGTTGTGGATTGTGGAGATGGCAACTTCATAAAAACAAGATTTTTCTTGTTTTAACAAATAAATGTACTAACACGTACATATATCTTTGTTAGATTGTGTTATTAGGTAAACACAATCCCTTACATGGTTATAAAGTAAACCATGCCCGAGAAAACTAATACCCGTTGTTGAGTCAAATCTTTCCAGTGAAATGCTTGACTTAAATATGAAAAGCGGGTTACTATCTGAAATAATAGCAAACCATAATTGAGCATGTTTTAAAACATTTGAACTTCTGCTCGAACTTTATATATAACCCCGTGTCATTATTGAATGACATTTCTAGGATCATAAATATTATCGATTCCAGAAGACATGCTCTTTTTATCAAAACATTATTGAACACAAAATTTGAAATATTTAGAAAAAACCTTTTGAAAAATTCTTGAAAAATATTGTGTTCAACGTTTTGAAACCAGTTACTTGAGCTTAAGATTTTTAATATCTTACGACACGAGCTCAAGTCCGAGAAGCTCTAAACTTCCCGTTGTTAAGGATAAGTTATCATCGACGATAAACATTCCTTTTAACCGAAGAACGAGTTCTAAGCTGACATTTACTTAGAAATCGTTTTCATGAGCTTGAAAACTTTTGAATGTTTTAACGGAAAGCTCATGTCTGAGAAAGGTGAATTTCTCTTTATGAGGAAAAGTTCTCTTATTTAAAAGATACACTTTCCTTTCTGAGCTTAAAACTTGGAATGTTTTAATACAAGCTCATGACCGAGAAAAAATAATTTCCCTTACGAGGATAAGTTATCATAAAAGATAAGCTTTCCTAAAATTGAAGTCCGAGTTACAGTCTGATATTTAACTGTAAGTCATATACACGAGCTTAAAACCTTTGAATAGTTTTAAAAATAGCTCGTGTCCGAGATAAAATAATTTCTCGTTAATGAGGATAAGTTTATCATCAGCGATAAACTTTCCTTTATTTGAAGAACGTGCCGTCGTCTGATATTTAACGATGAACCATAAACACGAGCTTAAAACTTTTGAATAGTTTTAATTTTAGCTCGTGCCCAAGAAAATCTAATTTCTCGTTTTGAGGGTAAGTTATCGTTGACGAAATAAACTTCCCTTTCTTTGAAGTTCGGGTCACAGACTGTGATTTAACTATGAGCCATATACAGCTTAACTACGAGTCCCCTGAGACACTTGTTTCTTAGATATCAGCTTCTTCAGCAACCAAAATCTGAGAGTGTCCTTAGTTGTACGGTATACAAAGATTGGACCGCTGTGTTCTTGTTGAACGTTAACTTTGGTACCTGCATTCTCAATAGGAATTTGCATGCTTTAATATGGGTTAGCGATATCTATTTTAGAAGCAAGTGGAGGTTCACAATTGTCTTTTCTTGTACCAAAGGTGACCTGAAGAGATGATTCACTTGTCTTAGCTGGCAAATGTTTCCTTTTATAGAAAACCTTAAGTTCAGGCTTAAGTGATGTATCATCCTTTTCAATTTCCTCCATAGTAGTCTTAGTAGAATCAGAGACTATCCTAGTTAAAGGGCACTCGTTTCCTATAACAGTGAAAGTTCTACCCGTGGGTCGCTAAACTTTACCAATGGGTTTAATTTTAGCTAACCACTGGGATTTAAGTCTAGCACGGGAGTTCACCTCATTAAGTAATTTCTTTACACAAGAATCATGATTGGCTTTAAAGACACATTTCCTACATGTTATACAAGTAGCATATTTAATGTCCGAGTAAGATCTAGAATTCCTAGATGATTGATTGATGCTCCTAGGATATGACATGCTACGGTTAGCAGTATTGGGTAATCTAGAAGGCATCTGACTAGGTTTAAAATTCCTATATCTTACTTGTGTCTTTTGCTTAGCTTCCCTTAGACCAAATTTATGACGAACGTCATTTGAACTAGTTCTAGACGTGTTCTTTATATTCGTAGAGAAACTAGAGGCAATCATGTGATTAGGTCTTGCTAAAGCTGATTTAGTCACATTAGGCCTAGTTGGTGGAGTGTCTGTTCTAGAAATATGAACCATATCAACTTGAGAGGCAAACCGCGGTCTCGAGGATTATGGTCGCTCGGATCTAAATTATGTCGGTTGTCTAACGGACTGATTTGTAGGCGGTTTCCCCAAGATTGATGGTTTTTCAAGCTAAGTGTCCACACTAGTTCCTTTAGTTTTCCTCAATTCGTTTTTCAACGCAGCTATAGCAAAGACCTTTTCCTGTACTTGAGCCTTTAAAATCTCATTCTCTTTGAGCAATTTATCTTGAGATGCCAATTTAGATTCTAGCAACTTAATTTGTTTCAAAAGATTATCCTTTTCAGCTTTAGAATCTAGAACTTTTTGATCTAATTTTCGTTCAAGAACAACGTTTGACTTTTCAAGTTTTTCAAAATATGTTTCAAATTTGTTCGTTTTCTTCGAAAATTCAAGTTTGGCATCCTCAAGATCTTTTGATTGCTGAGCTACGATCTTTTCGAGCTCTTTAATCTTGGAATCAGAAGCAGTTAATGAAACCATCATAAAGCAATTATCATGATTGTTAGCATCTTGAACACTTTCTCCCCCATTATGACGTACATCGGATGAATCAGAAATGGTATCGCTATCACTCTTTTCTATCCCATGTTTGTTATAATTAGGTTCGAAATGCTCAATATGCGGCATTTCATTAGCATGGACATCATATACCACATTCTGTTGTACCGTATTTGTATGCTCTTCGTCATATACGGGTATGGTGTCATCATGAGAGATGTCTATATCGTTACCTGATATGCTTCTTGTTTCATGCATTCCTCCCGATTCCATGCTCTTGCCATCTTTAGGCTCCAAGTTGTCAACCGTATGACCATTCTCCTCTTGCATCTGCATCGTAGACTCTTGCACTCCATTATCATACGCTTGCTGAAGTTGGGATCTTTCATCAATTGAAGACGAGACCAATGTCATGAATTTCAACAGTGTACCACGAAAATCTTGAACCTCGGTATGTGAGTATTGAAAAAATGACTGACATATCCCTGAATTATCAGACTTAGCGGTGTTGAATTGGAAGAAGTGCGTAAGTTGGGTCACAAGAGCCTTTATATGCAGAGTCTGAAGCAAAGTGATTAAATTCTTCTTTATGAAGTTGCTCAGCTAGTTGGTTCAAGTTGAGGAATATTGAGTCGATGAATATGTTATGATCTTGACCAAAGAGTGTCACAAATTCTCTTCCTCCTTGAAGCAATGAAAGGGTTACAAGATGAGACTGAAGTAGTCGAAATAATGTTATACCACTTTCTCTAGTTGTGTTTTGCATCAGATGCAATTCTCCCTCTTGAGATGTCGAATTCAACGATCCCATTGAAATTTGATGGAAAATGAAGGTCAGGATTACTTGTCGATCGATCAATGAAAGAAAGTAATTGTGTTTGTCATTGTCGATTAGATTCCTTGAGTAGTGAAGAAAAAATGATTAAATCCTCTAAATATGTGTTCTCAAGAAACCAAAAATTCTCCAAGGCAAAATTACACACAATCTTGAAATACTTGTCACTGTATCGCAATGCCAAAATTTAATCCATCGAAATACTCATCGCAATACCTATTGGAATGTGATCGCAATACTCATCGCAATGTGTTTGATCGGAATAACTGATCATAATGTTGGATCGCAATAAGCTATCGCAATATTAGATCGCAATAACAGATCGCAAAGTTGGATCGCAATAAGCTATCGCAATATTAGATCGCAATAACAGATCACAATGTTAGATCGCAATAAGCTATCGCAATATTAGATCGCAATAACAGATCGCAATGTTGGATCGCAATAAGCTATCGCAATATTAGATCGCAATAACAGATCGCAATGTTGGATCGCAATAAGCTATCGTAATATTAGATCGCAATAACAGATCGGAATAAGTGATCGGAATATACGTTCGCAATGTAGAAACCCTAAGGTTTTTGCGATCGGAATACACGATCAGAATATGAAGCCCTTCAAACTTTGCGATGGACAAAAGTTCCACTTTTCTTGGATAGTACACAAATAATTCGAGATTTTTAGCCTAAAATGAATCAAACACCTAAAATTTTTGTGTTTTTAACCAAAGTAACAATACCAAATCACTACCACTAGTATGTAGATGATTTGTATCAAGATTAAACCATAAAAACACAAAAAAAATTGGTACGTATGATTTAGATCAAAATAAGCACAAAAATCAAGAACACAAACACATAAACAATAAATCATCCCATGGCTCTTGATACAAATTGATAGTTTATCGTAATCCTTGGATTATACAATAGATGGAATGATTACTAGAGAGAGAGATAGATGAAGATGTAGAGAGAGAAAGTAGAGAGAGGTTGGAGAGAATAATGAAAGATTAGATTGGAAGTGTGTGAAATGTATGTACCAACCCCTCCTAACATGTTAGGAGGGGGTATATATAGCCCACCCTACATGTGGGCTTCGTGGGTTATATTGTTACATATTGGATCACGAGCCCATACTACGTATATATCGTTGGAGTGACTGATCCTTCCTAAAATACATAAAAACGTATTTCCAACACTTGTGATATTTTATAAATATATGGTCTAATATCAATTGTGATATTAATATCACTTGTGATATTATCATACACCAATAATTGTGTTTTTAACCTTTAATATCACTTTTGATATTTCATTGCTTTCTAATTTTTACATCACATAGGTGAGATCATACAAAACAATGAAATATCACTAGTGATATTAAACGGTTAATAAAATATACTTGTTGGTTTATGAAGTATCACTTGTGATATTAAAAGGTTAATAAAAACAGTTAATATCTAATATCACTAGTGATATCTGTTATATGATATGTCATGTGATATTTCACATGTGATATTTTATAGTTTGCTTGTGACACTTCATAGATAATGTCTAATACGAGTTGTGAAATTTTATAAACATAGTTAATGTCTAATACGAGTTGTGAAATTTTATAAACATAGTTAATGTCTACTATCATATTTCATAATTTATTTTTTTTTCTTTTCATTTTGCTCTTTGTGATATAATCTTGTTATAAAGACAAGAAGTATTAATACATGTCCCCATAAAAAAATGCAGACAGGTTGTCGTCTTTAAAACATGTCTAAAAACCCTAAGTTAGAGCAGTTTCAAGATTTTAGACCAGTCTCTAAACTTTGGTTTAACGATAAAAAGAAAACCAGTTTCGGATTGCTTATCAAAAATAGCCCTTTCAATAAGCAAATCCGGAACAGCCTCTACAAGTGTATGGAGAAAGCAATCCAAAACAGCCCGTAAGAATCATGCATTTCGTGACAAGTAAAATTAAGTTAAAGCCAACCAAAAACATCATAAATAAGTATAAATTCCAGTTAACCAACCAACTATTATAAACATCATAAATAAGTATGTTCCAAGAAACCAAATTTTAAAAGCTTTAAGCCACAACAAATAAGTTAAAACAAGTTGCAGTTGAGTAACATTTCAGATAAGCAACTGTAGCCATTGATCTAGATCTATAGCATGCTCTTTTAGTTGCACAAACGATCTCGTTAATCTATAGAGATCATAAGCAAAAATTAGTGAATGAATATGTCCACAAAACTTACCATCTGAATAACTATTCGATAAATTAGTAAACACTGAGAAACATAACCTGAGGTAAAGCCATCTCGCTTGATTAGCGGCGAAACACAAAGGAAGGCCCACCTCATTAATCATGTATACTAGTGATCTTTATTGGTTACCTCCTAGAGAAAAGTTCATGCGGCTACATGATCTCTATCGACTAGCTCCCGTAGAAAAAGACATGCTACTACAGGATCTTAGTCGACTAGCCTCATGACCAAACCAACTCCAAGCTAGAATGGTAACATGAATGTTTTCTTGAGCATTGCGTATCTTACCTCTCCCTGAACTTGATACCATTGCCAATCTTTCCTCTCCCTGAACTTCATTACAAGTCTTTCTTCTCTTCACCACATGTTCTATACTAATGAGCCATACCCAAACACTAATTATGTAAAACATATCTTAAGGCTTCACAAACACTAATAGCAACTTTAAATATCTAGAAACACATTAAAAGCAAGTAATTTCTTCAAACAAATCTAGGCAGCAAAAGTATAGAACCCACCATGGATCTAACTCTTTGACCTAGTATTGGCATCAGCCCATCAACCTACACAAACTAACCACAAGCTTAATTATTTTTTAACTTTCAAATGGTTGTTAACAAGTATATATCAATAAAACTAAGCAGCTGATGGAGTAATCTTCAACTCATGAACAAATACTTTAAGTTTTGATTTTATCCTACCTTATCAATTTTGATGTTGTATGATGTTCTGCTCTTAACCATCATCCAACCATATTCTTTTTCATCAGTATTAAAGATATACAGACCCAAATCAGAAGTGGTCAGTAATAGTTGTCGGATGCTACACATAATACCAAGCTTAAACTAATAAACCACATGAATCAGCTCCATGGCTTCTCATTAGAATATATCCATCGACGAACAACAACCACCACCCTCCGCCATCTCTCAAGCATTTTTTAAGGATCCGACTTGCTTCAATTTTTTGGTTTACGTGTTTTATTTAGTGTTTTTGAAGGATTTGATCGAGTTTTTATGTTGATTTTAGAGGTTTTAACGGTTTGTTTCCTTTTTGAGAGAGAAATGGAAAGCTTTTGGTTTTTAGAGAGAGAAAGGTATTTGGATCTAGTCTTAATTTTTAACGGATGGTTAAGCGTTTATCAGATTTCCAATTTCAGTCCCTGACATAAGTTTCAAATTTTGACAACTTTAATCCTTTCGTGTTTTTTATCATTTGATCTGGTCCCCCTCAATGGATGGCTCAGATTGAACCCTTGGATTCCACCAAAAAAGAGTGATGTGAAATAACTCGACTCACAGTAGTATAATTTAACCATTCAATTCTCAAATGTTTTTTCAAAAATCATTTCAAGAGCTTGTTTATAAAATTACAACCTTTAAATATACAATTATAATTTTCTTTAATTAAATTATATAGTCTTTTAGTAATTTTACACTTTTGAATTACATAGTACAAGTACATTATCAAACACTTTTGTTAAACACACATCTATTTTTTACTGTTCCTGCTAGCTAATTATAATACTCGTGCACACACGGGGTTTTTAATATAAATTTATAGTTGTTATTTGTACCTAATATTGTGATTTCAAAAGTAATTGTACGTAATTATATTATCAATAATATGTTGGAATTTTATTTATCTATTTTGCAACTAATATCTTTGGATGGTGATAACTCAACCAATGTTAGTTGTTAAGTGACCACCCTACTTCTCACAAAATAGAATTATCATAAATTCGGAATGAAACCTGAATGTATAACCATAAGTAATTATTTCTTTCTTTTTTGGTAAAGGCATATGTAATTTTTTGTTCACTACACTTTCACCATCCTCTCCAGCCTGCTTCTTGATGTGTATTAACTTGTTGGTGCGCTTAATTAATATCCTTCTCATATATTAAGTGTGTTCTGGATTCAACGGGGTGTGAAGTTGTTGATGTTCATTCTTCTTATGTCTCATATCGTAATTTAACTCCTCATGAATCAAGCGATTGTACATGTGTTACCAATGCGGGATGGAACTTGGAAGATTATGAAAATTTACCATCATTTTTGTTTGATAGTTCTGCATTTTCACCAAAGAGTAGTTCATGATTTGTTACTCGGTTAGCTCTAAATGAAGAAAGTGAAACTACATACGCTTTTATGGAATACATTTTCGGACAAAGCATCCTAGCTTTCTTCCTATAACTGGAGAAGGGTTGTTAACATCGCCAAATAACAACATTTAACAAATATGTCTAGAAGTTGAGGCGTTCTGGTCCCAATGTCCATAATCTTGCTTCTAATATAGTGTGTGTTCGTTCTTTTCCATTATTTATATGGCTATATGTGTAGAAAGCTTCTTTTAAGTTTGTAAATATTCTTCAATTAGTTATCCTTCCCCTGATGCATAGGTAGAATATAAAGTGCGACCTATACATTTTCTTTTGTTTGCGAGGTTTCTAAAATTTCTCTATCGTGCCACACATAATTTGTTGGTAATTCAGCATAAGTAAGTTCTCTTGCATTTTTATCCTTTTTATTGCATTTTTGCATAATAGTTCTGCCATAAGATATAGATGATATAAAACTACATTATTTAGCACCCTCACCGGTGTATTTAATCTTTTCGTTAACTACTTGAAACTTATTTCCTTAGCTACTTAAATATAAGTGAAAAAACCACAACACCATGAAGACTATTACTACTTGTGACCAAGGTTTTCTGTTCATCATATTCTTCCGCCTGTTTGCTCTCCCCTAAGCTCTCATATAGTTTGAAAACATCCTCGGTTTTTCTTATTTTTTTACATATGAAATCAAAAGTCAAATGGTAGCAAGTACATGCATTGTGTTCTCAAGTTATTTTTGGAGAGAAAACAAAAAAGAAAGGAAAGAGCAACATCCTTGTAAAGTTATATACATTGAAACTTCGACATCGGATGTTCTACCTAAATTGTTTGTCTCTATAAATATGGACACCAAGGTAGGTAAAAGTAATAAGAAATTGACGTAATAAGATAACATTACTCAAAGCTTGTGACTTAAAGTGTTTATTTCTACAAATTAATTTTCCATAGAATACTAATGATATTGATTTTCATATAATAGTTTCTTTACATTATTGTTACTTAGTTGAATCATCGAAGCTTGTTCTTTTAGTGTGTTTGCTCTAAGGTGAAAAGATATCTTAAAGCGGTTTATAAAATCCACCTTCTATTGTTACTTGGAGGTATAACACAAAGAGATAGATTAAGACTTGTCTTACTCAAAAGAATTAAATCATTATCTAAAAATAATATAATTTGTAGTCAAGATGAGTACACTACTTATTTATGAAATTCAAAAGATGCTTCTAGGTCAACCCAGCCTGAATCACTGTCCTGTTTGACCCAATGGCCAATTCCTTGAACCACCCTTGATTCATAATACCATACAAGTTATAAAGTTCGGCCAATTCTGAACCATAGTAATTGGCAACCTAATATCTCTAAACAAATGCAAAGTTGTTGCTTAGAATAGCATGGATTTTATAACCTACATCCAATTTTCTGATCATACAAATTATGATTTTACTTGTTTAAAAGGACGAACAACTTATAATCCACCAACATTGCATGTTTCAGCAGCAACATAAGAATCCCTAAATATGTTTCTTCTACTCACAAAGAAAATACTCCTTTAAACGTAAGCAACAAATTATCTGGTGTATATTCTATAAGATAACTATTGATAACCTTATATTCTATCATATAAGACTTAAAGCTATTTTTGATAGCTTTCCAAATTTAATTTTAACAATGAAATATGAATATGCAATACCTTGTCATCCATCCCTTCTAACTTGTAAGTGTATTAGGGTTACTTGCCGCCACTACTACCATGTTATATCGATGACTCCTCTATTAGTCTCACCGTTGTGTCCATCACTTTTTGTATTGTTCATGTTATTGGGAATCTGCCGAAACCCTGCATACAAAAAACACTTTGTTGACTAAATGATAAAAAAAAGACAAACGCCATGACCCGAAATCATGCCAGTAAAGTGAAGTAAATTACATATACTAAATACTATAGGAATTATGGTATCACCGTCAAGTTATGTGTAGATTTGTTGCATTTCAAGTTCTTTAACATGCTTTCAAGTTCTTGCTTGAGAATTTTAGCCAAGATTATCAGTTCAGAAAGTTCAAGGTCTTTTTTCTCGAGCTGAGTCGGTTTTTAAGTTGCTCGCTGATTCATGCTGTAATTCAATCAGTAGTCACGGGTTGACTCATGCAGTACCTAAACCGATCATTGTGTACATTAATCATAATCTCGGTCTCAACATGTTCAATTATTCTAACAATGCGTCATTATTTCACCGAGTTTAGGAAGGCAGTCGTGTGGGATGGTAGCGAACATGCCTACAAAATCAAAGATCAAAACAAATAGTTGTTCTTTAAAGTACATACTATAAACCTTAAGGCTCTGGTTAAGCATGTCATCATACCATCCATCTTTATCTGAACAATAATTCTTAAAATTACTAAAGTTTGTAAGTTCATGACGTCAATCGAATAAAATCATACATAAGTCTCATTGATTAATTCTGTTAAGATTATAGATTTGAGATGATTTTATATGTATGAAAACAAAATATTTGAACTGCAACTCAATTATAAAAAAATTTGTATTATTTATTGATATAATTTAATGTTTAAAACCAAAAAACATTCATTTGATTATGATTAAACAAATAACGGAGACCGAAGAAGAGGATTATGATTAAAGTTTTGATTTATTTAGTACAGAAATGAAACTGCCATTTTTTTATAGATGGCCACATGGGTGTGCGCATGCTGGTGGTCGGATGGTGGTCTAGTGGTGGCGGCGAGCTGGAATGAGGATGTTAAGGTTCGTGACCATCGAGCCAGGTTTTTATTTGTTGTTTTGTTATTATTCTCTGAAATCTATACTAATGTTTTTTTTAAAAACTTCACATTTGAGCCACATAACTTTCAAAATTCACATCGCCTTTTTATGTTTGTTTTATTTAATTTTTCACATCTAAAGTTTTTATGATGTACACAAAACTGAATTTATAATTTTTTTGTCAAATTTAGAAATAATTATGCTTTTTTGATTCAAAATCATTTAAAAGAATAATAATATTAATTTAATTATTACTTAAAAAAGAAAGAATTGATTTTTTCGACGTACGAAATCCATACTAAACATTTTATTTTACTAAGTAATAAATTATTATTCTTATTCTTACTTATACTAGTCCTACATGTGTGGTAAAAACACATGTTGCAATGGACACGATAAAAATGACACAACAATACATTTTTCATGTCGAGGAGCATATAAAAGATTGACTTTTAGAAGGGTGTGACATTATAATATATAAACTTGTTGCATAACGGGGGACAAGATTTCTTTTTAGCTCTAAAATGGCATAATCTTTACAGTATATATTACATTTGATTTTTTATATTCTCTTAGTACGTTTTATACTTATTTCTATACTCAGGCTTAACACTCACTGTTTAAACATTACCCATAGGCAAGGTCGTAAATAGCGTGAACCATAGCGTAACAGTATTGCCAAGCTTCAAGCTACAAAAGTTATAGCGAAATTATGATGTCTTTTGAAGCGTGATATATAGCGACACAAAATATTTATATAGCGAGTTTACAAAAGACGGCATACATATGAAATTAAATCTGTTAGATGGCGTTTGTTTTTTCAGATGTTTTTTTGTCTGAATTTGATTGTCACATCTAAATCTGAATAAATGGTTCAAAATTTTGAATCTGAATTATATTAGACTGTTTGTTTTTCGAAACATATGAATCTAATTTATATTTGTAAATATCATCCTTTTGGTATTCGTCTGATCACCGATTATTCTTTTCTTGATTTCAGGATGTATTATGATGTTTTAATCAAAAGTTAGGGTATTAATCTTTACAAAAATCAATCCATAACAATTATCCACTACCTCACACTATTCATCTTAGCTATCAGCCCTACCATGAATTAAAACCCAAAAAGTTTCATTCGATCATATTGAGAATCTTAAAATCTCAATTATTTGGATCCAACCAAAACCAAGATGCTTCATTGCCTGATTATTAGTAAAAATCAAGACCAACATGTGACGTGGCTATGAGAATTGAAGAACAGGGAGTTGCAAATTAGTTGTATGAGTTTTCTTTCTATATTTGGGTTTCAGAGATAATCAGATTTATTATAACATCTAAAAGATACAGATGTTTTTCCAGAGTTTTTACATCTGATGTCATGTAAAAAAACAAACCGTGGGAAACAAATTGTATCTAACCGAATCAGATATAAGAGGTTATTTAGATTTTTTTTAAGAAAAACAAAAAACCTATGGTAATTAGTAATAACTTACTCCTTACATGATACAAAATGGAACAAGACTTTAATTTATATTTAAAATAAAATTGGCTTCTAGTTACTCAAGAATTTATTGTTAGAATGGTAGAATAGTAGAATGATTTTCTGTGTTTATTTCCTCAACACACATTACAATATATAATGTTAGGTCAGATTCCATAAGAAAATACAACTCAATACTTATCATAGAAACCAATATAAGGAAATAAAACTAATACTAATAAGATTTTATAATCATCCAGCTAATACTCCCCCGCAGTTTGAACGTCAGGCTCCTCGACAGATAAACTGGAACATATGTTGAAAGCCTCTTTTTCGATCATTTTCTTTGTTTGTTGAGACGGAAGAATAATTACATTCGACGACATAGTTGTTGACTGCTTGCGGCTTCCTCCTTTGCGTGACCTTTTCTTTACGTCATGGATTGCATTACCTTTAGGTAGGAGCGTCATTTTTTGACCAACTAATTTCGAAAAATGGAAATGATTTGCGGTCGTAAAACAAGAATAATGATGACGAGACAATGATGATGGGGTTTATTTAAAAAAGAAAGGCTACTTGTGAAAAATAATAAAGCGGAAGAAAATTGAGCGGGATCCCTTGGAATTATCAGTTAGAAACTGATGACCAAAGGATAACTCTTTTGTGGTGGGTTGTGTATCTAGAGCTCTAATAACTCTCTGATACCATGTTAGAATGGTAGAATCGTAGAATGATTTTCTGTGTTAATTTCCTCAACACACATTACAATATATAATGTCAGGTCAGAGCTCATATAAGGAAATACAACTTAATACTTATCATAGTAACTGTTGGTCCCTTGTAACTCGTTATTACTTATCAACCTTAAGTAATAACTCGTTACCAAGACTCAAGTGAGTTGTTTTAACAATTTATAAGAACTAAGAACAATTAAAACAACAATACCAATACAACTTTTCAACGTATAGACTTTTATTAAAACTAAATAAAGAATCTATAACCCACTTTGTTTGTGGAATAACAAAGTGGTTGAATGAAAATGTGGGATGATCTCCTCTACTTAAACTTCTAACCAAAGTTAAGAGTCTAAGCTCCAATCTAAACGTCCATATGCTCTTTGGCTATTTAGTTTAGTTGGTATTGAGAGATAAGGTTTTTCCAGAGTTTCTACTCTTGTATAACCTTTTCTCTCCCAATATGCACTCCTTAAATAGGCAGTGCAAAAACTAGGGTTTGCATTTCACATGTTCCCATGCATAAGTTTATCCAGTGGGTGGTTGATGCCCATGCTGGATAAACAGTACAAAGTACTAATAAACTATTCTAAGAAAAGATAAAGGTTGTACTTATAGCTAACCATACAAGCAACCTACTTTGACTTAAAGTAATCTTTTCCCGCCTCATGCCAACCATCAGAATAATGAAGTATCTTCAACATTCTAGAGGAGATCGACATCATTCAGTTTGGTATTGTCAAGCCAAACTAAACTGAAAGCTCTTCTTCAGAACTTGTTCTTCAGCAACTAGACCGCCTAGTATTTGAAGCAAAGACTCCTTTGTCTTCTAAATTCTCTGGAAGAGGAAAGTTGACATCCTTCAGCGAATCATTCTTTAGTAGGAATCTTTGTTCCTCTGGTCATGCTTCAGCAGAGTCACCTTTCTGCTGAACATGAAACACTTAGGGGGTTTTTTATAATCAAATCCTAGAGTTGCTACAGGATCAGTAAATACTAACCCAACAATCTCCCCCTATTTGGATATACAAATAGCCTAAGTCTAAAGTCAGTAGTAAGTGAGCTTAACAACTTCTTCTTACTTGCACTGAACAATAATGTACTTATAAACATCAGATAATCATTTATTAATGAAAACATTACAAATTACAACTGAAACATTACAAATAATTATTTAAACTTCCTTAGACCTAAGTTCCTCAATGATAGGAGTCTGAACTGATGTATCTGAGTTTTTGTAGTCCAATATAGCAAGTAAGCACATGCTGAAGGTTCTTGCAGCTTAAGTAAGTCCTGGACCTCCATGATGAGAATAAAAGATCCTTTGAACCTTCCAAAGTAGTTCATTGTTCATTTCATCGAGGTCACTAATACCAACAAAGTCTTGACGTTCACGATGATTGAGCATTATCGTTCCCAATTCTGGTTCGTCTAGTACATGCCCATGGAGATGATTCAGAAACTGAACAATGCCTTTGTATTTCTTTGTGGTGACAAAGATGTCACCAACACCAGGGTTAACCAGATTAGCTCTTTTGTTCAGCTCAAGAATAGGATCTTGATCCTCTAGTGAAACTTTAGTGCTGAGGTTGAGGATCTCACCCGTCTTGAGATGATTTCTCATTGAGTGATCAATTCTGATGCGGACTTCATCCGATCTCTTGGACTTTCTCTTTTCAAGTTTTTCATTATTTCTAACCATTTAGTGTAAGAGAGTTTCTTTTCTTGGAAGTTCTCTAGGATCTCATCAGTCTTATCACCCCTATAGAACTTCATATGAATGTCACCTCTGCTAGTAAGCATATCAACGTTTATGATTGGTGAGAGATTTCTTTTTTTTAGCCTTGTTATACAAAATCTTTCATCTAGCATCTTTTTCTTGAAGAGGTTTTCTACTTCGGGCTCTCCAATTGCTTCATACAAGCTCATCTTTTGATTTCTTAGTTTCTCTTCTTCATTTAGCCTGTATACCTTGTCAATGTCTTCTTGAGTGGCCACCCCAACTTTGATTATCCTTTCATTCAGTGTGAAATCACCTTTGTTCTTGGGATGGATAGGAGGTAAACCATCATCAATTGTATCGCCACTGGTGGTGAGACCTTTAACATGACTGTCCTTAGCTGAAGACTCCCCTTTAGTCTTAGCTGGACTCTTCTCAGCAAATGGTGACTCATAGACAACTAGTTGTTTCTGAGCCTTCTTTTGAGCATGCTTTTGAAATAGCTGCTGAATAGTGATTTTCTCTCCCTCAGCAGAAGATTGCCCATCTGATGACCCACCAGTAGGTAAGAAGGCACAAATATAATCAACGGTGGAGGATACCTTGGCCAGCATCACTGGTACATGTTCAAGAGCACCCAGTTTCTGTTGAACCTCTTCAGATAAGGTCAACTTTTGTTTCTCCAGCAATGCCACCCTATCCTTAATCTTTGAAACAGAGTCACATAAATCATTAACTTGGCCAGGTACTGGTGTGAACTCTAGTGGAAACTCCATGGAAGCACCATTGATGGAGTCTATGAGTGATGACATCTCCTGCTTAAGGGAAGTTGTAGTGGCCACATCTTTTACTAATGGCTTCATAGCAGCGAGAATGACATCCTTGATTTGTTCAGCAGTGGGAGGAATTGGTCTTGCTTTAAGTGTTCTAAGTTCAGCATCAACAATAACCTTTTCCTCTTTGAGCTTTGCCACCTGTGACTAAAGAACCAACACCTGATTTGTCAGTTCTTTAACCAGAATGATTCTGGGGGATGGTGGTTGGAAGGCATTGAAATGTGTATAATGCAAGTTCGTTTTCTCAGTTCTTAACTAATAGAAAGTCCAATCAATATCAAATTTATAATTGTTTTTGGTTGTTCAAGCTTGCTTGGTAATCTATTGCTAATTCAAACAAAACTATCTAAAAATGAAAAATATAAACCTACTTATACGTGAAACAAGTTGCAAATTCCAAACTTTATTCAAGTAAAATATAAAAATGCAATATATAAAACTATAAGGACTGCAAATGTAATTTCTATGAAATGTAAATGCTTGAAATGAAAGTTCTATCAACTATAGGGACTAAAAATGTAAAACAGTTAACTAAAAGGACCAAACTTGTAAAAACTTTAACAAACTAACCAAATTTCAACAAACTAACAAACTTCAACAACTGAAATTTAACAAATCACAAAGTCCAGGGACTGAATATATGCAAACCCTAAAAACTAGCAAAATTAGCCAAAGATTAACACTAACTGAAAAGCAAGGACTAAAGTGCAATAAAACCAAACTTTTAACCAAAAACGGGACAAGAACAAGATTAAGCTCGTTTGAGCTTATTACTCAACCAAATAAGCTGAAATCACTTGCAAAACTCTTAAAATCCAATTATAGCTACGTGTGTTCAAGGAAATAAGCTAAAAGTCCAAAATAAGCAATTGAGTGCTTATTAATAAGCACAAAATAAGCTACAGCTTATTTCAATCAGTCACAACCTGATTTTATTATCAAAACTGATTAAGCACTTGATTTTAAGAAGGGGAAATCAAATTAGAACCAATTTCATCCAGTAATAAGCTAGATATCCAAAATAAGCTAAAATGAGCTTATGTTGACCAAACGTTGACCAATTTTTGGAAAAAGCTAAAAATTTCAAAACTTCATATTCAACACTTTCTAACCAGGATTGTGAAAGAAAATCACTACTTTAATGAAGAGGATTAAGAGAACTAGTAAAACAGTATGCAATTCATATCAGAGAATGACATTTGCTCAGGCTTGAGCTAAAAAGTTTATTACCAGCTTAATTCCTAAAACTGTATATTTTCCTTGAAATGACTGAAAGTTTATGATGTAAGCTAGAACTAGAAACTGGTTTGAGCAAATTTCATTAAGTATTGAAGGAGAAATCAGCAAGTGAATTTGGCAAGTTTTCAAACAAAAGCTGATAAGAAGAATGACCCAAACTTTTTGTTAACCAATTACCTGTTTGACCTTTTATATGACTTGCAAATGACTAAGAACTACTTGTTACCACTTATTGACTAGAAACAAACTCTGAAACACCAATTTCTAATACTTGAAAACCTATAAAAAGACATTCCCAAACACTCCTTAATCTGTTTTAATCAAACTTTTACAAAGACTTATTGAGTAATGGTTTAGACTGATTCAAAAGCTATAACAAACTTGTTTTAGTGAACAAAATGGAAGCTAATGAAACTGAAATGAAGCAATTAGTAAGACTAGAATTCAATTAATGTGTTTAGCTAAAAAGTTACTGAAAATGAGCTAAAAACTACAAAACTGAACTCAAATAAACAAGTATGAAATAGCTGAACTACAAACACTCAAACACAATCAAACAGCAACTAATCAAGTATAACATGTAGCCATCAAGTTTATACTAGGAAATTTAGCATGCAAGGACTGATTTAGAGGAACAAAAATCAAGAGCCTTAGAACCTATTGTAGAAGTCCTTTGGGAAGAAGAGGAGCGCTGAGCTCTCTTGCACTAGTGATACCACCACCTATCACTAGTATTCAACAAGATTCAATCAACAAATCAGCTACACACAATCTGGAATCAACATTCTGCTTAAATTCTTCAAGAACAATGGATAAAACTCGAATTCTGAACAAACAGCTACAATTCTTCACCAATGCAAGCTATGATCAATGGTTGATCATAACATACATCATACAGCAACAAGAACTCTTAACATCAACAAGAATCACCAGGAATTTGAATAACAGAATTTGGCGGGAAAATGAAATTTGAATTTATTCGATGAATTCAGTTACAAAAGTTGGTTACAATCTACTAACTAACTAACTGACTCAAGAGTTTGTCAGACTCTTGAGTAGTTAGGTGAAAAGTAGGGAAAAAGGGAAAGGAGAATTTAAGAACTATGTGTTTTACACAATTAAGCTACTATCACAAATGAAGTACAAGCTAGGTATTTATAGGCATGAGAGGAGATTCTGTTGGGGTTTGTGACGTGTTCGAGCCAATCATAGCTTGACACGTGGAGGAATTCTGCAAATCCCACTTTGAAGGTGTTGAACTCATTTTGGGTGTTTTTGATTCAATGGATGATATGTTAATTAGATTGCACCATTGAATTCGTCTTCCAAAATTGAGCAACTTTGGTGTTTTGATCTTCTCTTGAAACAGCTTCTATAAAAATCCCGTTCCTGGTAAATATTTTCTTTGAAGGAGAAGGACACGTGGCGTCTTCTGGTTGGTTGTGAGGGTGTCACACGGATTGAAACTGTTGTGATATGGTATTAATTGTGGCGGCTGTAAGTGGGAATTTATTGCTTGATCCATGTTTACTCTTTCCTTGTTTCTGATTGGTTTAGAGCTTTTCACTTGGATTAAACATTGCATAACTTTCCAATGTTGGCAGATTTGGTCCTTGTATTTGGCAGATTGTAATTTCAAGCTATGATCTTAATCCTTTTGACATTTTTGACCCTTCAACTTTGATTCTTCAACAAAAATGGCCCTTTGACTTGAGTTGACTTTGTAGTTGACCAAATTTGACTTGAATCTTGACTTTTCATAATTTGCATTTCTAGTCCTTCAACTTTCACAACTTGTCAAGATAGGTCCTTGAACTTCAAAGTCTTGTCATTTTTGATCCTCTTTTGTCTTTTTCATCCATTTGAGCTTGATTTTTCCTTGTTTGCTTGAAATTGTATCCTTTTACCTACATAAGATCACACAAACACAACATACCACATAATACTGCTTTTTACAAGATAAATGGGTATTTTGCTTCATGTTTTAGGGTTATTTGTTGATAAAAGGATATGAGTTTAAGCTCATATCAAATTCCCCTACACTTGAGCATTGCCATGTCCTCATGCAATATTATATTTCAAGGCCTAAAAATTTACATTTCCCTCATAATTAATCCACCTTGGCCATATGAGATGCATCTACACTACTCTAAACTAGATGATGCATGATTTTGACTTTTAATAATGCAATGAATCAAAATATACTTCTATCTATATCTTTTTGATTTTTCTTGAAATGGTTTTGATGGAAATAACTCATAAAGAACTCAATGACTTGGATTAGGGCGTGGGTACCATGGACACTTATCACCCTCAAGTTTCACTTTCCCCATACCAAGCTTATAAATGGGATCATTGCATTCACAAGTAAAAAGTGCATCAACTTATTCATGACAATTAAATGTGGAACCGGTTATTAATTGAGCAAATTGCTTGTGGGCAAATTTGTCATTATTCAAGCGTGAAATATAAGAAGTGTAAAATCCAAAAATAAGGAAGCACGGTTTTAATCCTAAGTAATCTTCTCATCCATTACTTGAAAAACCGCTCACAATTAATACAAGTCCGTATTAAGAGTAATAAGTCATTCGCCTTATGTGTAAAACCCTCATGTCATGCTTTCATAAGTAACTACACACTCGCTAAGGAGAGAAAAATAAAACTCACGCAATAATTTACATCCGCATCCTTTTGAGATTTTGGATCTTCAACCCCGCAACCCGTCAAGGTAATATTGGATTGGAGCAATCTATTGAATCCCCGCAACCCGTCAAGGTAATATTGGAACTCAATAGTCACTATAATTAACACCACACTGCCCCTCTTGGGAGTCTTGCATTATTTATTTATTTTATTTTTTCTTTTTTTTCTAGCCACTCATTTTTTTTCATAAGCCGCTCTTATTTTTCTTTATTCCTCACCAAGAAATTTGCAAAGAAGAAAAGGAAAAACACCCGCTAAATATGGAGCATGACATAAGTCTAGTACACATAAAACGTGCTAACTTAGAATCTTAAGACGTACTCATATCAACCATGAATGATTAGCCAAAAATGCATAAGAGATTACAAACCAATTAAAACCGTACTTGATTATTTATTAACAATTATATACAAGTGAAGAAATAGAGGTAAAGAAGAGAAGGGTTTAGCCACAAGTAATTGCCATGAAGTCTATCTAGCCCTTTTACACTTGCTTCAACTCTATCATTTCCCATTCTCCACAAATTTAAAATCTCAAATAATGAAATTGGTGGAAGCTTAGCCTAATAGACCAATGAAGGACTACATGGTTAAGGATACTAGCTAGAGAGTGCTAAAATAAGCAAACTCGGGTTGAGTCAAAATATCCATGGCGGGCCTAATATGTCAAAGAAGTCTAAACTTGTTAAAACCATGTTTTATTATATTTTTTTTTTCTTTTATAAATTTTTGATGAAAAATAAAAGAAGAAATATATACAATGCAAATGTGATATGCAAATGAAAAATGATTGATGCAAAAATTATGAATGCATATTTTTGTTGGCCAAAGTAGATCAAAAATTTGAAAAACGTTGAAAATTCAATTTTCCATGTTATCATGCAAGACAATGACAAGTTCTAGGTAAGGTCACTTCGATAGAAGACCCCCCTACACGTAAGCTAAACATTGTCCTCAATGTTTAAGAGCATGGAAGTATAAAAACTTCCCCTACACTTATGACAATGAATAGACTTTGCTTAACCCAAGTTAAGGAAAGGACAACTATTAGTGAAATCATGTTTAAGCACAAGGTGTCAATGAAAAATCACTAAAGTAACGAAGTGAACCGGATACAAGGGCCTCCTCCATAAGCTCCAAAGCATGAGATGAGTGAGCAACCCTACAAACAAGCATGAAGACAAAAGAAGGTCTCCCCTACACTTATCTCCAAATCTATGCCTTTATTTCTAACCTACAACACTCTAAACCTAGTTATACGATGCTTGAGTTAATAAGTCTCTAGCTCGACTCGTCCCTCAATGAATTAATTCATTGGGAAAATGGGGACCTCTTGGACCATTTCAACGGAAATGTCCTCCCCAAAGTAATGCTTAACACGGTGACCATTCACTTTAAAATTTGGACCATCGGGTTGGGACAACTCAAGAGTTCCATATGGAAACACTTGAGCAATAGTGAATGGACCGGACCATCTCGACTTAAGCTTGCCCGCAAAAAGCTTCAATCTTGAGTTAAAGAGGAAAACCGGCTCTCAAACTTTGAACTCACGATTCTTAATCTTAGCATCATGCAATTTCTTAGTCTTTTCCTTGTATAGCAAAGAATTCTCATAGGCATTGGCTCTCAACTCATCCATCTCATTGATTTGATCTTTCCTATGTGAACCGGCTTGGTTTAAATCAAAGTTAGCCCACTTGAGAGCCCAAGATGCCTTATGTTCTAACTCAAATGGGAGGTGGCACGCTTTTCCATAGACAAGCCTATAAGGAGTACAACCAATTGGTGTCTTAAAAGCCGTCCTAAACGCCCACAAAGCATCATCAAGCTTATCCGACCAAGAAGCTCTATGCTCTCCCACCGTTCTCTCTAAAATTCTCTTTAAACCACGATTTGTGACCTCGGTTTGACCATTTGTTTGAGGGTGATACGCGGTAGAAAGTCTATGATTCACTCCATATTTCTTCATAACTCTCGTGAATTGATCATTACAAAAGTGCGTACCACGATCACTTATGATGGCCCGAGGTACACCAAATCTAGCAAACAATTGTTTCAAGAACTTTACAACCACTCTAGCATCATTAGTAGGTAAGGCTTTAGCCTCCACCCACTTGGACACATAATCCACCGCCACAAGTATATACTTGTTTCCCTTAGAGGATGGAAAAGGTCCCATGAAATCTATTCCCCATACATCAAATATCTCACACTCTTGGATAAAATTTTGTGGCATCTCATCACGTTGTGTAATTTTTCCTTGTCTTTGACAAACATCACAAAATTTCACCATCTCTTGAGCATCCTTGTAAATGGAAGGCCAATAGTAACCCGAATCAAAGACTTTCTTGGCGGTGTAGTTAGGCCCAAAATGTCCACCCGTAGGTCCTTTATGACATGCCTCTAAAATTTTAAATGCCTCGGGCCCATCTACACACCGTCTAATGATTTGGTCCGCACATTGCCTAAAAAGATATGGATCATCCCAAAAGTAATACTTAACTTCCTTAAGAAACTTTTTCTTTTGTTGGTAAGTAAGACCCTCAATAAGCACATTGCCTACAAGATAGTTTGCAATATCCGCAAACCAAGGTGTGGCATCCTCTTGGGAAGAGATAGACATGAGCTCCTCTAATGGAAAGGATTCATTGATTTCTTGATGTGGGAAATCTCCTTGAAAAGGATGCTCAAGTCTACTCAAATGATCCGCCGCTAAATTCTCGGCCCCTTTTTTTATCACGAATCTCTATCTTAAACTCTTGAAGCAACAAAACCCATCTCAAAAGCCTAGGCTTAGCATCTTGTTTTGTCATAAGATATTTGAGAGCGGAATGATCCGTATACACTATGGTCTTGGAAAGCACAAGGTATGGTCTAAACTTCTCAAAAGCATATACTATAGCAAGCAACTCTTTTTCCGTGGTAGTGTAATGAAGTTGTGCACCGGTCATGGTTTTACTCGCATAGTGTATAGGTTGGAAATGCTTATTAACTCTTTGTCCTAAGACGGCCCCCACCGCATAATCACTAGCGTCACACATAAGCTCAAAAGGTAATTCCCAATTTGGAGAAACCAAAACGGGAGCCTTTGTCAATTTTTCCTTAAGTGTCTCAAAAGATTCTAAACAAGCTTGATCAAAAATGAAAGGAGCCTCTTTCTCCAAGAGATGAGTCATCGGTCTAGCTATCTTAGAAAAATCTTGTATAAAGCGCCTATAAAAACCCGCATGACCTAAGAAACTCCTCACACCTTTAACCGAGGTGGGTGGGGGAAGCTTAGCAATCACATCAATTTTGGCTCGATCAACTTCTAATCCCTTATTGGATATCTTGTGTCCTAAAACAATCCCCTCTTTCACCATAAAGTGACATTTCTCCCAATTAAGTACCAAACGTGTTTCCTCACAACGCTTAAGCATTCTCTCAAGATTGGTGAGACAAGAGCTAAAGGAGTTCCCAAATACGGAAAAGTCATCCATAAAAACCTCCATGGTTTGCTCTATCATATCATGGAAAATTGCCATCATGCACCTTTGAAACGTCCCCGGTGCATTACATAGGCCAAAAGGCATCCTCTTGTAAGCAAATGTACC
The DNA here is from genome assembly GCA_025667525.1 of Glebionis coronaria. Taxonomy (NCBI): domain Eukaryota; kingdom Viridiplantae; phylum Streptophyta; class Magnoliopsida; order Asterales; family Asteraceae; genus Glebionis; species Glebionis coronaria. The sequence goes on from CM046879.1 coordinate 346,968,325, forward strand.
GTATGGACAAGTGAATGTGGTCTTTTCTTGATCCTTAGGGTCAATGGGTATTTGGAAATAACCCGAAAAGCCATCAAGAAAACAATAGTACTCATTTCCCGCTAAGCGTTCAAGCATTTGATCCATAAAGGGAAGCGGGAAATGGTCTTTCCTAGTTGCCTCATTGAGTTTTCTATAATCAATGCAAACTCTCCAACCGGTTACAAGTCTCGTGGGAATAAGCTCATTGTTCTCATTAGGCACCACGGTGATTCCACCCTTCTTTGGAACACAATGAACCGGGCTAACCCATGGAGAGTCGGAAATGGGGTAAATCATACCCGCATCTAAGAGTTTAATCACTTCCTTCTTAATAACCTCATGAATTTTTGGGTTAACTCTCCTTTGGTTTTGAATGGCGGGTTTATAATCATCCTCCATAAGGATTTTGTGAGTACAAAAATGTGGATCAATTCCCCTTATGTCGGATATTTTCCATGCTAAAGCTTTCTTATGTTTCTTAAGGACTTCAATAAGTTGCTCCTTCTCATCCTCTTTCAATTCCTTAGCAATAATCACCGGTAATTGGTCTTTTCCTTCTAAGAAAGCATATTCTAAGTGGGATGGAAGTTCCTTAAGTTCAATGGGAGGTGGACTCTCTATGGAAGGTTTTACTATGGAAGGTTCCTCAATGGTAATCTCTTGTGGAATAGGGTCCTCATTGAGCAACTTTTGGATTGTAAGAATATCTTCTTCCCAATTAATGGGAGAATCATCATCACCAAGAAAGTTGGACTCAAATTCCTCCAAGAGGAAATCACTCTCTCCAAAAGGTGTTAAAGAGGGAGCAATTGAGGCCACGGTTTCAACATGTGGAATCTCATCACTAGCATTTTTACAAGCATCATGAAAGTGTTCATTACACACTTCATCTAGCACATCCACAATGTTAATCGTCTCACAAGGTCTAGACTCCTTAACCTCTTTTCTATCACAAACTTTCCCTAACTTAAACACCACTTTCTCATCCTCTACTCTCATAATTAATTCTCCTTCCGCCACATCTATCAAGGTACGACCCGTTCTCAAAAACGGTCTACCAACAATCAAAGGCACTCTAGGATCCATGTCATAATCGACCACTACAAAGTCGGCCGGAAAGGTAAACTTATCCACACCTACAAACACATCTTTCGCTATACCTACGGGGTGAGCTATGGTTCGGTTGGCTAGTTCAAGAGTCATCCTAGTGGGAGTGAGCTCGGGAAGAGAGAGTTGTTTCCAAACCGATAAAGGCATGAGATTTATGCTTGCCCCTAAATCCGCCAAAGCCATGCAATTTTCAACACCGGGAAAATTAGAAGGTATCAAGAAGCGCCCCGGATCTCCAAGTTTTGTTGGTAAGGTTTTATGTAACACCGCGGAACAATTTTCATTAAGTGATGTGTTGGGCAAATCAACCAATTTTTCTTTGTTTGAGAGCAAATCCTTGAACATCTTAGCAAACTTTGGCATATAAGCAAGAGCTTCCGCAAAGGATATGTTGATATTGAGTTGCTTGAACATCCTTAAGAAATTGGAGACTTGTATGTCATCTTTGTTCTTTAACTTGTCCTTTTTCAACCTTGAAGGGTATGGAAGAGTAGGTTTGGGTGTAGGTGGAATAGGTGTTGTAGTGGAAGATTTGTCTTTGTTAGCCTCTTCATTGGGAAGTGTGGAAGGTAAAGGAGAAGTATGAGGGGTTTGAGAAGGTGTGTTCGAGTGAATAGGAGCACTTTGAGGAGGTGGAGTAGAAGTAGAAGGCTTATCACAAGTAGGAGCACAAGTGGTTTGAACAATAGTAGGGTTAGGAGGTGAAGGATCCTTTGTTGTTGTACCACTCCTTGTTATAATAGCATTAACATTGGCCCTAGGGTTTGTTTGTGTGTTAGAAGGTAAAGCCCCTTGTGGTCTTTGAGTTACCGCCACTAAAACCCTATTGATTTGTTCCTCCATTGTACGTTTCACTTGGTCATTCATTCTCTTCTCAATTTCACGCATTTTCTTGTCAACATACTCTTGAGTCTCTTGCATCCCATATCCTTGAGTTTGATTTTGAGGGTAAGCTTGATTTGGTATTGGAGCATATGCTTGATTGGGAATAAATGGAAGTGGTTGATTAAATCCTTGTTGTGGTGGGTAAAAGGTATTAGCTTGAGGTTGAAATTGATTGGGTGCTTTGTAATTATTGCCTTGGTATGGTTGTCTTTGCCCTTGATTCCTTGCTAGAATTTGAGGAGGATTTTGTGGAATTTGGGTGTGTGGTTGGGGTGGGAAGCCGGGTGGAGTAAGGTAATTTTGGGATTTGTAAGAAAGGTTATTTGGATTGATGTTAGGCTTAAAGTGTTCACGGTGTTCCTCTTGGTAAGCATAGCATTCCCCTTGATACCCTTGCACCTTGTCACATTGTTCATAAGAGTGGGGACCTCCACAAGTAACACAAGAAATGGTGATGGCATTCACATTGTTTGAGGAATTGTTCAATGTCATGCTCTTAAAATCTTGAATCATGCCTTGAGTCATTTCTTGTCCTTGTTTGACTTGTTGAAGGATTTCTTGAAGAATTTGGAGTTCACAAGGGTTTTTAGAAGTATTTTGGATAACATGAACTCTTTCTTCAAATGGATCGTTTGTTTGAACCATTGCCTTAGTCTCAATAATGTTCAAAGCCTCATGGTATGTCTTGAAATGAATACTCCCTCCCGCGGAAGCATTTAGTGAATCTTGGTGGTGAGGTTTAAGGCCATTATAGAAGGTATTGATTTGGGTTAGATCATCCATTCCATGGTTAGGGCATCGCCTCAACAACTCACTATACTCTTCCCAAGCATCACCAAAGGATTGACTAGGTTTTTGTGTAAAGCCCATAATCAAATTTCTCAAAGCCATAGTCTTTTGTGGAGGAAAGAATTTGTTCAAAAACTTAGTGGTAAAATCATCCCATGTGGTGATACTATCGGGTGGTTGGGTGTCTAACCAATGCTTAGCACTCCCATCTAATGAAAATGACACTAACATCAATCTAATGACGTCAGGTGGAACCCCATTATGCTTAATGGTGTTGCAAAGTGAAAGGAATCTCTTAAGGTGAGCATGGGGATCCTCATTTTGTTTTCCAAAGAAAGGTGATGCAGAAACCATATTGATCATAGATGTATGTAGCTCAAATGTGTTAGCGGGAAAGTCGGGAATCTTAATGGCACTAACATATCCATGAACGTTGGATTGCATACGTTCATACAAAGTACGATTATCAACAGCCATGGCTTCTTGTGGTGGTGACAAAGCACGATTCTCGTGATCGGCTTGGTGGACGGTGGTAGTCTTACTCTTTCTCTTTTTCTTCCTTTTCGGAGGAAGAGGTTGTACACCAATCGGTATTTGTGCACGCCCGCGAGTGAGCATGCAACTCAATACGAGGAATGAGAGAGAAGCTCTCGTGTGACTTTGAAAAGAATAAGATTATCCTCTTCGAGTTTTAATATTAAATATCCACAAGAAAGTAACAATATATGTAATACTACTTTGGGTGCAAGACCCTCAATGAAGCTTTCCTTCTTAGAATACTCCCAAGTGAACGGGGGGTTAGGTGGCGCGAAGCACTTAAGTACCTATTGACCCTTAGATGGCATTTTATAGCACATCGCCTTTCTATTCACTTAAATGTTCGTATTCTTTGAATTATTGCTTATTGAGAGTATTTATCTATTCTTGCTTTATTTTGTTTGATCGATACGCGTGTCAAGGACCGGAACGCCCCTCAACACGGTGTATTGCCTCGGCAATACTTATGGAAGATATGTAGATTGATGGTTCTTATACGTATACGTATGTACTTATAATAATATATGGAAAATATTTTTGTATTTATGAGTTTTTAAAGGAAAATACTATATGTACATAAAAACCGAGAGAATACAATAATATATATTTTTGGGTGCAATCTCTTAGGAAAAAGATTGCTTTTTGGATTTTTTAATTTTTTTTTGGTCAATTCTTTAGGAAAAGAATTGTTTTGTTAATTTTTTAGTTTTTATATATTTTTATATTTTTGATTTTTTATTTGTTTTGGATTTATGATACGTAAAAATAACGTTCACCAAATGAACGGATCCCAAAAGCCAATGAAAACCGTCAATCGATAGTCTCTCGTGTAGTCAAAGAACCGGCAGCGGCGCCATTTGAAATGTGTATAATGCAAGTTCGTTTTCTCAGTTCTTAACTAATAGAAAGTCCAATCAATATCAAATTTATAATTGTTTTTGGTTGTTCAAGCTTGCTTGGTAATCTATTGCTAATTCAAACAAAACTATCTAAAAATGAAAAATATAAACCTACTTATACGTGAAACAAGTTGCAAATTCCAAACTTTATTCAAGTAAAATATAAAAATGCAATATATAAAACTATAAGGACTGCAAATGTAATTTCTATGAAATGTAAATGCTTGAAATGAAAGTTCTATCAACTATAGGGACTAAAAATGTAAAACAGTTAACTAAAAGGACCAAACTTGTAAAAACTTTAACAAACTAACCAAATTTCAACAAACTAACAAACTTCAACAACTGAAATTTAACAAATCACAAAGTCCAGGGACTGAATATATGCAAACCCTAAAAACTAGCAAAATTAGCCAAAGATTAACACTAACTGAAAAGCAAGGACTAAAGTGCAATAAAACCAAACTTTTAACCAAAAACGGGACAAGAACAAGATTAAGCTCGTTTGAGCTTATTACTCAACCAAATAAGCTGAAATCACTTGCAAAACTCTTAAAATCCAATTATAGCTACGTGTGTTCAAGGAAATAAGCTAAAAGTCCAAAATAAGCAATTGAGTGCTTATTAATAAGCACAAAATAAGCTACAGCTTATTTCAATCAGTCACAACCTGATTTTATTATCAAAACTGATTAAGCACTTGATTTTAAGAAGGGGAAATCAAATTAGAACCAATTTCATCCAGTAATAAGCTAGATATCCAAAATAAGCTAAAATGAGCTTATGTTGACCAAACGTTGACCAATTTTTGGAAAAAGCTAAAAATTTCAAAACTTCATATTCAACACTTTCTAACCAGGATTGTGAAAGAAAATCACTACTTTAATGAAGAGGATTAAGAGAACTAGTAAAACAGTATGCAATTCATATCAGAGAATGACATTTGCTCAGGCTTGAGCTAAAAAGTTTATTACCAGCTTAATTCCTAAAACTGTATATTTTCCTTGAAATGACTGAAAGTTTATGATGTAAGCTAGAACTAGAAACTGGTTTGAGCAAATTTCATTAAGTATTGAAGGAGAAATCAGCAAGTGAATTTGGCAAGTTTTCAAACAAAAGCTGATAAGAAGAATGACCCAAACTTTTTGTTAACCAATTACCTGTTTGACCTTTTATATGACTTGCAAATGACTAAGAACTACTTGTTACCACTTATTGACTAGAAACAAACTCTGAAACACCAATTTCTAATACTTGAAAACCTATAAAAAGACATTCCCAAACACTCCTTAATCTGTTTTAATCAAACTTTTACAAAGACTTATTGAGTAATGGTTTAGACTGATTCAAAAGCTATAACAAACTTGTTTTAGTGAACAAAATGGAAGCTAATGAAACTGAAATGAAGCAATTAGTAAGACTAGAATTCAATTAAGGTGTTTAGCTAAAAAGTTACTGAAAATGAGCTAAAAACTACAAAACTGAACTCAAATAAACAAGTATGAAATAGCTGAACTACAAACACTCAAACACAATCAAACAACAACTAATCAAGTATAACATGTAGCCATCAAGTTTATACTAGGAAATTTAGCATGCAAGGACTGATTTAGAGGAACAAAAATCAAGAGCCTTAGAACCTATTGTAGAAGTCCTTTGGGAAGAAGAGGAGCGCTGAGCTCTCTTGCACTAGTGATACCACCACCTATCACTAGTATTCAACAAGATTCAATCAACAAATCAGCTACACACAATCTGGAATCAACATTCTGCTTAAATTCTTCAAGAACAATGGATAAAACTCGAATTCTGAACAAACAGCTACAATTCTTCACCAATGCAAGCTATGATCAATGGTTGATCATAACATACATCATACAGCAACAAGAACTCTTAACATCAACAAGAATCACCAGGAATTTGAATAACAGAATTTGGCGGGAAAATGAAATTTGAATTTATTTGATGAATTCAGTTACAAAAGTTGGTTACAATCTACTAACTAACTAACTGACTCAAGAGTTTGTCAGACTCTTGAGTAGTTAGGTGAAAAGTAGGGAAAAAGGGAAAGGAGAATTTAAGAACTATGTGTTTTACACAATTAAGCTACTATCACAAATGAAGTACAAGCTAGGTATTTATAGGCATGAGAGGAGATTCTGTTGGGGTTTGTGACGTGTTCGAGCCAATCATAGCTTGACACGTGGAGGAATTCTGCAAATCCCACTTTGAAGGTGTTGAACTCATTTTGGGTGTTTTTGATTCAATGGATGATATGTTAATTAGATTGCACCATTGAATTCGTCTTCCAAAATTGAGCAACTTTGGTGTTTTGATCTTCTCTTGAAACAGCTTCTATAAAAATCCCGTTCCTGGTAAATATTTTCTTTGAAGGAGAAGGACACGTGGCGTCTTCTGGTTGGTTGTGAGGGTGTCACACGGATTGAAACTGTTGTGATATGGTATTAATTGTGGCGGCTGTAAGTGGGAATTTATTGCTTGATCCATGTTTACTCTTTCCTTGTTTCTGATTGGTTTAGAGCTTTTCACTTGGATTAAACATTGCATAACTTTCCAATGTTGGCAGATTTGGTCCTTGTATTTGGCAGATTGTAATTTCAAGCTATGATCTTAATCCTTTTGACATTTTTGACCCTTCAACTTTGATTCTTCAACAAAAATAGCCCTTTGACTTGAGTTGACTTTGTAGTTGACCAAATTTGACTTGAATCTTGACTTTTCATAATTTGCATTTCTAGTCCTTCAACTTTCACAACTTGTCAAGATAGGTCCTTGAACTTCAAAGTCTTGTCATTTTTGATCCTCTTTTGTCTTTTTCATCCATTTGAGCTTGATTTTTCCTTGTTTGCTTGAAATTGTATCCTTTTACCTACATAAGATCACACAAACACAACATACCACATAATACTGCTTTTTACAAGATAAATGGGTATTTTGCTTCATGTTTTAGGGTTATTTGTTGATAAAAGGATATGAGTTTAAGCTCATATCAGGCATGTTCTGTAAACTCCTCCTCTGGCTCACTTTCGTCAAGATTTACTAGAGCCCTTTCATCAAATCCAAGCTCCTTTTCCAAGTCTTCAGAAGACATGTTGAACATAAAAGAAGGAAAGTGTCCCACCTTGGCTCTAGTGGTAAGAGGCACTTCCTTCATTGTCTTATGAGCATCACCTCCAGTGTGTGGATCAGTTTCAAGTCCTTCACCACCAGGGTTGGTTTTACCTGATGGATCCTGAGAAAACGTCTCTAATAAGTTAAGATCAATGATTATGTTTTTGGTTCTTTCAATAGGACCCTGTTGTGGGGGTGCTACATCATTAGAAACAAATAGTCCAGGGTCAGCGTCAACTGTTGTATTTGTTGACGCCTCATGCCCTGATGCTGACTCAGAGTGAAAAATGATAGAGTTCTGTAATGAAATTGGAAATGTATTCAGATTTAAATTACTTACCAATGCTGACTTCACATTACTGAGCTGAGGGTGCGCTCTATCTTCACCCTTCTCCCCTAAATAAGTTGGGATAGGGGTTGCCTTTAGGGCCTCTTTATGCATGTCAAATCCAGCAGAGACTGGAGGTGACGTTTAGCTTGGGTTCTTGTCCTTGGCCGAGGACTTGAGTTTCTTTGAAGCTTGGCTTTGAGAGTCATCTTCAGTCTCCTTTGATGAAGATTCTGTGAGGGTTCTCATTTTCTTGGACCCACGTCGACATTTTTGAGTATTAATAGACGTTTCCTTCTTACGTGGTCCAAAAGAAGCTCCAGTATTTTTGCCCTTCAGATCCCCTTCTCCAGTTGGAGGAGCGTCTTGTGGAGCTTTGTACACTACCAGATGTTTTGCTGAGCAAATGCACAGCATGGGTTATGTAAAAGGAGGATCAAGGGTTGAAAAACCAAATTTTCTCCTTAGAATTTAGAAAAATCATCTCCAAGATGGTCAACAAACAAGAGAGATAAAAATCTGGTGTAAACAACATTTTTCTCCCTATTCTTTTTCTCTAGCTTCACATGAAGATCTTAAAATATTAGCCTCCTAAAATCAGCCTTGATCCCTTGGCCAGACAATATAAAATAATTACATCCTTTTGATTTATCTGGTCAAGCCCTCTAGTTCCCCCCCCCCCCCCAAAACATTCGATCAAAATGGTCATAGTAATTTCCACTTAGGTGGTAAACAACTTCTTTTCAACCCACCCTTTTCTGTGATCTCTTCAGTATACCTAATTTCTTTAATGAAATTTTTAACAATAGAAAAATCATCAGGTATAGCCTCATAGTCACTAGGGTTTCCCAAATAGTTTAAACCCAAAACCCATCTAAACAGCTTTAAACCAATTCTACCATGAATCCTAGCTGTAGTAGAATCAAACTCTATTGATTTCTTGTTGTGTGAAGCTTGTGCCGTGAACCAAACTCCTTTAAAACATTTTGGAACATCATCCTTGGATCTTTAAACAAAGCATCATGAAGTACACATTTTGACAAAAAAGTCATGACTTGATCCCCAGGAACTGACTTAATGGTATCTGGTTTGATTAAAGTGAGATTTTGGGATTGAAGATGACATCTTCAATGGGATAAGTGACATGAATGGATGGGTTAAGTGTGATCTCAACATCTTATTGTGAAGAAGATTCTGCCATTGGTGTGTTTCTGTGTGTGTGGTTTTTTTTGAGATGAAAAGATTTGTAAGCGTAATATGAAATCCAACTTCAAGGGATTATATAAAAACTTCGACTGATTTTGTGAAAAGTTTTTAAAACCATTTTTGAAAAAGTTATAAATCTTTTAGGGTTTCTTTTAAACATTTGGCACAAACTCTCTCATTAATGTTCTACAAACAGGTATGATTTTCTGTTGCTTTGAATAGTGAAACGCCTCATGTGTCAGGAAGTTGTTGACTGTGGATGTGGACGTTTGAATTTTCCTTAATTAACAATTTACTCCTTTTGAAAGAATGTTTGTTTTTATTTGCAAGAAAATTCAATGCCATTTAATTCTTTAAGTCTCATGATTGATTTGTTTTAAAAGCTGTTGCTCAGATATGCTGAAGCTGATTGCAATACTTGTGAGCTTCAGTACGTCAGGTGAGGCGACAAAACCCCATATACATGTTCACATAAGTGAACAACACATATGACATTGCACGCTCCTCTACTCAGGCCTAGCTACTCATTTGTATTAAAATTTTGTTAAGAATTTTCTGAAGAGAAACTTTGATGACTGGTGATTATTTGTTCAGCTTCAGTGTATCAGATAAGGCGACAAAACATCATGTACACAATCACATATTATGAGATAGACACATGACATTGCACACTCCTTTACTCAGACACTACTACTTGGCATTAATCAAAATAGTTAGAAAATGCTGAACCTTTAAGCTTCTTTAGTGAATGCTGAAGGTTCAGGTTTTGTATCATCTATGTTCAGCATACCAAGCTCCATTATCAATCTTATGAAAGTTGGTTCATCCAGTGGTTTAGTGAAGATATCAGCCAATTGGTATTGGGTAGGGATGAAATGTAATTCAATATCCCCTTTCACAATGTGATCTTTGATAAAGTGATATTTGATATCAATGTGTTTTGTTCTTGAGGGATGTCGACGTACAGTCGGTAATGGGCTCGGCCCGACAGGCCCACGGCCCACACACACCTTACTTATCCTACAAGAAACCCTAAGCCTATATAAACAGGGGTATGGGTCTCATTATGAAGGAGGTTATCTCTCTTAACCACACCTCTTTACAATATATCGATCAAATACTAACTTGACCGTCGAAGGTGGACCCCGGGGCTCCGGCCTCGGGTCAACTCCTAACCGGTTTACCTTTGTTTGCAACATTACTCAGGACCCGGGAAAATGACGAACGACCTAGGAGAGTCGTCAGACCGGCCTAGCCAAATTATGCTCCAACAAGTTGGCGCCATCCGTGGGACCCGACTAAAACTACTTTTTATGTTCTCGCATTAGCAGAAAGCAATTCAGAAATTGGTAACTTTCGAATCTTTGAATTTTATTTTTCATACGATTTAGTTACATTCTGCCATGCGCACCGAAATATGATTCTGACTAAAATCTTCTTGCATATTAATATATATTTATGTCTGTGGCATTGTATGTGACTACACGTCACAATTAATATATGTTTTTTGATACGTCACAATTAATACATGTGTTTTGATTCTGACTATAAATCGGTCCATTCTCATACGCCATCAGTTATTTGCTTTTTGTTTTTGATTTCCGTGATTAATCGACTTCGGTCGTCCGCGATATTCCGTACGTTCGGGCATATTTTATTTTTTTCCTACGATCATGAACAGTGTCTTTTGTGTTAGTCTGAACGTTCGGTCATACTGTTTATATTAATAAAAGATGTTATTTATCTTTTAAATTTGGTAAGGATATATTCCGATATTTTTTGAATCTATAAAAAATATTCTCCATATCTTTTTCAATAGTTAACAAGATAGTACCTGTATCTTCTAAAAAATATTATCGATATTTTTTATATCTTTTAAATTGGCAAGGAGATATTACATATATCTTTTGATTTGATTAAAAATATTTTTCGTATATGTCATGACCCGACGTAGCAATATCGTGATTCGCGGTCATGGCCCGTCCATCCGCACTCATATGCACATTCAATAATTATTTTATTTTTTATTCGCGGTCAATGGGTGTCTAGCCGTGCTCGTCTGTATGTTCGGTCATATTCTATTTTTCATTGCGGTCATGAGCCGCATCTTCCATAATTATTCCGCAAGTTCGGGTATATTATTTATATTAATAAAGGATATTACACATATCATTTAAATTGCTACAGGATATTATTTATCTTTTTTCTATTTGAATATGCTATATTCCGATATCATTTATTTATAAAAGATATTATATACCTTCTAAATCGGTAAGAGATATTACATATATCTTTTAATATATTTTTCTATTTTATTTTTGATCCACGGTTATGGTCCATCCTTCCGCGTTCATTCGCACATTCGAATATATTTAGCCTCCGGGCGTACATGTACTTATCGTTCCCATGCGGAATAAGAGGATTGAGTGAACCTAATAATTCAACTTGTCGTGTAAGAGGGTTGCAAACCCAACGACCATGGATCATGTATCCTTGTTAGACACCTTGCTATCAAGACGTTTTAGTAAGTTACGCAAACCACATGACTCATGATGGACTTGCAAAAGACACACTGTGCATGTCTAACAACATTTTGTCAAAACTTTGACCGTCCTTATGGTAGTAGCGGTATGCCACACGTAATGGCATAGCTCATCCAATAAGTTAGTTAAGATACGTCTTATAGTATGGGACAATTCACGATTATGACAAGACCCATCCACGTTGGTTCGCACGTTCGAACCCAATTTCTATCTTTCGTACGCGGCTATGGTACGTCCATTCGCGCTGGTCTACGTGATCGTAATTTATTGAATACTTGATTAAATTTAATACTACTAATCGAGTATAGCACCATTAAACTTGGGGGGCTACCATGGTATAATAAATACCACTATTTATGTGCACGTCACACAAATATCGTTGGATATATTCCTTTGCCGCAGAAGTCCGCCTTCTGCCGGTTTATTCCTTTGCCATGGAAGTATCTCTTCCATTGGCTCATTCCTTCGCCACGGAAGTACTCCTTCCGCGCGCTTATTCCTTTGCCATGGAAGTATCTCTTCCATTGGCTTATTCCTTCGCCGCGGAAGTACTCCTTCCGCGCGCTTATTCCTTTTCCATGGAAGTATCTCTTCCATTGGCTTATTCCTTCACCGCGGAAGTACTCCTTCCGCGCGCTTATTCTTTTACCATGGAAGTATCTCTTCCATTGGATTATTCCTTCGCCGCAGAAGTAGTCCTTCCGCGCGCTTGTTTCTGCGCCATAAAAGTATCTCTTCCATTGGCTTATTCCTTCACCACGGAAGTACTCCTTCCACGTGCTTATTCCTTTGCCATGAAAGTATCTCTTCCATTGGCTTATTCCTTCGCCGTGGAAGTACTCCTTCTGCGCGCTTATTTCTGCGCAATGGAAGTATCTCTTCCATTAGCATATTCCTTCAACGCGGAAGTACTCCTTCCGCGCGCTTATTTCTGCGCCATGGAAGTATTTCTTCCATTGGCTTATGCCTTTGCCACAGAAGTATCTCTTCTGTTGGCTTATCTTTTTCCGTGGGAGTATTCTTCCACGAGTTCATTATCTTTTACCGTAGAAGTATTCTTCCACGAGCTCATTATCTTTGACGTGGAAGTATTCTTCCACGAGCTCATTATCTTTTGTCGTGGAAGTATTCTTCCACGTGCTAATTATCTTTCGTTGGGGAAGTGTACTTCCACTGGCTTATTATCTTCGCCGTGGAAATACTTCTTCCACGGGCCTATTATCTTCGCCTTGGAAGTACTCCTTCCACTGGCTTATTATCTTTGCCATGGAAGTACTCCTTCCACTGGCTTATTATCTCCGCCATGGAAGTACTCCTTCCACGGGCTTATTATCTTCGCCGTAGAAGTACTCCTTCCACGGGCCTATTATCTTCGCCGTGGAAGTACTCCTTCCACTGGTTTATTATCTTCGCCGTGGAAGTACTCCTTCCACGGGCTTATTATCTTCGCCGTGGAAGTACTCCTTCCACTGGCTTATTATCTTCGCAGTGGAAGTACTCCTTCCACTGGCTTATTATCTTCGTAGTGGAAGTACTTCTTCCACGTGCTCATCATCTTTCGTCGTGGAAGTATTCTTCCACGTGCTCATCATCTTTCGTCGTGTAAGTACTCCTTCCACTAGCTCATTATCTTTTTCTGTGGAAGTACTCTTCCACGTGCTCATTATCCTTTTCCACGCTAGTATCTCTTCCGTTGGCTTATTCATGCGCCATGGAAGTACTCCTTCCACTGGCTTATTGTCTTCGCCGTGGAAGTACTCCTTCCACGGGCTCATTGTCTTTCGTTGAAGTACTCTTCCATGTGCTCATTATCTTCTCCACAAAAGTACCTCTTTCGTTGGCGCATTATCCTTTGCCGTGGAAGCAATCCTTCCATGTGAACATTCTCCTTCGCCACGAAAGTACCTCTTTCGTTGGCACAATATCCTTCGCCGTGGAAGCAATCCTTCCATGTGCGCATTCTCCTTCGCCTTGGAAGTAATCCTTCCACGTGCACATTATCCTTCGCCGTGGAAGCAATCCTTCCACGTGCTCATTATCTTTCGCCGTGGAAGTAATCCTTCCACGAACTCATTATCTTCGCTGTGGATGTATTCCTTCCACCTACGCATTATCTTCGCCGTGGAAGTATTCCTTCTACCGGCGCATTATCCTTCACCGTGGAAGAAATCCTTCCACGTGCTCATTATCTTTCGCCCTGGAAGTAATCATTCCACGAACTCATTATCTTCGCCGTGGAAGTATTCCTTCCACCGGCGCATTATCTTCGCCTTGGAAGTATTCCTTCCACCGGCGCATTGCTTTCGCCGTGGAAGATCCTTCCACGAACTCATTATCTGCGCCACGGAAGTACGTCTTCCGTTGGCACATTTCTTTGTTGCGGCAGTACGTCTTCCGCGACGAATTACTTTACCCGGCCACGAAGTGATTTTCCAAAGTTTGCATTGTTGGACCTTAATTGGCGAAGCCTGATCAACTATGTTTAGTTTAGGAAAAACCGTGACAAAACTTTTTTGAAGTCATTATCGTATGTCGTGGTCGTAAGACGGATGTATCACCCGCATCACCTTGCCACAGAAGTACGTGTTCTGTTGGCCTTAAACCGAATACAATATTCGCACTATGCTGCATCATTAGTGGGTATAAGAAGTACGCCTTCAAATGTTCACGATGCAGCATACGGGTTCCACCTCCACCTTCACAAAACCTTCTTATCATCATCACGTTAAAGATGAATAAGAATGATACCTTGCCAATGCCAATGTTACCCCGGCTATAGAACATGCTTTCTTCTTACGGGGTCCTTACCTTTTAATCACGGGAAACCGAGCATTCGAGCACAACCCCCGTCTTACGTATATGTGATTTCTCATTTCTTTCGTTGTGGATACGCTTACAGGTACCGATATGGTGTCAAAGTCTAGTAACCTTGGTGACGACCTCGCATACTAGACTGGGGGAAATGATGACGTATAGTGGCTACGCTCACTATTCGTAACCCCAAACCATCATCTTTTCGCTAAAAGTAGCCCATTACTAGTGGAGCCATAACGGATAACCCACGAGGATGTCCTAGCAGCAAGCCGCATGCGGTTGTTTAGTGAGCATGATACACGAATGATTCTAGCATAACATGATCATGGACCATATCATACTAGACTGGGGGACATGTCGACGTACAGTCGGTAATGGGCTCGGCCTGACAGGCCCACGACCCACACACACCTTACTTATCCTATAAGAAACCCTAAGCCTATATAAACAGGGGTACGGGTCTCATTATGAAGGAGGTTATCTCTCTTAGCCACACCTCTTTACAATATATCGATCAAATACTAACTTGACCGTCAGAGGTGGACCCCGGGGCTCCGGCCTTGGGTCCACTCCTAACCGGATTACCTTTGGTTACAACATTACTCAGGACCCGGGAAGACGACGAACGACCCAGGAGTGTCGTCAGACCTGCCTAGCCAAATTATGCTCCAACAAGGGAAGGAATGGATTATTTGAAATTGAAATAGCACTAGGGTGATCATAAAAGATTGGTACCTTTTCATATGTTATGTCATAATCAGCTAATTAGCTTTTCATCTATAAAACATTGGCACAACATCCAGCAGCAGCCACATATTCAGCTTCTACTAAAGACATGGCAACTGATTGTTACTTTTTAGCACTCCAACACACAAGTTTGCCACCCCACAATTGACAAGAACCAGAAGTGCTTTTTCTGTCCATAAGCAAGGAAGTTTCGCATGGATTCCATACGTGCAACTGGAGCAAAGGTCTGATCAAAATCAACAGCAGGCTCTTGATTGAATCCTTGGGCCACCAGCCTAGCTGTATTTTTGGTCACCACAGTGGTTTCATCTCTTTTGAGTTTGAAAACCCATCTGGTGCCAGTGGTTGATTTATCATATGAGAGAGGAACCAATTTCCAGACTTTATTTCTTTCAAATTGGTTTATTCCTCTTGCATGGTATCCACCCATCTAGGGTGTGTGAGTGCTTCATAAATCTTTATTGGTTCAATTTCTGAGAGAAAATCTGCATAGATACATTCTCTAGGTGAAGCAGCACTAAGTTTCTTTGCCATAGATCTACTAACTCTACCTTCTCCAAGATTGCTTATTATATTCACCAGCTGAATGTGACTATTTTGAGTCCAAGATTTTTGTGGAGCTGGTGAATAAGCACTGGTATGATGATGAGAGCTAGAGCTTGGAAGTCCATGACATGGAATTGGAGTCGGACTGTCTCTAGTGTCTACTAAAGGATATTCCAAGACCTAGTTCTCTTGAGACAACTAGAGAGTTGTGACCACAAGGTTCAGATTGTTCATTTGAAGCTTGCTGATCATTTTGATTATTTGTTTGATCTTGCTGATCATTTTGGTCATTTGTTTGAGACTGATCATTTTGATCATTTGTTTGAGACTGGTCATTTTTAGACTGATCACATTGATCATTTGATTTAGCCATCAGTATTTGATACTAAATGATTTCCTTTTGTAGGACTTGTCATATATTCAAATGGATCAATATGAGGAACTGAATTGCTTGTTTGATATCTTTGAGAAGGCTCATAATGTTGAAATTAATTAGATGGATAATTGTGAGATTCATGAATATGAAGTTCATCATCTAATGGATTTGTAAATTTGAGAAGGGTCATACTGTTGAAATTCATCAGATGGATAATTGTGAGATTCATGAATATGAAGTTCATCATCTGATGGATTTGTAAACTTGAGAGCTTCAGAACTTTCATTAAAGGAGATGTGAAAAGTTTCTTCAATACATTGTCTTCTTGTGTTGAAGACTATATATGCTTTAGATACTAGGGAGTATCCAAGGAAGTAACCATCATCAGATTTTTCATCAAACTTACCAAGGTGATCCTTGTGAGTGTGAATGAATACTGGACACCCAAACACATGTAAGAATGAGATGTTTGGAATTCTCCCCCTGAAGACTTTATAGGGAGTCTTCACGTATCTCTTCACAATGATGGATCTATTTTGAGTGTAGCAAGCAGTGGCTACAGCATCAGTCCAGAAGTGCTTAGAGAGAGCTGATCCAGCAAGCATTGTTCTTGCTGCTTCAATCAAAGTTCTGTTCCTTCTTTCAGCTACATCATTTTGTTCTGGTGTGTAAGGTGAGGAGAAATTTGGTGAAATTCCTTTTTCATCACAGAACTTGATCAAAGTATGATTTTTGAATTCAGTGCCACTATCAGTTCTAAGTTGTTTGACATGAGTATCATTTTGATTTTCAACTCTTCTGATGAAAGACATAATGGCATCTGGTGCATGGATTTTCTTTGTTAGAAAATATACCCAGGTAAACCTACAATACTCATCAACAATTAAAAGTGTATATTTTTCATGACAAATGGCCCTAGATGATACTGGCCCAAATAAGACCATGTGGAGTAGATGAAGACTTTCTTTGATTGAGAAAGTTTGTTTTGTTTTGAAACTGGCCCTATGGTGCTTCCCTTTTTCACATGCTGAGCATGGTTTGTCCTTGGAATAGACAAGTGAAGGAAGACCAATAACAAGATTTTGTTTTGCCAGTAGAATGATTGTTTTAAAGTTTAGATGTGAAAGCCTCTTATGCCAGAGCCAGTTAGTGATGTTTGAAGCTCTAGCAAAGAAGCATGTCTCCTGAGTAGATTTTATGTTCATGACATAAACATCTTTGACTCTGGGAGCAATCATCACAATTTCATGATTGGAGTTGAAGATTGTACCTTTTTTGTCATCAAACAGAACTAGGTACTTTGCATCACAAAGTTGACTAATGTTGATGGGGTTATGCTTCAATCCATTGACATATGCTACCCTTGTGAAAACTATACCATTGCATTTCCCTGAACCAAATCCTTCAGTAGTAGCTGATGAGTTATCACCAAAAAAAACTTTAGGACCTGGTTCCTCCTTATACTTATGCAGATGACTTTTGGTTCTAGTCATATGCCTTGAGCAACCACTATCAAGGTACCAAATAGGCTTCCTGAGATCACACTACACAAGTTAAGGAAATGGTCAGTTTTGTTTTGAAACCCACCTTTTATGGGTGGGTGTTTTAGATCTGGAAGGTGTTCTAGATCGGAATGATCCTTTTGATGAGGATGAATAAGACTGCTCAGAAGATGAAGGAGATGTTTGAACAACATTTGCTTTCTTAGCCTGAAGGGCTTCACCTCTTCTGAACCACTCTATATGATTCTGATCAGATGTAGTGTGGACATTACTTCCACAAGTTTCACAACATTTGGCAATAGAGTTTGGGTTGTGACAATCCGTCAATTTGAGGTCGTTATTTTATTCTCAAGTATTATTTATAATAATTATTTTATTGTAGTTTATGAACTCACTTACTTTTGGGAAGAAATTAGGGTTTACGTCTTAAATTAGCATCGTCTACGTCTAAACCGGAGAGCTCTACGTTACGTATTTACGTTTACACACTCCGTTTTTGTGACGGTCTGACATTTCAGGTAGTAAATTTATCCTCGAATATTATTTAGGAATTTTATTTTTTGTGTTGGTTCCTGAACTCACATAATTACGGGATGAAATATGGCTTACGTGCATAATTTAACGTCTTTTACGTTTAAACCGGAAACCCTAGGTTTACGTATTTACGCTTTTGTGCTCCGTTTTTGATGAGACAATTTTTATTAGAATCGTTTTGTGCCGTAGTTTCATAATTTGCAAAAACGTTCTTCGTAAATCGACCCGAGGGCACGTAAATTGAGGAAACTAGAAGCGAGGAGTACGCGTAAAATAGTAGAGATGAGACAAGTATTACACTTGTCCCACCCCCACTATGGGCGGACACAACAAGGGTGTGACACCCTTTGGTGTCAAGTTATTAGCTTATACATAAGACACTTGTCTCATGAAAGCTTAAGGTTCATAAACCTCCATCTCTCTCACACACACACATAACATGCAAGTGTAACCAAGAAGTTTATCAAAATCCTCTCTCTCTCTCTCTCCCTCTTTGGCCGTCCACCACTATCACCATCCCACCATTTTCATCAAATTTCAACTTACAACATTAAACTGTAATCAACCTATGATGATAACTACATAAAAAGAGCATGTTTGGAGGTGATTACAACTTGTTAAAGGAAGTTTCTAAGGATTCCTAGGGCTGATTTTTCAAGAGGAGTTTATATACTTGAAGATTTCAAAAAGTTGTCTTGCAAAGTTAAATATTTGGCTACAAGATCAAGCCTTGTTCATCCAAAATCTCATCTTTTCCATCACTTGGGTTGGTATAAAGATTGTTTTCTTTCTATCATCCTATTATTTTTGTAAATGTACTTGTCTATTTACTTCCAATTTTATATGTAGGAGATCTATGAATGATGATCAAGTGATTGCATGGGGATTTTATGTCATTAGATTAAGTTGATGAGGCTAAATCTACAAGTAAAAGATGTTAAAATCATCACTAGATGAGTAGGCTGTTAAAAACAGTAAGTTTCAACATTTTTAGTTGATCAAATGGATTAGCTTATTTGATATTATGATAGATAAATTATTTTTACACAAGTGGTGAATTGGCCACATAATGGAATGATAAAAATGAGCAAGATATGGCCAAAATACTTTTGAGGTACTAATCTGACTGATCTATTTTGGATGAATTAAAACTAATATTTAGAGGCTGTTTGAGAAGGATCCATAAAAAAGTAAATTTTAGAGCATATCATGTAGTTTCTACAGTAAAATCTTAGTGTTCTAACTCATTATAGAACTCAAGATATGACAAAAATGGTGAACATGACTTTTGACATCAGATTTCACTAAGTATATAATATTAAAAGACAACTTGAGGTAAAATTTTATATAAATAAACATGTAAAAGTAAATAATTGATAATAACTATTATAAAAATATGTTTATATAATATAATAAATAAATAACAGTTTTTATAAAAATAAAACTCAAATGGTTTTCTAACTACAAACTATACATATGATTTTTACGTCTTTTCGGCTAAAACCGAAAGAATGACGTTTTCGCCAAATAAAACTTAGATGGTTGGACTCGTCTAATGTAATGTTTTTATAGAACATCTACTGATATTTAAACACATTTAACAAGTAGAAAACGACAAACCCGAGCTTTGTAACTTATGGACCCATAATGGACCAAAATAGCCTTGTTGTACCACTAGGCCCAACTAGTTTGGTTTAGCATTATTGGACTCTTAATGGGCCTATTGAGCCTTAACATATACATGGACTAAAACTTGTATAATTAGACTAAGTTAACTAAATACTTAACAACTAATAATGTTGTATAAGGTGATAAAATCTGTAGGACTTATGCACACGACTTAACCTAATACGAATAACATCATGGAATAAACTAAACAGAAAGATTAGATTAAGAAGAATAAAAGAGAAGAACAAAAATTGGTTGTGAATTCCTAGTGAGAGAAATACATATGTTTCTCTCTCTACAATCTATGAAATGGTAGACACACACTCAAATGAGGTACAAGGGGCCTTTTATACTACAAGTGTAAAGTATTGAAGGCCTTCCTCATTTGAGTATTCGGGATTAATTCCCGTTACATACATAACATTATACTAGAACTCTCAACACCATTATGTATCATTTTCCACGAGCTTCGTAACGGTATATTATATGACCATCACTTTAAATACGGGTAACAATCTCCCCCTAAGGGGTGGTCATGTAATATGTGACTTCACTTCTTTGGTGTTGTTGACTTTGAAGCTCGTTGTCTTGAGAGTTCTTTCATAGTTCCTTTCATGACTTATGATTTTAGATCTTTGATCTTTGCCTTGACTAGATCTTCAAACTTTTCCATCCTGTGTTCTTGTGTCTTTCCCCACATAGTCAAACTTTGATTTGATATGAAAGCTTGTTAACAATCTCCCTTGATCATCAGAGTAGCGGAAGTCTTTGTCTTTAGATGTTCTTGAGCTTTCTTCTTTTACATGAGCATGTGGTCTTGAAATACGACTCTTGTGTTACGCCACCGTTTGCATTCCTCCGGTTTCCCGTTATACAGTACGAATACTGTACCTGTGATTAGGTAAGTTCAAAGAACTTCCTTGACAGGGTTTCCGGCTGTGGTAGCCGTTCTCAATACTTGAATATATCAAAAGATACTTCAAAGTAAGAAGTGAATCATGTAGTTCCATTCTGCTGATGAAGTCGTCAATTTAATTTCCTGGAACAAGTTTGAATCAATTAAGAATCAAACCATGGTTGCTTTCTAGTTGACACAAGTTAGATTCGTATGGAATCTCACAAGTCACCTACCACAGTGCTGTTTGATGATGACACTGGAAGGATTTCCATTCGTCACTGTAAATACTGAGGAGTATTACTCTGAATGTTCTGGCAAGATCATAAAGATATTGCGTCGAGACCTAGAACGAGTTTGAATCACAAAATAATCAAACCACTGTTGCTTTCCAATTAGCATATGTTCAATTCAAGTGAATGTTACATATGACCTACTGCAGTGTTGTTTGATGTTAACACTGGAAGGATTTCCATTCATCACTGTGAATACCAATGAGTATCACTCTGAATGTTCTGGCAATATCACAAGGATAAAGCGTAGGACTCTGTAAATTATCGCTTGTGTTCTAGTGATGAACAACAATTGATATATGGAATAAGTGTCCTAATGAGATTTTATGATGAATCTCGTTGGCTCTAGACTCTATAAGTGCACGTTTATTTGGTGATCGGAGGCTGGAGCAGACTGCCACCTATTCAATATCTACTATCTCGGAGTGAGAAAGTTGATAGAAATGAGTTGAACTCCTTGACAATAAAACAAACTTCTTTTGAGAGAAGCTTGAGTAGGTTGGGAAGGGTTGTGCATTGCATCACTGGGTCCATGATGCTTTGTCTTCAATACCAGAAATCATCAACTTGATTCTGATAGTATATATATTGGCCCGGTTTCTGCCTAAGTTGTATGGAGGGCTATTTTCTTTTCACCCTTTATCCTTACATTTCTTTTTCATTCTTCATCCCCTTCAATGCTTACCAAGACGTCATAACTAGCACCTTGTTGTGATTGTTCTAGTGCTAGCTTAAGTCATTAGTCGGCATTTTTCCCGAACACATAACTACTCCATCTTTCCTAAGGACATCTGAATTCTAACGGATTGTCCCTGGGAAGATCCCTCCGGTTCTGGTTGGATCATAGGACGAATACCTAACCACCTTTTGACACCAATACCGTCGTGAATTAATGTGCTGATGGATATATATATCGTAACCAGAAAAACCTGTTGAAAAAGCAATCAAGGTGTTGATGAAATCAGTGTTTACACCTTGAAAGTTTTCTATATCACCAAAATGCTCCCCCTACATATGTGCATCATAAAAGGAAAGGTTTTTGCACATATTAGGAAGAGAAATCACTTATATCAAAGATCTTATCCAAGATAACACATTTTAATCACTATTATCCCCCTCAAAAATTGCATGACATTGAAATTTTTGTGAAACTAGTGATGAAACATGGAGAGAATAATGTTGCATGAAAGTTTGTACTCCCCCTCGAAAAGAAATTCTAATTAAAATTAAAGGAGTATATGAGCACACAGTTTTGAAATACTTTGAAAAATTGTGCTCAAAAACCCGAGAAAACTTACTTTCCCGTTGTTAAGGAATAATGTACATAAATGAACATTTTCCTTGTGTTCATGAGCTTAAAACTTTGAATGTTTTGATATAAGACCATGACCGAGAATAATTAATTTGTCATTGTTGAGGATAAGTCAAAGACTTTCCTTTCTTTGGGGATCGGGTTATAGTCTGACATGAGACTATAAGCCATTATGAGAAGAAAGTAGAAAAAGACATGTGTTGAAAACATTTGAACTCTCATTCGAACTTTATGTACGTACCCGTGTCGTTATTGAGCGACATTTCTAAGTACGTCCATATTATCGATGCTGAGAGACATGTCGGAGAAGAATATTTTTGGTATTTTTGAAAGATTTTCTCATTTTTTATTTTGTTTTTATAGGTTTTATATTTTTGTATTTTGATTTTCTGAAAGATATATACAAGATTACTGCGAATGTGCAAGACGTTCAAGTTCATCTGGAGTGAAAATACGCATACCAAGTCGATGAACCAATAATTGAAATTTGTCTTGAGAAAGAGCTTTGGTGAAGATGTCGGCTAGTTGGTAGTCCGTCTTGACAAAGTACAGTTCGATCGTGCCTCTTTCCACATGCTCCTTTATGAAATGGAATCGGACAACAATGTGCTTGGTCTTGGAGTGTTGGACCAGGTTGCATGATATGGCTATGGCTGATTGTGAATCACAATAAATAGGAACTTTATTACAGTGAAAGCCATAATCCGTGAGTTGTGTTCTCATCCAAAGGACTTGAGCACTACACACGGATAGAGACACGTATTCTGCTTCCGCGGTGGACAATGCCGTGCAATCTTGTTTTCTTGAGGACCAGCTCACTAGCTTTTCGCCTAAGAATTGTGCTCCACCAGAAGTGCTCTTGAATGTACCATGACACCATGCATGGTCGACATCTGAAAAACCAGTTAGATTAAAGCCAGAATCCTTCGTATACAAGAGACCCATGTGAATGGTTCCCCGGAGATAACGAAAGATCCTTTTAACCTCCTTGAGGTGCTTCTCGGTTTTCTTAGCCTGATACCGAGCACATAAACAAGTAGCATGCACAATGTCCGGTCTGCTTGAGGTTAAGTACATAAGGGACCCGATCATACTTCTGTATTTTGTAGCATCAACAAATGTCCCTTTCTTATCCAAATCAAGCTTGTGTTTAGTGTCCATTGGAGTACCAATTGGATCACAGTTTTCCATTCCAAATTTCATTAGAATCTCGAGCACATATTTGGACTGATTTATGAAAATACCACGGGGGGATTGGTGAACTTGGAGACCAAGAAAGAACGTCATTTCCCCCATCATAGACATTTCAAATCGGCTTTTCATAAGGTCAGCAAATAATATGGAATATTTTGGGTTTGTAGAGCCAAATATTATATCATCTACATAGACCTGAGCCACCAAGATGTCGTTGCCGTAGTGCTTGATGAACAACGTTAGATCAATGGTTCCTTTGCTGAAGTTATTTTGGAGAAGAAATGATGATAATTCGTCGTACCATGCACTTGGTGCTTGTTTCAAACCATAAATTGCCTTTTTCAACTTGTAGACATGGCTTGGATGATTGGTGTTAATGAAACCTTCAAGTTGACATACGTACACATCTTCTTTTAACGGCCCATGCAAGAAAGCCGTCTTCACGTCCATTTGATACACAATGAACGATTTGTGTGCTGCGTATGCCAAGAAAATCCTAATAGCTTCCATCCTAGCAACCGGGGCGAAGGATTCAGCGAAATCAATTCCCTCATGCTGTTTATAACCTCTCACAACTAACCGAGTCTTGTTCCTAATGACCGTTTTCTCCTCATCCATCTTGTTTTTGAATAACTATTTCTGGGTAAGTGGATCGATATTGTCCGGGCGTGGTACTAAATCCCATACATCAAGCCGGATGAATTGATTGAGCTCTTCTTGCATAGACTTAATCCATGATGTGTCGGTCATTGCTTCTTTAACACTTGCTGGTTCTATTATGCTGACTGATAGTGCATAGATACACATATCACCGTCGGTACGCAGATGATTTCGTGTTGAGACTAGTCGTGAGAGATTGCCAATCACATGAACCAAAGGATGATTCTTAGTCCATTTGTGTTCATGTGGAAGTGTATGAGAAACTTGATGCGAGCTCGACAGATCCACATATGATGTTGAAGGCTGAGTAGTACTTGTGGAAGCCGCAAATGGGTTAACAAACTCATGTTCGTTGAGCATCGCATTGTTTGCATTTTCAGCAACTATTTCATTTTAAAGATGAACATGATTAGGAATTTGCTGAGAATGTTGTTGAGTTGTGTCAGCAGTCGGAGAAGTGGTTGGAATATTTGGAGGCAATATGGTTGAGGTTGACGTAGATGGTGTAGAAGTAGATGCCGTTGGTGTAGATGCAATCAGAGGTTCTTGAACTACCATAGCAGGTGCAGCCGGGGCATTATGAGGAACACCAAATGACGAAGGACCCTCCATATATTCATCATAGATTGGCCCAAATAAAACTTCCAAGTCACGTTCTGATGGTTGTAACGATGAGATTACTGACGGTGCAAATTGAAGCGCGAGTCCTAAAATTACATGTCCAGAAGTCTGACCTTGAAGCTCGGGGTGTGAACTTCTATGTTGAGAGGCCATACCCGAGAGTTCATCAAAGGTAACATTCATAGTCTCCATTACCTTTCTTGTCCTTCGATTATAAACCTTATAAGCACAAGAAGTTGAAGAATAACCAATGAAAAAACCAATATCACCTTTAGGTTCAAGTTTACCGATATCTTCACGATCATTCTTTGGATAACACAGAGCCCCGAATACATGTAGAAATGATATATCTGGTTTTCGTCCATTAATTATCTCATAAGGTGTTTTGTTGAATCAGGTGTGAATAATGCAGCGGTTTTGAGTATAACATGCAGTTGCAATGGCATCAACCCAAAGGAATAACGGTGCACTGGAGGAGAGGAGCATCGTTTGAGCAGCTTCAAATAACGTACGATTCCTCTGTTCCATAATTCCATTATGCTCTGGAGTTCTTACACCCGAAGTTTGATGACAGATCCCAACTTCGTCAAAGTAAGCTTTCAGTTTCTGATTGGTGAATTCTATGCCATTATCCGTTCTCACAATAATGACAGGGGCTTGCAGTAGAACTGATGTTTTCTTCAAGAAGTTAATAATTACATCAGGGGCTTCATCTTTTGATGCAAGAAAATGAACCCATGTGTAACGAGAATAATCATCAACAATTACAAGGACATACCGCTTTCCATTAATGCTTTTGATTCTCATTGGGCAACACAAGTCCATATGTAAGAGATGTAACCTATTCGTTGAGTTGGGAACAGGTTTGGGTTTGTGAGGTTTCTTCTTACTTTTACCTTGCTTACAGGAAGGACAAAGATGGTCTTTTGTATATTTAATCTTTGGAAGACCGGTAACGAGATCATCTTTCGCAAGTTGGGTGATGGCATCGAAGTTGAGATGAGATAACCTTTGATACCATAACCATGACTTTGTTGAAGTGGCCCGAGCCATGAGATAAATTGGAGAAGAAGCAAACATTTGAAAAAGATCAATGGTGTAAAGGTTGGTGGTACGATTTCCTTTCAACAAATCAATTCCTTCAAGATCTCTTACAAAACATGTATGACTTCTGAAATCAACCTCCAAGTCTGAGTCAGAAAATTTCCCAACCGAGAACAAATTATGTCCCAAGCCATCAATAAAAGAGACTCTGGTGATGATTATATTTTCCCAATGAAGATCACCATAGCCTAGAACTGCTGCAACATGATCATTTCCAAATCGAACAGTTCCCATGAAACACCATACAAAGTTCTTGAGAAGGCTTCGATTCCCAGTCATATGTTTGGAACAGCCCGAGTCCACGCACCAGAGACAAATTTCAACAGCCTGCCAATGATAAGAGAAGAAAATATTTTGGCAACCGATGAAATAGGTTCCTGTAGGGTTAGATGATAATTAAGTCGTATCACATATCGATGTTTCACTGTCAGTATGAGATCTACTAGTGTCAATAATTTTGCCACTACAGTCAAAATTTCTACCAGTAGGCAACCATTTAGAGGTGAATCTAGGGCTACTAGGCTTAGCAAGACTTTCTCTGGACCATACGTGCGTACGTTTTGGAACATACACCTTAGCCTTAGGAGTTCGTTGTTGTTCACTGACTGACAGCTTGTCAATTCGAGTGTAACCACCATAATTCAAACCATTCATAGTCAAACCACAAGCATCAAGACTAAAAGTAAAGAAACATTTATTACATTTAGCATAAATAACTTCAGATTTTTCATTCCGAATAGCAAGCTTAAAGTTATTACATTCAGATGAATTAGGTTTCAGTTTATGATTAAAAGGCGGTAAATTCCTAGGATGTTCTTCTACTTCCACATTATTGATCTTGGGGCGACTACTTCTAGAGGTAAAAGGGACCCTGTCATTCCTTGTATTGCTCGTAGGCTGTGGCCTTCTGCTCTTAGTGTAGTTGTTTATTCCTGTAGAAGAAGACACGCGTCTATTAGAATTAGCACTTTTTAAATCAATAACTAGTGGTTGAGTTATAGTGATCGGTTTTGTCCTACGCTTGCTTTACGTTGTTTGCTAGGCACAGAGGGAGAACTAACACGAAACAGTCCTGGGGCAATCACATCAGTTTTCATTCCAGCAACCTTGGGAAAAGGTGTCACAGTAATACGAGTGGGTCCCGAGGTTGCTGGTGTCTGAATCGTACTAGGCTCAGAAGTCGTATCTTTTAATAAGGCTTTTAACTTACAGTTCTCACAGATTTTATCAATAATTTTCTGATAGACAGACTTGCTTTGTTCAACAGCCCGCTTATATGAAACAACAACAGATTCTAGATCTGCAATTTTATCCTTAATCTTTTGAACATTTCCATCACTGACATTCTCTAACCCTGAAGAGGTCAAATTCTTTTCCTTAACCGCTCCTAACTGAGCCTGCAACCGTGCGATAGTTTGTTGCATTTCATTGTAGGCTTTATCATACGAAATTTTGTCATATTTGCATTCATCACATTTTTGGACAAACTTATTCCATAGATCGGTAAAGTCTTTGTCCTTTTTAATGACAACAGATTCCATTTTCTCTTTCATACGTTCAAGCTCAGTTTGGAGGGTTTCTTGATTCGACACAGAGGTATCTAACGTAATGGGGCTACTATCAACATTATCACGAGCATTAGAGAGACGTTCAAGATCATTTTCCAAAACTTTGATTTTATCAAGAGATTCATCAGCCTCCTTCGTCAAAGATTTGATGTCTTCAACAAAGTTGGCTAATTCTTTTAGAAAAGCGTTTTCCAAATTGCTTATCCGAGCATCAACTTGATTAATAATCAGATTAATATCGTTTTGAAGAATTTTCTGGACCTCAATCTGAACAGGTGATGTAAAATTTCCTCTAGTGATTTTGGAATTAACAACACGTTTTAGTATGACAGAGTTATCTTTTAGCTCGTTTAGAAATCGGCGTGTGATACTCGGTTTAGGAGGGTCATCAGACAATTCCTCACATGGGAGTAAAATCATTTCAGTACTCGTTTTAGACCAAACAGAAACAGTTGGAGGATTAACTTTTGGGTAATAAACGGGTGTCACTTCTTTATCAAGCTTTTTCCTTCTTAAACGAGTCTCTACTGCAAGTTCAGTAGTTTCTTCAGAATCATGCACACTAGGAGGAGCATGCTCATCAGACAAGAGCACACTACCATTATATAAAGTTTCATTAGTCGCCTGAACTTGCTTAAGATATCCGGGATTAGGAGGTAGAGGAAAACCTAAAGCCAATTTGTATCGAGTGTAATTTATTTCATTCACTTTTGGTGCGAGCATATTTTTCGTCTGCATAGTTTGGCCACGTTTTACTAAAAGGTTGTCTAATTCTCTAATCCTATCCTGAGCTTTGCAAAAATCCTCAAGAATCCCATCTTCTCGAATTTTGAAATCATGTTTCATCTTTTTTCGTTCTTCTTTTAAATCCAAAATAATAGATTTTTCAGTTGAAAGCTGTTTATTAAGAGAGGTGATTTCATCATTCAATTCGCTTATCTTTTTAGCACTACTTCAATGTAAGGCATTTACTTTCTTAGTTGTGCATTTTTCTTGATAAACCGATGTAGCATAAGCTTGTTCAAGTTCTTTAATTTTAGTCTGATGAATTTAAAAACTTTTCTCCCGTTCCTTATATCCCGCAAGCTCAATGGTCAATTTGGCATTAGTTTCTCTAAACTTATTATTAACCACCGTAGCATGGTCAACATCCTTAGCAAGCTTATCAAATAAAGATTTATAATACGCAAGTGTCGCACCAGGAAGGGTTGTAAGCTGGGCAACTTGATCCACACTAAAGTCCACACTGGGCTCATTCGAAATAATATTACTATTATTCGTTTGATCCCCATGTGTCTCAATGTAGGGCTCAAGTATCTCAGTATACTCCTCCTCTTGATTCGACGTACTATATATATCATTATCATTTAAATGTGGGTACCTCAGAGGGACCGTCTGAATCATGGACGGGGCTGTAGGTTTTCCATCAAGATGTAGTTGGCATTCACTTCTTCTTCCTCGTCATATTTAGCTACAAAAGCCATAAGATCAAATTCCTCAGCTTGAAGTGGAATCCCTGCCTCTTCCTTTTGTGCTATAAGAAGCTGAGTCTGAAGATAAGCAACATCCCTTTTCTTTTTAGCTGTGCAATCTCGAGCATAATGAACAAATCCCCTACCGTTGTAACACTGAACCTGACGATTGTTGTTTCCATTTCCCGTACCAGTATTCTTAGCCCTTGTAGCCATAATATTTCCCATCTGATTATTAACCGCTGGCACAACCATTAACCCATTCTGATTACCCACATTCAGAACATTCGTATTCTTACCACGGATTTGTCAATACTGATTTCCTGCATTCCCAACAGTCTATCCAGTATTCTGACCATATTGTGTCCCTGTGTTCCCAGCAACTATCAATTGGCGATCTTGATTCGCATTCATGAAAGGTTGAGCAATCTGCCTATTTCTAGTGTTCGAGGAGATTCTTTGATTGTTGTTGGTGGGGTTAATGGTAAATTTGAATGCCTTTGCGAGAAGTGCAAGACCAGTATTAATCGCATGAGTAGGATCGGTGATGTCATCAAAACAGGCAATGGGTTGTTGTAAGTAATTCACAGCAGTAGGAGGTTGATATCCATACGAGGTGAATTATTGTTGTTGTTGTTGTGGCATGAAGTTACTTGTTGAGGGTTGATGGTAAGGGACCATGGGATATGACATCGATGATGGAGAGTTTGCCATAAATGCCAATGGATCTAGTGTCTTGGCCCGTCGTTCCGCCCTAACTTCGTTAGCTTCATCTGGATTCATCTTCAAATAATCATATACTTGAGTGTA
This sequence comes from Glebionis coronaria, assembly GCA_025667525.1. Lineage (NCBI taxonomy): Eukaryota > Viridiplantae > Streptophyta > Magnoliopsida > Asterales > Asteraceae > Glebionis > Glebionis coronaria. The sequence goes on from CM046879.1 coordinate 346,997,891, forward strand.
GTCCATGACATGAAGATCCTTGGTTTGATTGACAAGAGTGACATATTGTGACCATTCAGAAGGAAGATTATCAATAAATTTGATATTGGCAGCAATTTGAGTAGGTTCATGTTTGTTTCTTCTAAGGTGGTTCATGAGGGTTGAAAATCGATGATAGTAAGGTTTAATTTGTTCCCCTTCACTAGACGTAAATTTCTCCCATTCACGAAGCAACTTAGTTTCCTTTTCTTGTAAACCAATTTCAATCATTTTGTAAATCCTAAGCCACATCTCGTGTGCGGTTTCACAACTATCAACAATAGCATAAACATCTTCAGGGAGTCCCATGAGAATGACTTGAATTGATTGATCATCAGCGTCGAGTTGTTTGTATTCAGCTTCAGTTAATTCTTCATCCGTTTGCTCATGACTAGAGTCAGCCACTGGGTTAGCATTCGTAGGGTCCCTAGGCACAAGATTTGTTCTTCTAACATACGACCCTTTTTGAATCGAGTTGACAATCAACTTTCCCAAAGTTTTACATTTTGCATAACGAAGGAGACGACTAGCCCATGTAGTGTAATTCTCCTTGGTAGACATGGGTGGACGATTCTCAGTACCCGCAACATAAATATCTTGTTGAGACGTCACCGTAGAAGTCGTGTGAAAAACAGGATCTCAATTCGTATAAAGCGTGTGATGTTGTTGAAGTTTCGAAACTTCTGATTGATTTTTTTTCTCAGTCCGACAATAAATTCGTCAATCCGACAAAACGGTAAGCTGAAAAAGTTTTACATCGCCAAATTTTGAAATTGAGTTCGAGATAGCCAAAAACTAGTAGGGAAAAAATTTGATTTTACTTGACCTAAAAATACTAGAACAAGATTTAATCAAACAGATCGAAGTCCTTGATCGTAACGATTGATCGTGGTCTTAGATCGTGGTCTTGGATCGTGGTCTAAGATCGTGACGATTGATCGTAACACTGGTCGTACTCCTTGATCGTGACGCTGGATCGTACTCCTTGACCGTGACGCTGGATCGCACTCCTTTATCGTGACGCTGGATCGCACTCCTTGATCGTGACGCTGGATCGCACTCCTTGATAATGACGCTGGATCGTAGTCAGTGATCGTAACGAGTGATCGTAGCCAGTGATCGCAACACGTGATCATCGCCTGTGATCGCAACGGTTGATCGCACTCCTTGATCGTAGTAATAGATCGCAATTACTAGATCGTAACGTGGATCGTAAGTTGTGATTGTGATATTGGATCACAAGTAGAAACCCCAGGTTTATGCGATCACAATAATCAGATCGTAACAAGTAAAGTGTTCGAGACTTGTAGGCAACAAGAAAGATTATATTTTTTCTTGGGAATTCGTGTTTCTAGCCAAGCTAATGTACCCAAATCGCTACTACAACTACTTAGAAGATAAATGAAACAAGAAACACAATAAAAACAAGGACAACACCCAAGAGCTATCCACGAATCCCTTGGCAAATGATACCACTTGTAGGACTTATGCACACGACTTAACCCAATACAAATAACATCATGGAATAAACCAAAAAGAAAGATTAGATTAAGAAGAATAAAAGAGAAGAACAAAAATTGGTTGTGAATTCCTAGTGAGAGAAAGACATATGTTTCTCTCTCTACAATCTATGAAATGGAAGACACACACACTCAAATGAGGTGCAAGGGGCCTTTTATACTACAAGTGTAAAGTATAGAAGGCCTTCCTCATTTGAGTGTTCGGGACTAATTCCCGTTACATACATAACATTATACTAGAACTCTCAACACCATTATGTAGCATTTTCCATGAGCTTCGCAACGGTATATTATATGACCATCACTTTAAATACGGCTAACAAAATCCCACTTGATCATCATGTTTATGACATCATTACATATACATAATAACTTTTTATAAATATTATTCGATATAGTCTAAGATCGAGTATTATTTGTTTAGGTTTCCCGTGACGGAGGCACGCGCCATACGCCATAGTTTCCGATAACCCGCCTTCTAAATCAACGTGAGTTCATAGCCTCGCACTCTTTTAAATGTTTTATGAAGTGTTTTATAAACCCGCGAGGGAGATAACATGCTAGTTTTAATAAAAATAGAACACAAGTGGTCCCGATTGTATGTTTATTGATATGGACCCGATTGATTGTATGACCCAATGAACGATTGAAATGGATTATTATTAGTTAGGTTATGTCACTATAAGTCCCATTAGCATGAATTGTGAACTACCGGGAATTGGTAGACGCTTATGCATATAATAGTACTATTTGGGGAAGATCACCCCAGTTCGCATCTTGAAGGCTAATCCCCGTTGTGTCACATCGATTGGCAAGCAAATTTATGTATGAGAAGGATATATTTAGCGTGATTTTATGACGACACACTGTTTTAAATGGGCAAATGAATTCTGGGCTAGCTACCCAATATGTATTATAGAAAGGTAACAATGTCATGTGGCTTATAATAATCCGATAATAATAATGATAATGGTAACACTGAGGCATCGGTCTCAGGAATAGTGTATGATATATGATTTGAATTATGATATATTGCCTGACTAGCAATATGGGGTCTTATTTATTATTATACCTGTGTTCTGGTTTTACATAACTGTTTTATATAACGGTTTTTATTATACTATAAACAACGTTATAAAACATACTGAATGGTGCTGTTACGACAATGATTCGTATCAAATGTTTATGGCCTAAGTTATGATTTACGACAATGATTCATATCAAATGTTTTTGGCCTAAGTTATGATTTACGACAATGATTCGTATAAAATGTTTTTGGCCTATGTTATGGTCTACAACAAAGAATTGTACGAAATGTTTTTCGGTAAGGATTATAAACCGGTTTATGTTAATGGTATTTATTTAACTCTATGGATTCAATGACTTTTAGCATGTTTTATCTCAGGTACTTGAAGGTAATTCTCGGGAAGACGGCAAGAGTTTATGGCTCGTATTTAAAAAAAAATTTCCATTCGAATGTTTTGTAAATTGTAAAATATACTTTGATCTGTGGACCTATGTAAAAATGATATTTATGAATGTAAAATATTTTGTTATTAAACGACGCGATTTTTTAGCGTTGTATATGATTTGAGAAATGTGCTATCCCGTAACACCAACGACTCTTCCACTGATTCGAAACGTGTAAATTTGGGGGTGTTACAGTTTGGTACCATAGCTCTCGTTAAAGAGAACGAAAGATTTTTAAAACCAAGGTTTTGAATAAAACATTTAAAAATCTTTTAACCATAAATATTTTTAAATAAATATTTTGAGTAAAATGTTTAAAAATATTTTGACTATAACGGTGCCGTAGAATTCCCGAGTTACCGACTAGGCCAGACTGAGAAGTGTTATTTTAATATGTATAACTTGGATTATATATATGTTGTAATTTGATTACATGATTGTTTAATGATTATTCTAATACTTATACGAGATATTTATACGACGTAGATTGTCACAAGGAACCCTAACTCTTCTTGCAAATCAATCGAAGCTATTTCTGTAGGAATTCTAGCTATTCCAGATCTAAACCAAGTTGTGGATGTTTATGATCCTAACGAAATGGTTGATATTCCAAGAAATGTTGATATTAGTTGATTGTGATATTGAAGATGAATTGTCGAGATTAAATCTGATATCGATGTCATGACGATCTTTCCTTATAGAGTGGAGTTTGACAAAACCTCACCACCTAGAAATGTGTCATCAGATTTGGTGTCACCCAATTCTTAAATTTGAAATCGAAAAGGTAAATGTTGCACTTGAGGCTGTTATTGGAACCCTTACCCAAAAGCCTCATGCCACTTGTACCTTTCCGAGAAATCTAATTGAATGTGTGAGTCATTTCATACTAGTGACTCATTTGATAATTATTGTTATAAGAGCTATAGAAATGGAAATTAAGTGTTGTTCATGTCGAGCTTTTTTGCCCTTCCAAAGCCGAAGAATAAGGTTGAAAGTATTGGAGAATGAGGTAGGATGTCACATTGAGTGTAAGTTGGTTGAAACTTGAATAAAGTCAAATTTTAACTCGTATGGAATATGAAATTGTTAAGAGGAAGTCGTTGAGTCCTGTGGTTGAATTATAAGGTTTTAAATGATTGTTGGTTCGTGTTAAGGGTTGTTCCTAGGCCATTGACCAATGATGAGGATGCCCAGTGTCCAAGAAATAAATTGAAGAAATCTTCTTCTGAATTGGGGATCGATGGATCTTCAGGGACACCTGGAACACCTAATGACTCTTGTAGATTGGTATTCATTGTAGTATCTTTTAAAATCACTAACTTAACTGAGATATTAGTGGGTAGGACGAGTCCTTGGAATTGTATAACATTACATGATGACATGTAATGTGTGACGATACAACTTTTGACTTGTTTGTGATTAATGAAAAGACTATCTTCGATTGCTAAACTCTACATGTATCGATGTTATCTATCTTTTCTTGCTTCTTCCTAATGTTCACATTAGTGATGCAACCATTGAACGGGTACTCATCTCGATTTGAGTTGCGTTGTAGATTATTCTTTCGTATTCCTGAGTGCTATCAATGTCATGAACCTCATGATTATTTGGCTAAGCTCATTTCCAATCATATCGTAATTAGTTCTTGATGAACAACTCTTCATCACTCTTTTGCAGACCACTCATCGTTTTTATAAGTAATACAACACCATCTGGGGAAAATATGAAATTCTTATTTTCATATGAGTTATTTAAATAGGTACTATTAAGTAATTACTATCAAAATAAAGTTTTTATTAAACATCTTGTAAATGGAAATGCTTTCATAATGATTAACATTTCGGTAAAATCATTTTTATTTTTATTTAATAATTAAACATGAATATATATTTTGAACATGATGACAAAGTTTTGATGAAACGAGTATTGCATCGTTAACCCTAAGTTGTACATAGAAGCGCACCTCCGTACAATTTTGAAGGGACCATGTAAGGCTGATTAGTAGTCACCATGAAATTGTTAATAAACACTATAATTTCCTTTGTAATTGTGAAAGATTAAATTTTTATGAGATCTGCAAGAAGTGTAAAAAAAAGGGACATATTCTTAGGGACACCTACATATGTGCCCATACCATTTTTCCGAATTGAATCTACTCATCTGTGGATATTATGTTATTTGACAATTGACATCCCCTTGTTCAATTCTTTCATGGTAAGATTCTTTGGAAACTTTTCTAATTATCGAGTGTTGATACCTGACTGGGTGTATCGACGTTCCTATCATTTCTTTTGATTAGATTCCATTTTAATGACATGGGTAATGATCCGAGGTGCTTTTAGATGCATACACAAATCATGAAAACATGGGATATATCCATATTCGTTAATGTTTTCGTCTTTATCTGATTTGAAATTCCCTCGCGTAAATCATGCGTTAACCTTACTCTTTTAATGTTAGCTATGTCTCCAGATATCCTTGATTTGTGAAGGGTTACGAGTTATTCTTAGTCTTTTGAGGAGTTCTCGTCTTATCAACGATAATAAAACTGGAAAGATGGTGGTGTCATTAGGATGGAATCATTGTTATGACGTGATGTCATTGTATTAATTGATGGGAGCATGGGTAGAATTACCCTAAAAGATAAGATGTTGATTACCAAAGGTGATCTAAATAATTCCCGATGGGTGATCGTATCCTGCATTTAGGCTTGAAATTGTACCATGAATTGTTGTGAACTAGTCATAGATCTTGTAATCTAGAAAGAACCTAAGGTGAATTAAATAAGAAAATGTTCCTGTTATCTGAGACTTTCTGAGGTATTTGGTGATGAGTTACCTAGACTTCTGCCATTAAGGCAAGTTGAATTTGGTATTGATTATATTCCCGGTGCTGCACCTGTGGCATGTGCACCATAGGTCAGCAACATCTGAATCAAAAGAGCTACCGTGCAACTGAGAGAGTTGTCGGAGAAAGCTTTTATTCTACCGAGCTCGTCATCATGAAGAGCTATGGTATTATCATTCCATATATTCATTGATTATAGTGAACTGAATAAATTGACGATCAAAATTGATATCCATTACCCAAGATGAAAGATTTGTTCGATCATTTACCAGCTCTAGCGTATATTCTAAAATTTGATCTACGACATGGTTATCATCAAATTCGCGTCCGCAAAGAAGATTATCTATTCCAATCACTACATCCAGAACTCGTAATGAACATATGAGTTTCATGTGATGTCGTTTGGATTGACCAACCACCGGTCGCATTCATGAATTTGATGAATCGCGTATGTAAGCTGTATTTTGATAAATTCATGCTTGTGATCATTAAGGACCATCCGCTTGTTTCTGAGAATAAGAAGGAGCTTAGTAATCATCTGTAGACTACCCTGAGCTAGCCGAGAAGCGAAAACTTGTACCCTGAGTATTTATCATGTGATTTAAAGCTTGATCCTTTACATTCTCTGACCCTGTGATTAATGTTAGTGGAATCTATGTTGACTCTTCAAAGATCAGAGCCATTAAGACTTTGGGTTATACCAAAAAGGAAGTGCGAAGATGTTTAGGTTTGACAGATATTTATCAAAGGATTATTAAGGAATTATTCCCTCATACCCAGATCATTTAACTAAACTCCCTTAGGAGTAGATGTTTGTGTATACCTCAAGACAACCTAGGAGGAATTGAGGAAACCATATAAACCATGACTTGGAATTTGGAGCGGCAGTTGTTGCTCTTCAACTATGGAAACATTATTTGTGCGGGATTAAGTGTACGGTATTCACCAAACGCAAATGCCTACAAAATATTTTGGATCAAGAAGAGCTAAACATAAAGCCATGTAAATAGTTTGAGTTTTTTTAGTGATTATGGTCATGATATTTATTTCATCGGGGAAGGTGAATGTAGTTGCTAACGCGTTATGTAGAAAGGATAAAGAACCAATTAGGATGTGTTCCTTAATAAAGACCGTGCATAATAATTTGCCCGAGCAATTTCGAAATAGCCGATGCATGTAAGAAGGATAATAGATGATGAAGGGTTTCGCGGCTAATGAGAACCATTAGAGATGGGAGCCGATGGTGTTAAGTGTTTAAAAGGTCGTTTGTTGTTGCCTAATATGGAGGATTTCGAAATTTAGTCATGTTGGAATCTCATAAGTTTAAGTATTCTATTCATGCCCTTTCTGATACAATGTATTTTGATCTGGAAGAGTTGTACTGAAGGCCGAACATGAAAGCCGACATCGCCACATGCATTAGTAAATATCTAACCTTTGCAAAGGTCAAGGCTGAACACGGAATTCCATCAGGATTGCTTCTACAACATATTATTCCTGTTTGGAAGTGGGATAGAATCACCATGGATTTTATCACAAACCTTCCAAGGACATCATCTAGATTTGATTCAATTTGGGTCATCGTCGACAGACTGACCAAATCTGCTCATTTCATTCCAATTAATAAAGGGTTCTCGATGGACAAGTTGGCTCATTTGTATTTAAAGGAATTTTGTAAGCATGGTGTGCGTGTATCGATCATCTCTATCAAGATCCTCGCTTCGCATCAAATTTCTGGAGATTCCTTCAGAGGTCATTGGGAGCGAATCTTGATATGAGTACTGCTTACCACCCAAATTCGGATGTACAAGGTAAATAAACGATACAGACACTAGAAGTCTTGTTTTGTGCTTGTATGATTGACCTTTGGTAGTGTCTAGGATGATCATTTACCTTTGGATGGATTATCATTGATAATTATCGCATTAGGATTGAGATTGAATCTTGTAAGGATCTATATAGAGAGCACTTGTAGGTGGGAGTTGGGATGAAGATACCCGACCCGCGAGACCTGAAATGATTATGGAAGTTGAAATCTGATTATTTATTGCCGATAATGGGCAGGAGGTTATGTGAATATGAAATGTAGATCTTGAAGTGCAGGATGGGTAGCAAAGTTATGCCGATAATTTTCATCGTGGAAAGGTGAATTGATGATCTGAAAGATCGTGGGAAGCTAAGTCCCCGTTGTATGGGACCATTGAGATAATGTAAAGATTTGGTCCGAGAGGCATATACGCTAGACTACCCTAGGACTTCAAGGGCTGCATGAAATATGTTCCGTATATCGAACTTGATAAAATGTCTATTAAGTAAAAATCCGTTTATTTCTTAATGAAGTTTGGGTCGGCAAAAAGTTGCATTCATCGAAAACCCGTGGACATCATGGAAAGAGAAAGTAAGTCAACTTAAGCATGATCGTATTCCCATAGTTATGTTTGATGAAACTCGCGTATTATAATGAATTACGCCTGAGAGAAAAGACCCAATGTGGAGGAAATGCCCACATATCTTTAACTCTATAAGAAGCGAGTAGTAAGATGAATTGACCTTTGAGGACAAAGATCCTCTTTAGGGGGAAATGTTGTGACAATCCGTCAATTTGAGGTCGTTATTTTATTCTCAAGTATTATTTAAAATCATTATTTTATTGTTAGTTTATGAACTCACTCAATTTTGGGAAGAAATTAGGGTTTACTTCTTAAATTAGCATCGTCTACGTCTAAACCGGAGAGCTCTACGTTACGTGTTTACTTTTACATACTCCTTTTTTTGTGACGGTCCGACATTTCAGGTAGTAAATTTATCCTCGAATATTATATAGATATTTTATTTTTTGTGTTGGTTCATGAACTCACATAATTACGAGATGAAATTATGGCTTACGTGCGTAATTTAACGTCTTTTACGTTTAAACCGGAAAGCCTAGGTTTACGTACTTATGCTTTTGTGCTCCATTTTTGATGAGACAATTTTTATTAGAACCGTTTTATGCCATAGTTTCATAATTTGCAAAAACGTTCTTCGTAAATCGACCCGAGGGCACGTAAATCGAGGAAACTAGAATCGAGGAGTACCCGTAAAATAGTGGAGATGAGACAAGTATTACACTTGTCCCACCCCCACTATGGGCGGACACAACAAGGGTGTGACACCCTTTGGTGTCAAGTTATTAGCTTATACATGAGACACTTGTCTCATGCTCATGAAAGCTTAAGGTTCATAAACCTCCATCTCTCTCACACACACACATAACATGCAAGTGTAACCAAGAAGTTTATAAAAATCCTCTCCCTCTCTCCCTCTTTGGCCGTCCACCACCATCACCATCCCACCATTTTCATCAAATTTCAACTTACAACATTAAACTATAATCAACCTATGATGATAACTACATAAAAAGAGGATGTTTGGAGGTGATTACAACTTCTAAAAGGAAGTTTCTAAGGAGTCCTAGGGCTGATTTTTCAAGAGGAGTTTATATACTTGAAGATTTCAAAAAGTTGTCTTGCAAATTTAAAGATTTGGCTACAAGATCAAGCCTTGTTCATCTAAAATCTCATCTTTTCCATCACTTGGGTTGGTATAAAGATTGTTTTCTTTCTATCATCCTATTTTTTTTGTAAATGTACTTGTCTATTTATTTCCAAATGTATATGTAAGAGATCTATGAATGATGATCAAGTGATTGCATGGGCATTTTATGTCATTAGATTAAGTTGATGAGGCTAAATCTACAAATAAAAGATGTTAAAATTATCACTAGATGAGTAGGCTGTTAAAAACAGTACGTTTTAACATTTTTAGTTGATCAAATGGATTGGATTATTTGATATAATGATAGATAAATGATTTTTACACAAGTGGTGAATTGGCCACACAATGGAATGATAAAATGAGCAAGATATGGCAAAAATACTTTTGAGGTACTAATCTGACTGCTCTAGTTTGGACGAATTAAAACTAATATTTAGACGTTGTTTGAGAAGGAGCCATAGGAGAGTAAATTGTATAGCATATCATGTAGTTTCTATAGTAAAAATTTGGGGTTCTAACTCATTATAGAACTTAAGATATGACAAAAATGGTGAACATGACTTTTGACATCAGATTTCACTATAAGTATATAATATTAAAAGACAACTTGAGGTAAAATTTTATATAAATAAACATGTAAAAGTAAATAATTGATAATAACTATTATAAAGTTATGTTTATATACTATAATAAATAAATAACATATTTTATAAAAATAAAACTCAGATGGTTTTCTAACTACAAACTATACATATGATTTTCACGTCTTTTCGGCTAAAACCGAAAGAATGGCGTTTTCGCCAAATAAAACTTAGATGGTTGGACCCGTCTAATGTAATGTTTTTATAGAACATCTACTGATATGTAAACACATTTAACAAGTAGAAACCGACAAACCCGAGCTTTGTAAGTTATGGACCCATAATGGACAAAAATAGCCTTGTTGGACCACTAGGCCCAACTAGTTTGGTTTAGCACTATTGGACTCTTAATGGGCCTATTGGGCCTTAACATATACATGGGCTAAAACTAGTATAATTAGACTAAGTTAACTAAACTTAACAACTAATAATGTTGTATAAGGCGATAAAATCCCACTTGATCATCATGTTTATGACATCATTACATATACATAATAAACTTTTATAAGTATTATTCGATATAGTCTAAGATCGAGTATTATTTGTTTAGGTTTCCCGTGACCGAGGCACGCGCCATACGCCTTAGTTGCCGATAACCCGCCTTCCAAATCAACGTGAGTTCATAGCCTCGCACTCTTTTTAATGTTTTATGAAGTGTTTTATAAACCCGCGAGGGAGATAACATGCTAGTTTTAATAAAAATAGAATACAAGTGGTCCCGATTGTATGTTTATTGATATGGACCCGATTGATTGTATGACCCAATGAATGATTGAAATGGATTATTATTAGTTAGGTTATGTCACTATAAGTCCCATTAGCATGAATTGTGAACTACCGGGAGTTGGTAGACGCTTATGCATATAATAGTACTATTTGGGGAAGATCACCCCAGTTCGCGTCTTGACGGCTGATCCCCGTTGTGTCACATCGATTGGCAAGCGAATTTATGTATGAGAGGGATATATTTAGCGTGATTTTTGTGACGACACTCTGTTTAAAATGGGCAAATGAATTCCGGGCTAGCTACCCAATATGTATTATAGAAAGGTAACAATGTCATACGGCTTATAATAATCCGATAATAATAATGATAATGGTAACACTGAGGCTGCGGTCTCAGGAATAGTGTATGATATATGATTTGAATTATGATATATTGCCTGACTAGCAATATGGGGTCTTATTTATTATTATACTTGTGTTCTAGTTTTACATAACTGTTTTATATAACGGTTTTTGTTATACTATAAACAACGTTATAAAACGTACTGGATGGTGCTGTTACAACAATGATTCGTATCAAATGTTTTTGGCCTAAGTTATGATTTACGGCAATGATTCGTATCAATTTTTTTGGGCCTAAGTTATGATTTACATCAATGATTCGTATAAAATGTTTTTGGCCTATGTTTTGGTCTACAACAAAGAATTGTACAAAATGTTTTTCGGTAATGATTATATACCGGTTTTATGTTAATGGTATTTATTTAACTCTATGGACTCACTCGGCGTTTCCTGACTTTTAGCATGTTTTATCTCAGGTACTTGAAGGTAATTCTCGGGAAGACGGCAAGAGTTTATGGCCCGCATTTAAATAAAAATTTCCATTCGAATGTTTTGTAAATTGTAAGATATACTTTGATCTGTGGACCTATGTAAAAATGATATTTATGAATGGAAAATACTTTGTTATTAAACGACACGATTTTTTTAGCGTTGTCTATAATTTGAGTAATGTGCTATCCCGTAACACCAACGACTCTTCCGCTGATTAGAAACGTGTATATTTGGGGGTGTTACATGGGTTCCTAGATTTGATGCCTCTTCTGAGAGAGATTACTCGATTAGGTCCATGAGTGTCATGGTCATAACTTCCAAAAATGTTACAAACAGGGTAATAGTGGCAGTCATCTGAGCGATGATTGCCCATACCATTATGAATGCATGGTGGGAAAGGTAACTTTCGCCTAGAATGAGATGCTTCAGTGTTATGAGCATCAACACTAGTTTTAGCAAGCATATATTCAGTATATTCACAAGTGCGATGGTCAGTCCTCTCACATTTAGAACAATAAATCACTTTTAGGCAAGTTTCAGTGAGATGGTTGCTTAAACTACATAAATCACAAGCCCTTTTAAATTGTGTCTTGTACATATAATGTGGAGAGTTTGAAGGTTCATCCCTGAATCGAGTTGGCGTTTGCTGTTGCCTGAGTTGCAATTTAAGATCATTGATCTCTTGCATGACAAGAGACATTCTCTCATCTTCCTTAGTTCTAGCATTCTTTAGTTTATTTATTTAAACTGAAGAGGTAGTTCCCTTATGTGAACCTTTAGCAGGAGCTGAAGACTTTTTTGATGTAGTAATTTTGACATGCTTGGGAGTATTACTTTTGTGTATTGTGTGAGACTTGATGATTGACTAGATTGATTTTGGTCCAGTAGAGGGTTCAGAACCAGCCAACTTCTCCAAAGGAGGAAGTGGGGTACTTACTTCATTTTCTAAATCATCATCTGAGTCATCTTCAATAACTGAAGACTCAACAGGTGCTGATGAGTCAGCATTTGCAGGAAACTCAGGGAGAAGAATACGTGTAGTGTGATATGAGCAAAATCTCATATCAATTAATCAACAAATCACCCTAAAACACATGGAAAATACCTAACTTTTGTGCTATAAAGCAGAATTATGTGGTGTGTTTTGTGTTTGTGCTTAAATAGGTAACAAGGATACATTTTCAAGCAAACAAGAATAAATCAAGCTCATTTATGATGAAAAGACAAGAGAAGGATCAAAGATGACAAGTCAATTGAAGATGAAGGACCTATATTGACAATACTCAAAAGTTGAGGGACTAAAATGCAAACTTTGGAAAAGTCAAGATCAAAGTCAAACTTGGTCAAACTTCAAGTCAACTAAGTCAAGGGAGTCAAATGAACAAGAATGCAAGTCAAAGGACTGAAATTGCCATTGGAATGAAGATTAGAACTCATTTTGATATTCTGATAAAGATAAGGGGCTGAAAGTGTCAAATATGCATTAACTTTGGCCTTGATCCGTGTCATCTGCTTCTTGACCAATGAAAACGCAAGAAAAAGAGGTTTTGGATTGCCAAGTGGAGCGCCAGCTGGCCACTAACTCGAATCTACATTTAATTAACAAATCAGAAAGTGGGGGCGAATTTATTTTTCATTAACCAATAACCAGCTGCCAGCCAATAAACTCTTTTATCCAATTTGGATTTTGATCCGTGTGACTAGTTAAGAACAAATCAAAATCCTCCACGTGGCGTCTTCTTCAACACCACAGCCCAGATTGAACTAAGAGCTACACTGCATTTCAGAAGATGGTTTATACATGAAAGATGCTAGTTTTCAAGCAAGGATTTCAACCCACTCACTTAATTATCCTGAAATTCACTCAAACAGAAAAGCCCAAATTAATGTTCATAACGGCTAGTTACAATTGAGAGTGTTATGACACCTGACAACCTCCTATTGGTGGGAACACGCCATTACTCCTCACCTCACTTCATTTCAGTTCTATAAATAGATGGATAGGTCCTCATTTTGTGTAACGAAAGAAGTGTGAAAAACACACACACTTCTCTTTTCTCCTTCAATTCTTTAGCAGTTAGTTAACAACTTAAGAGCTTGACAACCTCTTGAGTTTGTTAGTAGTTATAACTGAATTACTTACCTTTTGTAACAACTTTTACCTCAATTCAATAAAAATTCACAATTCTTCCTTCAATCTTCCTACTGTTTATTACATATTGCTTAGCTACTACTGTTCTTGATAGTTTTCATTGATCACAATTGATCAATGGAAGCTTTGTGAGTACCTGTTGCTGTTCAGTTTGATCCAGTTCCTGCTAGTATCTGTTCTGAAGTTTGTAGCTGATTTTGGGTTGATTGTGATCAGTAATGATGATTGTAGATGGTTGATTGGTTAATTGGTGTAATGTTGTTCTAGTGCAGATTTCTAGAAGGCTCAGCGCCTATCTACTCCATTAAAGGAGGACTTGGCTAAAAAGTTTGTCAAGTTCTGTTTTAATTTCCAATCAATTGTTAAATGCATACTCAATTCCTAGTTAGCTTGATTGTTTTCTTGATTCTGCTCAAATTGTGCTTAGTTTGATGTTTTGATGATAGCTAGATCATAGTTTGTTAGTTTGTTAAGTTCTGGTTCAATAATTGTTAGCCTACATAAGATTTTAGCACTTAGCCTAAACACCCTGCATTTGTTTAGTTGATCTTCAATAGATTTGGAATTTGCTTGTTTCTGTGTTAATTGTGATTGTGTTGATGTGTTTGTGTTGATCTGATCTAGTATTGTTAAATTGCTCCATGATTGTCAAGTTTTGTTTCATTTGAATGTTACTAGCATAAGAACTGTCATCCTGAATTAATCTTTGTTAAGCCTGCTTTGATTCTTGTTCTGACTTGATTCAGTATTCCTTATTGTGTTTGATTTAGTTTGATAAGAGTTTACATTAGTAGCTGTAGTTTGTTTGAGACTTGAGTTACAAATTCTAGCCAAAAATTACATCGAAAGTGTCTTAATGGTCCAATACTTGTATCTGTCATAATCTTGCTTTCTTGTGATAGGTACCTGGTGCATTTGATATTCTAAACTTGTCCAAATACTTTTCAAATCATCTTATAGTTTTTTAATCAGTTCTTCTTTGCTAAAATTTCCAAAAACCAGCAAAAGAAGTGTTTGGATCTGTAGGTAAATTGGTTTTCAGCTTGAATCATTGAGTGTAATCAGTTTGTTTGAGTCATTAAGCTTAGTATAAGTCTGTCTTGTGAGTTTTTTCAGTCAAGATTTTAGTCAAAGTCCATTTAGTCTCACCAAGTTTTGGACATTTAGCAAACTCAATTCTCTGGAATCTTAAGACAGTTATAAAATCTTCATTACTTCATGACTTCTTGTGTTTCTTGGCTTATTGCAATACTTAGGTGATCAGATTTTAATATTGCTATAAAACTTTTTCTAGTTTTAGCATTTGCTTATTCAAATAAGCCAATTCAAGTTACTAATGTGCATGCTTAACTAGTAGTTGATCATTTCCATTCTAGCCAATTTTACTTCCTAAAACATACCTTTTTCTTTCACAGAACTACTTAGAAACTCATATTAGGAATTTCCTTAACTTTTGAGCTTATTCCATTTTTGGTCAACATAAGTCAAATAGGATATACATTTGCTTATTTTCATTTTCCAGCTTATTCCCTTAATAATTTTTCAAACTAATTGACATTCCAAGTTCCTAGAGAGTTGTTCTTTCAATTTTAGTAAAAAAAGCAAGTTGTGCTTATCTGGATTTTGTTTGAGCTTATTGTTAGCTTATTGCAAAACGTGTTTGAGAGTTCTACTTTGTTTCAGCTTATAATCTTTGTTTTCCCTAGCTAAAATCACGTTTTAAGAAGTTTGCAAAAAGAATTTTTCAATAAGCTTTTGAAACGAGCTTATACGAGCTTACTTTGTAAAACGCGTTTTATCTTTGTTCAAACTTTTCTTGGCAGTTTTAGTCCCTAATCTTCTGGGGTGTATTTACTTCCACAATTAATACTTTTCTAGTAATTAGCTTTTCTAATTCAGTCCTTTTAGTTTCACTGTTTACTATTTCAGCTTATTACTTTTCTAAATTTGTACACTTAGCTTATCAATTTTGCTTGTGCATTGATTGCTTGTACTCTTGGTAGTTTTACTTGTACTCTTAGCTTTACAACTTGTATGGCATGCATTAGTGACTTGTACCTTTAGTTTTATCATTTGCACTTGAGCCTTTTTACGTGGTAATTGTAAAGTGTTTTACGGATACGTAGCTTAGTATTTTTCACCATTTTTTACGTGTTGTTTGAAGTAGACATAGAATATCCAAAAAACCCTATCAACCAAGAACAATAATAAACTTGAGATTTTTAGGACTTTCAATTGGTCAAGAATCGAGAGAAACGAACTTCAATATACTCAATTTCAAATGGCGCCGCTGCCGGTTCTTTGACTTTACGAGAGACTATTGATTGACGGTTTTCATTGGCTTTTGGGATCCGTTCACCTCGTGAACCTTATTTTTACGTATCATAAATCAAAAACATAAAAAAATCAAAAATATAATAATATTAAAACTAAAAAAATAACAAAAACAATTATTTTCCTAAAGAATTGACCAAAAAAATAAAAAACTCAAAAAGCAATCTTTTTCCTAAGAGATGTACCCAAAATATATATTATTGGATTTCCTCGGTTTTTACGTACATATAGTATTTTCTTTTAAAAACCCAGTAAATACAAAAATATTTTCTCTATATTATTATATGTAGATACGTATACATATACGAACAAAAACAATACACATATCTCCATAAGTATTGCTTTTGCAATACATCATGTTAGGGAGCGTTCCGGTCCTTGACACGTGTATCGATCAAATTTAAATAAGCAAGAATAGATAAATACTTCCAATAGGCAATAATTCGAAGAATACAAACTACAAAGTGAATAGAAAGGCGATGTGCTATAAAATGCCATCTAAGGGTTAATAGGTACTTAAGTGCTTCGCGCCACCTAACGCCCCGTTCATTAGTGCGTATTCTAAGAAGGAAGGCTTGATTGGGGGTCTTTCACTCAAGTAGTAATTACATATATTATACTTTCTTGTGGGTATTTCATATTGAATCTCGAAGAGGATAATCCCTTATTCTTCAAAGTCGAACGAGAGCTTCTCTCTTACTCCTTGTATTGAGTTGCATGCTCACTCGCGGACGTGCACAAATACCATTTGGTCTACAACCCCTTCCTCCCAAAAGGAAGAAAAAGAGAAAGAGTAGAAACACCACCGTCCATCAAGACGATCCCGAGAATCGTGCTTTGATCCACACACAACAAGAATCCATGGCCGGCGTTGACACTCGACCTTTGATGGAGCACTTGCAATCCAATGTGCAAGGATAGGCCGATGCTATCAAGATACCCGATATTCCCGCAAACACATTTGAGCTAAAGACATCAATGATTAACTTGGTTTCAAACACACCATTTTTTGGGAATAAGACTGATAATCCACATGATCACCTTAAGAAATTTCTTGCTCTTTGCAACACCATTAAGTACAATGGAGTTCCCGGTATGTTAATATTGGTACAATTTTCACTAGAGGGAAATGCTAAGCATTGGTTAGATACACAACCACCCGAGAGCATTACTACATGGGATGATTTCACTAAGAAGTTTTTGAACAAGTTCTTTTCCCCATCTAAGACCACGGCTTTGAGGAACTTAATTATAGGCTTTCAACAAAAACCTAGTCAAACATTTAGTGATGCTTGGGCCGAGTTCAAGGAGTTATTGAGGAGATGCCCAAATTATGGATTCAATGAGGTTCACCAAATCAATACTTTCTATGATGGATTGAGACCACACCACCAAGATTCACTTAATGCTTCCGCGGGTGGAAATATTCTTGCTAAATCCATTCAAGAAGCTTGGGACATTACTGAGACCAAATCAATGGTGAAAACTAACACACAATTTGAAGAAAGGGTACATGTTGTGCAAAATAGTTCTCAAACACCTTGTGATAACCAAATCCTCAAGATTCACCAAGAGATACTCCAAAGAATAGATAGGAATCATGAGATGAATCTTAAGGAAAATCAAGAACTAATCCAAGCCATTAAGGGCCTTTCCTTGAACAATTCCACCAATGATGTGCATGCTATTACTCTTTCATGTGAGACTTGTGGAGGTCCCCATTCCTATCAACAATGTGACAAAGTTCAAGGTTATCAAGGGGAGTGTTATGCTTACCAAGAAGAACATCGAGAACATTTCAAACCCAACATCAATCCAAACAATCTTTCTTACAAGTCCCAAAACTACCTTGCTCCACCTGGTTTCCCACCCCACCCACCCACCCAACCTCAACACAATCCTCCTCAATTGTTACAAAGGAATCAAGGGCCAAGGCCACAATACCAAGGGAACAACTATATTGCACCAAATACCTTTCACAATCAAGGAAATACCTTTCAAGACAACAACCAAGGTTTTTACAATCAACCTCCACCTTTCCAACCCCAAGGTTTTCAAGGGAATGTGCCTCATGTTTATAACACCATTGAGCTTCTTCACAAAATGAATCAAGAGAATGAAAGGAGGTTCCAAGCTAATGAGAAAAGAATGAGGGAAATGCATGAGGAAACACGCAAAAAGTTTATGATGCTTCTCAATCAAAGACCACAAGGGGCTTTACCCTCTAACACACAAATAAACCCGAGGGCTAATGTCAATGCTATTACAACAAGAAATGGAAGAAAACTCATGATCCTTCACCACCCAAACCTAGTTTGGTAAAGCCTCCTATGATTCCTTCTTGTGATAAGCCTTCTACATCTAGTTCACCACCCTCAAGTTCTACACCTTCTCAACATATACCTCCTATTCTTTCACTTCCACACCTATTAATGAGGAACCAATCAAAGAAAATACTTCAACAACCACTCAACCACAACCAAAACCAAGTCTCCCTTATCCATCAAGATTAAGAAAGGACAAGCTTATGAACAAGGATAATATACAAGTCTCAAACTTTTTGAGGATGTTCAAGCAACTTAACATAAACATCTCCTTTGCGGAAGCCTTAGCCAATATGCCTAAGTTTGCTAAGATGATCAAGGACTTAATTTCTAACAAGGAGATATTGGTGGATTTGCCTAATTCTTCCTTAAATAAAATTGCTCCGCGATTTTGCTTAAGAAGTTGCCTACTAAGCTTGGAGATCCGGGGAGGTTTTTGATTCCTTACAATTTCCCGGGGGTGGAAAATTGCATGGCATTAGCGGATTTAGGAGCAAGCATAAATCTCATGCCATTATCAGTTTGGAAGAGACTTTCACTTCCCGAGCTCACTTCTACTAAGATGACTCTTGAGTTGGCCAACCGTACTATAGCTTATCCGGTGGGAATTGCGGAGGATGTTTTTGTTGAGGTTGATCGATTTACCTTTCCCAAAGATTTTGTGGTGGTTGATTATGATATAGATCTGAGAGTTCCTTTGGTTGTTGGTAGGCCACTTTTGAGAACGGGTCGGACTCTTATAGATGTGGCGGAGGGTGAACTTACAATGAGGGTAGGAGATGAAAGAGTTGTGTTTAACATGGGAAAGTTGTCAAAGAAGTCTAATGAGCCCGAAGCGGTGAAGCATATTGATGTTGTGAATGAGGATACTCAAGATGATATCCTTGATGAAGTTTGTGATGAATATTTTTATGAAGCTTGCTCAAGTGGAGATTATGATTTACCTCATGTTGAGACCATTGATTCCATTACTTCATCCTTGGATTTTCATGATCCTCAAGAGCTTAACTTTGGTGATTTTTTGATTTATTCCAATCCTCTTTTTGAAACCTCATATGATAACCCACTTTTCCACCATGATGAATACATAAATGAGGATCTTAGTAATCATGAATCTCTTATTTGTGTTACAACAACATATGACGATTATAGTGATGATGAGCTCTCCACCTGTGACTCTCCATTTGTTGATGATCACACTTTCTTGGGTTTTGAGGAATCACCAATCTTTGATAGACCAATCTATGATGTTTATGGTGATGAGGAGGATTCTATCATGGATGAGAGTGATGAGTTTTTAAAGGTTGATATCCCATTTGAGTACACTCTTGGATATATTGATGAGGAGGAGGACATACTCTTTCTAGAATCTCTATTGCATGAGGATCCTTTACCTTCTTCCTTGTCCACCTCAACCTTTCAAAGTGATAAAGGAAAACAGGTCATGATGGTTCATTCCAAGAGCTTGTTGTTACCCATTACTCCACAACCTTTCTCTCACCATGTGACCTACAAGGGAGAATCTTCTAAGGCAATCACCACTTGTTGTTTTCCCATCAAGTAACAGATTTTTGATCCTGGCATAGAGCTTGCTAAACCATCTCAGTATCCTCCTGATGCAACGAATGGAAAACCTGTGAAAGATTTGAGAGTATCACCTTATCACCTTTTGAAGAACATATAGGCTACCATTTTGGAGAGTCACACCTCACCTTTTTCACCATTGCTTGGGAAGTTAGTTGTTGAATTATGTTATAAGTGGGATGGTAATTATGTATTTGATCCGGGGGGATATTTATGGAGTTTTGATAATTGAAAACTTGTTTTACCTCATCATGGAGATTTTTCTTAAAAAGGGCAAAAATTTTATTCTCCATGATAGGTTTTAGACACTTTTAAGTGTGGGATGAGTCGAGCTAGAGACTCTTTAAATCAAGGTTGAATAACTAGGTTTAGAGGTTTTAGACTTAGAGTGTTGTAGGTTAGAAATAAGGATGGAGAGTTGATGAGAAGTGTGGGGGGAGACCTTCTTTTGTCTTCATGTTGTTTGTAGGGTTGCTCACTCATCACGTGCTTTGGAGTTTATGGAGGAGGCCTGTTTATCCGGTTCACTTCGTTACTATTGTGATTTTTCACAGACACATTGTGCTTACAAAATGAATTCACTTTAATAGATCTTTCCTTAGCTTGGGTCAAGCAAAGTCTATTCATTGTCATAAGTGTAGGGGAAGTTTCTACTTCCATGCTCTTAAACATTGAGGACAATGTTTAGCTTAAGTGCAGGGGGGTCTTCTATCGAAGTGACCTTACCTAGACTTTGTCATTGACCTTCATAATAACATGGAAAATTAATTTTTCAAACCTTTTTCAAATTTTTGATCTACTTTGGCCACCAAATATATGCATTCATAATTTTTGCATAAATCATTTTTCATTTGCATAACACATTTGCATTGTGTATATTTTCTTTTATTTTTCATCAAAATATATTAAAGGAAAAAAATATAATAAAGGACATGGTTTAACAAGTTTAGATGTCTTTGACATATTAGGCCCGCCATGAATACTTTGACTCAACCCGAGTTTGCTTATCTAAGCTTACTCTAGCTAGTATCCTTAACCATGTAGTCCTTCATTGGTCTATTAGGCTAAGCATCCACCAATCTCATTATTTGAGATTTTAAATTTGTGGAGAATGGGAGATGATAGAGTTGAAGCAAGTATAAAAGGGCTAGATAAACTTCATGATAATTACTTGTGGCTAAACCCTTCTCTTCTTTACCTCTATTTTCTTCGCATGTATATATGTTAATAAATAATCAAGAACGGTTTTAATCGGTTTGTAGTCTCTCATGCATTTTTGTCTAATCATTCATGGTTGATATAGGAACGTCTTAAGATTCTAAGTTAGAACGTTTTATGTGTACTAGACTTATGCGATGCTTAATACTTAGCGGGTGTTTTTCCTTTAATTCTTTTTAACTTTCTTTGTGAGGAATAAAGAAAAATAAGAGCGGCTTATAAAAAAAATGAGTGGCTAAAAAAAAGAAGGAAAAAAAAAGAAAAAAATAATTATACAAGACTCCCAAGAGGGTCAGTGAAGTGTTAATTATAGTGACTATTGAATTCCAATATTACTTTGGCGGGTTGCGGGGATTTGATAGTTGCTCCAATCCAATATTACCTTGACGGGTTGCGGGATTGAAGATCCAAAGTCCTAAAAAGGCGGCAGATGTAAATTATTGCGTGAGTTTTATTTTTCTTTCCTTAGCGAGTGTCTAGCTACTTATTAATGCATGACATAGGGATCTTACACATAAGGCGAATGACTTATTACTCTTGAAACGGACTTATATTAATTGTGAGTGGTTTTCCGAGTAATGGATGAGAGGATTACTTAGGGTTAAAACTGTGCTTCCTTATTTTTGGAATTTACATTTCTAATATTTCACGCTTCAAATAATGACAAATTTTCCCAAAAGCAATTTGCTCAAATAATAACCGGTTCCACATTTAATTGTCATGAATAAGTTGATGCACTTTTTACTTATGAATGCAATGATCCCATTTTTAAGCTTGGTATGGGGAAAGTGAAACTTGAGGGTGATAAGTGTCCATGGTCCCAAAGCCCTAATTTAAGTCATTGACTTCTTTATGAGTTTTTCCATCAAAGCCATTTCAAGAAAATTCTAAAAATATATAAATAGAATTGTTTTCTTTGCATTTGCATTGTACAAAATCAAAATCATGCATCATATAGTGTAGAGTAGTGTAAAAACATTCCATATTGGCCAAGGTGGGTTAATTATGAGGAAAATGTAAATTAGTGCTTTAAAATATAGCATTTCATGAGGTCATGGAAATGTTCAAGTGTAGGAGATTTTATATGAGCAAAATCTCATATCAATTAATCAACAAATCACCCTAAAACACATGGAAAATACCTAACTTTTGTGCTATAAAGCAGAATTATGTGGTGTATTTTGTGTTTGTGCTTAAATAGGTAACAAGGATACATTTTCAAGCAAACAAGAAGAAATCAAGCTCATTTATGATGAAAAGAAAAGACAAGGATCAAAGATGACAAGTCAACTGAAGATGAAGGACCTATCTTGATAATACTCAAAAGTTGAGGGACTAAAATGCAAACTTTGGAAAAGTCAAGATTAAAGTCAAACTTGGTCAAACTTCAAGTCAACTAAGTAAAGGGAGTCAAATGAACAAGAATGCAAGTCAAAGGACTGAAGTTGCCATTTGAATGAAGATTAGAGCTCATTTTGATATTCTGATAAAGATAAGGGGCTGAAAGTGTCAAATATGCATTAACTTTGGCCTTGATCCGTGTCATGTGCTTCTTGACCAATGAAAACAAAAAAGATGTTTTGGATTGCCAAGTGGAGCGCCAGGTGGCCACTAACTCGGATCTACATTTAATTAACAAATCAGAAAGTGGGTGCGGATTTATTATTCATTAACCAATAACCAGCTGCCAGCCAATAAACTCTTCTATCCAATTTGGATTTTGATCCGTGTGACTACTTAAGAACAAATCAAAATCCTCCACGTGGCGTCTTCTTCAACACCACAGCCCAGATCAAACAAAGAGCTACACTGCATTTCAGAAGATGGTTTATACATGAAAGATGCTCATTTTTAAGCAAGGATTTTAACCCAATCACTTAATTAGCCTGAAAATCACTCAAACAGAAAAGCCCAAATTCATGTTCATAACCGCTAGTTACAATTAAGAGTGTTATGACACCTAGCAACCTCCTATTGGTGGGAACACGTCATTACTCCTCACCTCACTTCATTTCAGTTCTATAAATAGATGGATAGGTCCTCATTTTTTTTGGTTAATATATTTACCGGGGTAACCCATTACCAAAAAAGATAGGGCCTCATTTTGTGTAACGAAAAAAGTGTGAAAACACACACACTTCTCTTTTTTCCTTCAATTCTTTAGCAGTTAGTTAACAACTCAAGAGCTTGACAACCTCTTCAGTTTGTTAGTAGTTATAACTGAATTACTTACCTTTTGTAACAACTTTTACCTTAATTCAATAAAAAATCACAATTCTTCCTTTAATCTTATTACTGTTCATTGCATATTGCTTAGCTACTACTTTTCTTGATAGTTTCCATTGATTACAATTGATCAATGGAAGCTTTGTGAGTACATGTTGCTGTTCAGTTTGATCCAGTTCCTGCTAGTAGCCGTATTGAAGTTTGTAGCTGATTTTGGGTTGATTGTGATTAGAAATGATGATTGTAGATGGTTGATTGGTTAATAATGGTGTAATGGTGTTCTAGTGCAGATTTCTAGAAGGCTCAGCGCCTATCTACTCCATCAAAGGAGGACTTGGCTAAAAAGTTTGTCAAGTTCTGTTTTAATTTCCACTCAATTGCTAAATGCATGCTCAATTCCTAGTTAGCTTGATTGTTTGCTTGATTCTGCTCAATTTGTGCTTAGTTTGATGTTTTGATGCTAGCTAGATCATAGTTTGTTTGTTTGTTTAGTTCTGGTTCAATAATTGTTAGCCTGCATAAGATTTTAGCCCTTAGCCTAAACATCCTGCATTTGTTTAGTTGATCTTCAATAGATTTGGAATTTGCTTGTTTCTGTGTTAATTGTGATTGTGTTGATGTGTTTGTGTTGATATGATCTAGTATTGTTAAATTGCTCAGTGATTGTCAAGTTTTGTTTCATTTGAATGTTACGAGCATAAGAACTGTCATCCTGAATTAATCTTTGTTAAGCCTGCTTTGATTCTTGTTCTTACTTGATTCACTATTCCTTATTGTGTTTGATTTAGTTTGATAAGAGTTTACATTAGTAGCTGTAGTTTGTTTAAGACTTGAGTTACAAATTCTAGCCAAAAATTGCATCAAAAGTGTCTTAATGGTCCAATACTTGTATCGTCATAATCTTGCTTACTTATGATAGGTACCTGGTGCATTTGACATTCTAAACTTGTCCAAATACTTTTCAAATCATCTCATAGTTTTTTAATCAGTTCTTTGGTAAAATTTCCAAAAACCAGCAAAAGAAGTGTTTGGATCTGTAGGTAAATTGGTTTTCAGCTTGAATCATTGAGTATAATCAGTTTGTTTGAGTCATTAAGCTTAGTGTAAGTCTGTCTTGTGAGTTTTTTTTAAGTCAAGATTTTAGTCAAAGTCCATTTAGTCTCACCAAGTTTTGGACATTTAGCAACTCAAGTCTCTGGAATCTTAAGACAGTTATAAAATCTTCATTACTCCATGAATTCTTGTGTTTCTTGGCTTATTGTAATCCTTAGGTGATCAGCTTTTAATAATGTTATAAAACGTTTTCCAGTTTTAGCATTTGCTTATTCAAATAAGCCAAATCAAGTTACTGATGTGCATGCTTAACTAGTAGTTGATCATTTCCATTCTAGCCAATTTTACTTCATAAAACATACCTTTTTCTTTCACAGAACTACTTAGAAACTCATATTAGGAATTTCCTGAACTTTTGAGCTTATTCCATTTTTGGTCAACAAAAGTCAAATAGGATGTACATTTGCTTATTTTCATTTTCCAGCTTATTCCCTTAATCATTTTTCAAACTAATTGACATTCCAAGTTCCTAGAGAGTTGTTCTTTCAGTTTTAGTACAAAAAATCAAGTTGTGCTTATCTGGATTTTGTTTAAGCTTATTGTTAGCTTATTGCAAAACGTGTTTGAGAGTTCTACTTTGTTTCAGCTTATAATCTTTGTTTTCCCTAGCTAAAATCACGTTTTAAGAAGTTTGCAAAAAGAATTTTTCAATAAGCTTTTGAAATGAGCTTATACGAGCTTATTTTGTAAAACGCGTTTTATTTTTGTTCAGACTTTTTTTTGGCAGTTTTAGTCCCTAATCTTTAGGGGTGTGTTTACTTCCATAATTAATAGTTTTCTAGTAATTAGCTTTTCTAATTCAGTCCTTTTAGTTTCACTGTTTACTATTTTGGCTTATTACTTTTCTAAATTTGTACACTTAGCTTATCAATTTTGCTTGTGCATTGATTGCTTGTACTCTTAGTAGTTTTACTTGTACTCTTAGCTTTACAACTTGTATGGCATGCATTAGTGACTTGTACCTTTAGTTTTATCATTTGCACTTGAGCATTTTTACGTGGTAATTGCAAAGTGTTTTATGGATACGTAGCTTAGTATTTTTCACCATTTTTTACGTGTTGTTTGAAGTAGACATAGAATATCCAAAAAACCCTATCAACCAAGAACAATAATCAACTTGAGATTTTTAGGACTTTCAATTGGTCAAGAATCGAGAGAAACGAACTTCAATATACTCAATTTCACAGTGTCATGATTTGGTAAATTCTCTTCACCTGACCTTACAACATCAGGGATCGAGTTACCATCCTCATTTGAGGCTTTGACAAAGACAATATCATGAGAGTTGGTGCTGGAGGATCCTTCAGCACCAAGTATTTTCCTCTTTTGAGCAGGAATTTGTTCATTGATACATTGATTTACCCTATCAGAGTTTCTAAGCCATGATTTAACAATATTTTTTGCTTCTTTTAGTTCAACTCTTAAAGAATTGTTTTCATCAATGATTTCTGAGTTCAATTGTTGAAAAGTAAGTATATCAAGTTTAGCCTCTTTTAACTCTATTAGCTTACTTTCAAACTCATCAAGTTTAAGAACAAGTTTATGATATTTTTCAAGCAAGTTGTTTATTTGTTATTCAACAAATTTTAGATCAATACACAGGTAATCAAAGACAAATTTAATGTTATCCTCATCTTTAATTTAAGAAGAGTTTGTACCTTTTTGTTGTGATATTGACCCATTCACCATTTCGAGCACTTTCTCTAGCCACAACATTAGATTTTGACCCTTCATCATCAGCAAGTGCCATCAGTACTTTCACATTAACCATTTCATTATCATCTGAAGAGACTTCCTCTTCATCCCATTCAAGACCTCAGCTACAAGCCCCTTGTTCTTTTCTTGTTTGGTTGGCTTTTAGTAAGATCCTTCGGTGATGATTAGAGCCAACCTAGCCTTGATTTCTCTATATTTAGCCTCAAAGTCTTTTGCTGGTCTTAGTTCAGCCCTATGTTGCTGAAAACAAGATGGAGAAATTTGCTTTTGTTGAACTAGAGATTGACCAGATGGTTTAGATTGTGCTAGTGAGGAGTAAGAGGGAATGAATGTTTTGGAATAACAGTCCTTGGCAAAGTGACCAGTCAAACCACATTTAAAACACACAGTGTCAGCTGAGGCTTTTGTGATGCTGGAGAACCTACCTCTCTTCTTAAAGAACCTTCTAGACTTGGCTAGAAGAGATCTTTCATGAAATTCCTCTTGAAGGTCTTTCATATATTGCTCACTTGTTTTTGTATCTTCTTCATCATCAGGACTATCCTTGTAGTCCTGAATGACAGCTTCACTGAAGAAGGCTGATGACAAGGGTGTAGCAATTGTAAGTGCTTTACTCTTGCTGAAGCCTTCATAGATTCTATCAACTAAGTTTTCTTCATATTTAAGTTTCCCAAAAAGAGAAGCTAGATCAAAATCTTTAATGTGATTAGCAGTTCTCAAGCTTTGGCAGAAACTGAGCCACTTCTTTGGCAAAGAATTAACAAAAACTGTGTTGATTTCAAGTTTTGAAAGCTCAACACCATCAGTTACCAATTCATTCATTAGAGCTTTATATCTGGTGAAAGTTTGAGTAAGGGTTTCCCCTTCTTTGGTTTTAAAGGTGTTATAATGAAGCTTTAAGTCCATTACCCTTGTTTCCTTCACAACAGAGGGTCCCTCATGATACAATATAAGGTCCTCCTATGTAGATTTGGCTGTTTTACAATTCATAACAAAATTCATTTGGTCATCTGGGAGTACAAACATGATGAGACGTTTGAGACACTGATTTGGGTTAGAAACTTTTCTCTCATCAGTAGTCCATTGTAGTTCAGGTTTTCTATTATCCCCAACCATGGGAAACAATAGACCATTTTCAGTGATTCTAAGGAATTGGGGTTCGATTCCAACCATGTACACAAGGAACCTTTTCTTCCAATTAGTGAAATTTGTTACCTCTAGAATAGGAGAAACATTGAGTTGGCCACCCATATACTCTAGGGTTTGTGGTATTACTTGAGCCATGTTGGATCTTGATTTAAAAACCTTAAAATGAGTAGTTTAATGAAAATAAGAGTTTAGCTAATCAAACCGCTGTGCTACCATTTGTTGATCCCTTGTAACTCGTTATTACTTATCAACCTTAAGTAATAACTCGTTACCAAGACTCAAGTGAGTTTTGTTAACAACTGATAAGAACTAAGAACAATTAAAACAACAATACCAATATAACTTTTCAACGTATAGACTTTTATTAAAACTAAATAAAGAATCTATAACCCACTTTGTTTACGTAATAACAAAGTGGTTAAATGACAATGTGGGGTGATCTCCTCTACTTAAACTTCTAACCAAAGTTAAGAGTCTAAGCTCCAATCAAAACGTTCATATGCTCTTTGGCTATATGGTTTAGTTGGTATTGAGAGAGAAGGGTTTTCCAAAGTTTATACTCTTGTAATGGTTAAAATTTTCTCTCCTAATATGCACTCCTTAAATAGGTAGTGCAAAAACTAGGGTTTGCATTTCGCATGTTCCCATTCATAAGTTTATCGGGTGGTTGATGCCCATGCTGGATAAACAATACATACTACTAATAAACTATTCTAGGAAAAGATAAAGGTTGTACTTATAGCTAACTATACAAGCAACCTACTTTGACTTAAAGTAATCTTTTCCCGCCTAATGAAAACCATCATAATATTGAAGTGTCTTCAGCATTCTAGAGGAGATCGACATCATTGAGTTTGGTATTGTCAAGCCAAACTAAACTGAAAGCTCTTTTTTAGGACTTGTTCTTTAGCAACTAGACCGCCTAGTCTTTGAAGCAAAGAATCCTTTGTCTTCTAAGTTCTCTAGAAGAGGAAAGATGAGCATCCTTCAGCAAATCATTTTTCAGTAGGAATCTTTGTTCCTCTGGTCATTCTTCAGCAGAGTCACCTTTCTGCTGAACATGAAACACTTAGGGGGATTTTATATTCGAATCCTAGAGTTGCTTCAGGGTCAGCAAATACTTACCCAATAGAAACCAATATAAGGAAATACAACTAATACTAACAATGAAATGTTATAGAATAAATATGGCCCAAGCCTGGCTTGTGAGTTGGGTCCATTAAGGTTTGATGTCTTGAACTCTATTTATTTGGTTGATCAATAATATTATAGCTATAGGGTTTTAATCATTCTTACACTAAAATCTAAAATGTCGCTAGAATTTGTTGTGCCATATTTATTCTCTAACATTTATGTCCATATTAAATTTATTAAGCCCAGATCTAGTAAGTAGCCCAAAGCTAGTAAACAAGCCAACTGCTATAAATCTACATAAAGATTCAAAAAGCGTCACGCGTACGTGCTATAGCACGCTATATCATGCTTTATGCATCTTTTTAGCACGCTACGCCTAGAGCCGACGCCTTAGACTTTTTCGTAATGTGGAGGTCACACTTCACGCTATAGTCTGCTATAGTACACGTTATAGCGTGCTATTTAGAACCATGCCCATGGTCGATTTCTCACTTAATTAAATAAATAAACATTCCCATGTAAGTTTTATGCATTTTAAGTTTTGATATCTTGAAATGATAAAAAAGATATCTACTTTCTTAACTTTCTGTTTTTTGGCAAAACATGATTGATATTGATTTGAGATCAAAAGATCTACTGTGAATACAAATTGAAGGTTTGCAAAAAGCAAACCTGTTAGGAATAATGTAATAGACGTTTTGTAATAGGTTGACTAGGAGGTATGTAGTTCCTCCTGGTCATAGTAGTAGCAGGAGTAGTTACTCTTGGTAGGAGTAATACGTTACTCATGGTCTAGTAGAAAGTCAAAACCGTGTTATTAGTAGTAGTTTGTTAGGATATGCATGAGATATCTTAGAAAAGGATGTGCATATCATCTGTTACACGTTTTGAGTAAATATAGTTTAGGGTTTTCTAGTAGTATAAAAGGAACCCATTAGCAGAAAGGTTAGACACACCTTTCACCAGTTTCATTTCATATTAATAATATTAGAAATCTTTAGAAAGGATCATGTTATTTGATAGTAGTATTTTTACACTTGTTTAGGAAAACAAAGCGTAAATGAAGCGGTAAGCACTAAGCGTACGTTTAGGAAAACGTAAACACTTATGACCCTTTTGTGAGTTCGTTCTCGAGGAGGATTAATGTGTGTGTGTTAAACTTGATGATATTTGAGATTAATATTGATGAGACAAAGGAAAAATGAAAATGAAGATGGTTACGACTAAAATTAAACTACGACGAATGATAAAACGTGAAACGTAAAAAAATGTGACAAAAATAAAAATTACTCTAAAAATTCCTAGAGATCACAATAAATTTCTAAAAACCCAATTAAAGTTTACAAATGATCAAAACTTTTTCAAAACTTTTATTTAATCAATATTTAATTTTTTAAAGCTAATTAAAGCCCTAAAAATCAAATAAATTAATAAAAAGCCTAAATAAAGAATTTTCAATGTCTAAACCTCAAAAATAACTTAATTAAACTAAAAAGTATTTTTGCAAAATTTAAAACCTATTAAAACTATTTAAAATGATTAAAAACAATTAAAAAATATTAAAATAATATTAAAAATTCAAAATTTATAAAATATTATAAAAACTTGCAAACTAGTTTATTTTAACTTAATTAAACAGAAAATGAAAGTGAAATGACCTAAATACCCCTATTGGGACTCCAAATGGGCCAAAAATGCAAAACAGTCCAAATGAAATGGGCTTTTTGGCCTAATAAGACAAAAGTCAACCAAATAAGCCCAAAAGTTCTAGTCTAGCTTAAAATTTGATTTTAAACAAGAAACTTTAAAGGCCCAAAAGCTGAAAGTGAGCTTATCACAGCTTATCAAACACCCAGCTTATTCTTAATGGGCCAATAAGCCCATTAAGCCATAAGCTAATGCCATAAGCTTAAATTTTACACACATCCTTCTCTTGTGCTTATAAAGAAGTTTGTAAAAAGAAATTTTGAAAAAGCTCAATAAATAAGCCTAAAATAAGCCAAAGCTCTCTACAGAAAACGACAAAATAGTCGTTTTTGAGTTCTAGGCTGGTTCATGAGTTGATTCAAGTTGCAAAACGTTTTAAATGACTTAATTAAGCTAAATAAGCAAAAAGATTTCCAATAAACTCACTCAATAAGCTGAAATGATGAATAAGCACTTTTGAAAAAGTCAAATGAATTCGTTTTCTAGTCAAACCTTAAAACCAAAAGCTACAAACTACAAAACTGACTAAATGGATGAAATAAGCAAAATTGATAACATAAATAAAGTTGTTGCACGTTTGGATAAGCTAAAATAGCTTATTGATAAGCTGATGATAACTTATAACTAACAGTGGAAACTAGTAGTAGGAAAGGAGTTCCCACTGCTTGAAATGAAAAAGTTGATTTTAGCCTATTTTAATGGGTGTTTTTGGATAATAATGGCACCCCTACAACTAGTGAGTTGTAGGGAGTCAGGAACAAGCAAGAAAATCACAATCCACACAGCCAATTAATACAGTTAAATCATTTAGTGCTCAGACATGAAAAATAACAAGGTCTGATGGTTTAAGCAGTTGTTTAAGCAAGAATAAGCCAATGAAACTCTACCAAATGCATACAACAGCAACAATAAACTTCATCAAGCCCAAATACACAAATTTCATGCATAAACTTCAAGATTTGAACTAATATTAACCCTATATGACTTTACTGATGAAAACAGTTAACTTCAAAGATCCATTTGCTGATGCACTTGACCAAAAAATGAAATTCAAATGGTCAAAACAAGTTACGAGATTGCACAAACTTAGATTTTCCACTTTTTAGTCTAAGTCTATACCCTAGGAACAAAGATGGCCAAATTTCACTTCACAAAAACCTAAAACAACCTAGTTAAAGGCAATGATTTAGATTAGTGTTTTAAAACACAAGTTATGCAGGTTTTAGCTTAACTACACCAACTCAGTTGAACAAACACAAGTGCACTCTTAACTCCTACTCAATTTTTACCCAAGCTTTCAAAACATGCAATCCCAAACACCCTTTTGCAACCTAATTTAGATTTTAACAAGGCCAAAACGTGTTTTATTCCTAGACAAACTGAAACAAGTATTAATCTAACACTACTATGAACTAAGAACCAGGTTTTTTCAACCAAAAACAACTAGATAACAAGTATCACCAAATTCACTTTACATGCAATTTTTCAGACAAGAAATTTAAAAAGAAAGAGAGTAATGGTGAAACTGCCTTGCTTTACATCTAAGCAAGGCCAGCAATGTGCCCCTAGCTTATTCAACAGCTGAATACAAGCTAGGGGTGTCTTGACTGGTATACGGGGTGTAAAGATGGTGATTGGTGTGGTTCTACAGCAGAACCATGCACCAATGTAAAAGATGGATGAATGAATGTACCTGTTGAGGACACAATCACAAAAGCACAGATCTCACTACCAAAGCTTGAAGACCTTGAATAAATGAGGGTTAGGCAAGATACAGTGATAAGTAAAACAAGGAATAAAAAGAACCAGTCTTTTGAAAGACTCTAGCACCACAAGCTCATAAACCCAAGCCCTATATCCTCACTATCCCATAACCTAGTTAAGGCTTATGAGATTATGATCAAATATAGCTCTCAAATCCAAAGCTGTTGAGCCCAAGGTACTTAGCAAGATGACTGAGTGAATTTCTGAAAAAGAAAGCTTTTTAACAAGTAACACGTTTTGAAATTTAAACTTAAGACAAAATTATAACTTCAATGCTGAAAAATAAAAGTTGGAACTCGTTTTCTTCAACAACACTTAACTAGATTTTCATTTATAGAAAATCGGATTTACAAGGTTTTGAACCAGGAAAACAAGAACAAGAACTAAGCTATGAGTCCTAATGCCATATATAGGCTACAAAGATAATTCTAGAAAACTGACAAAGACTAAAACCCTAATTTGTCTTGGAGGTGAAACATATGACTTCAGTTTGTTATGTAGTGATCTCTTTTGTTCAACTTGGGTGTAGGAATGAAGCACAAGTTGTGGGACGTTGATTCACTGGCAGCTTTGTACTCTTCCCAAAAGTTGTAGCAGGGGAAGGTTGGTGAGGACACGTGGCTAGGGGGACCAATTATGAGAGTTGGATTTTGATTAAGGGATGAATAATTAAGGATCTGGAGACAATTAACTAAAACCCCTTTGGCTTGAAGCTAATTAGGATTAGGGTTCTTTATGGTGAATAATGTCGTGTGTAATCCAGAATTGGGATTAGTGGGGTGTTAGGCGCCATTTTTAGTTTAATCATACTTTTTGAAATTAGTAATAATTAAACAGCTGAATGAGATTGTGAGGTGGAGGATTGGGAGGCTGTGATTGGTGGAATGGGATAGTGGGGTGAGGTGGCATCATATGATAGGTATAGGTAAGTTTGTTGGTCGGCCAGTTTTAGTCCCCTAGTTTCCAAGTTGTATTCATTTGAGTTTTTTGGCAGATTTCCCTTTGTAACCAAGTTTCAATCTTTATACTTTGACCACACAAACTTTCCCAAGGTATTTTAAAGGACTTGATTTGTAATTTCTTGATTTTTGAAGGGCTATTCTTGACATGTCTTCATACTTTAAGGTCTTCTCTTGTATCTTTGACTTTGTGGAGAACTAAAAGTGACAAGTCTTCATTTTGTAGGGACCATTCTTGCCAATTCTTCAAAGTTGAGGGTCCTTTTTGTAACTTTGACAAACTTTAGGGACCAAACTTGTAATTATGAATATAAAAGGGTATAAAGTGTCATTTCTGCAATAATGAAGGACCCTTCTTGTACATCTTCAATTCTTCAAGGACTTTTCTTGAAAATTCAACACTAGGGCCTGGTTCATTGTGCGATTTCTTTTCCCGTGTTCGTTTTTGATTGATTCTTGTGATCTTTTGTCATTTTCTCTATATTCGTACCTAAAATACACATTGAACAAACACAAGCATATATATGGCACTTTTCATGATATTTTCATCGTTTTAAGCTCGTTTTAAGCTCGTTTTAGATGATTAGACTATGTATAAAAGCAGTCTCATCACTCCCCCATACTAAACCATTGCCGTGCCCTCACGCAATGCTAGAATAAAGTATCTTATCATCTCCAAAATTCATTTTTATGGAATTTTATTGAAACGTAAACTTACTACACTACTACTACTTGCGTTTTAGACATAATGTATGATTTTCATCGCAAAATGGGACGTTTAGGTTCATAAAACAAGAACACGTGAATGCTTCGTTAGAAAGAATTTCGTCCTCCTCGATTTTCACCCAATTCCATGCTAAACGTGTAACGAGATCATTGTCATTATAAGTTAGTAATGCTAACACTACTCATATGCCCTAATCACGTACTTAGACTCCCTTAATCCTAAGTGATATCTCTTTATATTTTATTTTTTGTCTTGAATGATCATGATGATACATTTTTTACTTATGCGACGATAGAGATTAAGGCCAAAAATAGAGTCATAACGGTGTAACCAAAACCATCGAATTAATAACCTCCCCTAATAGACAACGATGTCAAAAAATTAAGTCAACAAGAAGGATCGATAAACACAGTTTTATAACGGTTTTGATAATGATACTTATTACCAAGACTTTTATACGCCCCCTAACGGATGGGCCTTATTATCATAGGTTTGCCTCCATCTTTTATTCAACTCCGCCATGGAGCTTTTATTATGTCTTCGTGTTGGGACCTATGTAATAGATATTTGTAATAGATAAACTAGGAGGTATGTAGTTCCTCCTGGTCCTAGTAGTAGTAGGAGCAACACGTGCTCCTGGTCTAGTAGAAAGTCAAACAATGTTATTCTTAGTAGTTTGTTAGGATATGCATGAGATATGTTAGGAAATGATATGCATATCAGGAGTTACACGTTTATGTTTAATGTAGTATTAGGGTTTCCTTGTAGCATAAAAGGAACCCATTGGTAGAAGGGTTAGACACACCTTTCACCATTATTCATTTTCATATTAATAGTAGAAATCCTTAGTAAGGATCAAGTTATTTAGTTTCTTATTGATCATAGTATTTGTATTCCGCACTTATACTTTGTATTACATTAAGAGTCTCTGTGTGGATAGACTTGTGATTACAGAAGTCGTTCACCATCCTTAACAGGCCGCAAGATCCACATCTAGTGGATCCAACAAGTGCTATCAGAGCCTGGGAGAGTCTCTGCTAAAGAAGAACCATTTTTTTATTAACATCTTTGTTTAATCATGTCTGCTTCTAGTTCTACTCAAACAGGAGAAGCAAGCACCAACACAACACAGCAAACACAGCAAATCGTTGCTACTATTTCCAATACAAATGGAAAATTCCCACTCTTAAAGAAGGAGGAGTATGATAGCTGGGCCATGAAGATGGAGTGCTGGATCACCAACACTGATCTAGACCTTTGGAAAATTGTTCAGAATGGCAACAATAAGAAGACTACTGGTAGAGACAAGAATGGTAATGTCACCATTCTAGATCCTAAAACTCATGAAGAAATCACAGCTGTTTAGAAGGAAATCGAAGCAAAAACTATTTTGCTTCAGTCTCTTCCTGATGATCATACAGGTGATTTCTATCACTTGGATGATGCTAGAGAAATTTGGAATGGCATTAAGGCAAGATTTGGAGGGAATGAAGAATCCAAGAAGATGCGCAAATCAATGCTAAGAGATGAATTTACAGAATTCAAGATCTCTAAGACAGAAGGTCTTCATCAAGGCTATGACAGGTTTTAAAATATTCTCAATCAATTGAACCAACTTCGCTCCAAAATAGTGAATGAAGACATCAATGCCAGGTTTCTTAGAGCCCTGCCTCATTCATGGAACCAGGTAGTCATCTCTCTAAAGGCTAAAGGTGGGCTTGAATATCTTTCTTTTGATGACTTGTTGTATAAACTCAAAACCTTTGAGTCTCATATAAGAGGGTACTCAAGTGATTCCTTTTCCACTCCTGCTAACTCTGCCTTTGTGAGTTCCATGGGCTCTAGTCCAATGTCTTATGCCAGCAGCCTAAGCTATACTTTGTCATCCCAACATACTACTACTCCTGAATCAAAAGCCAAGACGAGTAGCATTGTGGAAACTGTTCTTCACTCTTTTGTTGTTGATGTTGATCCACAACAACAGCTAGCTATTGATGATTTCAAACAGGTTGATAAGCTTGACTTGGATGAAATGGATCTAAAGTGACAGATGTCTATGCTCACTCTCCGGGTTCATAAGTTTGAAAAGAAAGCCGGTAAAAAGTTCAGCTACAACCCAAGAGAGCAAGCCAGGTTTGATAGGAGGAAGGTCAAATGCTATAATTGTTAGCAGCAAGGACATTTTGCTAGGGAATGCCCTAACAAAAATGACGAGGAGAAGAACAGGTATTCAGCCTTCAAGGTACAAGAGCTCAAGGATGAAAAGAAAGCTTTGGTGTCCGTTGATTCCATGGTCAACTGGAATGATCATCAGACTGCTACCTTGGAATCAGTTGAATCTTCTACTGATGTGTTTCCTATGATTGCTGGTCACATATCTGATGCAGAGGAAGCAGAAGAATTTGTCCTTATGGGAATCTTTCCCCAGGTACTAAATTTCCCTCTTGGTTGTGATGATAAATACTCAGACCTCTTAACTCAATGCAATGAACTAAATGCTCAAAATGATAAATACTTTTTAGAAGTTCAAGCTTATAAGAGTTTTCTAAAAACTTTAGAACAACAAAAGAAGTGGCTTCAAAATACTCAACATGAGTATGAGGATAATATTAGAGTACTAAGCATTAATTTAGAGAATACCATTAACATGCTTAAATATACTGAAAAACTTAACACTGAAGTATTCAGGCAAAACAAGAAATGCAAGAAAAATTGGATGCTACACTATTAAGATTTGATAAATGGCAAAAAGCACCCAAGAATCTTTCCAAACTGATAGATAGTAGCATGTCTGGTAGAACTAAGAGAGGGCCAGGCTTTGACAAATATATTGGTCCAGATGATGTTTTTGATTTATCTTTTTCAAGTGTCTTTGATCCTGACAAAGAGGAGGAGGGAAAACCTAGTTACAATAGGTTTAAACCAGCTGCAACAATGCATGTTGTTCCTCCACCTCTTACTGGAACATTTATGCCCATATCCAGGCATACTGACTTGGATGGATCACAGATGCATGAGTCTCCCAAAATCTCTACTAACACTAATGACTTTGTCTCTTGTACTTTCAGTGACAAGGCCAGTGACTATGCATCCTATGGTTCAAGTGAAGAGTCAAGACCTTCGAGTCCCAAGACAAATGACCCTGGTACCACTATTGCTAAGATGAGTGATGAGAGAGTTGCTTCTGCTTCTACTTCCATTGTTTTTAATTCTAGTTTGTTGAGTTCTGGGAATGTTGATTCTCCTAGAATTGTTTGTAATAAGAATAGAAGTTTAAAACAATGTCATTTGAATAAAAGGTCTTTTAAAACATGCTTTGTTTGTGGTAGTAAATTTCATTTGATTAAGTATTGTGATTTTTATGATCAAAATCCTCCTGGCTATCAAGCTTATGCTACTCCTGGTCCACCAGGAGTTTCTCCTTTTGGCATGGGTTTTGCTTCTTGAAGATTAAACCTATGTGCCCAATCTTTTCCTTCTACTAGAAGGACCTCTCCTTCAGCTTCTACTTCTTGGAGAAGCGATGCCTATGCCTATACCACTAATAGACCAACCAGCAACTATTTTCAGAATTTTAGTTATGCTACTAATTCTGACCAAATGCATTTTGGGTTGGGACATTTGGGTTCTGCTGTTAAGCCCTCAGCAAGTTGTTCTTGGTCACAAAATGACACCCATATGATGCATAGGCAACGCAAGAACAATAGTGGTTCTCATCAATATTCTTGGCTATCTACTACTGATCCACAAGGCAGACTCAAGCATGAAAAGGTTTGGGTCCCCTTAAGACACTAACTTTTACATATGACTTTTCTGTTGTTGTAGATTACTTCATACCAAGATCCATCTCTTGGAATTGTAGATAGTGGATGCTCTAGAAGCATGACAGTGAATAAAGGACTTTTGACTAACTTTGTACCATTTCAAGGCGAGAAGGTGTACTTTGGTGGTGGTGAAGGCAGGATCTCTGGCAAAGGAACCATTCAGACCTCAAACCTTAATTTTGAGCAGGTTTACTATGTAGAAGCACTTCAACACTTGAACTTGATCGCTGTCTCTCAGATTTGTGACAAGAAGCAGTTTGTCCTCTTTACGGATACTGAAGCACTGGTGTTTTCCAAAGACTTTAAGCTACTAGATGACTCCCATGTTCTTCTCAAAAT
Organism: Glebionis coronaria; assembly: GCA_025667525.1. Lineage (NCBI taxonomy): Eukaryota > Viridiplantae > Streptophyta > Magnoliopsida > Asterales > Asteraceae > Glebionis > Glebionis coronaria. The sequence goes on from CM046879.1 coordinate 347,035,754, forward strand.
CCCAAGAAGACATAATCTCTACAACATCAAGCTGAATGAAGTTAATCCTACTGGTCAACTAGCTTGTTTGGTTGCCAAAGCATCAGAAGATGAAGCCACCAAATGGCATAGGAGGATGGGGCATGTAAACTTCAAGACAATCCACAAGCTGGTAAATCTGAACTTGGTCTCTGGTTTACCTCCCAAAACTTTCAGGAATGACATTAATTGCCTTGCTTGTAGCAAAGGGAAACAACACAAAGCATCCTTCAAAGCCATTACTGCTCTCAGCCTCATAACTGAACCATTGCAGCTACCACATATGGATTTGTTTGGTCCTACCTCCATTAGGAGCATTGACCATAAACACTACTGTCTTGTGGTAACTGATAGATATAGCAGGTTCACGTGGGTTTTCTTTCTGGCTGCCAAAGTGAGACCTGCTCCATTCTCAAAGACTTCATTGCACTCATTGAGAATCAGCTATCCAAGAAGGTGAAAGGTATTCGCTATGACAATGAAACTGAATTAAAAAATGCAGACCTCATAGCACTTTGCAGTTCTAATGGTATTAAAAGAGATTATAGCGCTATCAGGACTCCTCAACAAAACGGTGTTGCAGAAAGGAAAAAAAGGACTCTTATAGAAGCTACAAGAACCATGCTTGTTGATTCTAAGCTTCCAACTATGTTTTGGACAGAAGCTGTCAACACTACAAGTTATGTGTTGAATAGGGTTTCCATTACCAATCCACATAAGAAGACTCCATATAAGCTACTCACAGCCAAAGTCCCAAGCATTAATCATTTGAAGCCATTTGGCTGTCTTGTCACCATTCTGAATACTAGTGACTATTTGGGGAAATTTGATGGCAAGGCAGATGAAGGCTACATTGTGGGATATTCATATCACTCAAGAGCCTATCGGGTTTACAATCTCCATGCCAAGCGTGTCATTAAAACTATTAATCTCAGGTTCATTAAGGAGAAGACAAACATCCAAGGCAAAGGTCCTGAATGGTATTTTGATCTTGATTATCTTAGTGACTCATTGGGATATTTTCATTTCAAAACTAACCAAAATGCAGGTCCACAAGTGTTTGCGTCTTCTAGTGCAGGTGCTACGTCTAGCTCTTCGGACTCAGATGAGGATGATGACATTTTTGTCATACCATCCTATTCTACCACAGTCGCTCCCGACAAGATGGCTACTCCTATTGGTTCTACTTCATCAGACTTTATGGACTCACAAGGAGCTCTTGATACACTGCTTAAGCAACAACAAGATGATACTACCACAACTACTCAAGGAGGCTTTGAGTTTCCTTTGAGTACTCCTGTTGTACCCGTTACTCCTGGTGATCCTATGGTTACTCCTAGTGCAAGTTCAACACCTATTGGTAGCCCGGTTAGTGATCCTACTTCTACAACTAGGTTCTATTGTCCTTTTGACTTGGGAAACTATCAAAAGAAGTCTTCAACTAAGCTGTATGATATTCATAAGCAACCAATAGATGGCATTTTCGACTCTACTTCATATGACGATGACATAGTTGGGGATCTAAATAACTTGGCACCAAAAGTGGAAGTGGCTCCTACTCCTGTTCAGCAGATCAATAAAGTCCATCCTACTACTCAAATCATAGGAGATCCTGGTTCTACTGTCAAGACTCGCGGCATGCATAAGAAAGCAACTTCTGGTCAACATGATCTTGTGAGCTACATTGAAGGCCAAAAGTGTAATAATCACACAGATTATCTTCACTGTTTGTTTGCTTGTTTCCTTGAACCTAGGTCTGTCTCACATTCTCTTAAGGATCAAAGCTGGGTGGAGGCTATGCAAGAGGAGATGCAGCAATTCTTGTTTCAGAATGTTTGGATCCTAGTTGATTTACCAAATAGAAAGACGACAATTGGTACCAAATGGATTCTCAAAAACAAGAAAGATGCAAGGGGTATTGTGGTGAGGAATAAGGCTAGACTGGTAGCACAAGGTCACACTCAATTAGAAGGAATTGACTATACTGAAGTTTTTGCTCCTGTTGCAAGAACTGAGGCCATTCGTCTGTTTTTGGCTTTTGCTTCTTATATTGGCTTTACGGTGTTTCAGATGGATGTCAAGAGTGCATTTCTCTATGGCAAGATTGACGAGGAGGTACATGTCACTCAATCTGAGGGCTTTGTGGATCCACTTCATCCGAAGAAAGTCTACAAGGTGTTCAAAGCTCTTTATGGACTTCATCAGGCTCCTAGAGCTTGGTATGAGCGTCTATCCACTTTCTTGTTGAAGCATGGCTATAGAAGAGGCACTATTGACAAAACCTTGTTCCTTAAAAGGAATGCCAAAGACATCATCCTGATTCAAGTATATGTGGATGATATTATCTTCGGTTCTACTAAGAAGGAATGGTGTGATGAGTTTGAACAGCTAATGAAAGGCGAATTTCAGATGAGTGCCATAGGAGAACTCACATTTTTCCTTGGTCTTCAAGTCAAGTAGCAGTTGGATGGTATCTTCATTAGTCAAGATAAGTATGTTCATAAGATAATTCAGAAGTTTGATGTGGAACCTCTTAGACCAGCAGCAACACCTTATGAAGTCACTAAAGTCACACTCATGAATGAGCCAGATCCTCCGGTAAATGTTCACATGTACAGGTTAATGATTGGCTAACTCATGTATTTCACTGCCTCACGTCCAAACATTATGTTTCCTGTTAGTCCTTGTTCTCGACATCAGGTGGCACCAACCGTGTCTAATTTAAATGATGTCAAGAAAATCTTCAAATATATCAAGGCACAACCCAAGCTAGGCTTGTGGTATCAAAGGGATTCACCTTTTGTTCTTGAAGCCAATAGTGATAGTGATTATGCAGGTGCTAATAATGATAGGAAGTAAACTACTGGTGGTTGTCAATTTTTGGGTCGAAGACTGATCTCACGGCAATGTAAGAAACATACTATAGTAGCTACTTCCTCAACATAAGCTGAATACGTAGCTGTTGCGAGTTGTTGTGGACAAGTCTTGTGGATACAAAATCAAATGCTGGATTATGGGTTCAACTTAATGAACACCAAATTTTCATCGACAATCAAAGTACTATCTGCATAGTGAAGAATCCTGTGTTTCATCAACGAACCAAGCATATAGAGATTCAACACCATTTTATACGTGATGCCAATGAAAAGAAGCCGATACAGGTTCTCAAGGTACATACGGATGATAATGTTGCTGATTTGCTGACTAAAGCGTTCGATTGTCCAAGATTTAACCACTTGGTGGTTAATACAAGGGTTTGCCTCGTATGAAAGTTCGTAAAACCGATCTATTTGAATTGATTACCGTTAATTAGTGCGACTCAGTTGTTCTTGGTGGAAAAATAAATGGTTTGGTTATCTATTTTAAACTAAAAGTGAATATGAAAATGTCGTTGAGTAAAATAAAAGCTTTAAAACATTTGACTAAAAATTACTAGAAAAACACTTGGTAAAAACAGAGATTTTGGTAAGCGTGCAATTTGTGGAAATTAAAACGTAGTAAAACTAAAAACTTAAACCATCGGAATGTAACAAGTTAATTCTATTGGAATGTTGCAAAAACAAAACCATCGGAATAATAGAAAATGAAAGCTATCGGAATAATGCTGTCTGAATAACCATCGGAATATAAAAGTAAATTAACTCTATCGGAATGCAGTCCTGTCGGAATGTAAGTCTATCGGAATACAAGTCTATCGGAATATCTCTATCTGAATGTCCAGTATCAGAATGTTTAAGATCAGAATAATAGTATCGGAATACAAGGATTTCTGTCGGAATGTTGCTAACAAAAATTGGGCAGCATTTCGTCTTAAAGTAACCTTAAGTCCCGTCGCAATGTACGATCGCAATGAGCGATCGCAATCACGATCGGAATAGGGGGGGGGGAATACACATGATCGCAAAGTAGAACCCCTAAGGTTATTGTGATCACCCTGAACCCGTCGGAATAAAGCGTCGGAATAAGTAAACCTATGATTGCGATGGAGCACAAGTAATCCGATACAAGAGAAATAAGCTGAAACTTCAATAAGCACATCCAATAAGCACACTTAAACGAAACTTAACCAACTCAATAAGCATAAATTTGAAAACTTTTAAAATAAAAAATAAGCAAACTTTTGGAATCAAACTTTTAAAAACACTAAACTTTTAAGAAAACTTAAAAGACAAATTAGCTAAGTACCAAATAAGCCAATAAGCATAATAAGCTCAAAGCTCAATTTGCACAAAAACTTAGATATGATCAATAAGATAAACTTTTTAATCACATAAACATCAAGATGAAACAATATGAAAAATAATTTCGGATCAAAATTAAAGTAAAATCAAGAAATGTAGAAAGAGATTAAAGATGAAAAGCTTAAATTTGAACTTATGATTAATGGATTTCGAATACAAAGATTAAATAAAGCTTAAATTTAAAAGAAAAGATGAAGTTTTAGTGAGAGAAAGTTAAACACTTTCTCTCTCTAAAATAAAAACTAAAGAAAGAAAAATAACTAGCTAACCACCCTCCTAATGTGTTTAGGAGGGTATTTATAGGAGATGGGAAGGTGCATGTGTTTCCTTCTTTCTTTCTTTCTTCACGATTCGATTTAAATTCTTTGTCTTTCTCGACGTCGTCTCGAGATTTGTCGATGTAAATTGAACTTGTCTTGTAATTTTATTCTTCTATTAGACTTGAGTTATTCGACTTCATTAAACTTCCGTCTTTAGACTTTTTCTTCGATAAATCTTCAGAATAGGCCTTGGACATCCGTTCTTTTTGCACTCTTTATCTTTTGACTTCGTCTTTTCTTATTTTTCTTTGATAAAAGCCCGTGAAAGCCCGTGTTTTCATCCTTTTTCATCTTTTGGTCCTAAAACACAATAAAAACACAAACCACGCATAATTCCGACTTTTACGACATAAAATATACGTTTTGGTCTTGTTATTATTGGAAATAAGTGGTAAAAGGATAAGTGTTTTCACACTTATTAGTGGTTCACATTGGTATGGTCAATCCTTAAGGTCTAGGATTGAGGGGAGGCTAAGCCCAAGGGGAGGCTTATGGTACATATATGCAGGTGCTAATAATGATAGGAAGTCAACTACTGGTGGTTGTCAATTTTTGGGTCGAAGACTTATCTCATGGCAATGTAAGAAACAGACTATAGTAGCTACTTCCTCAACAGAAGCTGAATACGTAGCTGGTGTGAGTTGCTGTGGACAAGTCTAGTGGATACAAAATCAAATGATGGATTATGGGTTCAACTTTATGAACACCAAAATTTTCATCGACAATCAAAGCAGTATTTATATAGTGAAGAATCTTGTGTTTCATCAACGAACCAAGCATATAGAGATTTAGCACCATTTTATACGTGATGCCAATGAAAAGAAGTTGATACAGGTTCTCAAGGTACATACAGATGATAATGTTGTTGATTTGCTTACTAAAGCGTTTGATGGTCCATGGTTTAACCACTTGGTGGTTCACATTGGTATGGTCAATCCTTAAGGTCTAGGATTGAGGGGAGGCTAAGCCCAAGGGGAGGCTTATGGTACATATATACTTGTACATTCTTACATCTGGTAGCTACTAACAACATTTTCAATGGGTATCTTAGGTGTGTGCAACTTCTAGTGGAAGATATTGGTTACTCCTAGTGGCACTCTTCTGCTCCTAGTGGGTTTAAACCTCTATTCTTCACTTGTGTTTGGCGTCTAGTATTTGTTGACCACTCGCTGCTCCTAGCATTGACCTCTACGCGTTTTGACTTTTTGCCAACGCGAGTTACTTCTGGTGCACATATTTTGTTTATCTTTGGTAACTGGGATTTGCTAATTTTGGTTTAGAGGGCAAGTGGTTACTCATCATTAATGACTTAATTTAGAAAGGGAAACCCCCATAATTAGGGGTCAATGAATAGTTTCCCTGACCATTATTTATGGTCAAAGGGCTCATTTGACTCAATTATCAAAACATAAACACACACACATACGCTGCTACCCTTAACCATCCTCAATCATTCATCTTCCACTTCTAAATCATCAAATGGCATCTCTACAATACAAATCCGATCACAACAAGGTTGCTTATCTCGGAGAAGTTCTTAGGAGAGATGAGTTTCTTAACATCTTGGAGTACATTAAAGCTTCTAATCTCAGGTATGCCCTTACTGTTTGCCCAACTCTATATGATTCTGTCATTCGTCAATTCTGGGCTACTGCCAACACCCACGATGTTTTGGGTCGTCCATTAGAGATCCATGCTACTATAGATGGTCGCTCTTATGTGGTGACAAAAGCATCCATTAGGTCTGCCCTTCATCTCCAAGATAAAGATGGCATTCTTTCTCTTCCAAATGCGGAGGTGTTGGATGGTATGGATGCGATTGGTTACAATCATGAGGGGAAGTTTAACTTTCAGAAAAATAGGTTTTCCCGTCAATGGAAGCTGCTTGTTCACTTCTTAATACAATGCTTAAGTCACAAAGCTGGGAGTTGGGATGCATTTCCCATCTCTCTTGCTATTAGTTTGGTATGTATTTCTCAGGGTCGCCCATTTAACTTTTCTCGTTATCTGTTTGATGGTATGCTTAGTAATCTTAGTGCTACTGGCTCTAAAATGAAGTTTCTCATGTATCCTAGGTTGTTGCAACAGATTCTTATGTGTATACCTAGGAATCGGCAAGAATATCACCCTTCTAGGCTTACTCCTAAAGTTTATGCAAATATGACCATTAGAAATCTTGGTCCTCACACGCCCCTTACTGCTACTATGCTGGGCCTTGTACAAGGGGGTCCCAATGTGGTTCCTCCGGCTGGTCAAGCCGAGGAGGAACCTCAATTGGTGGATGATCCCATTGAGGAGGAGATTCTTTCTACTAGTGTGCCACATGTGGAGATTGAGGAGCCGTTTAGAGAGGTGGTGGTAGAAATGCTAGTTACCTCAAAGGCCACCTCTTCTTCTCGCCCACATGTGTCTCCATTTGTTGATTCTCCCCCTCCTAGACCAGTTCATCCTTCAGCTGAGGAGCCTTCTAGCTCTTATGCACATATGGATGATCAATCTTATGCTTCTGGTCCCAATGAAGCATCCCCCAAACCACGTCCTCTTGGTGGGAAAGCTGAGGAACTTGTTTCATTGACTTCTTTGCTTGATCTTGTGCACAGGTATTACGAGAAGATTGTATCTTTGGAGGATGAGCTCAACCAGCATCGAAAGCTCACAAGGGACTTTGTGCTCCCTTTGGCGAACAGGGTCAAGGCATTGGAAAAATTGCTCAAGCGTCATAAGAAGAAGATGGTATTATCTGATTCTGATGAGGATGAAGAGGAGGATGGGTTGATTGTGTTGGCTAGGTCTGCTTTTTCTACTATGCCAAGTGATGACCTGCCTGCTCTTCCTAATGCTTCACGTATTCCACCCACTACTGCAGGCCCCATGCCAAAGGATGATACTGCTGGTACTTCATCCCCCACTTCTGGTCCCTCTCATGATCCGAAGGGTAACAAACCTATGGCTGATGCACCCTCCCCTCCTAGAAAGAGAACCCGTTGACAAATGGAGGAAGAAAGATTGCGATAGGAGGCTGCTCAAAAGCTGCAAGAGGAGTTTGACAAACAGGCTACGGCTGCCTCAATGGCTGCGGCTGAGGATGAAGCCTTGAAACAACAAAGACGTGAGCAGATAAGGCACAATGCCATGTTTTGGGATAATGCAGATTAGATGAATGTGATTACAATCCTCACCTCTGACTACTCTCAGTTTACCGATGTGTTGGGTGCGAATGTGAATCAGGGTAATTGTGTTGGAAGGGCGATGTCTCTGATGCAAAGGCAAGGGGAAGATCTAGCTGCTCAACTTCGTGAAAAATGACGCAATCACCCTCTCTCTTATGCTGAGCAAAAGAGGCTGATGCAGCAGTATGTGAAAAATCAATCTGGAGCCTATTATCAAACTGGTTGGACATGGAAGAATGTAAGGATGCTATCTGATGATGAGCTTAAGGAGATATACACCAAGATGATCAAGCAGAAGGATGTCCCTGTACCTGATCATGCTATATATCGCCCTCATCCTCGTGTTGTTCACACCTCCAAGCCTACTACTGCTCCCACTCCATCATCCGTTGTTCGAGAAGAAGCTAATTCTGGTGTTCCACCTACTGGTGAAGCTTCTACTGCTGTTCCAACTACCTCTTCTTCAAAGGTTGATCCCACCCCTACTCATGTTGATGATACCACCACTCATGAAGCTACTACCACACATGCTGCTGCTACCACTCCTGTTGTTAAACCTACTCATGTTGTTGATTCTACACCTCCACCGGTTACTGAACCGCTTTCTACTGCACATGAAGCTAAAGCTACTACTGCGCCTATCGATTTTGATGATCATGTTCCTACTGCTGTTGCACCTACCACTATCAAGGTAAAGGCGGAACCCTCTCCTGTTGTCCCCACCCCTCGCCGGTCTATTCGAAATAAACCGGCTCGCCGTGGTAAGACTGTTCCATTTGAGAAGAGGGATCCTGCTCACTTAATAGATGCCGCTTCTGATAGCGATGATGACTTGCCTCTTGGCCGTGGAAGGATTGTGCATTGGGAGGTTCAACCGTCGCCCATTCGTGTTGGAACTTTTACTCATATGGTCTAGACCAATGATAGCCACCATAAATACTTCTCTGGTTTGAATGATATTTTATCTTGGGTGGATACCATGGAAGCCATGTTGGAGAGCCACCTGGTGGTGTCAAATGCTCCTTCTGGCAACGAGTCTGCTATGGCCACTACCTTGGTTGAAGGAATTCAAGCTCGGCTACTTGCGGACAATGTTGCTGCTTCTAGTATGTGATTGGTTTGTTCCTTCTATACTTTTGATATTCATACATTATTTTCACGATTATGTACAGTGATTGGTGACTAACACTTTACTTAGTTTGTTTAAAAAAATTACTTTCATATAATATCTGCTTATACTTCTAACATGTGATGGAATTTCAAAACTTGTAATCATATAATATATGCTTATACTTTTCCATCATGAAACTGTTTAACACTTGGAATTTTATCACATGGGTTGTCATGTGATGTACTACTGGTGTTGGATTTGTTCCACACAACAAATGGTGTTCAACTCACCATGTCTTACAGACAAGAAAGAGTTGGTTCACCATGAGGGTACGACTCTGGTGTGATTCTCAAATCCGTTGATGGTTGCCAGTTTACCCAAAATTGGATGGTTTTCACTTGCCTTGGTCCTAGACTGAAAAGTGGCTAGTCCAAGGGGGTACGGCTCTTGGTAAAGACTCATATCAAATCTGTTGATAAATGTAATAGCTTGCTCAAAGCTATAGGGTTTTCAGCTCACCGATGCTTTATTGCTAAGAGATGGCTAGTCCGGAAGGGTACGGCTTCTGGTAAAGACATTAATCAAATCCGTTGACGGTTGTGACGATTTGCCCAAATTCATTAGGTTACTCCCACTCACCATTGATTTACGTTCTAAGAGTTGGGCTGGGTTCTGGTCTCCAGGGTGATGCTTATTCCACCACAAAGACTAGCTAGCCCAAGAGAGACCAGATACTTGGTAAAGGCTTGTCAAATCTGCTCATGTTGTTGTGATGATCCAACAAGTGCAGATATGTTCCAAGCTTTCAAGAAGCTTCTCAGAGTTACTAGTTGCAGCGGTCTTTGTGCTTTCACTTCTGATGGTTATATTGCTGCTATGGTTTTGCAGTTTCAATCCTCGTGCTGTTTTGCAAGATCTACCAGGAAACTTGAACTCAACCAGTCAAAATCAAGTTTAGGGGAGGATTGTTAGGACCTATGTAATAGATATTTGTAATAGATAAACTAGGAGGTATGTAGTTCCTCCTGGTCCTAGTAGTAGTAGGAGCAACACGTGCTCCTGGTCTAGTAGAAAGTCAAACAATGTTATTCTTAGTAGTTTGTTAGGATATGCATGAGATATGTTAGGAAATGATATGAATATCAGGAGTTACACGTTTATGTTTAATGTAGTATTAGGGTTTCCTTGTAGTATAAAAGGAACCCATTGGTAGAAGGGTTAGACACACCTTTCACCATTATTCTTTTTCATATTAATAGTAGAAATCCTTAGTAAGGATCAAGTTATTTAGTTTCTTGTTGATCAAAGTATTTGTATTCCGCACTTATACTTTGTATTACATTAAGAGTCTCTCTGTGAATAGACTTGTGATTACAGAAGTCGTTCACCATCCTTAACAGGCTGCAAGATCCACATCTAGTGGACCCAACACTTCGGTCTTGCCTTGCCTTTTATTTAACCTCGCCATGAGGTGTTTATTATGGCCAAAGACGTATATCTTCAATGTAAAACATAATTTTGGATCATTAAAGCTTCAAAGTTTAAGGCTCTCACTTTCAATTTTCGCATAGATTTTTCAGCCTTGTGAGCTTCGAATTTTTGCTTGATTTAGGTGAGTGAGCACATAAAATTATTATTTGGTGAAACTTCCGATTATTTGGGGTGCCAATACTTCAAAACCGTGACGCTGACGATACCTTAATGTTTTCCCAATTTAATTACATGGAAGCTACTAGAAAAGACTAGAAACCAACAATAAAGACTAAACCGCTAAGTAAATACTTATTAGCAAAATATACATACAAGGGAAAGGAGAATAAGAAAACGATTAGAACACATGAGTTTTTGAAAGAATACAAGTAATCTACATTTAACATAGTAACTTTTAATTAACTCTATCATTTCTCGTCCTCATTTAAGAGCCATAGCCTAAAAATAGTTAAGTAATCAAAGCTAAGTGCTCAACACGTACGGTCGAGTAAAAAATTACTCTTATTCTCGCCATCGGAAAATCTACATTCGTGTCTTTAAACACTTATGCAAACATGAGAAATTTTTTAAAATTTGGCCATTTTTAGCCTTATTATGCAACAAAAAGATAAACTTTGGAAAGCGTGAAGGTTTAGCAAGGCAAGTATCTATTCACCCCCATACTAAAGTTAAACATTGTCCTCAATGTTTCGAGTCTAAGGGTAAAATACCCCCATACTAGAGACGAATTCGAATGCCTAATCTAGCATGGAAATGGCGGAACCATTAAATCATAGCCGTTTATGAAGTGTGACAAAAGACATAAGGTTAGAACATCAAAGGATGTAAAACCCGCATGCTTTTACCATGAACAGTACACTTAGTAAACATGCGTACATATTAAAACTTTCCTTTTATAGCATGAACACGTGTCGCGATTAGTAATTTCAAAAGTTATGTACGTATTATTACATGATAAGTATTAAGTACGTGAAAGCACACGATAATTATTAACAATAATAATTATAATCACGAACATGAAATCATGAACGTAAAAATCACGAACACGTAACTACGTACTTAATTAATATTATACGATTAATATCGTTAGGTACAAGTATTAAAAATATAACATGAACAATTATAACACGAATATACGAACATACGAGCATGTAAATTAGAACACAGGAAAACTTCGGGTTTTCCTTACGGGCCCTACTAGTCCCGGCATCAAGAGAGGAAAGAGGTAAAGCCCAACTTTGTTTTTATTAAAATAGCAAAAGAGGAAACATTGTTTCATTCACCGAGTTTTCAAGAAATCAAAAACCTACTATCTCTTTTCTCTCTCTTGGTCGGCGGCAACAACCACCACCAAAGGGCTGTTAGTTTGATTTTTGGTTAATCAAATTTAAAATCGTGTTCGTGTTATTATTCTTTAATCATTACACGCATTAGGTAATCCGTAAACCCTTTTATTTTTATTCTTTTTATTTAATTGTTAACACATGAACATGGGTTAAATAAAAACAAGGATTAAAACATGTCACGTGATCATGGGGGGTAGAATTAAGAGTTTATTTCGGGTTTGGTTGCTCGGCCGACACACCAACCGAGATCTATGATCTCGGTGGTGTTTGGTTCGGTCGACAACAGGGACGAGGAACCGTGACTCACGTCGCGGTGTCCTTGTGGTTCGGTTAGGTCTCGGCAGCAAGAAGCCCCACCACCGGCACACAGCCAGTGGCAGGTTGGGTCAAGCAGGGGGAACGCAGCGCAAGCAGGGGGACCACCGGCAAACAGCCGGTGGGAAACCACTGCTGGGTAGCGGCTAGCCGAGAGACAGACCACTGGCTTAAGCCGGTTGCAGCCTAAACAAGAACAGTGGCAACCGGCCGAGCCGGTTTGCCACTGTTAAGGGGTGTTTGGTTCAGACCGGTTCAAGGGGTTCTGGGTCCGGTTCACGATATGTCTAAATTAAATACATGGGTCCGGTTCACGACATGTCTAAATTAAATACATGGGTCCGGTTCATGACTAAAATATGTACAAGTATTTTATTTTTACAAGTATTTATTTTAACAAGATATTAAATTAGTTAAACATGACATGTAATTAATTTAATTAAATCATGGACTTAGGTTAATTATTATTTAGTAAATAATATATGTTTTAACCTAAGTATTTAATTATTTAATTTAGACTATAGTATTAATTAATTATTAAGACATGAAATATAATTAATTAATAAACACGACTTAGGTTATAATTAATATAATATTAATACATGTTTTAATCTAAGTATTTTATACACCTTAATTTAATTAAATCATGCTTATATTTAATTAACTCATATAACCTATAGTTTACTTAATTAACATGTTATTATTAATAAACTATAGTATAATCACATGACCTATGATATTTTCAGTAAACTTAAGCTTATATTATTAGCTTATTAATTCACTTTAATTCTAAATATGGAAACTTTCTAATTCAGGAAACTTACTATTTTTGGAAACTTTCTATTTTTAGAAACTGATCTATTTTAAGAAGTTAATCTATTTTTGGAAACTTTCTATTTTAGGAAACCTGCTATTTTTAGAAAGTTACTTATTATTACACAACAAGTATAATAATACAAGAAATACAAGTAATACTTAATCAGAATACGTAGAATACATGATAAACACATCATAACATTAAAAGCAATAAAACAAGACATGAACATATAAAACAAGCTAAGACACGATATAAAATCAGTTAAGTACTCAGTAATCAGAATACTTATACATGTACCCTATTTATGTAGCATTAGTGAGATCGGAGTAGGACTTCCTTTCGTTCGTCTTTTTCGTTCAATGGACGCAAGGTACGGATTTCCCGTCCTTTCAGTATGGCTTTCCTTATTAAGATTTCCAGTTTGCAGCCAACTGTTTTCCCAGTATTTGTTTTATATGTTTGATACTATTGTTAGAATAAGAGCGTAAGCCATATACATGCATGACCAGTGTCACCTAGTTATGGAGGTACCATAACCATAACACTGGAGGCACCAGTGTTATGGCTTCCCCACGGCGAAGTGATTGCTCATGGAGTCCCTTTTCAGTCTTAGCCATTATATTATATTATCATGTGGGGAGTATTGGTACATCCTAGTTACATGTTTACCAAGAATATCAGAGTGAATGAGATGTGTACCTTGCATCCTTCACTTGGAGTTGATCCCTCCTACCCAGACTATTTAATTAGAGGCAACCCCTCTAATTGCATGAAGAGGTCTACCCACCAAGTATTCATACACGGTGGAACCTCATGACCCATATAGGCTATTTGGCTAATTAAAACAGATTTTCATAGAAACATAAGTCTTTTCAAACTATAAAACCAGTTTTATGAACATGATACGAGATTTCTTAGAACTTATAATATTCCGCTGCTATTAGTCTTTTATGCTTACGTTATTCCATGTCATACTTGTATATCCGTGCACTGAGCGTTATGCTCAGCCTTTTTCCTTTCATGTTCCCAAACGACAGGTACTCAAGAGCGCTCGTAGACTTTAAGCGTACGTGCATATGGATTGGAAGCTATCTAGCCTTCTCTACTTTATGTATTTCATCATACATTTTGCTACTTATTTCTTTGGACATTAGTCCTTTTACTTTACAGTACTTATGTTTGTGTGTGATGAGCTTATACTTGGGGTACCGATGTGTGTTTTCTGGTATTTCCTTTCATGGTCATTTAATGTTTTTAAGACATTTACCTTGTATGCTTTGATGACACGCCATAATCACGCGTGACATTCCATTTACCAAAATGGGGTGTTACAAAGGATATATCATTTGGATATCGTGAAGTTCTTCATAGCAAACGATCGAGTGATCACGTAAAACGAACACGAGAGGCTCCAATCGTGAAGATGATCATCTAAAAACCACAATTCACAAACAACCACAGAACAAAGGTTGGAAGGGCACAAATCCCCTCACATTAACTACATTAGAAAGCAATAATATGTACATAGATAAGCATGCGATCTCCCCCACGAGGAACCTTGTTTTTGATTACCGAGTCATGAGCTCGACTCGATCCCCTCAATACTAGTTATCATTGGGGTAGGTGACTTGGTCGAGGTCGTCCAAAGAAGGGACTTCCCCACCAAAGTAGTGCTTAACCCTATGACCATTCACCTTGAAGTAAGGACCATCATTTTAAGCTAGCTCGATAGTCCCATAAGGAAACACTTGGGTGATGGTGAACGGTCCGGACCAACGGGATTTCAACTTGCCGGAAAATATTTTCAATCGTGAGTTAAAAAGCAACACTTGATCTCTAATGTTAAAATCCCAGTTTTTTATTTTAGAATAATGAAAATTTTTATTTTTCTCTTTATAAATCAATGAATTTTCATAAACAATGTCTCTGAATTCATCCAATTCATTAATTGCATTTTCCGGTGTTTTCCTGCGGTCTCAGTGTGATCATTACAATGCTTTAGGTCCCAATAAGCTTTGTGTTCGAGTTCAACTGGCAAGTGACAATTCTTCCCATGCACGAGCTTATAAGGAGTGCACCCAATGGGCGTCTTATGAGCGGTACTAAAAGCCCATAAAGCATCGTCTAACTTATCCGACCAAGATTGTCAGTTCTCTCCTATCGACCTTTCCAAGATCCTCTTCAAAGCTTGGTTTGAAACCTCGACTTGCCCACTCGTTTGTGGATGATAAGCCATAGAAGCCGATGTGTAACCCCATATTTCTTTAGAACTTTATCAAATTGGTCGTTAAAAAAAATGGGTTCCACGATCGCTTATGATTGCACGAGGGGTTCCAAACCGAGAGAACAGTTGTTTCAAGAACTTGACTACCATACGAGCATCGTTCGTTGGCAAAGCCTTAGCTTCCACCCACTTAGATAGGAAGTTAACAGCGACAAGGATGTACTTATTACCACGAGATGATAGGAACAACCCCATAAAATCAATGTCACACACGTCAAAGATCTCACACACTTGGATGATATTTTGTGGCATTTCATCGTTTTGTGAGGCTTTTCCTTGACATTGGCACGAGTCACACGACTTGACAAGTGCGCGCGCATCTCGGTAAATAGTAGGCCAAAAGAAACCAGAATCAAAGACCTTCTTCGCCGTGAGATTAGCACCATGGTGACCACCCGTGGGTCCCTCGTGACAAGCTCTAAGGATATTAGTAGCTTCGGTTCCAAACACACAACGTCGAATAATTTGATCCGCACAAGTCCGAAATAGATAAGGGTCGTCCCAAAAGTAGAACTTGACGTCACGAAAGAACTTTCGTTTTTGTTGAGTCGTCATACCCTTAATGATGAAGTTGCCCGTATGGTAATTTGTGATGTCCGCAAACCATGGGGTAGAAGAATCTTCCTTGGAATTCACTACACCAAGTGTCTCGAGAGGAAATGCTTCGATGATTTCCTTGTTCTCGTACACACTTTGGTAAGGATCTTCCAAACGAGAGAGGTGATCGGCCGCAAGATTCTCGGCTCCTTTTTTGTCAAGTATGGTGACATCAAATTCTTGTAGGAGGAGAATCCATAGAAGCAATCTCGGCTTTGCATCAAGCTTAGAAAAAAGGTACTTGATAGCCGAATGATCCGTATACACTATGTTTTTGGTCAAGACGAGATAAGGTCGGAATTTCTCAAATGCATACACCACGGCAAGTAATTATTTTTCCGTTGTGGTGTATTTAAGTTGAGCATTAGTCATCGTCTTACTAGCATAGTGAATAGGAAAGAAATGCTTATCATGACGTTGCCCCAAAACGGCCCCAATAGCGTAATCACTTGCATCACACATTTGCTCAAAGGGGAGGTTCCAATTTGGAGCAACAAGAATGGGAGCTTCGGTAAGTTTCCTTTTAAGAATTTCAAAGGCTCGAACACAATCTTCGTTAATGACGAAAGGGGCATCTTTTTCGAGAAGGTGCGTAATGGGTCGAGATATCTTTGAAAAATCTTTGATGAAGCGACGATAAAAGCCCGCATGGCCTAGGAAACTCCTAACCCCCTTGACGGTTTTGGGATGAGTTAAATTGGCGATGACGTCTATCTTAGCTTTGTCTACCTCAATCCTCTCATTCGAGACCTTGTGCCCTAAGACGATCCTTTCCTTACACATAAAGTGAAATTTTTCCCAATTGAGCACAAGGTTGGTTTCCTCACAACGTTTCAACATCTTATCCAAATTTCCTAAACACGAAGTGAACGAACTACCAAACACGAAAAAGTCATCCATAAAGACTTCCATCGTCTTCTCGATCATGTCATGAAAAATATCCATCATGCACTGTTGAAAAGTTCCAGGTGCATTACAAAGTCCGAATGGCATTCACCGATAGGCGAACGTTCCACATGGACACGTAAACATATTTTTTTCTTGATCACGAGGATCGATGGGGATCTGGAAGTAACCGGAAAAAACATATAAAAAGCAATATAAATCGTTTCCCGCAAGTCGCTCCAATATTTGATCCATGAAGGGCAAGGGAAAATGGTCTTTACGAGTGGCGTCATTCAACTTAAAATAGTTAATACACACCCTCCAACCGGTCACGAGTTGAGTTGGAATTAACTCGTTGTCATCGTTTGGCACAACGGTCATTCCTCTATTTTTAGGGACACAATGAATGGGGCTCACCCAAGAGCTATCGGATATAGGGTAAATCATTCCCGCGTCAAGGAGTTTAAGGACTTCCTTTTTGATGACATCGTGAATTTTGGGTTTTACCATTCTTTGACATTGGATTGCGGGTTTGAAGTCCTCCTCCATTAAAATCTTGTGTGTACAAATATTTGGGTCGATACCCTTAATGTCGGATAATTTCCACGCAATTGCCCCTTTGTGAGCCTTCAAGACATCGATAAGTGCGTTTTTTCATCATCCGAAAGATCTTTCGCAATAATAACCGGAAACTTATCGTCTCCTTCCAAGAATACGTATTCGAGGCGAGGAGGAAGATCTTTCAACTCGAAGATTGGTGGTTCCTCGATTGAAGATTTGGGTTCAATACTCATAACCTCCACCGGCGGAGGAAATGGGAAATCGTTTAGAAAATACTTGATAATCGAAAAATCCTCATCGTCATCGAGGTCTTCGTTAGAAGTTCTAGGTACATCAACTCTTCCAAAGTAAAAGCACCTCCTTCAAGTGGAGTGAAAGATGGTGTCGAATTATCAAGGATAGGATCGAGCATAGTGGGATTGCCACTATTTGCTTCATCGATAAAACCTAAAATTTCTTATGAAAATTCTTCGCAAACGACATCGATTAAATCAACATGGTTCATAGTCGCAATAGAATAAACATGAGAAAGTTTGGAGTTTTGAGGTGCGTTTATAACAAGTTCCTCGTCGTTGAAGCGTAAGGTGATTTTTCTAGAATGCACATCAATAACCGGTTTCGACGTATCTAAAAACAAACGACATAAAATGAGAGGAACTTGAGGATCCATGGGAATATCGGCTACGATAAATTCTACCAGATAATAGAACTTTCCCACTTTCACAAAAACGTCTTCGGCCGTTCCACATGCGGGAATTGTAGAATGATCGACCATCTCGATAGACATTTTTGTAGGAGTAAGATTAGGAAGATTGAGCGACTTAAATACTTCAAGAGGCATCAAATTTATACTAGCACCAAGATCGGCCAAGGCGTAGCATTCTTCCATATCTTGGATACCACACGGAATTAAAAATTTACCGAGATCACCGACTTTTTAAGGAATGCGGTTAAGAAAAACCGATGAACAATGGTTAAACTTTTGCAATCTCTCCTTATCGTTCAACATATTCATAAAGTTGGCGGCAAATCGAGGCATCATGATTAAAGCATCGACAAAACTTATGTTAAAATGAAAATCACGAAACATCTTGATAAAAAGCTTAAATTGATAATTGTTACGTTCTTGCAATTTTTCCTTATGACGTCTCGATGGATAAGATAAGGGTGGTGTTGGGTGGGGCATAGGCATAGCCTTTGGAATCTCGGGTTCCAAACTTAGTAAAGGGTCGACCGTAGGTGTGGTTTAAACGGTACTTCGTGGGATTGAAACGTGCTAGTTTTAGACCACCACCTCAGGTTCTTCCTTAATTTCTCCACCGTAGGAGTAATTGGTTGAGGAGTCGGCTCCTTAAAGGTCTTACCACTATGTCTGGTAATCATTTTCATCTCTCCCTTCGGGTTTGACACGGTGTTGCTAGGAAGACTACCCGAAGTAGAGGCTTTGTTCATCATAATTTCTTCCAAAATAGCATTGGGCTTAACGTCTTGCTTAGCGGCACTTTGGTCTATCCTTTGTTCAATCCTAGATTGACTTTACTCAATTTTGTTATTTTGACCTCTAATTTGATTTGCAAAATCGTTTTTCAACTCAATTTTCATGTTGGCATTGTCCCTAGCAAAATTTGCTAATTCCCTTGTGTTTTTAACCGTTTCCTTAGCTTGACTAGCCAATTGTTCTTGGATATTTTCGAGAATCTTGTCATTTGCTGTAGCGTAATTCAAAAAGTCATTTGGAACCTCTTTAATGTGAGCATTTTGAAATCCTTGACTCGGGTTTTGAAAATTACGGTTTTGATTTTGGTTTTGCACTTGATTACTAGTCCCTTGATTCCTATTTTTGTAATTGTTACCCTTATAGTTGGTCATTTGATTTCCTTGGTAACCAACTTGATTGTTGCGATAATTGTTAGCATTTTGATTTGGTTGAAAACCCGGTGGAGTCAATTGATTAGTGCGGGTAACTTGACCGTTTTGGTTATAAGTTCTCGTGGCCGCGTAGGCACTCAAAGTGTTACCACCGGAGGTAATGCACTCGGAGAAATCATGAGCTCCACCACAATAAACACAAGAAACCTCAACCGCTTTAGCCGTAGCGCGAGTGGGTTGTTCACCAAGTTTAAACTCTATCAATAATCCCTTAAGCTTATCAAATATCTTTTTTTCCAAATTAGCCTTAGTTTGTTGAGCATCGATGGTAGATGACAACGAAGGCGAAGACGAAGCCTTGTTATCACTCGGTATGCTACGAGGGCTATAAACTTTGGACCTATTCTCAATAATCAACAATGCTTCCTCGACCTTTTCCACAAAGAATTACCACCCGCGGCGGCATTAAGTTAATCTCGTTCATGATCGTTTAAGCCATTGTAAAACGTGTCGGTTTGATGTATGTCAGAAAGACCGTGATGAGGACATTCATGCAACATTTCTTTAAACCTATTCCAAGCCGTTGAAAAAATCTCATTGTATTGTTGTGAAAACTTTGAAATCTCGTTTTTCAAATACGTAGTCTTAGAGGGCGGAAAAATTGGTTCAAGAACTTTGACACGAGATCCTTCCACGTCAATATAGAATTGGGTGGCTCTTTCTCTAACCAAATTTTTGCGGCCACCGCTAAGGAATACGGAAAAAGCATCATCTTAATCACGTCATTTAAGACGTCCTTAAACTTGTAAGTCGGCGTAAGACGATTGAAATGGCGAATGTGGTTATGAGGGTTGTCCTTTTCGTCACCACGAAACTTGTTAGCTTGGATCATGGACTATAAACCCGTCTTAACCTCAAAATTCTCCGCAAGGATAGCGGGAATCACAATCGCTTCTCTATAACCCTCTGTGGGTGCTTGAAGCAACTCCATCATAGTACCATTAGCCATGGTGACTTCTTTTTCTACAATGGGTTTGTCAATGGGAGATTCTTCACTAGAAGGGGTTGGTGTTCCTTCCTTTCGGTTTCGACGTTTAGTGCACGTTTTGATTGGTTACGAGTTTGCATAAACGTCACGTACAACGTGGGGATGAGCAAAGAAGATTCTTTTTGGTGTTTTTACTTTTTTCAATTTTTTTGTGCTTTTGATTGTTTTTACTTTTTTTGGATTTTTCTCGTGAATTACGTAGACACAAATCTACAAATCTCCCCTCGAATCGATTTCTCGAATAAAGGAGCCTCAAGGAATTAAAACGATCACGTTGAGTGAACGCCTTCGATGACTTTAGAACGTTGGTGGAACACCAAAATGTTCAAGAGGGTTTAATCTTTGAAACCAAGCAAATATATATCATACATAGATATTAATTTGGTGGCAAACCCTCGATTAGCCCTTTTTCTCTCAACACGCACAAGCAAGCGGGGGAAACGAGGCGGCGCTAAACACTTAAGAGCCTTTTTCCCTTAGGTCGTAAAATACAACCGCCTTATACCCAACTTATAGTTTATGTTAATCAAAATTAAGCTTCTCAAATGTAATTATCTATTTTACCTTTTTTTTTGCTTTAGATTTGAATACAATAATTGAGTGATGAAATCCCAATTAAGGTTGCGTTTTCACGCTTTTGGAGATATTGTGGATTTATTGTGATACGTATACACTATAGTAATAATATTCACAAAAGCAACGGAAACAAATAATACGTATGATTAGAGTGCTAATCACACAAATACTATTTATGGATAATACCAAAAACAAAATTGTTCAAACTTAACACAACACGCCTCCCCGGCAGCGGCGCCAAAATGATAGTAGTATTTTTACACTTGTTTAGGAAAACAAAGCGTAAATGAAGCGGTAAGCACTAAGCGTGCGTTTAGGAAAACGTAAACACTTATGAACCTTTTGTGGGTTCATTCTCGAGGAGGATTAATGTGTGTGTTAAACTTGATGATATTTGAGATTAATATTGATGAGACAAAGGAAAAATGAAAATGAAGACGGTTACGACTAAAATTAAACTACGACGAATTATAAAATGTGAAAATAAAAATGTGAAGAAATTAAAAATTACTCTAAAAATTCCTAGAAAATTACAATAAATTCCTAAAAACCCAATTAATGTTTACGAATGATCAAAACTTTTTCAAACCTTTTATTTAATTAATATTTAATTTTTTAATTCTAATTAAATCCCTAAAAATCAAATAAATTAATAAAAAGACCAAATAAATATTTTTCAATTTGTAAACCTCCAAAACTACTTAATTAACTAAAAAGTATTTTTGCAAAATTTAAAACCTATTAAAACTATATAAAATGATTAAAAACTAAAAATAAATATTAAAATAATATTAAAAATTCAAGATTTATAAAAAATTATAAACACTTGCAAACTAGTTTATTTTAACTTAATTAAATAGAAAATGAAAATGAAATGACCTAAATACCCCTGTTGGGCCTCCAAAAGGGCCAAAAATGAAAACAGTCCAAATGAAATGGGCTTTTTGGCCCAATAAGACAAAAGTCAACCAATTAAGCCCAAAAGTTCCAGTCTAGCTTAAAATTTGATTTTAAACAAAAAACTATAAAGGCCCAAAAGCTCAAAGTGAGCTTGTCACAGCTTATCAAACACCTGGCTTATTCTTAATGGACCAATAAGCCCATTAAGCCATAAGCTAATGCCATAAGCTGAAATTTTACACACATCCTTCTCTCGTGATTATAAAGTAGTTTGTAAAAATAAATTTTGAAAAAGCTTAATAAATAAGCCTGAAATAAGCCAAAGCTCTCTATAGAAAACGACAAAATAGTCATTTTTGAGTTCTAGGCTGATTCAAGAGTTGATTCAAGTTGCAAAACATTTTAAATGACTTAATTAAACTAAAGAAGAAAAAATATTTCCAATAAACTCACTCAATAAGCTGAAATGATGAATACGCACTTTTGAAAAAGTCAAATGAATTCGTTTTCTAGTGAAACCTTAAAACCAAAAGTTACAAACTACAAAACTGACTAAATGGATGAAATAAGCAAGATTGATAACAAAAATAAAGTTGTTGCACGTTTGGATAAGCTAAAATAGCTTATTGATAAGCTGATGATAATTTATAACTAACAGTGGAAACCAGCAGTGGGAAAGGAGTTCCCACTACTTGAAATGAAAAGGATAATTTTAGCCTGTTTAAATGGGTATTTTTGGACAATAATGGCACCCCTACAACCAGTGAGTTGTAGGGGGTCAAGAACAAGCAAGAAAATCACAATCCACATAACCATTAAGACAGTTAAATCATTTAGTGCTCAGACATGAAAAATAATAAGGTCTGATAGTTTAAGCAATTGTTTAAGCAAGAATAAGCCAATGAAACTCTACCAAATGCATACAACAGCAACAATAAAGTTCATCAAGCCCAAATACACAAATTTCATGCATAAACTTCAAGATTTGAACTTATATTAACCCTATGTGACTTTACTGATGAAAAAAGTAAACTTCAAAGATCCATTTGCTGATGCACTTGACCAAAAAATGAAATTCTAATGGTCAAAACAAGTTACCAGAGTGCACAAACTTAGATTTTCCACTTTTCAGTCTAAGTCTATACCCTAGGTACAAAGATGGCCAAATTTCACTTCACAAAAACCTAAAACAACCTAGTTAAAGGCAACGATTTAGATTAGTGTTTTAAAACACAAGTTATGCAGGTTTTAGCTTAACTACACCAACTCAGTTGAAACAAACAAAGTGCACTCTTAACTCCTACTCAATTTTTACCCAAGAATTCAAAACATGCAATCCCAAACACCCTTTTGCAACCTAAATCAGATTTTAACAAGGCCAAAACGTGTTCTAATCCTAGACAAACTAAAACAGGTATTAATCTAACACTACTATGAACTAAGAACCAAATTCACTTAACATGCAATATTTTCAGACAAGAAATTTAAAAAGAAAGAAAGAAATGGTGAACCTTCCTTTCTTTACATTTAAGCAAGGACAGAATGTTCCCCTAGCTTATTCAACAGCTGAATACAAGCTAGGGGTATCTTGACTGGTATATGGGGTTTAAAGATGGTGATTGGTGTGGTTCTACAGAAGAACCATGCACCAATGTGAAAAATGGATGAATGAATATACTTGTTGAGGACACAATCACAAAAGCACAAATCTCACTACTTAAAGCTTGAATACCTTGAATAAATGAGGGTTAGCCAAGATACAGTGATAAGTAAAACAAGGAAGAAAAAGAACCAGTCTTTTGCAAGACTCTAGCAACACAAGCTCATAAACCCAAGCCCTATATCCTCACTATCCCATAACCTGGTTAAGGCTTATGAGATTATGATCAAATATAGCTCTCAAATCCAAAGTTGTTGAGCCCAACGTACTTAGCAGGATGACTAAGTGAATTTTTGAAAAAGAAATCTTCTTAACAAGTAACACGTGTTGAAATTTAAACTTAAGACAAAATTATAACTTCAATGCTGAAAAATAAAAGTTGGAACTCGTTTTCTTCAACAACACTTAACCAGATTTTCATTCATAGAAAATGGGATTTACAAGGTTTTGAACCTGGAAAACAAGAACAAGAACTAAGCTATGAGTCCTAATGCCTTAAATAGGCTACAAAGATGATTCTTGAAAGCTGATAAAGACTAAAAGCCTAATGCCATGAAGTTCCAGGTTTGCCCTTTGAAGATTCGAATATGCCTTGTTTGAATTTGTCTTGGAGGTGAAACATATGACTTCAGTTTGTTGTGTAGTGATCTCCTTTGTTCATCTTGGGCGTAGGAATGAAGCACAAGTTGTGGGACGTTGATTCACTGTCAACTTTGTCCTCTTCCAAAAAGTTGTAGCAGAGGAAGGTTGGTGAGGTCACGTTGCTAGGGGGACCAATTATGAGAGTTGGGTTTTGATTAAGGGATGGATAATTTAGGATCTAGAGACAATTAACTAAAACCCCTTTGGTTTGAAGCTAATTAGGATTAGGGTTCTTATGGTGAATAGTGGAGAGTTTAATCCAGAATTGGGATTAGTGGGGTGTTAGGCGCCATTTTTAGTTTAATAATAGTTTTTGAAATTAGTATTAATTAAACAGTTGAGTGGGATTGTGAGGTGGAGGATAAGGAGGCTATGATTGGTGGAATGGGATAGTGGGGTGAGATGGCATCATATGATAGGTCTAGGTAAGTTTGTTGGTAGGCTAGTTTTAGTCCCATAGTTTCCAAGTTGTATTCATTTCAGTTTTTTGGCAGAATTCCCTTTGTAACCAAGTTTCAATCTTTATACTTTTGACCACACAAACTTTCCCAAGGTATTTTAAAGGACTTCATTTATAACTTCTTGATTTTTGAAGGGCTATTCTTGACATGTCTTCATACTTTAAGTTCTTCTCTTGTATCTTTGACTTTGTGGAGGACTAAAAGTGAGAAGTCTTCATTTTGTAGGGACCATTCTTGCCAATTCTTCAAAGTTGAGGGTTCTTTTTGTAACTTTGACAAACTTTAGGGACCAAACATGTAATTATGAATATACAAGGGTATAAAGTGTCATTTCTTCAATAATGAAGAACCCTTCTTGTACATATTCAATTCTTCATGGACTTTTCTTAAAAATTCAACACTAGGGTCCGGTTCATTGTGTGGTTTCTTTTCTCGTGTTCGTTTTTCTTGTGATCTTTTGTCATTTTCTCGATATCCGTACCTAAAATACACATTGAACAAACATAAGAATATATATGGCACTTTTCATGATATTTTCATCGTTTTAAGCCCGTTTTGGACGATGAGACTATGTATAAAAGCAATCTCATCATTATTCAATTAGTTTTCTTCTTGTTCTTAGTGTTTGTATTCCGCATAAATACTTTGTTTCTATTTGAGTCTCTCTTTGAATAACTTATGATTACAGAAGTTGTTCACCATCCTTAACAGGCTGAAAGATCTATCTCTAAAGGACCTAACAAGTGGTATCAGAGCTTGGGAGAGTCTCTGTACAAGAAGAATCATTCACTTTTTGTGAAAAATTACCTACACCATGTCTGCCTCAAGCTCTAATGAAGATGGACCGCAATCCACCACTACTACTACACCACAAACACAACAAATCGTTGCCACTATCTCAAACAAAAATGGAAAATTTCCATACCTGAAGAAAGATGAATATGAAAGGTGGGCCATGAAGATGGAGTACTGGATCACCAATACTGATCTGTCTCTGTGGAGAATTGTTGAAAATGGAAATAGCAAGAAAAGTACTGGAAGGGATAAGAATGGGAATATCACTATTCTAGACCTCAGAACATATGAAGAAATCACAGCAGTATAAAAGGAAATCAAAGCAAAAACCATTTTGCTCCAGTCCCTTCTCGATGATCATATGTGTGATTTTTATCATCTGGATGATGCTAGGGAAATTTGGAATGCTATCAAAGCAAGATTTGGAGGGAATGAAGAATTTAAGAAGATGAGAAGATCGATGCTCAGAGATGAATTCTCAGAGTTTAAGATCTCTAAATAAAAAAGACTTCATCAAGGATATGACATGTTTTAGAAGATTCTTATCCAATTTAATCAACTCAAGTCTAAACCAGATAATGAAGATATCAATGCTAGGTTTTTTAGAGCACTTCCTCACTCTTGGAACTAGGTAATCATCTCTCTAAAGTTAAAAGGAGTACTTCAGTATCTTTCTTTTGATGATCAGTTTCACAAACTCAAAACTTTTGGGTCAGATGTGAGAGGATATCCTAGTGGATCTTAATCCACTCTTGCTAACTCTGTTTCTATTATTTCCATAAGTTCTAATCAAATGACCTATGCCAGTAGCCCAAGCTATGCCTTGTCTTCTCCACATACTCCTGCTCCCGAACCAAAGGCCAAGACCAGCAGCATGGTTAAATCTGTCCTTCATTCTTTTGTTGCTGACGTAGAACCACAACAACAGCTAGCATTTGATGACTTCAAACAGGTTGAAAAGCTTGATCTGGATGAAATGGATCTCAAGTGGCAGATGGCTATGCTTACCCTACAAGTTCATAAGTTTGAGAAGAAGGCTGGTAGAAAATTCCGCTACAACCCAAAGAAGCCGACCAGGTTTTATAGGAGCAAGATCAAATGTTATAATTATCATCATCAAGGACATTTTGCTAGAGAATGGTTTAGTAGAAATGACTAAAACAAGAATAGGTACTCAGCCTTCAAGGTTCAAGAGCTTCAGGAGGAGAAGAAAGCCTTGGTATCTTGTGACACTATGATCAACTAGAATGAACATGAGGCTCCAACAACAGCAGAACCTGGTACTGATGTGTTTGCTATAATTGCTGGTCACATATCCGTGGCAGAAGAAAGAAAAGAATATGTGTTTATGGGAATCACTCCTCATGTACAAAATTGTCCTCTTGGATGTGATACTAAATATTTTTACCTTATGAAACAAAATAATGAACTTAATGCTCAAAATGATAAATAATTTTTAGAAGTTCAAGCTTACAAAAGTTCTCTAGAAACCTTAGAACAACAAAAGAAGTGGTTGCAAAAGACTCAGTCAGAATATGAGGATAAAATTTAGGTTTGAATATTTATTTAAAGAACACATCTAACTTATTGATGTATACTGAGAAACTTAATAAAGAAAGCATCAACGAAAAAAGGAGATGCAGGCTAAATTAGATGCTACTTTAATAAGTTTGATAAATGAAAAAATGCTCCCAAAAATCTGTCTAAACTTGTAGATAGCAGCATGTCTGGAAGAACAAAAAGGGGGTTAGGTTTTGACAACTACATTGGACCAGATGAAGTTTTTGATTCATCTTTTTCTAGTTTATTTGATCCTGATAAGGAGGAAGGAAAACCTCGTTACAATAGGTTTAAAACCAGCTGTAGGAATGCATGTTGTTCCTCCACCTCTCACAGGAACTTTTATGGCTGTACCCCTCCATACAGACTTAGATGAATCACAGATGCTTGAGTCCCCTAAAATTACTACTAACACTAATGACTTTGTCTCTTGTACTTACAGTGACAAGGCCAGTGATTTTGCATCCTGTGATTCAAGTGAAAAGTCTGGTTCCTCAAGCCCCAAGAAAAATGACACATGTGTCTCCTATACTACTTGTCCTACGCCTAGTGACGAGAGAGAGTTGCTCAAGCTTCAACTTTAATGTGTTTTGATTCTAGTTTTATGTCATCTAGGAGTACTACTAATTCTAGACAATTGTGTAATAAGAATAAAAGAAATAAACAATGTCATTTGAATAAAAAGCGTTTGTCTTCGAAAGCATGTTTTGTGTGTGGTAGTAGATTACATTTGATTAAAGATTATGATTTTTATGACAAATGGACCACGGGTAATCCTCAACTTGCTCCTACTGGTACACTAGTAACTGCTCCTACTGGTGTGTATACTCCTGTTGGTAGGCTAAATCCTTGTGCCCAACCTTTTCCTACAACCAGGAGGAAGTCTCCCTCAGCTTCTGCTAATTGGAGAAACAAACAAATCATTAACAATAGACCAGTCTATTGTAAATAATAATATTGCTAAAGCCCACACGAACTTTAGGATGCGACACTTAGGCACTACTGTCAAGCCCTCAACAGGTTGTTCTTGGACTCAATGCAAATCACCTATGATGAAAAAAATATACAAGAACAATAGTGGATCTCATCAATCTCAATGGCAATCTTACAATGATCCACAAGGCAGGCTCAAGTCAGGAATGGCTTGGGACCCCTTAAGACACTAATTTTTTTTTTCATATTTCTTGTTGTTTTAGATTAATCCCTACCAAGATCCAAGTCTTGGCATTGTAGATAGTGGTTTTTCTAGGAGCATGACTGGTAACAAAGAATTGTTGGCAAACTTTGCACCATTTCAAGGTGGAAACTTTATTTTGGTGGAGGTGAAGGACGTATCACAGGGAAAGGGACTATTCAGACCCCTAAAATCAATTTTGAGCAGGTATATAATGTAGAAGCACTCCAACATTTCAACTTGATCTATGCCTCTCAGGTATGTGATAAGAAGCAATTTATCGTCTTCACGGATAAAGATTGTATGGTTTTGTCCAAAGACTTTAAGATTGTGGATGATTCTCAAGTTTTGCTCAAAGTTCCTAGGAGACACAATCTATATAGCATCAAGTTGAATGAAATTAATCCTTCTGGTCAGTTGGCTTGCTTGGTTGCCAAAGCTTTAGAAGATGAAGCCACTAAATGGCATCAAAGGATGGGGAATGTGAATTTTAAAACAATTCATAAGTTGGCTGACATGAACCTGGTTTCCGGGCTGCCTCTCAAAACCTTTAAGAATGGTATTAATTGTCTTGCTTGCAACAAAGGCAAATAACATAAAGCATCCTTCAAGGCCATTACTGCTCTCAGTCTGATAACTGAACCTTTTCAACTTCTTCAATGGACCTTTTTGGTCCTACCTTCATCAAAATCATTGATCATAAACACTTCTGCCTGGTGGTGACTGATGGCTACAACAGGTTCTTATGGGTCTTCTTTCTTGCTACTAAGAATGAAACTTACCCCATTCTCAGAGACTTCATTACATTGATTGAAATTCATCTCTCAAAGAAGGTAAAGGCATTCGCTATGATAATGGCACTGAGTTCAAGAATGCAAAACTCATTGCACTTTTCACCTCAAAGGGAATTAAAAGAGACTACAGTACTGCCAGAACTCCTCAACAAAATGGGGTTGCTGAAAGGAAGAACAATACTCTAATTGAAGCAACAAGAACTATGCTTGCTGATTCCAAAATGTTAATGCAAAGCAATGCCTAAAAACATTGTTAGTTCTAACTAATCTTTCTTAGTTTTGATCACGACAAATTACAAAGACATTTATTATCAAACACAATCATAAAACGAATTTTCTAACAAACACTATCATCAAGGTAATAATCATTACACTCACATATCTTAATCATGTTTAGTGATCATAAAAGTGATTAGCCTTAAAACTCACTTTTGTCAAATGTGACAAAAGATTTTAAATAAACTTTATTTTTAAGAAAATGTTTTATTAAAATGAAAATGTAAATTTCAATATGGCATATTTCAAATGCCATAAGAATATCCTTTGAATGTTTAAACAGCCTTAGATATTTCAAATCCACTAAAAGACAAAAAGGAGCGGAGTCTACCTCCGCGGTTCCTTAAGTGCCTACACGGTTCTCTATTGATAAGGAACCACCTACGGAGATAAGGAACCTCGGTCAGCTAGCCGTTGGGTTTTGTCTTCTATAAATAGTGGATCAAATCTGCATTTTCCATAACTCTTTTTGGACATTTCTTTCAGCCTTCTTTCTCCTTTCTAATCCTAATCATTTTTAAATGATCACTTAATGTGTTAAGTATATTTACTTATGATTATCCTCTTGATCTCCTTGTTTACCTTGTCCAAAGAGAAGATCACTCACACACTTGTGGTGTGATTAAAGAAGAAGCCTTGATGAAGATCATCCTCTCCTAAATATGTAGTCATGTTCATCATTTGTTTATTTGTGTCTTGTGTAGACCAATGTATTTGTGAATATTGGACTAGTTGTGTTCATCCAAGCTATTTGTGAATACTTGGATTATTGTTGTGTAAATCCTTTGCATATGTGTGTGCTTGGATTTGTGTTGTTGTAGGATATTGTAAATCTTGCTTAATCTAGAGAGAGAAAGAGATAGAAAGAGATGGTGATATCACACACACACTTGAGAAAGAAAGTATGAAAATACACATTTTACTATGTGAAAATAATGAATGAACCACAACCTATCCAACTAAGGAGAGGGTTTATATACCAAGCCCATAAGATGGGCTTAGGCTAACAAGTTGGGTCGGCCATACATGACATGGACTAGGTTTTCCTTGTTTAATTAATGTAAAGTAACCAGACTACGAGCTACTACTTAATATATTGTCGGAGTGACCGAATCTTCCTAAATACGTAAAAACGTATTTCCAACAATCTCCCCCTAAGGGAGGTCACTCCAACAAGGGCGTTACCCGAGTTACAATAATAAAATAAACCTAGCATACTATGCTTGTCTTGAGCTCATAGTCTTCGTCTTTCATTTCTTTTTCTTTTCTAGTGAACATGTTGATGTGGTCTTTGATATCAATCTTGAGCACTAATATCTTGCCTTAATCTTGTGCATCCATCACATGTGATATTCGCCTCTTCGTGACTTCATGTCCCACATACTTATACCTTTGTAATCCTTGAAAGCTTCAGAGTTAGATATAGCGGAAGACTTGACTTTTAGGCTTTCTTGAATTTGTTGAAGTAGAAAATATAAGCATGTGGGGACGACTTCTTCTCGGACACCGTAACACCACCGTCTTCAAATGTAGTAACATAAGTAGACACGAACAAAATGGCTTTGAAAATTTCATTCTAGTTCGATAGCATTTTACCTCCGATCGGTGAAGACCGTTAGACGATATAAAATATTGTACTTGTGGCAGGTAGTTTCAATTAAGAACCTCCTTTACAAGATTTCGCGGGTAAACCTGTTCTCTTTACTCGACCGTCCAAAGCTGACTGCGAACGTAAAGAGTGAATCATTTGGATAAAATTATCCGCATGATTGAAGCCGTCAATTCCGATTCGTAGAACAAGTTTGATTAATTAAATAATCGCACCATCGTTGCTTTCCAGTTGTCACGAGCTTGATTAATATAGAATCTTGCAAGTTACCTACCAAGTGTTGTTTAAGGTTAACACTTGAAGGATTTCCACTCATCACTGTGTACACTAAGGTGTCACTCTAAGTGTTTTGGCAAGATCACTAAGATATTGCGTAGAGGCCTGGAACGTGTTTAAGTTCAGTTAAGAATTAAACCACTGTTGCTTTCTAGTTATCACAAGTTTGATTCATAAAGAATCGCACAAGTCACCTACCATGAGTTTTTTAATGTTCGCTCAAGAAGGATTTTTTATCTTCATCGTAAATCCTTGCGTATTACTCGGATGTTTAGGCAATATCATGAAGATTTTGCGTAGGACTCTTAATATCTTTCTTACTTTTCACAATGTGTGAAGAAGCAAGGAAATATGGGAGTGTGTCCTAATGAGATTTTTGATGATCTCAAATGGCTCTAGACTCGATCGTGCATTTTGGATTTTTTAGTGATCGGAGGCTGGATAGGAGTGCCACCATTTCAATATCAATATATTCGGAGTGAATAAATTGATAGATAATGTGTTGTCTTCGTGTGATTAAAGCAAATACCTTTTGAGAGATATATGAGTTAGCTGAGATGGGTTGTGGATTGCATCACTGGGTCCATGATGTCTATCTTTAATATCGAGCATCATTAAAAATGATCTCAATAACATATCAGTTGACCTGGTTTCTACCTAAGTTGTAAGGATGGCTTCTTTCTTTAGACCCTTTATCTTTACAATTCTTTTTCATTCTTCATCCCCTTCAATTCTTACGAATACGTCATAACTAGCACCTTGTTGTGATTGTTCCAGTGCTAACTTAAGTACTTGGTCGGCATTCAGCTACGTTCACAATCTTTCCCCATCTTTCCTAAGGACTACTATTTCTAGCTATGGAATGCCCTTGGGAAGATTCCTCCGATTTTGGAAGAATCATTGGACTTAACCTATCCTACCATCCTTTTGTCACCACAATCTTCATCGTCGTGAAATAAATGGGTTGTGGGTAAGTATAAATCACCATAAAATCCATTTTTGATGTGCAAATCTGTTTTTCTCCCCCTTAACATGTGCCACGATATTCGAAAACATTTCGCACATGCCGGGTTGAGCCATCATGTTAAGTCAAACCATTTTTGAATAATCATTTCTCATATTAAATCACATTTTCTCCCCCATATTAAAAATATTAACCCAACTGATATTTTTTATATAAATTGATTTAATGATTTTTTAACAAAGTTTTTGGGAAGAAAAATGCAAGACCATTTTATCTTCATGATACCAATGTGTGTGATATGATATCGATTTGTAAAATAAGCACAATTCACCATATAAGAGTAAATTGACAAGGTTGGACCTGATTGATGAGAACATCATATGATAAGATCACATGGTTCTGGTTGGTAAATGTTGGTCGCCTCGTCACGTCTGAAGTCATCTCTTGACGCCACATGTACGATTGGTATTGTCGTCTTGAAACCAATTAGTGAACTTGACACTCTTGGCATCGAAGATTCTGAATGCTTGACAATTGTTCCCCCTCAATTGTTCATCCGTGTTCTATCGAAAGAGCAGTAGTCGTCGTTTGAGTAGTCGCATCGTCGAGTATGTAGATACCAATTGTAGATTTATATGGTTGTAGAGATGGTAACTTCGTAAAAACAAGATTTCTCTTGTTTAAACAAATAAATGCACTGATGCATACAAACATCCGTGTTATAATGTGTTATAACGTAAACACAATCCCTTACATGGTTATAAAGTAAACAATGCCCGAGAAAATTAATTCCCGTTGTTGAGCCAAAGCTTTCATAAGAAATACTTGACTTTAATATGAAAAGCGGGTTGCAGTCTGAAATAACTACAAGCCATATGGAGCATGTTTTAAATCTTTTAAACTTCAGCTCGAACTTTATTTACAACCCCGTGTCATTATTGAACGACATTTCTGGGATCGTAAATATTACCGATTCCAGAAGACATGCTCTTTTTATCAAAAACATTTTGAACACAAAATTTTGAAAGATTTAGAAAAATTCTTGAAAAATTGTGTTCAACGGTTTTAATAAACCAATTACTTGAGCTTAAGATTTTGAATATCTTACTGAACGAGCTCAACTCCAAAAAGTTGTAAACTTCCTGTTGTGAATATAAGTTTATCACCGGCGATAAACTTTCCTTTTAACTGAAGAACGAGTTCTAAGTTGACATTTACTTAGATGTCATTTTCATGAGCTTGAAAAACTTTTGAATGTTTTAACATAAAGCTCATGACCGAGAAAGATGAATTTCCTGTTATGAGGAAAAGTTATCTTACTTTCTGAGCTTAATACTTGGAATGTTTTAATACAATCTCATGACCAAGAAAAATTAATTTCCCGTTACGAGGATAAGTTATCATTAAATATAAGCTTTCCTAAAATTGAACTTCGAGTTACAGTCTGATATTTAACTGTAAGTCATAGTGCATGAGCTTAAAAACTTCGAATGTTTTTAATATTAGTCCATGCCCGAGAAAGATTAATTTCTCTTTGTAAGGATAAGTTTATCATCGGCGATAAACTTTCCTTTCTTTGATGTTCGGGGCATAATCTGAGATATAGGTATACGCCATTTACACGAGCTTAAAACTTTTGAATTGTTTTAATGTAAGCTCGTGTCCCAAAAAAATTAATTTCTTGTTTTGAGGGTAAGTTATCGTTGCATAGATAAACTTCCCTTTATTTGAAGTCCGGGTCATTGTCTGTCATTTAACAATGAGCCATGTACACGAGTTTAAAACCTTTGAATAGTTTAAATGTAAGCTCGTGTCCGAGAAAATTTAATTTCTCGTTAGTGAGGATAAGTTTATCATCGGCGATAAACTTTCCTTTATTTGAAGATCGGGTCATCGTGATGAGCCATTGTGGTAAGCTTAACTGCTTGTCCCTTGAGACACTTGTTTCTTAGATATCAGCTTCTTCAGTAACAAAACTCTGAGAGTGTCCTTAGTTGAACGGTATACAACGATTGGACTAGTTTGTTTTTTTTTATCCTTGAGTTTGGTACCTGCATTCTCATTTGGAGTTTGTATGATTTCATATGGGTTAGAGATATCTATTTTAGAACCATGTGGGGGTTCACGGTTGTCTTTTATTGTGCCAGAGGCAACCTGAGGAGATGGGTCACTAGGCTTAAGTGATTGATCATCCTTTTGAGTTTCCTCCCTAGTAGACTTGGTAGAATTGGAGACTATCCTAGTTAAAGGGCACTCGTTTCCTACAAATGTGAATGTTCTACCCGTGGGGCGCCGCATTTTACCAATGGGTTTGATTCTAGCTACCCATTGGGATTTAACTCTAGCCCGGGAGTTCACCTCATGAAGGAATTTCTTGACACAAGAGTCATGATTTGCCTTAAAGACACATTTCTTACATGTTTTACAAGTAGCATATTTAATATCCGAGTAAGATCTAGAATTCCTAGATGATTGATTGATGCTCCTAGTATATGGCATGCTATGGTTAGCAGTGTTGGGTAATCTAGAAGGCATCTGACTAGGTTTGAAATTTCTATCTCTTACTTGTGTCTTTTGACTAGCTTCCCTTAGACCAAATTTGTGGTGAACGTCAATTGAACTAGTTCGAGACGTGTTCTTTGGACAATGTCTAGGGAGACTAGATGCAATCATGTAATTAGGTCTTGTAAAAGCTGATTTCGTCACATTGGCCCTAGTTGGTGGAGTGACTGGTCTAAAAAGATGAAGCATATCAACTTGGGAGGCAAACCACGGTCTCGAGGATTTTAGTCGCTCAGATCTAAATGTAGTCGGTTGTCTAACAGACTGATTTTGAGGAGGTTTCCCCAAGATTGATGGTTTTTCATGCTTAGTGTCCACACTAGTTCCTTTAGTTTCCTCAACTCTTTTTTCAGAGCCGCTATTGCAAAAACCTTTTCTTGAACTTGAGTCTTTAAAGTCTCATTTTCTTTGAGCAATTTATCTTGGGATGCCAATTTAGATTCTAGCAACTTAATTTGTTTCAAAATATTATCCTTTTCAGCTTTAGAATCTAGAACGTTTTTCCAATATTCTTTCAAGAACAACGTTTGAGTTTTCAAGTTTTTCAAAATATGTTTCAAATTTGTTCGTTTTCTTCAGAAATTCAAGTTTGGCATCCTCAATATCACACACTTGAGAAAGAAAGTATGAAAATACACACTTTACTATGTGAAAATAATAAATGAACCACACCCTGTCCAACTAAGGAGAGGGTTTATATACCAAGCCCATGAGATGGGTTTGGGCTTACAAGTTGGGCCAGCCATACATGACATGGACCGACCTTTTCCTTGTTTAATTAATTAAAGTAACTAGACTACGAGCTACTACTTAATATATTGTCAGGGTGACCGAATCTTCCTAAATACGTAAAAACGTATTTCCAACAGTTGTGTAGATCCAAGTTACATGTGTTTAATTTGATATGTTTAGTTGAATTATAATAAGTTGTGTAAGTTCTCACTAAGCTATAAAGTGATGTGGTTGTGTCTTGTGAGTTCTTACTAAACTATAAAGTGATGTGTAGTTGTGTTGAGTGAAGTTCTCACTTTGCTTCAAAGTGAAGAGTCGTGAAGACTAGTTCTAGATTTGGATTAGAACTCGACATCTAGCCATGTGTTAGAAAATGGTGAAGTAGGAAACGTTGTGAAGATTGGTTCTATCTTTAGATTAGAACTCGACATCTAGCCTTGTGTCGTAAAATGGTAAAGTGGGTGACGTTGTGTATATTGGTCCTAGCTAAAATTAGGTCTCGACATTTAGCTTAGTGTCGGAAAATAATGTAAGCGACGTTGTAAGGTTTTATCCGCCAAGAAGGGAGCTTATGGATATAGTGGAAATCTCGAGGAGTGGAGTAGGAACGAGGATAGAGCCTCGTTGCCGAACCACTATAAATCTTGGTGTCTTCCTACTAGGTTGTTTCTTTCCTTACTCTTTACTTACTCTCATCATCATTACAGTTACTACTTGTCATTGTTAATGCATTAGAATTGAACCTAATCATTATGCAACTAGTTTTCAAGTAAAAGATGGTTTTGACACTCACCTAATTGAAAGGAATTTTAATTAGGAGATAAACCGAAGAGAAACTATTCACCCCTTCCCCCCCCCCCCCCCCTTCTAGTTTTTACAATTGGTATCAGAGGATGGTGACACGTGATCTTTGAAGTATATTGTACTTTAAAACATGGATCGATCCATTGTCTCCTCAAATTAGAAGATAAGTTGTACTGAAGTTTTTCTTTGGTCAAAACAATTTTTTTATTAAAAATAGGCCTTTTAGTTAGTAATATAACATCCCATTTAGATTAGTAG
Source organism: Glebionis coronaria (assembly GCA_025667525.1). Lineage (NCBI taxonomy): Eukaryota > Viridiplantae > Streptophyta > Magnoliopsida > Asterales > Asteraceae > Glebionis > Glebionis coronaria. The sequence goes on from CM046879.1 coordinate 347,071,870, forward strand.
TATTTACGCATTTTAGATTTACTCTTGAAATGTATCTACTAGTTTGCATCTTTTTATGTGTAGGTACTCATGAAGATCAATCATTCAATTGATTGTGGATTGAGTTACTTACACTTGTAGAAGACTCATCTTATTTGATTTCCAACATCATTGAATGATGTTATCAAGATGGATGGGAGTGATACTAGTCCTTAAAGACTTTGTGACAATCCGACAATTTATGGTTGATATTTTATTCTTAAGTATTATTTAAAAACACTATTTTAATGTGATATTATGAAACTCACTCATTTATGGGAAGAAATTTGGGTTTACGTTTTGAAGTAGCATCGACTACGTCTAAACCAGAGGACTCTACGTTACGTGCTTACGTTTACATACACCGTTTTTGGTGACAATCCGATATTTCAGGAAATAAATTTATCCGTGAATATTATTATGGGATTTTAAATTTGTGTTGGTTCATAAACTCACAAATTTACGAGAAGAGATTAGGACTTCGTTCATAATTTAACATCCTTTACGACTAAACCGGAAACCCTAGGTTTAGGTATGTACGTTTTTGAACTACTTTTTTTATGAGACAATTTTTATCAGATTCGTTTTGTGCCGTTGATTCATAATTTACAAAAACGTTTTTTGTAAAACGACCGGAGGGCACGTAAATCGAGGAAACTAGAATCGAGGAGTACCCGTAAATTAATGGGGATGAGACAAGTGAGACACTTGTCCCACCCCCACTAATAAACGTCTAAGGCTTCACCAACACACCCCTTTGAGGTGTCAAGTAAATATTAAGACTTGGGGACACTTGTCCCATAAGTCCTACCAATACCACTAACACAAAACTAGCTAACCAAAACAACTTTCTCACATACATGCAAACAACCACAAATCTATCTTTCTCTCCCTATTGTGTCCGTCCCATATCATCCAAAAACATCCCGTTTGATCAAAAATTCAACCATGAATCATGTGTTTAACTTGCACAAGATGATAACCCTTTGAAGATATGAAGATTGGAGGTGATCTTAACATGTGAAAAGTAGAAAGGGAGTTTGGGGCTGATTTCTCAAGGAGTTTTCATGGAGATCAAGGGCTGAATTCAGAAGGATTTTAGTTGCTTGGAGACTTCCAACAATTGTCTTTCTAAGTTCATAAGGTTTGGTGTCAAAACCAAGTCTTGTTCATCCAAAAATCTTAATCTTTCCTCTTATTGATTGGTATAGAGATTATTTCTTCCTATCATCTTGTTATTTTGAATATGTAATATTTTATTTTTTTCATTTATGTATATGTATATGATGATGAATGATGATCAAAATATTATGTGGGGATTTGGTGTTGATATATTTGGTTAAAAAGATTAAAAGCTACATGAAAAGATGTTAAAATCATGGCTAAAACTGTAGGCTGTATAAAACAGTAACGAACTATATGATAACTTGTTAAAATGGCTTGGATAATTTAATATACAGTAAGGTATGTGAATTTTACATATGTGAGAGTTGGCCACTCAATGGAATCCATAAAATGAGTGAGATATGATCAAAACAATATTGAAGTTCAAATCTGTATAGTCTATTTTGAACGAACTGTTAGAGACATTTAGATGTTTATTGAGCAGTAGCTAAAACTGAGTTAATCGTATCACATATCATGTAGTTTGTGGTGTCCAAAAATGAGCTTCTATCTCCTTGTAGAACTCAAGATATGGTAAAAATGGTGAAAGTGAAAATCATAATCAGATTTGTAAAATAAATGTATATATTATAAAATTAGCACTCAAGTAAATATTATATAAAATGTATACCTAAAACCCACTAACTTATAAATTACATATAAATAAGTATGTAATTTAATAAATAAATGAGACATTTTATAAAAATAGCAATTTGATAAGTTTTAAAAGTTATAAAACTATAAACATAAGTTTTACGTCTTTTCGGCTAAAACCGTAAAACTAACGTTTTCGTCAAATAAAACTTAGACGGTCGGACCCGTCTAATGTAAACTTTTTACAACTCATATACTTATGTATAAGTACATATTACAAGTAAAAACCGATAAAACCCGAGCTTTACAACATATGGACATTAACGGGTCAAATTAGCCTTATTGGACTATTAACCCAACTAATTTGGCTAAACACTAATGGACTTACTCAATGGGCTTAACCCACTTGGGCCCAACATGTGAGTATAGGGCTGATGTTAAAAGTATAAAATTGGTCTAATATAATGTATTGGGCTTATAATGGGCCTATTGGGCCTTAATATGGACTTGGATTGAAACTAGTATAACTAGTCAAAAATTTGACTAACACATAACACTATAATGTGTATGAAGAGATAAAATCCCACTTGATCATCATCATACTTATAATATCATCATATATATACATAGCCATTATTTTTATAAAGTCATTGGACAAGAGTCTAAGACCGAGTATTATTTCTCTAGATTTCCGTGATTGAAGCACGTACCGTACATCCAAATCGCCGATAACCCGCCTTTCCAAATCAACGTGAGTTCATAGCTCGCACTCTTTTAAATGTTTTATGAAATGTTTTATAAACCCGCTACGGAGATAACATGTTAGTTTTAATAAAATAGGACACCAGTTGTCCCGATTGTTTGTTTATTGATTTGAACCCGAATGATTGTATGACCCGATGAATGATTATATGACCCGATGTACGAAATAAAATGGATTATTAAAGTTGGGTTATGTCACTAAAAGTTTCATTATCATGAATTGTGAACTACGGGATTTGGTAGAAGATTATTCATATAATAGTACTATTTGTGGAATATCAACCCAGTTCGCGCCTTGACGGTTGATCCCCGTCGTGCCACATTGATTGGTAAGCGAATTTATGTATAAGAAGATTTATATAAGCGTGATTATTGTGACGACACGTTGTTTTAGATGGGCAAATGAGTTTCGGGTTAGCTACCCGTTGTTTGTTATAGTAAGGTAGCAATGTCATGCGGCTTATGATAATCCAATAACGAAAATACTACTATACGCATTGAATTACAATATATTGCTTGACTAGCAATACGGGGTCTTATTATTGATATTATGTTCGTGTTTTGGTTTTACATAACCATATTCATATAAAGGTTTTTATTTAACTCTATAAAACCTATTGTATGATTGTTTTGCGACAATGGATCGTATAAAGATTTTGAAGGCTGAAGCCTATATTATGATTTTGACAAGGATTTGTATAAAATATTTTTGGCCTATTTCATGGCCTACTGCAAAGATTTCTACAAAATGATTTTCGGTAATAAATATATACCGATGATATATTAATGGATTTCATTAAACTCTATGAATTCACTCGGCGTTTTCGCTGACCTTTTCTTTTAACATTTTTTATCTCAGGTACTTGAAGGTAATTCTTGGGAAGACGACAAGAATTTATGGCCCGCACTTAAATAACAATTTCCATTCAAATGTTTTGTAAAATTGTATGAAATACTATGACTTAGGACCTATGTAAATTTGATATTCATGAATGGAAAATGCTTTATTATTAAACGACGCGATTTTTAAGCGTTGTCTATGATTTGAGTAATGTGCTATCCCGTAACACCAACGACTCTTCCACTGAACAAAAGTATGAATATTTGGGGTTGTTACAGTTTGGTACCAGAGCTCTCATTATAGAGAACAAAAGATTTTTAAAACCAAGGTTTTGAATAAAACATTTCAAAATCTTTTAACTATAAACATTTTTCTCAAAATGTCTAAAAATCTTTTGATCATAACGGTGTCGAAGAATTCCCGAGTTACTGATAAAGCCAGACTAAGAAGTGTTATTTTAATATATATATATGACTTGGATTATATATATATATATATATATATATATATATATATATATATATATATATATATATATATATATATATATATATATATATATATATATATATATATATATATATATATATATATATATATATATATATATATATATATATATGATGTAATTTGATTACTTGATTGTTTGATGATTATTTTAATATTTATACGAGGTATTTATACGACGTAGATTGTCACAAGAAACCCTAACTCCCCTAGCAAATCAGTCGAAGCTATTTCCGTAGGAATTCTAGCTATTCCAGATCTAAACCAAGTTGTGGATATTTATGATCCCAACAAAATGGTTGATATTCGTAGAAATGTTAATATTAGTTAATTATGATCTTGAAGAAGTATTGGCGAGATTAAATCTGATGTCGATGTCATGACGATCTTTCCTTATAGTGTGGAGTTTGACAAAACCTTACCACCTAGAAAGATGTCATCTAATTCGGTGTTACCCAATTCTTAAATTTGAAATCAAAAGGGTGAATGTTGCACTTGAGGCTGTCATTAGAGCCTTTACCCAAAAGCCTCATGCCACTAGTACCTTTCCGAGAAGTCTAATTGAATGTGTGAGTCATTTCATACTAGTGACTCATTTGATAACTATTGATGAAGGTGCTATAGGATTGGAATTTAAGTGTTGTTCATATTGAGCTTTTATTGCCCTTTCAAGGTCTAAGGATAAGGTTGAAAGTATTGGAGAATGAGGTAGGATATCGCATTGAGTATGATTTGGTTGAAACTTGAATAAAGTAAAATTTAACCTGTATGGAATATGAGATTGTTAAGAGGAAGTCGTTAAGTTCTGCGATTGAATCATAAGGTTTTAAATGATTGTTGGTTTGTGTTAAGAGTTGTTCCTAGGCCATTGTTCACTAACGAGGATGCCCAGTGTCCAAGAAATAAACTGAAGAAATCTTCTTCTGAATTGGGACCGATGGATCTTCTGGGACAGGTGGAACACCTAATGACTATTGTAGATTAGTATTCATTGTGGTATCTTTTAAAAATCCCTAACTTAACTGAGACATCAGTTGGTAGGATGAGTTCTTGGAATTGTGTGACATAGTGACACGTAATATGTTACGGTACAATTTTGACTTGTTTGTTGTGACATTCGTCAAATTTCCATCTTAATTTATTCATGTAGTACGAGTATTTTAACTGTTTACCGACGAGTTGTCGACATGAATGTGTTAATTATTTTTGCTTTGCGGACAAAGCCCTTTCTAGGGAGAGCATATGTAACATCTCGAGTTTTCGCGATTATTAAGTTGAATGCAATACACAAGTTGGTGGGCGTTTTATGTTTGCCGTACGTTTATTTGGTATACTTACTAGATTACGTGAAGTCTCGCACAATTGCTTTGTTTTGGGATCGTGTGTCAAACGGTTATAGTGTCGTGTTTATGCAGTTCGCGTCTAAACTTAAACATCGTGAACCCGAGTCGAGTTGTATAAACTGTCACAGCATGTACACATATTTGAGTATAAACTTTCATTTAGGTTTATTACAAAACTTGCCTTACAAGAGTCCCAAATTTCAGTCACATGTCTAACTACAAATAAACCATATAGTTTATTACCCACTAACCACTACAAGACAGCACACATGCCTAGTTTACCCCATTTGGGTATATCACAAGTTACCATTTTCAGCTTGACACTAACCCTAGACTAACAATACATGTTTATATACAAACCCAAAGTTTATCCAATGTCCAAATACAAAGTTTATCACTGTCTAAATTACAAACACAAATTTCTTTACAAGTCTTTCAAACACAACTCCTGGGAAGGTGAAGATTAGTGTCCAGCCGACCCACACGTCGCGTCCAACCTGCAAAACCGAAAGAGTCTTCCATCCCGTCCGAACCTGCAAACCGAAACATAGCATCCCATCGTGAGTCTTTTCGTCTTTTCGTCTTTCCTTTATGAAGTCCTAGTTGTGCTCGTTTTGTACAAACCTGCGAATAAACAAATCAATGTGTTAGTCATTGTAACGGCCTTATTTTTAATTAAAAAAACTGAAAAGATTAAATCTTGTACTAATACTTGAAACATGTCTATGACTTTACTTTTCTGTCAACCAAACCGAGACCCGACTTAGACCAAACCGAGACCCGACTTAGACCAAACCGAGACCCGACTTAGACCAAACCGAGACCCCGACTTAGACCAAACCAGGACCACAACCAAGACCACAATCAAGAACCAAACCGAGACCCAAGTCAAACCAATCCGAGACCCAATTAAAGGCCAAACCGAGAACCAAACCAAGCCAACCAAATAGCTTACTTTCTGCCAAAAACTATCAACAATCAATACCATCTAAACCAAATGTCTTAACCATTTTTATTTTACAGAAACACCCTAAAAACCCTTAATCTTGCCGCGGGTATAAAAACCCCCAATTCAAATCGAAACCCTAGAAATTAAAAACCCTTTTAAACATTAAATTAACACTTTCCACATTTCAAAAACATCACATAATCATGAGTATCAGCCGAATGTAAAAACCCCCAATTTTATAAAAACCCTAGATTGACTTTTTATTAATTAAAACATTAATTAAACCTAATCTAAACCCAAACCCCATAGTTAATGTAATTGAAAACGAGATATGCAAAAACCCCCAATTGACCGAAACCCTAATTTTTATAAACTGATTATATATTGAAATTAGTTTGATTTTATAATAGAAAACATCAATTAATTGCATTTAAACCCGAGTTTGATAAAAACCCCCAAATATTTCAAAACCCTAAATTCGTTTATTTCAAATCCGAGAGCCTTATGATTCTCAACAACTTTATACAAATCAATCAAACCCACTGATCTTTATTAAATCGAAAATCAATTAACTTTTAAAAGAAATGAAGGAGGAACAAACTTATCTTTGATTTTTGGCTATTGATTGACGTAACCATAAGGATGAACACATCAGAAAACCAAATCGGTTTGATGTGGGGATGAAACCCCACATCTCACGCGATCTAAACACCTCAGACCACCCCCACATGATTGTTATATCCCAACTGATAAGATATTAGCCATGGAAAGGGGTGAACCGATCTAGATTTGAGAGAGAGATGAGATTGGGGCGGTGGAGTTGTTTTCGAGGGAAGAGAGAGAGTATAACTCTCTGTTATGGAGAGTTGTGTGTGTAACACACGTTTATTACTCCTTTCGTTCCTTGTTATTTCCGCCTATGGGCCGGGCCGGGTCTAATGACCCTTGGGCCGGTTATTGAGAGAAGTTATTGGACCCATTTTGGGCCTTGTATATTTATTTAGTTTGGTTAAAGCCCATAAAACGAATTTTGTAAATTTAGGATATAATTCGACCCGTAAAACCCGACCGTGTAATAACCGACTTTTATTTGTCGTACTTTTTCGTAAACGTATGGTTTCGTCAAGCACAACTAGGGTGTCGTGTCTTTATTAATATAATTTTTCGTATCGTAACTCAATTCTCATAATTAAATAGGTCGCGGCTAGCGTAACCGTACTCTCGAGCTATTTTATCTTCATTCTCTTTGCTGAATTAACGAGGTGAGTTTATAGCCCCATACTTTACTATTTTCACTGCTTTTTGGGGTGAGACATTGCTTGATTTTAACGTGTGAACACAAGTGCATTTACTGATTTATATATTAGTCTAAGTCCCACTAAAAACCCAGTTGCTTTGGCCCGTGAATCGTGAACCGTTAATTACTTTGTGTAAGCGCGAATGTAATGGATAGATCTATCGGGATTGACGTCCCTGTCTGTCTTGTCCAACAAGGGGACAAGCGGGCACAGTTTCATTTGAGTCAGAGATAGGATGTCGTGGGTTTAGGCATCTAGTTTGGGCTACATTTATATGATTATACTGCCGGTGTTGTTAACGCTTCGGTGTCACGAGCTTAGACTGTAATAAATACTTTTGGGATGACTTCGTATCTGTTATATTGTCATCACATCTGGGAAAATCTTGTGGTTCATTAAACATTTCCACTTAACTAAACCTATGAACTCACCAACTTTATGTTGACACTTTAGCAATGTTTTTCTCAGGTATTAAGAAGGAAGATGCTAAATGAGGTCTCATGCATTGCCGTCATTTCTTTGAAACAACGATCATTTGTACCCTTTGAGAAAACTATGTTTTGTAACTGTATTCAGTTTATGCTTCCGCACTTTGTTAAAACAATTTATTTTATTAATTACAAGTGATCTATTTTTCGAACGTCTCATTTAGAGGTCGTTCTTTGTGACTATGTGCGTATGATAATCATGACGTCACCACTCCCTTGTCGTCATTATACTCTGATATTTTGGGAGTGTGACAGATTGGTATCAGAGCCATAGTTATAGAGAACTAGGTTGCATTTAGTAACTCTAGACTATAACTGCTCTATGTTTAATCGATTATCATACGGATTGTAAGTATTAAGTATATGTAGATACATAAGTAATAAATGGGATACATGTGATTTAACAATTACGAGGTATATTTACATGGGTTACATGTGCAACAACGAAATCTGAATTATGTTATATGGGATACATGTGGATTCAACAATGATTGCTATGTTATGTTAATGTCCCTTTTTACGGACTAATTTTATAAGATATTTACACACATTTATTTTGTTTATGATTACAGCGATGTCTTCATCCGATGATTCCACGTCTACAGGAGCGTACTACAACCGTAGTTCACAGTCGACTATCAGTTCATCAGTAGGACTACCCAGAGGATCGCCGTCAGGATATCCGTGGTACCGGATGGTTTCAGATGACGATACAGAGAGAGAGACTGAGGAGGTTCGTCATTCACCGATCCGTATTCCTGATGCATCAGCTGACGATGTGCTTAACCTAGAAGGCGAAGGAGAGGATGACTTAGACACTGACGTGGTGCAGTCACCAGGTCAGACATCAGTGACTGGAGATGAGACGGTAGAGGCGACAGAGGATGATGAGATGGAGTTTACAGATGGGGAAGGAGAGCCTATGGAGGTCACAGACACTGAGGACCCTCCTACTGCATATGCTGCTACTCCTGAGGTTTCCCTAGCACACATCTCCTCATCTTCATCTGAAGACGAAGGAGAAAGGACTGCTATTCCTGCTCCAGCACCTGGTACTCTACCTTTCTACTATGTGAGACGACGTCTTCGGGGGAGAGCTGCTCGACCACCACTTTCACCTTACCGACCCCTCATACCTTTCACTGCCACTGACAGGCATGCAGCCCGCACACCTGCCAGTCCTGTCCCAGAGACACCACTACTACTACCACCACCAGAGACTGTACCTGCTGTGTACCAGGAGATGCTTACTGATGCTGGTATCTCTACTGGGCCGAGAGCTACGACTCCTCTTCCTAGGAGAGCTACATCGACGGTGGTGATGCTTGGGGCGGCAGATGGATGTGTGACGACGCGATTGAACAGGTTGGAGGATGCTGTAGAGGCTTTAGGTGAAGAGTATAATGAAGTGCAGGATAAGTTGGAGGCACTGGCGAAGAAGAGTCCAGTTAGGGATGAGACAGTGTTGACAATATGTGTGACCCGTCTACGAGGACAGCTTCTTACTGTTCTTGATCAGATGGAATCCATGCCGAACGCTCGTCTTGAGGAGATTGGGAGCCTGATGACCCGTTGGGGAGTAGAGCCATTGGTGGAGACAGGCGGACTAGAGGCACCAGTAGAGGACCCTGTTGCGGACTTGGATAAGAGGTTTAGAGCCGCTTGTCATGATACCGATGTTAGACTGAGAGATTCTCAGGCTCGTGAGCTCGTGGTTGAGAGGAGGTTAGCAGGATTGGAGAGAGAGCTTCATCAGCGCCGTGAGGGCACTAGTTAGATTTATCTTGTACCATCGACCGATCCTTGTATGACCACTAAGCTTTGAAGTTTATCTTAGCTAGTTGGTATTTTATTTTCTTTTATTATGTTATGACAAACTATGATGTACTATCAAACGATTTTATGAATGATATTATGAGTTGCAAAAATTGTGAGATCATTATATATTGTGTATTATACCCTGGAGCATTTCATAATTGTATTGTGTGTGCCATGCATGTTATGTCTGGCAAAACTCATTATCCTATTACCTTGTTAGATTATGGCGCCAGTTAGAAGATCCGAAACGCAGAATCCACCAGCCGCTACCGGTGGAATTGACACCGTCATGCTAAGCCAAATGATAGCCGAACGAGTGGCCGAGGCACTCGCGACCGCTGAAGCAAATCGTACAGCTAGCACACAGGAGGAGACCAACCAAGGAGCTACTAATGCTATTGCACGGACTTGTACCTACAAGGAATTTCGTGCAGTTACGCAAGTAAGTTTCCGCGGTACTGAAGGAGCAGTAGGATTAACCAGATGGTTTGAGAAGCTAGAATCCCAATTTGGGATTAGCAATGTCGCTGAAGCCGACAAGGTGAAGTTTGCGTCAAGCACGTTAGTGGATGGTGCTCTGACTTGGTGGAACGTCTATGCTCGTGCAGTGACCATTGACGTTGCCCAAGCGACGCCCTGGAGTGAATTTAAAGCTATGTTTGTGAGGAAATACTGCCCACGAAATGAAGTCAAGCAGATGGAAGTTGAGCTGTGGAACCTGAAGGTCAAGGGTACTGCTCTTACTGCTTACAATCAGCGCTTTCAAGAGCTGATCTTGTTATGTCCTGAAATGGTGCCCAACGATGACCGATTGTTGGAGCGATACATTGAAGGACTACCTTTGAGCATCAAAGGGAATGTGACTTCATCCAAGCCAACTGATTTGCACGAGGCAATCGACATGGCTCAGAGTCTGATGTACCAAGTGGTACAGGAGTTGGGAGAAAATACTGGGGATAAAAGAAAGTGGTCTGGCAACCACTACAACAACAATACCAACAATACCAACAACAGCAACAACCCAAACAACTACAACCAGAACAAGCGACAAGAAGTATCAAGAGTGTTTACTGCTGGACAAGGAAATACTGGAAACTACGCTGGAAGACTTCCTTTCTGCGGAAAATGTGGCCGACACCACGAAGGAGCATGTCCCCCTACGTGCTACAATTGTGGGAAGGCGGGACATAAGGCAAAGGAATGTCGAGCACCACCTCGTTCTACTAATCAAAGAGGACCTGGAACGCAAGGTGGCCAAGGAGCAAATGTCACTTGCTTTGGATGTGGAGAGAAAGGTCACTACAAGAACAAATGTCCAAGCAGTGGGAATCAAGGTCGTAGTAACCAGATTCGAGGGAATCAAAATCACAACCAAGGGAGCCAGAAGCAGAATCAAGGGAGCCGAGGAGGAAATAACCGAGCCACAACTAGTACTCCTGGAGGATTCACGGCACCTAGCAAAGTGTATCATCTCTGTGCTGAAGCTGCAGTGCAAGACAACAATGTTGTGACTGGTACGTTTCTAGTCAATAACAACTATGCTTCAGTACTATTTGATTCTGGTGCGGATAGGATTTTTGTGTCGTCTATATTTAGTGAACGCCTAAATGTTACCCCTACTGCGTTAGACGTTAAGTATAATGTAGAATTAGCCGATGGGAAGTCAGTAACCACCGACGTTATTCTGAAAGGATGTAGTGTAAGGCTACAAGGTCGTTCGTTTAGTATCGACCTACTCCCTATAGAATTGGGAAGTTTTGACGTCATCATTGGAATGGATTGGATGTCGAAGCATCACGCGGAGATTGTATGTCATGAGAAGTGTGTCCGTGTTCCTTATGGAAACGACGTACTCATCATACAAGGCGAAAGAAGTGGAGTGAAGAATGGATCAAGATTGGAAGTCATCTCATGTATCAGGACCCAAAGATACATTGAGAAGGGATGTCCGGTATTCTTGGTTCAAGTAACACAAAAGGAAGGAGAAGAAGATCACGAGAAGAAGGTGGAAGATGTACCGATCGTTAGAGACTTTCCGGACGTATTCCCAGAGGACTTACCCGGACTACCACCAGCACGGCAAGTGGAGTTTCACATCGAGCTTACACCAGGAGCCGCGCCTGTTGCTAGAGCCCCATACCGTCTAGCACCGGCCGAGATGACAGAGTTAGCTGAACAGATAAAGGAACTTTCTGACAAAGGTTTCATTAGACCCAGTTCCTCACCTTGGGGAGCGCCGGTCTTATTTGTCAAAAAGAAAGATGGATCCTTTAGAATGTGTATCGATTACCGAGAATTGAATAAGCTGACGATAAAGAACCGCTACCCATTGCCGAGGATTGACGATCTTTTCGACCAATTGCAAGGATCTAGCATATACTCGAAGATCGATTTAAGGTCAGGATATCATCAACTAAGGGTTAGAGAGGAAGACGTTCATAAGACGACTTTTAGAACCCAGTACGGACACTAAGAGTTCCAAGTTATGCCTTTCGGTTTGACAAACGCGCCTGCGGTATTCATGGATCTCATGAACCGAGTTTGCAAACCATACTTGGACAAGTTTGTGATTGTATTTATCGATGACATTCTCATCTATTCTCGTAATGAAGAAGAGCACAAGGAACATTTGAAGACCATATTAGAGCTGCTAAGGAAGGAGAAGTTATATGCAAAGTTTTCCAAATGTGAGTTTTGGATAAACACAGTGCAATTTCTTGGGCATGTGATCGACAGCAGTGGTATTCACGTTGATCCTGCTAAGATCGAGGCCGTAAAGGATTGGGCGACTCCAACAACACCCACGGAGATCCGCCAATTTTTAGGTCTTGCTGGTTACTATAGGAGATTCATTGAAGGTTTCTCCAAGATAGCTAAACCAATGACGGAATTGACTCAAAAGGATAAGAAGTTTGAATGGAAGGATGATCAAGATTTGGCATTCCAGACGTTGAAGCAGATGTTGTGTGAAGCACCTATACTAGCCCTACCTGAGGGTAATGAAGACTTTGTGGTATATTGTGATGCATCCATAAAAGGGTTAGGTGCAGTACTGATGCAAAGGACTAAGGTCATAGCTTACGCATCAAGACAACTAAAAGTGCACGAGAAGAACTACACAACTCATGACCTAGAGTTGGGAGCAGTGGTGTTTGCCTTGAAGATTTGGAGACACTACCTTTATGGTACTAAGTGTGTTGTATTCACTGATCATAAGAGTCTACAGCATATTTTGAATCAAAAGGAACTCAACATGAGACAACGACGTTGGCTAGAGTTGCTCAGTGATTACGATTGCGAGATCCGTTATCACCCAGGCAAGGCAAATGTCGTGGCCGACGCTTTGAGTCGAAAGGAGAGAGTTCTTAGGGTGAAGGCTTTAATGATGACCATTGACTTAGACCTTCCATCCTTAATTCTCAAGGCTCAGAAAGAAGCAGTCGAGGAAGAAATTCTCAAGACTGAAGATGTTGGAGGAATGATAAAGAAGTTGGAAGCACGTTCGGATGGAACGTTATGCCTTGATAATAGGAGTTGGTTACCATGCCATGGTGACCTACGATCCTTGATTATGCATGAGTCGCATAAGTCAAAGTACTCCATACATCCGGGATCTGACAAAATGTATCATGATCTGAAGATGTTGTATTGGTGGCCGAACATGAAGGCGGATATTGCTACATACGTTAGCAAGTGTTTGACTTGTGCCAAAGTCAAAGCCGAACATATGAAACCATCAGGATTATTGGTCCAACCCGAACTGCCAGAATGGAAGTGGGAAAGGATCACTATGGATTTCATTACCAAGCTACCAAAGACCGCAGCCGGATTCGACACGATTTGGGTAATCGTCGACCGACTCACCAAATCGGCTCATTTCCTACCCATCAAGGAGACTGATGGAATGGATAAGTTAGCAAGGACATACTTGGAGGAAGTAGTCACGAAGCACGGTGTGCCTGTGTCTATAATCTCCGACCGAGACAGTCGATTTACTTCGCAGTTTTGGAAGTCACTGCAGAAGGCATTGGGAACGCAGTTGGATATGAGCACTGCGTACCATCCCCAAACTGACGGTCAAAGTGAACGGACCATTCAAACCTTAGAAGATATGCTGAGAGCTTGTGTGATTGACTTTGGAAATAGATGGGATAGACACCTACCTCTGGTGGAATTCTCATACAACAATAGTTATCACACTAGCATTAAGGCAGCGCCGTTCGAAGCACTGTATGGTAGGAAGTGTCGTTCACCCGTGTGTTGGGCAGAAGTCGGTGAAGCACAACTCACTGGACCCGAGATCATACACGAGACTACTGAGAAGATCTTTAAGATTAAGAGCCGTATGCAAGCCGCAAGAGATCGACAGAAGAGTTATGCTGATATGAGACGCAAACCCCTTGAGTTTGGAGTTGGTGATAAAGTCATGTTGAAGGTCTCACCTTGGAAGGGTGTGATTCGCTTTGGAAAGCGTGGAAAGTTAAACCCTCGTTACATTGGACCCTTCGAGATTATAGAGAGGATTGGTCCCGTAGCCTATCGCTTGGATTTACCCCAAGAACTTAGCCGGGTGCATAATGTGTTCCACATTTGCAATCTGAAGAAATGCTTAGCCGACGAGACACTCGTTATCCCTTTGGAAGAAATTCAACTCGACGACAAACACAACTTTGTAGAAGAACCAGTAGAAGTTATGGACCGTCAAGTTAAACAACTCAAGCAAAGTCGTATACCTATTGTGAAGATCCGATGGAATGCGCGTAGAGGTCCAGAATACACGTGGGAACGTGAAGATCAATTCAAGAGCAAGTATCCTCATCTTTTCGCTAACCATCCTACTACAACAACGTCTTGATTTCGTGACGAAATCTCTAAAACATGGGAATACTGTGACATTCGTCAAATTTCCATCTTAATTTATTCATGTAGTACGAGTATTTTAACTGTTTACCGACGAGTTGTCGACATGAATGTGTTAATTATTTTTGCTTTGCGGACAAAGCCCTTTCTAGGGAGAGCATATGTAACATCTCGAGTTTTCGCGATTATTAAGTTGAATGCAATACACAAGTTGGTGGGCGTTTTATGTTTGTCGTACGTTTATTTGGTATACTTACTAGATTACGTGAAGTCTCGCACAATTGCTTTGTTTTGGGATCGTGTGTCAAACGGTTATAGTGTCGTGTTTATGCAGTTCGCGTCTAAACTTAAACATCGTGAACCCGAGTCGAGTTGTATAAACTGTCACAACATGTACACATATTTGAGTATAAACTTTCATTTAGGTTTATTACAAAACTTGCCTTACAAGAGTCCCAAATTTCAGTCACATGTCTAACTACAAATAAACCATATAGTTTATTACCCACTAACCACTACAAGACAGCACACATGCCTAGTTTACCCCATTTGGGTATATCACAAGTTACCATTTTCAGCTTGACACTAACCCTAGACTAACAATACATGTTTATATACAAACCCAAAGTTTATCCAATGTCCAAATACAAAGTTTATCACTGTCCAAATTACAAACACAAATTTCTGTACAAGTCTTTCAAACACAACTCCTGGGAAGGTGAAGATTAGTGTCCAGCCGACCCACACGTCGCGTCCAACCTGCAAAACCGAAAGAGTCTTCCATCCCGTCCGAACCTGCAAACCGAAACATAGCATCCCATCGTGAGTCTTTTCGTCTTTTCGTCTTTCCTTTATGAAGTCCTAGTTGTGCTCGTTTTGTACAAACCTGCGAATAAACAAATCAATGTGTTAGTCATTGTAACGGCCTTATTTTTAACTAAAAAAACTGAAAAGATTAAATCTTGTACTAATACTTGAAACATGTCTATGACTTTACTTTTCTGTCAACCAAACCGAGACCCGACTTAGACCAAACCGAGACCCGACTTAGACCAAACCGAGACCCGACTTAGACCAAACCGAGACCCCAACTTAGACCAAACCAGGACCACAACCAAGACCACAATCAAGAACCAAACCGAGACCCAAGTCAAACCAATCCGAGACCCAATTAAAGGCCAAACCGAGAACCAAACCAAGCCAACCAAATAGCTTACTTTCTGCCAAAAACTATCAACAATCAATACCATCTAAACCAAATGTCTTAACCATTTTTATTTTACAGAAACACCCTAAAAACCCTTAATCTTGCCGCGGGTATAAAAACCCCCAATTCAAATCGAAACCCTAGAAATTAAAAACCCTTTTAAACATTAAATTAACACTTTCCACATTTCAAAAACATCACATAATCATGAGTATCAGCCGAATGTAAAAACCCCCAATTTTATAAAAACCCTAGATTGACTTTTTATTAATTAAAACATTAATTAAACCTAATCTAAACCCAAACCCCATAGTTAATTTAATTGAAAACGAGATATGCAAAAACCCCCAATTGACCGAAACCCTAATTTTTATAAACTGATTATATATTGAAATTAGTTTGATTTTATAATAGAAAACATCAATTAATTGCATTTAAACCCGAGTTTGATAAAAACCCCCAAATATTTCAAAACCCTAAATTCGTTTATTTCAAATCCGAGAGCCTTATGATTCTCAACAACTTTATACAAATCAATCAAACCCACTGATCTTTATTAAATCGAAAATCAATTAACTTTTAAAAGAAATGAAGGAGGAACAAACTTATCTTTGATTTTTGGCTATTGATTGACGTAACCATAAGGATGAACACATCAGAAAACCAAATCGGTTTGATGTGGGGATGAAACCCCACATCTCACGCGATCTAAACACCTCAGACCACCCACACATGATTGTTATATCCCAACTGATAAGATATTAGCCATGGAAAGGGGTGAACCGATCTAGATTTGAGAGAGAGATGAGATTGGGGCGGTGGAGTTGTTTTCGAGGGAAGAGAGAGAGTATAACTCTCTGTTATGGAGAGTTGTGTGTGTAACACACGTTTATTACTCCTTTCGTTCCTTGTTATTTCCGCCTATGGGCCGGGCCGGGTCTAATGACCCTTGGGCCGGTTATTGAGAGAAGTTATTGGACCCATTTTGGGCCTTGTATATTTATTTAGTTTGGTTAAAGCCCATAAAACGAATTTTGTAAATTTAGGATATAATTCGACCCGTAAAACCCGACCGTGTAATAACCGACTTTTATTTGTCGTACTTTTTCGTAAACGTATGGTTTCGTCAAGCACAACTAGGGTGTCGTGTCTTTATTAATATAATTTTTCGTATCGTAACTCGATTCTCATAATTAAATAGGTCGCGGCTAGCGTAACCGTACTCTCGAGCTATTTTATCTTCATTCTCTTTGCTGAATTAACGAGGTGAGTTTATAGCCCCATACTTTACTATTTTCACTGCTTTTTGGGGTGAGACATTGCTTGATTTTAACGTGTGAACACAAGTGCATTTACTGATTTATATATTAGTCTAAGTCCCACTAAAAACCCAGTTGCTTTGGCCCGTGAATCGTGAACCGTTAATTACTTTGTGTAAGCGCGAATGTAATGGATAGATCTATCGGGATTGACGTCCCTGTCTGTCTTGTCCAACAAGGGGACAAGCGGGCACAGTTTCATTTGAGTCAGAGATAGGATGTCGTGGGTTTAGGCATCTAGTTTGGGCTACATTTATATGATTATACTGCCGGTGTTGTTAACGCTTCGGTGTCACGAGCTTAGACTGTAATAAATACTTTTGGGATGACTTTGTATCTGTTATATTGTCATCACATCTGGGAAAATCTTGTGGTTCATTAAACATTTCCACTTAACTAAACCTATGAACTCACCAAATTTATGTTGACACTTTAGCAATGTTTTTCTCAGGTATTAAGAAGGAAGATGCTAAATGAGGTCTCATGCATTGCCGTCATTTCTTTGAAACAACGATCATTTGTACCCTTTGAGAAAACTATGTTTTGTAACTGTATTCAGTTTATGCTTCCGCACTTTGTTAAAACAATTTATTTTATTAATTACAAGTGATCTATTTTCCGAACGTCTCATTTAGAGGTCGTTCTTTGTGACTATGTGCGTATGATAATCATGACGTCACCACTCCCTTGTCGCCATTATACTCTGATATTTTGGGAGTGTGACATTTGTGATTAATGAAAATACTACCTTTGATTGCTAAATCCTACATGTATCGATGTTATCTATCTTTTATTGCTTCATCCTATGTTCGCATTAGTGATGCAACCATTGAACAAGTACTCATCTCGATTTGAGTTACGTTGTGGATTATTCTTTTTTAGTGCCATCGAGGTCATGAACCTCATGATTAATTGGCTAAGCTCATTTCCTATTATATTATAGTTAGTTCTTGGTGAACAACTTTTCATCACTCTTTTGCAGATCACTCATTGTTTTTATAAGATACAATAGTATCCCTTGAGAAAAATTGAATTTTCATCACAGTCAGGATTATTTAAAGTGAGATTTAAAAGTAACCGTTATCGAAATAAAGTTGTTTATGAAACACCTTGGAAAACTTAACTATTTTCATAACAAAGAACATCTATGTAAATTCATTTTTGATTCTTATTCCAGAATTAAACATGAAATTAGTTTTTATTTTGAACATGATGACAAAGTTTTGACGAACTGAGTATTGCATCGTTGATCCTAAAATTGTATATAGTTGCACGCCTACATACAATTTGGAAGGGACCATGCAAGGCTGATTAGTAGTCACCATAAAATTGATTAATACACACTACATCTTCTTTGAAGTTATGAAAGCTTAAATTTTATGAGATCTGCAAGAAGTGCAAAAATAGGGACATAGTGTTAGAGACGCCTACATATTGCCCGTACCATTTATTTTCTGAATCGAATTTACTCATCTGTGGATATTGTCTTATTTTGAAAATTGACACCCTTTTCTTGTCCTATTCTTTCATGGAAAGATTCTTTGGAAAAGTATCTAATTACCGAGTGTTGATACCCGACTGGATGTATCGACGTTCCTGTCATTTCTTTTGATTAGATTCCATTAGAATGACCTGGGTAACGATCCGAGGAGCTTTCGAATGCGTACTCAAATCATGAAAACATGGGATATATTCCTATTCGTTAATGTTTTCGTCTTTATCTGACTTGAAATTCTCTCGTGTAGATTATGTGTTGACCTTACTCTTTTAATGTTAGTTATGTCTCCAGATATCCTTGAATTTGTGAAGGATTATGAGTTATTATTAGTCTTTTGAGAAGTTCACATCTTATCAACGGTAATGAAACTCGAAAAGTTGATAGTGCCAATGGAATGGATTGATTGATTATGACATGATGACATTGTCTCAATTGATGGGAACTCGAGTAGAATTCCCCTAAAATATAAGATGTTGATTATCAAAAGTGATCTAAATAATTCTTGATGGATGACCATATCCTGCATTTAGACTTGAAGTTATACCATGAATGGTTATAAACTAATCATCGATCTTGTAATATAAGAAGAACTTAAAGTAAATGTATAAAAAGATGTTTCTGTTATCTGAAAATTTCGGAGGTATTTGCTGGTGAATTAACTAGACTTCCGCCAATAAGGCAAGTTGAATTTGGTATTGATTATATTCCCGGTGCTGCACCTGTGGCATGTACACTGTATGTCAGCACCATCTGAATCAAAAGAGTTACCGTATCACTGAGAGAGTTGTCGGAAAAATCTTTTATTCTACCAAGCTCGTCATTATGAAGAGCTATGGTATTATTATTCCTTATATTTGTTGAATTACCGTGAACTAGGTAAATTGATGGTCAAAATCTATATCCACCGCCCGAGATGATAGATTTGTTCGATCATTTACAAGCTTCTAGCGTATGTTCTAAAGATTTGATCCACGGCATGGTTATCATTAAATTCGCGTCCACGAAACAGATTATCTATTCCAATCACTACATCCAGAAATTGTAATGAACATTATGAGTTTCATGTTATGTCGTTTGGATTGACCAATACACATGTAGCATTCATAAATTTGGTAAATCACGTGTGTAGGCTGTAATTTGATAAATTCATGCTTGTGATCATTAAGGACTATTTGTTTGTTTATAAGAATAAAAAGGAGTTAATAATCATTTATAGATTGTCCTGAGTTGGCCGAGCAATGAAAACCTGTACCTTGAGTATTTAACATGTGATTTAAGGCTTAATCCTTTACATTAAATGGCTGTGTATTTAATGGTAGTGAAATCTATATTGACTCTTCAAAGATTAGAGCCATTAAGGCTTTGGGTTATACGAAAAAGAAAGTGCAAAATTTTTTTTACAAATGTTTTATCAAAGGAATTTTTAAGGAATCATTCCCTTATACCCAGAACATATAACTAAACTCCTTTAGGGGTAAATGATTGTGTATACTTCTAGACAACTTAAGAAGGATTGAGGAAAACCATTTAAACCATGACTTGAAATTTGAAACGACAAATTTTGCTTTTAAACTAAGAAAATTTTGACCAAAGTATAAATAAGGATTTTTCGAAAATTTATGAATCTTATTAATTATTTTCGATAAATCAACAAAAATCGTGTTAATTAAATTCAAACTTATTTTGAACATTTTTATATAATTGGTCGAACTAAGAAATTTAAAATTTTTACGTTTAAGTTTCATAAAATTAAATATATATTATTTAATTACTTGTAATAATTATCGACGCTTTAGACGTCAGATTGAGTAAAAACTGATAAAAATAATAGTTGAGACGAAACTAAAACTTAGAAAATATGAAGAAAGAATTTTTGAGTGAATTGTGGTCATGATAATTATTTCATCAAGAAAGGTGAATGTAAATACTGACGCATTATGTAAAAAAGGATAAAGAATCAATTAGGATGTGTTCCTTAGTAATGACTGTGCAAAATAAATTGCCGAGCAATTTAAAATAGCCGATGCTTGTAAAATGAATAATATAGATAATAAGAGGGGTTCGCGGCTAATGTGAACCATTAGAAAGGAGAGCTGATGGCGTTAAATGTTTAAAAGGCCGCTTGTAGTTGCCTAAATATGGAGGTTTATGAGATTTAGTTATGTAGGAATCTCATAAGATTAAGTATTCTATTCATGCCATTTCTGATTTAATGTATCTTAGCTGAAGAAGTTGTACTGATGGCAAATTATGAAGGCAGACATCGCCTCATACATTAGTAAACGTCTAACTATTGCAAAGGTCATCATCTGAATTCGATTCGATTTGGGTCATCGTCGATAGATTGACCAAATCTGCTAATATCATTCCTGTTAATGATAGATTCTCGATGAAGAAATTGACTCTTTTGTATTTAAAGGAGTTGTGTAAACATAGTGTGCCTGTATCGATCATCTCTATCAAGATCCTCGCTTTACATCGAATTTCTAGAGATTTGCTCAGAAGTCATTGGGAACGAACCTTGATGAGAGTACTGTTTACCACCCCAATCGAAGGGACGAGGTAAAGTAACGAGATAAAACACTAGAAGTGTTGTTTTATGCTTGAATAATTAACCTTTGGTAATAAACCGTATAATCGTTTTCCTTTGGAGAGATTATCTTTGATAATTATCGTATTAGGATCGAGATCGAATCTTGTTAAGATCTAAATATAAGAGCACCTGTAGGTGAGAGTTGGGATGAAGATACCCGACATACACCCATTGTGAGTTGGACATGTCTTTTAGGTTTAAGGTTGCCTATGATGACAAACCTAACCTTACAAAATACCCGACCCGTGAAACCTGAAATGATTGTTGAAATTAGGATCTGATTATTGACTGCCGGTAGTGGGCAGGAGGTTATGTGAATATGAAATGTAGATCTCGAAGTGCAGGATGGGTAGCGAAGTTATGCCAAAATAAAATTTTACCATGGAAAAGTGAATTGATGATCTGAAAGATCGTGGGAAATAATTTCCCGTTGTTTGGGACCATTGAGATAATGTAAAAGTTGGTTTAAAAGACATATAAGCTGGATCTACCCTAGGACTTCAAGGGCTGCGTGAATTATGTCCCGTATATCAAACTTGATAAAATGTCTATCAAGTGAAAATCTGATTACTTCTTGATGAAGTTTAGATCGGCGAAAAGTTACATTCATCAAAAACCCGTGAACATCATGGATAGAGAAAGTAAGTCAACATTAAGCCTGATCGTATTCCCGTAGTTATTTTTGATGAAACTCGCGTATTGTAATGAATTGCTTGAGAGAAAAGACCAAATGTGGAGGAAATACCCACATGGCTCTAACTATGTAAGAAGCGAGTAGTAAGATAAATAGATCTTTGAGGACAAAGATCCTGTTTATGGGTAAATGATGTGACAGTCCGTCAATTTATGGTTGATATTTTATTCTCAAGTATTATTTAAAAACATTATTTTTATGTTATATTATGAACTCAATCATTTATAGGAAGAAATTTGGGTTTACGTCTTGAAGTAGCATCGACTACGTCTAAACCAGAGGACTCTACGTTACGTGCTTACGTTTACATACACCGTTTTTTGTGACAGTCCGACATTTCAGGAAATAAATTTATCCGTGAATATTATTTTGGGATTTTAAATTTGTGTTGGTTCATAAACTCACAAATTTACGAGAAGACATTAGGACTTACGTTCATAATTTAACGTCCTTTACGACTAAACCGGAAACCCTAGGTTTACGTATTTATGTTTTTGAACTCCGTTTTTTATGAGACAATTTTTATTAGATTCATTTTATGCCGTTGATTCATAATTTACAAAACCGTTTTTCGTAAAACGACCGGAGGGCACGTAAATCGAGGAAACTAGAACCGAGGAGTACCCGTAAATTAATGGGGATGAGACAAGTGGGACACTTGTCCCACCCCCACTAATAAACGTCTAAGGCTTCACCAACACACCCCTTTGAGGTGTCAAGTTAATATTAAGACTTGGGACACTTGTCCCATAAGTCCTACGAATACCACTAACACAAAACTAGCTAACCAAAACAAATTTCTCACATACATGCAAACAACCACAAATCTCTTTTTCTCTACCTATTGTGTCCGTCCCATATCACCCAAAAACACCCCATTTGATCAAAAATTCAACCATGAATCATGTGTTTAACTTGCACAAGATGATAACCCTTTGAAGTTATGAAGATTGGAGGTGATCTTAACATGTGAAAATGAGTTTTCAAGGGAGTTTGGGACTGATTTCTCAAGGAGTTTTCATAGAGATCAAGGAATGATTTTAGAAGGAGTTTAGTTGCTTGGAGACTTCCAACAATGGTCTTTCTAAGTTCATAAGGTTTGGTGTCAAAACCAAGTCTTGTTCATCTAAAAATCTTAATCTTTCATCTTATTGATTGGTATAGAGATTATTTCTTCCTATCATCTTGTTATTTTGAATATGTAATCTTGTATTTTCTTCATTTATGTATATGTATATGATGATGAATTATGATCAAAATATTATGTGGGGATTTGGTGTTGATAAATTTGGTTAAAAATATTAAAAGCTACATGAAAAGATGTTAAAATCATGGCTAAAAATGTAGGCTGTATAAAACAGTAAAGAACTATATGATAACTTGTTAAAATGGCTTTTATATATTAATATACAGTAAGGTATGTGACTTTTACATATGTGAGAGTTGGCCACTCAATAGAATCCATAAAATGAGTGAGATATGATCAAAACAATATTGAAGTTCAAATCTGTATTATCTGTTTTGGACGAATTGTTAGAGACATTTAGAGGTTGATTGAGCAGTATCTAAAGCTGAGTTAGTTGTATCAAATATCATTTAGTTTGTGGTGTCCAAAAATGAGCTTCTATCTCGTTGTAGAACTCAAGATATGGTAAAAATGATGAAAGTGAAAATCATAATCAGATTTGTAAAATAAATGTATATATTATAAAATTAGCACTCAAATAAATATAATATAAAATGTATACCTAAAACCCACTAACTTATATGTTACATATAAATAAGTATCTACTTTAATAAATAAATAGGACATTTAATAAAATGGGAAATTTGATAACTTTTATAAGTTATAAAACTATAAACATAAGTTTTACGTCTTTTCGGCTAAAACCGTAAACCTAACATTTTCGTCAAATAAAACTTAGACGGTCGGACCCGTCTAATTTAAAATTTTTACAACTCATATACTGATGTATAAGTACATATTACAAGTAAACACCGATAAAACCCGAGCTTTACAACATATGGACATTAACGGGTCAAATTAGCCTTATTGGACTATTAACCCAACTAATTTGGCTAAACACTAATGGACTTACTCATTGGGCTTAACCCACTTGGGCCCAACATGTGAGTATAGGGATGATGTTAAAAGTATAAAATTGGACTAATATAATTATTGGGCTTATAATGGGCCTATTGGGCCTTAATATGGACTTGGATTGAAACTAGTATAACTAGTCAAAAATTTGACTAACACATAATACTATAATGTGTATGAAGAGATAAAATCCTACTTGATCATCATCATATACATACATAGCCATTATTTTTATAAAGTCATTGGACAAGAGTTTAAGACCGAGTATTATTTGTCTAGGTTTTCGTGATTGAAGCACGTACCGCACATCCAAATCGCCGATAACCCGCCTTTCCTAATCAACGTGAGTTCATAGCCTCGCACTCTTTTAAATGTTTTATGAAATGTTTTATAAACCCGTGAGGGAGATAACATGTTAGTTTTAATAAAATAGGACACTAGTTGTCCCGATTGTTTGTTTATTGATTTGGACCCGAATGATTGTATGACCCGATGAATGATTATATGGCCCGATGTATGAAATAAAATGGATTATTAAAGTTAGGTTATTTCACTAAAAGTCCCATTAGCATTAATTGTGAACTACCAGGATTTGGTAGACGCCTATGCATATAATAGTACTATTTAGGGAAGATCACCCCAGTTCGCTCCTTGACGGTTGATCCCCGTCGTGCCACATTGATTGGTAAGCGAGTTTATGTATGAGAAGATTTATATAAGCGTGATTATTGTGACGACACGTTGTTTTAGATGGGCAAATGAGTTTCGGGTTAGCTACCCGTTGTTTGTTATAGTAAGGTAACAATGTCATGCGGCTTATGATAATCCAATAACGAAAATCCTGCTATACGCATTGAATTACAATATATCGCCTGACTAGCAATACGGGGTCTTATTATTAATATTATGTTCGTGTTTTGGTTTTACATAACCATATTCATATAAAGGTTTTTATTTAACACTATAAAACGTTATAAAACGTATTGTATGATGTTTTTGCGACAATGGATCGTATAAAGATTTTGAAGGCTGAAGCCTATATTATGATTTTGACAAGGATTTGTATAAAATGTTTTTGGCCTATTTTATGGACTACTGCGAAGATTTGTACAAAATGATTTTCGGTAAAAAATATATACCGATGATATATTAATGTATTTCATTAAACTCTATGAATTCACTTGGCGTTTTCGCTGACCTTTTCTTTTAACATGTTTTATCTCAGGTACTTGAAGGTAATTCTCGGGAAGACGACAAGAATTTATGGCCCGCACTTAAATATCATTTTCCATTCAAATGTTTTGTAAAATTGTATGAAATACTATGACTTGGGACCTATGTAAATTTGATATTCATGAATGGAAAATGCTTTATTATTAAACGCCGCGATTTTTAAGCGTTGACTATGATTTGAGTAATGTGCTGTCCCGTAGCACCAACGACTCTTCCGCTGAACAAAAGTATGAATATTTGGGGGTGTTACAGACTTAGTAGTTACTTTTTTCATGGTTGGGCTTTGCATTGATTCCTTGTTAGCTTGAAATGCACTTTGTGGCCAAGGTACGTTTTCGTTCTTCCACACGCCCTATTGATCATTCTTTTGATCATTAATTGACTATATGCTTGTTCTTAGCATCCTTGCCTTGACATTTTTTTGTGGTTTGTGATTCTTTACTTTTTCCCTCTAAAACCTTCATTGCTTGGATACTTGAGTCACTATGGAGATCTAGATTGAGTTAGTAGAAGCTTAAAGTTTCAAGCATAATTTTTATGGTTTGCACCCTTACGGTTAGTAGGCCCTATATCATGTGTAACTTGTGCAATTGAGCTCATCTCTAGGATGACTGATTAATCCCTTGAGATACCAAACTACTTCATAAGTTGTAGTTGGATTTTACACATTTGGAACTGAAATATTCCAAGGATATTTTTATTGTTAATTGATGTGATCGTGATAGTATAGTGATAATTAGATACGTTATAGGGTAAATTAGAAAATTACCTTTAGGAAAAAGTAATAAACTAAAATTACCAAAGACGAATTCAATTAAACACGTGATGAACCAAGTTCGTTGTACACGAAGATCTTATGAATTTGAGACGTTTTCGTTTTAAATTGGATAATCGATTTGAATTGATTTTCGGTTTTTAGACTAAAAATTAAATCTACCAATTTTAAACTTAATTTTATCCTAAAGTGCATGAGTCGTAAACCCCAATTTATTTTAATCTAATTCAATTACTAAAAAAAATAAAACTATTAAAATTTTACACTATCAAATTAAAACTTAATTATTTAAGTAAATTTACTTTTACACTATTTAAAAATCTATTTAAACTTTTTAAACTAATTAAATCTATTTAAATTTACTTTTAAACCAAATCTATTTTTTAAAACTACTTTTATTTAAATCTAAAACAATAAAAATCTGATTATTTAAAAAAAAACTAATTAAACTTTTAAAATTAATAAAAACATTTTTATTTTTATTTTGTTTTTAAACTATTAATTATTTTTAAAACTAAAAAATACTTTATTAAAATTACTAATTAAAATATATCTAAATGGAATTTAAGTTAAAATGCAACTAAATCAATTCTGCCAGAACAACTTACTATATTAATAAAATAACAGAAAGTAAACTCAAAAGAGCTGTTAGCTCAGAAGGAAAACACGTTGGGTTTCATCCGTGAGGTCACGGGATCGAACCACATGAGTGGTCTTTTTGTGTGAATATTATTTTTGGACAAAAGATAATTAACATGTCACAGGAGGTGACTTTAAAATTGTTTGGAGAGCTGATAAGGATATCAGCAATAAACCTATCAGACCAATTTAGTCTGACAGGTATAAGCAGTAAAAACACAAGATTAATTAAGCTCAATAAGCTACAAGAAAAAGCTTATTTCAAGTTCACAATCAAACAACAGATCAGATTCATAACAGATTATGATACTAGTAAACTCGATATAAACAAACACAGACTAAACTTCTTCACAGATAAGAAGTGATAATCAACTCACACATTCAGAAAAATCAACCAAACTGAACTCGGAATAAAACAAATCTCAAAACAAATCTAGCAGTCTATTTATCACAGACCAAATAATCAAAACTTATCTAATAACAATAAAATCTTACAAGATCAAGTATGCCTTACTCCTATAATTACAACTAACAAATTATATCCAATTTAGTTGATAAACAGATATTATCATCTTAGCAAGCAGTCACAACCAGATTAATGCATTTTATCTAACAGCTAAATCAAATGATTAGACAAAAACAAATTCAACAGTCCAACTATTAAACTAAAATCAACCTATATCTTAGAAATCTGAACAAATAAGATCCAAAACCTTAAGCAGAAACTAAATCAAATTAGATTTTAAAACCCCTCGACTTAAACTAAACAGATATAACCTCAACAAAACAATATTAAATAATCAAACAGGTTCATCATCATTAAAAAAAATAGATTCATAAAAAAATTGAAACAATAAAATTAAATAGGAACAGAACCTATTGGAGATTTCCGTTGAGGAGAAGGTTGTGCTGAACAACCTTATAAACCCGTAACAGCATCACCATCTGAACCACCATTCACCATCACAACTCGAACCAGCATTTCTATTTATCCAGTGGGGATAAATGCTTTATTCTAAAACGTACTTTCATCATTTAATCAAGCTATATTTCTTTTCAGCTTCATTAAATAACGTTTTTATTATAATATCAAAATTAGACAGTAAGGATTTTATAGAAAAAATTTAACAGTAATAAAATAGACAGAAAGATTATGCCAAATTAAACTTTTATTAAATCTATGAAAATGTTACAATACTCTGGAAATTGAAATACAATAACCCTACAGCTAATTTAACATTATAACCTTAAGTAAAATTGGAATGAATAATACAGAGATATGGGAGGGTTTTTATAGGCTAACCCACAACCTTCTTGGTGAGGTTGTTGAAGGAGAATCTTATTTCTCAGCCATTGATCTCATCTCTTCTCTTTCTTCTTTTCATCCAAGGGTTGTGAATGGCCAACTAGCACACGGATTGCCAACGTGGCAATCCCTTGTGCTAGTTGTGCTTCTTGGATGCTGATTTGGCCTCCTCTTATTGGTGGATCAAGAATAATGATGTGGTTAAACCAATTATAAGCTGCCACGTCCCAATCGTCTTCCATTCTTCTCTTCCTTAAAACTTGGGCATTTATTATCAAATTGTGTGACTAACACGTGTGGAGTGAAAGCCCCAATTTATTTGAACTATTTATTGAATTAGGTTTTTGTGAATAGTGAAATAGTGTTACTGGTTATTTCTTTGGTTTTGGGGAAGATGATGCATAGATGATAACGAAAGGTTTATTTAACTTTAGTATGTGTGAGTGCGTTTACGCAATATGTGTGGTTGTGAATGTTTGTGGGTATATCCTTTGACCAAAGAAAAGTGTGTAACTGAAAAGTTATATAAACTTTTCTCATCCATCAATGTACATAACCCTAGTGGGCTTTTACTTGGACCCAAAAAATTTCCAACGTCCCAATCTTTAAGTTTTTGGGCTTTGACCATTTGTTTGACTATCCATGTTTAAGTATTAGAAATTTGGGCCTATTGGGCTTTTGACCCAAAAGTCAAACAATTCTTCTTTAATCAGCCCAATAATTAGACCCATTAAGCTAATGTGGGACCCACTTGACCAAAATCCTCCATAAATGATTAAAACCGCTAAAGTCGAGCTAGAAATTGGCTTTGTTGATCTTTTTCTTCAAACTCGTGTCAATTTCTCCGGTTTTCGTGATCTTGGTACCTACACACATGAAACGACAAACAAACGAATACAAGGCCATATTTAAACATTTATTGCATTTATTCATCGTTTTTAGATAATATTGATATGAGTAAAATCACTCATATCAAACTCCCCCTTGCTAAGCAATTGTCGTGTCCTCACGCAATGATAAAATAGAACACTAACTACACTTTTATTTGACTTTTGAAACTTTATTTTGCAAAGACAGAATGTATTGCTTTCATTATTTGAAAAATAACTTTTAGGATCATAAAACTCGAATAGATTCATCATCCCCGACTTTTCACTTTTCCATGCCAAGTGCAAAAACAAGATCATTGTCAATCATAAGCCCTAAAATTAAACCAACTCATACAAGTAATTTGTGTTAAACTCAATCTCCTATTTTCCTATTTGTATCTCTAGATTTTATTTGTCATTCACCCAAAGGCTCATTTGACTTTATTTTGATATTTATTAGTCCAAAAATGAAGGCAAGAACGGTGTAAACTCAACACTCAAAACCTAACCTCGACTTCAAAAACAGTTGTCTCTAAAGAAAGCCCACATCAAGGATAACTTAACACGATTTGAGGGATAAATCCTCGGACCCGAAACTTGGCTAATAGGACTACTTAAAAGCAAAAATAAAATCCTCCAAAGTCAATTATGACCTTATTAATGGAGTTAGCAACAACTTCATCATAACACCTTGCGGCTCTTTAAGATGCAATTGTGCTCCTTATTTAAAATCCACACCCGAAGGCTCCTTGGACAAAAATAAGGGAATTGACATCACCATCCCACCTTATGGCTCATGATGATGAAGCAATTTTTATTCAACACGTCCCCTTTCTATACACCCTAAGGCTCTAATGACAAGGTTAGTGCTACATGACTCCCACCCGAAGGCTCCTAAAGATCATGTTTTTATTTATTCTTCTTTATTAATATGATATGTATAGTAAGCCAAATTTCCGCAATCCCATGATCAAAAGTCCATGACGCTGACACCCTTAATGTGTTCTCACTTTAATTACAAGGGAAGAAAAAGAAGGAATTACGAGTCAAGATATCAAGACTAAACCGCTAAAAACTTCATTTATTAAGCAATTATTATTCAAGCGAGGAAAGTAAATACGAGGAGATTAAATCAAACACAAAAATACTTGCACAAAGAAGAGTTAACCTTTGAAACTTATGATTGAACTCTATCATCTCTTGTTCTCCATATTGTAAAATTCCACAAATATGAAATCAATGGATCCTTAGCCTATTAAATCAAAATTTTGGGTTTTCAAGTCATCTATAGGATCTTGCATCTTCTTATACTTTTTCAAGTTTTAGAATTTGCGTTTTAAAGTTCCCTTGATAGACGACTTTCTAGGATCAATTATAGGAACTTGCGAAAAGTTCTTGTTCTTAACCAGTATGAATTAAGACTTTCGCGTTTTAAAGCTCCCTATATAAAAGCCTAGCAAAACTTAATTCAAATACGTTAAGGAAAAGCTAAGGTAAAAACCGAGTCGAGTCAAAAACTATTTTTATTTTCACCAACGGAAAGCCTACATTCATGTCAAAAGAACTTATTTTCTTTATTAAAACTTAAAAATAACACTAAAAATTTAAAATTTTATTGAAAAATGAGAAAAACAATTACGTTTGGACACAACAAAAGCAATAGCAAGCGATTATATCGATTGACTCCCCCATGCTAAAACCAAACATTGTCCTCAATGTTTCTTAGCTCAAGAGTAAAACCCCCTTGCTAAGACACGAAGAGTCTAATGCAAAATCCTAACATGGAAAGAGCACGTAAATCTATAAGCCATTTATTAAATATGCCTCAAGATAAAACGTTAGTCGATAAAAATGGAAGATCAAGTGTGCCCCTTTTTGGCATTCAAAGAATGGAAGATCAAGTGGACCGGCAAAAACCGAACACGAGAGTCTTCAATGATTAGGGTCATACCTAAGATTCACAACACAACAAAACACGAGCACGAGCTTGAAAGATCAATCCTTATTAGTGTTAGAAAATAGAAAGAAGATAGAATGTATGGGACTCCCCCACAAGGCACCTCGTTTTTGTTCACCGAGTCATGAGCTCGACTCGATCCACGAATTCATTAGTCCTTAGGGAAAGTTTGAAGATCCGGGACAACCTCCGTAGGTATGTCCCCTCCAAAGTAGTGTTTCACACGATGACCATTCACCTTAAAGTTAGGCCCGTCTTTTTGAGCTAGCTTAACGGTGCCATAAGGAAAAACTTGTGAAACGGTGAATGGTCCGGACCAACGGGATTTAAGCTTGCCCGAGAAAATCTTAAGTCTAGAGTTGAATAAGAGGACTTGATCACCAATATTGAAAATGCGGTTTTTGATCTTAAAGTCATGAATCCTCTTAGTTTTCTCTTTATAGATCAAAGAATTTTCATAAGCCTGATCCCTTAATTCACTTAGTTCATTTAATTGAACCTTGCGATGATCACCCGCGGTCCTCAAATCAAAGTTACAATGCTTAAGAGCCCAATACGCCTTATGTTCGAGTTCAATTGGCAAGTGGCATGTTTTTCCGTAGACCAACCTAAATGGTGTACAACCAATTGGCGTCTTGTAAGCCGTACGGAAAGCCCACAATGCATCGTCCAATTTATCCGACCATGAAGTGCGATTCTCTCCAATAGAACGCTCCAAAATTCTTTTAAGAACCCGGTTTGAAACCTCCACTTGACCACTCGTTTGAGGGTGATAAGCCGTAGAAAGTCGATGAGTGACACCATATTTCTTTAGAACTTTTTCAAATTGTTCATTACAAAAATGGGTCCCACGATCACTTATAATAGCCCGTGGAGTTCCAAACCTAGCAAAGAGTTGTTTCAAAAAGTTCACCACAACTCGAGCATCATTATTGGGCAAAGCCTTAGCTTCGACCCATTTAGACAAATAGTCCACGACTACGAGAATGTATTTATTTCCTTTTGAAGATGGAAATGGCCCTATAAAATCGATCCCCCACATGTCAAAGATTTCACAAACTTGAATAATGTTTTGAGGCATTTCATCCCTTTGTGAGTTCTTTCCTTGACGTTGACAAGCATCACAAGTCTTGATCAAGTCTTGGGCATCACGATATATGGAAGGCCAAAAGAAGCCGACATCAAAGACTTTTTTCGCGGTGGCGTTGGCACCATGATGTCCCCCGGTGGGTCCCTCATGACAAGATTTAAGAATATCTTGAGCTTCTTTGGCAAACACGCACCTACGAATCACTTGATCCGCGCAAACACAAAACAAATAGGGGTCGTCCCAAAAGTAATAGGATATATCCTTGAAAAACTTTCGTTTTTGTTGGGACGACATACCCTTGATCACAAACTTCCCCGCATGGTAATTTGCGATGTCCGCAAACCATGGGGTACTATCATCACCACGAAAAGCAACCATACCAAGCGTCTCGAGAGAAAATTTTTCATTTATTTCCTTGTTCTCTCGATCGCTTTGGTGAGGATTCTCAAGTCGAGATAAATGATCGGCCGCGAGATTCTCGGCTCCTTTTTTGTCTAGAATTTTGACATTAAATTCTTGAAGGATGAGAATCCACCGGAGCAACCTCGGCTTAGCATCTTGTTTATTAAGAAGATATTTGATAGCCGAGTGATCCATATACAATATGGTTTAAGACAAGACGAGATATGGTCTAAACTTTTCAAAATCATACACAACGGCAAGAAACTCCTTTTCTGTTTCAGTATACTTTGTTTGAGCATCCGTCATAGTCTTACTTGCATAATGTATAGGCAAGAAGTGTTTTGACTTACGTTGCCCTAAAACCGCACCTACCACATAATCACTAGCATCACACATAATTTCAAAAGGTAGGTCCCAATTCGGGGCAACCAAGATTGGAGATTCGGTTAATTTCCTTTTAAGCATCTCAAAGGCTTGAATACACTCATCCGAAAAGATGAAAGGAGTCTCTTTTTCCAAAAGATGGGTCATAGGCTGAGTTATCTTAGAGAAGTCTTATATAAAACGTCGATAGAAGCCGGCATGGCCGAGAAAACTCCTAACTCCCTTAACGGTGGTGGGTGGAGGTAATTTGGCAATCACGCCGACTTTAGCCCTATCAACCTCAATACCGGACTTAGAGATCTTATGTCTTAACACAATTCCCTCTTTGCACATGAAGTGACATTTTTCATAGTTAAGCACAAGATTTGTTTCCTCACAACGTTGCAACATTCATTCAAGGTTAGAGAGACATGAAGTGAAAGATTCCCCAGAAACCGAAAAGTCATCCATGAAGACTTCCATGGTTTTCTCGATCATATCATGGAAAATGGCAATCATGCACCTTTGGAACGTCCCCGGAGCATTGCATAGTCCAAAAGGCATGCGACGATAAGCAAATGTTCTATAAGGACAAGTGAATGTGGTCTTTTCTTGATCACGAGGGTCAATGGGGATTTGGAAATAGCCGGAAAATCCATCCAAAAAGCAATAGAATTCATTCACCGCTAGTCTCTCTAACATTTGATCCATAAAAGGTAATGGAAAATGATCCTTCCTAGTGGCATCATTAAGTTTCCTATAGTCAATACAAACACGCCAACCGGTCACAAGTCTAGTAGGAATCAATTCATTATCCTCATTAGTAACAACCGTCATTCCTCCTTTCTTTGGAACACAATGCACGGGGCTAACCCATGGACTATCCGAGATAGGGTAGATCATTCCGGCGTCTAGAAGTTTAGTGACTTCCTTTTTGATCACCTCATGAATCTTTGGATTGACCCTTCTTTGATTTTGGATAGCGGGTTTATAATCATCCTCCATTAGAATTTTATGAGTACAAAATTTTAGATCTATACCCTTAATGTCGGAGATTTTCCATGCAATGGCCCGTTTATGTTTCTTAAGCACTTTGATAAGTTCATCCTTTTCATTTTTCTTTAATCCCTTAGCAATAATTACCGGTAACTTATCCGTTCCTTCAAGAAAAGCATACTCCAAATGAGTGGGAAGTTCCTTAAGTTCTAATTCGGGTGCTTCCTCAATAGATGTTTTCACTTTAGTCTCATTTTCATTCACAACTTTTAAATCCATAGGTAGCGATTCATAAGGATCTTCATTCAAAAAGGCTTCAAGTAAATCGATATCTCCCTCCATATCATGATAATCCTCATCATATGTAGATAGCAAATCCGGTGTGCTAAGAAAAGCATCCACCTCCTCCAAGATAAAATCACTAGCCCCAAATGGAGTAAGGGGTGGAGACGAAAGGGCAATAATAGGATCCGATAAAGAAGGATTGCCACTTTCGGAATTAGCCGAGAATCCAAGCACTTCTTGAGAATATTCTTCACAAGTAACATCAATCACATCGATTTGATTAATTGATTCCTCGTAATACTTGGAAAAATATTTAGTGTTATCACCAACATCAAGTGTAACACTTTCATCATCAAAATGTAAAGTCAACTTCCCCGCTCTCATGTCAACTATAGAACTAGCCGTCATTAAAAACGGTCTTCCCAAAATAAGTGGTACATGAGAATCTTCGGGATAATCGCAAACTACAAAGTCCGCTAGAAAGACGAGTTTCCCTACTTTGACAAACACGTCCTCGGCTATACCTTTTGGAAAGGTGGTCGATCGATCCGCAAGCTCGAGAGTCATCTTAGTAGGTGTAAGCTCGGGAAGTGATAGCCTTTTCCATACGGAAAGAGGCATCAAATTAGTGCTAGCGCCAAGATCGGCTAATGCCAAGCATTCTTCCATATTAGGGAACTCACATGGTATCAAAAACTTGCCCGGGTCTCCAAGCTTTTTGGGAAGCTTTTGTGTAAGAACCGCGAAACAATTAGCATCTAAAGATGTAGACATTTCAACCAATTTCCCTTTATCGTTCATCAATCTCTTAATAGTCGAAGCAAACTTAGGCATGTGAAGCAATGCATCCGCGAAAATAAGATTAATATGAAGATTCTTAAACATCTCTAAGAAAATAGCCATTTGAGCATTGGACTTTTCGCGGAGCTTCTCTTGGTTAAGTCTCGAAGGGTAGGGTAGTGTGGGTTTAGTCTTCGGAAGCTCGGGTTCCGGAATAGGCAATTGGTCAACCTTTGGTGGAATAGGGATTTCCTTTTCTTTAACCACCTCGGGTTCTTGCTCCACTTCCCTCACCGGAGAGGTACTCACATGTGAAAGCAAAGGTTCGTCTAAAGCTTTCCCACTACGTGTGGTTATATCTTTCATCTCACCCTTCGGGTTAGGAATGGTGTTGCTAGGTAAGCCACCCGAAGACGAGGAAGGTTGATTCATAAAAGATTCAAACATCGAAAGCAATTTATTTTGACTTTGTTCCATACTTTGTTGCATACGATTTTGACTTTGCTCTAGCCTTTGTTGATTAAGCACAATCTTATTGTTTTGCCCTTTAATCGTATTTTGAAAATCGAGTTTCAAAGTATTAATTTGCCTTTGAATGTTGTTTTGAAAAGCCTTCAAATTTGCCTCATTTGACTTAATGTAGCTTGACAATTCATTTTGATTATAGCTTTAAAAACCTTGATTGTTTTGATTAACATTAAACCCATTTCCTTGATTGAAATTCCCTTGGTTACCACGGTTAAAATTATTCCCATTGTTTCCATTGTTGTACCTATTTTGAACCGGTGGAAAACCCGGTGGAGCAACATGATTTTGACGAGGAACTTGACCGTTGGAGCCATAAGTTCCCGTCGCGGCAAAAGCACTAGCTTGATCAAACCCCGTGGTTGAACAAGCATAATTAGGATGTGATCCAACACATGATACACAAACATTCTCAACCATATTAATCGATCCATGAGGATTCTTCCTAATCTCATTCAACAATGTTGCAAATCCATTATCAATCTTAGAGTCCAATCTAGCAATCTCGATATTAGATGAATTCACATTGGAAACACTCGGTGTGTTTCGTGAATATTGTGCTCTAGACTTATTTTCAATTATACACCACGCATCTCTCGGAGTTTTTCTTAAAAGATTACCACCCGCGGCGGCATTTAAAGAATCTTGTTCAATCATATTAAGCCCATTATAAAAAGTATTAATTTGATTCAATTCCGAGAAACCGTGGTGTAGACGTTGTCTCAACAAATCTTTAAATCTTTCCCAAGCAACCCCAAACGATTCATGCACTTTTTGTTCAAATCTAGTGATCTCATTCTTAAAGTGTGTTGTCTTAGATGGTGGAAAGAAACAATTCATTAACTTAGACACTAAATCATCCCATGTTAAGATCGAACCCGGTGGTTCTTTCTCATACCAAATCTTAGCATTACCCTCGAGCGAGTACGGAAAAAGCATGAGCTTAATCGCATCATTCGACACATCTCTAAACTTGAGAGTAGAGGTAATTCGAAGAAAATTCCGAATGTGAGAATGCGGGTTATCGGTCTCATTGCCACGAAATTGGTCGGCACGAATGAGCGATAAAAGACCCATCTTAATCTCATAATGATCCGCCAAAATAGCCGGCACAACGATTGCTTCCCCATACCCTTTGGTGGGTGCACGGAGCAATTCCTCCATTGTTCGGTTATCGGCCATCTCTACAACAACAGGTGGAAGCTCGGGTTCCACTATTCGTTGTTGACGATTTCTATTTCTACGAAGAATATTTTCAAGCCTATTAAAATCAATCACAAGTCGAGAAGAACGTAATTGCATACACTACAAAGACGAGAATTTAGAGGATTGAAGAAAAGAAATTAGACAAGAAGAAGATTATTTTTGGTATTTTATTTGGTATTGCTCAATCAAAAATGATCGATAAAAACAAGGAATAAGGATAACTACAATGTAAGTAAATTACCCTCGGTCGACTTTGAAACGATAGGTGAAAACCTAAACGTCTCGAGGTTCAATAAGTAAACTACAAAAATAAGATTTATTACTACTTGAGTCGGCAAACCAATAATATGTTGTCCCTCTCAATATACGCACAAGCAAGCGGGAAAACGAGGTGGCACAAAGCACTTAAAAACCTTTTTCCTTAGACGGCCTTTTATAGCACGTCGCCTTATACCCACCTTATAGTTTGTATAAATCGAGTTCAAACTTCTTATTAGTATTTATCTATTTCGCCTTTTATTTTTGTTTTGGATTCGACTACAATAGCTAGGTGATGAAATCCCAACTAAGGCCTTATTTAAAAAATATGTAAATTTATTGTTCTACGTAATACAATATAGTAATCACAAGAAAACGAGAAAAACGATACATACTATATAATAGAAAAATAACAAAACTTTCCGAGGACGGAAAGGGTCTTCAAATCAACGATCAACAAATCTCAACGAAAGCGAATCGTACACAAGATCCCCGGCAGCGGCGCCAAAATTTTTGATGTGATCGTGATAGTATAGTGATAATTAGATACGTTATAGGGTAAATTAGAAAATTACCTGTAGGAAAAAGTAATAAACTAAAATTAACAAAGACGAATTCAATTAAACACGTGATGAACCAAGTTCGTTGTACACGAAGATCTTATGAATTTGAGACGTTTTCGTTTTGAATTGGACAATCGATTTGAATTAATTTTCGGTTTTTAGACTAAAAATTAAATCTACCAATTTTAAAATTAATTTTATCCTAAAGTGCATGAATCGTAAACCCCAATTTATTTTAATCTAAATCAATTACTAAAAAAAATAAAACTATTAAAATTTTACACTATCAAATTAAAACTTAATTATTTAAGTAAATTTACTTTTACACTATTTAAAAATCTATTTAAACTTTTTAAACTAATTAAATCTATTTAAAATTACTTTTAAACCAAATCTATTTTTTAAAACTACTTTTATTTAAATCTAAAACAATAAAAATCTAATTATTTAAAAAAATAAATTAAACTTTTAAAATTAATAAAAACATTTTTATTTTTATCTTGTTTTTAAACTATTAATTATTTTTAAAACTAAAAATTACTTTAA
Organism: Glebionis coronaria; assembly: GCA_025667525.1. Lineage (NCBI taxonomy): Eukaryota > Viridiplantae > Streptophyta > Magnoliopsida > Asterales > Asteraceae > Glebionis > Glebionis coronaria. The sequence goes on from CM046879.1 coordinate 347,109,717, forward strand.
TAAAATTACTAATTAAAATATATCTAAACGGAATTTAAGTTAAAATGCAACTAAATCAATTCTGCCAGAACAACTTATTATATTAATAAAATAACAGAAAGTAAACTCAAAAGAGCTGCTAGCTCAGAAGGAAAACACGTTGGGTTTCATCCCTAAGGTCACGGGATCGAACCACAGGAGTGGTCTTTTTGTGTGAATATTATTTTTGGACAAAAGATAATTAACATGTCACAGGAGGTAACTTTAAAATTGTTTGGAGAGCTGATAAGGATATCAGCAATAAACCTATCAGACCAATTTAGTCTGACAGGTGTAAGCAGTAAAAACACAAGATTAATTAAGCTCAATAAGCTACAAGAAAAAGCTTATTCCAAGTTCACAATCAAACAGCAGATCAGATTCATAACAGATTATGATACTAGTAAACTCAATATAAACAAACACAGACTAAACTTCTTCACAGATAAGCAGTGATAATCAACTCACACATTCAGAAAAATCAACCAAACCGAACTTGGAATAAAACAAATCTCAAAACAAATCTAGCAGTCTATTTATCACAGACCAAATAATCAAAACTTATCTAATAACAATAAATTCTTACAAGATCAAGTATGCCTTACTCCTATAATTATAGCTAACTAATTATATCCAATTTAGCTGATAAACAGATATTATCATCTTAGCAAGCAGTCACAACCAGATTAATGCATTTTATCTAACAGCTAAATCAAATGATCAGACAAAAACAAATTCAACAGTCAACTATCAAACTAAAATCAACCTATATCTTAGCAATCTGAACAAATAAGATCCAAAACCTTAAGCAGAAACTAAATCAGATTAGATTTTAAACCCTCGACGTAAACTAAACAGATATAACCTCAACAAAACAATATCAAATAATCAAACAGGTTCATCATCATTAAAAAACATATTCATAAAAAAATTGAAACAATAAAATTAAAGAGGAACAGAACCTATTGGAGATTTCCGTTGAGGAGAAGGTTGTGCTGAGCAACCTTATGAACCCGTAACAACATCACCATCTGAACCACCATTCACCATCACAACTCGAACCAGCATTTCTATTTATCCAGTGGGGATAAATGATTTATTCCAATACTTACTTTCATCATTTAATCAAGCTATATTTCTTTTCAGCTTCATTAAATAACGTTTTTATTATAATATCAAAATTAGACAGTAAGGATTTTATAGAAAAAATTTAACCGTAATAAAATAGACAGAAAGATTATGCCAAATTAAACTTTTATTAAATCTATAAAAATGTTACAATACTCTGGAAATTGAAATACAATAACCCTACAGCTAATTTAACATTATAACCATAAGTAAAATTGGAATGAATAATACAGAGATATGGGAGAGTTTTTATAGGCTAACCCACAACCTTCTTGGTGAGGTTGTTGAAGGAGAATCTTCTTTCTCAGCCATTGATCTCATCTCTTCTCTTTCTTCTTTTCATCCAAGGGCTGTGAATGGCCAACTAGCACATGGATTGCCAACGTGGCAATCCCTTGTGCTAGTTGTGCTTCTTGAATGCTGATTCGGCCTCCTCTTATTGGTGGATCGAGAATAATGATGTGGTTAAACCAATTATAAGCTGCCACGTCCCAATCGTCTTCCACTCTTCTCTTCCTTAAAACTTGGGCATTTATTATCAAATCGTGTGACTAATACGTGTGGAGTGAAAGCCCCAATTTATTAGAACTATTTATTGAATTAGGTTTTTGTGAATAGTGAAATAGTGTTACTGGTTATTTCTTTGGTTTTGGGGAAGATGATGCATAGATGATAACGAAAGGTTTATTTAACTTTAGTATGTGTGAGTGCGTTTACGCAATATGTGTGGTTGTGAACGTTTGTGGGTATATCCTTTAACCAAAGAAAAGTGTGTAACTGAAAAGTTATATAAACATTTCTCATCCATCAATGTACATAACCCTAGTGGGCTTTTACTTGGACCCAAAAAATTTCCAACATCACAATATTTAAGTTTTTGGGCTTTGACCATTCGTTTGACCATCCATGTTTAAGTATTATAAATTTGGGCCTATTGGGATTTTGACCCAAAAGTCAAACAATTCTTCTTTAATCAGCCCAATAATTAGGCCCATTAAGCTAATGTGGGACCCACTTGACCAAAATCCTCCATAAATGATTAAATCCGCTAAAGTCGAGCTCGAAATTGGCTTTGTTGATCTTTTTCTTCAAACTCGTGTCAATTTCGCCGGTTTTCGTGATCTTGGTACCTACACACATGAAACGACAAACAAACGAATACAAGGCCATATTTAAACATTTATTGCATTTATTCATCGTTTTTAGATAATATTGATATGAGTAAAATCACTCATATCATTAATCCTAGCAATAATTGTCCGATCATGTGGGAGAGAAAGTGAATTCATACTTTGCTCACATTTTGATGTAGAATAAGATTAATCTTGAAAGTGATCTTATTCTATGTATCAAAATTGCTTATATAGTTCATTACTAAAGCCGTTTAGACTTTCACCGGAAAGGCACGTCTTAAACCACTATATATGACACAAGCTCTTTGTCTCCTCTGCTTTAAGATTGTCATTTGTCTCTTGATCATTGTTCTTGGTCTTGATTCACTCCTGCTGACTTCTCTCCTCTTTGCTTCTTTGCTACGAGTAGTCGTTTGTCCATTGCGGTCTTTTCCTATCTCGATTCAACTCGTAATCCTTCATTGAGGCGTTATTATCTAGTGTTGTGGTGGTCCAATGATTTCCTAAAGGCTTAAGACATATTTTAAGGATTTTAGAAAAAATTGGTTTTGAAAAATTCTTTGATTTTCTTTGATAAAAACTCACCACTATAGGCGGTTCTTTATCTATCGCGGCTCAAATGCGCGGTTCCATATTGATAAGGAACCGCGGCCAGTGATTGCGACTAAAGTGCCAGGTTTTATAAAAATATCATTTTTCAAACAGACCTTCTCTCTCTTCTTCAACATAGCGACGTGTCTCAATTCTTCCACCATTGTTGCACCTTCAAAACCTTCAATTACTCAAGATTAACTGATTCCAATTTGTGGGTTTCACTCATACTTCATTCAAGATCAATTAATTGTAAGTTATTTCTTTTAATTTCATCTAATTTGTTCTAGGGTTCATACTTTCATAATTGGGTATTTTAAAAATTGATATTGAATTAGAACCTTACTAGGAATAAGAATTGACATAGTAATCTTGCTATGATTCCTTAGGTTCATACTCATTGAGATTTTACTAAAACCCACTTGTAGAACAATCCAAAATTTGATTAAATAATTTTGGTTAATTGATGGAATTGATATGAACCCATGAACAAGTTGGTAATGTGTAACACACCCAAATTACCACGCAGCGGAATACCACTTTGGGGCGCTACTCATAGCACATCACACACAATCATAGACAACGACCTCAAAAGAGACGTTAAAATATTATACAATCTTGTATAAAAAGTTCTCATCCCAATATATAAATCAGAGTAGCGTTTAGTCCCAAAAACCGTTACCAATCACAATACATTTATCAAAGACTTAAAAGTCATTTAGTTCATTTCAAAGGATGGGAAAATAATATAAAGTTTAGACAAGTAAGCACCAACTTCCTTCCTGCATGCTCCGCAGCTATCCATCTTGATTACCTGAAATACATACTTAAAATCATCAACACAAAGGTTGAGCAAGTCTATAGGTTTTACAAATCATCATTTGAACCCAAGAATTTTAATCATCTCAATCTTGTCACACAGACAAGTCATATATATATATCGATAAATGCCTTAAGCTCATGCAACTGAACTTTAACTATCACGTCAAACCGAATCACTTACGGCGCCCCTACTAACAGGTAATATTGTCATATACCAACGACCTCTTATGCATTATATCCCTTTCAGGTGATCACAAGGATACATACCCTAGGATAAGGCTGTCAAACCAAATATATCTATCAAATGTATTAGCGTTTACCTCGCAAGGTAATTAACAGTTCATGAATTTTAGGGACTTCATAAGACAATGGTACTTAGGCATTTATCATCATATTTGGGTCCAGCATACCAAAAACAACTTGTATTCATTTTCTAAAATAGCATGTATTCCCCCTCGCGGGTTAAAAATTATTTACAAGATAACATAAAAGTGAAGCTATAGACTTACCTGACACAATCGTGACAATAGTTAATAGAGAACGAACGTCAATCAAGAATAAATGTCAACAGTCGATATATGATCACACAAGACCCAAAGATAATGAGGCGCGTCTTAGGCTCGAGACAAGAAACAAATTGTACATATATGTATTAAGTATATCTTAATAAGTTCTTGGACATTGCATTTTATGATTCTTTATAAAACTTTTAGGTGAAAACTTAACCACTTTAGTGTAATATCCAATTTGACACTTTTAGCCCATCCTAAGCCCAATAGTGGTCCATTACATGATTATATAACTTAGGTCCATTTTAAATTCAATATTTCACTCTAAATTGGTTATAAACCTTAGGTCCAATAATGGCCCAATAGCCATTCCAAGTGTAAGTTGGGCTTTTATGGCCCAAGTCCACTTTATATAGTATTTGGGTTATAAAACGCATCACAAACACGTACACTTAATATTTTACGTTGCCCGGGTCTCGGGTTCCATAATTATCAGTATATAACTAAGTCTAAAATTCCCGACAAGTGGGTCCTACCATGCCGGTTTGTATGAAATACGTCACTTTTTACGTTAATGAGGTATAGTCCGTTTATTACAATTCTCCCGACATGTCCCGCTAATTTGATCATATCTCTTGAACCCTAAATCATCTAAGTGTTTTCTTTTTACCAAAAACATTATTAACTTATGTAATATATTTATTATAAGTCTAATTACCCCAAATTTATACTTACCATAACTAATGTACAAATTTTATCACTTAGAAGAGTTGGCTGTTTTTGGGCAGGCAAACACGTTTTCACCATTTTGGCCGTCATTTCCAAACCGTAAAGAATTGGTAAACCATCCGAATGATTCTACTTGTTCATGATTTTATATACAACCTACCGTTTTACATTTTTCAATGATTCTGAGTTCTTATATGAGAAAACAGTCTGTCAAGACAGTATGTTTAGATCTGACTAGTTTTTACTATTTTGCCACCATTTCCAAGCCATAAAGAATTGGTAAACCATCCAATTGATTTTAGTTCTTCATGATTTTATCAACAACTTTTAGTTTTACATATTCGTAGGTCAGTATACAAATTTTACGAGAAAACAGTCTATCAAAGCAGTATGTTCAGATCTGACTAGTTTTCACCATTTTGGCCACCATTTCCAAACCGTAAGGAATTGGTAAACCATCCGATTGATTTTACTTCTTCATGATTTTAGCTACAACTTTTAGTTTTATATAATCATAGGTCAGTATCAAATTTTACGAGAAAACAGTCCATCAAAACAGTATGTTCAGATCTGACTAGTTTTCACTTTTTTGGTCATATCTTGCTATCTAAAATTCGTCACGGGACGAGCCACCCAGGGAATTATTCACAAAACAATTATCTATCTTAATATTTAAGTTTTTCAATATCCCAACCCACTGAGTTCGTCCATATATTCTGTTTTTTCTACGGTTCAAAAATCATTATAAATCAAATCGTTATTAGGGCTTGTTTAGCTTTATTTTTAGTGTTCAAAATTTCATATACAATGTCCCAATACTTATTAATCCATTTAGTATGTATATATATATATATATATATATATATATATATATATTCGGAATATATATATATAAGATCAAGAAAAATAAAATAAATAAAAGGAATAATAAATAAGAACGAGATGTAGATCTTACGAGGCTTATCAAAGTCGTGCTACTAGTGAGTGATGCATGCAAGCAACCATCCAAGATCTTGTCAACACTTGATGTGACCACCTTGCATGGATAGATCCGGACTAGATCTACAAGTTTTACTTGATGTAACCACCATGCATGGATAGATCCGGACTAGATCTACAAGTTTCACTTGATGTAACCATGCATGGATAGATCCGGAGTTTTGGAGCATTTTTGGTCTTGGCCGGAAAAAATGAAGGTCGCCGGAAATTATGAAGGTCGCCAGAAAAACACTACCGGAAAGGTTTTCCGGTGGAAGCCATTGATGAAGCTTGAGAGCGTTTTGAGGATGTGTGTGTGTTTTGTCTAGTGAAAATATGAAGAAACTAGGTAAAAAAATCTATTTATACTAAAAAGTATAAAACCAAAGTGGCAAGTATCAAATACTTTAGGGTACATTTCGTAAATGTTTTATTTACTTTTGTTCAATACGCGTTCGAGGCTCGTTTGGACGACTTAACGGACGATTCAAGACACGAGACTTACGCCATCGTTTTTAAAATCATTTTCCAATAAAAATGAGTCCTTACTTCGTCTCATTTCGAAAACATTTGCTATTATTTATTTAAATGCCCGTTTAATCATTTCTAGCTATTTCGGTTAGATTTCACCGTTAAAATAAAACATAAACTCTAATACTCACGTTATTAGTAACGTTTTAGAATATAATGAAAAATACTATTTCTTCATATTTTCAAAGTTTTAGTTTTGAATCGTTTCAACTATTATTTTTATTCTTTTTGCTCAGTCCGACTGTAAAACATCAAAAAATACTACAAGTAATTAAATAATAATTATTTAATTTATAAAACGTAAACGTAAAAATTTTAAATTTCTAAGTTCATAAACTAAAAGAAAATATTCAAAATAAATTTGAATTTAGTTAACACGATCTTCGTTAAATTATCGAAAATAAATAACACGTTTCGTAAATGTTCGAAAAATCTTAATTTAAACGTTGATCAAAATTTTTGGGTTGTTATATCATCCACTCCTTTAGGAAGCGACGTCCCGGCTCTTAATTCGGATATAACAGTCTTTAGTCTAACAGTGAAGAGTGAAAAACAGACAAGTCATCGTCTAGGTTCCAAATAAAGTCAAAAGATATTATATGGTACACGTTCTCCATGATCGGACGTCATTGGACAATGTCGTCTCAAGTTCTCACAACTTACGATCATTCGACTAGATCACATGCCACATAAGTATCTAAAAGCAAAAAGTCAAACATAAACATCAAATACAGATTTCCGTCGTCGATCATCAATACACATTAGAATTGGTCCATCAAAATAAATCACAACTCGAGAGAAGTACAACGGATTATTCGTACATAGATGCTAATCGACAATCATCATAATGACGATAGCACTAAACAATTCTTATCAATGAAACAGGGTTTGAAGAAAGACGTACGCATAACAAACACTCACAAATCGAGCCAGACATACTTGGGTCCAATCATTTATAACTCCTTGTCTACATCAAAAGGCGTCCCCTTTCATGTATACAAGAGTTAATAAATTTATGGTTCGGGAACTTATAACTTTCTTGTTCAAATGAAAAGGCGTCCCAATCCATTTCAACGAGACAATTATAAGTCATCCTACTCAAGTATTACTACCTCTCAACACGATATCATATCCAAATACCATAGTAAATACAAGGTGTCAATAAACTTACATCATGATTTCCGTATTCAAATGTCCCATTCCATTTGAATAAGGAAAACACAACAATCTAAGGTCTAGTGGTTTAAAATTTTCTTATTCAAATGTCCCAATCCATTTAAATAAGACAACCTTATACGACTCATAGTTGGGCGAGTTAAAATCTATATATCTAAATGTCCCATTCCATTTAGATACAAGGTATTAAGTCACTCAACCGAATGACTACTACGAGCATATCTTTGTTGTACCCAAACTATATATATATATATATATTTGATTAGGATATATATATCTTAAGTACAACATTGGCATCCTCCTTTTCGTCAAATAACGTAGTCATATAAAATCAAATCACATGTCGCATTACATAGAAGATGTCGTCTCGGATAAATGATTCTTCATAATCATAAGAACTAGTCGGAACACGAATAACACATCAATCAACTACGTTTCAAAAGGAGATGTCCTAAAATGGCACATCATGATACGATGATGACAATCGACCTTAAACAAGTCGATATGCGATAGATTATGAAATTATATATACATACTAAAAGTATCAAACGAGTTTCATACTCGTATTCAGATAATGCATAATCATCAAGATCGGTGATAGGGGTGAGACCAAATCCTATACAGAACCGTATTATAAGATACACGACAATCGTTCACGGACCATTGCTTCCCGTGCAATGCCTTTAAATTTCATAGTATATTCATACATATATATATTACCATTCTTACATACACATAGGTTCACATAATCATAATCAATCATAAAGTAATACAAGAATAACCTTACCGGAACCATGCGGAGTAGTTGCGTGCTTAAAACTTTTTAGAACACACCAAAGTTATAGTTTAGATTTTTCAAAATTGACCTAGTTCTCTATAACTTGTGGCTCTGATACCAATCTGTAACACCCCCAAATTACCACGCAGCGAAATACCACTTTGGGGCGCTACTCATAGCACATCACACACAATCATAGACAACGACCTCAAAAGAGACGTTTAAATATTATACAGTCTTGTCTAAAAAGTTCCCATCCCAATATATAAATCAGAGTAGCGTTTAGTCCCAAAAACCGTTACCAATCCAATACATTTATCAAAGACTTAAAAGTCATTTAGTTCATTTCAAAGGATGGAAAAATAATATAAAGTTTAGACAAGTAAGCACCAACTTCCTCCCTGCATGCTCCGCTGCTATCCATCTTGATTACCTGAAATACATGCTTAAAATCATCAACACAAAGGTTGAGCAAGTCTATAGGTTTTACAAATCATCATTTGAACACAAGAATTTTAATCATCTCAATCTTGTCACACAGACAAGTCATATATATATATCGATAAATGCCTTAAGCTCATCCAACTGAACGTTAACTATCACATCAAACTGAATCACATACGGCGCCCCTACTAACAGGTAATATTGTCGTATACCAACGACCTCTTATACATTATATCCCTTTCAAGTGATCACAAGGATACATACCCTAGGATAAGGCTGTCAAACCAAATAGATATATCAAATGTATTAGCTTTTACCTCTCATGGTAATTAACAGTTCATGAATTTCAGGGACTTCATAAGACAATGGTACTTAATTTATCATCATATTCGGGTCCAGCATACCAAAAACAACTTTTGTTCATTTTATAAAATAGCATGTATTCCCCTCTCGGGTTAAAATTTATTTACAAGATAATATAAAAGCGAGGCTATAGACTTACCTGACACAATCGTCACAATAGTTAATAAAGAACGAACGTCAATCAAGAATAAATATCAACAGTCGATATATGATCACACGAGACCTAAAGATAATGAGGCGCGTCTTAGGCTCGAGACAAGACGCAAATCATACATATATGTATTAAGTATATCTTAATAAGTTCTTGGACATTGCATAAGTTTTATGATTCTTTATAAAACTTTTAGGTGAAAACTTAACCATTTTAGTGTAAAATCCAATTTGACACTTTTAGCCCATCTTAAGCCCAGTAGTAGTCCATTACATGATTATATAACTTAGGTACTAATAAGTGTGTAAAAACTTATCCTTTTGCCACTAAAATCTATGAAAAACAAGACCTAATCATGTGTTTAATATCATAAAAGTCGTAATTACGCGTGGTTTTGTGTTTTTGTGTGAAATAGGTACAAAAGATCAAAAGGATAGAAAACACGGGATTTCATAGACATTTATCGAAGAAAATTCAATGAAAAGTCAAAGTCAACTCAAAAGGACCAAAAGTGCAAAAAGATTGAAGTTTGAAGGACTAATAATGAAGATATTATGAAGAAGTGCAAAAAAAAACCGAAGCCGAGATTTTGCTTTCAAGGGTTTTTTACACGTTTTAGTCTCAGATCACCATTTTACCCTCACACTTTCACCAAAATACTCAAAATACCCCTCAACAATCCCATAATTACCAAAAAGCCCCTAGAGTTAATCATTAATACACTTTTAGTCCTTATATTAAGTTATTAAACAACAAGGGACTAAATTTGTAATTTCAGCATAGTTTAAAGAATGTTAACAAAGTCTTATGAATGTTAACATTCTTTTAAACATGGAGGGGCTATTTTTGCTAATTGGAAAAGTTATTTATATTAAACAGCCGGTTCATAAACCTTACACCACCAGTCCAAAATCTTTATTTGACCCATTACCCTTTTATTACCCCAGCCAATACACCAAAGAAAATTTCCCTCCATTTACTGTACCTTCTTCTTCCCTAGTTTTTTTACCAAACATATGAAAAGGGGAGATTTCACTCACTCAGTAATTAACCAAATTAATTGGTCTCACTCCACTCCCACATAACCAATGAGTGAATCCCACCACCCATGTGGCCACGTCTGCTCAACTGCCACTCTGGCAATCCGAATAAAATTTGGAGAAAACACAACCTTAAGGAAAATTAACAAAGAAAGCTTTGTTAAAGAAACACAAGTCCAATCAGCCTGTTTGACACGTCAGTGATCCGTGGGAAGTGAGAGAATGAAGAAAAGATCATAGGGCTCAGAATTGGCTTAGTTTTCAAGCAAGAGATCAACGGGTGTAATGAAAACCCTTGGAGAGAGAAATCATCCCCAAAGGCCTCACCTCAGTTCTATAAATAGCTTAGGTTTTATTCATTGTAATTGTTCCATTTTTGATTTTGTAATCGAAATTGTGTTCCACCTTTTTATTTTAAAGAAATTTTAATTTCCTGCACTTAAATTCCTGTCTTTCCTACTTAATTTCAGTCAAACTTTCGTTACCTTGCATCTTACTTTCAAGTATTGTTCAATTTCTTTTCAATATCCACAAAATCCAAATTACAAGTCGTGCTACTGTAGCAGTCACTATTCATCTGCTTATTTGAATAAGCTAGTTGAGTACTAGCTTTTCAAAGGAATGTTTGTTCAAGTTCTTATGGTTGCAAGCTGTTGGAAGATTGGTATTTATATTTGATCATAGGTTTGAAGCAAGTTTTATGGTTTTGGTTGATGTTAGAAGACTGGTCGGGTAGAGATCGTTAGACAGTGGTGTAGAATTTGTTTAAGTATAGCTTCAATTTCAGTTTTCGGTTCAAGTTCGATAGCATAGAAATCGTCGACAACGGGCTGGCCTGGATGCAGGTTCACTCTTATTTTATTTTTCTTAGGTAAAATTTAGGATTTCAAGTTTATGAACTGTATGTGCTTAAACTTGGTGCTCTTTCGCCTGATTTAGATTGCATTTGATGTGATTCAGTAGTATTAGTTCAAGTTTTTGCTCAAATATAACTAGATCTTCATTTAGCTCTTTATTTTTTCATCATTATAGCTTTAAGGTACGTTTGGATTAGCTGATTTGTTAGTTGTTTGTTGTGTTGCTGTTAAGCACTTGTTGTCACTTCATTTGTTACCTAAGAGTAGTATAAAAACAGTCATAAAATAGTCAGCCTATTAGGTCAAAACGGATCAATAGGTGTAAGTGTTTAGGTTTCAATTGCTTTAAAATGAATCTAAACAGCCTTCTTCTAGTGATCATTTCTCTTCCAGTTTTTAGAGTTAGATTTAGAGGTTTATTGTTTTGGATAGCCAGCAGTAGTGACAATAAAAATGTAGTTAAAAATTTTTGCTCAAGCTTATCCATTAAGCAGATAATCAGCCTTAAAAGTAGCCATCTAGCCACTGTTTGAATTCAGCAAGTTTCTACAATTAGCTTTCTAATCTGTTTATTTCATGTTTCTAGCTTACTTGTCTTTTTAAAAGTTACTTATTTTCAGTTCATAAGCCATAATAAGTCATAAGCTTTCATTTTCAATAAGTAAAAAAAAAATTGGTCAAGTGCTTATTAATAAGAACTTTTTGCTTTTCAATTGTTACTGCTTATCTAGTTTGCTTTTTGAAAATCCTTTTGGTTGAATCTTATTTTTCTCAGCTCATATTCATTTTTGCAAATCTTCATTACATGTTCTTAAGTTGTAAGCTCAAAACAAACTTCTTGAATAAGCTCAATTTTCTTTTAATAAGCTACAGTGCATCTTATAAGCTCAAACTTATTTTCCACAGCTTATTATTCATTAGGAACAAGTAGAAACGAAAAGGAGCTTAATTGGTTGCTTAATAAGCTCAAACGAGCTCTTAAAAGAGCTGCAACCCGTTTTTGGTTTTATACTTGCGAAAATTGCACACCAGCCCCTTATTTCGCAGCTAGTTGTCATTGTTTGGTAATTGTACTGCCAGTCCTTCTAATTTCTACTTTTTTCATTTCCTTACGTTAGTTTGATTTTCCAATTAGGCTGCGTTAGCTTTGTTTTCATTCAATCTTATTAGGCTTAACAAACTATTGGGCCTCCATATTAATAACTAAAAGCTGAGTTTTTTTTTACAAACACAAATAGTGATGCGTTTTTCAAATTCATAAAAGGTGGTACGTTTTTGTTTTTTTAATTTCTTTAACACTTTCAAAGTTTAAAAAAAAATATATAGATTTTAGTTTTAATAAAAAATAATAGTTTTAATAAATAAATAAATAGAAAATATAAAAAGTAAGAAAAATAGTTTTAACATTTTTAGAATAAATTTGGCATTTTCATTTTTAGATTAATTTTGCATTTATACTTTTATTTTCGCTTAGGATTTTAATAATTCGCGTTTGCATTTTAATTGTGCATTTCAATATTTTTACTTGCGGTATTTGCACTTTATTTTAGAATAGTACGTATACATATTAGATAATATTTTTACTTTTTTACGTGCTTTGTGCTTAAATAGACATAGAATACCATTCAATTACTTGAACCAAAAACGATAAATCTTGTGAATTATTTGAGATCAATTCGAGACGATTTGAGGAACGATAAATAGAGATAAAAAGAATTGAAAAATTCTTACATTAAAATGGCGCCGCTGCCGCTTCGCTCGTTACGATTGACGATTTTTCGTGAGAATATTTGAATTTTGGGATCCGTTCGATTTTGAACGTTATTTTTCTTGTTAAAAAAATCTTAAACATAAAAAAATCAAAAAGATAAAAATACAAAAAAATTAAAAAATCATCAAAAGCAAATTCTTTCCTAAGATTTGCACCAAAAAAATTAATTAACAAATCCAAAAATGACTCTTTCCTAAGTGTTACACCAAAAATACTCCTCTTTATCCTCTATTGTGTTTAATTCTTTTCTCTACCCCTCTTATTTATAATTCTTCATGGATTCATATTGCGTAAGGTGTTGGAGACCATGGAATGGTTATCAAACATGTCAATGGTGTACATGTGAGCGATGCGGCTATCATATCGACAATACACAACTTGGATTTTGTCCACTTTGCAATTCAGCCAATTCGTACTTCAGCTCTCCCATATATGAGGATCCGTATCCGCAACATGCACTGGGTTTTTCTCAATACCCGCGTTGCCACAATTGTGGGGGCCCTCACGATACTTCTTAATGTCAACCGATGAATTATGAGCCACGTCCGTGCTATAATTCCGGTTTTCAACATTTTGAACTCCCACAAAACTCCGTCGTTCATCAACCTTCTTTTGAGGAACAACTCACTAGTTTGGCTGGAATTCTAGAAAGCTTAAATCAACTCAAAGTTAGCTTGCATGACGAAGCCGACAAGAGCAAGTATCTAATCTTAGTGCTTCTACTCCTCCTCTTGTGCGTTCTGATGATGACGATGAGAATACTATTTCTTGGAATGATCTTGTTGCTCAACATCCTAGTGCAATTGTAATTCCTTCTCTCGATATCCCAAAGGCATCTAAGGATTGTGATACATCGAGTGAGATTAGTGATTTTGGTCTCGAAAAATTCTTTGGTGAAGTTTGTGATGTGCCGACTTTTGCGGAGCTTACGGACGAGGTCGCTCTTACGGATGACATTTCTCCATGTTATGAGGATTTCACGTTTGAAATTTCTCCTTTTCACCCATTTCCACCGGGAGATGAGGGCGATGTCGATTTATTCTCTCCTGCTTACGAGATGTTCACCGATGAACTTGCTCTTTTAAATGAGGTGGAAGACGTTATTCTTCGCGACAAATTATTGAAAGTTCATCTTCTTATTTCTCAAATTGAAGCGTTGAATTCTACTCCTATCAATGAATCTTTACCTCCGTCTTTTACTCCCGTTGAGAATAATGACCCATATATGGAAGAAGTTGACAATCTCTCAATACCTCCGGGTATTGATGATGATGACACAGAGGGGGACATTCTCTTTGATAATTTTATAAATGAAGGTATTGTCCCAAGTCCCCCTCCCGAGCACCTTTCCTCCCAACCTTTAAACCTATTACCGAGGATGAGTGCTTTGACCCGGGAGGTGACATTGACTATTCTATACTTGATACCGTTACGGCTTTGCCGCTTGGTGCGCATTCATTGTCTTTGCTTCCTTTACCCACCCCACCTCCCGTGGATCACGACCTCACATACTTTGCGTATGTTGAGAGGACTTTTCTACCTTTTAAGACTTATCCTACTGCCTCTCACTTATTAATGTCCTCCAGGAACGAGGACAAGGTCTTTGATCTCGGTATAACATTAGATGTTTCCCCATGGACCATTTAATTCGGGGTCGAGTCAGGCTCGTGACTCGGTTAACAAAAACAAGCGCTTTTCGGGAGGCAACCCGAGTATCCTTTTTATCTATTTTTTAACATAAGTGCAGGGGGAGCCGAGTAGGTTGTGTTTTGTGATGTTGTGCAGGGATGTGTGCTTTAATGATCCACTTTTGGTGCTTTTGACGCGACCCATGTTCCCGTGTACCCGGTTTCTTCGATTAGTTTTTGCTATTGTGATTCAATTTTGTATATAAATAAAACGTGAAAAATTGATCACTTTAGTTGTCCCTTACTTAGCAAGATTTAAACAACGTACTCAATGTCCTAAGTGTAGGGGAGTTTATTCTCCCACGTGCTTAAACATTGAGGGCAATGTTTATATTAAGTGTAGGGGGACTTCTATCGAAGTTTAGTGGGCTTTTCCATGCATTTGACCTCATTTAACCGGAAAATTAAAATTTTCAACGTTTCAAATTTTTGATCTATTTTGGCCTAGTAGTATTTCCATTTATTTTCTTTTATTTTCTTTCCTTTTGTCATCGCATCGTATTTTTTAATTCCATTTCAAGAATAAAGTCAATAATAATAAATAAATAAAATGGTTTTAACAAGTTTTGATATCTTTAATATATTAGGCTCGTCGTGAATATTTTGACTCAATCCGAGTTTACTAATCCAAGTTCACTCTAGCTAGTATCCTTAACCATATGGACCTTAATTGGTTTATTAGGCTAAGCATCCACGAGTCTCATTCCTTGAGATTTTAAATTGTGGAGAACGAGAGAGGATAGAGTTGATAATAAGTTTAAGGGTTAATTCTTGCTTATATGAGTTTTGTGGCTCTTTCTTCCCGCTTGTATATTTAATTGCTTAATAAATGAGGATTTTTGCGGTGTAGATTCGATATCTTAGCTCTTAGCCAAATCTTTTATCTCCTTGTAATTAAAGCATGAACACATTGAGGATGCCAACGTTGTGGACTTCCGACTAAGGTGGCTCATAACCACTAAGTAGGAGGTATTCAGACCATGGGATTGCGGAATTTGGCCTAATATATATATCATAAATAAAGAAAGAATAAGATTAAAACATGACCTCAAGGAGCCTTAGGGTGTGGGGCATGTATCACGAACCTTGTCATTAGAGCCTTAGGGTGTATGGCATGGTAAGTGTTGAATAAAATTTGATCAAAAAAATCAATTCCCTTGTTTATCGTTCAAGGAGCCTTAGGGTGTAGACAATAGATGAGGAGCATTTTTACATCTTAAAGAGCCTAAGGGTATATGATGTGAACTTGCTAAACTCCACATAAAGTCGACATGACTTTAGAGGAATAATTAATAAGTAGTACTATTGTCCAAATTTTGGATCCGGGAATTTATTCCTCAAATCGTGTTAAATCATCGTTGATGTGGGCTTATTTTGGTGACAACGTTTTTGAGGACGAGGTTAGGTTTTGAGTGTCGGGTTTGCACCGTTTTGCCTTCATTTTTGGACTAATAATTATCAAATAAGTCAAATGAGCCTACGGGTGAATGATAATCCTTAAAAGCTAGAGATACAACTTAGAATTGGAGAAGAGTATTACACAATTGTTTTATATAAGTGGTTTTAACTTGAGGACTTATGGTAAACAATGATCTCGTTTTTAAGCTTGGTATGGGGAACGTGAAACTTGAGGGTGATTAATATTCATGACACCAAAGCCCTAATTTAAGTCTTAGATTTCTTTACGAGTTTCTTCTATCAAATAATTTCCAAGTTAATAAATTTTAATAACTTTGGTTTCCTTTAAAGCTTTATTTCTTTTTATCATAGTAGTAATAGTATATCTTAATAAAGGCCAAGATGGGTTAATTATGAGAAAAATGTAACTTTATGCTTTAAAACTATGCATTGCATGGGGTCATTGCAATGGTCAAGTGTAGGAGATTTAATAAGTGTGTAAACACTTATCCTTTTGCCACTAAAATCTATGAAAAACAAGACCTAATCATGTGTTTAATATCATAAAAGTCGAAATTACGCGTGGTTTTGTGTTTTTGTGTGAAATAGGTACAAAAGATCAAAAGGAAACAAAAAGAGGGATTTCACAAACATTTATCGAAGAAAAGTCAATGAAAAGTCAAAGTCAACTCAAAAGGACCAAAAGTGCAAAAAGATTGAAGTTTGGAGGACTAATAATGAAGATATTATGAAGAAGTGCAAAAAAAAAACCGAAGCCGGGATTTTGCTTTTAAGGGTTTTCTACACGTTTTAGTCTCAAATCACCATTTTACCCTCACACTTTCACCAAAATACTCAAAATACCCCTCAACAATCCCATAATTACCAAACAGCCCCTAAAGTTCATCATTAATACACTTTTAGTCCTTATATTAAGTTATTAAACAACAAGGGACTAAATTTTTAATTTCAGCATAGTTTAAAGAATGTTAACAAAGCCTTATGAATGTTAACATTTTTTTAAACATGGAGGGGCTATTTTTGCTAATTGGAAAAGTTATTTATATTAAACAACCGGTTCATAAACCTTACACCACCAGTCCAAAATCTTTATTTGACCCATTACCCATTTATTACCCCAGCCAATACACCAAAGAAAATTTCCCTCCATTTACTGTACCTTCTTCTTCCCTAGTTTTTTTACCAGGCATATGAAAAGGGGAGATTTCACTCACTCAGTAATTAACCAAATTAATTGGTCTCACTCCACTCCCACATAACCAATGAGTGAATCCCACCACCCATGTGGCCACGTCAGCTCAATTGCCACTCTAGCAATCCGAATAAAATTTGGAGAAAACACAACCTTAAGGAAAATTAACAAATAAAGCTTTGTTAAAGAAACACAAGTCCAATCAGCCTGTTTGACACGTCAGTGATCCGTGGGAAGTGAGAGAATGAAGAAAATATCATACGGCTCAGAATTGGCTTAGTTTTCAAGCAAGAGATCAACGGGTGTAATGAAAACCCTTGGAGAGAGAAACCATCCCCAAAGGCCTCACCTCAGTTCTATAAATAGCTTAGGTTTTATTCATTGTAATTGTTCCATTTTTTATTTTGTAATCAAAATGGTGTTTCACCTTTTATTTAAAAGAAATTTTAATTTCCTGCACTTAAATTCCTGTCTTTCCTACTTAATTTCAGTCAAACTTTCATTACCTTGCATCTTACTTTCAAGTTTTGTTCAATTTCTTTTCAATATCCACAAAATCCAAATTATAAGTCGTGCTACTGTAGCAGTCACTATTCATCTGCTTATTTGAATAAGCTAGCTGAGTACTAGCTTTTCAAAGGAGTGTTTGTTCAAGTTCTTATGGTTGCAAGCTGTTGGAAGATTGGTAGTTGTAGTTGATCATAGGTTTGAAGCAAGTTTTATGGTTTTGGTTGATGTTAGAAGACTGGTCGGGTAGAGATCGTTAGACAGTGGTGTAGAATTCGGTTAAGTATAGCTTCAATTTCAGCTTTCGGTTCAAGTTTGATAGCATAGCAATCGTCGACAACGGGCTGGCCTGGATGTAGGTTCACTCTTATTTTATTTTTCTTAGGTAAAATTTAGGATTTCAAGTTTATGAACTGTATGTGCTTAAACTTGCTGCTCTTTCGCCTGATTTAGCTTGCATTTGATGTGATTCAGTAGTATTAGTTTAAGTTTTTGCTCAGATATAACTAGATCTTCATTTAGCTCTTTATTTTTTCATCATTATAGCTTTAAGGTACGTTTGGATTAGCTGATTTGTTAGTTGTTTGTTGTGTTGCTGTTAAGCACTTGTTGTCACTTCATTTGTTACCTAAGAGTAGTATAAAAACAGTCACAAAATAGTCAGCCTATTAGGTCAAAACGGATCAATAGGTGTAAGTGCTCAGGTTTCAATTGCTTTAAAATAAGTCTAAACAGCCTTCTTCTAGTGATCATTTCTCTTCCAGTTTTTAGAGTTAGATTTAGAGGTTTATTGTTTTGGATAGCCAGCAGTAGTGACAATAAAAATGTAGTTAAAAGTTTTTGCTCAAGCTTATCCATTAAGCAGATAATCAGCCTTAAAAGTAGCCATCTAGCCACTGTTTGAATTCAGCAAGTTTCTGCAATTAGCTTTCTAATCTGTTTATTTCATGTTTCTAGCTTACTTGTCTTTTTAAAAGTTACTTATTTTCAGTTCATAAGCCATAATAAGTCATAAGCTTTCATTTTCAATAAGTAAAAAAAAATTTTGGTCAAGTGCTTATTAATAAGCACTTTTTGGTTTTCAATTGTTACTGCTTATCTAGTTTGCTTTTTGAAAATCTTTTGGTTGAATCTTATTTTTCTCAGCTCATATTCATTTTTGCAAATCTTCATTACATGTTCTTAAGTTGTAAGCTCAAAACAAACTTTTTGAATAAGCTCAGTTTTCGTTTAATAAGCTACAGTGCATCTTATAAGCTCAAACTTATTTTCCACAGCTTATTATTCATTAGGAACAAGTAAAAACGAAAACGAGCTTAATTGGTTGCTTAATAAGCTCAAACCCGTTTTTGGTTTTATACTTGCGAAAATTGCACAGCAGCCCCTTATTTCGCAGCTAGTTGTCATTGTTTGGTAATTGCACTGCCAGTCCTTCTAATTTCTACTTTTTTTCATTTCCTTACGTTAGTTTGATTTTCCAATTAGGCTGCGTTAGCTTTGTTTTCATTCAATCTTATTGGGCTTAACAAACTATTGGGCCTCCATATTAATAACTAAAAGCTGCGTTTTTTACAAACACAAATAGTGATGCGTTTTTCAAATTCATAAAAGGTGGTACGTTTTTGTTGTTTTAATTTCTTTAACACTTTCAAAGTTTAAAAAAATATAGATTTTAGTTTTAATAAAAAATAGTTTAAATAAATAAATAAATAGAAAATATAAAAAGTAAAAAAAAATAGTTTTTACATTTTTAGAATAAATTTGGCATTTTCATTTTTAGATTAATTTTGCATTTATACTTTTATTTTCGCTTAGGATTTTAATAATTCGCGTTTGCATTTTAATTGTGCATTTCAATATTTTTACTTGCGGTATTTGCACTTTGTTTTAGAATAGTACGTATACATATTAGATAATATTTTTACTTTTTTACGTGCTTTGTGCTTAAATAGACATAGAATACCATTCAATTACTTGAACCAAAAACGATAAATCTTGTGAATTATTTGAGATCAATTCGAGACGATTTGAGGAACGATAACTAGAGATAAAAAGAATTTAAAAATTCTTACATTAGGTACATTTTAAATTCAGTATTTCACTCTAAATTGGTTAAACCTTAGGTCCAATAATGGCCCAATAGCCATTCCAAGTGTAAGTTGGGCGTTTATGGCCCAAGTCCACTTTATATAGTTTTTGGGTTATAAAACGCATCACAAACACGTACACTTAATATTTTACGTTGGTCGGGTCTCGAGTTCCATAATTATCAGTATATAACTAAGTCTAAAATTCCCGACAAGTGGGTCCTACCACGTCGGTTTGTATGAAATACGTCACTTTTTACGTTAATGAGGTATAGTCCGTTTATTACAATTCTCCCGACATGTCCCACTAATTTGATCATATCTCTTGAACCCTAAATCATCTAACTGTGTTCTTTTTACCAAAACCATTTATGTACTATATTGATTATAAGTCTAATTACTACAAATTTATACTTACCATAACTGATGTACAAATTTTATCAATTAGAAGAGTTGGCTGTTTTTGGGCAGCCAAACTCGTCTTCACCATTTTGGCCGCCATTTTCAAACCGTAAAGAAATGGTAAACCATCCGTTTGATTCTACTTGTTCATGATTTTATATACAACCTACCGTTTTACCTTTTTCAATGATTCCGAGTTCTTATATGAGAAAACAGACCGTCAAGACAGTATGTTCAGATCTGACTAGTTATTACTATTTTGGCCACCATTTCGAAATTGTAAAGAATTGGTAAACCATCTAATTGATTCTAGTTCTTCATGATTTTATCTACAACTTTTAGTTTTACATATTCGTAGGTCAGTATATAAATGTTACGAGAAAACAGTCCATCAAAACAGTATGTTCAGATCTGACTACTTTTCACCATTTTGGCCACCATTTCCAAACCGTAAGGAATTGGTAAACCATCTGATTGATTATACTTCTTCATGATTTTAGCTACAACTTTTAGTTTTACATAATCATAGGTCAGTATACAGATTCTACGAGAAAACAGTCAATCAAAACAGTATATTCAGATCTGACTAGTTTTCACTTTTTTGGTCATATCTTGCTATCTAAAATTCATCACGGGACGAGCCACCCGGGGAATTATTCACAAAACAATTATCTATCTTAATATGTAAGTTTTTCAATATCCCAACCACTGAGTTCGTCCATATATTCTGTTTTTGCTACGGTTCAAAAATCATTATAAATCAAATCGTTACTAGGGTTTGTTTAGCTTTATTTTTAGTGTTCAAAATTTCATATTCAATGTCCCAATACTTATTAATCCATTTCGTATATATATATATATATTCTGAATATATATATATATATAAGATCAAGAAAAATAAAATAAACAAAAGGAATAATAAATAAGAACGAGATGTAGATCTTACGAGGCTTATCAAAGTCGTGCTACTAGTGAGTGATGCATGCAAGCAACCATCCAAAATCTTGTCAACACTTGATGTGACCACCTTGCATGGATAGATCCGGACTAGATCTACAAGTTTCACTTGATGTAACCACCATGCATGGATAGATCCGGACTAGATCTACAAGTTTCACTTGATGTAACCACCATGCATGGATATATCCGGATTTTTGGAGCATTTTTGTTCTTGGCCGGAAAAAATGAAGGTCGCCGGAAAATATGGAGGTCGCCGGAAAAACACCACCGGAAAAGTTTTCCGGTGGAAGCCATTGATGAAGCTTGAGAGCTTTTTTGAGGTTGTGTGTGTGTTTTGTGTAGTGAAAATATGAAGAAACTAGGTAAAAAAATCTATTTATACTAAAAAGTATAAAACGAAAGTGACAAGTATAAAATACTTTAGGGTAATTTCGTAAATGTTTTATTTACTTTTGTTCAATACGCGTTCGAGGCTCGTTTGGACGACTTAGCGGACGATTCAAGACACGAGACTTGCGCCATCGTTTTTAAAATAATTTTTCCAATAAAAATGAGTCCTTACTTCGTCGCATTTCGAAAACATTTGCTATTATTTATTTAAATGCCCGTTTAATCATTTCAAGCTATTTCGGTTAGATTTCACCGTAAAAATAAAACATAAACTCTAATACTCACGTTATTAGCAACGTTTTAGAATATAATGAAAAATAGTATTTATTCATATTTTCAAAGTTTTAGTTTTGAATCGTTTCAACTATTATTTTTATTATTTTTGCTCAGTCCGACTCTAAAACGTCGAAAAATACTACAAGTAATCAAATAATAATTACTTAATTTATAAAATGTAAACCTAAAAATTTTAAATTTCTCAGTTCATAAACTAAAAGAAAATATTCAAAATAAATTTGAATTTAGTTAACACGATCTTCGTTAAATTATCGAAAATAAATAACGCGTTTCGTAAATGTTCGAAAAATCTTAATTTAAACGTTGGTCAAAATTTTTGGGTTGTTATATAATGGTATTGTTAAATGCTTACCTAAAAACCTTGTTTTGAAAAACTAATGTTCAAGTTCATTGTTGATTTTACATGATTAATATGTTATTGTTAATGATGAACGAGGTACATTGTGAGCATGGGAATGATAAGGATTAACCTTTGTTTGTCAAGAAATTGATGAAACACATTCTCATCTTTTTTATTTTTGGTTTATATGTAACATATGAGTGATTGGGGAAATATGTTTGTATGTTATTTTTAGGTACTATCATGTCTTCGGGATATCAAAATCACCACCAATGTACTAGAGAATACATGCCTAATCTTTCGTCTTTACGTCGAACTCTTTCTACTCAAAACACTTATCGTTGTCTTGAATCTCGTTGTTTTCATGAAGGACGCATTGTTCCTTCTAACTTTTTTGGACTTGAATTCATTCGATTCATGTTCAATTTCATTGGCTTTGACTGTTTGCTTAATACTAATGAGCCAATCTTTCCTTCCTTCCTCTTGGAATTCTTTAGCCCGTACACGTTAATTTTGATCAATAATGGTTTATCTATAAGATTTTCCATCAAGTGGAAAACCTTTGTATATACTCTTGAAGAATTTGGTGAGATTCTCAAAGTTCCATACGAAGGTCAATGTAGGTTCACTGATGCTTGGAGTTTAAACTTTTTAGAATCGGCCCCTATTGATGTGAATTATGTGACCGAGATACCCTCGGCTTCGGCCATCTCTTGTGCCATTGCTAAACCTCGTGAACACCCTATTCTTGGTAATTTTGAGGGAGAAGTTCGTACTCTCACTCCTTGGTAATTACTAACTAGAGATCTTATTAATTTTATGATCCCTTGGGACGAAATCATTAGGGAAAATGCAATGTGTTTGGATGGTAATCGCAACCGTGTGCCTGCTTGTCTTGCACATATGTTGTATTGTTTTGCTACCTCCACTCCATACAACCTTTCATTTTTCATAGCTAGAAGAATAATATTTGTTCTCAGCGGGTCTCGCTCTAGTCTTCCATTTGCCATGATTCTCTCACGGCTTCTTAGAAAACTTCTTCTTGACTTTCCACCATTAAATGCTTCATCATTTCACTCCGTGGATCGAGTCATTCTCCCTATTGAAGGAAACATCGCTTTTGAACCCACGCATGATTCAAATGAAGATGGAAATGTCTCTCAAGACGACTCTCTTAACCCTTGCTATGATTTGTCATCCTCTATCTCTCAATTGTCTTCTCTAGACATTGGTTCCGACTATCAATATTGTCTCAATCTTCATCTTCAAGAACAAATAACAAGTGAATCAAGGCAATGAGGAAATGCTCATAGATGAATGAAACATCCCACTCTTGAATGGTTAACATGTGTGTTAACATGTTTGGATTGTTGAACATCATCTCCTTTATCTATATTGTTAGGATGTTATGTGTTTATTTACTAATACTTTGTGTTTGTATTATTCAGTATTTTAATCCTAATTGTCTATGCGATCGATCTTTCGATTTGCATAGCTTTGTGCATTTTATGTGTTAGTTAGCTTCCTAGATTTTGATTAATAATCCACTTTGTCTTGATAAACCTTTGTCTAAAATCTGGGCTAGCAAAAGTTTCAGGAAGTGCCTTTTAGCAAACACACTGGGGGCGGCTCCTTATCTATGCCGCGGTTACTTAGCGATAAAGAACCGCGCCTGTCTATAAGGAACCGCCGTTGTCTGTTCCGAGAGAATCTTTGCTTTACACTGTTTTCCCTTGATCTGTGTAAACTTTTGCAAAAACCTTCACTTTCCTACACTAGGTAATGTAGAGAATTTTGCAATTCAAATTAACCATTAATGTTCGTTTCCTCGACTCGACTCGAATTGATATCGGATTACACGTGGATTACTTTGTTCTTGGTAACTAAAACTTTTTGGTATTTTAAACTAAAAACTATTTAATTAAAAACTATTTTAAACTAATTTAAAGCTAATTTAGATAAAAACTATTTTGAAACCAAACAAAACTTAATTAAACTAATAAAAAAACTTAAATAAATTTTAAAACTAATTTATACTATATTTAAAACAAAATTATATTAATGTTGAACTAAAAAATAAAACTAATTTAAAAACAATTTAAATAAAATATTTTTTTATCTGTTTATTTTTTAAAACTTAATAAAAGGAAGCTAATAAAAGAACTTTTAATTAAAATTATTTTATCTAAAACTTGTAATGAAACTAATTAAACTAAAACTGCTAGTAAAATTACTCTATATTAATTAATTGATTCGAAATAGAACACAAATGAAAGACTAGAACAATTGGTAAAGTTGTTGGACTGTTGAGCTGGGGGTCAAGGGGTCGAATCCCAGTAGTGACCCTTTTTTCTGGAATTTAAAACATACAGATCAAAAGGACCTGTTGCTTTTGATGCAGCAAATATCAGCTAAACAGAAAAATCAAATAAGCTAAAATAGATCAACAAAAAAACAGACTACTAAGCAGATAGAAACTAAAAACAATAAGCAGATAAGATGACAAACAAGCAAACAGCACTTTAAACTAGAAATAAGCAGATCCAAACTAAAATATCAGAACAAGCAGACTTCAAAGTTAAAGCAGTGATTATATAAGCAAAACGAACTCAAATAAGACAAATAGCAGATTCAAAAACTGAAAGCAAATAAGCTTAAATACTTAAAAAGCTAAACTGATAATAATATTACTAACTCGATAATAAGCAACCCAAATAATAAGCAATCAAATAAGCAGATAAAAAACGCGAGCAGACTAAATAAGCAGATAAAAAGAACTATGAGCAGATCCAACCCAAGTTTAAACAAATCAGTAAACCAACAATAAGCAAAACCAAATAAACCTATAAGCTAAATCGAATAATACTAAGCAGATCCAAACAGTAGCTTAACTTAAACAAACAACACTCGAACCACTTAAACATATCAGATAAAAAAAATAAGCAGATAACAAACAAATTAAAAAAAACTTGTAAAATAAAAGAAATCGAGAACCTGATGTCGAAAACTCGTTGGGAAGAAGACGCGGCGCTGAGCCGTCTTACTTAACCTAAACCGAATCCGACACCACCTTCTCACCCAAACGTACCTTCGAAATCATCAATACTCGAACCTCGAACCAGTTTTTAACAAACTTCTAGTGGGGAAGTTCTTATCCATTTTTTTTTACTTTTACTAATTAATATTAAGCTTTCCAATAATATTGAACAAAATGAAAATTAAAAACAAACAGAAACTTTAAACAGGAGAGGAATTCAATAAAACTTAAAAATCTTTCATTGATAATAAAAATCAGTATAATACTTGGAAAAGAAAATTACATTAAAACCTATCTATTTTTGCATAAAATTAAAACTAAATTTAATCCTACTCCTAAATTAAAATAAAAAAACAGTAAATAAAGAAAAAATGGAATACACCATTACAAGTTGGGGGGGGGGGGTTATAGGAAAACCCTAATCTCTTTGATGAAAATGGTGCTCACGGTTTTTCATCACAGCCGTCCATTCTTCTCTCTTCCTTCTTTCTTCAATCAACGGTGGAAAATCATTAGGGGTCACATGGATCGCCCTCGTGACATTAATATGTGTTTCTTGTGATTCTTGAAGGCTGACGTGGAGGATGTTTATTGGAGGATTGGTGTTGGTGAGTTGTAATAACCAATCAAAAGAGGGAAAACTGCCACGTCCTCCATCTTCTTCATTCCGGTTTTGATGGTGATTTAATTAAAAGGTGTGCATCGCACGCGCCTTCAATTTAACAAGCAATGAAATCCCTAATTTTTTAGGGTTTGGGGGATGGGAGAATAAGGCTGCGTTTATTTTGAGGTGAGGTGAGCGAGATGTGAAAATGAAAAGGGTTTCTTGTTTGTATCGTAACAAATGGGGGTGGGTAAAATATTTAATAAACGTGTGTGGGGTGAGGGTAAAGTAAACAATTTAAAAAAACGTGTGAGGTTGCATAAATATTGTGTGAATTGAGATGTTTGACCAGGGAAAGTAATAACCGTCCCTTTTGATTCACCTTGGGCCAATTTCCATTCGTCCCTTTTATTAATATTTTTGGGCTTGGGATACATTGGGCCAAGACACGAGTTTGTATTCTATCCATCCAATTTTCATGCAATTTTGGGCCTTAATGGGCTTTTGATCCACAAGTAAATATTTATTAAATCCACTAATGGGCTTTTGGGCCCAATACCCAAATGTGGGACCCACTTGGCTAAAATCTTTCATTTAATATTAAATCCATTAAAAACAGACTTGTTTTTGGCTTCCTCGATCTTTTTCTTCAAACTCGTGTCGGTTTCGCCGGTTTTCGTGAACTTGGGCACACTTTTGGTCTTTTGACTTTGTCTTCGTCTCTTTCTTGGACTTTTCTTCAACATTTGACCGTGAAATCCCGTGTTTTCTTTCCTTTTGATCATTTGTACCTATTTCACACAAAAACACAAAACCACGCGTAATTCCGACTTTTATGATACTAAACACATGATTAGGTCTTGTTTTTCCTTAATTTTAGTGGCAAAAGGATAAGTGTTTACACACTTATTACTAGGATACCTAATTTCATTATTCACATAAAATGATTTTAACCCATTACTAGTTTAGATTATCCCTTCCTCTTCTTATACCGTCCCTTGTTGATTGTGTTCTTCATCCCTTCAATTTCTCTCTAAACCTAAACTCACAACCATGGTGTCCACTAGAACATCCAATTCTTCCAAAACTTCCTCTTCCAAAAGAAATCTTAAGATCAAGATTAAGTTACCTAAACTTGGTTCTTCATCTTTTCACACTCCCAAAAATGAGATTTCCCCTATTCTCATTTCCTCATCACCTTCACCACCCCTTGCTCTATGCAAAACAACCTCAACTCATGGTATTAACCATTCACATGGTTCTACTTCTTCCTCATTCTAATCAATAATGAATGAGTTTTCCTCACCCTTTACTCCTAGTCCTCCATTGGATGGGAATACTCAACCTCAACCTCTACAAAGCATTCCTTTTGTCCTTGAACCTTTGGTTACCTCTCCTTTCACAAACCAAATTCACCCATCTCACCCATATCACCCTTGGACACTCTGCCTCCACCACCTCCTCCTCCCTCAAACACTAATGCTCTTCTTTTGAGCATCCCTATTTCTCACTTCATGGGTGATCCTTACTTCTTTGGTTTTCTAGAGGCTCGTGGAGCCAGTTGTCTCTATAACAACTATATCATTCAAAACCTAAGGTTGGAGATTCTTGGTCTCCATATAAGGTTTCATGATTTCTTGCTTGCCTTGTTCTCCATGCCTCCTCCTCCTAGGAGATGAATGCTGATTTTCATAATCGAATATTTTTAAAAAAAGTCAAGCCAAGGAAGACTATGCTATCAAGAACTAGTTTAAGCTAACTTTGTATTAGTTAGTTGTTATTTATTTTCTTGTATTTCCTTTCCTTCATGAATTTTTCGTGAAGTTGTTCTATGGGTTTAGTTTTATGTGTTTCAACCTATGTGGTCACATTAATCAACTTCAATTTATTTAAAATTGAACCTAAATCTATCACAACCTCTAAAACTTGACTTAAAATTGGATCAAAATGTTATCTAAATATTTTGTCACCCTTTGTCAAGACACTCTTTGTGAGTGTGTTGCTTTTATGCAACCTTATCATACTCTAGTTCTAAAAGAGTTAAAAATCCAAGATTTCCAAATTTTTGAAAGAGTCTTATTTTCTTCAAAACTTTTAAAAATCATGGTTTCACGTCCACTGTACGCGGCTCCATAGCTAGTCGCGCGACTCCATATCAATATGGAACCGCGGGTTCCTTTAAGGAACCGCGGACAGCAAAGCCACTTTTGGCTTATTTTGGTCTTTCTTCTTTGACCACTGTCTTTGTTAATATTACTTGTTTACCCAAATTGGCTAAACATTCCCTAAAACCTTTTGTTTTCATTTCAAATCTTTCCCTTGTCTATTTTCTTTAAAATTTTCTCTTTTGGGAGTTCTTCTCTTCATCCCTCATAATGCCTAACTCTTCCATTACTAACCTTGACATATCTTTGTCACAATCTTCTCAACCAAAAGCTTCTTCTTCTAAGATTTCAAAGAAACCAAAAATCTCGGTTCGACCCGTTTGGATCAAGAAGAACAAGAATCCTCATGATTCCTCTTCTCCAAAACCCTCCAAGAATTCTTCTTTCTCTCTGACCAAATATTAGAATGAGACTTACTCTATAAATCCAATTACCAGAGAAAAGGAAATTCTTCTTCCACCACCTAAACCTTTTAACTATCCATAACTCAATGACCTATCTTCTTTCTCAAATCTCACTAGGCATTGTGAAAACATCTCTTATCCATTATCTCCCTCTCCACCAAACTCTCATTTTGATGGTCCTCCCCCATCTAACGACTTTGTTTTGCATCATCGTTCCTCGTGTGCTTGTTGTTGATTTCAACAAATTGAACTTGCTCATGTTTATGACAAGCTAAATTTCCTTGAATTCCTCCTCACTCTACCTCCTCTCAAAGTTTTCGTTCCTATGAACAAAACTTCGAATGATGCTTCGTCGTCTTTCTTTTCCAACTAAGGCACATTTTGTACTTTAGTTGTTTGAGTCAATAAAACTTACAATCTTGGAAGATTATCACTACTAGAGTAGTTTATGCTTTGTGGTTTATTTTCCAATTTTTTTTCCTTAAATATTCATATTGTGTGTATGAATATTTCTCTTGTGTGTTCTTTCATATTTGTGTAATATGAATGTTTTGTGTGTTATCTCTTTCCCGCTAATTCTTTTTCAATCATTTGTTAAAGAGTTGATCATGGTTAAAATTCAATTGATTATGGGTGATAATTCTAAATTTTTAACCCCCTTGACATTTTAATCATTTTTTATTGGTTTGGATGTTTATTTTCTTTCTGTATTCCGCCAATTGAACTTTGATGTTGTCAACACACACTCTTTGGACATACTTAGCAAATACTTACTTCTAATTTGGGATTTCTTTTCTTCCTCCCTCTCAAGTTAGTTGGTAGGTAGTGCACATATATACATTGGTGTTTCTTTTCAATCTTCTAACCATTGTGTAGCATGTCACCTTAGCTCTCTCACTTGGTGCCCCAAGCAAGGGGGAGTAAGCACCAAGGGGGAGCTACTAGCAAAGTCCGGTTCTTCTCTTCTTCAAAGACTTGTGCTAACCTTTTTGCTTCGACAAAGGGGGAGAATTGATAAACTCGTTAATAATTCGAATAATTTTGTATTTTACGTAAATGAGTTTATAGTTTTTCGAAATAAAAAAGGGGGAGATTGTTAATGCAAAGTAATGCCTAAAAACATTGTTAGTGCTAACTAATCTTTCTTAGTTTTGATCACGACAAATTACAAAGACATTTATTTTCAAACACAATCATAAAATGAATTATCTAACAAACACTATCATCAAGGTAATAATCATTACACTAACATATCTTAATCATGTTTAGTGATCATAAAAGTGATTAGCCTTAAAACTCACTTTTGTCAAATGTGACAAAAGTTTTTTAATAAACTTTCTTTTTAAGAAAATTTTTTATTAAAACGAAAATGTAAATTTGAATATGGCATATTGCAAATGCCATAAGAATATCGTTTGAAGGTTTAGACAACCTCAGATATTTCAAATCCACTAAAAGACAAAAAGGAGCAGAGTCTACCTCCGCGGTTCCTTAAGTGCCTACGCGTTTCTCTATCGATTAGGAACCACCTAGGGAGATAAGGAACCACGCTCAGCTAGCCGTTGGATTTTGTCTTTTGTAAATATTGGATCAAATCTGCATTTTCCATAACTCTTTTTGGACATTTCTTTCAGCCTTCTTTCTCTTTTCTAATCCTAATTATTTGTAAATGATCACTTAATGTGTTAAGTAAGTTTACTTATGATTATCCTCTTGATCTCCTTCTTTACCTTGTCCAAAGAGAAGATCACTCACACACTTGTGATGTGATTAAAGATAAAGCCTTGATTAAGATCATCCTCTCCTAAAGATCTAGTCATGTTCATCATTTGTTTATTTGTGTCTTGTGTAGATCCAATGTATTTGTGAATACTTGGACTAGTTGTGTTCATCCAAGATATTTGTGAATACTTAGATGAGTGTTGTATAAATCCTTTGCATATGTATGTGCTTGGATTTGTGTTGTGTAGATCCAAGTTACATGTGTGTAATTGGATATGTTTAGTTAAGTTGTAATAAGTTGTGTAAGTTCTCACTAAACTATAAAGTGATGTGGTTGTGTCTTGTGAGTCCTCACTAAACTATAAAGTGATGTGTAGTTGTGTTGTGTAAAGTTCTCACTTAGCTTCAAAGTGAAGAGTCGTGAAGATTGGTTCTAGCTTTGGATTTGAACTCGACATCTAGCCTTGTGTCGAAAAATGATGAAGTAGGAAACGTTGTGAAGATTGGTTCTATCTTTAAATTAGAACTCGACATCTAGCCTTGTGTCGTAAAATGGTGAAGTGGGAGACGTTGTGTAGATTGGTCCTAGCTAAGATTAATCTCGACATTTAGCTTAGTGTCAGAAAATAATGTAAGCGACGTTGTAAGGTGTTTTCCGCCAATAAGGGTGCTTGTGGATATAGTGGAAATCTCGAGTAGGTGTACTCGAGGAGTGGAGTAGGAACAAGGATAGAGCCTCGTTGCCGAACCACTATACATCTTGGTGTCTTCCTACTAGGTTGTTTCTTTCCTTACTCTTTACTTAATCTCATCATCATTACACTTACTACTTGTCATTGTTAATGCATTAGAATTTAACCTAATCATTATGCAACTAGTTTTCAAGTAAAAGATGGTTTTGACACTCACCTAATTGAAACGAATTTTAATTAGGAGATAAACCGAAGAGAAACTATTCAACCCCCTTCTAGTTTCTATACAAACTTCCTACTATGTTTTGGACAAAAGTTGTCAATACTGCTTGCTACGTGTTGAATAGAGTCTCCATCACAAACCCTCATTAGAAGACTTCCTATGAGCTTCTCACGGGCGAAGTACCAAATATCACTCATTTGAAACCTTTTGGCTGTCCTGTTACCATTCTCAACGCAAGTGAATATTTGGGGAATTTTGATGGCAAAGTTGATGAAGGATTCATTGTGCGACATTCATCCCACTCTAGAGCCTACAAGGTCTATCATCTTGTAGACAAGCGTGTCATAGATACTATTAACTTGCGGTATTTTGAAGAGAAATCAAATTTTCAAGGAAAAGGTCCTGATTGGTATTTTGATCTTGATTATCTTAGTGATTCATTAGGCTACTCTCGTTTCAAAACTAACCAACATGCAGGTCCACAAGTTTTTGCCCCTTCTTCTACAGGTGCTTATTCTAGCTTCTCAAACTCATAGGAGGATGATGATATTATTGTTATCCCCTCATATCCCTCATCCACTTATACTGACACTACTCGTCCTACTGATGGTGCAAATCTCTCGACGATTATAGCGCTCGACTAGACCTTGACATACTGCTAAAGCAACAACAAGATGCTAATACTGCAGCTGAAAAGGGAGGATTTGAGTTTCGTATGAATACTCCTAATAATAGTCCACTTTCTACTACTGTTGTCTTAGTTCCTCCTGATGATGCTCACATGCCTTCTAGTGCAAGTCCTATTCCTACAGGCAATCCACTTAGTGGTCCTAATGCAACAACTAGGTTCTCTGGTCCATCCGACCTAGGTAACTACCATTAGAAGCATACTAGTAAGTCAGAGGACATTCATAATCACCAAACATCAGGCATCTTCACATCTTCTTCCTATGATGATGACTTTGTTGATGACCTCAACAATATAGAGCCAGAAGTAGAAGTAGATACTAACCCTACAAAGAGGATTAACAAAGTGTAACCTAATCTCAAATACTTGGGGATCCTAGTTCTATAGTCAAAACTCGAAGCATGCTTAAGAAAGATACTTCTGGTCATCATGCTCTTGTGAGCTATGTTGAAGACCAAAAGCGGAATAATCACACATATTTTCTTCACTGTTTGTTTGCTTGTTTACTTTCTTAGGTTGAACCTAGGTCTTTCTCACATGCCCTTGAATATCAAAGTTGTGTAGAAGCCATGCTGGAGGAAATGCAACAATTTTTGTTTCAGAATGTCTGGATTTTGGTTGACTTGCCTGATGTGAAATCCGCTATTGGCACCAAATGGATTGTCAAAAACAAGAAAGATGCACATGGCATTATGGTGAGGAATAAGGCAAGGCTAGTAGCACAGGGTCACACTTAACTTGAAGGAATTGATAATGATGAAGTTTTTGCTCCTGTTGCCATAATTGAGGCAATACGACTGTTTTTGGCTTTTGCTTCTTACATAGCATTTACAGTGTTTCAAATGGATGTCAAGAGTGTCTTTCTGTTTGGCAAGATTGAGGAGGTGGTGTATGTCACTCAGCCTAAAGGCTTTATGGATCCCCTTCATCCTAAGAAGGTTTATATGGTCTTTAAGGCTCTCTATGGTCTACATCAAGCTCCTAGATCTTGGTATGAGCGTCTATCTACTTTCTTGTTGAAGCATGGCTATAGAAGAGGTATAATCGACAAAACACTATTTCTTAAGAAGAATTCCAAAGACATCATTCTGATTCAGGTATATGTCGACGATATCATCTTTGGTTCTACCAAGGAGTGGTGTGATGAGTTAGAAATCTTAATGAAAGGTGAATTTCAGATGAGTGCTAATTACCTTTTTCCTTGGACTTCAAGTCAAGAAGCAGTAGGATTGTATTTTCATTAGTCAAGATAAGTATGTCCATGATATCATTCAAAAGTTTGACTTGGAACCTCTTAGACCAGCATCAACTCCCTAGGAGGTCACCAAGCTCAAGCTAAAAATGAGTCGGATCCACCTATCAATGTTCACTTATACAGATCAATGATTGGATCGCTTATGTATTTGACTACATCTAGACCTGACATTATGTTTACAGTTAGTGCATGCTCTCGGCATCAAGTAGCTCCTACCACCTCTAATTTGAATGTTGTCAAGAAAATTTTGAAGTATCTTAAAGCCCAACCCAAGCTAGGCCTATGGTATCCTAGGTAATCCCCTTTTGTACTTGAAGCCTACAGTGATACTGATTATGCTGGGGCTAATAATAACAGAAGATCAACAACTGATGGTTGTTAGTTTTTAGGCAGACGACTTATCTCATGGCAATGTAAGAAGTAAACAATAGTCATTATCTCTTCCACAGACGTAGAATATGTGGCTGCTGCTAGCGGTTGTGGGCAGGTGTTATGGATTCAAAACCAAATGTTAGACTATGGGTTCAATTTTATTAATACCAAAATATTCATTGATAACCAAAGCACCATTTGCAATGTTAAGAACCCTGTATTTCATCAAAGAACCAAGCACATAGAGATCATGCATCACTTTATCAAAGATGCCAATGAAAAGAAGTTGATTCAGGTTCTCAAAGTTTATACGGACGACAATGTTGCCGATTTGTTAACTAAAGCTTTTGATGGGACCCGGTTCAACTACTTGGTGGTCCACATTGGAATGGTCAATCCTTGAAGCCTAGGATTGAGGGGAGGTTCAGCCTAAGGGGAGGCTTGTTGTATATATGTACTTGTCCATTCTTGGACTTTGTATATTCTCTCGGCACTACTCATAGAGCAGTAGTGTGTGGTCTACTATTGGTGGTCTTTTAAGCAGCTTCTGGTGGATATCTTTGGGTTCATTATGGTTGTATGGTCATCCTAGTAATGTAGGAGTTGCTCCTTGTTCATTCTAAGGAACACTGTTTATGTTCGTTGACTTTTGTTAACCACAAGTAACTACTGGTGCAGAATATTTGACAAATTGACTTTTTGGTCAACATTAGTTACTCCTGGTATTCCAGGTTGCCCATTAATTTGGTAAAGGGGATCTATCTATTAATTGATTAGCTGGCAAGTTGATATTACCACTAATGGTAATTACATTTGAAAGGGCAACCTCCTTAATTAAGGGTCAATAAATAGTTACTATTTTGGGTATTAATAGTCAAAGGGTTAACTTTGACCCTCCATCAGAACCACGTTTTTACACACATATGCTCCTACCCTTCATAAATCCTCTTGTTGCAATCAATCATAAGAATCAATGACTTCCCTACAATACAAGGCTGATCACAACAAAGTTGCTTTCCTTGGTGATGGACCACTTCGTGAGGACTATGAGCAGTTTCTAGAGTTCTTGGAGGCTTCCCCAATTAGGTAATCTCTTACTGTATGTCCTACTGTGTATGATTCAGTGACAAGATAATTTTGGGCCACTGCTGATGTTAGGGACATAGTTGGGCATCCCACAAATATTCATGCCATCATTGATGGTTGTTAATTTGTGGTGAAAAAATCTCGAATTAAGTCTTCCTTGCATCTTCAAGATGCTAATGGCATCATATCCATTCCGGATAATGAGGTCCTTGATGGAATGTCTGATATTTGGTATGCTAATGAGGGGAGATTCACTTCCATTAAGAATCGGTCCTCCCCCCAATGGAAGCTGCTGATTCACTTCTTGATTCACTACTTGAGCCCCAAAGCTGGGAGTTGGGATCAACTTTCAAATCCCCTTGCTACTTGTTTCATTTGACTCTCCTAGGGTCTTCTTTTCAATTTCTCTATATATATACTGGATGGCTTGATAGGAAACCTTAGTGGGGTTAAGAAGAAGTTTCTTATGTATCCTATATTTTTGCAACAAATACTTATGTGTGTACCAAATGATCGTCGGGAGTATATTACCGTTAGGTTAACTCCTAAGGTTTATTCCAACATGAAGTTGGCCTATATTAATCGCGAGATACCCCTAACCCCTGCCATGTTAGGCCTAGTGCCTGAGGATCCCAATGAGATTCCTCCGGTTGAAGAAGCCCAGGAGGAACCTCATGTGGCGGACGATCCTATGGATGAGTAGATCCATGTGGCTGCTGATCCCATGGTTGAGGAGCCTCATGAGGATCCTATACATGATGTCACTGCTGAGGAGCCTTCTTCCCCGAAGGTGGCTTCTCCTGTGGCTCCTAATACCCCCCATGTGTCTCCTTTTCTAGACTCCCCACCTGTTAGTCCTGTCCATCACTCATCTAGAGGGGAACCCTCTTCTCATGAGGAGCCTTCTTCGTCTTTTGTGGCAGAAGCACAGGCTAAGAATGTTCACCAAGCCTCTACTCCTTCTCCCATTGAAGCTTCCCCGCAACCGAGTTCTCTTGGTAGGGAGGCTAAGGAACCTGTTACTCTCACGTCTTTGCTTGCTTTGGTTCACAGGTATTATGACAAGATTAAATCACTTGAAGCAGATCTGAACACCCATCGACAAGTCACAAAGGATGTGGTGGTTCCATTGGTTGCTAGGGTTATGTTCTTAGAAACACAACTAAGGCGATTAAAGAAGCATATGATGCTATCTGATTCAGAGAGTGAGGCGAATGATATTGAATAGGATGGATTATCTGTGTTGGCCAGGGCAGCCTTGCCTCAAAGCCTAGTGAGGAGATTCTTGCTCCTCCTACTGCTACTAGTGTCCCTACTCATTCTGTTGCTCCAAGGCCAAGCTCACCAACACCTGGTCCTTCTGTTGCTAATAAGGGCAAGGCCCTTATGACTGATGATCCTACTCCTACTCACAAGCGCATTAGCAGGCAATTGGAGGAGGATCGTTTAGGTGTAGAAGCTGCTCAAATACTGCAGGAGGAGCAAGAAGCTGAGGCTGAAAAGCTTCGCAAGAAAAGACAAGATCAAGTGTGTCATGATGCTATGCCTTAGGGAGAAGCTGATTGGATGGATATGATCACTGTCTTGAGCTCCAATATGTCTCAGTTTAAAGACATCTCGGGCGAGGATGTGAATGAAAGCAACTGTGCTTATAGGATTACTTCATTGATTCATTGACAAAGGGAAGCCCTTGCTGCTCAGCTTTAGGGAAATTCATCGCAACAGGCCCCTCTCTTATGCCTGTCAAAAGGGAATCATGCAGCATTATGTGAAGAATCAAACAGGAGCATACTTTACCATAGGCTGGACAATGAAACGAGTTAAATCATTCTCGGATGATGCCTTGAAGAAAATGTTTGACCAGATGCAAAAACTTAAGAATAAGGAGGTAAGCATGCCTGCCAATGCCATGCTGACACGGGATGATTTGAAAGCCCCCAAGGATACTCAAACTCCTTCTGCACATGCTCTTGCTCCAATGGTTTCTTCTTCCATCCCCGAGGCTTCTATAGCTATGGACTCTACTACTCAAGGTGATCTTTCTACTCCTGCTACTTCTCATGTTTCTCCATTGGTTGCTACTCCCTCTCCTACTGTTGAGATACCTACTTTTGGTGCTATAAATGACTCTCTTCCAAATCCTACCAAACCTGTTGCTGAGAGTCCAGAAGTGAAGGTTGAAGTCTCACCGGTTAAGCCTCGTCGTTCTGTCCAAAAGATGAGAGCTCGTCGGGGACCTTTTGTTCATGAAGGTTCCAACAGTGATGATGATATTCCTCTTAGTGTTGGGCGGGTTATTTATTGGGAAATGCACCCTTCCATCATTGCTGCTGGGACTACTACCCATATGATTAGGACACTAGATGGTCATCATAAGTACTTTTAGGGTACTCAGGAGATTTTATACTGGGTAGATAGGCAGGATTTTCTGGATTTGTATGGTTTGGTGGATGTGGTTATTCCTGTTGTCCCTTTTGGATGGCATGTGTTAGTTCTTTGGGGGGATTTTAAAGTGATGTTAGATTGTTCTCCTAGTTTAGTTTCTAGTGGTATTTGGGATGACCAGCATCTTTGGTCCATCAAGCGTTGGAAGCTTTATGCTGGGTGTGGTGTGCATGTCATGGAATTATGTTCTTCCAAGAACATTTTTATGGTGGTGGATCAGACCTACAATCTTTATGTCAAAACATGGAGGCTCTGTTGACGAGTGGTCTCTTGATTTCAAATTCTCCTTCGGGGAATGAGAGGACGATGGCGGTCACTTTGGTGGAATTCATTAAGAAACAGCTTGCTGCTGCTAAGAAGGCAAGTTCTGGTCATTAGCTTTGGCATGGTTTCACTAGTCTTTATTTAACTTTTATGTATTCTTTTCACTTATATGTATAGCTTTCAGTGACTCTTACTCCTATGATTTTTAATAAATAAATAAATAAATATACACATATATATATATATATATATATATATATATATATATATATATATATATATATATATATATATATATATATATATATATATATATATATATATATATATATATATATATATATATATATATATATATATATACTAGTGGCAAAACCCGCCCGATGGGCGGGTATGACGTTTAATTATTGCTTACATTTATTTATTTAGCAAAATATTGGTGTTAAAGAATATATTATTTTATGTTTCTTATATTTTTTGTAAACATAGTGGAGGTGTTTGTCAAATATGAAGCCCGCGACGCATCTTATGAACATTATGAAAAAAATTAAGTAACAGTTAACTGTAGATTGGCATTAAAAATGATAATAGAAGAACGTTCATTTGATGAGAGAAAATAAGGGTTAATAAATTATCCGTAGTAATCAAGTATTTATTTTTATTTAAATTATGAATTCTGCAATGTAAGTTTATAAACTAATAAAGTCACTTTTATGCTTAAATCTTAGTTAAAGATATGTGACTCCTTAAGCTAACAGTCAAATAACAACTTACTTTCTTGGGATAGTGCACACAAGAACAAACTTTCACTCTCTCGAAACACACATTCAAATATAGTCTAAAGATGAAGATGAGTAAAATAAGGTTATGTGTGAAGATGTACTTCATATACAATAAGTGAACAAATCATCTTTCTATCGAAGGGCACATGTGAAAACTTTCGCCGAATTTTTGTTTGAGAAAATCATATATGATTCGTATGATGAATCATATATGATTTTCTTAAATCATATGTATATATATATGATTCGTATATGATTTTGTGAAATAATATATGATTTTCTTAGACATTTATGATTTTAGGAAATCATATATGATTCGTGATACGAATCATATATGATTTTCTTATACGAAAATAAAGTTCGTCAAAAGTTTATAGATATGGCCCATTATATTTTTTGTCGTTTGACGATTTACTATTTGTGAGACATTTAATTTTTAAAAGATAGGTGCAAAGTAGGTTTAAGTGAATCTGATTGGTTGATTAAGTATATATGATAAATTAAAAATATACATTAATCTCAAATCTTATACTATAACCAAGAGTGAAAAATATTGTGCACTCTTTTTTCATTTTCTTTTTAGCCCATAAAAATAGGAATGAAGACATTGAACGATGATAAAAAGCAAGAATTTTTGTTTTGGTACCGTGATGAAACATAAAAGAAACATACCGAAAATGAAACATAACTTAAATAAATGAAAATATATAAGCAGGTTGGAATTCCAAGATCTATATAAGTCTTGTATATTGTATGCTTTCATGATGTACTTAGTTCGTCAATGAATATATACTCTCTTGAATAAGTCATATGTTCAATATCTTTATACACTCATTTATATAAACGACCTTCATAGGAATCGTGGAGGGCCACAACTCTTCCAAATATTATGACGTGTAGTATAAATATTACTACTTTCTAATTTGATATGTTTAAAATAATTCGGCTTTTTCAAAATAAATTTTCAAGTTCCGTAATTACTCATTCGGTTATACTTACTTACCTAAAGCATAAAATCCGTTCCACGTATTTATCATATAACACTACTATTTCAGTAAGTTATGTATTTTATGGCAATTTAGAAAGTGTATTTACTCACTATCATCTTACTGTATTCACTATCATTTTGATGTATTATACATCGTTTGGCTGGTTGCGAACTCTCTAAATGAGCTGCAAACCAGTTTTACCTTTGGACTTATCTGTTCAAACTTGATTCATATTTTAGAAGTCAACGAAATTTCATAAATTGAATCTTGGCCACAAAATTGTACTTGACTTTGTAGCAATGTAGTGTAATTTGTCACAAATTTTGCTATTTTTATAAATATAGGCATTTTTAATACTATTAAAAAATAAGGTATTTTTTACCCATTCGTTATTGTTGATGGGCTAAATGAGCAAATATGTAAGAAAATAAATGAGTTTAACGGGCGCACATGTAAAATACTAGTTAAGCTATTCGACAAATCTTTTATATTTACTTTTATATCTCCGGCTTTCAAACAATTATTATTTTTTTATTTTAACGTTTTTATATATTTTGTTCTCGTTTTAGTTTGCGCTCGTTTCGCCCACCCATTTTACCAACGCCCGTTTAGCTCGCACTCGCACACGTTTCGTCCGTCGCCCATGCCCGTCCGTCCATCCGTTTTTCCACCTTTACTTTGTGGTATTGGAGAAATTGATTTTTATAGGACAAGATAGTGACGTTTATTTTTATTGAAACATTTTTAAACCATAAAAAAAAGCATACATGGTACTTTAGAACTTTTGAGAATCACATCAGAAGTTGTGTTATAGTATTGACAGGTGGTTAAAGCATATTTATGTTTACGACCAGTGCAATTGATAGTTTATTAAGATGATTTGCATAAAAATCGCATGTCAAAGGATAAAGACTTGCCGCACAAGTGAGCGTCGAAAAGGAGTATTTATTTTAGTCTGTTTCAAACACCTAGTTACATGAAAATCTGTATATGTATATTTTTTTTAATGTCCCTTAACTTAACAACAAAAAGAACCGGTTTCTGCAAGTGCAATTTAGCTGCCAACACCAACGATGTGGGTTCATCTTACACCCTCAACAGTTCCCATTACAAATCTCGTCCATCCACCAATGAAGGCGATTTCAATGGGAATAACAGAACACGTCGCAATATTTGTTAATTGCAAGTGTAGTATATTTAACCGCGAACACCAACAAAGCGGGTTTCTTCGGCGACCTCAGCAAATAAGATCATACCGTTACCGAATCTGGTCCCTCCCTCAAAGTAGCACATCCAACTGTTTGTGAATCAGGTTCATCCCCACATGGACCGGATCCATCCACCAACCTTAATATTGGTGCCTCATAAATCTCCTTCTTTAATAAAAGAGGTGGCTATCACCGATTATATAGGAAACTTGTATGTTTGAAGAATTATCAGCCAAAACCTACCTGTAGCATCACCTAAAGGGTCATTGTTCGTAATATCTAGTACCCCGCTGATGATACAATACGGGTATGAATTTACCATACAGTGACATAGTAGTACAAAAATCATCCCAGGTTTGCTGCATATATGCCATGAAAACAAACCTCTTTCATTTCTTATTTCGATCTCATAGTTAAGTTTGGTAGATCAAACTTGTTCCTGTAAAACAGTGAAAAGTAAGAAAATTACACCAGGCATGTCAATGAAATAGTTCATGTTGCAAAAGACATGGCGAGTAGAGTAAATGGAAGAACCATTTCCTTTTTAGCAGCACCTTTGGCATCAGCAGTTGGTTCAAATTTGACATGCCTACTTAAAAAAAGACATTAAAATGGGTATACCTTTGAAAGATGCAACAGTCGTGGGGCTCGCTTGTAAGTGAGACTGTTGATTGATGTCCTGTTAACATAAATTAGAGTATTTGTGCAAGGTGTCAAAATAATTGTGGTTGTGACCAGTGCTCAAATAAACGTGAATGAGATCCCTCAACGATTGATATCATGATAGACTAATAGTGTTGGTTGTACAGGTTATGCTACCTGCAGCCAAGGTAGTGAAAGGCAAAACCGAACTCAAAGGGACTTACTTTCTCTAAGGAGAGAAGCGACAAAAAGCCAAACAATAAATCGAACTGAATGAGAGTGATTCAGAGTGATAAATATAGTACCCAATAAGATCGATATGTGCAACCTTTAATAGACATCTGAATCAATTCCTATAATCTTCTTCGTATGTGACGGACCGTTGAAAATGAGTGACAAATTTGTGAAGTAATGAAACACCAACTAAGAACTCAACGATTAGATCTTTGTCCACGCATTTGTACCTTTGTCAAAGGTAAAAATATTAACATCATGTTCCTACTATTTCTTGCTTTTGTATTTAACTATTGAAAGATCCAGATTATGTTATTTACGTCTAGTATATAAAGATTATGAACATTAAATGATTAGTAGTGTCTAGTATTTGGTCATATTAGTTAATATTGAAAGAATCGATGAAGCGTTTATGTAATGAATACAACCTACTATCTTGTTGCTTCAAAAGATTAAAAGTTGTTCTAGATGTAAATGTTTGGAAATTTGCTTCTGCGTCTGATCTTTGGCCAATAAATAAGTTACACCGCTCTGACTTTACATACCTTGTCTCTCGCTTGCTCGATCTACTTCCTTGCCTTACTACCACCACACAAAGTTTCATGTTCTCCCAAGCTCCGACCGAAAACCTTTATCTGTCCCATAAAAATGTCTTTTAGGCACTTTACTGGCTTTGATATCGTCTAAAATGTCTTTTAGGCAAAGGAATAGGATGCCATATTGAATCAACAGAAGGTAGTTGCTAAGGTTCTAATGTGATAAGAACAATTACCGGTGGTTGCTCGGAAAATAGAAATATTCCCATCTTCCACCAGCTAATTCTATAAAGTCTTCAAATAAGAATACAAATGGTGATGCTTGTTTATAATTCTTATATGTCTGCAATGAAATTCAATGGTTTAGTACATGAACACGTTCATGACTTGCATTATATTGAAGGGTTGGAAGAAAAACCTTTCATCTGGTCCATCTTTGTAAAAGAAAGTTGGGCCTTCCATCCTATAGCAGAGAACACCATCCCTGCAATAACACACATGGTATTAATATCATAATGGGAAATATTTTTGTACCTCTTAAGTCTTAAGGCTCATATTTTATAGTGAAAAGAAAAATAATAAAAATGGCCACAAATAACCTATTTATATGTAAGAAAGACATACCAAAAAACAGACTTTACAAAGATTCATATATTACTCAAGTTCCTGTCATTCTGATCAGATCAACAGTTCAGAAAAGCAATCCCAACCGCTCAAATATAAAAATGATTATGCGGCCTGAAATTTAGTAATATTTTTTTTATCAGTAATGGTAATACTGAAATTGTGACGCTCTTCAGCGATTCATATGTTTTATGCATATTAGACTCTGTGTCAGCAGCTCAAAGTGTATTACCTCATTACGATATGTCACAAATGCGGTCAAATAACTGCATATATCAACCAATAAGTAAAAACCGCCACTTTCATATTCAAGTGATAGAGCTATATTTCTAACCTTCTCGATATTATTGTCTTAATAATGATCTTCACCAACTCCTGATATGACCATAAACTTCAAATAAAGGCATCGGTGGCTTCTTCCTCATGGTATTCTTTGCGTGCATCTGCTTGTTAAAACCAACACGATCAAAGTCTCAACTGAAACTTTTTCAGCAGTAGATGCAACCAAACATACAAATCTACTAATTGTTTCCTTTTGTAAGAATTCATTCTTTATTAGATCCACCAGAAAGCCCTCCGACGAGGCCCTCAACTTGATTCTCGGGAGACAGAAAAACCCGGCAATTAATAGGCAAGGGCGGCCTTCCAACTTGTAATCTGAAATGCAACCAAAATAAAATTATTCAAAGCACAATTTAACATATTGTTATTTTGAACCGATGCACCCATTGTATAATGTACGGCTGA
Organism: Glebionis coronaria; assembly: GCA_025667525.1. NCBI lineage: Eukaryota > Viridiplantae > Streptophyta > Magnoliopsida > Asterales > Asteraceae > Glebionis > Glebionis coronaria. The sequence goes on from CM046879.1 coordinate 347,152,737, forward strand.
TGCCATGTAATAGAGAAGTGCCCTTGTAAAGGTGGGCATTAATTAGTGGCAACCACGGTTCACTGAAAGGCTTGCTATGAATAGCTCTTTTCAGGTCTACATGATATCTACGGGTCTTGTCCCATAAACCTTTAGGGAGTCGAACAATTGCCTTATGACCTGATAATATCCATTGAATGTCTACCGCTTAACAATAGGAATAGGTAACCTTGAAACCGTACGGCTTATGTTCTACAAAATAAATACATCAGAAATAAAAAGCTTCACATAACAAAACCAAATAAAATTCAACTCAGTGATTTATATATGACTTAAATGGTCTTGTAATAACACGCACCTATCCACATTGTTGCCATGTTGGATCTCACGAATGTGGTTTACAATTATGTGGCGAGATGTAAACCATATTAACTTCCAAGATCGCATCAGAATATCTTAAAGTTTGATGGTTTCACTGGTGACAAAAAACTACGTCAGATAGTAATTCGGAAAAACTAAAGGGCATGGTTTAGAAAAAGTACATGAGTATCCATAGCTGAAACAAAGAAAAAGTAATCATGATAACAACTAAGAAAAACTTTTGTGATTGATATAAGAGAGAAAACAAAAGAAGGAAAAGACTAAGCATATGAACTGCATGATAAACTACCTGGCTCACATTTGTAGTCATAGCTGAAGTAGAAGTGGTGGTCCATGTGATTACAATAGAGATGTGTCTGCACACATAATAGGTGCTTCATTAACTATTTTTCCTTGTATCCGAATTCAAAGAGAAAAATCAGCAAGGAATCGACTCCATACAACTAAGTCACTCTCGTCACAACTACTATAGTTGTGCCACAAAGAACATTCAAAGCTTCTAATGCGTACCTGGTATTATTTCATCATCTCCCCTTCCGTCAACAATTATCAAGGAGATGTACACAGTTTAATTCAGAAAGTGACACGTGGTGTCTGAGAAACCGTTAGAGTGGCCAAAATTACTTCAAGAACAAAATTTTGAACCTACATTCCATATTTAAACCAATCAACCATATTAGTATACTAACAAAGGTTAATAATCAGATTAAAATGTGTGGCAGAACAGTTTCTCTACATAAAGATTCTAATAACAAAACATATTTGTAATCGAAAGTGATTGTGCATGATCAAGTAAAGTTTTTTGGGTGCGAGTTCTGATGAAGAGCTGGAGCCTATAGCAGAATCTACAAATCTTCTTGGTATATTTATTCGACCATTGGCTTCTATAGATGAACTCGTGCATTTATAAAACACTTTTATACTTGATAAACCAAATGATCGTTTAAGGTAGAACTTATCGCAAGGTCCCAAAATGGCGATGTAAAATTTTAACATACATCTATAAATATAAATGAAGTAGCAATTATAGCGTGATATCTATTATAAAAAATGTATGAAGCCTACCTAAGTTCTAGTCAAGCCTATTTGTCTAGCTAGGAAAACTTCTTAAATTAAAGCGTTATTATCACAAATATAGTTTCACTTCCTAATGCACTTGATGTCAAATTAAAACCATAAACTAATTACTTTAAAGTTTAAATTCTTTATTCCCATAGATATTCAAGGAATCATAAACAACAATATGAATCAGATGAAAAATGTGAGTTAGTAGTTACCAATTTCAATTTCAAAATTATATTCTTGAAATGTAGATTAGGTTGTGTTCTTACGCTATCAATAGTTGTACCAAAGCCCGACCTTTTGATTAGTGTTAGGCTCTTAATCGTTACATTTTTCCGTGCAACAACTCATGTTAATATTATGTGCTTACACCCTGAAAATGACACATCAAAATCTTAAAGAGAGTAACTTCAGGCAATAGATGAACATTACCAATTGAATGTCGCTGAAAACTTCAAATGATGGCTAGCTTTGTTTCGATTGCTTAAACTTGCTCCTTCTGAATAATTCCTCATGAACATAAAATAAAAACATAAAGAATTATGTAGTTTCAAAGGTAGCTGAATTAAATTCTATAAAGGACTTTCACAAACAGGTTTCCCTTAATTTATCGAACCAGCAGGTGAAGCTATACCGTGATATGAGCACGAAAGTGATGCATATGCTTCCACTTTGAGTGTTGCCTTCACAGTTCTCACTACAACCAAAACCATTGAATCAGACAATTCAAACCCTTTAAGATGATTCATATATCAAAATTGATGAATAACTATTTCAAAGTCTACACATACAAAATATATTTAAGCATTTTATTGAACACAAGCAAAATATATTCAGAACTGACACCGTAATCTTAACTCGATGTAACTGAACCATCTTAAACTTGAATCGAAATCACAAAAAGACGTATGTATCATAACATGATACCTTCACATGAACATAAATAATAAGTAAATATCCAATTTCAGACTAAACAAACCTGTTTAAAGATTGTGGTATACCAAACAGTCCTGTGAATATGTTTCCTCGGAAATATGCATGTACAAAAAAAATCATATCGAGCAGAGCAACATACCTAATAGAATGTGAACATGACAGATCCAAAGCATTCCAGCACACATCCAGGAAAACACAGCAGGCCAATAATAAAATTAATATGAAGGGATACACCACCACACTCAAATACGCAATCCTTTGCAAAAACTTAATTCCTGTACGAATCTTGAATCTTGATAGAATTGGTACGAATCTGGTTAATTGATTTAATTGGTATGATGAGATAGTGATTAGATGCAAGGGGTTGTTGATTGATTTATTGATGCGATCGATTAGGGGTTACTGATTAGTGTTTTGGAAAACGAATACAAAGATGGGAAGATTTATAAGCCGGGTTTAGGAGACGACCCAAATGATATTACGGCCTGAATGATGCTGACGTGGATTAGTGAATTGATTATGTGGCATATCCCTCCTCTTATATATAACAAGGATTTAAGCCCGCGCTACGCGGCGGGTTGGATGTTATGTTGCGAGTATGAAACTTATCTACTGTTACCTTGAATCAAATATCATAGAAACTTGGGACTGCTTAAAATACATGTAAGGCTCAAGCATGGCATCAGTATAGAGAAAATTTGGAAAGGTCAAAACATATTGGTCATGAGCAAAAAAAAATATATAAAATGCTGGTCATGCCGACCATGAGCATCAGTTGTTGCCGATTATCACATGTAATGTCATGTTTTTATCGTCCTCTATTATCAAAATATGGATCATATGACCTAAAGTTTCCTTTCTACTTACACTTGACTTACCTATCAACATTAGAATTTATATTTGATTGCTGACAAATATACTCTTCTGCTACTCTATGCCTGTCTACTTTACTCGTCTTCATTTGCTCGAATATTCAGATCAGGGACCAAAAATCCACAATCCTTTTCTTCTGTATGAACATTTACCCCTGAATTTGCTAAACCTTGCTTGTGCTGCATGTCATTCTGAAACTACAATATATCTTTAGATCGTTAAAGTTGTAGAAAGAAAATCAGCAAAAACAGGCCACTCTTTTAGAACAAAAAATTGCAAGACTTTCTGCAAACAGTAATTGCCAAAAACACATTAAACTCGCCCCCATTTCACAATATTTTCAATTCCTGTGAGCACGTGATAGTCGATGCTAATTACACATAAAAACTAAAAAGACGAATTTTCTATAGACTAAATCAGCAGCTCATTTTTTATTACTATAAAAAAAAATGAGTATAACAACACCGCAAGTAGGAATATAGGCAAATTACGTAATTCCAACGCCCCTTAATCACAAAGAAAGCTGCACATAACACCAAGCACCGAACCATAAAACAAATCTTGTGCTTATCAGTTTACGACGGTTTTTTTAATCGGATTTTAGTGCTAGCCCATTTTCAGCAATAAAAATAACCGACGTGGACAATATTTTTTTTACGTTTTAGTAAAACGAAAAAAAAAGTATTTTTAATAGACGAAAAAGACGCACACCCGGTACGGCTCGAACCCACAACCGCCTGATTAGAAGTCGCGAGTGATCTTTGAACTTTAGTTAAAAACAAATGTGTAAAATAAGATTGATAAATTCACTGGCATACACCTGGCTGATATTATATTATCCTTTTATACATATATTGTTTTTCAAGTATATTACTATGGAGTGGCATGGTCTTACCAGCTCAATTTCAGATGCATAGTCGGCATCCACAGTTTAATATTCTACAACTTCACATTCTTCGGATGCACATTGAGCCGTGATTTCCTGCTGACATACAGATAAATTTTAATCAGTAACAACACAAAATAAGTCGTGGTACCATATAATTCCTTCCCTTTTGTCTTTTCTTTACATCTATAATCTTGCCTAGAAAGCATCCAACATATGAATTCGTCCAGTCAATTTAGACACTCAGGTGGTCAATCACATGTTGTATGAAATGGTCATGATCATCATGACCATTTTCTGTAGCTGACTTCATGCCAACATGGCAACAATGAGTCCACCTGAGTAACTTTTTGATAAAATAATCAATTGTTCAAAGTTGAGTGGGTACTCTTCGAAAGTAATCTTTTTTAATCAGTTTGAAAAATACATTTTTAACATAGTGTTCATAGATTTAAACATATAGTCTTATTAGTTTTTTAAGGCAAAGTTTAGGTTGTTACCTCAGCATCCATAGGATTAGCCGCAAGTGCAGCGGCACCTCGCAATTGCAATAAAAACATTACTATTAGCTTGGCTTATACTTGTATTACGATTTCTACAAATAAAATACTTGACATGTTGCTAACATGAACATAAAAAGCGCCTTCATATAAAATTAAACCTCCTTATAGCCTGCGTTTATGAACTTATATACACATACCAACTACTAAAAAAGTACCTAATTTTATTAAGACTCATATTAACCCAATATGACCTGTTAACCCATAACATGGACGGATACATGGATGGAGTATTAAAGATCAGAATAAGACTTTTACCTTTTATCCACAAAGACATTTGAGTTCGTTGGTACACATTTTAAGCATTAAGAATTCAGATGTTCATACGAATTTTCAGTTGATGCACCGGCCACTTCCTTTTGCAACGCCGCCATCAGTTGAATACTTTGTTTCGAAACCTCATTCGACTTTAAGTTTCTAACAAACACAAAACAACAGTTTACAAACTGGATTTCATTACTGATAATGATACTACAAAATATATGTAATATAGCACAAACATATCAAATTCATCATAAGCTAAAAAATTCTTATCTTGTAATCGTTTTTCAAACACTCACTAATACAATCATTTGAATAATCAAAGGGAGCTATCGTATGATTTCTACACCTGCTTTTCAAGGATGATGTAATACTACAAAAATTCTTCTTACCAAAAAATGCTTTACCCCAATCAGAATCACACTCCACAACACCCCCTGTCAACCTCTAAACCTCTTCCTGTAGCTGGCGCAAAAATATTTGGACAAACAACCTCTATGAATAACCTAAAGTTTCAATCTATCTCATTTCGCAATACGTATCACCCTTTTACACCAGGGGCGTTTCGTGCTATCTGATCCTAACAACCTTTTTTCACTTATTGCTTCCCCAATCGGATCTAAAATACATGGCTACAAATTAAACCCATCCAAACAAAAATCTAAACAAAACAATAAATATCATTGAAAAATAAACCATATACCTTATAACAGAAAAAAAATTCCCTCTTTTTTTATAATCACGAATGGTCATAATCAACCTCTAATCGTGTCACTCAGATTCCTACAAAAAAAAATAATCAATAACATGTCAAAACCAAAACAAAATTGTTAAAACCCAAAACCAAAATAATAAAATCAAATTATATAAAAAATGAAAACCCTCAAAGAAGTAATTAAGGATAATGATTAAACCTACATAATTGATTAACCGCGTAGCCAAAAGAAATTTGGTTGTAGATGAAGATATGAGCACAAAAAATTCACACATGCTAGATTTTATTTCTCAGATCTAGATTTGTGTTTGTTATTCATATCACCAGTGAGGACACGTGTGACTGCAAGAAGCGAGTGAAGAATAATCGAACACGTAATAAGCGAGTGAGGGAAGCAAAATTCGCAGGTGAGAGAGATGTCAATTTTTTACAATAACTTGTTAGAGAGGAAGGCGCGTGAAGGAAGAAGGGTGTGAGGTACGGGGAACAGCGCAAATATATCACACCATTATTTTATGAATATACTGCTACATATATAAGATGTATAATGTAAAAGATATATATATATATATATATATATATATATATATATATATATATATATATATATATATATATATATATATATATATATATATATATATATATATATATATATATATATATATATATATATATATATATATATATATATACTAGCGTCGTAACCCGTCCAACGGGCGGGGTCGCTTTTTTTCTTGTTCTGGAGGGTTTATTGTTGTGCGTTTTTAGTTTCTTGAATTTATAATTTAACCTTTAGTATATTTTAGTTATAGTTTCCGCTTAAGTAACATTTATTTGTGGTCAACGGGCGAGATTTGTTTTTCTTAATACTACCTCCGTCCCAAATAAGTGTCCACTTTGATTTTTCTCAGTCTTTCTTATTCAACTTTGGCTATAAATATGTTCGTTTGTGTTATAAAATACTTGATAAAAATATATGTGTGGATAGAGATTTAAATGCATTTTCATTAGATATAATTATTTAGTCGGTATTATTTGTCACAAATGAAGATATTTATGGTCAATGTTGAACAAAGAAGACCGAAAAAAGTCAACATGGACATTTATTATGCGACGGAGGGAGTATGAACTAACCATTGACAGTGAAACTATGGCCCGATGACTCGATCATGTTGACCCAATGATCGATCTCGTTTCCCAGTGACTTAACCAGATTGACCCGGTGATGAAACCTTAACCTGAGATATTGCTATAATATGATTCTTAAATTTATGTTAAAAATATATATATAAAAGATTTAAATATGATTCCGAATTTAATATATATATATATATATATATATATATATATATATATATATATATATATATATATATATATATATATATATATATATATATATATATATATATATATATATATATATATATATATATATATATATATATATTTAAAACATTAGTAAAAATATTCCATATCTAAACTCACAAACACGTATTAATGAATACAAAACCTTTACACTCTGATAAAACATTAAAAAAGAATTCCAAATTTCACAAAAGTAGCATTATGTTATTTTCCTGTACTGGAATAACGTAAGTTTAATAGTGGCAATTGTTTTTTTGGGTTTCAGATATATTTTTATCGGATGAAATCGTAAGATTACTAAGGAAAACTTAAAAATACAAATGAAAACGTAAAATTACTTACGAAAACATAAAAATAATTAATGAAAACAAAACCTTTACACTCTGATAAAACGTCAAACGAATACAAAATTTCATAAAAACAGCGTTATGTTACTTTCCTATACTGGAATAGCGCAAGTTTAATAGTGGCAATTTTTATTTTGGGTCTTTAAATATATTTTTTTTCTGATGAAAAACTAAGATTACTAATGAAAACTTAAATATACAGATGAAAACGTAAAATTACGGATGAAATATTAAAAATACTGATGAAAAACGTAAAAACGCTAATGAAAACATAAAAAATTATACTAAAACGTAAAATTTCGGATGAAAATGTAAAAAATTCAGACAAAAACGTAAAAAAAACCCGACTTAAACGTAAAAAATCGGATGATAATGTAAAGAGGTTGACGAAAATGTAAAAAATCAAACAAAAATGAAAAAATGGACAAAAACTTAAAAAAATCGGACGATAACGTAAAAAATCAAACAAAAACATAAAAAAATCAAACGAAAACGTAAAAATACCAACGAAAACGTAAAAAATCAGACGAAAACGTAAAAAATCAGACGAAAACGTAAGAATTTCGACGAAAACGTAAAAATTAGTTTAGTCTAAAATATAGGCTACAACAGTCACATCTCGCCTATTTATTGTTTTGTGATTAGATGTGTTTTATTGAATAAATACATAGTTCTTTGTTGTCGTTTGTGTTGTGTTTTTTTAGTTTGTAATTTAATGTTAGTATTTTTTTGTTATAATTTACGATAAATTAGGTTTTGCAAAATAGGTTTAATATATAATTTAAAATGTACAATTCTTTTTTATTTTTTTATATTGTTTTGTGATTGGATGTGTTTTATTGAATGAATACATTAGGGATGAGCACGGTACCGGAACCGTACCGAACCGGTACCGAATCAGTGGTACCGAATTTTTCCCGAGCATAAATTAGTGGTACCGGTACCGTACCGAGCGGGATTCGGATATCGGTACCGGTACCGAGAAACCGGGATTTACCCGTTTTTTTCCGAGAATTTTCCGATTTGGTACCGGTCCCGTACCGAATTAGTGGTACCGAATTTTTTTTCACCTTATTTCGTGGTACCGGTACCGTACCGAACGGGATTCGGGTACCGAGAATCGGTACGGTTCCGGTACGGTTCCGGTTCGGTTTCGGGATTCGGGTCCAAATGCTCATCCCTAGAATACATAGTTCTTTGTTGAAGTTGTGTATGATTTTGTAACGATTTCTATCAAATTGCACCTAAAAATATTATCAAATACCTTCTAAATAGGCTTATAAGACTAAAATATTCTAAATATGTAAAAAATTATTTTTTAAACTTTATTAAGTCTTAAAGATAGAAAGGATATAAAAGGAATAAAAAAGGTGATTTTCGTATGTGTTTTGTCGATGTTTACACGTTTTTTGAGATGAAAATGGGGTATACTGATGAGACTTCTTTTATACATAGTCTCATCGTCCAAAAAGGGCTTTAAATGCATTAAATATCATGAAAATGGCCAAATATATTCTTGTGTTTGTTACTTGTGTATTTTAGGTACGGATATTGAGAAAATGACAAAAGATCGCAAGAATCATGCAAAAACGAACACGGGAAACGAAGCCGCACAATGAACCAAGCCCTAATGAAGAATTTTCCAAGACAAACCCTTGCAGATTTGAAGATTATGCAAGAAGGGTCCTCCAATATTGAAGAATTGACACTTTAAACCCTTGTATCTTCATAATTACAAGATTGGTCCCTAAAGTTTGTCAATATTACAAAAAGGGCCCTCCACTTTGAAGAATTGGCAAATTTAGTCCCTCAACAAAACTAAATTGTCAATATTAGTCCTCCTCAAAGTCAAACATATCATGAAGGCCTTCAAGTTACAAGAAGTTACAAGTTTGGTCCTTTAAAAATGTCAAATTACCAAAAGGACCCTTGACTTTGAAGAAATGGCAAAAATGGTCCCTCATAAATCGTGACTTGGAAAATTCAGTCCTCCAAGAAGTCAAACAACCAAGTCAAGACCATTATCAATGAAGAAAATGCCAAAACAGCCCTTCAAGAATCAAGAATTGGCAAGAAATACCCCTGAAAATACTTTACAAAACTTTTTGGGGCAAAAGTATGAAAACCAAAACTTCAAATACAAAGGGAATCCGGATTTGGATAGTTTATTTGCAAATGAAAGGAAGTAAAGAGATGAGGGGCTAAACTGGGCAGACATCCAAAATTACCTAGACTAATCACCACCTAACACTTGTCCCACTACCACCTTTCCACCAATCACCATTCACCCTGCTGCCATGTTACACTCCACTCACACCATTATTTAACTAATCCTAACAGATTAGTAAAACTAGCGCCTTAACATGTTTTTAAACATGATTTAAACCAAAAACAGATTAAACACACTACTATTCATCATAAGAACACATTTGGGTTTTTACTAATTACTTGTAATTAGACCCCATAAACCTCTAGATTTATGATTATGCATGCCTTAATCATAACCCAACTCACAAAAACTTGCCACATCACCCATCAACCCCACATGAGATTCCCCTGCTACACTTTTGTGCAAACTGCCAAAACTTGGACAGCAATCCAAGCATCCACATTAAAGCTTACTTTTTAAGCTTGCTACAAGCCCTTGGATGCAATTACATCTTGCCAGCTATAACAAAACGCCAAGAACAAGTCACATGATCTTCAAAGTATTCAAACCCACAAGGGCATAACTAGAACTTCATTAGCTAGGGTTTCACGTTTTTCAGCTTTCCTAGTTCACTTATAAGCCTATTCAAAGGCCTTAGAATACTACATTTTTTCTTTGCTCTTGAATTTTCCTTTGTTCAAAGTTCTGTAAATCCAGTTTCGTATTGAATGAATTGTGTTTAAATCTTTAAAGAAAAGTCAAGTGCCAATCATCTTTACTGCTTGTTTATGTTTATTGTTTGCTAAAACCTGAATCTCAAAACGTTTTCACAAGGAGTGTGCAAAAGTTTGCACATTTTCCTATAATCTTGATATTTTGCTAAGTTTCTTGGTACACCTTGGAATTCTTGGGCTATAAATCTGATCATAGCACCCTGATATTGTGATATCAAGGTGTTGTGAAGCTTATAACTTGGGGATAATCAAGTGTGGGGTACTAGAGTTGCATTAATCAAGGCTTTTTCACTTTTCTGTTTTTGATAATTGTGCTTCTTACCTTGTTGAATCTTAGCAGGAGTTTGTGTAGAAGCTTGTGCTTGTTCTTGCTAGCACATAAGCTCAAAATTCGTGGGTGTGGATGTACATCCATGAGGTTTGCACCTTTCTACTCAAAATCTGCTTAAAATCTTGATTTTTGGTGATTTTGTGTGTTACTTGTGTTCTTGTGGAATTTATGGTCTAATCTTGTTCAATACTGCATATTACATATGTTTATGTGTTTTATTGGGCTTGGGCAGTCTTGGAATACACTTATACTTGTTTAAAATTGATTTGAAAAAGATAAGGGGTGTTTGGGATTATCTGTTTAAGATCATAAGTTGCTAGTGTGTTGTTGAAAGTTGTTGTTTATGCTTGTTATTTTGTGTTTACTTGGTTGAGAACTAAAACCTGCAAGTTATTGGCCTTAAACCCTTGAATCAAACATTGTGCTATATCTCATTGGATTTGACTGATTTTGACCTAAGATTTCGGTAATACTTAGAGTATATGCATGCTTAGGGCTAAAAGTTCTTAAATCATTGTTAATACAACCTATGTGACAGATTTATGTGTTTGAATTTTGCTTATTGGTCAAGTATATGAGCAAAAGTAAAAATCTGCTTGTTAGTGTTCATCAGTAACCTTATTGTGCTTGAATCTTGATTTAGGCCTTGTACCATTGCATGAAAGCTGTTTAAACTTGTTCATTTGAGTTTATTATAGCTTGTGTATGCTTTTGGTGAAATTTGGTTGGCTGGAATTTGTTTAACAGCTTATAAGTTCATAACTGCTTATTGTTCATGTCTGGGCTAGATCTTGTGATGTTTTGAATTAACTGTGCTAATTGGCTGATTGTGATTGTGTTTTTATGATTGCTATTGACTCCTTATGATTAACTGATCATTTGGGTGCCTTTGTGAAACTTGAATCCACAAAAAAGTCACTAAAGACAAAAAGTCAATTAAGTCAAGCAGTGGAAAAAGTTTCCACTACTCAACACCCAAAACTAGCCCTTGTTAGTGTTCATTTTGATCCAGCTTATTAATAAGCCATATTGGCTTATCTAGACCTGCAACAACTTACTTTTTGTGATCAATCTTCCTCACTTGACCCATTTGTTTGAACTGGAGCTTATCAGACCTTGACTTTGACTTTTTGCTAGAAAACTCATAAAGTTGACTTTTAATTAAGTGCTTATTTGCTTATTCTAGCTTATTGAGTGTGCTTATTGAAAAACTTTTTGTTGATTAAGCTTAGTTAATTCATTTAAAAGCTTTTGAAACTTGAATCAGCTCTTGGGATGGCATAGAACTCGAAAACGACTATTTTGTCATTTTGTGAAGATAGCTTATTTCTTTTTCAGGCTTATTCCTTGTGCTTATTTCAAATTTCTTTTTTACAGAACTCTTAAGTAACTCAAAAGAAGCTTGTGTGTCTAATTTGAGCTTATGGAATCAGCTTATAGCTTAATGGGCCAAAAAGCCCATTAAGAATAAGCTGCTTTGAAATAAGCTAGCTTATACTCAGTTTCAGCTTTTGGGCCTTCAGAGTTTTGTGTGTAAAATCAAATTTTGAGTCACATAGGAGCTTTTGGGCTTATTTGGACAACATTTTTCTTATTGGGCCTTAAAAACCTCATTAAGCTAACTGTTTGGACTTTTTGCCCATTCTAGGCCCATTAGGGGTATTTAGGTAATTTCAAATTTGTTTCTGTGTTTATTAGGTTAAAATAAGCTAGTTTGCAAGTTTTAAGAATTTTTTATAAATTTTTTATTTTTGATATTATTTTAATATTATTTTATTATTAAAAATTAAAATTTAGATTTTTCAAGTTTTTATATTTTTCTTAAGTTAAAAACATTAAGTTAGGAATTTTACAATTTTAAGAATATTTTCATTGTCATTAGATTAATTTTTATAATTTAATTATATTTAAATAGTTTTTAATTGTTTTTAAATAGTTTTTAATAATTTTAAAATTATCAAAAATAGTTTTAAATTAAGTTAAGTCATTTTAGAGGTTTATAATTGAAAAAATCTCATTTTGGGCTTTTGTTAATTGAATTTATTTCTTGGACTTTAATTAGCATTAAAAAATTATTATTTAATTAAATAAAAGGTTTGGGTGATTTTTGATTTTTTGTAAACTCTAATTACATTATTTAGGATTTATTTCAATTTTCTAGGAATTTTTAAGGTAAATTTTTAATTTTGCTACTTTTTACGGTTTTACGTGTACATTTTTGTCGTCTTAGTTTAATTCGTCATCGTAACCGTCATTCTCTTCTTATCACATTTCTATTTTATTTCTAATAATCATAATCACATCATTAATCATCTCTTAACACACACACCAAGCCTCCTTGAGAACGATCCCCACTTTGGGTCATAACTTTTAGTTTTCCTAAACTACTTATGTACTTACCCTAATTACCTTTGTTTTCCTAAAAAAAGTGTAAAATCTACATCATATATAATCAACCACGGGTACACCATTGAAAAGAGCACGAGATTACGATTCCATAGGTACTTTCATTTTTTATTGGGGCCATCCGATGCATTTTTTATAGATCGGACAAGCCTATGTATAATATAAGCCCACCATAAGCCCAACTAAACTATATTTAAATATATAGGTTTGCATAGTTATAATAAAAACTATCCATGGCACAGTTGGTAAAGGGAGGGGTGCTAAGTTTTGAGGAAAGAGACCAGGTTCAAATCTTGTTAGTGTCACTTTTTGACATTAATTGATTTGACCCGTTTCATGTCCACCCGGTCCGACCCAGTTCGAATTAAACGTGGCCGGAGGTCTGACCCGGTTAAACTCAGACCCGGCTCGGCCCAAGCATGAACCGAACCGGACCGGTCTAGACCTAGCTCGTCCCAAAGATGAACCGAACCGGTTTGGACCTGCTCGGGCCAGATTTGAATCGGACCAATTCTGACCCGGCTCGGCCTAGATTTCAACTGGACCGGTCCAGACCGGCTCGATGGAGACTTGAACCGGACCGGCCGTGAACTCCAAAACGCGATTATGAAACGCAGTTTTCAAAACTGCGTTTTCAAAACGCTATTTTCCAAAAAATGCGATTTCAAACAAAAATTTGGTAGGATTTGGAGATTTTCTAGGAAATTCTGAAATACTATTGGCTAAAAGATGTGAGTGGGATATGAATGGGATTAAAACTATGGTTTCAAATCATAATTATACCTATATATATATATATATATATATATATATATATATATATATACTAGCCTTTAGACCCGTCCGGTGGACGGGCTAGTTTTAAGTATATATTTTTAATAAAAATTGAAGTTATGTGTATTTGTATTAGAAGTTTAGTATATGTAGTGTTAGTTATGAAATTAACATTTTAATAATGTAGCATAGAATGAACAAAAATAACACAGCTTAAGATATCTTATTTATTTATGAATATTATGAGTTAATTGAATTTGCATAAGTTAACGTTATGAATAAGTTTGTTACATTAAAATATTATATAATTTTCATAATATTATATAAATATTTTGAATAACCTTTTTTACATAACTTTTTTTGAAACTAATATCATTGTTAAGTTTTTTTTGTTAGCAAAACATTATAGTTAAATATTTTTTAGAAATTATTTTGTTTTGTAAGTTTTGTGGTAAAATATATTCTAGCAAAAATAAGCTCAAAAAAGCTCATTCCTGTTATTTTTTGTCACGTGTATAATCTAGCAACAGTATATAACCCAGTCCATAACTTGACAGTCCGAATATCTAAAAATATTTTCGTTTTAGTAAGTCGAACTATTGTGAATCATTTGTAATTCCTATTTTCTTTTTGAAGCATTTTATGGAATCCTTTTAATGAATTACATATTCATTTTTATAGAATTTTGTATTTAAGACATCATTTGTAATTCCTATTTTCTTTTTGAAGCATTGAATGGAAACACATGTGTCATTTATAGAATTTTGTATTTAAGGTATTGTTTCACCATCATTCCTTATATATTTTTATAGAATTTTTTATTTAAGGCATCATTTGTAATTCCTATTTTATTTTTGAAGCATTTTATGGAAATCATTTAGTGAACTACATGTGTTATTTTTAGAATTTTATATTTAAGACATCATTTGTAATTCTTATTTTCTTTTTGAAGCATTTTATGGAAACAAATGTGTCATTTTTATAGAATTTTGTATTTAAGGCATTGTTTCACCATCCTTCCTTATATATATTTTATAGAATTTTGTATTTAAGGCATCATTTGTAATTCTTATTTTCTTTTTGAAGCATTTTATGGAAACCCTTTAATGAATTACATGTGTCATTTTTATAGAATTTTGTATTTAAGGTATTGTTTCATCATCCTTCCTATATAAGGGTTTTTGATTTGATTTGATATATATATATATATATATATATATATATATATATATATATATATATATATATATATATATATATATATATATATATATATATATATATATATATATATATATATATATATATATATATATATATATATATATATATATATATATCTTTACATTATATATAAGAGGAGAGATATGCCACATCATAATCCACGTCAACACTTTCTATTTTTTTTTAATTTTTAATAAATTTTTGATATATTATGTTTACTATATATAATTTGTATCTTGATATATTAATTTTGTTACTATATATACATGTTTTTTTATTTGATATGAACATATGTGTACGTTTATATACCGATAACCTACCTGTTCCTCCATAACTATTAATTACAACCAAAATCCCTATGCCAAATTCAATCCCGAGATTGCACGGCGATTATGATCGTTGTCTATGTGTTGTTGATTATGATCATTGTTTTGTTAACAGCTATACATGATCATCTTAAAATCAAAGCAAATAAGGTACTCCTCCTTTTCTCATAGTCCTGATAATGAACTATGTTATAGCCAATGTTTTTTTATATCACTGAATTAGAGAGGTTATCTTATGTTTCATATCGTTATATTACTGATTAAGAATCTGGGAAAAGCATTTTTTTGATTTTTGGTTTGATGATCAATGGTAGATTTTCAAGATTTTGGTCGGTCTCAAAAAGGTGGGTTGATTTAAATTTTTGAGTCAAAACACATCTTACAACTGTAGATCCGAGAACTTGATCATACGAGAGTTACTTTAATCAAAAAGAATGGTTTTAGCCGTTATAGATGTTGGACATCTCTACAAGAATTTAGAATAAGGGAAAGGAGCCTATTTAGTTTTTTAAAGGTGATAAAGTTAATGATGACCAATAGTGAATGTTTTTACATACGAATGTTTTTAAACACCCTCAAAGTAATTCTCTTTTCAATTACCTGTTTAATATAGTTATTGTTTGTCAAATATAATCTGTTAATATAGTTATTGTTTGTCAAATACTGTCAACTTCTATCAATAATGTGTACGCAACCTCCATGTGTAACTGTGGAACACATGTTCGTGACGTACCTAATAGTCACGATAACAGTTTACCTATGCAACAAACATGTTCAGGTAATTAATAGTAGTATTGTTGTTAGAGACGGAAGGTATGGGCCATTTCCAGCTCACTGTTTTTGATATTGTTTTCCAATATGAACTTATGTATGCAACTTCTTATGTATTTTTGATCATATATATTTCCTGATCATGATCGTTATTATAATTGACTACTCCCTTTTGTTGTTTTGTGCAATTATTTTTGATAATCTTCTTTAGTTTTAAATAGTTAATCGAATCTAATCAATCTAACTCTTACTACAAATAATTTGAATTGCAGGTATTGTAACCAAGGGATTTGAGTATGCAACGGATGAAGTGGTTAGAACAAAAGAAGGTGAAGGATAGTTACTGTTATACATCACATTTGGCTCTCAAGAAGAGATTACAACACAATAGATGGAAGCAATAGCAAAGGGTTTGGAAGGAAAGAATGTATTCAATATTTTCTTATTCAAACAGTTCAACTTATTTTATTCCTAATTTAAGGTACTTTTTTATACATGCTATAGTAGAATCAGAAGGCATAATCTATGCAACTATTCTTTTTGATAGAATTTACTAATAGTGCCTGTTTGTACGGACACTCTGTGTGCACCTATATTGTTAGGTTCTGAAAAAGGATTTTGTAACTAAGTCGTCAGTTATGTTATCAGCCTATTAGGGGTGTTTTTAATCTGGAACCTCAACTTTTATCCAAATATCAGCCTGTTAGAAACTTACGGTGACACTGAGGGGGTATTTGGATTTGCGCTTTATAACTGGTAATTATTCCTTTGTTGTACTATATAACTATCAAATAGTATGCATCATGATGAATTTTGAATGAGACGTGTAATTATTCCTTCCGTCACATTTATCCCTGATAAACCCAAATCACCGTCAAATATTTTTAGTTAAGTGTGACTTAATTATTCCTTCCGTCACATTTGCCCATAGCATATTTTGGTTCACTTCGTCAAGCGGGTCGAACAAGTTGAAAGTTTCCCAAACGCTATCTGATGTGTACATTCTCTAGAAGTTTACTGGGTCATAATACTGAGTGTGTAATCATAATTAAGTGTGTGGCACATGTCATTTGCTAACAATATTAAAAGAAGGGACAAAGACGTATTAGCGAGTCAATCATAACCTTTTTTTACATCATTTCCTAACCAGGTTCATGTGTTGTCAAGGTGATCAAACAAAAAAAATATAGAAAATTATCACCATGAACATTTAAAGGGCCTAATTCTCAAGAACATTCCGTGTTTTTGGTGATGACTACTTGAGACTTGGAAGTCGTGGCAACAACAAAAGCAATGAACCCAATTCTCATCACAAGAACGACATTTGGAGAGATCTACAATCAAGGTGCATCATCCGTGTATAATTGGAGCATGTTCCCTGCAGTACCACTTGATGCCCCTCCAGTTCTGCCAGTCTTTCTCCTTCGTAAGTTGGCTGCAGCTGCTGCTGCACTTCCTCTATGTGGAGCTCCCCCATTTAAATCCATTCTATACCAAAATGTTATTAGACTGAAACCATATGCATTGGATCTTGTGTTACTAACAAGTGTAACTTTTATGGATCAAATCAAGCTAGATATACCTATTGGCTAAATCTAATTTAACATTAAACTATAAACAGATTATAGAGCTTACAATATTGTTAAGTTGGGTAAATCAAAACAGCCTCAGGTTAAAAGGGTCATGTTACATAACACTCGACCCATTTGGTGGATTTCAACTTAATTGACATGTTCGGTAGAGATTCAACTTTGGTCATCTGACTAAAACATCCCCAGTTGTAAGTGCATAGGTCAAATTTAATCTTGCTTAAGCATGGGCACTTCAATGTTGTTGAGGTTTGCTTTTATTGCATCATTATAATAGTTAAGTACATCACGTAATTCATATAAAATGGATTTTTATATAATGTATGGAACAAGTATAATGGTCTATTAGCTTCAAAGGAAATTGGTCAAACGGATTAAAAATCACCTTAAGAAAACAAGTTAAGCGTCTCGGCTACCTTATGAAAAAATAGACCAAACCGCAGGCCAATGGACTGTTATTAGTTACAAGTTTTGTTTTTATTTTCTATATTAATGTTACATTTACATATTTATGTAATATATTAATTATGTATATAAATTTAATGGAAGTTCGGCAAAGCTGTAGGGCTACTCGACAGGACGAATCAGAAGCATGATTAATACTTAATAGTAGTAGAGTACTACTACTAATCTTTATACTAACAATCAATATGGAAGGAATGAGGATGGGTCTTGTGGGTCTGGAATTTTGTGCTCATGTGACTGCTCAATTCTTAATCGTCTTTCTCTCTTTCTCTCAAACACACCAAAATCTAGAAGTGAGTAGCTATCAAGACCTCCTTATCACAAAATGATTACTGTATCAAAAAATTTAAGGGCTACTTGATTTTTTTGATTATGTGCAGAAATAAATGGTGAACTTTATTGCTATGTGCCACAGTAAAATGGATGAAATGATTCCAAGGGATGTCAAAGTGAGGTATGTATAAAGTGCATTTGGTATATATCGGGGTGTTTGGGATTAAGTCTGCTCATTGTGTAACATTTGTAAATGACACAAGCGGTTTTCACTTCAATCTTGAAACTATTTCCTATAACAACTTATTTTAGAAAAATCAATGGCATTAAACCCCATAATAATCCGGATCATACTTTCTTGAATTAGTTACACTCATCAATTAATAGCTCACTCTTTCTTTTTTATGTTGTTTTCTCTATAAATCAACAGTTTTGACGATTTGTTGACGGACATGAAGTAAAGTAAATTTTTTTTTTTGACAAAAGTGCATGAAGGTACGTCTGTTGTACAGATTTAAATGGGATATATACATGTTTTGGATCATGCCTTTGTGACTAATAAAGTTTAAATATGTTGATCCTTCTGGAGGTACTTGCTTAAATCTAAAAATGGAACCGTTGTGAGGTCATGAAATAAAGGTGTAGGTTGACTTAAGTACTGGAGATATTTGGGGTCTATATAAGATGCTCAGAGAGCATTTTCGGTCATTTGGCTCCCCAATTTGTTCATATTTGGTGAGTCCAAACCAAGTCGTGAATCCATTCCAGGGTAAGCCATTGTGGAAGCTGCTACATCGGTTTCAAAAAGTGGCTAGAGATTCATATTCCCATGTTGGCCATACATCATCTATGGTGAATTGATGGTGTATCGGTTTGTGTCATTGCTCATATAAGATTTTCCACCACCATCCGATTTCTGATAGTGAGATTGCAAGTTAGCCAAAGAGACATCATAAAACAAGTTATTATTATTATTTATCTGATTTGGTTTTATATTCAGAAGAAATGAACTCTAGTTGTTGGCATTTTGGTCAAGCTGACTCAAGTTTGACTCTTCACCCGTGGCACATAGTGCAGCAACCAGATCTGATGCTTCTTTAGGGTGAGATGCCACTCCATTAAACAGAATGTCAACAAACGGGTGAGATTGTTGCTAATGCTACTGGTCATGATATGGTTGATAAGGGTCTTGATGCATTTGATGTGCACCCGGAACATCAGCTAGATGGGGAGCGTTTATGGGTGATTGGTTCATCATAGGATTGGGAGAGTGTAATATATTAGCGGAAGCTGTAGGAAACGGTGGTTGTGGGCGCACAGCTAACCATAATCTATAACGATAATAACCATGTTCGTCGTCATCACAAAGCAAGAAACTATATGCATGATTATCTTTTAGCTTTTCACAAATCATAGCTTAAAACTCAGGCCAATATTCACTGCATACTCAACAAGTTTATCAATACACTTTTGTTGTCCAGGGTCCAAAGGTGGAGGGGCAGGTGATGGTGTATCGTATGGGCCATGAAATGGAGAAGCGCCAATATGCGGTTGGGTTTCTACTCGATTCACAAGTGAACGTGACTTCTTCCTCTGGCTATGGACTGCACTTGCTTTTGAGCGGTTGGAAATTAGCTTTGTTGATCCGTCTGGTAGAGGGCGGATTTAGTTATGTTCGCACTGCTCCTAAGGGCACCCGTGCCGAATCCGATAGCAAAGAAAAAAGTGCCAATTAATCGAGGCAACCTTACAATGAAAGGAACATATGTTCATATTCGTTCATTATGCAATGAAGCAACATGTGAGGTTTGTTACTTATTCTTAAAGGTAAACAGGTAATAGCTCATTGTTCTCGATTTTGATCTTCATTATCTGAAAAAAAGCGAATTCCTCTATAATATCATAGATTTTGATCTTTATTTTGTGTTGTTGTTGTGTCTTCAATAATATAGCTATTGCAGCTCGATATGCTCGACCTGTTCATGGACTAAAGCGCGTTTTTATCATCGGCTATGATGTTTTTCATGGGAGTTGGACCAAAGATGGCTGGATGGTTTGGAAAAATAATTGTCACCATTCTGTGTTGCAGGTGTGAGGAGTATTATGCTCAAAGGTAGGAGCAAACAAGAACTACAATAGGTCTAGGTTGTCTAATGCTTGCTGGGTCTAAGGAGTCAAGGTGTCAATAGTCAATATGTCGCTTATATGCGTGTGGATTATAACATCCAAAAGGAGTCAATCCTTCACTAAAGTTTTATTCAGTCATTGGTTCAGGAAACAATGCATGTTATCGTGCCACTGATGCTGCACCAAAGGACACACCGGCTATAGCCATACAACCTATTGTCGTCCATGCTCTTCAAGTGATGATTGATCTTTGTAATATTTGAAGTATGTTATTATATACAAATACATCTTTTCTTTGCATCCCATCTACATTTTCTTGGTTTATTTATTAGTTTTTTTTCTTCGTAAAAGGTAATGTATAAAGATAACATTTTTACTGATTTGTTTTATTGTGTCACATTCATGTATGATGATAGTGATTATTGATGGTATTCCATTAAGGTAAAAAACTTTATGCTTTGACTTTTGCAAAGTATTCAAACATGGGGAGTTATTTAAATCTATAGATTGTCTCATGCTTATTACAACGTAACTAAAGGCAATGAGTCATTTATAAATGATGCATCTCAAGCAATAATTCATGTGAAAATCGCTTGGTCATGTTGTTCATTTGTTTAGATGAGAAAAATGAAACCACTCAGAATAACTAATATCTACTTTCAAGATGCCCACGTGAATTAAAAAATAAGATAAACCTAAATCAATAAGTAATTTAGCACACAAATCACGAGTAGAAGTGTCAAAACGGGCGGACGGCAGGTTAAACGGGCGATGGGCTAAACGGGCATCGAGCTAAACGGACACGGGCTAAACGGGAACGAGCTAAACGGATGGGGGTTAAACGCGCGCAAGTTAAAATGAGAAAAAAACATATAAAAAAGTAGAAATAAAAAATAAAATACTTGATTGAAAGCCAGAGAAAAAACTTAATATAAAATATGCACCGAGTAGCCAAATTAGTATTTTAAATGTGCACAAATTAAGTCCATTCAGTTTCTTAGATTTACGCCCATTTAGCCCATCAACAATAAAGAATGGACAAAAAGTGTCCCGTCATTTTTTAAAAAGTATCAAAAAATTAAAATTCGTCAGATTTGACACCTCTACTCAAGATACTAAAGCCGGATATGCTGAAATACTTTTGTCAATCTACATTATTTTACGTCTATATCCTCTCAAACACGTAAAATAAATAATTATTTCGTTAGAATTGTATAGAGTAAAATAAAATACAACCAAACACTCTCTATGGGTAGCTAATTATATAACGACCGATTATATAGTTACAATTGTATTTAATGTTGTCACGAATATTTGCAAAACATATGCTTATTTTTTAGCTTTTATACGTATATCCTTATATCTTCACAAGCACTACATGTTTGCTTATAACCATCTCAAGCAAGAACATTACATGTTGAAAATCGGGTATCAAGCCTATCTAAGGATGTGTAAGGATAAGATTGATTATAAAATACCGCATGTAGAAAATTTCTAATGATTAGTTAGAAAAAAAGGAAAAGCAAATGCATTATCTGATTGATTGAAGATGATGAAGTATAGCAGAGTTTTTATGATCATTTTGATGTTATATATAAACTTTACAACTTAAATCTTAACTTTTCAATCATTTAAGAGAGGATTATAATCATAATACTATATAAGCATATTAAAGGTTAAGTTACCACTAATCATATCATTTTTCATCTATATAAACCTTCAACTATTTAAAATACATCCTCTTATTTATATATTTTTTTAAAAAAAATTTCAAAAAAATAAAAAAATAAATAAAAACAAGGTTTAAAAAAAATGATAACTTCTTATTTTTAAGTTACTTAATGTACAAGAGCCTTTAGATATTTTGTCGTGTATAAATTTTAAAACAGTTTATACAAATTATATACGGTTACTTTAAAAATCATAAAGTATACATAATAGTAACAGAACCACAAACAATTTGACAAACATTATTACTATTCTTAAAAGTCTTTGTACAATATACATTTTTCAAACATTACAATTCATACCCATCAATCAGATAATACAAACAAATATTTACTAAATAAAAAAACTTAAATGACTATCATCAAATATTACAAACAGTATTTATCAAATAAAAAAAGTTAAACAACAATCAGAAGTCATACCCGTCCATCGGACGGGTTTTGCCACTAGTATATATATATATATATATATATATATATATATATATATATATATATATATATATATATATATATATATATATATATATATATATATATATATATATATATATATATATATATATATATATATATGTATATATATATATATATGTATATATATATATATATATATATATATATATATATATATATATATATATATATATATATATATATGTATATTGGTATAATTATGATCTGATACCACACCCCTAATCCCAGTCAATGTGACATGGCATCTCTAAACCAATAAGATTTAATTTTTACCTAAAAAATCTCAAAAAACTTCTAAAAGTAGTTTTCGAAAACGTAATTTTAAAAAAGCGGGACGTGATTTTACTAAACCTACGTTTTGATAACGCAGGTATATATATTAGGTTAATTCCAATTTTTTTCATTCTCCTAACAACCCCACCTACGGGGGAAAACACACACACCATCGTCTTCACATCCATAAACCCTAATTATTAGAAAACAGCCATCATCATCCTATCTTTTATTTTCTTATCTTCCTCACATTTATTTTTATAAAACAAATCACAATCCATAGAAGACACACACCATCGTCTTCACATCTATAAACCCTAATTTTTAAAAAACAGCCATCATCATCCTATCTTTTGACACACACACCATTATTATTAAATTATACCATGTAAACCCTAATCCTAAAAACATAAAAAAATGAATCGATCTTTTATTAGATCTTTGATTCACCCTAACTGTTATTACAAGCAATTACGATCTATATTCATGATCGTTATGCGTTTAATTGCGGTGTAAACTGGTTAATTGTGTTATCGTCATGGTTTTACCGTTTGTGGATGTGATGATGTCATTAATATTCAGTAACATTCTGAGAATATACAGTTAATAGCTATATTGACTGTTTAATTGTGTTATAGTCATTGAGTTAACGGATTATTGATTGAATATATAACCTTAATAGGTTGATCAGTTGATTAGATTAACGCCTATAGTTTACGTGATATATTTGATGCTTATTGTTGTTTGATTTTAAAATATCGGATGCTTATTGCTGTTTGATTTTAAAATCATCACGGTTGATGGATTGTGATGTGATTGCGTCATAATAACAGTTAACTCTCTGTGTAAATGGGTATCGAGTAATATTCTACAACTATGTGTTCATCATGCATATGATTGCTGTATAAACTGGTTAAGCTTGGCTTCATTCAGTTTTAGCTTATTGTCGATCTGATTTATGACATAACTGCTCGATATCTGTTGCTTCTAGTATTTCTTCACATTTCGCGATATTAATTCCTATGTGAACTGTTTGTTTTTTGTGATCGTTTTCGAAGTTTTTACGACTGATGATGTAATATCTATCGTCCTACTCTGTTATTCGAGTATTATTCTTCATATTTTGTGATATATAACTGATGAAGAATCGATGACATTTGGATGATTATATCTGATTGGTTACAGTGTTTGATGAAGATCTAAACACTTTTTTATGGTTGTTGTTGCAGGCCAGTGAACAAGATTACTAAGGCTGAGGTAAAGAAGGAAAAGGATCCCGGTGCTCCAAAGGGTATGATATCAAATAATTTGAGTCGGTTCTAGGCAAGACGCTTATGAGTTTGAGGCTCTTGTTAAAAGAAGAAAGTATTTGCAATCCATTATAGGAAATTCAAATGTTAATCTTGATCTGTGCTTTCGAGATACAAAAATCGACGACTTGCACTTAGATTACACTCTTCCCGGCTATCCTGATTTCATCCTTAGTTCCAGGCCTGATAAAGAAATGGTTAGGAAATTATTGTTATTTTTTTGACCCGTTGATTCCTGGTGGGTCTGTTAATCTAAGCCTATGTGGTTTATCATGATGGGTTCAACTTCTAAAAAGTATACATGAGGCCAAATCCATATCTTAAAACACCTATATATATTTCCTGATTATAAACACCATTTTCTGTGTAGTCTTTTTTATGTATGTCCTGTTCAACTTTCACTTATTTATTACGAGTATTAATACATTAGTTAATTTGTTACACTTTGACTTATGTAGCTGCAACTGGAAGTGGAATTATAACAAAGCCAATGGGTTTTCGATATACAACAGGGCTAGAGATGAGTCAAGCAGTGTCCATCCATTCACAATCCGGCAGATCAACATTCTTCGACGTCCATGTAGATGGCACTACTAGAAAATAGAACAACAGCAACAGAATTTCTGACTGGCAAATTTTCGACGTAAAAGAGAGTATGCAAATTCTGGTCCTGGTTCAGTTATGGATATGCAGGTTAAGTGGAAAGTATTTAAGGTGATTACAAGATCATTTTCTATTGAATAAATCTTTAGACATGCCATTCAACAATTTTTGTGTTGGTTTGCTTTTATTCTTAAGGTCAGGTATCGTTCTATTATGTATGCATATTACATAGTTATGTGTGAACGATGTGCAACCTGGAAGAAAATGTTAGGCATCGTGCTTATATCGAGAAGAAAAAAAATTCCACCTAATTATATTGACATATACCCCTTTTCTACTGAGTTGAATCTTGATACAATCGGTTCCAAATGCAGATCTAAAAACCTCTTTAGTTGAATTGAATCATAAGAGTACATAACATATGTAGCTATGGAACAACCTCTTCTTGGAAAGGTCAAAGTGATCAAGCTAAAAGAACTTTGGCGTGAATTTAGAAAAAGGCGTATCCACTCAAGGTTCAGGTACAGATGATGTTCAGCCAAAGCAGGAATCAAAAGAGATAAAACCCACCTATTTTAACAATATCAGTAGCTCATACATTCTACCACAAAGAAATGTTCAGAATTTGTCCATAACAAACTGTCCTATCTACCCGTGCTTGACGTTGGAAACTCTATATCTATGGATAACTCAAGTTAGTACTCTTTTCTTGACTTATTTTGCGAGTAAAACTCCTAATTTCTGTATTACGTGTTGCCTTATGCTACATTATTAGTTCCAATGACTCATGTTTCTCTTTTTCTTATCTTCACATCAACAGCCACCTGCTACCCGTCTTCTTCTAACAACAAAAACATTATGGACGGATACTCTGTCAACAGAAAATACACAAATCATTTTTTGGAATTGGTGCCACCTAAGACAGTATCCCGTCTTGCCAAAAAAATGATCCCCAAACACGTCTATGAACATATATGTTCCAACCTTTGGCTTATATTAATAGAATCCGCTCTCGAGATCACGAGTTACTATAAGGTTCATACAAAAGGGACATTTATCAATTCAGTTAGAGGGTGTTTGGAATTTCATTTTGTAGAAGCTTACTATATATTGTTTCGCTAGGTAACATAGAATTCTTTACCTTTATTACATATTGTTTCACTATTATGACCTGGCCTTACGAATATCATATTTGAAATAATTATCAGATTAGCCAATATTTACGAATAGCGTATTATAGTGGGATTTAGATTGTGATAAAATATAGCTCTGTTCGGGTAAATGCATCCTATGGAGGGCAATATTTATTCATAGATGTGGAAAATATTATTACTTATGTTTTATCTCAGAAAACATATATTTCTAAGGCACTTTATTTGTATAGTAGTCAAATTCAAATTCACCAGTTTTTTTGTTGGTTTTGAGTAAGTAACAGACACATGAGTTGCATGAGCTGGTATTTTAGTTTCCTCTTTCTTTTACCACTTTAATGTTTTTTATACTTTTTGGTCAAACATATTTGTTTTACGTTAATGATAGTTTGTTGTGCTGACTTTTATACATGATACACATCAGAGAATCAAGGAATGTGACAGTTTTAAGCTACAAAAGAGGAGGTTCTTTCTTTAGTGGTTTGAGCTACCAGTATGAGCAAGTGGTAACGTTACTTCTTCCCGACACTTTTTTTACTGTGGAAAAGATATTATTAATGTCCTGATCATAACCCCCATTAATTTCCTGATCATGTTTCGTGTCAGTTGTAACAAACTCAGATCCACCATTAGCCTGAACAGTGCTAAAAGCCTCGATAACTTCTGCAGGTGCAGAGCTTGCATTGGGTAGAGATACGTTTTATGTAGAATGAGATATTGAGTTGAGGCCACATATATCAAAGTTTGGTTTCCTTTTAACAAAAAATGCAACTAACCGGCGAACGTTGTATCGAAAAAAGAACTACGAAACGAACACGTCCGTCGAGCGGGTTATGTAACTTTAAGATCAGAAACACTGTAACATTACTATGTAAGAAAGTAGTTGTTAACATAAGTGAAATCTGTGGCGACTCTTAGTGGCTTCTAAGCAATCCACTCAGGCATTTGTGCTAGCTCCTTAACTGATGCATGTCCTACTTTGTATAGTGTATATCCTTTTGTATGAGTTTTGATTGTATATATTCCCTACCTTTGTTTGTATAGTTCTGTTTTAATTCCCAAGAGTAATTTATAGTTTAAACTTGTGCAACAGTTTAGTGAAGTCTTGATAAGCTTAACTATACGATCAATGAAGTGGAGTTACTATGTAACAGACAATCTCGGATGGTAAGTTTTTCATTATTAACAATACGTAATGGTCGAAGATGTTGATTCTGCTTGTGTGAGATATTTTTTAATAATCGGGATAGGTGAGAGGATAAAAATCAATGATAAAACGGGCACACTTTAGGCGCCACAAAAGGAAGGCAGCAACGAGAAACTTCTGGAAAGAGGTATAAAATTTGTTATTCTAGCTGTATACAGTTGAAAATAGTAATATTTGTTGATCATTACATGTTAACATTTCGGATACTTGGATCGGGGACTTCAAGTTTGTTCGCGGTGAAGGTTAGTAGTGTTTGTTGTTTTTCTTTGGTGGTATGCGAAGGGATTGATTCAGAAATGAAACTAAAGAAATAATAATCATCTGATATAATAATGATCATTTCTTTAGTTTCATTTCTTTAATAATCAGTAATGTTATCAAAATTATGACATCAGTCTTGGATCAATATCTTGTCAGGTAATGGGTTATCAAAATAAGTTATTTCAGTTTGGGTTAGGCAGGGTTAGTTTGGAACATTTACTGTTTAAAAAAATATTTACTCAGCCTATAGATGGAATTCAGAAGAATTTGAAATATTTGATTTTGCTTTATTGACACATTCACTTTTTATTAAAAATTGTAACAAAAAGTTTTACTCAATCATTTCCCAACTCACCCATTTGGCACCTCTGGTTACTGTCACTTGATTTTGTTTCTTAAGTTATTTTCTTCATTTTTGCCCAATTCTTTTATGTACTTTTGAGCAGGGAACATTTTTATAACTTTTTTGTGTTTCAATTTGTGAGAAGTATTATCAATAAAGTTAGGAATATCTGATGAGCACTTATCTCTCAAGTTATAGCAAAATAAAAGTTTTAGTTTCTGTTTTTTATGATCACAGTAAGTTTGTAACATTAGGAAACAAAGTTTAAGGGGCGTTTGGGAAGCTGGTGGCTATTTGTAATTGACAAAGAAAGTCTATCCTTTTAGTTCTGACATTGATCAATATGTATATAGGTTGGTTAAGTAAATTCTTTGGCATTTGCTAAGTCAGGGAAGTTTTTGGTTGCTGGTGTTGGCAATGTAATTTTTTACCCTTTTTTATTTTTCTACTTTCAAAAATTAACGAATTCCATTTAGGACTAAAAGCTATGCCCATTCACTCAGGAACCCTGTTTAGGTCGATGGGGATCCGTTGCTACTTCTCGGCATGGTGTTGTAGTGCACCCTTAACATTTCTTAGTCTTGATCAGACCACACATAAAAAAGAGGTGTGTGTGATTACTTATTATTAGTGCTTTGTTGCACATTTCATATATCCGTGTGAACTAATTCCCTAAATCTTGATTTGCACATTAGCCCACAAGTAATAAGGGGGTGTTTGGGATTACTCAGCAAACAGATATGATTCGTGTGGATCTGAACTCGATATTTTATCCTGTTCAGCTCTCAAATTATGAGGACTCGAGCAATGATTTCGAGGCGGTATAGAAAAGAAAGCATAGTTGTATAACATATGATTTCTTTTACAAGGTAGTAGCTGAAAAGTTGTTCCAAATTCTGAGGTGAACTTTCCTAAAACAGCTTATGCCTTTACTTTTTTATCAAGCTTAGCCAAACATCTAACTTCATAGATACTGTTTCTCCAACAAGACAGTGCTATCGGTCGTAGCCTGGTGTATAGTTGCAGATATCTAGATCGTAAACTCCTCAATGTAAGAACCTTTTTCTCTTTTTCTTATGCCTACTTTGTTTTTGCCAATACGGGTTTGCCTTTGTTGTTTCTTATGTGTATGTGTATACAGCAGGCAGCCAACAAATAAGAGCACCAGCTTCTGCAAATGATATCATTGGACCTTTGATCATTAACTGTGGAGTACATGCCACTAACGTACTTCCTAAGTCCTAACTACATAAATGCAATCCACACCGGTTGCGCATTATACCTAGCTGAACCAAGAATTTATACCCATGATCCGTTTAATTAGATTCCAAGGATTTACTAATGGGCATGGGAGTCGTAAGCTATAATAGTGGCCAATAGTGGAGTTATTAAGGTTCTGAAACTAAATTTAACTATGTAATCAATGGTAAAAACGGAAATAACCGTTTTTTGTTGTTGTAAACAGGAACGCGAGAATCCAACAATGAATGAATGGGACCGATTTGCACATCGGGAATATATGCAGTTTTCAATAGAGGAAGATCCAGAAGATGCTTTTAATGGTAGTGCACATGTATGGGATGATTCTCTTGAGGGCCCCTTGTAACTTATGTTCGAATTAACTATTCTCTTGAGGGCCCCTTTTAATGGTTTGAACATCGGTTATTTTCTATCTTTAACGCATCATATACACAAGATCAGCTGAAAATCTGAAAGAAAGCATAATTGCAACTCAATTTAGATCATTTTTCTTCAGTTTCAAAAAAGGTAGTAAAAAATTAGGAAAAAATTGCAACAAAAAGTGAGACAAAAGCAGAGAAATTAGCGGAATAGATGATGAGTAATAACCATGCTACTCATGTGCTTTGTGTGTGTGTTAAATGAATGTGAATGTTGATGCTTATTATTGCGTGATTAGATGCATTAAGCAAGATCAAATAAAAGTAGGGTCGTTGTAGGAGGGGAAACTACATTGGCAGGAACAAAATGAACCCATCTTATGTGCATATACTTATTTGAGATGTTTAGAATACAATTTTCAAAAGACCAAGTGTTATCCAAACCAAAAACCAGTACTGCAAACCAAGAAACTGACTGAAACAGTTGCGTATACCATTTAGTTTTTTGTTAAGTATTTGAAAATTATAAATCATACGATTTAGAATGTTGAATGCGCTAAACTAGTCCCAAAAGGAATGATTTCATTAACTTTGAACCCGCCTCGATTACTATCTTAGTAACTTCATTTTATTCATATCGAGCCCAGGTCTAAGACGAGGCAATATACATAATATTCACCTTTGGATATACAGTGGCAACTTTTAGCAGAGCGTTTTGTTCCTTTTCAGCTTCTTTAGAAAGATCCATGAGAGTATCAACGCTGTCTTCCAGCCCCAACCATTTGTTCTATGACAGTGATGCATACCACCAGGAAAAATTGATCTTCCATCATCGCCACCATGATTATCCCCTCCTTAGCAACCACCACAGCCACCAAATTCAATACCACCTCCAGCTCCAGCACCTCCACCACCAAGACCTTCGAAAGCACCACCTGCGCCACCACCAAATCACCTGGTCGTCAACTCAAGCAAATGCACTTGATACAAGGTCGCGTTTCATGTCAGTGTGATTAGATACCAAAAGTCAAACTATATGTCGAAGTTGTGTGTTTAGATGGAATGGTATAGATATCGAGAGGCTAAGGTCATGTATCAAGTATATATTAAACAACACATGTATCATATTATTCAACTTGAATGAAAATATTAACATTGTTTTGGCTGTAGGTGAAGAAAGATTAAAAGACGTGTTGCTCAAATTCTTTGGACCAGGTATGTCATATTATGTATTTTGTTATTAATTTTATATTGTTAACTGATCATATATATATATATATATATATATTATATATATATATATATATATATATATATATATATATATATATATATATATATATATATATTATATATATATATATATATATATATATATATATATTGATAAAGTGGTCTTTGAATTTGTATTTTAGACTCAACAATGAATTTATAATGCTTGGGTTCAGTTTCTACAAAAGATTGTGATTTTGTTTTCAATGAGAAAGAAAGTTGGTACAATGTTAGGGATTGCTGATTGGTGTTTCTGACTGTTCTATTACAGGCGGTTGTATCATGAAGTACTTGAACCATGTTGCAGCAATTCGCCCGTGCAAGTGCCCCATGTTATGCTTCATCGACAAACGTCGTCCGACATCACAATCATCTTCTTGTGCAGTAGTTGTAAGTTTCCGTTTCAGAACGCTACATATACATAGTAAAATTATCAGATACCTGTATAAGTTACGTGCTTCAGGAGAGGATGTTAAAATTCACTTTAATTCTGAAGTGTAGCAATCAGGTGTTTTGAGTATTTGGGGTGAATTCATCATTCATTGGCTTCTTTTCTTAAATTATCAAGATATCGTTAGAATCTAGAAAAACATACAAAATCATTATTCATAACTGATTAACTTACCACTATGTAAAACTTATCAACAACTTGTGAGTCACATTCAGTAATTCACCCACATTATTTATATAATAAACCATAGCTTGAGTATTCCAAATAAAGATGGACATATCATGACTGATTCAAATTATATAAACATGAACACCTTGATAAGCACCAAATCAAGTTTATCATTAAAGGTATATGTAAAGCTATTGTCAAAGGGAGTAATTTAACGTTTTTGTAACGTTCCACAGGGGAGCAGTTAGAATAGATGGAGATGATATAAAGAGATTGTGTTTGTGATTTGTATGTTGAGATTTTACATATGAGATTTTGTTAGCCTTTAGCTGATGCTAAACTGCTTTTGGATGTGTAACTGGATCTGTTTCGTCTGCTCTGTTTGAAGATTTACTTCTGTTACATTTTTTAGTTCTGATTCAACTGGCCACGCTTCAACAAAAGATTATGTGTCATATGTAAACATATTCATAAATTGAATCGTTTATGTTTCAACTCCAGTTGCTGTGATGGCTTGGATGGGATCGCTACTATGTGTGTTGTGGTAAATACGCAATCTAATCTTGTGATTAATATGAATACATATGCATTCATAGATTACTTCCTAAATGTCTAGAGCTTGCAATTCATAAGTCGACAACTATAACATATATATTTTCTGAGGTATTAAGTGTTCTGCTCATGATCCGACCCAGTTCAGCTGTAAATGTCATATGCCATAACATAAAATCAAAAACGGCTATGGAAAACTTGAACTCATGGTTTACCAAGAGCAAAACTCAGTATTGCAAGTCTTTTTTAAATTTTCAATTCTACTTATTTGCGATATGTTTGTTTGGTTTCGTGTTTTCTTTGACAATCTTGAAATCTTGGCAAGCAAATATGTATCTGCAGGACGGTGCATTTGAGATAGCGGATCAGACCTTAAAGGGATCATATGATGAAGAGAGCATGGGAAAAGCATCCTCGATTGCGGCCAGGTCTATGAGAGATGTATCCAGAGACCAAATGCTAGCGAAGAACTTGCTGTGATTTGGTAAGTGCTGTTGGTCCTACTAGAATCTGGCATAGTATAGTAGAGTAATAAAATGATATTTAACGAACTCAAAGAGTGCGCATGTTAAATTAGCGAAATTAAGCATTCCGTCTATTTTATTGTTCTCCCCAACAGAAGTATATCAGCTGCTGAGATGACCAAATTGGAAATATAGGATTAAAGCCAAATTAGCTGAAAAACAAAAAAAATTTAGACATGCTTAAATAGCTAATCGAGTATACATGACTACGAAGAAAATCAATACACCGAATGAAACACTGACATGTAAGGTTCTAAAAAACAATTGAAATGTAATGAACCTCATATGATTTATTCGTGTTAAAGAAAGCGGTTTAAGAAAGAACCCAAATGGCACAGCTGGTATGTCTGTATAACATAGAAGTTCAAGAAAAGGTTGATTGACTCAAATGGGAAACAAGCTCGATGCACTTCTCTTAGTAATACAAGTTTTTCTTTTCCGCTGTTCATAAGATTGATGTCCTTTCCCAGGTATCTTTTATTATACAGGAAGGGATTAATACCGAATAAACTAAATTTAACAATTATCAAATATTTTGTTGTTCTGGAATGCTCTTCTAATGACCAAGTAATTTAATCTGATGTTAAATGCGTGAAGGCACAACCTTACGAGAAGAATACATGTCGATTATATTATGACCCTTCCCATACTTTGTACAAAATGTATTTTCCCCAAACCTTCTACTCGATCGTAACTCAACCAAGAGCATTATAACAGAAGTAGAATTTATAGGCATATATGGTAGATTCTTTCATCACCAATTCTTGGGTAAATCGAACTTATTTGGCGGCCTTCGAATTGATATAATCTAGCTGACCTGTAATATAGGAACTTGGAGAAATATCAATACATTATCCTCCTATCAACTATTTATGTACCTTTCGTGTTGGAATCTGAAGTCATAAAAGGTGTGACGTACGAGATCTTCAAGGACATAAAAATGGATCTAAATTATTATTGATATCTAAAAAACATCTTGTGATCTCTGATATATTTTAAGAATATTCATAAACAAGAGGAGCAGCAAAAGCAACAATTAAAAGACCTTTAAATTTTTTAAGAGGATATACTGACACCTTCGGGTATATATACTAGCTATACAAGCAATTGAATGATCAGTACCTTTATAACCAGTCCCTAATACCACGGTGTTTCCCTAGAAAATATAAAACGGATGCCATATATTCTGTCTGCTTTCTACCTTAAATTGTGCATCTTTATTACTAATATTGAGTTTTTTTCTTTGATTATCTAAATAAGCTGACAAGCAACTAAATGCTATTATTAGTAGGTACACTCACTTCAGTACTCTCAAACACAGTTCCCTTGACGGTACTTAGATGTTCAGTATCTATTTTATAAGTGGTTCGTGGTGTAGTCATATATAGTTTCCATTCAGTTTTCTTTAATAAAAAACATGTCACACTGTCAACGGATATAACTGACACACAAACTTACTTTCAAAAAAGATTTACGAAACGACCCCCGCCCGTTGGGCGGGTTACGACACTAGTGTATATATATATATATATATATATATATATATATATATACATATATACATATATATATATATATATATATATATATATATATATATATATATATATATACACACACACACACACATATATATATATATATATATATATATATATATATATATATATATATATATATATATATATATATATATATATATATATATATATATATACACACACACATATATATATGTATATATATATATATATATATATATATATATATATATATATATATATATATATATCAACACAAGAAAAAGGATAACTTTTTACAATCAACTAACATAACTTCATATAATATCTGCTTATACTTTCAACATATATCATCTTTGCATACTTTGGCTGTTTAATTTGAGTTCCTGGTGCTGGGTAGCCTTCACACAACAAATGGTGTTCAACTCACCATGTATAGCCGACGAGAAAGAGTTGATTCACCATGAGGGTACGACTCTTGTGTGATTATCAAATCCGTTGATGGTTCCTAGTTTACCAAAAATTGGATGGTTTTCACTCACCTTGGTCCTAGACTAAAGAGTGGCTAGTCCAAGAGGGTATGGCTCTTGGTAAAGACTTATCTCAAATCCATTGATAGAAATAATAGCTTGCTCAAAGCTATAGGGAATTCAACTCTACCATACTTTATTGCTGAGAGTTGGCTAGTCCAAGAGGGTACGGCTTCTGGTAAAGACTTATGTTAGTGCAAACATTACGTTGTTTTGTCGATATAATCTCTTTGAGTTTTGCTGATGACAAACGTATAATTCGCAATACATTATGCAAAATGTTAAGGTACTCGTAATCACTCAAGAATACATTTGTATACTTCTCTCAACACTTCCAAGATCGCATTAGGCATGAACCACTCAAGGTATGAATAAACATGTCATCAACCTAACTAAGTGATACAGGATTAATATTTTCTTAAAACTCACAAATGTGACAAAAGATTTTAATAAACTTTATTTTTAAGAAAATGTTTTATTAAAAGAAAATGGAAATTTGAATTTGGCATATTCCATATGCCAAAAGAATATCCTTTGAGGGTATAAACTACCCCAGATGGCATTTCCCCACTAAAGGACAAAAATGTACGGACTCCAAGCCCGAGGATCTGTAAATAGACCCGTGAATCTTTATTGATTTGGATCCGCGGAGACAATCAAGGATCCGCGGGTGTTTATGACCGTTGCACTTTTGCCCTATAAATAGTGGATCATTTCCAGCTTTTCTTTCAACCCTTTTTGCACAGTTTCTTTAAAAACATCTTTAACCTCCTTGATTAGTTAGTTTTGATTAATCTTGTTTAAGATATGATTCTCTCCTTCAATCCTCTTATCCTCTCAAGTGCAAAGAGAAGAACACTTTCATTACCATGAAGTGTTGGGTTCATAACATGATAAATATATCTCCTTCTAGATCAAGTCATAGTTTTCCTACAATGTAAACATGAAGATCCAAGTGATGTGTATTCTTGGAATTGATGTATGTGTAGAAGATCCAAGTGTTGGGTTCACTTGGATGTGTTTGTAAGGGTAGAAGATCACTGTTGAAGCGTAGTTTGGCTAGGCCGGTTTAACGACTCCCCTAGGACGCTTGTCGTACTTCCTGGTCTTGAGTGATGCTACAAACAATAGAAGAACCAGTTAGACATGGACCCGAGGCTGGAGCCCCGGGGTCCACCTCTGACGGTCAAGTTAGTATCGGTGCGATATATAGTAAAGTTTTGTGGTTAAGAGAGATAACCTGATGATGTAGAATGAGCCCCCTACCCCTGTTTATATAGGACTAGGGTTTTTTGAAGGATAAGCAAAGTCTATGGGCCACGGGCCTGTTGGGTCGCGCGCATGTTAGGTCGGGCTTACACCGACTATACGTCGACATGTCCCCTAGTCTAGTATGATATGGTTCCTGACCATGTTATGCTAGACTCATTCATATGTCACACTTACCAAATAAACGCGTATGGCTTGCTGCTAGGACATCCACGTGGTGGGCAACCTTTAGCAAAAAGATGATGGGAAAACTTATGCGAATAGTGAGCGCAACCACTATACGTCATCATGTCCCCCAGTCTAGTATGCGAGGATTTCACCAAGGTTACTAGACTCTACACCATATCCGCTACCTGTAAGCGTATCCAAAGAAATGGGGAACCCGTATACGTAAGACGGGTGGTTGTGCTAGAATGCTTGGTTTCCCGTTATGCAGCGGTAAGCACCCTGAAAGAAGAAACCTGTTCTATAGCCGGGGTAACACTGGCATCAGCAAGGTATAATGCTTATTCCTCTCTAATGTGAGGATGATAAGAAGGTTTTGTGAAGGTGGAGGTGGAACTTGTATGTTTCATCGTGAATACTTTGAAGGCGAACTTCTTATACCCACTGATGATGAAACATAGTGCGAATATTGCATTCGTCTTAAGGCCAACATAAGACATACTTCTGTGGCAATGTGATGCGGATATTATATCCGCCTTATGGTCACGACTTTGATAATGACTTAAAAAATTTCCCAGTTTTTCCTGAACTAAACGTAGTTGATCAAGCCCCGTCTAATTAGGTCGAACAATGTAAACTTTGTAAAAATCACTTTGTAGTCGGGTAAAGTATTTTATCGTGGAAGGTGTACTTCCATAACACGTATGATCCGGTGGAAGACCTGCTTCCATAACAAGTACGAGACAGCAGAAAACGTACTTTTGCGGTAAAATAATACGCACGTAGAAGAATTACTGCCACGGCGAAGATAATGAGTGCGTGGAAGAATACTTCCACGGCGAAAGATAATGAGCACGTGGAAGAGATTACTTCCACGGAGAAGATAATGCGCACGTGGAAGATTACTTTCACGGCGAAAATAATGCTTAGGTGGAAGAGATTACTTCCACGGCGAAGATAATGCGCATGTGGAAGAGATTACTTCCACGGCGAAAGATAACGCGCACGTGGAAGAGATTACTTCCACGGCGAAAATAATGCGCACGTGGAAGAGATTACTTCCACGGCGAAGATAATGCGCCCGTGGAAGAGATTCCTTCCACGGCGAAATATAACGCGCACGTGGAAGAGATTACTTCTACGGAGAAAATAATGTGCACGTGGAAGAGATTACTTCCACGGCGAAGATAATGCGCCAATGGAAGAGATTACTTCCACGGCGAAAGATAACGCGCAGGTGGAAGAGATTACTTCCACGGCGAAAATAATGTGCACGTGGAAGAGATTACTTCTAGGTCGAAGATAATGCGCTCGTGGAAGAGATTACTTCCACGGTGAAAAATAATACGCCCGTGGAAGAATACTTCCACGGCGAAAGATAATGCGCACGCGGAAGATATTACTTCCACGGTGAAAGATAATGCGCACGTGGAAGAATACTTCCACGGCGAAAGATAATGCGCACGTGGAAGAGATTACTTCCACGGCGAAGATAATGTGCACGTGGAAGAGTACTTCCACGGCGAAAGAATAAGCCAACAAAAGATAGACTTCCATGGCGCACAAATAAGCACGCATTAAGGAGTACTTTCGAGGCGAAGGAATAAACCAACAGAAGGTAGACTTCTGCGGCAAAGGAATACATCCAAAGAATTCGCGTGACCTGCACGGAATAGCGGTATAATCATACCCCGGTAGCCCCCAAGTTTGATAGTGCTACACTCGATTTAGAAGTATTGAACTTAATCAAGTCCCGCTCTGTGTCGCATTAAATTTACAACACGACATGTTTTTCATGAATAATATAATATCATAAAGGGTCCTTATGGGCGAGGAAGAACTCATTACGTGCGGGCCTGCCGCTACTACCATAAGGACGGCCAGGTGAGGCTGACCAGTTGTTAGGTGTGCACAAGCGTGTCTTTATTTAGTCACAAGATACTGGCTGTAAAAACTTGCCATCAACGTCTTGATGAGCAAAGGACCTAACAAGGATACGCGATCCATGGTCGATGGGGTTGCATATCACTTACTCGACGAGTCTAATTACTAGGGTAGGCTCATTCCTCTTATTCCGCCAGGGAACGATAGGTACATGTACAATCCGTCATGCTTAAGGTGTCCGGATGTATGGACTATATATATATATATATATATATATATATATATATATATATATATATATATATATATATATATATATATATATATATATATATATATATATATATATATATATATATATATATATATATATATATATATATATATATATATATATATATATATATATATATATATATATATATATATATATATATATATATATATATATATATATATATATATATATATATATATATATGTATCATAAATAGTCACTTAATATTAGACGTGCACATATTAATATAGGTATATATTGAAATTTGCGAACATTTAACGTATTAAAAAAACATCCGCACAAAGCTAAAAGATATATATAATATCTTGTTTATCAAGTTATGATATATAGGGAATATCCGATTACTAGAAATAGCACGATGATTTTTTATTTTTTTTAATTTAAAAAATACAAAAAATATTCTTTAATATTTTAAAAAGTATAGGTAATATCCTGTTACCTATTTAATAAAATATGCACAAAATTGTATGACTATACGTCGACAATCCAAGTGATGGGTATCCTTGTATTAGGTGTTAGTTGTGTAGATCCAAGTTTGTTTATACTTGGATATAGTGTTAGAGTCATAGATCTAAGTGTTGTGTACTTAGATCTATATGGTTTATGTGTTTAGGCCATAAAACACAAGGTTTGTTATGTTGGGCCATAAAACATAACTACAGTAGAAACTCGATAAACTAATACTCGATTATTTAATAAACTCTTTAAGATAATATTTTTTGTCGGTCCTGACTCGGGGATAGGGTGCTAAATTAATAGTTCGCTAAAATTATAAGATAATACATTTTTGATAACTTCTTTAGACCCCATATAAAATATAAAATATAAAATAATAATTCCTTATATATAGCATATTACATGAATGATTTATGAAGGTTTCTTAATGACTCAATTGTCTTTTGTTTTTTGTTGAAATCAATTTTCCCTTGAACCCCGTCTCTAATTTTCCCTAGCATGGTAAGAATTACTGGTGTTGTTTTCTCATAGCTCAACAAGAAATTGTTCAATGTGATTGCCGCTTTAATAGCTTCGTTTCGCGAAGGGGGCTTCATTGTAGAAATTTCATCATCTTCTTCATCGATATCATCTTTATTAATTACAATAACGCTTTCAATAATTTCTTCATCAGTCAACTACATATTCTTCTGGGTGACTCAGAACATCTTCTATATCCATTTCATTGCAATAACCCAACTCGTTGATCAAATTATAGAGTTCTTGAGTGCTTTCACCATTTTCATCTGAGTTCTCAAAAGTCATGTTATCTGTTGATCGAAGTTTACAATGACGAAAGCAGTACGTAATTGTATTTGCACTAACATCTATAGTCCATGCTGAAATTGCAAGATTCATTGCATCTAATACATTTATTTTTGCTGGATTTGGAACCCCTAATTCATAACCCTCCAAAAGACTTCTATAAAATCGACGGCGATAATGCATCTTAAAATCTCGTATGATCCCCGCGTCACAAGGTTGAACTTTTGAAATTGTGTTTAGTGGAAAAAAATAATTCAACATTTCGTAATCCTTCAATAATTTTTGGATGAGCAGGGAAATTATCCACAATCAAGAGAATTTTTCTTCCAACCATTTTTTTATCAAGTTGGCGAACATATTCTTCAAATAACACACCAGTCATCTAAGCTCGTTTGTTAGCACGGTACTCACAGTTCAGACTGTTCAAGTTTACATTCTTGAAGAACCTTGGTTTAGCATATTTCCTAATAATCCATAAAGGAAGTTTTTCCGAACAGTCCTCATTACAGCAAATAGCAACAGTTAGTCTTTCCTTGTCTTGTTTTTTCCCTTCAAGCTGCATTGTTGCAAGGGAATGATCCGGTTGAAGTCTAAAAAGCAAACCTGTTTAAGATCAAAACATGTAAATAATTACATCACTAAAGTACAAAATATAAAATAAAATAATAAAAAAACAAACCTGTTTCATCCATATTAAAGATGTATTTCATTTCAAACTGATCAACTTTTTTCTCTTGTAGATTTTAATTTTTCCTTCATGCCCTCTATTTCAACAGATCCACTCTCTCCAAAACGCCGGAAATTTGTAATTCCATATATTGCTTTAAACTTTCCAAGCCAACCAATAGAAAAAGTAAAGTCAGGAGTATCCACTGGAAACATATCTTTCAAGAATTTTTCGCCTTCTTTGATGATTAGTTCACTTGTCATATTCACATGTTTTTGATATTGAAGAATCCATTCATAGAGAGATTTTTCTAGGTCAGGAAATTTTGCCGGATTGTGTCGCTTAACATCTCCTCTTTCGGGAGCAAGTGAGAGATACTCTAAAGACCACTTAACTGTATTCGATATTGTCGCTTGACTCACCTGCAAACCATAGTTACTATTGTTAGGACCATTGGAATAGTTATTTGTAATAGGTAGACTAGGAGGTATGTAGTTCCTCCTGGTCATAGTAGTAGTAGGAGCAAGTCGTGCTCCTGGTCTTATAGAAAGTCAAACTTTATTATTTAGTTATTATTCTGTTAGGATATGCATGAGATATGTTAGGAAAGGATATGCATATCAGTTTTACACGTTTTGGTTAATGATGTATTAGGGTTTCCTTGTAGTATAAAAGGAACCTTAGGCAGAAGGGTTAGACACACCTTCATCAAATATAATTCTAGTTCTTATTAATATTAGAAATCCTTAGAAAAGGATCAAGTCGTTAAGTTATTTTGTTTTTCTTATTCATAGTATTTGTATTCCGCACTTATACTGTGTGATTTGTATAAAGTCTCTCTGTAAATAGACTTGTGATTACAGAAGTCGTCCACCGTTCCTGACAGGCTGCAAGATCCACATCTAGTGGACCCGACAAGTGGTATCAGAGCCTGTGAGAGTCTCTGTAACTAGAAGAATCTATTTTTCTCATTACTAACATTTTTGTTTAATAATGTCTGCCTCAAGTTCTACTCAAACAGGAGAAGATAGTACTCCTAAAACTCAGCAACCTCAGCAGATCATTGCTATGGTTTCCAACACAAATGGTAAGTTTCCTCTTCTGAAAAAGGACGAGTATGATAGCTGGGCGATGAAGATGGAATGTTGGATCACCAACACTGATCAAGACCTTTGGAAGATTATTTTAAATGGAAACAGCAGGAAGTTGACTGGAAGAGACAAGAATGGTAATATTACTCTTCTTGACCCTAAAACTCATGAAGAAATCACAGCTGTTCAGAAGGAGATCAAAGCAAAAACTATTTTGCTTCAGTCTCTTCCTGATGATCACATGGGTGACTTCTATCATCTGGATGATGCTAGAGAAATCTGGAATGGAATAAAATCAAGGTTTGGTGGGAATGAGGAGTCAAAGAAAATGCGAAGATCCATGCTGAGAGATGAATTCACAGACTTCAAGATCTCAGTACTGAAGGTATCCATCAAGGGTATGACAGGTTCCAAAAGATACTGAGCCAGTTGAATCAACTTCGGTCGAAACCCGATGATGGTGATATCAATGCAAGGTTTCTTAGAGCCTTACCCTACTCATGGAATCAGGTGGTAATCTCTCTCAAAGCAAAAGGTGGGCGTGACTATCTTAATTTTGATGAATTGTTTCATAAGCTCAAAACCTTTGAGCCTCATGTGAGGGGATACTCAAGTGATTCTTTTCCTACTCCTGCTAACTCTGCCTTTGTGAGTTCTATGGGATCCAGTCCCATGTCTTATGCTAGTATCCCAAGCAATACTGTGTCTTCTCAACATACTTTTCAGCATACTTCTACTCCTGAACCAAAAGCCAAGTCTGGTAGCATGGTAGAAGCTGTTCTTCACTCTTTTGTTGCTGACGTTGATGCTCAACAGCAACTTGCTTTTGATGACTTTAA
Organism: Glebionis coronaria; assembly: GCA_025667525.1. Taxonomy (NCBI): domain Eukaryota; kingdom Viridiplantae; phylum Streptophyta; class Magnoliopsida; order Asterales; family Asteraceae; genus Glebionis; species Glebionis coronaria. Next base: position 347,194,738 of record CM046879.1, read on the forward strand.
ACAGGTTGATAAACTTGAACTTGATGAAATGGATCTCAAAGGGCAGATGGCCATGCTCACTCTTAGGGTTCACAAGTTTGAGAAGAAAGCCGGTCGAAAATTTAATTATAACCCAAGAGAGCCAACAAGGTTTGACAGAAGCAAGGTTCGATGCTATAACATCCAGCAGCAAGGTCACTTTGCAAAGGAATGCCCTAACAAGCATGACCAGGAGAAGAGCAGATATTCAGCTTTTAAGATTCAGGAGGTGAAGGATGACAAGAAGGCGTTGGTGTATGTTGACTCTATGGTCAACTGGAATGATCATCAGAATGCTACCCTAGAAACAGCTGAGCCTTCTACTGACGTGTTTGCAATGATTACTGGGAATCTGTCTGATGCAGAGGAAGCAGAAGAGTTTGCTCTTATCGGCATCTCACCTCAGGTACAACATTGTCCTCTTGGTTGTCATGATAAATATTCAGAATTGTTGTCTCAATATAATGACTTAAATGATCAGAATGATAAGTATTTTTTAGAGGTTCAAGCATATAAGGCTTCTTTAAAAACATTGGAACAACAAAAGAGGTGGCTTCAAGATACTCAACGAGAGTACGAGGATAAAATTAGGATACTGAACATTGATTTAGAAAACACAACAAATATGCTTAAATACACTGAAAAGGTAAAAGATGAAAGTATCAAAGATAAACAAGATATGAAAGAACAATTAGATGCTACTCTTTTAAGATTTGAAAAATGGCAAAAGGCACCTAAGAATCTTTCAAAATTAATTGATAGTAGTATGCCTGGTAGGACTAAAAGAGGGTTAGGATTTGATAAATATATTGATTCCGAAGATGTGTTTGATTTATCTTTTTCAAGTGTCTTTGATCCTGACAAGGAGGAAGAGGGAAAACCTAGCTACAATAGGTTTAAACCAGCAGCAGAAATGCATATTGTCCCTCCACCTCTTTCAGGAACTTTCATGCCCATTACTAGGCATAATGACTTGGATGGATCAGAAATGCATGAGTCCCCAAAAAGTTCTACTAATTCTAATGACTTTGTCTCGTGTACTTTCAGTGACAAAGCCAGTGACTCTGCATCATGTGGTTCAAGTGAAGAGTCGAGACCTTCAAGTTCCAAGTCAAATGACCATGCTGCTACTAGTGCTAGGAAGTGTGAAGAGAGAGTTGCTTTTACTTCAACAGTGTCTAGTCCTGGTTTAATGAGTCATAGGAAGAATGTTTCTCCTAGAATTGTGTGTAATAAAGTTAGCAGTATGAAACAATTTAATTCTAATAAAAGGTCGTTTAAAACATGTTTTGTTTGTGGGAGTGAATTTCATTTGATTAAAGATTGTGATTTTTATGACAAACATTCTTCTGTATATCAAGCATTTCCTGCTCCTGGTCCACCAGGAGTTGTTCCATGTTCTTCTAGAAGACTAAACCCATGTGCTCAATCTTTTTCTTCTTCTAGAAGGACCTCTCCATTAGCTTCTGATCATTGGAGAAACACTGGATTAATATCCAATAGACCAACCAGTAACTATTTTCATAATTCTAATCCAAATTATGCATTTAATTTTGACCACATGTACTTTGGGTTGGGAAATCTAGGTACTGCTGTTAAGCCCTCAGCAGGTTGTTCTTGGTCAAACAATAACACCCATATGATGAATAGGCAACCTAAGAACAACGGTGGATCTCATCAATCTTCTTGGCTATCCTCTAAAGATCCACAAGGCACACTCAAACCTGAAAAGGTTTGGGTCCCCTTAAGACACTAACTTTTGTATCTCTCTTATCTTGTTGTTGCAGGTTACTCTATACCAAGATCCTACTCTAAGAATGGTTGATAGTGGATGCTCTAGGATCATGACAGGAAATAAAAGTCTTTTATCTAACTTTGTACCATTTCAAGGCGGAAAGGTCTATTTTGGAGGAGGTGAAGGCAGGATCACTGGCAAAGGAACGATTCAGACCCCTAATCTTAATTTTGAGCAGGTCTACTATGTGGAAGCACTTCAACACTTCAACTTGATATCTGTCTCTCAGATTTGTGACAAGAAGCAGTTTGTCCTCTTTACAGATACTGATGCACTAGTGTTATCCAAAGACTTTAAACTCCCGGATGACTCCCAAGTTCTGCTCAGAATCCCTAGAAGACACAACCTCTATAGTATCAAGCTGAATGAAGTCAATCCTACTGGTCAAATAGCGTGCTTGGTTGCTAAAGCCTCAGAAGATGAAGCCACTAAATGGCACCGAAGGATGGGACATGTGAACTTCAAGACCATTCACAAACTAGCAAATCTGAACTTGGTCTCTGGTTTACCTCCCAAGTCATTCAGAAATGATATCAATTGCCTTGCATGCAGCAAAGGCAAACAACATAAAGCATCCTTCAAGACCATTACTGCTCTCAGCCTTATAACTGAACCATTGCAGCTACTACACATGGATTTATTTGGTCCTACCTCTATTAGGAGTATTGACAACAAACAATTTTGCCTTGTGGTAACTGATGGGTATAGCAGGTTTACGTGGGTTTTCTTCATGGCTGCCAAGAGTGAGACCTACTCAATTCTCAAGGACTTTATTACACTTATAGAGAATCAGTTGTCCAAGAAGGTTAAAGGTATTCGATGTGATAATGGAACGGAATTCAAAAATGCAGACCTCATAGCACTTTGTAATTCTAAAGGCATCAAAAGAGATTATAGTGCAGCAAGAACTCCTCAACAGAATGGCGTGGCAGAAAGAAAGAACATGACTCTAATAGAAGTTGCGAGAACAATGCTTGCCGATTCCAAGCTTCCAACCATGTTCTGGACAGAAGCTGTCAATACTGCAAGTTATGTTTTGAATAGAGTTTCTATTACAAATCCTCACAAGAAGACTCCCTATGAGCTACTAACAGCCAAAGTACCAAACATTGCTCATTTGAAGCCATTTGGGTGTCATGTCACCATTTTGAATACTAGTGACTATTTGGGGAAATTTGATGGCAAGGCAGATGAAGGATACATTGTGGGATATTCAGCTCACTCTCGGGCTTATCGTGTCTACAATCTCCAAGCCAAGCGAGTAATTGAAACTATACATCTCAGGTATTTTGAGGAGAAGTCAAACATCCTAGGCAAGGGTTCTGAATGGTATTTTGATCTTGATTATCTTAGTGATTCATTAGGATATTTTCGTTTCAAAACTAACCATGATGCAGGTCCACAAGTGTTTGCAACTTCTAGTGCAGGTGCTCATTCTAGTCTTTCAGACTCAGATGACGAGGATGATATTTTTGTTGTTCCATCCTATTCCACCACAGTCTCTCCTACTACTCCTAGTGATGCAACTCTATCAGATATATTGGACTCACAAGGAGCTCTTGATACATTACTCAAGAAACAACTAGAAGCTACTACAGCAGCTGCTCAAGGTGGCTTTAAGTTTCCTTTGAATACTGCTGCTGACAAAGCTGCTCCTAGTACTCCAATTGTTAATCCTAGTGCTAGTTTACCACCTATTGGTAGTCCGGCTAGTGATTCCACTTCTTCTACTAGATTCTCAAGTCCTTCTGACCTGGGAAACTATCAAAAGAAGTCTTCTACCAAGCTGGATGATATTCATAAGCAACCAATAGATGGCATTTTCGACTCTGCTTCATATGATGATGACTTTGTTGAGGATCTTAATAACTTGGCACCAGAAGTGGAAGTAGCTTCCAATCCAGTGTTGCAGTCACACAAAGACCATCCTACTACTCAAATCATTAGAGATCCTGGTTCTACTGTCAAGACTCGCAGAATGCATAAGAAAGCCACGTCTGATCATCATGCTCTTGTGAGCTATATTGAGGACCAGAAGCATAATAATCATACGGACTTTCAACATTGTTTGTTTGCTTGTTTTCTTTCACAGGTGGAACCTAGATCAGTCTCTCATTCTCTTGAGGATCAAAGTTGGGTGGAGGCTATGCAGGAGGAGATGCAGCAGTTCTTGTTTCAGAATGTTTGGATTCTAGTTGATTTGCCGGATGGAAAGACCGCAATTGGTACCAAATGGATTCTCAAAAACAAGAAAGATGCAAGGGGTATTGTGGTGAGAAATAAGGCGAGGTTGGTTGCACAGGGTCATACATAACTTGAAGGCATTGACTACACTGAAGTTTTTGCTCCTGTTGCTAGGATTGAGGCCATTCGCTGTTTTTGGCTTTTGCTTCTTATATGGGCTTTCCAGTTTTTCAGATGGATGTCAAGAGTGCATTTCTCTATGGCAAGATTGATGAGGAAGTTTATGTCACTCAACCTAAGGGCTTTGTAGATCCACTTCATCCCAAGAAAGTTTACAAGGTGGTCAAAGCTCTCTATGGACTTCATCAGGCTCCTAGAGCTTGGTATGAGCGTCTTTCAACTTTCTTGTTGAAACATGGCTATAGAAGAGGCACAATTGACAAAACACTATTTCTTAAGAGGAATACCAAGGACATTATCCTTGTTCAGGTTTATGTGGACGATATTATCTTTGGTTCTACTAAACAGGAATGGTGTGATGAGTTTGAACAACTAATGAAGGGCGAATTTCAGATGAGTGCTATGGGAGAGCTTACATTTTTCCTTGGTCTACAAGTCAAGCAACAGTCGGATGGAATCATCATAAGTCAGGATAAGTATGTTCATGAGATCCTTCAGAAGTTTGATATGGGTCCTCTTAGACCAGCAGCGACACCTTATGAAGTAGCTAAAGTCAAACTCAAGAATGAGCCAGATCCTTCGGTAAATGTTCACATGTACAGGTCCATGATTGTCTCACTCATGTATTTGACTGCATCATGTCCGGATATTATGTTTGTAGTAAGTGCTTGTTCTAGACATCAGGTGGCTCCAACGGTTTCTAACTTGAATGTAGTCAAGAAGATTTTCAAGTACATCAAGGCTCAACCCAAGCTAGGCTTGTGGTATCCTAGAGAATCACCTTTTGTTCTTGAAGCATATAGTGATAGTGACTATGCAGGTGCTAATAATGACAGAAAATCTACTACTGGTGGTTGTCAGTTTTTGGGTCGAAGACTTATCTCATGGCAATGTAAGAAACAGACGATAGTAGCTACTTCTTCAACAGAAGCTGAATACGTAGCTGCTACTAGTTGTTGTGGACAAGTTTTGTGGATACAAAATCAGATGCTTGATTATGGGTTCAACTTTATGAACACCAAAATTTTCATTGACAACCAAAGCACTATCTGCATTGTGAAGAATCCTGTTTTTCATCAACGTACAAAACATATTGAAATTAGGCACCACTTTATCTGGGATGCCAATGAGAAGAAGTTGATACAGGTTCTTAAGGTTCATACAGATGATAATGTTGCTGATCTGTTGACTAAAGCCTTTGATGGTCCTCGGTTCAACCACTTGGTGGTTCACATTGGAATGGTCAATCCTTGAGACCTAGGATTGAGTGGAGGCTAAGCCTAAGGGGAGTATTAGTGTACATATTTACTTGCACAGATTAACATATTGGTAGTTTTTAACAACAGATTGTACGGGTTTTTGCGGTGTGTGCTACTTCTATTGGAGGATTTTGCTCACTTCTGGTGGTAGTCTTCATTAATGGTTGGCTTCTAGTCATTAATGGTTGGATTCTAGTAGATAAAAATCCTTCCTTATCAGTAATGGTTGGCTTCTAGTCTTGGTTTGGGTCACTGTTCACTTCGTTGACTTCTGTTGACCACATTGTGCTTCTAGTGTTGACCCTTATGCGTTTTTGACTTTTAGTCAACGCAAGCTAATTCTGGTATATATCATATTATTTAACTTTGGTAAACTGGGATTTGCAAATAATGTTATAAGGGGCAAGTGGTTACTTTGCATTAACTGCCTAATTTGAAAGGGCAACCCACATTATTAGGGGTCAATGAACAGTTTCAAGACCATTATTTATGGTCAATTAACCCCCTTGACTCATTCATCACAATCATAACACACACACACACGCTCCTACTCTCTCAATCTCTAATCAATCACCTTCCATCACTTCCAATCAACATCAATGGCTGCTTTGGTCTACCAACCCGCTCACAATAAGGTAGCGTATATGGGAGATGGTCCTAAACGTGACGAATTCACAGACATCCTAGAGTTTATTGAGGCTTCTAACCTCGGGTATACTTTTACTGTTTTCCCAATTGTTTATGATAGTGTGATTCGCCAGTTTTGGGATACTGCTGAACTTGTGGCTGTTTTGGGTCGCCCACTTAAACTCCATGCTACCATTGATGGACGTTCTTATGTGGTTACTGAAGCTTCTATTAGGAGTTCACTTCATCTTCAAGATGAAGGTGGTGTTGTTTCCATCCCCAATGCTGAGGTTTTGGAGGGGATGGCTGCTATTGGTTATAACCATGGGGGGAAGTTTAACTTCCAAAAGAATAAGTTTTCCCCCGAGTGGAAGCTTCTAGTGCACTTCTTGATTCACTGCTTAAGCCCCAAGTCTGGGAGTTGGGATGCCTTTCCCATTCCTTTGGCTACTGGTTTGATCTGCATAGCACAGGGTAGGGTGTTTAATTTTTCTCGCTATTTGTTTGATGGGATGGTTAGCAATTTGACTAGTACTAGATCTAGGAAGAAATTTTTAATGTATCCTAGGTTTTTGCAGCAGATACTTGTGTGTTTACCTCGTGATAGGGAGGAGTATGAGACCCCCAAGCTTACTACTAAAGTTTACTACAATATGGCTCTTGGGTTTAAAGGGGATTGGAGGCCCCTTACTGATGCAATACTGGGCCTTGACCAAGGTCCTCCTGAGGTTGTTCCTCCGGCTGTCGAAGCCGAGGAGGAACTTCCATTAGGAGATGATCCTATGGAGGAGGAGCATCCTGCTGGTGGTGCACCTGATGTGGTGGTGGAAGAGCCAGTTGAGGAAGTCGTGGTTGAAACGCCATCCACTTCCAAGGCTGCCCCCTCTTCTATGCCACATCCGTCTCCATTTGTGGATACTCCCCCTCCTAGTCTAGCACCTCACTCTACTGATAAGCCCTCTGGTTCTCGTTCTCATGATGATGACCCCTTTATTGCTTCTGGTTCCAATGAAGCCTTCCCAAATCCAAGTCCTCTTGGTGGGAAAGCGGAGGAGCCTGCTACAATGACTTCTTTGCTTGATCTCATGCACAGGTACCATGAAAGGATACTTTCTTTGGAGGCGGATTTGAATCAACATCGCAAGCTTACCAGGGAATTTGTTCTTCCAATGGTTGACCGGATTAAAGCTTTGGAAACACAGCAGAGGAGGAGGAAGAAGCATGTTGTTCAGTGTGATTCTGATTAGGATGTTGAGGATCTTGCGGAGGATGGCTTGAATTTGCTGGCGAAGGCTGCATTTGCTGATAAGCCATATGCTGATTTGCCTATTCCTTCTACTTCATCAAGCATCCCTCCTAATGCTGCTACCCCTAGAACAAAGGAGGATATTGCTGGTTCTTCTGCTGGTACTATTGCTGGTCCAACTGCTGGACCGTCTCATGATCCTAAGGGGAAAGCCCCTACGACTGATGCTCCCTCACCCCCTCGCAAGCGTACTCGCAGACAACTTGAGGAGGACAGATTGGGTGAGGAGGCTGCACACCGAATGCAAGCGGAGATTGACCAAGCTGCTAGGGTTGAGGAAGAAGCTCTTCAGAAGAAAAGACGTGAACAGTTGCAGCATGATGCTATGCATTAGGATGATAACGATTGGATGCGGGTGCTCACTATTCTTACATCTGATTATTCGCAGTTTACTGATCTCTTGGGTGCTGATGTGAATGAGCAGAATTGTATTCCACGAGCTATGGCGTTAATGCGTAAGCAACACTTATCTCTTGCTGCTAAGCAACACTTATCTCCTGCGTGAAAAGCGTCAGAACAGGCCTTTGACAAGAATCGAGGAGAGAAAGTTAATGCAGAGGTATGTCAAATATAAGTCGGGTGCTTACTTTACTGTTGGATGGACATGGGATCGAGTTAGGGCGTTGTCTTTTGACGAGCTTAAGGATCTATACCAAAGAATGATCAAGCGTCAGAATACACTGGTTCCGTAGCGTTTCAACTATCGTCCTCCTCCACGAGTGGTTCCTACTTCTCAACCTGCTGTTGCTCCTGGTTCTTCATCAGATGTTCCTCTTGGTTCTACAAGTATTCCATCCGTTGTTGATGTTTCTACTGCTGGTACCACACCCACACCTTCGGTTGCTCATCCTGTTTCATCTTCGGGTCCTACCACCACCACCTATGCTACCACTACCGCTGCTACACCTGTTATGGCACAACCCTCACCACAACCTACTCCTTCTCCTGGTGCAGCTACTGTTGATCCTTTGGTTGGTCAAGGTGATGATTCTATTTCTGCTGATCCTATTCCTGCTGCGAAGGTAAAGGTTGAAACCTCGTCTGGTGCTCCAACTCCTCGTCGTTCCATCCGCAAGAAGATGGCTAGACGTGGCAAGTCTGTTCCTTATGAGAAGCGTGCTCCATATAACCTTATTGATGCAGCTTCCGACGGTGACTCAGAGTTGCCAATGGGTACGGGGTTTATTACTACTTGGACGGTTAAGCCATCCACGACTATTCCTGGTACTTTCACCCATCGGATTTCCATCAGTGATGGTTATGTTCGTTATGCTTCGGGTTTGCAAGGTGTTTTGACTTGGGTAGATCGTAGGGATCTGATGTCGTTGTATGGGTTTGTGGATGCTGGTATGCCTACTCATCCTAGTGAGGTGCCCTCCTGGCCTGGTCTGACAATGTGGGCTGACTTGAAGATGATGCTTGATTCTCCTCCACATGCTCCATATTCTGGTGTCTGGAATGACCAGCCACGCTGGGTAATCAAGAGATGGAAGCTGTATGTTGGCTGTGGAGTGCATGTCTTGGAGTTGGAGTCTGGTGCTATGGTATTCATGCTTACGGATCTGGACTATCCATTAACTATTGCTACTATGGAGGCTATGCTCGCGTGTCACTTGCAGATCTCCAATGCCCCTTCAGGGAATGAGACCTCCATGGCTACTACTCTGGTGGAAGGGATACAAGCTCGGTTGCAAGCTGACAAGGTGGCTGCGTCTGGTATGTGATGGGTATGGTTGTAAGTTTTTATGTTTTATGTTTTATGTTGATATATTTATACTACAATTCTTTTCACCAATATGTACAATGATTGGTGACTTACGTTCTAGATAGTTAAAAAAAATACTTTTTATATAATATCTGCTTATACTTTAAACAAATGATGGATTTTACACTTGTGCATAATATAATATATGCTTATACTTTTCAAAACATTGGGTTCCTTTTGACTGATTCACACTTGTGCTGGTTTGGAGTTTCATCTGGTGTTGGACCTGGTCCACACAACAAATGGTGTTCAACTCACCATGTCTATCAGACAAGAAAGAGTTGATTCACCATGAGGGTACGACTCTGGTGTGATTCTCAAATCCATTGATGGTTGCCAGGTTACCCAAAACTGGATGGTTTTCACTTGCCATGGTCCTAGACTAAAAAGTGGCTAATACAAGTGGGTACGACTCTTGGTAAAGATTTTATCAAATCCGTTGATAGCTATAATAGCTTGCTCAAAGCTATAGGGTTTTCAACTCACCGATGCTTCATTGCTAAGAGTTGGCGAGTCCAGAAGGGTATGACTTCTGGTAAAGACATATCAAATCCGTTGACGGCTGTGATGGTTTGCCTAAAATCATCAGGGTACCCCCACTCACCATTGATTCACGTTCTAAGAGTTGGGTTGGGTTCTGGTCTCCCAGGGTGATGCTTATTCCACCATAAAGACTGGCTAGCCCAAGAGCGAGCAGCTACTTGGTAAAGGTTCATAAAATCTGCTCATGTTGCTGTGAAGATTCAACATGATGCATATTTGTTTCAAGCTTTAAAGAAGCTTCTGGTGTTCATTGTTGCAGCGGTTCTTCTGTTCTTTATATTGCTGGTTATGATGCTGCTGTTTCTTTTGCTGTTCCAATCCTCAAGCTTTGTTGCACGCTTTACCAGGAAACTTGAACTCAATAGGTCAAATTCAAGTTTAGGGGAGGATTGTTAGGACCATTGGAATAGTTATTTGTAATAGGTAGACTAGGAGGTATGTAGTTCCTCCTGGTCATAGTAGTAGTAGGAGCAAGTTGTGCTCCTGGTCTTATAGAAAGTCAAACTTTATTATTTAGTTATTATTCTGTTAGGATATGCATGAGATATGTTAGGAAAGGATATGCATATCAGTTTTACACATTTTGGTTAATGATGTATTAGGGTTTCCTTGTAGTATAAAAGGAACCTTAGGCAGAAGGGTTAGACTCACCTTCATCAAATATAATTCTAGTTCTTATTAATATTAGAAATCCTTAGAAAAGTATCAAGTCATTATAGTTATTTTGTTCTTCTTATTCATAGTATTTGTATTCCGCACTTCTACTTTGTGATTTGTATATAGTCTCTCTGTGAATAGACTTGTGATTACAGAAGTCGTTCACTGTTCCTGACAGGCTGCAAGATCCACATCTAGTGGACCCAACAACTATGAACTCATTCTTGCAATTTCTTTTGAGTGAGACTTGGATTATCCTTTTTGTGCTTGCATAATGCTCTTCGAATCTCGTCTGTCGCATTGTTTTTTTTTCACACCTTTAAGATGGGAAGCCATGTTGTGTGTATGATTTGTTTGTGGTAACCTATTTTGATCTTGTATTTATATAAAAAAATATTTTTAATGTCCATAAAGTGATACATTGAACACAAGAAACATAATAAGGTGGGAGATTGAAGGTTTCTTTCAAATTGGGCCGTTCATTTGATATACGTACATGCATTGTATACAATAATAAAGTGGAAGCTTGAAAGGTGTTTGTAAACTAAGTATTCTACTATAAATTAACAAAATATTAATTAATATATAAATTAATAATTATTAAATTATCGATTAATTAATAACTCTGGTAATTAATTAATTTTGGTGGTCCCAAATGTATTATTTTATAGATTTTCTACTATAGTGTGAAGATTGGTGTAGATGGGTGTAGATTGGTCCTACCTAAGATTAGGACTCGACATCTAGCCTTGTGACAGAAAATGGTGAAGTAGGCGACGTTGTGTAGATTGGTCCTACCTAACATTAGGACTCAACATCTAGCCTTGTGTCAGAAAATGGTGAAGTAGGCGACGTTGTGTAGATTGGCCCTACCTAAGATTAGGACTCGACATCTAGCTTAGTGTTGGAAATATGTAAGCGACGTGTATGGTTTTCTCTGCCTTGAAAGGAGTTTTGTTGACTAGTGAAGTAACTCTCGAGTTGGATACTCGAGGAGTGGAGTAGGGCGAAGAGGTTCTTCGTGACCGGACCACTATAAATCATCGTGTCGTTACTTTCATTTACATTTATTTCCTTACCTTTTTAGATGCATTTATTTTTTGTTGTGTGTTTTGTGCATCACACAATCTAAACATCTAAGTTACGGAAAAGCTATGGCTTAGTACGTATGTGCTTCATGTTTAGATTATTTCTAAGTGTGAATCTCTTAGTCTAAACATCTTAGTTGCAAAAAAGCTTTGGCCTAGTACGTGTGTGCTTAAGTTTTAGACTATTTCTTGATGCACTCTTGATTTGATGTGTTTGTGTGTTTCCTAACTTATAGTTATTATCTATTAGAAACACATCTCATACTTAGTCAAGCTTGATCGAGAATTTGATACAAAGGATTGTTAAAGTTTAACATGTAACAAATGGAATCGTCCATTGTCGGCGGTTTCTTAAAGGGACACGTGGTTCTTTAGTGATAATGAATCGTAGGTATGTTTAAAGAACCGCGCACAGTAGGTTTATGCTAAATGTTTTGAAAAGTAACTAGAAACTATTCAACCCCCCTCTTCTAGTTTCTACAATTGGTATCTAATACTATGATTTTACTAGTTGAAAAGTTCGTTTCTCGGAATCTCTTTGAATTGATCTACGGTTAATTGTGCGACTCAGTTGTTCTTGGTGAATCAAATAAAAGAGTTGTCGTTGTCTAAAACTAATTAAAAATGAAAACTTGAAACAATTAGAAATAAAGTAAAGACGGTAAAAAGAAACAACAAAAGATAAAAAAACTTGGCGAAAAGTAAATAACGGGAAAATTAAAAGGCAAATTAAGTAAATGACGCAAATTAAAACTTAAACTAAAAGGAAAGCGAGTAAAAGTGAAAATAAAGAAAAAGGCGGGAAAAATAAAGTTTGCAACTAAAAACTGAAAAACCTATCCGGAATAATAAGATATTCCGAATAAGGATTCCTATTCGGAATAATCAGATATTCCGAATAAGGACTCCTATTCGGAATAATAAGATATTCCGAATAGAGACTCCTATTCAAAATAATATGATATTCCGAATAAAGACTCCTATTCGGAATAATTAGATATTCCGAATAGAGACTCCTATTCGGAATAATCAGATATTCCGAATAAGGATCTTATTCGGAATAATTAGATATTCCGAATAGAGGACTCCTATTCGGAATAATCAGATATTCCGAATAGAGGACTAAATGAACAGACCATCCGGAATCTTTGGGCAATATACAGTAACATTAACGAAGAACAGGGGAACAAGAAAAGAGCACGAATTTGATCAAATCTAACCAAAACAAACCAAAAGATTAAACCAAAACAATCAATAAGCATCACTAACAATAATTAATCAAAACAAATAATTAAAACTAACATACAAAGCCAAATCAATCAAAACCCATTTGATTAAAATTAAGAAAACTCAAGAACACAACACCAAATCAAAGACAGAAATTAATCAAGAAGGGAAGAAGATGATGAATTAAAAGCTTAATTAAAAAGTGAAGACTGAATAACAAAAGCTTAAACACAAATTAATCTAGAGAGAGAAAGCATAAATCTAGAGAGAGAAACTACACTACTCCTAATCTAATCCTAAAACTAACCAACCCTCTCAAAACAAGTGAGGGTGGTATTTATAGGAGAAGGGAGTGGTTGGTGGTTTCCCCTTTCTTTCTTTCCTTCTTGGTCCTAGTCTTTCAGTCTTCTTAAATTCTTCGACTTTTAAGACTTCGTCTCGGGATTTCTTTTGAACTCGTATTGAATTTTCTTCATAAATAAGACTCGAGTTCTTCGGCTTTTGGTGAACTTCCGTCTTTTGACTTTTTCTTCGATAAATCTTCAGAATTGGTCTTGGACTTCCGTTCTTTTTCCACTCTTGATCTTTCGACTTCATCTTTCGTCTTTTTCTTCGATAAAAGCCCGTGAACGCCGTGTTTTCTCCACTTTTCACCTTTTCGTCCTAAATCACAACAAAAACACAAACCACGCATAATTCCGACATAAATGACATAAAATACACGTTTTGGCTTGGTTATTATTGTATTTAAGTGGTAAAAAGGACGGGTGTTTTCACACCTATCAAATCCCCTACACTTAACCATTGTAATGTCCTCATGCAATGCATTAGTTACAAAGCAAGATTACATTTTCAATCATAATCAATCCATGTTGGCCTTTATTAAAAAGATAGAAAATTATAAACATACAAAGTAAAGAAATCAAAAACATACCTTGGGTTTTGGAAATGTTGTGAATGATCATCATCCTCAAGTTTTTACTTTCTCCAAACCAAGCTTAAAAATGAGATCATTGTTATTATAAGTTAGCAAACTAACACGAACTCATGTGGGCCAATTATTCACTTAGACCCCCTTATTCCTAGGTGTATCTCTTGTATTTTATTGTTGTCTTGAATGATCACGAGGATGCATTTTCGACTTATTTCGATAGTTTATTTAGCTGAAAATAAAGTGACGATTTAATCAATAGTTAGCTAAAGGACAAAATCTTTTAAAACTGCTTCTCGGGGCCTCATAAAGTTCATATCTTGGCATAACTCGCGTCGCGATTTGAGACCTTTCTCGGACCGATATTTGGCAGCGACTTCTTACTTCAAATCTTGAGAGACGTTCATGAAATAATGGCCTTCTCTTCATAATAGGAATTTCTTCATTTGAAGTTTTGAGAGATTCATACTTGGACCACGACTTCTTCATTTTTCTCCAATCTTTATTTTGGACTTTGATATACAACGATCCGCCTCCTTTTATGACTTGGATCTATTTATCCTCATACCTTGCTAGGGTCTTTTCGGATACACTTCTCCATGACTTTTTGGGAGTTTTTTCTTTTCGTCGTGTGTCTCGATCCTTCATATTGATTTTCGATAAATGATTCTTCACATCACTGGGATCTTTAGCAACAAAATGTAGCCCTCATGCCTTGTTAGGGCCTTTTCGGACTCGCCAATCTTCGCGTCCCGCTTCAATAAGTTATGCCTTGGCTATGAACTCTAATCCAAACCGAGCAACTTTTAAACGATCTTGGGCTAGAAGCTAAGTAACTTTTCAAATCGTACAACTTCATTTATTAACAGATAAATTTATTAGCAAACGATGGGAGAATAGGCTTATATTTAACTCACATAAATTCAAGAAAGAATACCAAACTTATAATTGACTCTATCATCTCTCGTTCTCCATAGTTTAAAATCTCAAAGAATGAGACTCGTGGATGCTTAGCCTATTAAATCAAAGTTTTGGGTTTACGAGTCGCCTATAGGATCTTGCAAATTCTTAGACTTTTTCAAGTTTAGAATCCGCATTTTAAAGTTCCCTTGATAAACGACTCTCTAGGATCAATTATAGGAACTTGCGAAAAGTTCTTGTTCTTAACCCGTGAAAGTTAAGACTTTCGCGTTTTAAAGCTCCCTGTATAAAAGCCTAGCAAAATTTGAGTTAAACACGTTAAGGATACTAGCTAGAGTAAACTTAGATAAGTAAACTCGGGTTGAGTCAAAAGATTCACAACATTTGAAAATTAAAACCATTTTATTAAAAATTTATTCTAGTAAGGAAAGAAAATAACTATACAAAGGTAAAATCAACTATACAACTAGGCCAAAATAGATTAAATTTTTTGAAAAATGTCATTTTCCGGTTAAAATGAGGACAAATACAAGGAAAAAGCCACTTAACTACGATAGAAGTCCCCCTACACTTAATATAAACATTGTCCTCAATGTTTAAGCATGTGGGAGTAAACTCCCCTACACTTAGGACATTGTGCACTTTGTTTAAATCTCGCTAAGGAAGAGACAACTAACGAGATTCCTATTTTAATATTGAGAAATATAAAATAGTGAATCGAAAAGAGTTTAGGATAGAATCAGGAAGAAAGGAACACGGAATCACGGTTCGTCAAAAGTCATCAAGAGTGTGTCTTTGAAGCTCTAAGCCCTGCACATGATAAGAAAGAAAGCAAGAAACACCACGGGGCTCCCCCCTACACTTATGGTGAAAATAGATAGATAAGTGGGTTGCCTCCCAAAAAGCGCTTGTTTATATTAACCGAGTCACGAGCCTGACTCGTCCCCGAATTTAATGGTCCATGGGGAAGCCTCGAATGTGATACCGGGATCAAAGAACTTGTCCTCGTTCCCGGTTGACATCAACAAAGGAGAGGCGGGGAGATAAGTCTTGAATGGGAGAAAGGTCCTTTCAACATACGAGAAGTATATGAAATCAAGATCCACGGGAGGTGGGGTGGGTAAAGTAAGCACATTGTCATCCCCCAAAGACAATGGATGCTGAGCACTCGGCAAAACCGTGATGGTATCAATTATGGAATTGTCATTGTCTCCTCCCGGGTCAAAGCACTCATCCTCATTTCCCGGTATGAAACGAGGAGAGTAAAAGTGATACATCACCCGCTTGGGTGTGCACGTGGTCGGATGAGGTGGCAATATAATATGAGAAGTATGAGAACAATTACCTTCCACCTGCGTCCCTTTTTTAGTAGATTCACGTCTTTCCACCTCTGGGATAGAAGGAGGTATGGCTAACAAAGTATGCTCATTAATAGCAAGAGAAGCAGCGCTATCAATGTCCTCAATCCCTTCGTCAAAGAGTGGATTCACCTCACTAGATATGTAGGCGTCATCAAAATCAAATAATGGGTTCGAATAAATCTTGAAAGTTTCATGCAGAACGTCTTCATCGGATAGTGACTCGTCATCACTAGAAGTAAAATCATCATCTTGATCGAAAAGAGGATTAGAGAAAGCCAAAGAATCATCTCCCAAAGTGTTGGTGGAAGGGACATCATCATTAAGAGCGACCTCATCCATAAGCTCCTCAAAATTTAGCACATCACAAACCTCATCAAAGAATTTATCAAGACCGAAATCACTAATCTCACTCGAAGTATCACAATCCTTAGAGGCGTTGGGGAAATTAAGAGAGGGAAGTATAATTGCACTAGGACATTGAGCAACTAGATCATACCAAGAAATAGTATTCTCATCGTCATCATCATCATAATGGTATTGACGCACAAGAGGAGGGGTAGAATCACTAAGATTAGAAACTTGCTCTTGTTGCTGTCGCTTCTCCTCGTCCCTAACTTCTTTAAGCAGAACAACGACTTCTTGAAGTTGCAAAACAATGGCGTGTATTTCTTCATTCAAAGTAGTGAGTTGTTGAATTCTCTGAGAGGATTGACGATTGAGGTTGTGATGTGGGGGCTCAAAGTGTTGAAAACCTGAATTATAGCAAGGTTGTGGCTCATAGTTGTTCATCGGTTGAGAAGAATTAGAAACCGGGTTTGGTTCATAATAATCCATAGGTGAAGAAAACTGAGGACCCGGATTTTGCTCATAATAATTCATTGGTTGACAATAATAGGTATCGTGAGGGCCCCCACAGTTGTTGCAAAACGGGTATGGAGAAAAATCAGGTGCGTCGATAGCTATTATCATTGTCATAATTGTACCCCGGTTCTTGCCCGTGTCCATACGGGTATTGAACCGGGCACGAAACATGCCAATGAGAATCGCTTCCACAATAGATGCACGGGGGAACAGGAGGAGGTGGGTTCAAAAATAAAGAATTAATCGAGTTGCACAAAGGACAAAATCCGAATAGGAATTGCGTATTGTCGATATCGTTACCGCACTGCTCACATGTACACCTTTGACAAGAGTTGTTCCCAGATAATTGTTTCCCAGACCGGACGCAATGGACAAAAAATCCATAAAGAAAGATAGATAAGCAAGAAGAATATTTTTGGTGCAAAAATTTGAAAAAGAAATGCTTTTTATGATTTTTCAAATGTTTTTGGGATTTTTGAAAATGTTTGGACAGAAAAATAACGGTCACAAGTGAACGGGTCCCAAAAGCCAACGCGTCTCTCACAAAAAACCTTTAATCCTCACGAAAAGAGCCGGCAGCGGCGCCATTTTAGTACTATGATTTTACTAGTTGAAAAGTTCGTTTCTCGGAATCTCTTCGAATTCATCTCCGGTTAATTGTGCGACTCAGTTGTTCTTGGTGAATCAAATAAAAGAGTTGTCGTTGTCTAAAACTAATTAAAAATGAAAACTTGAAACAATTAGAAATAAAGTAAAGACGGTAAAAAGAAACAACAAAAGATAAAAAACTTGGCGAAAAGTAAATAACGAGAAAATTAAAAGGCAAATTAAGTAAATGACGCAAATTAAAACTTAAACTAAAAGGAAAGCGAGTAAAAGTGCAAATAAAGAAAAAGGCGGGAAAAATAAAGTTTGCAACTAAAAACTGAAAAACCTATCCGGAATAATAAGATATTCAGAATAAGGATTCTGATTCGGAATAATCAGATATTCCGAATAAGGACTCCTATTCGGAATAATAAGATATTCCGAATAGAGACTCCTATTCGGAATAATCTGATATTCCGAATAAAGACTCCTATTCGGAATAATTAGATATTCCGAATAGAGACTCCTATTCGGAATAATCAGATATTCCGAGTAAGGATCTTATTCGGAATAATCAGATATTCCGAATAGAGGACTCCTATTCGGAATAATCAGATATTCCGAATAGAGGACTAAATGAACAGACCATCCGGAATCTTTGGGCAATATACAGTAACATTAACGAAGAACAGGGGAACAAGAAACGAGCACGAATTTGATCAAATCTAACCAAAACAAACCAAAAGATTAAACCAAAACAATCAATAAGCATCAACTAACAATAATTAATCAAAACAAATAATTAAAACTAACATACAAAGCCAAATCAATCAAAACCCATTTGATTAAAAATAAGAAAACTCAAGAACACAACACCAAATCAAAGACAGAAATTAATCAAGAAGGGAAGAAGATGATGAATTAAAAGCTTAATTAAAAAGTGAAGATTGAATAACAAAAGCTTAAACACAAATTAATCTAGAGAGAGAAAGCATAAATCTAGAGAGAGAAACTACACTACTCCTAATCTAATCCTAAAACTAACCAACCCTCTCACAACAAGTGAGGGTGGTATTTATAGGAGAAGGGAGTGGTTGGTGGTTTCCCCTTTCTTTCTTTCCTTCTTGGTCCCAGTCTTATAGTCTTCTTGAATTCTTCGACTTTTAAGACTTCGTCTCGAGATTTCTTTTGAACTCGTATTGAATTTTCTTCATAAATAAGACTCGAGTTCTTAGGCTTTTGGTGAACTTCCGTCTTTTGACTTTTTCTTCGATAAATCTTCAGAATTGGTCTTAGACTTCCGTTCTTTTTCCACTCTTGATCTTTCGACTTCATCTTTCGTCTTTTTCTTCGATAAAAGCCCGTGAACGCCGTGTTTTCTCCACTTTTCACATTTTCGTCCTAAATCACAACAAAAACACAAACCACGCATAATTTCGGCATAAATGACATAAAATACACGTTTTGGCTCGGTTATTATTGTATTTAAGTGGTAAAAAGGATGGGTGTTTTCACACCTATCAGTATCAGAGCTTGGTTATTCAAGATCTTTGAAGTAAATTGTACTTTAAAGCTTGGATCGATCTTTGCTCTCTTTTTCAAAACAAATGGTTTTTTAAAAATGAAAACGATTTTTAAAAATAGAGACGATCTTTGTATAAAGTTGTTCATGAAGTGTGATTACTTATGAAATATGTTTTGTTGTATCATTCGTATAAGTTTTGGTGTTAAATAAACGTTGTATAATAGCTTGTTTTAAATCTTTTTATGTTTGGAAGTATAAAAAACTTTTGTGTCATAACTAACTCTAAAATACAAGTTCTATGTGTCTAAAATGATTTTTTAGAGTCCTAAGTCCATCCAAAATGTTCCCAAATGATTTTGGTCAAAAAAAACCATTTTTGTCCACTGTCCACGGTTCCTTAATTGTTCCCTGAGGTTCGTTATTAATAAGGAACCGCGGTCAATCCGACTCAGATTTTTGCAAACTTTGAAAAATCATTTAAAATCAACCGTAAGTTCGTAGAAGTCGTGCCACCTGTCATTTCGAACGTAATTGAATCCTCTTTCTTTTAAGTCTACTTCCAAACCTTTAATCAAACTTTAAAATTTGGATGTTTTCTAAGTTCTATTCTTCGTCCAAAGAATTGAGTCCCGGTTTGTCGTAAAACTTGTGTTTTACACTTTTATATTAAGTTGAACATCTCTTGTTGATATATCTTTGAAAATTGATATACTTATAAAGTGTTTAACTTATTTAAAATTTTGAAATGGGTGGAAAACTATTTTCATAATAAATCAAGCTATGTATACTTTCTTGTATCTAACTCTCAAAACAAAGACAAATGCTTTGTGTGTTTTCTTATGTGTTTCGGACATTGTTAAGTGATCATTACTATTGGTAGTAGTGTTACTTGCTTGCCTATTCTTTGTGCATTGCATATAGGATCAACATCCCTTGGTTTACAAATGTTACATAAACATCTTGTATACCTTGTTTTGTTTATTAACACTCTTAGGTTTGAAAGCTTTGTGAACTTGTCAAATCTATTGATGACAGTCGTCTTACTCGATCATTGTGTTGTTAGATCAAGTAGATTCATGTCTCACTATAAAACATGAAACACTCTTTGAAAATCTTAGCTATTTTCTCTTAAAGGAGTGTTAGTGGGAATCAAGAAAGATTTCGAATATATATCAATTCATTATTCAAATTATGATTGATATCATTATCGAAACTAATTGACATGTTTTGAGTGTAGACATGATTGTGGATTCTTAATAATATACATCAAATCATAACTCACACTTGTGTTGATGATGCCATATTGAATCTACTTGTTCAAAATTATTAGACAAATTTATTTAATATATGTTTATAATACACAATGGAGTCGGTTTGAAAACTTGGATGTTTCATCCGAAGTACTCAAGTAATTTGCATTGCAATGCAATTGGTAAATGTGTCATTTCTGAAAGACCAATCAAGAGTGTTCTAACAAATTGTGTAAACTTGGTTTATACAATTCAGTGTTATTGGCCTCAAGATCTATTAAGGTAAATAACCTTAACTAGACTCTTTTGATAAGATTTACAATGGTGCATTCTTAACCCTCATTAGGTTTTGTATTGTGTCGTCATATAATTTTTCATCCTTGCTACACTTTATTAGGCAAATGTAGGAATTATATTTTGTCTAACTTGAGAATGACTACTAGAGAATTTATTGCACTGGAAATTCAATTCGACCTAACGGTTGGATTGCTTCGAGGAGAAGTTGGGTTCGTGTATAACCCGTAAAAATGGTCGTGTTTAGCCTGAATTGAGCGCCTATAGTGAATAATCTCATAGTCATTCTGTAAATTGATTAAATGGCTATTCCTAAGTATGACTAAGGATACTTTACGTCGATGAACTTTGTATGTTATTAGGAGTCTTTTTCTTTTGTAGCCATTAGGTTTTTCTTAGCTTTCTTCGTACGTGCTAATTGAACCTATGTGTTTTCCTTTGTGTGTGTTCTAGTTTTTATTGCTCTTTAGCATAACCTTTATGATAAGTTAAACTAGAACATTAGGATTTGCTAAATTAGAAAATTCCCTTGTCCACCAAAACACAACCTCTGTGCGCGGATCCTTAATTGTTCGACGGATCCATATATATATATATGGAACCTTGGGTACAATTATTGAACCGCGGGCAGACACCTTTAAAAATGAGTTTTCTAAAACTTACCAATTGTTCCAACACCTTTTGGAATCTTTGTTTTAAACTTTTTATCACTCCCAAAATATCTTGTGCTTTCTCTTCTTGACCCTAAGCATTTTTGCATCTCTTTTACACAAAAGAAAAATGTCTTTTTCACCAAATGAAAGCCTTGATTATCCACTACTTTCTCAAATCTCTTTCAACCCAAATTCATCAAAAAACTCAACTAATCAAATGTCTTCTCTTTATAAAGAAATTGATTTTGGAAACTCTCCTTTTCATCACTTACCTTTTGTGTTCTTCCTCCATCACATGATAATGTCATGCAACATAGTATATATTGTCAATATCAACATCTTGTCATGTCTTATATCTATGAGGAGTTGAATTACAAGATTACCACCAAGCCCTCTCCACCAAATTCTGCTACCACTTTGTATTCTAATTAAGCATGTGTATTGCTTATTAATAAGACATCTAATTTAAGAAAATCTTAGAATACTAGTTTAACTAAGATTAAAATTATTCTTATGTTTAGGCTTGTCTTTCATACATCTTTGTATGATCTTTATTTTCTTGTATTTCCTTTAATGTTTTTCAACATGATCTATCTTTGGGTCTTGGATCTCGTTGTTCTTATGATCCTTCTTTTCTTCTTTATTTTCTCACTCGGTTGTCAAGGAAGGATAGATTTAAATCTAATTCCTCTCCTAGTAAGATTGACAACTTAAATATTTCTTTCGAAATATTCAAGTAACTTTAAATTGCAACTGCAATTGTTAAAGTTATATCCGAAGCATTGACTTTCAAGCCATGTAGCAACATATGTTAAATTGTTTGACCAAGTGATTTTATTTTGAGTCAGTAATCGCTTTTGGACACCCACTATCCACGGTTCCTCAAATGACCTAGTGGCTCATTATTGATAATGAACCGCGGACCTATTTAACGAACCGCGACCAGTGAGTCTTTTTGTTTGTTTTTGGTCTATCTCTCTCTTTGATGAGTTTTCTTAAAGATTCTTTCTTTTCTTCTCTTTTGAGTTTCTTCTCTTGTTTTCTTTCAAGATTTCACGATCACCTATCATGGTATAGTATTCTTGAATTATTTTGTGAAGTTATCCTTAACTTCTTTGTTGAGTCTCTCTTGATTTCTTTTAATCATGCCTATCTAAGTCGAGTCTCTCTCTTCTATCCTTCCTAAATAAGTTGAGTCAAGCCTCACCCTTTCCTCGTCATGTAATTGTTCTTTGAACATTCACAATGATTGAGAAGAGCTACGAAACTTTGAACATGTAGTTTATCGTATGCTAAACACCATCTATCTTGGTTTTTCTCTTCTTTGACTTCTTTGATCTCTTTCTCTATATCATTGAGTCATCTTTTTGGTGTTGACATTCATAAGCATCCTCGCCTATAATGTCTTATTTCTAGTATTTTTCTTAAAGCGTCGATTTGTCCGCTTTTGGTTTTCCTTTATTTTTGTACCTTGATTCCCGGCTTAAAGCTTCTGGAGCTTTCTAAAGGAATTATTTTTTGGGTCAAAAATGTCTCTGGTTTGAGATTTTTTTTTCCTTATTTGTTGAGAGTTGATTGCGATTATAATTTACAATTGGTATGGGTGATTCCATCAATTCTATGTTTTTAACCCCTTGAGATAATATCTTCAAATTGTTGGATGTTTCCTTTCTACCTCTATTCCAACTATTTTGATTGTCCATGTCTTCTCTCTTTAGTTTGGCATTTTCCTTTTCATCATAGTCATTCTGCCTCTCTTTTCGACTATGTGGAATTGTTTTTATTGTCCATGTCATACTCTCTTTAGTTTGGCATTTTTACCATGATATTAAAGTGGAGTATGTCCTCTCGACGGTTTTCTTTCTTTTATAAATTGGGCATTTCTTTTCTTTCTTAGTCTACTTTACACCTTTTTTGTGTCACCAAAATAAGTTGGGTTCTCTTTTCTATCTAATAACCCTCTTATTTTTCTTAACTTATCATATTTTTGACAATTCTAAAAGTTAAGATTGATTTAGCTTTCTCTTAAGTCCCTCTCTTTGTACTGGAGTTGTTTAAAGCTAATTCTGCTTGGGTGACCCTTGCTTTATATGCTCTTGTCCACTAACTTTGTTTTATAGGACTTTTCTAACCCTTCTTTGTAGCTCGTCACTTTTCTTGCTTTGTTGGTGCCTCAAGCAAGGTGGAGCTCATATCAAGGGGGCGCATTTTTTTAAGAGTTCAACTCATTACATTTGCGATCGTTGACTCACTTAAATTGCATTCATCAAACATTTTGCTAGTAATGAATTTTGGAATATCAAAGATAAGCATATTACTATGCTTGGAGTTGGTTAACCTATGGTGATTGAAGATTTACTAGGAGAATGCAAGCTCAATATTTTTAGATGATGGGTTTATGGTTTGGATTCTCGCCTCTCAACCAACAACTACAAGGGACGACTAGCTTTTTTTATGCAAGGTCTTTCAAAGTCGATCCTCCTCTTCTACCAATGAAGACTACTTTTCGGATGCAAGCTCTCTTGACGTCAGTTCTTCTCTTCCTCAAATGACGTGCAATCGATGACTACCACTTTGGATGTGTGCTCTCTCGACATTAATTCTTCTCTTCTTCAAAGACGCTGACTACCTTTTTGATTCGACAAAAGGGGGAGAAGTAAGTGTAAACGAGTAACTTATACATTTTAATATGCGTTTCGGTTTACTTGTTTGTCATCATCAAAAGGGGGAGATTGTTAGTGCAAACATTATGATGTTTTGTCGATGTAATCTCTTTGTATTTTGTTGATGACAAACGTATAATTCGCAATACATTATTTAAAATGTTAAGGTACTCGTAATCACTCAAGAATACATTTGTATACTTCTCTCAACACTTCCAAGATCGCATTCGGCATGAATCACTCAAAGTATGAATAAACATGTCATTAGCCTAACTAAGTGATCAAGGATTAATATTTTCTTAAAACTTACAAATGTGACAAAAGATTTTAATAAACTTTATTTTAAATAAAATGTTATTAAAAGAAAATGGAAACTTTAATTTGGCATATTCCATATGCTAAAAGAATATCCTTTGAGGGTATAAACTACCCCAGATGGCATATTAATAACTAGGGATTTCCAAGTATCAAAGTTCGTTGTTCCGATCTCTTCGAATTGACTATTGGTAGAAAGTGCGACTCAATTGTCCTTGGTGGAATAATAAATGGTTTGGTTGATTATCTATTTTAAACTAATAGTAAATAAATGTAAATGTCGTTGAGTAAAAAGAGCTTTAAAGATTAAACAAAAATGACGAGTTAAAAATAAATGCTTGAAAACTTAAAGAAAAGATTAGAAAAATACTTAAAAACTTAATGAAACTAACACTTGAAAACTTTTCAAAAACAAGAAATTAAGTCCTTCGGAATCCCCGGAATAAGCTAATCAGAATGTGTAACAAGAAGCGATCGGAATATACACTAATCGGAACTGCAATCGGAATATGGGAAAACAATGCTGTCGGAATGAGTCCAAACCACCCCAATCGGAATATCAATATTAATACCCAGATCGGAATACAAAAAAAAATGGCACAATCGGAATACACTTAAAGGAATACAGATCGGAATAAGTAAAGAGATTCTCACGTCAGAATGCCAAAGAATACCCACTATCGGAATATTAATTCCCTAATCCGATCAAGGGATCGGAATATCAAGACTGCCAATCGGAAAGTTATAACCCTAATCCGATCAGGGTGATCGGAATAATGGGTGCTAATCGGAAAGCCCAATCGGAAAAGGGTTTAAACCTTTTCCGATTACCTTATGATTCGAAATTAAGCAAAGTGATAAGCTATTTTGATAAGCAAACACCTAAACTTGAACGAATTCTAATATGAAAAGGACTAAATAAGCACAAATAACAACTTTTCCAACTTAAAATAAACAATCTTTTAAATCAAACTATAAAAAGATGAACTTTTTAAGAAAACTTTTAAAAAGTAAATAAGCTAAACATATAAATAAGCCAATAAGCACAAAGATCTTAAAGCTTATTCGTATGAAAACTTAAGTAGGAATAAAAAGATTAACTTTTTAAGCACGAAAACATTAAGATCAACACGGATCAAAAGTATTTCGCTCCAAAATTAACTAAAAATAAAGAAAGGTAGAAAGAGATGAAAGATTAAAAGCTTAACTTGAACTTGATTAATGAAATACAAATACAAAAAGTTTAATACTTGAAAGATTAAAAGAAAGAAAGATGAAAACTTAGTGAGAGAAAGTTGAGGACTTTCTCTCTCTAAAACTAGAAAGAAAAATGAAAAATGAAACTAACTACTAAAAACTAACCAACCCTCCTAATGTGTATTAGGAGGGTATTTATAGGGAAAATGGGAAGGTGTGCATGTGTTGCCTCTTCTTTCTTTCTTCTCGACTCGATTTAAATCTTTTGTCTTTCTCGACGTCGTCTCGGGATTTGTCGATGTATATTGAACTTGTCTTGTAATTTTTCTTCTTCTATTAGACTTGAGTTCTTCGACTTCATTAAACATCCGTCTTTAGACTTTTTCCTCGATAAATATTCAGAATAGGCCTTGGACTTCCGTTCTTTTTGCACTCTTGATCTTTTGACTTCGTCTTTTCTTGTTTTCTTCGATAAAAGCCCGTGAAAGCCCGTGTTTTCTTCCTTTTTCATCTTTTGGTCCTAAAACACAATAAAAACACAAACCACGCATAATTCCAACTTTTACGACATAAAATACACGTTTTGGTCTTGTTATTATTGGAAATAAGTGGTAAAAGGATAAGTGTTTTCACACTTATTAAATCCCCTATACTTGAACATTGCAATGCCCTCATGCAATGCATTAATTTTAAAACACGGTTTAAATTTTCTATCATAAATAACCCACCTTGGCCTTTATTAAACACTAAACATTTATGGAAAGTAAAAAGATAAAAACAAGTAAAGAAATCAAAGACTTACATTGGGTTTTGGATACCATGAACGTTTATCATCCTCAAGTTTCACGTTCCCCATACCAAGCTTAAAAACGAGATCATTGTTATTATAAGTTAGCAAACTAACACGAATTCATGTGGGCCATTTATTCACTTAGACTCCATTATTCCTAGGTGTATCTCTTATATTTTATTTTTGTCTTGAATGATCACGAGGATGCATTGTTTGACTTATTTCGATAGTTATTTAGGCCGAAAATAAAGTGAACGATTTCATCAATAGTTAGCTAAAGGACAAAATCTTTTAAAACTGCCTCTCGGGACCTCATAAAGTTCTTATCTTGGCATAACTTGCTTCACGATTTGAGACCTTTCTCGGACCGATATTTGGCAGCGACTTCATACTTCAAATCTTTGAGAGACGTTCTTGAAATTATGGTCTTCTCTTCATAATAGGAATTTCTTCAGTTGAAGTTTTGAGAGATTCTTCATATTTGGACCACGACTTCTTCATTTTTCTCCAATCTTTATTTTGGACTTTGATATACAACGATCCGCCTCCTTTTAGGACTTGGATCTATTTATCCTCATACCTTGCTAGGGTCTTTTCGGATAGACTTCTCCATGATCTTTTGGGGAGTTTTTGCTTTTCGTCGTGTGTCTCGATCCTTCATATTGATTTTCGATAAATGATTCTTCACATCACTTTTGGATCTTTAGCAACAAAATGTAGCCCTCATGCCTTGTTAGGGCCTTTTCGGAATCGCCAATCTTCGCATCCCGCTTCAATAAGTTATGCCTTAGCTATGAACTCTAATTAATACCGAGCAACTTTTAAACGATCTTGGGCTAGAAGCTAAGTAACTTTTCAAATCGTACAACCTTATTTATTGCAGATAAATTTATTAAGAAGCGATGGGAGAATAGGCTCATAATCAACTCACATAAATTCACGAAAGAATACCAAACTTATAATTGACTCTATCATCTCTCGTTCTCCACAGTTTTAAATCTCAAGGAATGAGACTCGTGGATGCTTAGCCAATTAAATCAATGTTTTGGGTTTTCGAGTCATCTATAGGATCTTGCAAATTCTTAGACTTTTTCAAGTTTAGAATTCGCATTTTAAAGTTCCCTTGATAAACGACTCTCTAGTATCAATTATAGGAACTTGCGAAAAGTTCTTGTTCTTAACCCGTGAGAGTTAAGACTTTCGCGTTTTAAAGCTCCTTATATAAAAGCCTAGCAAAACTTGACTTAAACACGTTAAGGATAATAGCTAGAGTAAACTTAGATAAGTAAACTCGGGTTAAGTCAAAATATTCACGACTTTGAAAAATTTAAAACCACTTTATTTTTAACAAGGAAAGAAAATAACCATAACAAAGGAAAATACAACTATACAACTAGGCCAAAATAGATTAAAAGTTTTGAAAAATGTCGAAAATTCAAATTTTCCGGTTAAAATGAGGGCAAATGCAAGGAAAAGACCACTTACTTCGATAGAAGTCCCCCCTACACTTGATATAAACTTTGTCCTCAATGTTTAAGCATGTGGGAGTAAACTCCCCTACACTTAGGACATTGTGCACTTTGTTTAAATCTTGCTAAGGAAAGGACAACTAAAGTGATTTCAATGTGAACATATAAAATATGAAATATTGAATCACGACAGTTTAGGATAGAACCAGGAAGTCGGGTACACGGTATCACAGTTCGTCAAAAGTCATCAAGGGGCTCTTTGAAGCTTGAATCCCTGTAGAGAATAAGAAACAAGACAGCAAACACATACGGGGCTCCCCCCACACTTATTATGAAAGCAGTAAAGGATAGATCATGGGTTGCCTCCCGAGAAGCGCTTGTTTTTGTTCACCGAGTCACGAGCCTGACTCGACCTAAATTTGGTTCATGGGAAACGTGGTGAGGGATGGAATCATCTCATGAGAGATGTCCTCACCAAAGTACAGCTTCAAACGCTGGCCATTCTACTTGAAATTGGGCCCATTTGGCTGAGAAAGCTCAATGGTCCCATATGGAAAGACTTTGGCGACGGTGAATGGACCAGACCAGCGGCTCTTCAACTTGCCGGAGAAGATCTTCAACCGAGAGTTAAAAAGTAAGACTTGATCACCAATGTGGAACTCTCGGTTCTTAATTCTAGCATCATGGATGATCTTGGTCTTATCCTTGTAGATCAGTGAGTTCTCATAAGCTTCATTCCTCAGTTCATTTAGCTCGTTGAGTTGAATCTTGCGATGATCACCGGGTTTGTTGATGTCGAAGTTAGCCCACTTCAAGGCCCAGTACGCCTTGTGTTCCAGCTCGATAGGGAGGTGGCATGCTTTCCCGTACACAAGACGATAAGGTGTACAACCAATCGGGGTCTTATAAGCAATACGGAAAGCCCACAGAGCATCATCTAACTTATCGGCCCACGCGGCGCGATTCTCTCCCACAGTATGCTCCAAAATTCGCTTCAATCCAAGGTTGGAAATCTCGGCTTGCCCATTGGTTTGGGGATGATAAGCGGTGGAAAGACGATGATGAACACCATACTTAGCCATGAATCTTGCAAATTGATCATTGCAAAAATGAGTCCCGCGGTCACTGATTATAGCACGAGGAACGCCGAATCGAGAAAAGAGTTGCTTCAAAAAGTTCACAACCACCCTCGCATCGTTCGTTGGGAGAGCCTTAGCTTCAACCCATTTGGAAACGTAGTCAACGGCTACGAGGATGTACTTGTTCCCTTTATATGATGGAAATTTCCCCATAAAGTCGATGCCTCATACGTCAAAAATTTCACATTCTTGTATGAAATTTTGAGGCATCTCGTCTTTATGTGTGATCTTGCCTTGTCTTTGGCAAGCATCACAATGTTTAACCATGTCGTGAGCGTCACGATAAATAGTGGGCCAATAAAATCCAGAGTCGAATACTTTCTTCGCGGTGTAATTGGGACCAAAGTGACCACCAGTGGGTCCTTTATGGCAAGCGTCAAGGATTTGTACCGCTGTTGGCCCATCAACACATCGACGAATAATCAGATCAACACATTGTTTGAAAAGGTAAGGGTCGTCCCAGAAATAATGTTCAATATCTTTAAAGAACTTTTTCTTTTGTTGGGACGTGAGCCCTTCCTTGAGAATCCCACCCGCTAAGTAGTTTGCAATGTCCGCAAACCACGGGGTGTCATCGAGATTGGAGTTGATAGACATTAAGGCCTCAAGGGGAAAAGAGTCATTGATCTCTTTGTTCGGATGAGCCCCTTGATAAGGATCCTCAAGTCTACTGAGATGATCCGCGGCTAGGTTTTCAGCTCCCTTTTTGTCACGAATTTCAATGTTGAATTCTTAAAGGAGCAAAACCCAACGAAGAAGTCTTGGCTTAGAATCTTGCTTAGTCATCAAGTACTTCAACGCGGAATGATCGGTATACACGATGGTGGTAGAAAGGACAAGATAGGGGCGGAACTTTTCAAAAGCATACACTACAGCTAAAAGCTCTTTTTCGGTAGTGGTATAATGCAATTGAGCCCCCGTCATTGTCTTGCTAGCATAGTGGATTGGTTGGAAGTGTTTGTTCACTCTTTGGCCTAAAACCTCTCCAATAGCAAAGTCGCTAGCATCACAAATCAACTCAAAAGGTAGCTCCCAATTAGGGGTAACCAAGACCGATGCCTTAGTTAGCTTATCCTTAAGAAGATTGAAGGATTCAAGACACTCTTTGGAAAAGATGAAAGGGGTATCTTTTTCCAAGAGGTGGGTCATCGGGCGAGCGATTTTAGAAAAATCTTGGATGAATCGACGATAGAAGCCCGCATGACCGAGGAAACTTCTCACACCCTTCACGGTTGAAGGTGGAGGCAATTTAGCAATAACATCGACTTTAGCACGGTCCACTTCAAGACCGGATTTGGAGATCTTGTGTCCTAGCACGATACCTTCTTTTACCATGAAATGGCATTTTTCCCAATTTAGAACAAGGCGAGTGTCTTCACACCGCTTAAGCATACGTTCTAAATTGGCAAGGCAAGCAGAGAAAGAATCGCCATAAACCGAGAAATCATCCATGAAGACTTCCATAGTTTCTTCAACCATGTCATGGAAGATAGCCATCATACACCTTTGGAATGTCCCAGGAGCATTGCACAAGCCGAAAGGCATCCTTTTGTAGGCAAATGTTCCATAAGGACAAGTGAATGTGGTTTTCTCTTGGTCTTTGGGATCGATGGGAATTTGAAAATACCCGGAGAAACCATCTAAAAAGCAGTAATAGTCATTACCTGCTAGACGTTCAAGCATTTGGTCCATGAAAGGAAGGGGAAAATGATCCTTTCTCGTAGCATCATTGAGGTTGTGATTGTCTATACAAACTCTCCACCCTATAACGAGACGAGTAGGAATCAACTCATTGTTTTCATTGGGAACAACGGTGATTCCGCCTTTCTTAGGCACACGATGGACGGGACTAACCCACGGTGAATCCGAGATAGGATAGATCATGCCCGCATCAAGAAGTTTGATAACCTCTTTTTTTATTACGTCATGGAACTTAGAATTCACCCTTCTTTGGCTTTGAATAGTGGGTTTAAAGTCGTCCTCCATGAGAATTTTGTGTGTGCAGAAGTGAGGATCAATTCCACGAATATCGGAGATTTTCCATGCAATAGCTTTCTTGTGATTCTTCAGCACGACGATAAGTCGGGATTTTTCTTCTTCTTTCAGGTCCTTAGCGATGATGACCGGTAACTTCTTGTTGTCGTCATGGAAAACGTACTCAAGATGAGACGATAGGTCCTTAAGCTCTAAATCTAGAGGATTTTCGATGGACGGCGTAATCAATTTCGGATCATCGGTAGAGATAGCCTTAGGAGATTGTGGGGAATATGGTCCTCATTGAGAAGTTTCTCAATGGTACGAATGTCTTCATCCCAATCGGTGGGAGAATTATCATACTTAAGATCGAGAGGACCCAAGCTAGCTTCAAAATCATCCAAGTCACTTTCTCCAAAAGGAGTCAATGACAGAGCAATTGAGGCAACGGTCCCAACAATGGGTAGAGAAGAAGAACCACTTTTACAAACGTCTTTGAAATGTTCTTCACAAGCCTCATCAAGAACATCAATGAAATTAACACTCTCGTTTTCTGAAGGCTGCTTAGAAAGTTTACCCATGTTGAAGACGAATTTATGTCACCAACTCTCATGATTAATTCGCCAGCGGCTACATCAATGACAGTGCGACCGGTCCTCAGGAATGGACGTCCAACGATTAATGGAACACGGGGGTCCATCTCGTAGTCAACGACAACAAAATCCGCCGGGAAGGTGAATTTGTCGACACCAACGAAGACGTCTTCGGCTATCCCCAATGGATAAGCAACCGTACGGTTAGCTAATTCCAAAGTCATTCGTGTGGGGACTAGCTCGGGGAGAGATAATTGCTTCCAAACACTTAATGGCATTAAGTTAATATTGGCACCTAGATCGGCTAGGGCTATGCAATTCTCTACTCCTGGGAAGTTGCAAGGAATCAAGAAACGACCCGGATCACCAAGCTTGATTGGTAATTTCCTTAAGAGCACTGCAGAGCAGTTCTCATTAAGTTGGGTCTGAGCAATATCAAGAAGTTTCTCTTTATCACTGAGAAGATCTTTAAACATCTTAGCGTATTTCAGCATGTGAGCGAGAGCCTCAGCAAAGGAGATATTGAAATTCAGTTGTTTGAACATTTTAAGAAAATTCGAAACCTGAATATCATCCTTGTTCTTCAATTTCTCTTTCCTCAACCTCGAAGGATAAGGTATATTGGGTTGAGATGAAGGCTTTGGGATAGAATTCGCACTCACATCCTTGGGTGGTGGAGGGGTAGAAGTTGAAGGTGGTGGAATTAGAGAAGTAGAAATTAGAGGAATAGAAGATGGAGGATTCGGAGAAGGAGACTCGTTTTCCTTTGTCACAATCACCGGTGTAGGTGTAGGAAGCTCGGGTTCCTTTAAACCTTTTCCACTATGAGTGGTGATTGCTTTCATCTCCCCTCTTGGATTAGCAACGGTGTTACTCGGAAGAGAACCCGATCCAGAGGCTTGATTACTAGGGAAGAAACTAGCCATCATGTTCCTCAAGTCATTCGTTTGACTTGCCAAAGTGTTTCGCATATCAACTCGAAGATCATTCCCTTGCTTCACCATATTTGCTTTCATGTTGGCCATTTCCCGCTAAAGATTTTGCACGATCACATCGTTAGTCCTCATGTAGGTTTCAACATCTTGGTGTAAGGCTGTGGGTTGGTTGAGAGGAGGAGCATGGTAGGCGGGTGGTTGATAAGCAGGTTGTTGGTAAACTTGGTTGTTTCTTTGAGGTGGATATGGGTTTCTTTGGTTTTGATATGGAGTTGGAGCACGTGGTTGGTTTTGAGTGTTGCGATTGAGGTTGTTCGGGTTTTGTGGGGGAAAACCGGGAGGTGAAAGAAAGTTGTTTGAGCGATAGCTGAGCAAGTTACGGTCACCTTGAGGACGTGCTTGATAACCTCCTGTAGCATAGGTACCGTTGGCGGGATACACATTTTCCGGATTGTCGTGAGTCGAAGGACAATCGGTGTATGAGTGAGATCCCCCGCATATATCACAAGATTGAGTCATAGCATTGGCTTGGGCAGTGATAGCTTTAGTATTATTAGCGGCTTGGAGAGCAAGTGATTCAACAAGCGAAGTAAGCTTATCAAGTCTCTTGTCGCTCTCATTAGTTCTAGCACTAGCCACATTCGTCCGAACACTCTTGGTTTGCACTCTAGACTTGTCCTCAATAATATCCCAAGCGGCATTAGAAGACTTAACCAAAATATTACCCCCCGAGGCATTGTTTAGTGAATCTTGGTCATTCATGCTTAAACCATTGTAAAAAGTATTGATTTGATGTACTTTTGATAAACCATGTTGTGGACACTTTCTTAAAAGTTCCTTAAAACGGTCCCAAGATTCACTAAAAGACTCACCGTACTTTTGTTCAAAGGTAATAATTTCATTCCACAAAGCGGTAGTACGTGAGGGTGGGAAAAAGTAGTTGATAAACTTGGTCTCTAAATCCGTCCACGTAAGAATACTTTGTGGCGGTTCCTTATCAAGCCAATTCTGGGCTTGTCCCTCTAAAGAGAAAGGAAAAAGTTGCAAGCGAATCACTTCTTGTGATCCCCATTGTACTTAACCGTATTGGTAAGCTGAAGAAACCTTTTAATGTGGTCATGAGGATCATCAAGTGAGCGCCCCAAGAAGGGTTGAGCAGAGACCATTTGTATAAAGCCAGATTTGAGTTCAAAGTTGTTGGCTCCAATCTCAGGGATGACAATTGCATCGGTGTTGCCTTCTACGTGCGATTGCAAAAGCTCGATCATTGGTTGATTGTCCATGGTGACAATTGGTTGAGTAATGACTTCGGCTTGAGCTACTCTCTTCTTACGAGCACGAGTACGCATGTACACCTACAAAAGGATTAAAAAAAATAGAAAGGAAATATTTTTGGTTTTTATGGTTTTTCAAATTTTTTTATATTTTTGAAAATTTTATATTTTTTAGGATTTTTGAAAATTTGAAAGCAAGGAAAATAACGTTCAAAGATGAACGGATCCCAAAATCCAACGCGTCTCTCACTAAAAACCTTTAATCTTAACGAAAAGAGCCGGCATCGGCGCCATTTAATAACTAGGGATTTCCAAGTATCAAAGTTCGTTGTTCCGATCTCTTCGAATTGACTATTGGTAGAAAGTGCGACTCAATTGTCCTTGGTGGAATAATAAATGGTTTGGTTGATTATCTATTTTAAACTAAATAAATGTAAATGTCGTTGAGTAAAAAGAGCTTTAAAGATTAAACTAAAATGAAGAGTTAAAAATAAATGCTTGAAAACTTAAAGAAAAGATTAGAAAAATACTTAAAAACTTAATGAAACTAACACTTGAAAACTTTGCAAAAACAAGAAATTAAGTCCGTCGGAATCCCCGGAATAAGCTAATCGGAATGTGTAACAAGAAGCGATCGGAATATACACTAATCGGAACTGCAATCGGAATATGGGAAAACAATGCTGTCGGAATGAGTCCAAACCACCCCAATCGGAATATCAATATTAATACCCATATCGGAATACAAAAAAATGGCACAATCGAAATACACTTAAAGGAATACAGATCGGAATAAGTAAAGAGATTCTCACGTCGGAATGCCAAAGAATACCCACAATCGGAATATTAATTCCCTAATCCGATCAAGGGATTGGAATATCAAGACTGCCAATCGGAAAGTTATAACCCTAATCCGATCAGGGTGATCGGAATAATGGGTGCTAATCGAAAATCCCAATCGGAAAAGGGTTTAAACCTTTTCCGATTACCTTATGATTCGAAATTAAGCAAAGTGATAAGCTATTTTGATAAGCAAACACCTAAACTTGAACGAATTCTAATATGAAAAGGACTAAATAAGCACAAATAACAACTTTTCCAACTTAAAATAAACAATCTTTTAAATCAAACTATAAATGATGAACTTTTTAAGAAAACTTTTAAAAAGTAAATAAGCTAAACATATAAATAAGCCAATAAGCACAAAGATCTTAAAGATTATTCGTATGAAAACTTAAGTAGGAATAAAAAGATTAACTTTTTAAGCACGAAAACATTTAGATCAACACGGATCAAAAGTATTTCGCACCAAAATTAACTAAAAATAAAGAAAGGTAGAAAGAGATGAAAGATTAAAAGCTTAACTAGAAGTTGATTAATGAAATACAAATACAAAAAGTTTAATACTTGAAAGATTAAAAGAAAGAAAGATGAAAACTTAGTGAGAGAAAGTTGAGAACTTTCTCTCTCTAAAACTAGAAAGAAAAATGAAAAATGAAACTAACTACTAAAAACTAACCAACCCTCCTAATGTGTATTAGGAGGGTATTTATAGGGAAAATGGGAAGGTGTGCATGTGTTGCCTCTTCTTTGTTTCTTCTCGACTCGATTTAAATCTTTTGTCTTTCTCGACGTCGTCTCGGGATTTGTCGATGTATATTGAACTTGTCTTGTAATTTTTCTTCTTCCATTAGACTTGAGTTCTTCGACTTCATTAAACTTCCATATTTAGACTTTTTCCTCGATAAATCTTCAGAATAGGCCTTGGACTTCTGTTCTTTTTACACTCTTGATCTTTTGACTTCGTCTCTTCTCGTTTTCTTCGATAAAAGCCCGTGTTTTCTTCCTTTTTCATCTTTTGGTCCTAAAACACAATAAAAACATAAACCACGCATAATTCCGACGTTTACGACATAAAATACACGTTTTGGTCTTGTTATTATTGGAAATAAGTGGTAAAAGGATAAGTGTTTTCACACTTATTACATATCTCCACTAAAGGACAAAAATGCACGGACTCCAAGATCGAGGATCCTTAAATAGACCTGTAGATCTTTATTGATAAGGATCTGTGGAGACAATTAAGGATCCGCGAATTTTTATGACCATTGCACTTTTACCCTATAAATAGTAGATCATTTCCAGCTTTTCTTTCAACCCTTTTTGCATAGTTTCTTTAAAACATCTTTAAACTCCTTGATTAGTTAGTTTTGATTAATCTTGTTTAAGATGTGATTCTATCCTTTAATCCTCTCATCCTCTCAAGTGCAAAGAGAAGAACACTTTCATTACCATGAAGTGTTGGGTTCATAACATGATGAAGATCTCTCCTTCTAGATCAAGTCATAGTTTTCCTACAATATAAACATGAAGATCCAAGTGATGTGTATACTTGGATTTGATGTATGTGTAGAAGATCCAAGTGTTGGGTTCACTTGGATGTGTTTGTTAGGATAGAAGATCCAAGTGATGGGTATCCTTGGATTAGGTATTAGTTGTGTAGATCCAAGTTTATTAATACTTGGATATAGTGTTAGAGTCATAGATCTAAGTGTTGTGTACTTAGATCTATATGGTTTATGTGTTTAGGCCATAAAACACAAGGTTTGTTATGTTGGGCCTTAAAACATAACTAGTTGAAGATTGGTGTAGATGGGTGTAGATTGGTCCTACCTAAGATTAGGACTCGACATCTAGCCTTGTGCCGGAAAATGGTGAATTAGGCGACGTTGTTTAGATTGGTCCTACCTAAGATTGGGACTCGACATCTAGCCTTGTGTCAGAAAATGGTGAAGTAGGCAGCGTTGTGTAGATTGGTCCTACCTAAGATTTGGACTCGACATCTAGCTTAGTGTCGGAAATGTGTAAGTGGCGTGTATGGTTTTCTCCGCCTTGAAAGGAGTTTTGTTGACTAGTGATGTAACTCTCGAGTTGGTAGGAGTGGAGTAAGGCGAAGAGGTGCTTCATGACCAAACCACTATAAATCATCGTGTCGGTACTTTCATTTACATTTATGTCCTTACCTTTTTAGATGCATTTGTTTGTTGTTGTGTGTTTTGTGCATCACATAATCTAAACATTTAATTTGCTGAAAAGATATGGCTTAGTACGTGTGTGCTTCATGTTTAGATTATGGTCGAGTGTGCATCTCTTAGTCTAAACATCTTAGTTGTGGAAAAGCTTTGGCTTAGTACGTGTGTGCTTAATGTTTAGACTATTGCTTGATGCACTCTTGATTTGATGTGTTTGTGTGTTTCCTTACTTATAGTTATTATCTATTACAAACACATCTCATACTTAGTCAAGCTTGATCGAGAATTTGATACAAAGGATTGTTAAAGTTTAACATGTAACAAATGGCATCATCCACTGTCGGCGGTTTCTTAAAGGGATACGCGGTTCTTTAATGATAATGAACCATGGGCATGTTTAAAGAACCGGACACAGTGGGTTTTATGCGAAATGTTTTGAAAAGTAACTAGAAACTTTTCAACCCTCCCTTCTAGTTTCTACAACTTTTATCAAATCCGTTGACAGCTGTGATGGTTTGCCCAAAATCATCAAGTACTCTAACTCACCAATGATTTACGTTCCAAGAGTTGGACTGGGTACTAGTCTCCCACGGTGATGTCATATTTCATCAAAAGATTAGCTAGCCCAAGAGCGGGTAGCTACTTGGTAAAGGCTTATCAAATCTGCTCCTGTTGCTGTCAAGATTCAACATGTGCAGATGGTTTCAAGCTTTCAAGAAGCTCATTAGATGGGATATACACAGCTACTTTTATGTTTCTTCTAGTTCTATCAAGTTTGTTCACTACTACTATCCTTTGAATTTCAATCCTCGGTGTTTTTTATGGAAGATCTATCTGGAAACTTAAACTCAACCAAGTCAAATTCAAGTTTAGGGGAGGATTGATAGAAATAATGTAATAGACATTTTGTAATCGGTTGACTAGGAGGTATGTAGTTCCTCCTGGTCATAGTTGTAGCAGGAGTAGTTACTCCTGGTAGGAGTAATATGTTACTCTTGGTCTAGTAGAAAGTCAAACCGTGTTATTAGTAGTAGTTTTCTAGGATATGCATGAGATATCTTTGGAAAGGATCTGCATATCATCTGTTACACGTTTTGAGTAAATGTAGTTTAGGGTTTACTTGTAATATAAAAGGAACCCATTAGCAGAAGGATTAGACACACCTTTCACCAGTCTCATTTCATATTAATAATATTAGAAATACTTAGAAAGGATCATGTTATTCAATTAGTTTTCTTCTTGTTCTTAGTGTTTGTATTCCGCACAAATACTTTGTTTCTATTAGAGTCTCTATGTGAATAACTTGTGATTACAGAAGTTCTTCACCATCCTTAACAGGCTGAAAGATCTATCTCTAAAGGATCTAACAAAACCCATTGAAAATAAAAATACATTGAAGTGAAACAACTAACAATGATGAAACTTGACTAATGAAAATAAAACATAACCACAAACTTAATCTTTGAAAACCTTAAATCTCTAACATCCATAATAGAAAAATGTTTGCCATTGTCTTGAACTTGAAGGCTGAACATAGATCCAAGGTTGTAATACAAAAAAAACAACATAACCATAACACCCTAATACCAAACCCACAAAATACGAAAATCAAAAGTAAAGGCAAAACACCCATGAGCGACATTGATACAGTGAGCGGCTTTGATACGGTTCGACAGGTTCTTGAAAACCGAGTGCCGAAGCCAACCGATGAGTTAACACAACGACACGAATCGAATGGGTGGTAATCTCGCGAGATATAGGTATGGAGACGGATATGACCATGTAGAAGTGAATCTTTATGTTTGAGTATCCACCATTATTGAAAAGAAACTATATCTGGAAAAAGTTTGGTTAACTTTGTGAAACATTTGAACGTTGATCTTGATAATTAAGAGAGATGGTTTTATTGGTGAGCCCTCCAGACCTCTGACGTATATCCGACGGCTGAATATATTAGGGTTAGGTTAGAGAGAAAACGGAAGTGTTTAACTACAAGGTCACGACTTCGCTTAATTAATCGCTTGTTTTTCTGTTCATCTTTAGATTGAAAGTAATGTTAATAGTATATACGATCGTCACATTAATGTAAGCTCAATTTTATTTTCTCCATATTACACACATATCATATAAATACACACAAAACACTCGTTGTAACACCCTACTTTGACAAGTGGACCGTTACATGATAATTATGGCATGTCATTAAAGCATGCAAGCTAAATGTCTTAAAAACATTAATGACCATAAAGGAAACCAGAAGCAAATTTCGGTTCCAAACTGTTGATCCCTTTGATTGAATCTATATTATGTTAAGAACTAGTATAGTAGTTTGTAATCAAACTAAAACACTTTGAGAACTCTTACTCAACTAAATAAGTTATGCGGAATCTAACTTATAAAGAACAAAAGAACATAATTACTTTTAACTATTCGATTCTCTTATTAATCGACTTGAATGAGGTACATAAATGTAATCGTACCTATGTTCCTTTTATAGAGTAAGGAACCCTAGAAACCTTAGAATATTATATAAAGATAAGTATATCACACACGATATATTATCAATATTCTAACTATTAAGTATATCACATAAGATATACTCTAACTATAACTATGACATATCTTATACAAAGATATATTCGTAATCAATATAGCAGTACTTGTAGTTAACACTAATAGTAATTGCTATGTACCGCGTTAACACTAACGGTACTTGCTAACACTAACAGTACTTACACTTACACGAATGGTACTTGATACTTTACAAATAATTCCAAACAATCCTCCCCTAAGCAAGAATGATAACTTGTTTTCTTCTTGTTTTTCTTTGTACATAATGTATTAGAATACATGTCTTCAGTCTTCTCTTCAAACTTGGATTGAACTTGGTAATTTGTACTTGTATCCAACTGAATGTAGCCAAACACTTTTATGTAGATCTTTTTCTGATAAGATAACCTTCAAGTCTAATGAATATCATCTTTGTCTTCAAATTATGATCTTCTTGTGTCTTGTGAACATTCATTTTGATCTACAGCAACAGTAATTGTCTTCTTTGAGTTAAATCTGTGAACCCTTGATCATGAACTTCTGTCTTGATTTGATGAGATAAAACCTTCTAAGTATTCTTTCTTCGAAACTAATACTCCTTTTCTTGCAGCTTCATACCTGAAATAAAACAGTTAACAACAAAAACCAATCTGTATTGACTT
The DNA here is from genome assembly GCA_025667525.1 of Glebionis coronaria. Lineage (NCBI taxonomy): Eukaryota > Viridiplantae > Streptophyta > Magnoliopsida > Asterales > Asteraceae > Glebionis > Glebionis coronaria. The sequence goes on from CM046879.1 coordinate 347,234,364, forward strand.
CATGATTTTTAGCAAATCATCAGCTATCAACGGATTTGATTTATTTTTTACCAGTTAGCCGTACACTCTGGAATAGCCAATACTTTATTCATAAAGAAGTAGGTGTACTGATAACCCTACATTTTTTGGTAAACTGTCAACCATTAACGGATTTGATAATGTCTTTACCTAGTACTGTTTGTCTAGGACTAGCCAACTCTTTGTCTCGAAATATGGTGAGTTAGAACCATATAGTTTTTAGCAAACTGCCAGCTGTCAACAGATTTGAGAAGTCTTTACCACAAACCGTTTGCTTATAGACTAGCCAGTTCTTATGTGTGGTTAGAATGTTTGAGAACCATTTGTGAAGTGTGATTGTAAATCAAACACTTAAGGCTCTTTCTCAGCTTCTTCCTCTTGCTCCAAATACATTATTTGTTGTTTAACCAATCTGATCAACTCCAAGGCACTAGCAGATTTTTCTGAAACTTCCAATTGTTGCTCTAGCATTCTTTCCAACAATCTTCTTCCAAAAGGATATCTCTTTTCTTGAAGCATGTAATAGGTTACATCATCTATATCCAATGTATGTATACCACATGATCTATAATATCTCCAGTAAGTAGGAAACTAATTCTCTAAGTCCTTCAATATTCTTTGATCACAAGTATGTGGCTCATACATAAACTTTAGTTCATTCCTCAATAATGTGACTTCTGCTTGACCTTCACTTCCACCTCCAACAAATTTGTTGAGATCTTGAATGTCATGTTTGTCAAGGGTGTGTAGAATCTCTTCTAGTAGTCTAAACATCCTACCTGTTCCATCTCACCTAGTGATTCCATGAATTTCTAATCCATCCTTCATAGCACTTGTCCATCTTATGATATCTGACTTCTTTCCAAAGATCTCTGTGTCAATGCATTAATCTTCAAAGTTCACTATATTTAAGTGCTTTTTGTAGCTTTCATCATCATCACTATCTTGTTCAATAGACTTCGCCTTTTTCTTAGCTTCTTGCTTCTTCTTTGTTTATTTTTTCATTTTAACACCCTTGGAGGTTTCTTCAAACTCTATTGAACCCTCCTCCAAATTAGTATGTACTGTTTCCTTAAGTATTGTTGACTGTGTATGTACTGCTTGTACATTATCAGTCTTCTTTCTAGCATCTTGAGTTGTATTCCCCTCATCCATTCCTTGGCTAATCTCTGCTCCCTTTGAAACTTCTATCACCCTTTTTTTCTTCCTAACATAGGTAGTCTTGATGGGTGGAGATGCTTCCTTTTGTCCAGTAGTACTTGCATCAAGCCTGGGGATACTTCTAAATTGTCTTTGTTGTTGAAGATGCTTCCTTACATCTTCAATGTCTTGCTTGTCCTTTCCAGAACCAATCTCAACAAAATTCAACTTGTTCCTCTTGTGTTGTTCATACAAAGCCTTGATTTCTTCAAAAGTATTTCTGACCAATTGAGCATGGGTAAAATTCTTGACTTTCTTGAGGTAGGACACCATTTGATTTCTTATTTGCATAGTGGTTGGAGGCTTAACCCTTTCTTTTCTTCTCTTTTCTGCAAAGAATCTTTGTTGCTCCCTCACTAAATCATCAATTAGTTTGTCTTTCTCCTCTTCATCATAAGCATCCCTTTCTTCAACTAGCAATGATTCTGCAAGAAACTCACTTGCTTTAAGTTTAGCATGTATTCTATCATACTCTTCAATGTTCCATTCTTGCTGTACTCTTTGGGCTTCAAGCATTTGTTGCTTTGCTTCAAGGTCTTCTTGTAACTTTTCTTCATGAACTTGTGCTTGTAATCTGAAAGCTAACACTTCATCATGCTCTAGTTGGTTGAATCTATTCATGACTTTGCTAATGTCATCATCTGAATCACTTTCTTCCTCAGATTCAGATTGTAACGCCTTTTTGCCCTTATCCTTTGGATTAATTTTAGGTGGTTTCTTCTTTAGCGTTGAAGATTTTCTCTCTTCATCTTCATTTGATTGATGTTGAATGACAACACCTTTTGTGGGTTGTGAAGCTTGAATCTTCTTGCCTTTAGCTTTTTCTTTCTTAGCAAGAATCTCTTGGTGTGCCTTTAACTCTTCTTATGTTTGTCTTGGTTTTTCAGCTGAGCTATTATCCTTTAGATCAAGCAGTACTTATGCTAAATTCTGATCCTCTCCAAAAGGATTTTGACTTTCTGCAGAAGAATGTAGTGAAGGTTGTTCAACAACGGTACTTGTAGTCGGCTTAGTTGGCTTAGCAATAATTGGCTCTTCAACAGTGTTTACTTCACCAGTGTAAGACACACTTGTTTCTTGAATCACCAAACTATCTCCAGATACTTTTTCTTCTTTTGAAGCTGTCTTCTCAATTTGTAACTCCTTAGTCTTGTCTGATCCATAACTCACTCTTGATCTTGATAGTACTTGGAAAGACTGTTTCTTGTGAAACCAGAATTGCCTTTGAGGTGGAGTTGAAGACACAAGAAATTGAATATTGATTTCCTCCAGCTTCTTATAGAAACTACTCCAATTCACTTGTAGTTGTGATGATTGAGGTTGTGGCTATAGCTGAGTCACCAAAATCTCTTCATTTTGTGGTTCCTCATGAGCAAGTTGTGGTTCTTCTTGTTGAAGCTCCAAGCTATCTTTTTCCACAATAGTCTCTATGCTATTACCATCTTCAAAATTTCCAATGACACCATCAGCTTCAAAATTGATGTCATTTCCAGAGACCCTAGTATGAATGTCAGAAGAAGGTTGTGGTTCTTCATAATTCCTCCCATGTTTGGTTGCATTCAGTTGCCGTTTCTTGAGGTTCCTGAATCTTTGATTCTTAAGAGCAGCTTTCTGAATTGATCTGTTCTGCATCATCCAAGGAGATACCTTATTCCTTAACTTGATGAAACTAGATTCTAATTTAGCAATACTTTTATCTTGAGCAAGCTTCTCCTTTTGCAATACCTGTACCTGTTTAGACAAGCTAGTGCACAAAGTAGTTAAATTGGCAACATCCACCACCTCTACTGCTTATGCTTGTGGTGAACCACTAGCAGCAATTGAAGCAGCAGGTGTGTGGATCATCTCATCTGAATTTGGTTCATTACCAACATTGTGAGAAGAAGATTGAGTATCTTTAGAAGAATAGGGACTCTGGTGAGAAGGAGTTTGCTGAGAAGCACTAGCTGAGCTAGGTTCCTCGCCTTCTTGGTTGGCAGATTGGGCTAACATATTTGCAAATAAGGGTGTGACAGTTCCTGTAAAGGCATTGCCCTGTTTGGTCAAGAAAGAGAAAGTTCTCTTTGTAAATGTAGGAACATCCCATGTATTTTTCAACCGTGGTAGGTTAGGGATTTGGTCATTAACTAAAGCCTGAATGAATCTAGGATACATCAAAAACTTTTTAACTCCTTCCAAATTCCTAGTCATGCCTTCAAAAATTAATCTTGAAAAATTTAAAACTCTATCATTTGCTAGATAAATACCAGCTGATGTCAATGCAGCAGGGATTTGATCAAAAGAAGTACTTTTGGAGCTCATACAACGAATAATGGCATGAAAAAGCAATTTCCATTGTGGTAAAAATAAAGCTTTAAAGAAAGTAAGACTTTCCCTACCACCCTGATAACCCATGGCTGCAAGGCCATCATGTATCTCTGTATTATTTAACATACTTAGTCCATTTTCATCATTTATTCTTAAACTAGCCCTTAGCAGTACCCCAATTACATAAATATTCCTATTATTCACCCTAGCCCTAATGCAAGGTTGATTATGACGAGTACCTAAGACAGAAGTATTCCAAATTTGTGTAACAATAGGAATAGAGACAATAGGACTTACAGTAAGCGCAAAATGAATATGACTTAGAGATAAAAATCCAAGCATCTCATGGAAACCGATAGAATCATCATTCTGAGCAAGTTTCGCAACTAGGTTGTGCTTAGAGATCACTTGTAAATCATCCATTAGTATTTTTGATGATCGAAAAAGTAGAGAGAAGGTTTTAGAATTAAGAGATAAGAATAAAAGATTAGGTGAATCAATTGCGTAATTGGAGTAAGTATTTATGTAAATAACAAACCCAAGCGCGAAGAAACCATCAAATTTACAAAAGAGACCCTCAACGGTACAACGGATATGTAGTGGTACATGGAACATACTCGGTACTTGGATTTGTGCTAGCGGTACTTGGATCCATAACGGTACCTCACACATTTGACCAGTTCATGCATTACACTATAATAATATCCTCTTTTATCTTGTTCTATTAACCTGTAATCACATAAAAAACACAAAACAAACACTATCCAATAAAAATTAGCATAAAATTGTACAGCTATTACCTCCCCTTAACATATGCAGCAGTTTATTGGTTGAGCATACCAATATGTGTTACCAATAATTCAAATCTTTTTGCATCAAATGCCTTGGTCAACAAATCAGCTACATTGTTGTCTGTATGAATCTTCAAGACTTGAATAAGCTTCTTGTCATAAGCATTTCTTATGAAGTGATGTCTTCTCTTAATATGCTTGGTCTTGGAGTGAAAGACTGGATTCTTGACAATGCATATTGTACTTTCATTATCAATATAGATCTTGGTGTTCATCAAGTTGAACCCATAGTCTAACAACTGATTTTGAATCCAAAGTACTTGTCCACAGCAATGAGCAGCAGCTACATATTCAGCTTCAGTTGTAGAAGTAGCTACAATGGTTTGCTTCTTACACTGCCATGATATGAGTCTTCTACCTAGGAAATGACAACCTCCTGTTGTGATTTCCTATCATGATTGGCTCCAGCATAATCACTATCTGAGTAAGCTTCTAAATCAAATGTTGAGTCTCTAGGATACCATAATCTTAAATTAGGTTGACTTTTAAGATACTTAAAAATCCTTTTCACAGCATGTAGATGAGACACCTTTGGATTGACTTGGAACCTTGAACAGGCACACACAGCAAACATAATATCTGGTCTTGAAGCAGTAATATACATCAATGAACCAATCATTGACCTATATAGGTGAATATCAACATTTTCACCATGTTCATATTTTGACAAAGATTTCTTAGCTTCAAAGGTGTGCTTGTACTCCTTGTATCCATACATGAAAATTTCTTCAAGATTTCAGAAACATATTTGTCTTGGCTGATAAATATTCCATCCTTCCTCTGTTTTACTTGTAGTCCTAAAAACAAGGTAAGTTCTCCAACAGAACTCATCTGAAATCTTCCTTTCATCAAAGCTTCAAACTCTTCACACCATGATTTCTTGGTTGAACCAAAAATAATGTCATAAACATAGACTTATACTAGAATAATATCCTTAGCATTCTTTTTTATGAATAGAATTTTTTCAATGGTTCCTCTCCTATATCCATGTTCTAAAGAAAAATGGATAAATTTGCATACCAAGCCCTTGGAGCTTGATGTAAACAATAAAGTTCTTTGATAACCTTGTAGACTCTGTTGGGGAATTTAGGATCTAGAAAACCTGGAGGTTATGAAACATATACCTCCTCTGAAATAGTACCATAAAGAAAGGCACTTTTCACATCCATCTGATAGACTATAAAACCCATATATGATGCAAAGTCCAAAAATAACCTAATGGATTCTATTCTTGCCACTGGTGCAAAAAACTCATCATAGTCTATCCCTTCTTCCTGTCTATAGCCTTGAGCAATTGCCTTGTTCCTCACAACAACTCCTTTTTCATCCTTCTTATTTCTGAAAACCCATCTAGTACCAATAACTCTTTTACCTGAGGTAAGATCCACAAGAATCCAAACCTTTTGTAGTTTAAATTGCGTTAATTCTTCTTGCATGACATCTACCCAACTTTCTTCATCAAGAGCTTGAGAAATGTTCTTAGGCTCTACTTGTGATAAGAAACAGGCAAACAAACAATGATGAGTATCCTTATGATTTGTTCTCTGTTGTTGTTTGACATAACTCACAAGTGCATGAGTTTCAGTATTGGCTTGAAGTTGTCTTCTGGTTTGCACAGTAGACTTAGGATTTCTAATAATTTGAGCAATAGGATGGTTGTTGTTGACTTTATAAATGGGAATAGAACTGACTAGAATTTTAGTTTCCAAATTATTGAAATCAGTTACTGCACCCTGCTCATCATAGGAAGCTTTGGAGAAGATTCCTTCATTTGGACTAGCATAAGCATCATCATCGTCCATAGCTTGTAGAATATCTTCTAATGAATCAAGAGACTTTGCAGAATTTGACTTAGCAGTACTTGCAGATGAGGTACCGCTGGGTGTAATATGTATTGCTGAGTGTTGTGATTCCAAAGATTCTTCTCCTGAATGCTTATTAGCAGATGTAGCATTCTTTTCTTGATCTTGAAGACTCTTAAGCTCTTGGGAGGCTTGATCATCAGTTGATGGCATTGTTTGCTTCTGGGGAGTAGCATCCATAGGAGAAACAGTAGGCATACTTGGTACATAGACGTGAACATCATCATCCTGAGAATCTGATGAAGAAGGTTCTCCTTGAGTACCTGACTTAGTAGTACCAATCTCCTCACCTGCATTCTTAGTTTGACAATCCTTTTGCACAAGTAATCTATGGAGTTAGTTAGATAATCTAAATCAAACATCCAAGCATAACCTATTCCTGGGACATTGGGTTTATTCTCTAAGATATTAACATGGGCATTTTCTTCAACCTTCTTAGATGCCAAGTTATAAACCCTATATGCTTTACTTTGCAATGAATATCCTACAAGATATCCTGGATCAGATTTTCCATCAAACTTCCCCAAATGATCAAGAGTATTTATAATAGACACATGACATCCAAAAGGTCTTAAATGACTTATGGTTGGCTTAATACCAGTCAAAAGTTCATAAGGTGTCTTGTTTTGAGGCCTGGTCACTAAGACTCTATTTAACACATAACATGCAGTATTGATTGCTTCTGCCCAAAATGTATTTGGCAAAAGAGAATCAGCTAGCATAGTTCTAGCAGCCTCAATTAGTGTCCTATTTTTCCTTTCAGCTACTCCATTTTGTTGTGGAGTCCTAGGATTACTAAATTGTCTCTTGATTCCTTTAGACCTACAGAAATAATCAAATTCGGCATTCTTGAATTCTGTCCCATTATCTAACCTAATGATTAAGACTTGTTTAGTGAACTGCTTTTCAACTAAAGTGATAAAATCCTTAAGTAATCCATTGGTTCACTCTTAAGTGCTAAAAAGAAAACCCAACTAAATCTACCATAATCATCAGTTATAACTAGGCAAAAGGTCTTATGACTAATACTCCTAACAGAAACTGGACCAAACAAATCCATATGCAAAATTTGCAAAGGCTTAGTCACAGAATTGACAGTCTTGGTCTTACAAGAGGCTCTATGTTGTTTACCTTTTTGACAAGCAGTACATGTGAAATCATTCTGAAAAGATATTAATAGGTAACCACTTAATAACTAGATTTTACTTGCATTCAATTTTAATTCTCGGTATCTTCTCGAATTGATTTCCGGTTCAAAGTATGACTCAGTCGTTCTTGGTGGAAAAGAAATAGAATGGTTGTCGTTGTAAACTAATTAAAAATAAAGACTAGAAACAAATAAAAATAAAATAAAGACGGTAAAAAGAAATGCTGAAAGATAAAGACTTGACGGGAAATTAATGACGAGAAATTAAAAACGTGACGAGAAATTAAAAGGCACTTAAAGTAAATAACGCAAACTAAAATTAAATGCAAGTAAATTAAAAGTGCGACTAAGTAAAAAGGCGGGAAAAAATAAAGTTTAAAACTAAATGTATAAAATTACAAAAAAAAACTGAAAACACTCATTCGGAATAAGTCCTTCATTCGGAATAAACAAGTTCGTCCGGAATAAATCCCTCATTCGGAATAAAACAGCTTCATCCGGAATAAGTCATTCATCCGGAATATTGGCTTCATCAGGAATATCCCCCTTCATTCGGAATAATTACTTATCCGGAATAAAGGGTTCATCCGGAATAATCCCTCATTCGGAATACATGCTTCATCCGGAATATATTGCTTGATTTGGAATGTTGGTTCATCTGGAATAAAACTAGCTCATTCGGAATGTTAGACTCATCCGGAATAATTAAGCTAAAACCTTAATTCGGAATAAAAAGTGAAAATTGCTCATTCGAAATAAAAAAACAAGAAAAGCTTCATTCGGAATATAAAACAAGAAAAGCTTCATTCGGAACATAAAACACTGATTCGGAATGTTAAACTACAAACGTTGATTCGGAATATCTAAACTAATAAGCTTCATTCGGAAAATTTCCTTGATCCGGAATAATCATTAAAATCCCTTCATTCGGAACATTTAACTGGTTCGGAATATTCTGGGTAAGCAAACAGTAGCGAAGAACAAGGAAAGTAAAAGCCACGAATTTAATCAAAACTAAACAAATCAAACCAAAAGATTAAACCAAAACAACCACTAAACATCAACTAACAATAATCAATCAAACCAAATCAATAAAACTAACAAATTTGATCAAATCAATCAAAACCCACTTGATTGAAAACCATAAAAATAGAAGAACATAAACATGAATCATAAAGAAAGATTAAGCAAGAAAGGAAGATGAAATATTAACAATGAAAGTAAAGATTAACAACAATTAAAAGTGAACTTACTTGAATTTAAAGGAATTTAAAGGTGCATGACAATTAAGGAAAATGATATGAAATTAAGAAGCAATTAATTAAAATGGTGGAAAAGCATAGTTTGTCAAACTAGCCAACAACTAAAAATGAAATGAAATGGATCTATTTATAGGAGATTAGGGGAGGATTAGTGGAAGGAAGCTTCCTCCCCTCTTTCTTCTTTCCTTAATTGCTTGATTAGTCCTTAATCTTCTTAAGTCTTCGACTTTTGTCTCGGGATTAATAAACTCGTCTTGTAATCTTCAATAAATTAGACTTGAGTTCTTCGGCTTTTAGTAAACTTCTGTCTTTTGACTTTTTCTTTGATAAATCTTCAGAATTAGTCTTGGACTTCCGTTCTTTTTGCACTCTTGATTTCTTGACTTCGTCTTTTGTCTTTTTCTTCGATAAAAGCCCGTGAAAGCCCGTGTTTTCTCCCCTTTTCACATTTTCGTCCTAAATCAAAACAAAAACACAAACCACGCATAATTCCAAATGACATAAAATACACGTTTTGGCTTGTTTATTATTGTAATTAAGTGGTAAAAGGATGGGTGTTTTCACACCTATCAAATCCCCTACACTTGACCATTGCAATGTCCTCATGCAATGCATTAGTTACAAAGCACGATTACACTTTTCATCATAATTAATCCATATTGGCCTTTATTAAAGAGAAAGAAAATTATAAACATTCAAAGTAAAGAAATAAAAAACATACCTTCGGGTTTTGGAAATGTCATGAATAATCATCATCCTCAAGTTTTCACTTTCTCCAAACCAAGCTTATAAACGAGATCATTGTTATTATAAGTTAGCAAACTAACACGAACTCATGTGGGCCAATTATTTACTTAGACACCCTTATTCCTAGGTGTATCTCTTATATTTTATTGTTGTCTTGAATGATCACGAGGATGCATTGTTGACTTATTTTTATAGTTATTTAGGCTGAAAATAAAGTGGGACGATTTAATCAATAGTTAGCTAAAGGACAAAATCTTTTAAAACTGCTTCTCGGGACCTCATAAAGTTCATATCTTGGCATAACTCGCTTCGCGATTTGAGACCTTTCTCGGACCGATATTTGGCAGCGACTTCATACTTCAAATCTTGAGAGACGTTCATGAAATAATGGTCTTCTCTTCATAATAGGAATTTCTTCATTTGAAGCTTTGAGAGATTCTTCATATTTGGACCACGACTTCTTCATTTTTCTCCAATCTTTATTTGGGACTTTGATATACAACGATCCGCCTCCTTTTAGGACTTGGATCTATTTATCCTCATACCTTGCTAGGGTCTTTTCGGATAGACTTCTCCATGATCTTTTGGGGAGTTCCTGCTTTTCGTCATGTGTCTCGATCCTTCATATTGATTTTCGATAAATGATTCTTCACATCACTTTTGGATCTTTAGCAACAAAATGTAGCCCTCATGCCTTGTTAGGACCTTTTTGGACTCGCCAATCTTCGCATCCCGCTTCAATAAGTTATGCCTTGGCTATGAACTCTAATCCATACCGTGCAACTTTTAAACGATCTTGGGCTAGAAGCTAAGTAAATTTTCAAATCGTACAACCTTATTTATGGAAGATAAATTTATTAGCAAGCGATGGGAGAATAGGCTTATAATTAACTCACATAAATTCACGAAAGAATACCAAACTTATAATTGACTCTATCATCTCTCGTTCTCCACATTTTAAAATCTCAAGGAATGAGACTCGTGGATGCTTAGCCTATTAAATCAAAGTTTTGGGTTTTCGAGTCGTTTATAAGATCTTGCAAATTCTTAGACTCTTTCAAGTTTAGAAATCGCATTTTAAAGTTCCCTTGATAAACGAATCTCTAGGATCAATTATAAGAGCTTGCGAAAAGTTCTTGTTCTTAACCCGTGAGAGTTAAGACTTTCGCGTTTGAAAGCTCCCTATATAAAAGCCTAGCAAAACTTGACTTAAACATGTTAAGGATACTAGCTAGAGTAAACTTAGATAAGTAAACTCGGGTTGAGTCAAAAGATTCACAACGTTTGAAAATTAAAACCACTTTATTAAAATTTATTCTAGCAAAGAATGAAAAATAACTATACAAAGGTAAAACTAATAGGCCAAAATAGATCAAAATTTTTGAAAAATGTCGAAAAATTTATTTTTCGGTTAAAATGAGGACAAATACAAGGAAAAGACCACTTAACTTCGATAGAAGTCCCCCCTACACCTGATATAAACATTGTCCTCAATGTTTAAGCATGTGGGAGTAAACTCCCCTACACTTAGGACATTGTGCACTTTGTTTAAATCTCGCTAAGGAAGAGACAACTAAAGTGATTCCTATTTTAATATTGAGAAATATAAAATAGTGAATCAAAAAGAGTTTAGGATAGAACCGGGAAGACGGGAACTCGGAATCACGGGTCGTTAAAAGTCATCAAGAGTGTGTCTTTGAAGCTCTAATCCATGCACATGATAAGAAAGAAAGCAAGAAACACCAACGGGGCTCCCCCTACACTTATGATGAAAACAGATAAAGATAGATAATCAGGTTGCCTCCCGAAGAGCGCTTGTTTATATTAACCGAGTCACGAGCCTGACTTGACCCCGAATTAAATGGTCCATGGGGAAGCCTCGAATGTAATACCGGGATCAAAGACCTTGTCCTCTTTCCCGGAGGACATCAATAAAGGAGAGGAGGGGGGATAAGTCTTGAATGGGGAAAGGTTCTTTCAACATACGAAAAGTATGTGAAATCGAGATCCACGGGAGGTGGGGTGGGTAAAGTAAGCACATTGTCATCCCCCAAAGACAATGGATGGTGAGCACTCGGCAAAGCCGTAATGTTATCAATCATGAAATAGTGAATGTCACCTCCCGGGTCAAAGCACTCATCCTCCGTAATAGTGGCTAAAGGGGACGATGAAAGGTGCTCGGGAGGGGGACTTGGGTCAATACCTTCCTGCAGCAAATTATCGAAAATAATATCCCCCTCCGTGTCATCGTCATCAATACCCGGAGGTATTGAGTGAATGTCGATTTCTTCAAGCAATGGGTCATTATCTTCAACGGGAGGAATAGATGGAGGTAAAGACTCGGAAAGAGGAGGAGAAGTCAACTCTTCGATTTGAGCAATAAGAAGATGCACTTTCTGTAATCTGTCGCGGAGAATCACGTCGTCCCCCTCATCTTCAAGAGCAAGTTCATCGGTGAACTTCTCGTAAGCCGGAGAGAATAAATCTTCATCGCCCGCATCTCCCGGTGGAGATTGAGAAATCTCAAAAGTTAAATTCTCATAGCGTGGAGAAAAATCGGCATCATTAGGATCGACCTCTTCCATAAGAGCAACGTCGTCCTCAGACGCCATAGCAGTCGGCATGTCACAAACCTTATCATCAAATAATTTGTCGAGGCCAAAATCATTGATCTCACTCAATAAGTCATCATCCTTAGACGCATTAGGAATATCGAGAGTAGGAGTAGCAACTTCAGAAGATGGGTCGAGAGCGTAGAAATCATCTTCGTCATCATCATCATAATAGTATTGACGCACAAGAGGAGGGGTATAATCACTAAGATTAGATACTTGCTCTTGTTGTTGTCGCTTATCCTCCTCCCATGCTTCGTTTAGCTGAACAACGGCTTCTTGAAGTTTCAAAATAATGGCGTGTGTTTCGTCATTCAAAGTAGTGAGTTATTGGGCAATACGAATTCCCTGAGAGGATTGATGATTGAGGGTAGGATGTGGGGGCTCACAGTTATGAAAACCAGAATTATAGCACGGACGTGGCTCATAGTCAGTCATCGGTTGAGAAGAATTATAACACGGATTTGGTTCATAATAATCCATCGGTGAAGAAAAACGAGGACACGGATCTGGCTCATAGAAATCCATTGGCTGACAATAAGAAGTATCGTGAGGGCCCCCACAATTTTGGCAACATGGGTATGGAGAAAAACCGGGTGAGTTTTGTGGATAGCTATTTCCATTGTCATAATTGTAACCCGGTTCTTGCCCGTGATCATACGGGTATCGAACCAGACACGAAACATGCCAATGAGAATTGCTTCCACAATAGATGCAAGGGGGAATATGAGGTGGATTAGAAAAGGACGAATTAGTCGAGTTGTACAATGGACAAAATCCGAATCCGAATTGTGTATTGTCGATATCGTTTCCGCACTGCTCAAATGTACACCATTGACATGAGTCGTTCCCGTATAATCATCTCCCACACCCGACGCAATGGATATAAGAATCCATAAAGAAAAATAGATAAGCAAGAAGAATATTTTTGGTGCAAAACTTTGAAAAAGAAATGCTTTTTATGATTTTTTAAATGTTTTTGGGATTTTTGAAAATTTTTGACACGAAAAATAACATTCACGAGTGAACGGATCCCAAAATACAACGCGTCTCTCACAGAAAACCGTTAATCTTTACGAAAAGAGCCGGCAGCGGCGCCATTTTAATAACTAGATTTTACTTGGGTTCAATTTTAATTCTCGGTATCTTCTCGAATTGATTTTCGGTTCAAAGTGCGACTCAGTCGTTCTTGGTGGAAAAGAAATAGAATGGTTGTCGTTGTAAACTAATTAAAAATAAAGACTTGAAACAAACAAAAATAAAATAAATACGGTAAAAAGAAATGCTGAAAGATAAAGACTTGACGGGAAATTAATGACGAGAAATTAAAAACGTGACGAGAAATTAAAAGGCACTTAAAGTAATTAACGCAAACTAAAATTAAATGCAAGTAAATTAAAAGTGCGACTAAGTAAAAAGGCGGGAAAAAATAAAGTTTAAAACTAAATGTATAAAATTACAAAAAAACTGAAAACACTCATTCGGAATAAGTCCTTCATTCGGAATAAACAAGTTCATCCGGAATAAATCCCTCATTCGGAATAAAACAGCTTCATCCGGAATAAGTCATTCATCCGGAATATTGGCTTCATCCGGAATATCCCCCTTCATTCGGAATAAATACTTATCCGGAATAAAGGGTTCATCCGGAATAATCCCTCATTCGGAATACATGCTTCATCCGGAATATATTGCTTGATTCGGAATGTTGGTTCATCCGGAATAAAACTAGCTCATTCGGAATGTTAGACTCATCCGGAATAATTAAGCTAAAATCTTCATTCGGAATAAAAAGTGAAAATTGCTCATTCGGAATAAAAAAACAAGAAAAGCTTCATTCGGAATATAAAACAAGAAAAGCTTCATTCGGAACATAAAACACTGATTCGGAATGTTAAACTACAAATGTTGATTCGGAATATCTAAACTAATAAGCTTCATTCGGAACATTTCCTTGATCCGGAATAATCATTAAAATCCCTTCATTCGGAACATTTAACTGGTTAGGAATATTCTGGGTAAGCAAACAGTAGCGAAGAACAAGGAAACTAAAAGCCACGAATTTAAGCAAAACTAAACAAATCAAACCAAAAGATTAAACCAAAACAACCACTAAACATCAACTAACAATAATCAATCAAACCAAATCAATAAAACTGACAAATTTGATCAAATCAATCAAAACCCACTTGATTGAAAACCATAAAAATAGAAGAACATAAACATGAATCATAAAGAAAGATTAAGCAAGAAAGGAGGATGAAATATTAACAATGAAAGTAAATTAATAACAATTAAAAGTGAACTTACTTGAATTTAAAGGAATTTAAAGGTGCATGACAATTAAGGAAAATGACATGAAATTAAGAAGCAATTAATTAAAATGGTGGAAGAGCATAGTTTGTCAAACTAGCCAACAACTACAAATGAAATGAAATAGATCTATTTATAGGAGATTAGGGGAGGATTAGTGGAAGGAAGCTTCCTCCCCTCTTTCTTCTTTCCTTAATTGCTTGATTAGTCCTTAATCTTCTTAAGTCTTCGACTTTTGTCTCGAGATTAATAAACTCGTCTTGTAATCTTCAATAAATTAGACTTGAGTTCTTCGGCTTTTAGTAAACTTCCGTCTTTTGACTTTTTCTTCGATAAATCTTCAGAATTAGTCTTGGACTTCCGTTCTTTTTGCACTCTTGATTTCTTGACTTCATCTTTTGTCTTTTTCTTCGATAAAAGCCCGTGAAAGCCTGTGTTTTCTCCCCTTTTCACATTTTCGTCCTAAATCACAATAAAAACACAAACCACGCATAATTCCGACATAAATGACATAAAATACAAGTTTTGACTTGTTTATTATTGTAATTAAGTGGTAAAAGGATGGGTGTTTTCACACCTATCACCCCTCTAACCAAATTTTTATTCACCAATATATTAAGATTCTTGAAAATCACATGACATAACCTCCTATGCCATAAATTAGACTCATCATCAGAAGCCTTAGCCAGCAAACATGTAATACCACTTGTTGGAGTAATAGTATGAAGATTAAAGGTGTACATGTTTTCTTGCCTGGGTACCTTGAACATTACTTGAGATTCTTTAGGCATCTCAAAGTCTTTGGAGAGCACCAAGCAGTCCGTATCTGTAAAAAGCACCTTGTTCTTTTTATCACACACTTGTGATACAGAAAAGAGATTGAATTCATTCAATACTTTTACAAAGAACACATCTTCAAATTCCAACTTCCCTGTATTACTTTTCCCTTTGCCGGTAATTCTACCTTTGCTACCTCCAAAGGCTACTGGTCCACCTCTGAATTCTTCAAATTCAGCAAGGAAATCTTTATTCCCTATCATGTGACTTGAGCATCCACTATCTACAATACCTTTATCTTTTAATTCATCAATTAGATGTCCCTACACATACACAAAACTTATTAGTTTTTAACAGGGACCCAAGACACATTTGGCTCAGATCTTGTGGGACCTACATACTTAAGAGTTTGATAGGTAGTTTTTCCAGTAAGACTACACACACTCTTATACTTCATGATTCCAGTCAAATAATCAAAGACATAAGTTGGTTTGTTTTCCTTGAAACTTTTTGGCTTAAGTACTGTTTTTGCAGTACTTGCTTAAACACATGGTTTTTCACCTTTAGGAACCCACATTTGCACTGGTTTGTTATTAGGCTTACTTCTATATGTTCTAGCTTTCTCAACTACATTCTTAGAAGTCTTTTGGGACTTTGGTTTGACAGACTTTTTACCAGCGGTACTTAGGTTTGGTCTAGCAGTACTTGTAGTTCTAGACTTGTCGGTACATGGTTTACCAGACTTCAAAAAGGTACTAGACTTTGTTTCATAAGTACTGCTCTTGGAACAAAGTTCTTGGTAAAGATATTTGTAGCCTTATGAGGTTTAGCTACCCTTTTAGCATGATCAAACTTAGGTTTTTCATCTTTAGATCCCATTTACCTCTTAACCTATGCATTTTTCTTTGTGACCTTTTGTGTAGCCTTCTGTTTTACAATTTTATCTTCATGTAGAGTGCAATCTTTGATAAAATGATTTAGACTACCACAAACATAACATCCTTTTCTTCTCAAAGAAGACCTAAAAGGTTGTTTAGACTTAGTTTTCTCAAAACCTATCCCACCCCTCTTGGTTTTATTATGTTTTGCATTATTATCCAATGCCTTGCTAGGAGTTTTTACCTGCTTGGGAGCAGAACCGGTTTTAGATACTTGTTCTTCAAACACAAAATTGTTCATTAAAGTTGGATAAACAATGTTTTTGGTCACAACAGATTTATCTTGGGTCAAAGTACTAGAGTTTGAATCATTTGACTTAACAACTTTTGATTCATCTAACTCTATACCTGTATCATTACTAGAGGGCATGAAAATTCCTGATAATGGTGGAGGAACTGCCTTCATTCCTTCAGCATATCTATCATTTTCAGGAGTATCATCTAACTCACTAGAAGTATCAAAAATCCCCTTTGATAAGTCCTTGTCAGTTAAAGTTATCCCAGGTTGGTCCTCAATATATCCTATGCCTGATTTATCATAATACCCCATTTGTGAATTAATCAGCTTACCTGTAATAACCCGAACTTAACGTTATTATTTTATCCTAATTATATAACAGATTTTTAATTTCTAAGTATGATGAGTATTATTATATTTGACAATTTTAGTTGAAACTGGTAATGTGTGACTATATTTAATTGTTGTGACGATTGAAGAGTACAAATAGTAATCGCAATGCCAATGGATGCCCAAATATTATATTTTAGTGTCGATTATTTTGATATTTGATATTTATGAAATTTTTATTTCATTTTGTATTAAGTCGTGTCGGAACTTTACTATATCGTTTTGTGTGCGTTTAATTATTAAAATGATCGATTTAACAAACGAGACTTATATTTTTATGAATCCGGGACGAAACCCAACTCGCATAAATATTTATAAAATTGATTGGTAATCATTTCCTGCTTTTTAACTAATATTTACAACTTGGTCCAAAAGAAAGCACAAATGACAACTTTTACCCTCCCTCCACCATATATAAGCTTCCACTAACAAACATCTTTCATTTTTAACTAGCAAAAAAGTGTGTGTTCTAATTTTTTCCTCTTTATACCCACGGCAACACCACCACTACCCAAATACACCATCAAATTTTGAGATCTTGCAAATCTAATCATAGACCCATTCTAAAATTGAAAGATGAACATTTTGGTATGATTTTTATCAACATGCAACAAATTTATTTTTCATAAAGATCTAGTGTTAATTTGATCTATTTTTTATGGTTGCATGTATTATTTTTATTGTTATGATCATCGATATAATCAATTGAAGCTTGGAAATTATTTTCTTGATGATTTAACCCCCAAAACCCATGAAATATTTGGGATTTCTTGATGTTCTTGAGTTTTAATCCAAATTACTATTTGTAAAGTTCCACTCATATGTTATTATTATTTTAATCATCTTTATTTGAATGCATGTGCTTATTTATAATTTTTGGTACATGCAAGATGGACATGCAAGTGATTTAGAGGTGTTAGGTGTTGTTATGGATGATTGGTATAAGTTATTAGAAGTGTTGATGATGATAAAAATGGGTCAAAATAGGTTTTGGTGTGATTTTTAAATAGGTATTTTACATCAGTAGGTTTAAGGCAATTCTGCCCATTATAGGCCTGAATAAAGTTTGATATTATAGGATATTGTTGTAGTGGTCGTCGGGACGGCCATTTTGATATAAGATAGAGCTTCTAACTCATAACGAGGAGGAAGTTATGGTATTTTGAATATTCGTGTACCAGGAGAAGCAAATCGGCACAATTCGAAATTGTGGCTGATTTTGGGTCAACTCCCGGGGACTATAAGTTGAGTTTTAAAAATGATTAGAGGCTGTTCTCAGGCCCTATGCTTAACATTTTGAATCTATTTTCAAAGTAAAGTGTCGTTTTTGTAAATCGTTTTGGTTAAGGAAGTCAAAATGGTTTTACAAGTCGAGTGTGCAAAACTGTCCGGATTTTAAAGTCTAAAGATGTGTCGAGCAGGTGGCTCTAAAATGTGAATCATTGAATGAAATTTAAACTGAGTCTTCTATAGATATTAAGTGAGTTGTCACCAAGTTTCGTCGAAAACGGAGTTGTTTAGGTAGGGCAAAACAGCGTGTACTTTTGGTAAGTACCGGCTGAGTACTATTTGGGAGGTACTTAACCTCGCGTCATAGTTTGAGGCGAGAGGCTAAACTATTAGCTTCTCAAAGTTCTAAAAGGATATAAGTCTTATGTGTTGGTGTATATTCTGCGATTGGAGACCCATGTTGGGTACTTGAACCGTGTTGAATTGACATCTTGAGATGGATCAACATCGAAGATACTAGTTTTGAAAAGCTAGTATGTGTTGTGGGGTTTAGAAGGGATTCACTTGCATTGATTGGTCATGTCTATGTACATACTATTTTGAGTCATTGATTTTATTATATTAAGTATGTTTTGAAATACTTAAGTATGTGGCTAAGCGCGCACCTTATTTGTTAGGTGGCAGCTTTTGATGTGTATATTTGGGAGGCATCTTCACTTCGGCGATCACTACTACTACTAGCTTCGTGTATTATCTAAGGTGAGTCTATAGCCTCGCTTTTTATACTTGTTATAAATGATTTTTAACCCGCGAGGGGGAATACATGTTGTCTAATAAAGTGACCACAAGTTTTTTTGGTATGATGGACCCTAATATGATGATAAATGCCTAAGTACCATATCTTATGAAGTCCCTGAAATTCATGAACTGTTAATTACCTTGCGAGGTAAACGCTAATACATATGATAGATCTATTTGGTTTGACAAACCTTATCATAGGGTATGTATCCATAAGTGATCACCTGAAAGGGATATTATGTATAAGAGTCGTTGGTATATGACAATATTACCTGTTGTAGGGGCGCCGTAAGTGATTCGGTTGACGTGTTGGTTAACGTTCAGTTGCATGAGCTTAAGGCATTTATCGATATATATATGACTTGTATGTGTGACAAGCTTGAGATAATTAAAATTCTTGTGTTCAAATGATGATTTTTAAAACCTATAAACTTTCTCAACTGTTGTGTTGATGATTTTAAGCATGTATTTCAGGAAATCAAGATGGATAGCAGCGGAGCATGCGAGGAAGAAGTTGGTGCTTACTTGTCTAAAACTTTGTTATTTTTCCATCCTTTGAAATGAATAAAATGACTTTTAAAGTCTTTGATGAATTTATTGTGATTGATAACGGTTTTTGGGACCAGACGCTACTCTAATTTAACATATTTGGGATGGAAAACTTTTAGACAATGTTGTATATTATTTTAACGTCTCTTTTTGAGGTCGTTGTCTATGATTGTGTGTGATGTGCTATGAGTAGCGCCCCAAAGTGGTATTCCGCTGCGTAGTAATTTGGGGGTGTTACAAAATGGTATCAGAGCCACAAGTTATAGAGAACTAGGTCGATTTTGAAAAACCTAAACTATAACTTTGGTGTGTTCTAAAAAGTTTTAAGCACGCAACTACTCTGCATGGCTCCGGTAAGGCTATTCTTGCATTACTTTATGATTGATTGTGATTATGTGAACCTATGTGTATATAGGAATGGTAGTATGTATATGTACGAATATACTATGGTATTTAGAAGCATTGCGCGTGGAGCAATGGTCCTTGAATGATTGTTGTACATTTTATAATACGGTTTTGTATCGGATTTGGCCTCACCACCAATCACCGATCTTGATGATTATGTATTATCTGAATACGAGTGTGAAACTCATTTGATACTTTGAGTATGTATATTGTTTCGTAATCTATCACATACCGACTTGTTTAAGTTCGATTGTTGTCACTGTATCGTGATGTGCCCTTTTAGAACATCTCCTTTCGAAACGTAGTTGATTTATGTGATATTCGTGTTCCGAATACTTCTTATGATTTAGAAGAATCATTATATGAGGAGACATCTTCTATGTAATGCGACGTGTGATTTGATTATATATGACCATGTTTTATTGGCGAAAAGGAGGATGCCAATGTTGGACTTAAGATATATATATCCTAATCAAATATATATAGTTGGGTACAACAAAGATATGCTCGTAGTAGTCATTCGGTTAAGTGACTTAAAACCTTGTTTTTAAATGGAATGGGACATTTAGATATATAGATTTTAACTCGCCCAACTATGAGTTGATTAAGGTTGTCTTATTGAATTGGATTGGGACATTTGAATAAGAAAATTTTAAACCACTGGACCTTAGATTGTCGTGTTTTCCTTATTCAAATAGAATGGGACGTTTGAATACGGAAATCATGATGTATGTTTATTGAAACCTTGTATTACGATGGTATTTGGATATGCTATCGTGTTGAGAGGTAATAATACTTGAGTAGGATGACTTATAATCGTCTCGTTGAAATGGATTGGGACGCCTTTTCATTTGAACAAGAAAGTTATAAGTTCCCGAACAGTAAATTTATAAACTCTTGTATACATGAAAGGGGACGCCTTTTGATGTAGACAAGAGGTTATAAATGAGTGGCCTCAAGTATGTCTGGCTCGATTTATGGATGTTTAGTGTGCGTACGTCTTGCTTCGAATAGTATTTCGTTGGTAAGAATCGTTCGGTGTCGTCGTCATTATGATGATCGTCGCCTATCATCTATGTGCGAGTAACCCGTTGTACTTCTCTCGAGTTATGATTTATTTTTGATGGACCATTTCTAATGTGTCTCGTTGATCGCGAGCTTTATAAGCAGATTGTTCAGAACCGTTGACCGTTCCGAGAATAGGCGACTTGTTTAAGCGTCACCAGGATTTAAGTGTGCACTTGTGGATTGACTGAGAATCAAGTTACCAACGGCAACTTATTGTGGATGTGAAGATCTTGTAATTTTACTTGCTGCTATCGAAGGGTCACTGAAGACTTTTCTTGATGGCGATACTCTTGGGGCTAGTATGATGAACAAAAAACACATGCATCACCTTGAGCACTGGAGCAGAAATTAGTGGGACGCATTTTTAAGATGAACACTGAAGTAGAAGTTAGTGGGATGCTTTGGTATGTTGAACACTGGAGCAGAAGTTAAAGGTACGCCCGATATGTTGTGAATCTTCGCCAATGGACCAAATTTATTAATAATTGGAGTTAATAAATTCGTTAGCACCTCGAGGAGTATGTTGTAGCCGACACCGCAAGTGGAAAGACTCTGGAGATCAAGATTATATTATCAAGGGTTCGTTCAAGGTTTTCTTGATGATCAACGACGAAGATCTATATTTGATGTTTATGTTCAACCTTTTCTTTTTATGTACTTATATAGTATGTGATCTACTCTAACGATCGTAAGTTATGAGAACTTGAGACGGCATTGTCCAATGACGTCCGATCATGGAGAATACGTACCATGTAATATGTTTTACCTTTAATGACGATGTTTATTGAGACTTTGAATGCGCATGGGCGAAAGTGAGATGGTGTCTTTGTATTATCTTTTGAGTATGGATCTGAGTGTTAGCACACTCCGATGACGGAAATATTTTCTTGCTATTTCTTTTTTTTATATGCGTCCATGGCTATCCGGCCAATGGATATCCTTTAATTTGCAACCTTCCTTTCGCCTGGACTTACTCGAAAATCCTGTTATCTACTCTTGTCGTTAAATGAGCTTCGTGTAATTCATAAAAAATTTAGTATGTCGAGCTTGAAGAAGTTCTCGACGGATATGGATTTATTCACCCTTTTGGTGAGATACAACTTGACGACAAGTTGTGTTTTGTGAGAAGAATCAGTGGAGATCATGGATCGAAATTCACGTGGGATCGTGAGGACTTCTTTAGGAAGGAATGCCCTCGTCTTTCCTACTGGTACGGAATACGAGTATGAGGTGAGTCGAGCGCCGGGACGTCGCTCCCTTAAGGAGGTTAGAATGTAATAACCCGAAATTAACGTCATTATTTTATCCTAATTATATAACGGATTTTTAATTTCTAAGTATGATGAGTATTATTTTATTTGACGGTTTTAGTTGAAACCGATAATGTGTGACTATATTTAATTGTTGTGACGATTGAAGAGTACTAATAGTGATTGCAATGCCAATGGATGCCCAAATATTATATTTTAGTGTCGATTATTTCGATATTTGATATTTTTGAAATTTTTATTTCATTTCGTGTTAAGTCGAGTCGGAACTTTACTATATCGTTTTGTGTGCGTTTAATTATTAAAACGATCGATTTAACAAACGAGACTTATATTTTATGAATCCGGGACGAAACCCGACTCTCATAAATATTTATAAAATTGACTGGTAATGTTTTCCCGCTTTTTAACTAATATTTACAACTTGGTCCAAAAGAAAGCACAAATGACAACTTTTACCCTCCCTCCACCATATATAAGCTTCCACTAACACACACCTTTCATTTTTAACTAGCAAAAAAGTGTGTGTTCTCCCTTTTTCCTCTCTATACCCACGACAACACCACCACTACCCAAATACACCATCAAATTTTGAGATCTTGCAAATCTAATCATAGACCCATTCCTAAAATTGAAAGATGAACATTTTGGTATGGTTTTTATCAACATGCAAGAACTTTATTTTTCATAAAGATCTAGTGTTAATTTGATCTATTTTTGATGGTTGCATGTATTATTTTTATTGTTAAGATCATGGATATAATCCATTGAAGCTTGGAAATTATTTTCTTGATGATTTGACCACCAAAAACCATGAAATATTTAGGATTTCTTGATGTTCTTGAGTGTTTGACCCAAATTACTATTGGTAAAGTTCCACTCATATGTTATTATTATTTTAATCATCTTTATTTGAATGCATGTGCTTATTTATAATTTTTGGTACATGCAAGATGGACATGCAAGTGATTTAGAGGTGTTAGGTGTTGTTATGGATGATTGATATGTTATTTGAAGTGTTGATGATGATAAAAATGGGTCAAAATAGGTTTTGGTGTGATTTTTTAATGGGTATTTTACATCAGTGAGTTTAAGGCAATTCTGCCAATTTTAGGTCTGAATAAAGTTTGATATTATCGGATATTGTTGTAGTGGTCGTCCAGACGGTCGTTTCAATATAAGATAGAGCTTCTAACTCATAACGAGGAGGAAGTTATGATATTTGAATATTCGTGTACCAGGAGAAGCAAATCGGCACAATCCGAAATTATGGCTGATTTTGGGTCAACTCTCGGAGACTATAAGTTGAGTTTTAAAAATGATTAGAGGCTGTTCTTAGGCCCTAAGCTTAACATTTTGAATCTATTTTCAAAGTCAAGTGTCGTTTTTGTAAATGGTTTTGGTTAAGGAAGTCAAAATGGTTTTACAAGTCGAGTGTGCAAAACTGTCTGAATTTTAAAGTCTAAAGATATGTCGAGCAGGTGGCTCTAAAATGTGAATCATTGAATGAAATTTAAACTGAGTCTTCTATAGATATTAAGTGAGTTGTCACCAGGTTTCGTCTAAAACGGAGTTGTTTAGGTAGGGTAAAATAGCGTGTACTTTTTGTAAGTACCGGCTGAGTACTATTTGGGAGGTACTTAACCTCGCGTCATAGTTTGAGGTGAGAAGATAGACTATTAGCTTCTCAAAGTTCTAAAAGTATATAAGTCTTATGTGTATGTGTATATTCTGAGATTGGAGACCCGTGTTGGGTACTTGAACCGTGTTGAATTGGCATCTTGAGATGGATCAACATCGAAGGTACTAGTTTTAGAAAGCTAGTATGTGTTGTGGGGTTTAGAAGGGTCACTTGCATTGATTGGTCATGTCTATGTACATACTATTTTGAGTCATTGATTTTATTATATTAAGTATGTTTTGAAATACTTAAGTATGTGGCTAAGCGCGCACCTTATTTGTTAGGTGGCAGCTTTTGATGTGTATATTTGGGAGGCATCTTAACTTCGGCGATCACTACTACTACTAGCTTCGTGTATTATCTAAGGTGAGTCTATAGCCTCGCTTTTTATACTTGTTATAAATGATTTTTAACCCGCGAGGGGGAATACATGCTGTTTTATAAAGTGAACACAAGTTATTTTTGGTATGCTCGACCCTAATATGATGATAAATGCCTAAGTACCATTGTCTTATAAAGTCCTTGAAATTCATGAACTGTTAATTACCTTGTGAGGTAAACGCTAATACATATGATAGATCTATTTGGTTTGATAAACCTTATCCTAGGGTATGTATCCATAAGTGATCACCTGAAGGGGTATTATGTATAAGAGGTCTTTGGTATATGACAATATTACATATTGTAGGGGCGCCGTAAGTGATTCGGTTGACGTGTTGGTTAACATTCAATTGCATGAGCTTAAGGCATTTATCGATATATATATGACTTGTCTGTGTGACAAGCTTGAGATGATTAAAATTCGTGTGTTCAAATGATGATTTGTAAAACCTATAGACTTGCTCAACCGTTGTGTTGATGATTTTAAGCATGTATTTTATGAAATCAAGATGGATAGCAGCGGAGCATGCGAGGAGGAAGTTGGTGCTTACTTGTCTAAAACTTTGTTATTTTTCCATCCTTTTAAATGAATAAAATGACTTTTAGTGTCTTTGATGAATGTATTGTGATTGGTAAGGTTTTTGGGACCAGACGCTACTCTGATTTAATATATTTGGGATGGAAAACTTTTAGACAATGTTGTATATTATTTTAAAGTCTCTTTTTGAGGTCGTTGTCTATGATTGTGTGTGATGTGCTATGAGTAGCGCCCCAAAGTGGTATTCCGCTGCGTGGTAATTTGGGGGTGTTACATTACCCAATCCTTTAGAGGATCTTTGCCAGTGATTAATCACTTCCCTTTCATTATAAAGACTGAATTATAAAGCTTCATTTTCTGCTGATACTTTTCAAAGTTGCTTTTCAAAAGCTTTAATTTCCACATCTTTTTATCTTATTTAAAGAGTCAAATTCTAATTTTCTCTTACAAAACTATATTTTCCTCTAGCTTAGCAACACCCTATTTAAAAGCATTTGTTTCTACAGTACATGTGTTGACTTTTTGATATTGTTCATCTAGTTCTACTTTTAGACTATTAAATTTAAGAACATAATCTTTAGAACAAGGATGTACCTCATTATCTTCATGAGAGAGAGCCATCAAACCAAGCTCTTCTTCTTCCTCATCTTCAGCCCAGTTCACCGCTCCATCTACAGTTACCAATGCTTTGGTTCCTTTGGGACTCCTGCTATTTCCTTTTGGAAAGCTTTCAAAGATTCTTGGACTGGTTCTATAGTTGTTCTTGGACTTTTGACTGCTACTTTTAGCCTTGTCTCTAGTGAACTCCCTTGAAAAATGTCCATTCCTTCCACAGGTATAGCATTTAACTTTAGACTTGTCATATCCTAATGGTTCATTTGGATCAACAGTCATCTTCCTTCCCGTCTTCTTAAAGAACCTATTAGATTTCGCAGAGATCATAGAAGCTTTCCATTTGAGGTCCATCTCCTCAATATCAGCATCATCCATTTGGAACAAGTCATTGAGAGTCAATCTTGGTTTGTTGTCTTGTCCAGCAAAGAATGAGAAGGCATCATTGTCACTAAACGATGGTGAAGATCTTCCTTGTGGATTTTGAGATACAATAGGACTGCTTTCAGTACCTTGAGAGTAAGTACTACTTGTAAGTCCTCCAGCGGTATTTTAGAAGTAAGTACCGCTACTTGATCCACTAGAAGTATTTTGAAAGTAAGTACCGCCATTACCTTCTGACACAAAAGCCAAGTTAGACTTTTTCGTTGTTGTTGCTTTGGTCACCTCAACGCCTTTAACATCCATCTCATAAGCTCTAAGATTGTTGTAGAGATGATCAAAAGGAATGGTATCCAGATCATCCCTTGTGATGAAGTGCATATCCATTTCTTTCCATTCTTGTGGAACACTTCTTAAGAATTTTAGATTAGCTTCTTCATTAAGAATTATTTTTCCATAAACTGCCAATCGAATGAGCAGCTTGCTGAACCTTCCATAGCCACCATAGATTCCTTCTATACTAGAAATTGAGAAGTTATCAAATTCTTGTTTCAGAACAATCTTCTTCATCTTCTTAGATTTTTCATTACCTCCAAATCTAAGTTTGATGGCATCCCACATAGCCTTTGCATCCTTGTAGTGATGAAAGCTGGGTAGGATGTCTTCTGAAAGTGCCATAGCCAAAGCATTTCTGGCCTTTCTTTCTCTGATCTCTGTTTGTATCTCCTCAGCAGTCACAGCAGGTAAAGCATAGCATGTACCATCAGGTAACCAATGCAACTTCTTAGGTGTATTCCCATTCTTGATAACCTGCCACAGAGTATGATCTGTGTGATTCGAGTAATGTTCCATCTGCATAGCCCATGTGTCATAGTTATCACCTTTGAGAACTGAGATTTTGACAACAGAGAGAGTATGGGAAGGAGTTGTAGTTGTAGAAGTAACTACAACATCTATGGCTTGAACACCTTGTGGTGGTGTAGGATGCACAACCTAAGGCTTTCCCTGTGGTATCGGATCAGGATCTGGAATGTCTTCCAAGTGAGGGTCATCACCAAGTTGAGACATTGAATTTTGGTATGAGTGGGGATTTTAGGGTTGTGTTCTTCTTTTTTAGAGTTTCTCAACAAGCTCTGATAACACTTGTTGATCCCTTTGATTGGATCTATATTCTGTTAAGAACTAGTATAGTAGTTTGTAATCAAACTAAAACACTTTGAGAACTCTTACTCAACTAAATAAGTTATGCAGAATCTAACATATAAAGCACAGAAGAACAGAATTACTTTTAACTGTTCGATTCTCTTATTAATCGACTTGAATGAGGTACATAAATGTCATCGTACCTATGTTCCTTTTATAGAGAAAGGAACCCTAGAAACCTTAGAATATTCTATAAAGATAAGTATATCACACACGATATATTATCAATATTCTAACTATTAAGTATATCACATAAGATATACTCTAACTATAACTATGACATATCTTATACAAAGATATATTCGTCCTAATCAATATAGCAGTAAATGTACCTAACACTAACAGTACTTGCTATGTACCGCGTTAACACTAACGGTACTTGCTAACACTAACAGTACTTACACTTACACTAACAGTACTTGGTACTTTACAAATAATACCCAACACGAACATAAGCTCACACATAATGCATAGGTAAAGAATGTAGAATAAAGACTAAACAATTTCCAGCAAAGTAGAAGTATATAAATTCATTAAAAGAATTGAAGTCACTGGAGCCTCCATCCAAATGCACATACTCTTGATTGCCTAGATTTGTCCTTTAGTACCTGCCGTATGGGGACATGGAAAGAAAATACAGCTGAGCAATATGCTCAGTGCACGGATATATGACAATGAAATGAATAACATAAACATAAGAAAGGTATGAAATGAAAGTGCAGCGAAATGATGTAAGTCCTGGAAAACCTGGAGTATGTTTTATAAACTGGTTTATATCTGAAAAGACTTATGTTTATTTCATAATCACTTTATTTTAAATACCCAAGAGCCCATATAGGTCATGAAGGTATCAACGTGCATGAATACATAGAGTGGTGACCTCGTTATGCAATTAGAGGGGTTGCCTCTGATTATAATAGTCTGGGTGGAGGGATCAGTTCCATGTAACGGATGTAGAGCACACACCACAGTTACCTTGTAATCTGCTAACATGTTATAGGATGTACCCATTCGCCCCACATGATAATAATATAAAAGGACAATAATTGAAAAGGGACGCCGTGAGCAATCACTCTTACCGCAGAAGAGTCATAACGCCAGTACCTTAAGTGTTATGGTTATGGTACCTCCATAACTAGGTGGAACTGGTATGCATGTATATAGCTCAGGCAATTTAAAATGCTAATCATATTAATTACTAATAATTTCAATGAAAACTATTGGGGAAATTAGATGGCTGCAAACAGGGAATCCTAAATGTAGGAAGAGAATGTCCTTACTAAAGAACGGAATATTCGTACCTTATGTCCAGTAATGAAAAAGAGGATGAAAGCGGAAGATCTACTCCGACTTCACAAGTGCTACATAATGAAAGGGACATGAATGAGCTTTATGTTTAACGTATACTTACTGATTATTAGTTTACTTGACGTGTTCTTAACTTGTTTTACTTGTTCATATCTTATTTTACATGTTCTTGACTTGTTTTACTGTTTCATGTTTAATCATGTGTTTCTTAGTGTTTCATGTATTCTTGATTAGTGCATTTCATGTTTTATATGTTATTTTACTTCATAATGAGTAACTTTCTAAAAATAGCAGGTTTCTATATATAGTAACTTTCCAAAAATAGCAGGTTTCCATATATAGTAAGTTTCCAAAAATAGCAAGTTTCAATAAATAGTAAGTTTCCAAAAATAAAAAGTTTCCATAATTAGTAAGTGTCTAAAAATAGAAAGTTTCCATAATTAGTATGTTTCCATATTTAGTATGTTCCTATAAATAACATGTTTCCATAATTTGTATGTTTCCATATTTAGCATGTTTCTATAAATAGTAATAAGCTTATTAAATAAGTATATGATATAAGCTATAGTTTAATAAGCATATATTATAAGCCATGATTATTAAATATATTAATATAGTAAAGTTTATTAATAATAATACCTTAGTCTTAACATATGATTATTAGTTAATAATATAATACATGATATTATAAATAAGAGAAGAGTTATTATGGATACCATACTTTTCCTTGGATATTAGGGGACTCATTACAATCATCTATTTTATTTTCATCAAATGGATGAGATTAAATATATTTTATTTTTTACCTATTTTTTATAATTTAAATATCTTATAAACCGTCAAGTGTTAAACGAAAATAATTATACCATCGCGTCGAGCGTTTAATTATCTTTCTACCAATATGCAATATGATATACTTTCGAAGAAATTTTTTTTTCGCTTTTTTTCATCTTGTTAAAATTTACCTGAAATATCATATATGATAATACTGTTTCATCATATATGATAACAACGTTAAATCATATACGATATTGGTTTCTATCCTATATGATAGGTCATATCATATAGGATACTTGTGCTATATCATATATGATATTAGTATCATATATGCTAATTTTCAAAAACGTGAAAAAAAGGAAAAAAAAATTGTCGAAAATGTATCATATAGCATATCTATAGAAAGATAATTAAATGCTCTTCGTAACGGTATGTTTTTTCTCATAACAATTAACAGTTTAAGAGATATTGATGCTTGAAAAAAGATGGTGAAAAT
Organism: Glebionis coronaria; assembly: GCA_025667525.1. NCBI lineage: Eukaryota > Viridiplantae > Streptophyta > Magnoliopsida > Asterales > Asteraceae > Glebionis > Glebionis coronaria. Next base: position 347,263,721 of record CM046879.1, read on the forward strand.
ATATTTTGTGTTTAATCTTATCCATTGGATTAAAATAAGATAGATGGTGGGGATGAGTCCCCTCATATCTAAGGAAATGTATGATATTCAAATAAACTTAAATCTATAAGTAATTATTAATTACTAATATTACATGATTTTATTAATTAAACTTTACCTTAACTGATTATTATATAATTAAACTAAAGTATGTTATTAATTTAATTAAACCTTGGTTAAAATGGAATAAATTAATTAAGCTAAGTTTCTTAATAAATTAAATGTAACATGACTTATGTCATGAATAACTATATTAATAACTATTATAACCTATAGTTTATAAAATGGCCATGTTTAATATCATGATAATTATATTAATAATTATATCATAAGTCTTGTTTTAATTAATTAATTTATATTAAACCATGTATTAATTAATATAATTAATTATTAAATAAACATAAAGTATTTTATCAAAATTAACCAAACAACCCCTTGGTGTGTTTCGGTTCTACCCGAGCCCCTAAACCCAAGCCTACCGAGACCCATGTCTCAGTCGAACGAAACCAAGCCAAACACCGAAATCTTTCGGTTGTGGCTTTCTGCCGCCCACAGCCCAGCAGCCACCGGCTACTGCCGGTTGCCACTGTTGGGTCAAAACCACCCCTGACTTAAGTTGGGGTTCCCCCTGCGTGCATAGTTCACCCACCGAGAGCATAGAAGCTCTCGGTTTGCAACTTTCTTCAACCAACAGCCCCCGTTGGGGTGTTGGTGCTTGCGGCCGACAGAAACAACTAGCCACCGCCCCATTAAGGGTGCGGCTGGCCGAGAACAATCACCACCGAGAGTCATTCGACTCTCGGTGTGCGTGACACCTATAACAAACCAATCAAAACCCGATCCTCCATGTTTTAATATTTTTATTAACATGTTTTAAATACTTGGTTTATATGATTCAAGAACAAAGGAAAAATAAATAAAAAGGTTAAAAGGTTTTGATATACCGAATGTGTGATGGTAAAGGATTAAAAACCACGAACAATACCCGTAAATAATTAAAGATCAAACCATAATTCCTCCTTGTTTTATTTAGGGTGCCACGGCCAAGAGAGAGGAAAAAGGAGATTAGGGTTTCTGTTTTGTTTCCTGTAAAGTGTATAATGAATAAATCCCTGGGTGTTTTGTTATTTAGTTAACATTGGTTAATGGGCTGGGCCAAAGGCCCTTCTCTCTTTTTTGTTAGACGCCGCCAAATACCCTTTAATATATATTCATTTTATTTTTCGAGCTTAATAATTTATCATGTGTGTCCGCGTTTTAATGTCGTGTTTTTATTCTTGTCATGTTTTTAACTATTATACGTAAATACTTATCGTGAGTTAATAAATAATAATATCATACGTAATACGTGTCGTAATTAATTAATATACGTAATATTTACTTTAAATATTCATGATATGTGTCATATATTAATTAATCGTAAAGTTTTATTTTGTCCGTGTGTTCATGCATTTAATGTTCTAAGGTATTTTAAAGCGGGTCTTACAACTCTTCCCCTCTAAAACAATAATTCGTCCTCGAATTAGAGATACGATAAGCTGAAAAGGACATACCCCAATCATAGCTGAAAATGAGGGTAAGAATTTCGGATTGAATCCTCCGTTTCCCAAGTGGCTTCCCGTTCAGAATGGTCCCTCCAAAGGATTTTGACTAATGGAATCGTCATTCTCTTCATGACCCGATCCTAACGATCTAGAACTGCCTCGGGTTCCTCAACATAGATAGATCCTCACGAATCTGATCTAGTGGATATGAAACTGTGTGTAACGGATGATAATTGTAACCTCTGAGTAAGGATACATGAAACACATTATGAATGTGAGATAGCTGAGGAGGTAATGCTAGACAATATGAAACCTCACCGACACGTTCGAGGATTCCAAACGATCCGATGAAACAAGGACTGAGCTTGCCTTTAAGTCTAAAACGCTTGACTCCACGTGCTGGTGACACCTTCAAGAAAACACGATCACTAGGCTGAAATTATAATGCTCTATGATGTTTATCGGCATAGCTCTTTTGACGAGCACGAGCTTCCTGCAGCTTCGCCTTGGCGATGGAACCTTCTCATTGGTCACCTCAATCATCTCTGGACCCTCAATGATTCGTTCACCAACCTGATCCCAACAGATTGGAGCACCACACTTCCTGCCACAGAGCATCTCAAAAGGTGCACACTTGATACTCGCGTGCCAACTGTTGTTGTAACCAAACTCAACCAAGCAAATGTAGTCATCCCAACTCCCTGTCCATTCCAATGCACAAGCGCGCAACATGTCTTTTATGGTTTGAATAGTACGCTCTGACTGACCATCGGTTTGAGGATGAAAGGTTGTGCTAAGCTTGAGTCTGGTACCCCAAGATTTCTACAAACCCTTCCAAAATTTAGACATGAATCGAGGATCTTTGTCTGATAGATATCTAATGGAGTAACATGCAGTCACACGATCTCCTGCAGGAATATATCTACCAATTTGCTAACTGGATAGTCTTTGCGAATTGGAAGAAAATGAGCTGACTTGGTTAAACGATCCACAATGACCCATATAGCATCATGCTTTCTCTGAGTCTGCGGAAGTCCGGTGACAAAATCCATAGAGATCTTGTCCCACTTCCATTTGGGAATCTCTAATGGTTGTATTAAACCACTAACTCGCTGATGTTCTAATGGTTGTAGTAAACCACTCAAATCTCACGGGTTAAGAACAAGAACTTTTCGCAAGTTCCTATAAATGATCCTAGAGAGTCGTTTATCAAGGGAACTTTAAAATGCGATTTCTAAACTTGAAAGAGTCTAAGAATTTGCAAGATCCTATAGGCGACTCGAAAACCCAAAACTTTGATTTAATAGGCTAAGCATCCATGAGTCGCATTCCTTGAGATTTTAAACTGTGGAGAACGAGAGATGATAGAATCAATTATAAGTTTGGTATTCTTTAGTGAATTTATGTGAGTTAATTATAAGCCTATTCTCCCATCGCTTGCTAATAAATTTATCTGCAATAAATAAGGTTGTACGATTTGAAAAGTTACTTAGCTTCTAGCCCAAGATCGTTTAGAAGTTGCTCGGTATGGATTAGAGTTCATAGCCAAGGCATAACTTATTGAAGCGGGATGCGAAGATTGGCGAGTCCAAAAAGGTCCTAACAAGGCATGAGGGCTATATTTTGTTGCTAAATATCCCAAGTGATGTGAAGAATCATTTATCGAAAATCAATATGAAGGATCGAGAGACACGACGAAAAGCAAGTACTCCCCAAAAGTCATTGAGAAGTCTATCCAAAAAGGCCCTAACAAGGTATGAGGATAAATAGATCCAAGTCCAAAAAGGAGGCGGATCGTTGTATAACAAAGTCCAAAATAATGATTGGAGAAAAATGAAGAAGTCGTGGTCCAAGTATGAAGAATCTCTCAAAACTTCAAGTGAAGAAATTCCTATTATGAAGAGAAGGCCATTATTTCATGAACGTCTCTCAAGATTTGAAGTATGAAGTCGCTGCCAAATATCGGTTCGAGAAAGGTCTCAAATCGCGAAGCGAGTTATGCCAAGATATGAACTTTATGAGGTCCCGAGAAGCAGTTTTAAAAGATTTTGTCCTTTAGCTAACTATTGATTAAATCGTCCCACTTTATTTTCAGCCTAAATAACTATCGAAATAAGTCAACAATGCATCCTCGTGATCATTCAAGACAACAATAAAATATAAGAGATACACCTAGGAATAAGGGAGTCTAAGTGAATAATTGGCCCACATGAGTTCGTGTTAGTTTGCTAACTTATAATAACAATGATCTCGTTTTTAAGCTTGGTTTGGAGAAAGTGAAAACTTGAGGATGATGATTATTCATGACATTTCCAAAACCCAAGGTATGTTTTTGATTTCTTTCTTACTTTGAATGTTTATAATTTTCTATCTCTTTAATAAAGGCCAACGTGGATTGATTATGATGAAAAGTGTAATCGTGCTTTGTAACTAATGCATTGCATGGGGACATTGCAATGGTCAAGTGTAGGGGATTTGATAGGTGTGTAAACACCCATCCTTTTTACCACTTAATTACAATAATAACCGAGCCAAAACGTCTATTTTATGTCATTTATGTCGGAATTATGCGTGGTTTATGTTTTTGTTGTGATTTAGGACGAAAAGGTGAAAAGTGGAGAAAACACGGGCATTCACGGGCTTTTATCAAAGAAAAAGACGAAAGACGAAGTCAAGAAGTCAAGAGTGCAAAAAGAACGGAAGTCCAAGACCAATTCTGAAGATTTATCGAAGAAAAAGTCAAAAGACGAAAGTTTACTAAAAGCCGAAGAACTCAAGTCTAATTTATTGAAGAATTACAAGACGAGTTCAAAGAAATCCCGAGACAAAGTCGTTAAAGTCAAAGAATTAAGAAGATTAACAAAGAATTAAGAAGAGCAAGGACTTAATGACGCAATTAAGGAAAGAAGAAAGAGGGGAGGAAGCTTCCTAAGCACTCCCTAATCCTCCCCTATAAATAGATTAGATAGGATTTACATTTCTCGTGTTGGCTAGTTTTACAAACTATGCTCTTCCATTTTAATTACTTGCACATTTAAATACATGTCATTTACTTAATTGTCAAATTTAAATACTTGTCTTGCACCTTAAATTCCTTTAATTTCAAGTAAGTTTCCTTTTAATTCTTGTCAATCTTTATTTTTATTGTTTGATCTCCTATCTACCTTTCTTTAATCTTTATGTTTATGTTCATGTTCATGTTCTTATTTTATTGATTTGATTAAAGTGGGTTTTGGTTATTTTGATTAGTTTTGTTAGTTTTATTGATTTGGTTTGTTTGTTTATGATTAATAGATGTTTATTGATTAGTTTGATTTAATATTTTGGTTGATTTGATTAAGTTTTGTCTAGATTCGTGCTATTTTGTTCTTCCTTGTTCTTCGGTTTCTGTTACTGATCTTTCCCAGGTAGTATTCAGGATCAACTCTTTATTCCGAATCAAGGGGTTGTGCAAGTTCATTCCGAATCAACAGCGCATTCCGGATCAAGGTTGTGTTGAAAAAGTTCCGGATCAAGGGCGTTCATCCGGAATAAGTGACATATTACGGATCAGCCTCTCATTCCGAATCAACCAAACATTTCGGATCAAAGGTTTAGCCAAAGTGTTCATCCGGAATATCCAACATTCCGGATCAAGGAAACATTATGGATCAGTCTTGTTTATTCGAAATAATTTAACATTCCGGATCAAACCTTTCATTCGGAATACCATATATTCCAGATCAAGGAGTTTTATTCGGAATAATTAATTATTCCGGATCAAGGTCTTCATCCGGAATCTTCAACATTCCGGATCAAGGGGATTCAAAATATTCCGGATCAACAACATTCCGGATCAAGCTTAAGTATTCCGAATCAAGACTTTATTCCGGATAAGTGACATATTCCGGATAAAGGATTTATTTCGGATCAAGGATTTTGGTAAATATTCCGAGTGAAGAAGAAACATTCCGAACGAAGGTGACATTCCGGATGAGTGATTATTCCGAACGAAGGATTATTCCGGATGAGCTGTTTTTAGGTTCTTTTTAATTTCAGTTTTTAATTTTTAATTTTCAAGCTTTATTTTTCCCGCCTTTTTACTTAGTTGCACTTTAAGTTTAATTGCTTTAGATTTATTTTAGTCTTGCCTTAGTTTAAGTTTTAGTTGCGTTTTAAGTTTGCCTTAGATAGATTTAAGTTTGCGTTATTTACTTTTAGTGCCTTTTAATTTTTGTCAAGCTTTTAATTACTCGCCATTTATTTTAAATTAGATTTAGATTTAAATTAACGTCATTTACATTTAAGTCTTGCACTTTTAAATATACTACAACGACACAACTATTTGTTTCACCAAAGAACGACTGAGTCGCATAGTTAAACCAGATCAATTCGATTAGACATACATCAACGAATCTTTTTATCTGGACAAAAGCCTTACATTAAAATGGCGCGCTGCCGGCTCTTTTCGTGAAGATTAACGGTTTTCTGTGAGAGACGCGTTGCTTTTTGGGATCCGTTCACTCGTGAACGTTATTTTTCGTGTCAAAAAATTTCAAAAAATCCCAAAAACATTTGAAAAATCATAAAAAGCATTTCTTTTTCAAAGTTTTGCACCAAAAATATTCCTCTTTATCCTCTATTATGTTTAATTCTTTTCTTTACCCCTCTTATTTATAATTCTTCATGGATTCGTCTTGCGTACAGTGTGGGAGACCATGGCATGGTTTTCAAACATGTCAATGGTGTACTTGTGAGCGGTGTGGTTTTGATATCGACGATACACAATTTGGATTTTGTCCATTTTGCAATTCAACAAATTCATACTTCTCCTCTTACAATACTTTCTCACCTTCTCCCGTCTATGACAATCCTTATCCTCAAGATGCACCGGGTTTTTCTCCATACCCGTGGTGCTATATTTGTGGGGGGCCTCACGATGCTTCTTCTTGTGATCCGTCGAAGGTCTTTGAGAAAGTTCCGTGCTATCATCCCAGTGTGTATAACTTTGAGCCCCCACGTCACACCGTCAATCATCAACCCTTTTGTGCACTTCCTCCTGAGCAAATGGCCACACTTTTTGACAACTTTCAAAAAGTTCAAGAAGCTTGCAACAAGATCATGGAGAAATGTCAAGCGGATCAGCAACAAGAGCAAGTATCTAACCTTAATGCTTATACTCCTCCTCTTGTGCCTCCATATTATTATGATAGTGATGATGATGAGAGTCCTATTTCTTGGAACGATGAGAATTCTATTCCTTCGCCCGACTTGCCGGCCCTGGAGCCTAAGGATTCACCCATCCTAGGGGATGAGGATCTTAGCACAATTCCTGCAAAGGAATCCGACGAATTCATAAAGTCTAGTGCTGATAACCTTGTCCCAATTCTAAGTGAATCTGAGTTGACATCCGACAGTGACGATGAGTATGATGCATTTTCTTCTGATGATGTTCCTTCCACCAAAACTTTGGGAGAGGATTCGTTGGCTTTCTCTAATCCTCTTTTTGATCAAGATGATTATTTTACTTCTAGTGATGACGAGTCACTATATGATGAAGACGTTCTGAAGGAAACTTTCAAGATTTATTCGAACCCTTTATTTGATTTTGATGACGCTTACATATCTAGTGAGGTGAATCCTCTCTTTGACGAAGGGATTGAGGACATTGATAGCTCTTATTCTCCTGCTATTACTGAACATACCTTGTTAGCCATGCCCCCTTCTATCGCAGAGGTGGAGAGTTGTGACTCTACTGGAAAGGTACCGCAGGTGGAAGGTAATTCTTCTCTTACTTCTCCTACTATATTGCCCCCTCATCCCACTGAATGCACGCCCAAGCGGGTGATGTATCAATTTCACTCTCCGGAAATGAGGATGAGTGCTTTGACCCGGGAGGTGACAATGACCATTCTATGATTGATAACCTTACGACTTTGCCAATTGGTCAGCATCCATTATCTTTGGAGGATGACAATGTGATCCCTTTACCCACCCTACCTCCCGTGGATCAAGAATTCACATACTTCTCGTATGTTGAAAGGACCTTCCTACCATTCAAGACTTATCCTCCTGCCTCTCCTTTGTTATATTCCTCCGGGAACGAGGACAAGGTCTTTGATCCCGGTATTACATTCGAGGCTTCCCCATGGACCATTTAATTCGGGGACGAGTCAGGCTCGTGACTCGGTTAACAAAAACAAGCGCTTCTCGGGAGGCAACCCGACTATCTATCTATCTTTTTCTTTGTTTTTACCATAAGTGTAGGGGGAGACCCGTTGGTGTTTGCTATTTCCTCTCTTCTACTATTCAGGGATTCGAGCGCTCAATGATCCACTCTTGATGATTTTTGACGAACCGTGATTCCGTGTTCCCGTCTTCCCGGTTCTATCCTAAACTCTTTTCGATTCACTATTTTATATTTCTCAATATTAAAATAGGAATCTCGTTAGTTGTCTTTTCCTTAGCAAGATTTAAACAAAGTGCACAATGTCCTAAGTGTAGGGGAGTTTACTCCCACATGCTTAAACATTGAGGACAATGTATATATCAAGTGTAGGGGGACTTCTATCGAAGTTAAGTGGCCTTTTCCTTGTATTTGTCCTCATTTTAACCGAAAAATCAATTTTTCGACATTTTTCAAATTTTTTGATCTATTTTGGCCTATTAGTTTTCCCCTTTGTATAGTTATTTTCTTTCTTTTCTAGAATAAATTTTAATAAAGTGGTTTTAATTTTCAAACGTGGTGAATCTTTTGACTCAACCCGAGTTTACTTATCTAAGTTTACTCTAGCTAGTAACCTTAACGTGTTTAAGTCAAGTTTTGCTAGGCTTTTATATAGGGAGCTATAAAACGCGAAAGTCTCAACTCTCACGGGTTAAGAACAAGAACTTTTCGCAAGTTCCTATAATTGATCCTAGAGAGTTGTTTATCAAGGGAACTTTAAAATGCGATTTCTAAACTTGAAAGAGTCTAAGAATTTGCAAGATCCTATAGGCGACTCGAAAACCCAAAACTTTGATTTAATAGGCTAAGCATCCATGAGTCTCATTCCTTGAGATTTTAAACTGTGGAGAACGAGAGATGATAGAATCAATTATAAGTTTGGTATTTGATAGGTGTGAAAACACCCATCCTTTTTACCACTTAATTACAATAATAACCGAGCCAAAACGTGTATTTTATGTCATTTATGTCGGAATTATGCGTGGTTTGTGTTTTTGTTGTGATTTCGGACGAAAAGGTGAAAAGTGGAGAAAACACGGGATTTCACGGGCTTTTATCGAAGAAAAAGACGAAAGAAGAAGTCAAGAAATCAAGAGTGGAAAAAGAACGGAAGTCCAAGACCAATTCTGAAGATTTATCGAAGAAAAAGTCAAAAGACGGAAGTTTACTAAAAAGCCAAAGAACTCAAGTCTAATTTATTGAAGATTACAAAACGAGTTCAAAGAAATCCCGAGACAAAGTCATTTAAGTCCAAGATTAACAAAAGATTAAGAAGACAAGGACTTAAGTGTGCAATTAAGGAAAGAAGAAAGAGGAGAGGAAGCTTCCTTCCACTAATCCTCCTCCCCTCCTATATATTTAGATCATTTGTGTAATTTTGAGGTTGTTGGCTAACTTGACAAATTAGCTCTTCCACCATTTTCATTTTCTTGCAACTTTATTTTTCATGTCATTTTAATTAATTGTCTTGCACTTTAATTCCTTTAATTCGAGTAAGTGTTTTTTAATTTTGTTGTTTAATCTTTATTTTCCTTTAATCAAGATTTTCTTTACCATTCTCATCCTACTTTTCTTGTCTTTGATTTGATTGTGGTTCAGATTAAGCATTGATTTTGCTTAATCTTATTGTTTATTTGATTAAAATGTTCATCTTTTTATTTTCATCTAGGCTTGTATACGAATTAAGCTATAAGTTTGACAATCTTATTGGCTTATTTTGTATTTAGCTTATTTGATTTTAAAGTTTTCTAAAAAGTTTTATCTTTTTAAAGTTTGCTTATTTTGTTTTCTTATTTTGTGTTTTGATAAAGTCTTTAAATTTTTTGCTTGTTGTCTCGTCTCATTATCTTTTTAATCAAGTTTCGGTTATTGCTTATTAGTATTAGCTTATTGGTTTTGCTTATTTGTATTACATTCCATCGGAATGGGATTTGGATTCCGACAGCTTGTTACGATCGCAAAAACCACAAGGGTTTCTACATTGCGATCGGTATTGTGATACTCCCCCTTATTCGGATCTAGGATTCGGATCTGGGATTCGGATCTAGGATTCGGATCTGGGATTCGGATCTGGGATTCGGATCTGGGATTCGGATCTGGGATTCGGATCTAGGATTCCGATCTGGGATTCAGATCTGGGATTCGGATTTGGGATTCGGATCTGGGATTCGGATCTGGGATTCGGATCTGGGATTCGGATCTGGATTCGGATCTGGGATTCGGATCTGGGATTCGGATCTAGGATTCGGATATGGGATTCGGATCTGGGATTCGGATCTGGGATTCGGATCTGGGATTCGGATCTGGGATTCGGATCTGGGACAAAATTTTATATTTCCCGCCATTTTCTTAAACTTTATTTTAAATTGTTTTTATTTTAGTTTTATTTTAAGATTGCATTTTATTTAAGTGTTTTTCTAGTAATTTTCTAGCTTAATTTTTCACCTTGTTTTTCTTTTATTATTTGTACCTGTCTTTAATTTTCTTTTAAATACTTTCCGCATTTACTTTTTAATTAGTTATAGATAATCAAATTTCTTTTTGTTAACCAAAAACGACTGAGTCACACTTTAAACTGGTAATCAATTCGATTAAACACCGAGAAAACGAACTTTTTCAACTAGCAAAATCTTAATTTCAAATGGCGCCGCTGCCGGCTCTTTTCATGAAGATTAACGGTTTTTTGTGAGAGACGCGTTGGCTTTTGGGATCCGTTCACTCATGAACGTTATTTTTTGTATCAAAAATCCCAAAAACATTTGAAAAATCATAAAAAGCATTTCTTTTTCAAAGTTTTGCACCAAAAATATTCTTCTTGCTTATCTATTTTTCTTTATGGATTTTTATGTCCATTGCGTCGGGTGTGGGAGACGATTATACGGGAACGACTCTTGTCAATGGTGTACATGTGAACGGTGCGGAAACGATATCGACAACACACAACTAGGATTTTGTCCCTTGTGCAACTCGGTTAATTCGTCCTATTTGAATCCACCTCCTGTTCCCACGTGCATCTATTGTGGAAGCGATTCTCATTAGCATGATTCGTGCCCGGTTCGATACCCGTATGGTCACGGGCAAGAACCGGGGTACAATTATGACAATGATAGTAGCTATCCACAAGACACACCCAGTCTTTCTCCTTACCCGTTTTGCAACAACTGTGGGGGTCCTCACGATACCTCTTATTGTCAACCAATGAATTATTATGAGCCAGATCCGTGTCCTCAATTTTCTTCACCGATGGATTATTATGAACCAAATCCGTGTTATAATTCTTCTCAACCGATGACTGACTATGAGCCACATCCGTGCTATAATTCTGGTTTTCATAACTATGAGCCCCCACATCACACCCTCAATCATCAATCCTCTCAGGGAATTCGTATTGATCAACAACTCACTACTCTGAATGAAGAAAGGCACGCCATTATTTTGGAAATTCAAGAAGCCTTTGTTCAGTTTAAAGAAGCATGGGCGGAGGAAAAGCGACTGCAACAAGAGCAAGTATCTAATCTTAGTGATTATACCCCTCCTCTTGTGCGTCAATACTATTATGATGATGATGACGATGATGATGTATGCACTTTCAACACATCTTCTGAAGTTACTGCTCCTACTCTCGATGTTCCTACTGCGACTAACGATCTAGATACGTTGAATGAGCTTAGTGATGTTGGTCTCGACAAAGTATTGGATGATGAGGTTTGTGACTTACCTGCTATGGAGCTTCAGGACGACATTGCTCTTACGGAAGAGGTCGATCCTAGTGATGACGATTCTTCTCTCCGCTATGAGATTTTCACTTTTGAAATTTCTCAATCTCCACCGGGAGATGCGGGCGATGACGATTTATTCTCTCCGGCTTACGAGAAGTTCACCGATGAACTTGATCTTGTGGATGAGGTGGATGACGTGATTCTTCGCGACAGATTACGGAAAGTGCATCTTCTTATTGCTCAAATCGAAGAGTTGACTTCTCCTCCTCTCTCCGAGACTTTGCCTCCATCTATTCCTCCCGTTGAAGATAATGACCCATTGCTGGAAGAAATCGACATTCACTTCGTACCTCCAGGTATTGATGACGATGACACGGAGGGGGATATTATTCTTGAAAATTTGCTACTTGAAGGTATTGACCCAAGTCCCCCTCCCGAGCACCTTTCATCCTCCCCTTTAGCCACTATTACGGAGGATGAGTGCTTTGACCCGGGAGGTGACATTGATTATGTTATGATTGATAACATTACGGCTTTGCCGAATGCTCAGCCTCCATTGTCTTTGGGGGATGACAATGTGCTTACTTTACCCACCCCACCTCCCGTGGATCTTGATTTCACATACTTTTCGTATGTTGAAAGAACCTTTCTCCCATTCAAGACTTATCCCCCCGCCTCTCCTTTATTGATGTCAACCGGGAACGAGGACAAGGTCTTTGATCCCGGTATTACATTCGAGGCTTCCCCATGGACTATTTAATTTGGGGACGAGTCAGGCTCGTGACTCGGTTAACAAAAACAAGCTTTCTTCGGGAGGCAACCCGATTATCTATCTTTATCTGTTTTCATCATAAGTGTAGGGGGAGCCCCGTTGGTGTTTCTTGTTTTCTTTCTTATCATGTGCAGGGATTAGAGCTTCAAAGACACACTCTTGATGACTTTTGATGAACCGTGATTCCGTGTTCCCTTCTTCTTGGTTCTATCCTAAAACTCTCTTCGATTCACTATTTTATATTTCTCAATATTAAAATAGGAATCTCTTTAGTTGTCTCTTCCTTAGCAAGATTTAAACAAAGTGCACAATGTCCTAAGTGTAGGGGAGTTTACTCCCACATGCTTAAACATTGAGGACAATGTTTATATCAAGTGTAGGGGGGACTTTTATCGAAGTTAAGTGGCCTTTTCCTTGTATTGGTCTTCATTTAACCGGAAAACTCGATTTTTCGACATTTTTCAAAATTTTTTTATCTATTTTGGCCTATTAGTTTTTCCCTTTGTATAGTTATTTTCTTTCGTTGCTAGAATAAATTTTAATAAAGTGGTTTTAATTTCCAAACCTTGTGAATCTTTTGACTAAACCCGAGTTTACTTATCTAAGTTTACTCTAGCTAGTATCCTTAACATGTTTAAGTCAAGTTTTGCTAGGCTTTTATATAGGGAGCTATACAATGCGAAACTCTTAACTCTCACGGGTTAAGAACAAGAACTTTTCGCAAGTTCCTATAATTGATCCTAGAGAGTTGTTTATCAAGGGAACTTTAAAATGCGATTTCTAAACTTGAAAAAGTCTAAGAATTTGCAAGATCCTATAGGCGACTCAAAAACCCAAAACTTTGATTTAATAGGCTAAGTATCCACGAGTCTCATTCCTTGAGATTTTAAACTGTGGAGAACGAGAGATGATATAGCCAATTATAAGTTCGGTATTCTTTCGTGAATTTATGTGAGTTAATTATAAGCCTATTCTCCCATCGCTTGCTAATAAATTTATCTGCAATAAATAAGGTTGTACGATTTGAAAAGTTACTTAGCTTCTAGCCCAAGATCGTTTAAAAGTTGCTCGGTATGGATTAGAGTTCATAGCCAAGGCATAACTTATTGAAGCGGGATGCGAAGATTGGCGAGTCCGAAAAGGTCCTAACAAGACATGAGGGCTACATTTTGTTGCTAAAGATCCCAAGTGATGTGAAAAATCATTTATCAAAAATCAATATGAAGGATCGAGACACACGACGAAAAGCAAATACTCGCCAAAAGATCATGGAGAAGTCTATCCAAAAAGGCCCTAACAAGGTATGAGGATAAATAGATCCAAGTCCTAAAAGGAGGCGGATCGTTGTATATCAAAGTCCAAAATAAAGATTGGAGAAAAATGAAGAAGTCGTGGTCCACATATGAAGAATCTCTCAAAACTTCGAGTGAAGAAATTCCTATTATGAAGAGAAGACCATTATTTCATGAGCGTCTCTCAAAGATTTGAAGTATGAAGTCGTTTCCAAATATCGGTCCGAGAAAGGTCTCAAATCGCGAAGCGAGTTATGCCAAGATATGAACTTTATGAGGTCCCGAGAAGCAGTTTTAAAAGATTTTGTCCTTTAGCTAACTATTGATTAAATCGTTCACTTTATTTTCGGCCTAAATAATTATCGAAATAAGTCAAAAATGCATCCTCGTGATCATTCAAGACAACAATAAAATATAAGAGATACACCTAGAAATAAGGGAGTCTAAGTGAATAACTGGCCCACATGAGTTCGTGTTAGTTTGCTAACTTATAATAACAATGATCTTGTTTTTAAGCTTGGTTTGGAGAAAGTGAAAACTTGAGGATGATGATCATTCACAACATTTCCAAAACCCGAAGGTATGTTTTTGATTTCTTTATGTTTATAATTTTCTATCTCTTTAATAAAGGCCAACGTGGATTGATTGTGATGAAAAATGTAAACGTGCTTTGTAACTAATGCATTGCATGAGGACATTGCAATGGTTAAGTGTAGGGATTTGATAGGTGTGAAAACACCCATCCTTTTTACCACTTAATTACAATAATAACCGAGCCAAAACGTGTATTTTATGTCATTTATGTCGGAATTATGCGTAGTTTGTGTTTTTGTTGTGATTTAGGATGAAAAGGTGAAAAGTGGAGAAAACATGGGATTTCACGGGCTTTTATCGAAGAAAAAGACGAAAGACGAAGTCAAGAAATCAAGAGTGGAAAAAGAACGGAAGTCCAAGACCAATTCTGAAGATTTATCGAAGAAAAAGTCAAAAGACGGAAGTTTACTAAAAAGCCGAAGAACTCAAGTCTAATTTATTGAAGATTACAAAACGAGTTCAAAGAAATCCCGAGACAAAGTCATTTAAGTCCAAGATTAACAAAAGATTAAGAAGACAAGGACTTAAGTGTGCAATTAAGGAAAGAAGAAAGAGGGGAGGAAGCTTCCTTCCACTAATCCTCCTCCTCCCCTATATATTTAGATCATTTGTGTAATTTTGAGGTTGTTGGCTAACTTGACAAATTAGCTCTTCCACCGTTTTCATTTTCTTGCAACTTTATTTTTCATGTCATTTTAATTAATTGTCTTGCACTTTAATTCCTTTAGTTCAAGTAAGTGTTTTTAATTTTGTTGTTTAATCATTATTTTCCTTTAATCAAGATTTTCTTTATCATTCTCATCCTACTTTTCTTGTCTTTGATTTGATTGTGGTTCGGATTAAGCATTGATTTTGCTTAATCTTATTGTTTATTTGATTAAAAAGTTCATCTTTTTTATTTTCATCTAGGCTTGTATACGAATTAAGCTATAAGTTTGACAATCTTATTGGCTTATTTTGTATTTAGCTTATTTGATTTTAAAGTTTTCTAAAAAGTTTTATGTTTTTAAAGTTTGCTTATTTTGTTTGCTTATTTTGTGTTTTGATAAAGTCTTTAAATTTGTTGCTTGTTGTCTCGTCTCATTATCTTTTTAATCAAGTTTCGGTTATTGCTTATTAGTATTAGCTTATTGGTTTTGCTTATTTGTATTACATTCCATCGGAATGGGATTTGGATTCCGACAGCTTGTTACGATCGCAAAAACCACAAGGGTTTCTACATTGCGATCGGTATTGTGATACTCCCCCTTATTCGGATCTGGGATTCGGATCTGGGATTCGGATCTAGGATTCGGATCTGGGATTCGGATCTGGGATTCGGATCTAGGATTCGGATCTAGGATTCCGATCTGGGATTCGGATCTGGGATTCGGATCTGGGATTCGGATCTGGGATTCGGATCTGGGATTCGGATCTGGGATTCGGATCTGGGATTCGGATCTGGGATTCCGATCTGGGATTCGGATTTGGGACAAAATTTTATATTTCCCGCCATTTTCTTAAACTTTATTTTAAATTGTTTTTATTTTAGTTTTATTTTAAGATTGCATTTTATTTAAGTGTTTTTCTAGTAATTTTCTAGCTTAATTTTTCACCTTGTTTTTCTTTTATTATTTGTACCTGCCTTTAATTTTCTTTTAAATACTTTCCGCATTTACTTTTTAATTAGTTATAGATAATCAAATTTCTTTTTGTTAACCAAAAACGACTGAGTCACACTTTAAACTGGTAATCAATTCGATTAGACACCGAGAAAACGAACTTTTTCAACTAGCAAAATCTTAATTTCAGTATTCTTTCGTGAATTTATGTGAGTTAATTATAAGCCTATTCTCCCATCACTTGCTAATAAATTTATCTGCAATAAATAAGGTTGTACGATTTGAAAAGTTACTTAGCTTCTAGCCCAAGATCGTTTAAAAGTTGCTCGGTATGGATTAGAGTTCATAGCCAAGGCATAACTTATTGAAGCGGGATGCGAAGATTGGGCGAGTCCAAAAAGGTCCTAACAAGGCATGAGGGCTATATTTTGTTGCTAAAAATCCCAAGTGATGTGAAGAATCATTTATCGAAATCAATATGAAGGATCGAGACACACGACGAAAAGCAAGTACTCCCCAAAAGTCATGGAGAAGTCTATCCAAAAAGGCCCTAACAAGGTATGAGGATAAATAGATCCAAGTCAAAAAGTAGGCTGATCGTTGTATATCAAAGTCCAAAATAATGATTGAAGAAAAATGAAGAAGTCGTGGTCCAAGTATGAAGAATCTCTCAAAACTTCAAGTGAAGAAATTCCTATTATGAAGAGAAGGCCATTATTTCATGAACGTCTCTCAAGATTTGAAGTATGAAGTCGCTGCCAAATATCGGTTCGAGAAAGGTCTCAAATGGCGAAGCGAGTTATGCCAAGATATGAACTTTATGAGGTCCCGAGAAGCAGTTTTAAAAGATTTTGTCCTTTTGCTAACTATTGATTAAATCGTCCCACTTTATTTTCAGCCTAAATAACTATCGAAATAAGTCAACAATGCATCCTCGTGATCATTCAAGACAACAATAAAATATAAGAGATACACCTAGGAATAAGGGAGTCTAAGTGAATAATTGGCCCACATGAGTTCGTGTTAGTTTGCTAACTTATAATAACAATGATCTCGTTTTTAAGCTTGGTTTGGAGAGAGTGAAAACTTGAGGATGATGATTATTCATGACATTTCCAAAACCCAAGGTATGTTTTTGATTTCTTTCTTACTTTGAATGTTTATAATTTTCTATCTCTTTAATAAAGGCCAACGTGGATTGATTATGATGAAAAGTGTAATCGTGCTTTGTAACTAATGCATTGCATGAGGACATTGCAATGGTCAAGTGTAGGGGATTTGATAGGTGTGTAAACACCCATCCTTTTTACCACTTAATTACAATAATAACCGAGCCAAAACGTCTATTTTATGTCATTTATGTCGGAATTATGTGTGGTTTGTGTTTTTGTTGTGATTTAGGACGAAAAGGTGAAAAGTGGAGAAAACACGGGCATTCACGGGCTTTTATCGAAGAAAAAGACAATAGAAGAAGTCAAGAAGTCAAGAGTGCAAAAAGAACGGAAGTCCAAGACCAATTCTGAAGATTTATCGAAGAAAAAGTCAAAACACGGAAGTTTACTAAAAGCCGAAGAACTCAAGTCTAATTTATTGAAGAATTACAAGACGAGTTCAAAGAAATCCCGAGACAAAGTCGTTAAAGTCAAAGAATTAAGAAGATTAACAAAGAATTAAGAAGAGCAATGACTTAATGACGCAATTAAGGAAAGAAGAAAGAGGGGAGGAAGCTTCCTAAGCACTCCCTAATCCCCCCTATAAATAGATTAGATAGGATTTACATTTCTCTTGTTGGCTAGTTTGAAAAACTATGCTCTTCCATTTTAATTACTTGCACATTTAAATACATGTCATTTACTTAATTGTCAAATTTAAATACTTGTCTTGCACCTTAAATTCCTTTAATTTCAAGTAAGTTTCTTTTTAATTCTTGTCAATCTTTATTTTTATTGTTTGATCTCCTATCTACCTTTCTTTAATCTTTATGTTTATGTTCATGTTCATGTTCTTATTTTATTCATTTGATTAAAGTGGGTTTTGGTTATTTTGATTAGTTTTGTTAGTTTTATTGATTTGGTTTGTTTGTTTATGATTAATAGATGTTTATTGATTAGTTTGATTTAATCTTTTGGTTGATTTGATTAAGTTTTGTCTAGATTCGTGCTATTTTGTTCTTCCTTGTTCTTCGGTTTCTGTTCCTGATCTTTCCCAGGTAGTATTCCGGATCAACTCTTTATTCCGAATCAAGGGGTTGTGCAAGTTCATTCCGAATCAACAGCGCATTCCGGATCAAGGTTGTGTTGAAAAAGTTCCGGATCAAGGGCGTTCATTCGGAATAAGTGACATATTCTGGATCAGCCTCTCATTCCGAATCAACCAAACATTCCGGATCAAAGGTTTAGCCAAAGTGTTCATCCGGAATATCCAACATTCCGGATCAAGGAAACATTCTGGATCAGTCTTGTTTATTCGGAATAATTTAACATTCCGGATCAAACCTTTCATTCGTTATACCATATATTCCGGATCAAGGAGTTTTATTCGAAATAATTAATTATTCCGGATCAAGGTCTTCATCCGGAATCTTCAACATTCCGGATCAAGGGGATTCAAAATATTCCGGATCAGCAACATTCCGGATCAAGCTTAAGTATTCCGAATCAAGACTTTATTCCGGATAAGTGACATATTCCGGATAAAGTATTTATTCCGGATCAAGGATTTTGGTAAATATCCGAGTGAAGAAGAATCATTCCGAACGAAGGTGACATTACGGATGAGTGATTATTCCGAACGAAGGATTATTCCGGATGAGCTGTTTTCAGGTTCTTTTTAATTTCAGTTTTTAATTTTTAATTTTCAAGCTTTATTTTTCCCGCCTTTTTACTTAGTTGCACTTTAAGTTTAATTGCGTTAGATTTATTTTAGTCTTGCCTTAGTTTAAGTTTTAGTTGCGTTTTAAGTTTTCCTTAGATAGATTTAAGTTTGCGTTATTTACTTTTAGTGCCATTTAATTTTTGTCAAGCTTTTAATTACTCGCCATTTAGTTTAAATTAGATTTAGATTTATATTAACGTCATTTACATTTAAGTATTTCACTTTTAAATATACTACAACAACAAAACTATTTGTTTCACCAAAGAACGACTGAGTCGCATAGTTAAACCAGATCAATTCGATTAGACATACATCAACGAATCTTTTTATCTGGCCAAAAGCCTTACATTATCCTTCTTCTTGAGGAAAGGTACCCGTGCACCCATGGTGATACACTTGGACGAATGAAACCTCGCTCTAGTAACTCCAACAGCTGGTCTTTCAACTCCTTGATCTCTATGGAAGCCATGCGATAAGGAGTCTTGGAGATCGGTTCAGCTCCTAGAATAAGCTCAATGCCAAACTCTACTTCGCGGATAGGTGGTATACCCGGAAGTTCTTCTGGATATACATCAGGGAATTCCTGACACGACTGGCTGATCCTGAATCGATGGAACTTCTGCGGTAGTATCCTGAATTCTAGCTAAGAAGCCTTCGCAGCCATGAGCTAGCAAAGCACGGGCTTGTAAGGCAGAATGATTTGTACATACTTTCCTGGTATGAAACCATCATGAATGTACTCTGGAGCTTGAACATCACCGAATATCACTCAATATGTATGGAAATCGATAGTGGCATGGTGTTTAGCTAACCAGTCCATGCCTAAGATTAAATCAAATTTGCACATGTCCAAAGGAAGTGCGTCTACAGGGCGGATCTTATCATCGAATTCTAAGGAAAGATCTCTGTACACATGGGTAATGCACATAGAGTCTCTCATTGGCGTAGCTATATTTAATATATTCTCAACTGGTGTAGATGTCTTATTAATACGGGAAACATAAGTAGTGGATATAACTGAGTGGGTTGCACCTGTATCAAATAAAACACAGGCAGCATGTCCGTACATAAATAAGATGCCAGTAATGGTACCTGTCGACTTGTTCGCCTGATCACCAAGGTGGTAGTTAACATGTGACCTGAAGCTGGTGGTTTCGGGGGGCAGTACCTGACGTACCAACAGTCTCTCCTTTCTTGTAGTCCTTCATCTGATGGCCTGCTTGCCCACACTTAAAGCAAACGCCGGTAGCACGAAGGCATGGTCCAGGATGCCTACGGCTTCAAGTAGTGCAGATAGGATGGGTATACCCTCCAGGGGGTATCCTCGCTACCTGAGAGCCTATTTCAGAAGATATGCATGAGACATGATTATTGGGCATAAACATCACTACACTGAAAGTTTAAGTTATAATACCACATGAAGATGAGTGATTAGGCTACTGAACCTTAGTGTTCTGGTCACGCCCATTCCCAGAGTTCCTGTTATGATGCTGAGATGTTAGCATTTTCTGTCATACAACAGCTTAACATAGAAGAGTTTAACTATTAGGGACCTGTTGTTGTTGGAGTAACTGGCATTGTTACGGTAGTTGTCACCGCCGTTACGCCTGTCTGATCCATACCGGTCGTTAGTCTGACCGTGCCCTTGTTGTCGGTCTGCTGAGTGGCCGGTTAGGACCGGTCTCCACCCTTCTGCCTAAAAGATACAATTGAATAGGACAAGATATAAAATGAAAATACTAGTTTGAATGAGATGGTAACGCTTGATGACTGAAATTTATACCTCTTCTCAGGACGAGCTGACTCCTCATAGTCATCTCTCTTGTGGAGCATCTCCAGACTGCGTGCTGCGTCAGCCACTTATGATACATTGGTGAAAGTGGCACATAAAAGACGATCAGTAGTCGAGGAGTGAAGAGCCAGCGGAAATGCTTCGCTTGCTCTTCTGCTGTACCAGCAGCAGCACCCAGAAATCCAGCTAACCTGAGGAATCGCTGCATTAACTCCGTGCTGTTTTCACCTATCCTTTGACAAATAGCATGGTAGTCCCTCTTTAGTCGTTCATGCTCAGCCCTAGGGAAGAACTGATTATAGAACAACTCTGTGAACTTATCCCATGTCAAAGTAGCCAACCATGCATCACCTCCATTGGTCTGCTTATACGCTCTCCACCAAGCTAGCGCATCGACCTCGAACTTGTAGCAAGCTAACTGTGCCTTATACACCCCATCACAACCCATGGCATCAAAGATCTTCTCCATGTGAGAGACCTAGTTTTAGCATCAGACGGGACCTCAGCGTTCTCGAATGCTCGAGGCTTCTGCTTGTTGAATCTCTCCAGCCATGTATGGAGTGTGACCGGTGGAAGAGGAAGAGGATTATTATTCGAATTCTGATTCTAATGAGTCTGGTACTCATTCCGTATCTGATTTCAGATCTGAGGGAGCATAGCTTGCAATGCTACATTGACAGTTGCAGTAAATTCCTCGTTAGTGTGTGTGTTAACCATCTGATAGTTTCAAAGAGGAAAATAAAATGATTAATCTGTTAGAAACATAAGGTAAACATAAGAGATGCATGGAGGAATTTATGAAGGCTGATAACTAGATTTTACTCAGGTTAAAAATATTCGTTGTACCAATCTCTTCGAATTTAATACAAGGCTTTTAGCGCGTATAAAATTTTTAAAGTTCGTTGTGTTGGTCTAATCGAATTGAAAAACTTGCGTTTAATGTGTGACTCTATTGTCTTTTGGTGGAAACAAAAGTGTGTCGTTGTAGTGTTTAAAATTAAAAGTGCAGAACAATTAAAGTAAATGACTTTAAGTAAATCTAAATCAAATAAGGTAATTGGTGCAAGTATTAAAAGCGTGACTAAAATTAAAGGGCAATAAAGTAAATAACGCAAACTTAAATCTAACTAAGGCAAACTTAAAACGCAACTAAAATTAAGTCTTAAACTAAGGCAAATAAACTTAAAGTGCGATTAAGGAAAAGGGCGGGAAAAATAAAGCTTAAAATAAAAGGGCAGAAACTTAAAAACTAAATTAAAGAAACTGAAAATAACCCTATCCGGAATAAACTCTTATTCGGAATAAAAGGCTATTCGGAATATGTCACCTATCCTGAATATTACCCTACTCGGAATAATGGCCTATTCGGAATCCTCAAGTCTATTCGGAATAAAGCCCCCTACTCGGAATAATACACTTATGCGGAATAAAGTCTCTATCCGGAATATATGTCCCTATTCGGAATGAATACTCTATGCGGAATAGTGTGGCTATTCGGAATAAAGTGCCTTATGCGGAAAATCCCCCCTATTCGGAATATACTTCCCTATGCGGAATAGTGCATGCTATTCGGAATAGCAGTCTATTCGGAATGTTGTCACCCTATTCGGAATAAACTTCCTAATCGGAATAGAAGCCCTATGCGGGATCTGAGCCAATTCGGAACAAAAGGTCTATGCGGAATGATTTCCTATTCGGAAAATCACACTTATGCGGAATATAGGCCCTATTCGGAATATTAAATATTCCGAATAAAGCACAAATAAGCAAAAACCTCTATTCGGAATGTTAGCTGGGCACGAATCTGGGCAAGATCAGTAATGAGGTCCGAAGAACAAGGGATAAGATTTAAGCTCGGATCTAATAAAAACTAAACCAAATCAACAATAAGATTAAATCAAACAAGTAAATAAACAAATATAAAGCATAAACAATCAATCCAAAACAATAAAACTAAACAAGATAATCAAAACCACTTTAATCAAATCAACAAAAATAAAGAACTTGAACATAAACAAATCAACACAAAGATTAAAGAAAGGTAGAATGAGATTAACAAGATAAAGATAAAGATTAACAAGAATTAAAAGAAAAACTTACTTGAATTAAATGGTAATTAAGGTGCAAGACAAGGTAATTAAATGGACAAGTAATTAAATGACAAGGTAATAAAAGGTGGAAGGACTAATTGTCACGATTAGCCAACAACCACAAATGATTAACATCTAATACTATTTATAGGGGAGGATTAAGGAAGCTTCCTCCCCTCCTTCATTTCTTGTTAATTGCGGGATTAAGTCCCTCCTTCATTTAATCTTCATTAATTGCGTCATTAGTCTTTTTCTTCTAATCTTTCTTTTAAATTTGGACTTTAAGGACTTGTGGCTCGAGATATCTTTTGAACTCGTCTTTAATTTCTTCAATAAAATAGACTTGAGTTTCTCGGCTTTTGATAAACTTCCGTCTTTTGACTTTTTCTTCGATAAATCTTCAAAATTGGTCTTGGACTTCCGTTCTTTTTCCACTCTTGACTTCTCGACTCCGTCTTTCATCCTTTTCTTCAATAAAAGTCCGTAAATGCCCGTGAATGTCCGTGTTTTCTCCACTTTTCACCTTTTCGTCCTAAATCACAACAAAAACACAAACCACGCATAATTCCGACATAAAAGACATAAAATACAGGTTTTGGTCCGGTTATTATTGTAATTAAGTGGTAGAAAAGATGGGTGTTTACACACCTATCAAATCCCCTACACTTGACCAGTTGGCCTTTATTAAAGAGATAGAAATTTAAAAACATACAAAATAAAGAAATCAAAAGCATACCTTGGGTTTTGAAAATGTTATGAATAATCATCATCCTCAAGTTTTCACTTTCTCCAAACCAAGCTTAAAAACGAGATCATTGTTATTATAAGTTAGTAAACTATCACGAACTCATGTGGGCCAATTATTCACTTAGACTCCCTTATTCCTAGGTGTATCTCTTATATTTTATTATTGTCTTGAATGATCACGAGGATGCATTTTTGACTTATTTTGATAGTTATTTAGTCTGAAAATAAAGTGAACGATTTAATCAATAGTTAGCTAAAGGACCAAATCTTTTAAAACTGCTTCTCGAGACCTCATAAAGTTCATATCTTGGCATAACTCGCTTCGCGATTTGAGACCTTTCTCGGACCGCTATTTGGCAGCGACTTCATACTTCAAATCTTGAGAGACGTTCATGAAATAATGGTCTTCTCTTCATATAGGAATTTCTTCACTTGAAGTTTTGAGAGATTCATACTTGGACCACGACTTCTTCATTTTTCTCCAATCTTTATTTTGGACTTTGATATACAACGATCCGCCTCCTTTTATGACTTGGATCTATTTATCCTCATACCTTGTTAGGGTCTTTTCGGATACACTTCTCCATGACTTTTGGGGAGTTTTGCTTTACGTCGTGTGTCTCGATCCTTCATATTGATTTTTGATAAATGATTCTTCACATCACTTTGGATCTTTAGCAACAAACATAGCCCTCATGCCTTGTTAGGGCCTTTTCGGACTCGCCAATCTTCGCGTCCCGCTTCAATAAGTTATGCCTTGGCTATGAACTCTAATCCATACCGAGCAACTTTTAAACGATCTGGGGCTAGAAGCTAAGTAACTTTTCAAATCGTACAACCTTATTTATTAGCAGTTAAATTTATTAGCAAGCAATGGGAGAATAGGCTTATAATTAACTCACATAAATTCACGAAAGAATACCGAACTTATAATTGGCTCTATCATCTCTCGTTCTCCACAGTTTAAAATCTCAAGTAATGAGACTCGTGGATGCTTAGCCTATTAAATCAAAGTTTTGGGTTTTCGAGTCGCCTATAGGATCTTGCAAATTCTTAGACTCTTTCAAGTTTAGAAATCGCATCTTAAAGTTCCCTTGATAAACGACTCTCTAGGGTCAATTATAGGAACTTGCGAAAAGTTCTTGTTCTTAACCCGTGAGAGTTAAGACTTTCGCGTTTTATAGCTCCCTATATAAAAGCCTAGCAAAACTTGACTTAAACACGTTAAGGATACTAGCTAGAGTAAACTCGGATTGAGTCAAAAGATTCACAACGTTTGAGAATTAAAACCACTTATTAAACATTTATTCTAATAAGGAAAGAACATAACTATACAAAGGGAAAAACTAATAGGCCAAAATAGATCAAAAATTTTGAAAAATGTCGAAAAATTGATTTTCCGGTTAAAATGAGGACAAATACAAGGAAAAGACCACTTAACTTCGATAGAAGTCCCCCCTACACTTAAGATAAACATTGTCCTCAATGTTTAAGCAAATGGGAGTAAACTCCCCTACACTTAGGACATTGTGCACTTTGTTTAAATCTCGTTAAGGAAAAGACAACTAAAGAGATTCCTATTTTAATATTGAGAAAATATAAAATAGTGAATCGAAAAGTGTTTAGGATAGAACCAGGAAGAAGTAGAACACGGAATCACGGGTCGTCAAGAATCATCAAGAGTGGATCATTGAAGCTCGAATCCCTGATTAAGAAGTGAGGAGAGGAAATAGCAAACCAAAGGGTCCCCCCTACACTTATGGTAAAGAAAGCGAAAAGATAGATGCATGGGTTGCCTCCCAAGAAGCGCTTGATTTTTGTTTACCGAGTCGTGAGCCTGACTCGACCTTGATCATCAACGGAAGAAACATGAAACATATCCACCAGGATCGAAGACATAGTTTTCATCGAGCAAATAACACAAGCTTAAGGCGAACAAGGCAAGCCAAAGAAGAGTAGGCAGGGTTCCCTTAAGCAGTGATGGAGCACGGTGGAAGCAAGTAGGAAGCGGTGCAAGCATGTCTTCAAAATTTCCAAAGATTTTTCCTTTTATTTCATCAGGTGGATACTGAGATGGCTTAAAGACTTCAATACCAGGGTCGAACACCTTTTCCTTTAAGGGAAAATAGCACTCAGGCTCAGCCGAGTGTGAAGAAGATCCACAAAGAAGCACAACCTCGTCCTCAGAAGGGGGACAAAGAGGTGTTAAATCATACGTGCAACGGATTTTGGTGTCAACCGGTTTCTTCTCCTTAGACAAAATTTTCTTCAAATCCAAAGTAGGATCAAGACGATAAGATTCAAAGTCCAGAGGAGGTGCATCACTCTCATGCGGGAAGTATGTATTGAGAAACATAGAGAAGTCTTCCTCGAATGAGTAATCGTCCAAAGTAGGATCGAGTGATGGCGGAGGATCTTCATCATGTGAAGAATCGCTCGAAAGAGTATCGGCCTCATCAAAATCATCGAATGTGGGCAGCTCGGGATACTCAGAAGTACAAACAAAATCATCCAAATCTGAGCTAGAATCATCATCATCATAAGCATCAAAGACCGGTGGTGAATCATAAATGGGAGAAGCGTCCAAAGTAGGGAGAGAATCATCCACATTATCTTCAAAGAGTGGATTATCAGTGGAAGACTCGAATAAAGGATTGTCGTAGACGGTAAAGTCATCGAGCACATTTATCATGTTCACTGATTCTCGGCCTCCAAAGGATTTGCCTGTAAGCTTCCCCATTTTAAAAACTTTTGAATCATCCCCGACTCGTAAGATTAACTCACCTTCGGCCACATCTATTAAAGCACGTCCGGTTCTCAAGAATGGCCGACCAAGTATTAAAGGAATACGAGGGTCCATTTCATAATCAACTACGACAAAATCGACCGGGAAAGTAAATGTGCCAACTTTGGTAAACACGTCTTCGGCTATAACAACGGGGTAAGCGAGAGTGCGGTTTGCAAGTTCGAGAGTCATCTTTGTAGGAATGAGATCGGGTAATGATAGTGTTTTCCAAACACTCAGTGGCATCAAATTAATACTAGCCCCGAGATCAGCGAGGGCAGTAAATTCTTCAGTTTTGTTGAACACGCAAGGCAACACAAAACGACCGGGATCTCCAAGTTTTTCCGGAAGTTCTATAAGAAGAACTGCAGAGCAGTTTTCATTTAAGCATGTGTTGGCGAGTTCAATCAGCTTCTCCTTCTTGCTAAGCAATTCCTTGAATGCTTTGACAAATTTCGGCATGTGGCAAAGTGCTTCAACAAGGCTAATGTTGATGGTCATTTTAGATAGCATATCCACATATTTTGATACTTGGCAGTCATTCTTGGTTAGATCATTGGTCTTGCCTATGCGAGAAGGGTACGGGATTCTAGGTTGATAAGGGTTAGGTGAAGGTGTAGGTGGTGAAGGTTGTGATGTTGAAGGGTCCTTCCGAGATACATCGTCATGACGAGGCGGAGAGGGTAATGGTGCACTACTACTAGGTGTAGGAGGAGTAGGGATATATAGTGGTGGAGGAGGTGTAGATGATGGTGGTGAGTCAGGTGGATTGACAATGGTAATTCCACTACGCGTAGTTATAGCACTCACATTAGCTCGCGGATTAGTGACGGTGTTTGAAGGTAGAGAACCCGAAGAAGAAGAAGGTTGAGCTTCGGGCAAGAAACTAGCCAATAGATTCTTTAATTCAGTAGTTTGAGTGATGAAGGAGGATTGAAGATTATCACGAACCTCAGTTCTGATGTCATTTCCTTGCTTCAAGATATCTCCTTTCAAATTGATTATTTGGCTCTGTAGATTCTTGATTTGCTCA
The DNA here is from genome assembly GCA_025667525.1 of Glebionis coronaria. Classification (NCBI taxonomy): domain Eukaryota; kingdom Viridiplantae; phylum Streptophyta; class Magnoliopsida; order Asterales; family Asteraceae; genus Glebionis; species Glebionis coronaria. Next base: position 347,290,808 of record CM046879.1, read on the forward strand.
CCTTGAGTTCTCATGATGGTGTCAACATCGGAATTAATGGGTGGGTGTTGTTGGGTGGGTGGTTGATAAGGGTTAGAAGCACGAGGTGGGATTTGGTTGCTTCTATTGTAGTGGTTGGCGGGATTTTGGTTTTGAGGAGAAAAACCGGGTGAAAGGTAGTTGTTAGAACGGTAGCTCAGCAGATTTCTATCCCCTTGTTGTCTAGCTTGGTAATTTTCCGGTGAATAATTACCGTAAGCTGCATACACATTTTCCGGATTTCCTTGTGTCGAAGGACAATCGGTGTATGAGTGAGGACCGCCACATGTTTCACAAGGATTAGCAACCGCTTTAACTTGTTGTTGTTGTTGTTGGTTTGAAGCGAGAAGCATAATACTTTTGCTCATTTCAGCCATCATGCGGGTGAGTTCGGTCATCTCAGGGTTTGTTGAGGTAGAAGAAACATTGACTCTCGTGTTGTTTCTAGAAGAAGCAGAGGAATCCCAGTTCTTATGATGAGTAGTCATGTTTTCAATTAACTCTCTACACTCCTCGGGTCTCCTTTTCATGGATGTGCCACCGGCGGCTGCATTAATCGTATCACGATCTCGAAAAGTCAAACCATTGTAGAAAGTATCAATTAGGGTCACAGGGAGCATGTTGTGGTTTGGACATCTATCGATCAAGACATTATATCTCTCCCAAGCATCAAAAAGAGATTCATCAGGATCTTGCATGAAACCGCTGATCTGATTGCGAAGGCTTGTGACCATGGATGGTGGAAAGTAGCGCGACAAAAAGCGTTGAGTCATGTCATCCCAAGTGTGAATAGAATTCTTTGGGAAACGATCAAACCATTTCTCGGCATGATGTAATAGAGTGTGTGGAAAGAGTTGTAGGCGAAGCTCATCCATTGTGGCACCAGCCAACTTCATGCTTTGGGTGATTGTAATGAACTTGTCGAGGTGTTTGTTGGCATCATCATCAGGCAATCCTCTAAATGGGTTTGTTTGTACTTGCTGAATCATGTGGTGCTTCAACGAAAACTCAGGAGCGTTGATTTGCATCGGCGCAATCGGTCCTCCTCGTCCAAACATTGTTGGTTGACAAAGTTCCTCCATGGTCCGAAGATCGGGCTGTGGAAGAGCATTGTTGTTATTATTATTATTCAGGTTCGGTGGAATGTTGTTGTTAACACCTGCCATATCTAAATCTTCTTGAGGCTCGGGCTCTTGATAATTAGAAGATCTAGTACGCATACACCTGAAAATGCAAAAGAAAACAAAACCAAACACAAAGACAATATATATACACAATAAAGATAAAATCTTTTTGGATTTTTGAAATTTTTAATTTTTTTGGTTTTTTATCAATTTTCAATTTTTATGATTTTTTGAATTTTTTGGCAAGAAAAATAACGTTCACAAGTGAGCGGATCCCAAAAAACAACGTGTCTCTCACAGAAAACTGTTGATCTTTACGAAAAGAGCCGGCAGCGGCGCCATTTAATAACTAGATTTTACTCAGGTTAAAAATATTCGTTGTACCAATCTCTTCGAATTGAAAAACTTGTGTTTAATGTGTGACTCAGTTATCTTTTGGTGGAACAAAAGTGTGTCGTTGTAGTGTTTAAAATTAAAAGTGCAGAACAATTAAAGTAAATGACTTTAAGTAAATCTAAATCAAATAAGGTAATTGGTGCAAGTATTAAAAGCGTGACTAAAAATAAAGGGCAATAAAGTAAATAACGCAAACTTAAATCTAACTAAGGCAAACTTAAAACGCAACTAAAATTAAGTCTTAAACTAAGGCAAATAAACTTAAAGTGCGATTAAGGAAAAGGGCGGGAAAAATAAAGCTTAAAATAAAAGGGCAGAAACTTAAAAACTAAATTAAAGAAACTGAAAATAACCCTATCCGGAATAAACTCTTATTCGGAATAAAAGGCTATTCGGAATATGTCACCTATCCTGAATATTACCCTACTCGGAATAATGGCCTATTCGGAATCCTCAAGTCTATTCGGAATAAAGCCCCCTACTCGGAATAATACACTTATGCGGAATAAAGTCTCTATCCGGAATATATGTCCCTATTCGGAATGAATACTCTATGCGGAATAGTGTGGCTATTCGGAATAAAGTGCCTTATGCGGAAAATCCCCCCTATTCGGAATATACTTCCCTATGCGGAATAGTGCATGCTATTCGGAATAGCAGTCTATTCGGAATGTTGTCACCCTATTCGGAATAAACTTCCTAATCGGAATAGAAGCCCTATGCGGAATCTGAGCCAATTCGGAACAAAAGGTCTATGCGGAATGATTTCCTATTCGGAAAATCACACTTATGCGGAATATAGGCCCTATTCAGAATATTAAATATTCCGAATAAAGCACAAATAAGCAAAAACCTCTATTCGGAATGTTAGCTGGGCACGAATCTGGGCAAGATCAGTAATGAGGTCCGAAGAACAAGGGATAAGATTTAAGCTCGGATCTAATAAAAACTAAACCAAATCAACAATAAGATTAAATCAAACAAGTAAATAAACAAATATAAAGCATAAACAATCAATCCAAAACAATAAAACTAAACAAGATAATCAAAACCACTTTAATCAAATCAACAAAAATAAAGAACTTGAACATAAACAAATCAACACAAAGATTAAAGAAAGGTAGAATGAGATTAACAAGATAAAGATAAAGATTAACAAGAATTAAAAGAAAAACTTACTTGAATTAAATGGTAATTAAGGTGCAAGACAAGGTAAATAAATGGACAAGTAATTAAATGACAAGGTAATAAAAGGTGGAAGGACTAATTGTCACGATTAGCCAACAACCACAAATGATTAACATCTAATACTATTTATAGGGGAGGATTAAGGAAGCTTCCTCCCCTCCTTCATTTCTTGTTAATTGCGGGATTAAGTCCCTCCTTCATTTAATCTTCATTAATTGCGTCATTAGTCCTTTTCTTCTAATCTTTCTTTTAAATTTGGACTTTAAGGACTTGTGGCTCGGGATATCTTTTGAACTCGTCTTTAATTTCTTCAATAAAATAGACTTGAGTTTCTCGGCTTTTGATAAACTTCCATCTTTTGACTTTTTCTTCGATAAATCTTCAAAATTGGTCTTGGACTTCCGTTCTTTTTCCACTCTTGACTTCTCGACTCCGTCTTTCATCCTTTTCTTCAATAAAAGACTGTAAATGCCCGTGAATGTCCGTGTTTTCTCCACTTTTCACCTTTTCGTCCTAAATCACAACAAAAACACAAACCACGCATAATTCCGACATAAAAGACATAAAATACACGTTTTGGTCCGGTTATTATTGTAATTAAGTGGTAGAAAAGATGGGTGTTTACACACCTATCAAAGGCATAGCCAACGAAAACTACCATTAGAAAAGGTGGACGACTATGGTTCAGGCCACAAAACAAAATTCAAAGAAAGCCACATGCGACAAAGTATGGCCAATCCTGTATCAACCCTTACTCATTCAAAAATTTAAAGAAAACAATGATGCATGAAATGAAATTTACTGTCAGTTTAGGGAAGATCCTGGTGTCTACCCACTAGTCACATATCAAATTTTTAAGCCTAAAGGTAAAAACCTTATACTCTGATACCATAATTGTAACACCTCACTTTGACAACATGTTAATTATGGCGTGTCATCAAAGCATATAAGGTAAATGTCTTAAAACATGAATAACCATAAAGGAAACCGGAAACAAACGTCGGTTCCAAACATAAGCTCATACACAATGCATAGGTAAAGAATGTTGAGTAAGGACTAAACAATGTGCAGCAAAGCGGAAGTATATAAATGCATAAAAAGAAATGAAGTCAAGGGAGCCTCCATCCAAATGCACATATTCTTGATTGCTTAACTTCGCCCTTTAGTACCTGCCGTATGGGGACATGGAAAGAAAATACAGCTGAGCAATATGCTCAGTGCACGGATATATGACAATGAAATGAATAACATAAACATAAGCAAGGTATGAAATGAAAGTAAAACGGAATAATGTAAGTCCAGGGAAACTTAGAGTATGTTTTATAAATTGGTTTATATCTAAAAGACTTATGTTTATTTCATAAAAACTGTATTTTAAATGCCAAGAGCCCATATAGGTCATGAAGGTATCAACGTGCATGAATACATAGAGGGGTGACCTCGTCATGCAATTAGAGGGGTTGCCTCTAATTATAATAGTCTGGGTGGAGGGATCAGCTCCATGTAACAGATGTAGAGCACACACCACAGTTACCTTGTAATCTGCTAACATGTTCTAGGATGCACCCATTCACCCCACATGATAATAATATAAAAGGCCAATAATTGAAAAGGGACGCCGTGAGCAATCACTCTTACCGTGGAAGAGTCATAACGCCAGTGCCTCAAGTGTTATGGTTATGGTACCTCCATAACTATGTGGAACTAGCATGCATGTATATAGCTCAGGCAATTTAAAATGCTAATCATATTAATTACTGATAATTTTAATGAATCCTAAATATAGGAAGAGAATGTCCTTACTAAAGAACGGAATATTTGTACCTTATGTCTAGTAATGAAAAAGAGGATGAAAGCGGAAGATCTACTCCGACTTCACAAGTGCTACATAATGAAAGGGACATGAATGAGTTTTCTGTTTAACGTATACTTACTAATTATTAGTTTACTTGACGTGTTCTTAACTTGTTTTACTTGTTCATATCTTGTTTTACATGTTCTTCACTTGTTTTACTGTTTCATGTTTAATCATGTGTTTTTTAGTGTTTCATGTGTTCTTGATTAGTGCATTTCATGTTTTATGTGTTATTGTACTTGTTGTTTCATAATGAGTAACTTTCTAAAAATAGCAGGTTTCTATATATAATAACTTTACAAAAATAGTAGGTTTCCATATATAGTAACTTTCCAAAAATATCAAGTTTCCATAAATAGTAAGTTTCAAAAAATAGAAAGTTTCCATAATTAGTATGTTTCCATAAATAGCATGTTTCCATATTTAGTATGTTTCTATAAATAGCATGTTTCCATAATTAGTATGTTTCCATATTTAGCATGTTTCTATAAATAGTAATAAGCTTAATAAATAAGTATATGATATAACCTATAGTTTAATAAGCATATATTATAAGCCATGATTATTAAATATAATAATATAGTAAAGTTTATTAATAATAATACTTTAATCTTAATATATGATTATTAATTAATAATATAATACATGATATTATAAGTAAATATTAATTAATAATATTACATGATTATATTAATTAAACTTTATCTTAACTGATTATTCTATAATTAAATTAAAGTATGTTATTAATTTAATTAAACCTTGGTGAAAATAGAATAAATTAATTAAGCTAAGTTTCTTAATTAATTAAATGTAACATGGCTTATTTCATGAGTAATTATATTAATAATTATTATAACCTATAGTTCATTAAATGGCAATGTTTAATATTATGATAATTATATTAATAATTATATCATAAGTCTTATTAATTAATTAATTTATACTAAGCCATGTATTAATTAATATAATTAATTAATTAATAAACATAAAGTATTTTATCAAAATCAACCAAACACCCCCTTGGTATGTTTCGGTTCTACCTGAGCCCCTAAATACGAGCCTACCGAGACCCATGTCTCGGTCGCACGAAACCAAGTCAAACACCACAGCCTTTCGGTTGTGGCTTTCTGCCACCGACAGCCCAGCAGCCACCGGTTGCCACTATTGGCTCAAAACCACCCCAGCTTAAGCCGGGGTTCCCCCTGCTTGCACAGTTCACCCACCGAGAGCATAGAAGCTCTCGGTTTGCCACTGTCTTCAACCAACATCCCCCGTTGGGGTGTTGGTGCTTGAGGCCGACAGAAACAATTAGCCACTGCCCCATTAAGGGTGAGGCTGGTCGAGAATAATCACCACCGAGAGTCATTCTATTCTCGGTGTGCGTGACACCCACAACAAACCAATCAAAACCTGATCCTCCATGTTTTAATCTTTTTATTAACATGTTTTAAATACTTGGTTTATATTATTCAAGAACAAAGGAAAAATAAATAAAAAGATTAAAGGTTTTGATATACCGAATGTGTGTTGATAAAGGATTAAGAACCACGAACAATACCTGTAAATAATTAAAGATCAAACCACAATTCCTCCTTGTTTTCTTTAGGGTGCCGCGGCCAAGAGAGAGGAAAAAGGAGATTATGGTTTTTGTTTTGTTTCCTGTAAAGGGTATAATGAATTAATCCCTAGGTTTTTTGTTATTTAGTTAACATTGGTTAATGGGCCAGGCCAAAGGCGCTTCTCTCTTTCTTGTTAGACGCCGGCCAAACACCCGTTAATATATATTCATTTTGTTTTTCGAGCTTAATAATTTATCATGTGTGTCCGCGTTTTAATGTCGTGTTTTTATTCTTGTCATGTTTTTAAGTATTATACGTAAATACTTATCGTGAGTTAATAAATAATAATATCATACGTAATACTTGTCGTAATTAATTAATATATGTAATACTTACTTTAAATATTCATGATACGTGTCATATATTAATTAATCGTAAAGTTTTAATTTAATTGTGTTTTCATGCATTTAATGTTCTAAGGTATTTTAAAGCGGGTCTTACACTCGTAATGATAGCCGCACAAACAATCACACAAAAAATTTTAATTCAAATTTTATTAATAATAAAAAAACATTACATAATAATTAAAAAACATTACAATAAAAATTAAAACATTACAGTTTATTAGTGTTCATTTCTTTATACCAAATGTGTTTTACTAAATCGGTTTTAAGACTAAGATGAGTTTCCTCTTGTGTACTGCTCTAATAACTTTTTAACCTATCTTCTATCGATTTTAAGGGGTCATCTTAACGATGTTGTTCCTCACGATAGAGATCGAGAGATATTGCCTTCTTTTTATCTTTTCGAATCATATTATGTAATATGATGCAAGTGTACATCAGATGCGTAATGATTCTAAGGCTTCAGGCATAAGTTTTTACAATAACCTATTTTTTCTTTAGCACACCAAACGTTCGTTTCACATCTTTTCTTGCTTCTTCATGTGCTGGTTTATATCTTATTCCTTCGCATCATTTCAGCGTGGCTATGAAATAATGAATAGTCTTAACAAGGACTACCTATTCTCAATATATCTCGTCAGTTAGATAACATTGTAATTTATAATGAACGTCCTTAGACACAAATGGAATGTATGGTGCCTTCCATAATTTAAGATCATTTAAAAGAGTCGATTGAGGTAAAATGATTATGTCGTTGTTCGACCCTACAACACCAAAGAAGGCATGCTAAAATAAATCATGTGAGGCAATTGCTTCTAATAAAATGAATGGCTCCGACACGTAATCATCGCTACTGGTTTGAGCATGATATGCTTGTGGACATTGAGTCCACGACCATTTCGTACATTATATGTGTCCTAACATCCCAAGAAACCCATGTTTTTACTGATGAGATGGCATTTATACATCATCTTAATATACCATATATATGCTTGTATTTGTTTACTTGTGTGTTTTAGGTATGGATATCGTGAAAAAGACAAAAGATCACAAGAAACAAGGAAAAACGGACACGAGAAACGAAGCCGTACAAAGAACCGGGCCTTAGTTATGGATTTCTCAAAGAAAAACCCTTTAAGATTTGAAGATATACAAAATTGATCCTTAATTTATGAAGAAATGACACTTAATACCCTTGTATATTCATAATTACAAGTTTGGTCCCTTAAGTTTGTCAAAATTACAAAAAAGTCCTTCAACTTTGAAGAATTGGCAAGTTTAGTCCCTCAACAATTCTAAATTGTCAATAATGGTCCCTCATGAAGTCAAAGATACATTGAAGACCTTCAAAGATGAGAAATGTCAAAGATCAGTACTCAAACTATGTAAAAATGGCAAAAACAACCCTTGAAACCCTTTTACCAAAGTTTTGTGGCCAAAGTATAAAGTACGAAACTTTATTAACAAAGGAAATGAGTTATCAAGGCTGAAAAACACGTTTTACCATCTTCTCCAAAAGACAAGGGCCAAAGATGGGCATTTGAAACATTCAAACAAAGAATTGCGCCAAACACTTACCTTTCCACAAAAAACGGATCAAAACTAGTTACTATTCATCTTTCACCCCCAGTTACCATCTCACTTAAAACAAAGGGTTAATTCCAATTACCCTGGCACACGTTTGATTCACACACCCTAAAACCCATCCCATACCAAAAAAACTCAGTCCCACTCACCAAAGGACCCCACCCATTCACACGTCAACCAATCACATTCCAACTTCCTCTACAATGAATGACACGTGGCCAAATCAACAGCCCACACTCCTTGCTTGGATATAAAGCTAAAATGAACGATTTGGATGCATTTAAACAACTCATCAACAAAATTCGTCTAGAAGATTCAAGGGCATTTTAGGGACTTTGTAGCTAGGGTTTTCATTGTAATCTCAGCCCTTGTGGCCTATATAAGGACTCCTCAACCTGTGAGAGAGCCTTGTTCCAGTTTATTCTTTAAACATTGTAATTCCTTTTTAAAATATATAGAAGTTGGTATTTTAAGAAAATTGTAATTCCTTTTTATGTTTTTGAAAGTTGGTGTTGTTTAAGGGTAATTCTGAGTTCCATTTGATGTTATAAAGGTGCTTAGATCTTGTGGTATAAGTACGTTTATGTTTTGTAAGGATTTCAAAGTTGAAAAAACCTTGAAATCAGTCATCTGTTTTGGTTATTTATCTTGTACTAACCCTTATCCAAAAGCTATAAGCCCTTGCAAGCTTGTTGACACCAAGCTAGTGAAGGTTTATCAACCTTCGGATAGGTTGTTTGCTGCTAGTGTTGAAAATATAAAGTCCTTGAGGTTCTGCCTTGAACCATCAACCAAGGCACATCTCATCTCCTTTGTTCAAGGACCTTGGTCACTCTCTAGTTGTTGAGAGTGGTCCAAGGAGCATATCTGATCCCTCTAGGAAGTTGTGGGGGATAGGTATAAGCTCTTTTTAAGTTTCCTTTGTAAAATTTTATGTTTATGTCTGATATGGAGTTTGCCATGTGATTTGTTGTTCTTGTGTTTGTGCTTGGTGTTTTATAGTTGATATCTCTTAGTTGTCACCTAGTTGAGCTAATTGAACCTTAAAATCAGTAGGTTGTTTGATTAAATAAAAAGTTTGTTTGAAAAAGGACTAAAACAAGGTTGTTTGGGATTTTGGGATCATAAGGCCTTGTGGCCTTGTGCCCTTGTGCCCTTGGTTCTTAAGGTTTGGGGAGTCTAAACAAGTCATATGCAACAAGTTTTGGTCACTGGTTAAGGCTCAAGTGTTTTGGTTAATGTTTTCAAAGATTTGGAAAAATCGGATATAAGTGGTTTAAAATTGGTCAAACACATCAGATCCAATAAATTCTTTGTTTGTTGGATCTAAGGTCTGAAATCTGGTTTGGGAATAGTTTAGGTGATAAGCTATCTGTGCAGTATCTGTTTGTTAAATTTGGTGACTTATTGTAGGTGCTAGAGCTTATCAAAGTTGGCTGAAGTGGTCATTTGCATCAGCAAAGTGACCACCTCAAGTTTGCCTTGCATTTTGTTATCTAGTGTATGCCCTGCTTGTTTGTTGCTTGTAACTTGTTTTTGTGCTGCTTGTGAGTAATTTTGGCTATTTGGTTTGCTTTATTGCTGGCTTATAAGCTTACTGGATTATTGGCCTTATTTTGCAAAAATCTGTTGTCATTTGGGCAACTAACCACTTGATTCACAAGGACTCTACCTTGAGTTCTTCACAAAAATTGCTTAAAACAAGCCTATAAACAATCCCTGAGCATTTGGTTAATTTTGGTGGACTTTGACCTTTGGTCAAATAAGCACATTTTGGCTTATGTTTTAGAACTGCTTATTGGTACATGCAACAACTTGGATTTTGTAATAGGTGTCAGTTTTCTTAGCTTAATATCAAATCTGGAAAGTTACAAGTCAATTGGTTAAGCTTTTGCTAGAAAACTAGCTTATTTGGCTTTTTCAGCCAGCTTATTTGCTCCTACAGCTTATTCTACTTGGCTTTTTGTGAATTTTATGATTGATTATTCTTATTTAAGCTATTTATGAGCTTTTGCAAAAAGAATCAGCTTCTAAAACATCCTAGAACTCTAACCCGACTATTTTGTCATTTAGTGAAATTCTACTTTGCTTATTTCTGGCTTATTGAGTGTGCTTTTTCAAAATTTATTTTCACATATCTCTTAGGCATCTCAAAAGAAGGTTGTGTGTCTAATCTGAGCTTATGGCATTGGCTTATTGCTTAATGGGCTTATTGGCCCAATAAGAATAAGTTGTTGACCTTTAAGCTGTGATAAGCTCAAAACCAGCTTTTGGGCCTTCAGACTTTTATGTTTGGAATTAAATTTTGAGTCAGATAGGGCTTTTTCAGGTCATTTGGGCCAAGTTTGACTTTTTTGGGCCCATTTAGCCCATTTAAGTTGACTGTTTTGGTTTTAAGCCCATTTGGGGGCCTATTAGGGGTATTTTGGTAATTTCACTTTCATTTCTGTTTATTTAGGTTAACATAAACTAGTTTGCAAGTTTTTAATTTTTGGATTTTTAATATTATTTTAATATTATTTTATTATTAAATTTCAAATTTCACATTTTTGCACTTTTTATATTTTTCCTAGGTTTAATACATTAAAATAGGATTTTTGCAACTCTTAGATTAATTTTATCTTCATTTTCTAATTTCTAGAATTATTTTAAGTTTTTAATAGTTTTTAATCATTTTAAATAGTTTTAATTAGTTTAAAATTTTATAAAAATAGTTTTTAGTCTTATTTGGTCATTTTAGAGGTTTACAAAGTAAAAAATCTTTATTTGGGCTTTTTAATAATTATTTTGATTTTTAGGGCTTTAATTAGCATTTAAAAATTAGTATTTAATTAATTAAAAGGTTTGAAAAAGTTTTGATCATTTGAAAACTCTTAGTTTATTTAATTTGATTTTTGATAATTTTTTGGGAATTTTTAGAATTTATTTTATTTAGCTCTTTTTACGGTTTTAATTTTAGTCGTCGTAGTAATAATTTTCACATCTTCGTCACTTTATTTTTTCATCCCCTTCTTTCAAATATTAATCTCAAACCAATTACGAATTATTCACACACATATATCTCCTTGGGAAACGAACTTATTTGGGTGATTAGTGGTTGATTTTTCTAAATCATTACTTAATACTTTCCGCTTTTACGCCTTTTTCCTAAGAGGTCGTATTTTACCACAATCATTTTGGCGTCGCTGCCGGGGAGGTGTGTCATGATTAATTTGTCATTTTGTTTTTAATATTAGCAATAAATAGTATTTGTATTAGTAGAACTCTACTAATACGTATTATCGGTTTTTTCATTTTTCTTGTGAAATTATTATTACTATATTGTATTAAGTATCAAAACAAAATCAAAATATCTCCAAAAGTGTGCAAACACAACCTTAATTGGGATTTGATCTCCGAATTATTGTATTCGAATCTCAAACAAAAAGAAAAAGGCAAAAATAGATAAGTACTTTCGTGAAGCTCGATTTTGAAAAATACAAACTAAGGAAAAAGGCTCTTAAGTGCTTCGCGCCGCCTGGTTTCCCCGCTTGCTTGTGAGTATTTTAAGATTGAAAGCTAATCGAGAGTTTTGCCGCCCAAAGTATTATTACGTATCATATATATTTGCTTGGTTTCTTTGTGATTAAACCCTCTTGAAAAATTTGGTTTTCACCAAAGTTCTAAAGTTATTCGAAGGCGTTCACTCCACGTGATAGTTTTCATTCTTTTGAGTCTTCTTAAATCAAGAGTTTGATATGAGTAGAGATTTGGTAGATTGTTGTCTACAAATACACACAAAATTAAAAAAATTAAAAACAATCAAAAACACAAAAAAATTGAAAATCCACAAAACACCCAAAAAGAATCTTCTTTGCTCACCTCCCATTCTACGTCAAGTTTATGCTAACTCGTAATCAAGCAAACCGAGCTCGTAAACGTCGTCAAAGTCAAGTAAATCAAGAGCCTTTGATTGAAGAACAAACTCCAATTGTCGAACCCGTTGTAGAACCAATAGTCGCCATGGCTAATCGTACTATGATGGAGTTGCTTCAAGCACCCACCGAGGGTTTTGGAGAAGCTATTGTGATTACCGCCATCCTTGCGGAGAATTTCAAGATTAAGACGGGTTTAATGTCTATGTTGCAAGCAAATAAGTTTAGAGGTCATGAAAAAGACAACCCGCATTACCATATAAGGAATTTAATCGTCTCGCCGCAACTAGCAAATTTAAGGATGTTCCACATGACGCCATTAAGATGATGTTGTTTCCATACTCGTTAGATAGACCCGCTAAAATTTGGCTCGAGAAAGAACCGCCAAATTCGATTTTGACATGGGGTGATCTCGTCTCTAAGTTTGTGAACCAATTTTTTCCACCATGTAAAACAACACATTTGAAAAATGAGATTTCAAAGTTTACACAACGAAGTAATGAAAGTTTTTCAGTGTCATGGGAATGATTTAAGGAAATGTTACATGAATGTCCACACCATAATTTTTCGGAATTGCATCAAATAGATACTTTTTATAATGGGCTTAATGATCATGAACGAGATTATTTGAATGCCGCCGCGGGTGGTAATTTTTTGTGCAAAACGACCGATGAAGCTTTAGAGATTATCGAGAATAGATCTAAGGTTTATAACCCTCGTAACACACCGAGTGTTGCCAATATGGGTTAGTCATCGCCTCGTAACATGAATGCCTTACATGATGAAGCTAATGAGGAAAATCGGTTTTTAGATAGATTTGCAAATCTTATGACTCATTGGAAAGCACAAGATGCTTTGAATTCAACATCAGTTAAAGCGGTCGAAAAAAGTTGTTTATCTTGTGGTGGAGCTCATGATCTTTCCGAGTGCATTACCGCCGGTGGTAACACTTCGAGTGCTTACGTAGCAACGGGAACTTACAACCAAAACGACCAAGGTTCCCGCCCAAATCAAGCTCCACCAAATCAAAATGCTAATAACTATCGAAACAACAATCAAAATGGTGGTTATCAAGGCAATTCACGTAACTATAACAAAGGGAATTATCAAAGTGGGAATGGACAAGTTTCAAATCAAAACCAAAACCGTGATTTTCAAAACACTACACAAGGTTTTCAAAATGCTCACACTAAAAATCTTAATGGAGAATTTTTGGATTATGCAAAAGCAAACGATGCTAAGTTTGATAATATGCAACTTGAGATGATTAGCTTAAGATCCGAATTGAAAAACGAGCTTAAAAACGAACATGCTAATGAACTTAAGACTCATGCTAATAAAATGGAAAGAAACGTTCAACATCTTTAACAAAATTAACAAAAGATGGAACAAGGACAACATCAGATTAAGCAAGAATTGTTAAAAGCGGATGCTAGGCAATCAAAATTTGAAGACCGAATGGCAAAAATGTTTGAAGCAATCATGTGTAAACCCTCTTCCTCGGGTGGTCTTCCTAGTGATACCATTGCAAACCCGAAGGGAGAAATGAAGGTTATTACTACACGTAGTGGTAAAACTTTCAAGGAACCAATCTCTCGTCCAAGTACTTCTACGGAGAAGGAAATTGAGAAAGAGCCCGGGTTGATGGTCGAAAAGGAGCATATCACAAGCCCACGAAGTACCGCTCATGCCACACCTACGGTTGAACCAATACGAAGTACCGACTACCTTTTTAATTATTCCTCGGGTTCGGATGAGGATGATTCTCCTATTTTACCAAAACCGACTTTTGAAAACCATGATACAAATGATTTATCGGATTTTTTACTCCTTAGTGATGACTTTTATACCCCGAGTATTGAGAAATTCCATCACGAAGATGATTTTTATGATCCCGTGTTATTGGATTTCTCGCATGAGCTTAATTGTGATCATGGTATTAATGAGAAGGCAAATGGAGTTTTAAAACTTGATATTGATATTGATTTTGAAAACTCGGATTTTGATAAATTCACATTTGCCTCTTCGCCAATTACTTTTGATTCTACCCGATTCTCTTCCACATATCACTTTTAGTGATGATGATGGTTTTCTCATTCCCGAGATCGATGAGTTTCTTAATATTGATACTCCCGTGGATGATAAATTCACATATGTTGAGAGGACCTTTTTACCTTTGATGACTTATCCTCCTGTCTCTCATTTATTATGTTCCTCCGGGACCGAGGATAAGATCTTTGATCCCGGTATTATATTCAAGGCTTCCCCATGGACCATTTAATTCGGGGTCGAGTCAGGCTCGTGACTCGGTTAACAAAAACAAGCGCTTCTCGGGAGGCAACCTGATGATCTATTATTTTATCTATTTTCTACAATAAGTGTAGGGGGAGCCTTGTAGTATGTTTGTTTTGTGTTGTGATGTTGTGTGCAGGGACATGTGCTTAATGATCCACTTTTGGTACTTTTGACGCGACCCGTGATCCCTGATGAGACTGCTTTTATACATAGTCTCATCGTCCAAATTGGGCTTAAAATGCATAAAATATCATTAAAACTGCCAAATATATGCTCGTGTTTGTTGCTTGTGTATTTTAGGTACGGATATTGAGGAAATGACAAAAAGATCACAAGAATCAATCAAAAACGAACACGGGAAACGAAGCCGCACAATGAACCGGGCCCAAGTTTGGAATTTAAAAAAATGGCCTTAAAGATTGAGAAATTGGCAACATTGGACCTCCAAGTTTGAAGATTAACACTTTATACCCCTCAAATATTCATAAATATGAATAGGGTCCCTAAAGTTTGAAGACTCTACACATCTAGCCCTTGAAGAATGAAGAATTTGCATTTGAAGTCCTGGATACAAGTTTATAAACATGTTGTGCCATAAATGCCAAACTGCCAAAGATATTAACAAAGGAATGGGGTTTTTATCTGTTTATTACAAAATGAAGAAGACAGGGAAATTGAGGGACCAAATGCGCCAAGACAACCAAACCCTCACCACCCACTCACAAGCTGCCACGTCACCCTCACTTAACCAACAACCAATCACAGCCTCTCCCTTGTCCACATCACCTCCCACTCACGTTTATTTATCAGATTAGTTTAACTAATCTATTTTGGAGGTAAACAGCTTATTCAAACCATAAACTAAATCAAACAAAGTTGTTTATCATGTTCTTAACAAAAACCCTAATTCCTCTAATCCACTCAAATCAAGTGGGTTTTGGCTATAAACCTCCAGAACACTAATTAACCTAATCCTCACCTCTTTTCCCCACCCAGAAAGTGACAACACCCTCTCTTGTCCCCTCAATGAGACTCCCCTGACCCCACTTTTGTGTAAGAAAACAAAGGAGACAGCAAATCAAACGACCCATGTGATTTTCTTCCTCCCAAAGGCATCACCAACGGCTAAGATCACTTCTTCACAACTGGCATATCACATGGAGCCTTTTTTGACCAAGACTTCAAGATTCGTCCAAGGGTAGCATTGGCATTTCATGCCATTAGGGTTTTATGTTCTGGATTGTTCTGTAGCCATTATATAAGGCACCCCTAGCTTAGCATTTTTTTCTTGTTCCAGATTTTTCTCAAAAATTGTAATCCCTTTTTGATTTAATGAAAGTTGGTATTTTTTATAAAAAAATTGTAGTTCCTTTTCTTGTTAAAAGTTGGTGTGTTTGTGAGTAAAAATCTGAGTTCCATTAATATTGTGCAAAACATATGTTGTGTTTTGAATTTTCAGAAACAAGGTTTCTGAAAAAGGTAGATTTTGGTTAAATCTTGATTCTGAATTTGGTTGTCCAAATTGTTGTAAGTGGTTTGTTAAGAGTTTGAAAGGAAAAACATTTGAGAAAGTTTTGAAAAAGGTTTAAAAGGTTTTTTAAAAAAAATCAGATTAGTATTGTTATTGTGTTTGTTCATTGATTCTTAGCAGGTTTTAAGAGCTTGTTGTCCAAGAAGTTCTGCTCAGGTCCGGACCTAATTGGAGGTGACATAGCAGTCACTGAGGGACCTGGATGTAGGTCCCTCTAGGTAGCATCCTCATTCCCATTTTCAGTTTTCATTTTCAGTTATTTGTGATTTGCATGAATTTTGTGAGAAGTTGTTCATGTGTTGTTAAAGCTGTTTGATTATGCTCATTTGATGATATTAGGTATGTTAGAAGTGATTTAGGGTTGTTTTGATAAGTTTCATAAGCTTTTGGTTGTTAATTTGCAATTTCAGAAAAGTTAAGGGGTGTTTGGATTAGGGGTTTAAGAGGGGTTTAATGATATGAACTTTGCTTATAAACCTGTTTAAAACACTTCTTGAATGGTTATTATATGATATTGGTACTTAGGTTTCTATTTGGTAGAGTTTTAAACACATTTGCAAGCTTAAATATTGAATATAGCATAAAAATCAGAAAAGTGCCTTGTTGACTGATTTTGGTGGAATTTGTGCATTAAATCTTGTAGTCTGTTAGATTATAGGCTAACCTAGGATTGTGCATTGCTGGTATGTCATTTGGTTAGTTTGTGCACAAGATTTGAGCTCTTGAAATTCACTTTTGTGAAAGTAATTTGTGTTTACTGTTCATCAGATACAATAGGGCTTAATCAGAAACTTTTAGGGCTATTTGTGCTCGATTTGGTGAAGTAACTTATGATTTTTCTTGTTTGATTGACTTCCCACAACCCAACTGGTTGTGGGAGTGCCCTTGTTTCCAAGAAAAACCCAATCAAGAGCTTTCCTAAGCTCATTTGGTCAACTGACCTTCTTTTTGCACTATCAGTGGGAACATAGTTCCCCCTGCTTGCCCAAAAGTTACCACTGCTAAGCTAAAGGACAAAAGCCCCAAAGTGTCACTATCAGAAATATTGGTTTTTTGTCTTTAGTGCCCTAAATTGGGAATTAGGACTTCAAACTAGTTTTGTTATTTTTCTTATTTAATTTCTGATTTTTTAGTTTAATTAGATTTTTTATTACTATTCATTTATTATTTTCTAGATTAAATAGCATTTTTAATTAACTTTTTAAGTTTCTGTTTTTGGCATTTAGTGCCAAAAATTCATATTTTTCAGTTTTAACATTTTTCATAGATTAGGAAAAAGATTTTAAGATTTTTAGTTAAAAAAGTTTTTACTGTTCATCTTTTATTTATTTTTTATAATTAATTTAAGTTAATTAGGGTTTTTATTAAACTGTTTTTGTTTTCTAGTGGTAAATTTTATATTTTTCAAACTTTTACATTTTTCTTCTGTTCATTAGAGTAAAATAGGATTTTTAAAATTGGTAAATCATGTTTGGCATTATTTTATTATTTTTTATAATTATTTTAGTTTTAAATTAGTTTTTAGTGATTTAAAAATAGAAAAATAGTTTTTAAAAATTAGGAAAAATACTTTCTAGTCTTTAGATAATATAAGTAAGTTATTTGTTCAATAAAATAATATTTTGGACATTTTGATTAATTATATTTAATTTTAGGGCTTTATTTAGCATTTAAAATTGAATATTTAATTAATAAAAGGTTTCAAAATATTTTTATTGGATTTTTATTCTTATTTATATTTTTTTAGACTACTTTTAGCTTTTAATTAATTTTTAGGTTTAAAATTTTTAGTTTTGGTTTTCTACGGTTTTACGTGAACGATCCTTTCGTCTTAGCTCGATCCGTCTTCGTAACCGTCATTTCTTTCTTATTTCTATTTTCTTTTCTTCTCAATAAAATCACAAACATTAATCAGTTCATTACACAACACACGTGCCTCCTTGAGAACGAACTCACTCACTTTCTTAAGGGTCATTCGTGCACGGTTTTCCTAAACTGACACTTAACGCTTACCACTACTTTGTGCATCCTTTTCCTAAAGGTGTACAAAAACTCTACATCAATTCTTGGCGCCGCTTCCGGGGAGGCGTGTTGTGCTTTGATTGAACAATTGTTGTTTTTATACTAACCATAATTAGTATTTGTATTAGTAGCACTCTACTAATACGTATTATCGTTTTTCGGTTTTTGTGTGAATATTATTACTATATTCTATACGTAGAACAATAAATTCACAAGTACTCCAAATACGTGAGAAATCACAACCTTAACTTGGGAGGTCATTACCCAATCATTGTATTCGAATCTCAAACCAAAGAAAAAGGCAAAAATAGATAAATACTTTCGAGAAGCTCGATTTTGAAAAATACAAACTATAAGGTGGGTATAAGGCGGTTGTATTTCACGACCTAAAGGAAAAAGGCTCTTAAGTGCTTCGCGCCTCCTCGTTTCCTCCGCTTGCTTGTGCGTATTTTGAGATTGAAAGCTAATCGAGGGTTTTGCCGCCCAAAGTATTACTACATATCATATATATTTTCTTGGTTTTTATTGATTAAACCCTCTTGAACGATTTGGTGTTCCACCATCGTTCTAAAGTCATCGAAGGCGTTCACTTCACGTGATCGTTTTCATTCCTTGAGGCTTCTTTAATCGAGAGATTTGATTAAGGAGGAGATTTGTAGATTTTTGTCTACTTAATACATTTCACCAATTTTCAAAAAAAGTTAATACCATCAAAAACCACACAAAAATTGAAAAATACAAAACACCAAAAAGAATCTTCTTTGCTCGTCTCCTCGTTGTACGTGACGTTTATGCTAACTCGTAATCAAACAAAACGTGCACGTAGACGAAAGAACAAAACTCCCACTCCAACTCATTCTAGTGAGGAGTCTCCTATTGACGAACCCATTGTACGAGAAGCACCAACCATGGCGAATCGAACTATGATGGAGTTACTTCAAGCACCCACCGAGGGTTATGGAGAAGCTATTGTGATTCCCGCTATCCTTGCGGAGAATTTTGAGGTGAAAACGGGTTTGTTGTCGATGATCCAAAACAACAAATTCCGTGGTGATGAGAAGGACAATCCACACAACCATATCCGCCAATTTAATTGTCTTACCGCCACTTGCAAATTTAAGGATGTCTCGAATGACTCGATTAAGATGATGCTTTTTCCGTATTCCTTAGTGGGGCCCGCTAAAATTTGGTTAGAGAAAGAGCCACCCAATTCTATATTGACGTGGAAGGATCTCGTTTCGAAGTTCGTGAAACAATTTTTTCCGCCCTCTAAGACTACGCATTTAAAAAACGAGATTTCTAAATTTTCACAAGAATCAAATGAAAGTTTTTCAACGGCTTGGAATAGGTTTAAGGAGATGTTACATGAATGTCCTCATCACGGTTTTTCCGACTTGCACCAAATAGACACGTTTTACAATGGACTTAATGATCATGAAAGAGATTATTTAAATGCCGCAGCGGGTGGTAATTCTTTGTGTAAAACGGTTGAAGAAGCTTTGGTCATAATTGAGAATAGGTCTAAGGTTTATAGCCCTCGTAACACACCGAGTGTTGCCAAAATGGGCTCGTCATCGTCTCGTAGCATTAATGCTTTACATGATGAGGCAAATGAAGAAAATCGGTTTTTTGATAGATTTGCTAACCTTATGTCCCATTGGAAAGCTCAAGAAGCTTCGAATTCCGCTTAGGTTAAAGCGGTTTCTAAGAGTTGTTTGTCGTGTGGTGGAGCTCATGATCTTTCCGAGTGCATTACCGCGGATGGTAACACTTCGAGTGCTTATGTAGCCACGGGAACTTATAACCAAAACGGCCAAGGTTCCCGCCAAAATCAAGCTCCACCAAATCAAAATGCTAATAACTATCGAAACAACAACCAAGGTAATTATCAAGGCAATCAACGTAATTACAACAAGGGTAATTATCAAAGTGGAAATGGGCAAATTTCAAACCAAAACCAAAACCGTGATTTTCAAACTTCTACTCAAGGTTTTCAAAACGATCACACCAAAAATCTTCAAGGAGAATTTTTGAATTATGCTAAATCAAACGATGCTAAGTTTGATAATATGCAACGTGAAATGGTTAGCTTAAGATCCAAGTTGAAAAACGAGCTAAAAACGAACTTGCTAATGAACTTAAAACTCATGCTAATAAAATGGAAGGAAATGTTCAAAGACTCGATCCGTCTTCGTAACCGTCATTTCTTTCTTATTTCTATTTTCTTTTCTTCTCAATAAAATCACAAACATTAATCAATTCATTACACAACACACGTGCCTCCTCGAGAACGAACTCACTCACTTTCTTAAGGGTCATTCGTGTACGGTTTTCCTAAACCGACACTTAACGCTTACCACTACTTTGTGCATCCTTTTCCTAAAGGTGTACAAAAACTCTACATCAATTCCGTGTTCCCGTGTACCCGGTTCTATCAAAACTATTGTGATTCATACTTGTATATAAATAAAACGAATAAATGTAATCACTTTAGTTGTCCCTTCCTTAGCTCGATTTTAAACAACGTACTCAATGTCCTAAGTGTAGGGGAGTTTATTCTCCCACATGCTTAAACATTGAGGACAATGTTTATATTAAGTGTAGGGGGATTTCTATCGAAATTTTAGTGGGCTTTTCCATGAATTTGACCCCATTTTAACCGGAAAATTTAAAATTTTTTCAATATTTTTCGAAATTTTGATCTATTTTGGCCTAGTAGTATTTTCATTTATTTTGTTTCCTTTTTGTCATCGCATAATATTTATATTTTCCATTTCAAGAATAAAGTCAAAAAAATAAATAAATAAATAAAATGGTCTTAACAAGTTTAGATGTATTTGATACATTAGGCCTGTCGTGAATATTTTGACTCAACCCGAGTTTACTTATCCAAGTTTACTCTAGCTAGTATCCTTAACCATATGGACCTTAATTGGTTTATTAGGCTAAGCATCCACGAGTCTTATTCCTTGAGATTTTAAATTGTGGAGAACGAGAGATGATAGAGTTGATAATAAGTTTAAGGGTTAATTTTTGCTTATATGGTTTTTGTGGCTCTTTCTTCCCGCTTGTATATTTAATTGCTTAATAAATGATGATTTTGCCGTGTCGATTCGATATCTTAACTCTTAGCCAAATCTTTATTCTCCTTGTAATTAAAGCATGAACACATTGAGGGTGCCAGCGTTGTGGACTTCCGACTAAGGTGGCTCATAACCACTAAGTAGGAGGTATTCAGACCATGGGACCACGGAATTTGGCGTACTATATATATCATAAATAAAAGAATAAGATTAAAACATGACCTCAAGGAGCCTTAGGGTGTGGGGAATGTAGCACGAACCTCGTCATTAGAGCCTTAGGGTGAATGGCATGGTAAGTGTTGAATAAAAATTGATTCAAAAATCAATTCCCTCGTTTATCGTTCAAGGAGCCTTAGGGTGTGGACAATAGACGGGGAGCATTTTTACATCTTAAAGAGCCTAAGGGTATATGATGTGAACTTGCTAAACTCCACATAAAGTCAACATGACTTTGGAGGAAATAATTAATAAGTAGTACTATTCGGCCAAATTTTGGGTCCGGGAATTTATTCCCCAAATCGTGTTAAATCATCCTTGATGTGGGCTTACTTTAGTGACGACGTTTTTTAGGACGAGGTTAGGTTTTGAGTGTCGGGTTTGCACCGTTTGGCCTTCATTTTTGGAATAATAATTATCAAATAAGTCAAATGAGCCTACGGGTGAATGACAATCAATAAAATCTAGAGATACAACGTAGGAATTGGAGAAAGAGTACTACACAATTGTCTTATATAAGTGGTTTTAACCTAAGGACTTATGGTAAACAATGATCTTGTTTTTAAGCTTGGTATGGGGAACGTGAAACTTGAGGGTGATTAATATTCATGACACCAAAGCCCTAATCTAAGTCTTAGATCTCTTTACGAGTTTCTTCCATCAAATAATTTCAAGTCAATAAATTGTTATAACTTTTGTCTCCTTTTAATCTTTTTATCGTAGTAGTCGTAGTAATAGTAATAAAGGCCGAGATGGATTAATAATGAGAGAAATGTAACTTTATGCTTTAAAATAATGCATTGCATGGGGTCATTGCAATGGTCAAGTGTAGGGGATTTAATAAGTGTGTAAACACTTATCCTTTTGCCACTAAAATCAAGGAAAAACAAGACCTAATCATGTGTTTTATATCGTAAAAGTCGAAATTACGTGTGGTTTTGTGTTTTTGTGTTGAAATAGGTACAAATGATCAAAAGGAAAGAAAACACGGGATTTCACGGTCAAATATTGAAGAAAAGTCCAAAAAGAGACGAAGACAAAGTCAAAAGATCAAAAGTGTGCAAGAGTTCACGAAAACCGGCTAAACCGTTACGAGATTAAAGAAAAATCAAGGAAGCCGAAAATTAAGTTCAAATTTGTTCACGGATTCAAGTCTTTGAAGAATTTTTGTCTTGTGGATCCTACATTAGATCTATTGGGCCACAAATCCCAATTACTAATTAAGAAGGATGGGAAGAATGAAATTTGGTCCATCAAGCCCAAATGGAGATTAAATACAAACGAATGGAAAATGTTTGGGCTATTAAAAGCCCATTTGGCTAAAATGAAAATAGGGACGGATGAATTTTTTTTTAACAAATTGGTGCCAAGCCCATTTTTGTAACAAACGGTGGAAACTTTGCTAAGATTGATAAAAACCCTCGGTCAAATTAAATATAACTTCACAAAATTACATTTATAAATAAGTGTTTTTACTCCCCACAAACAACCCCCCCCCCCCCCCCCCAATACACATTTTTATTTTTTGTTAACCCACTCACCCCATAATAAACCTACACACCTCCACACTTTGGTGTCGATAAAAACAATGTTCCCAGTTACTATTTATCTTCTTTCTTCTCCACCATTTTTACACAGCCACTCCAAACCCTAAATTTACCTAAACAAATTTACCCATAAAAATTAGGGGTTTTACCCTTATCTTTTAATTCACACAAATCCAATTAAATCCCCCCAAGAATCGGAGGCAAACACCAAGGGAGTGGTCCTTTATCAATCCGACGTGGCTTATCCTTGTTTTTGATTGGCCAAAACACCTCCACAACTCCAATCCTCCAATAAGGGCAGTCCACATCAATTTCAAGAAGCACAATTCGTGATAACGTGGCGATCCGAGTGATAAGGGTGATTTTTAGCCGTTAATCAAGTGAAGAAAGAGAGAAGAAAAGAAAGATCGGCCAGGATTGAAGAACGTGGGCACCAAGGCTTGGGGTTTGCCTATAAAAACCCCTAGAAAAATGTAATTTATTCAGTCCATTTTTTTCTCTATTATTTTACTGCTTTTAAATAAATTATGAGTAGGATTAAATTAGATTTTAATTTTCTGCAAAAATTAGATTAGGTTTATTGTATTTTTAATTTTCAGTCAATGTAATTTTCTTAATTAATTAATGAAAAGTTTATTAATTACATTCTCGTCTCCTTTAAATTTTCAGTCAAATTTACATTTTGATCTTTAAATACTGTTTTTGTTACTGTTCGTTATATTATTATTAATATAAAAAAATATATAATAAATAAAGGAAAGTGGAATATTACTTTTCCCCACTGGGAAAGTATAAAAACAATATTGTTCGTGTGTTACTGTTCGGTTCGAGTAGAAGAATCGCTTTTGGTTCGTGATTATCGAAAGTGATGATATTGGGTTGATAACAAGGTGGTGTTTGTCGATTCGGTTTCGATAAGACAGCTCAGCGCTGCGTCTTCGGCTCAACGGATTCAACATCGGGTTTCCTTTCTTCTTTTATTTTTAAGTTTTAGGTTATTTGATTTATCTTCTTAATGTTTATTAGATAGATTGTTTGTTTAAGTTTTGCCTATTTTAGTTAGTTTGATTTATACTACTTGATTATCAATTTTAAGTTGGGTTTTGGTTTAGTCATAAAGCTGTCTGATTTGAATCTGCTTCATGTTTATTTAACTGTTTGATTTTATTTGCTTTTTTTTGGAATTAAGTTTAGATTTGCTTTGCTAGTTTTTCTTCTTATTTGTTTACTTTATATGCTTATTGTCTATTTAATTTTTAGCTTATTCGGTATTGCTTACGTGGATTATTTGGGCTATTCGCTTATCCTGTTTTTCGTTTTAGCTTATTTGGTCCAGCTTATTTTAATTTGCTTGTTTAGAATTTTAAGCTTATCTGTTTTTATAGCTTATTTGGTTGGTAGCTTATTTGCTTTAATCTTGCTTAAGCAGTAGATCTTATTTGGTTTTTATATCTGCTGATATGCTGGTACTACAGATCCATTTGGTATGTGGTTCATAATATAAATTCCAAAAAGTAAATAATAGCAAAAATTTGGTCTGTCCAGGGGTCGAATCCTGGACCTCTCGCATATCTGACCAACGACACAACCATTCGAGCTAGTCATCTTTTTGTGCTCATTTATGCGCTTTAATTTTAATATAGGCTTTTAATTTCTGGCAGTTTTATTTAAATAGCTTTAATACAAGTTTTGTTAGTTTTTATTTTAATTAAAAGGTTTTAATTAAAAAGTTTTCTTAATTCAGTTTTTATAAAAAAATAAAAAGACTAAAAAATATTTAATTTTAATTACTTTTATAAATTTTAAATTAGTTTTCGTTTTAGTTTCATTTAAAAATAGATTTTTATAGTTTTAAATTTACTTTCATTTAAAATAGTTTTCTTTTATGTTTTTAAGTTTAGTTTTTAAAATTAGTTTTAAATTTACTTTCATTTAAAAATAGATTTTATTTAAAATGTTTTTAGTTTAAAAATTAATTAGATTAAAAGTTTTTTTTGTTATTAAATAGATTTTAATTAAATAGTTTTAGTTTAAATATCAAAAAAAAATATCGTTACCAAAAACAATCAAGTTTTACGTTTAATTGGAAATCAAATTCGAGTCGATTTGTGGAACGAAAATAGATATTAAAAGAATTGGCAAAATTCCAGTATTACACATACATATACCTCCTTGGGAAACGAACTTATTTGGGTTATTAGTGGTTGATTTTCCTAAATCATCACTTAATACTTTCCGCTTTTACGCCTTTTTCCTAAGAGGTCGTATTTTATCACAATCTGTTATCGTGTCTTGCATATATTCTTTCAACGGTTTTCATAGTCGTTCGTAAAAAATCTTAGCGTATAACTCCATTACGTCGTTACAAAAAGCCCTTGGACAATCACGAGAAGTAATTTTCCTGATTTGTAATTCGTCTAAAGAATCAGGACCGGTGTTGTATAATGTATGCAAGTTGTCGAAATGCGTAGGTTAATATAGCATTTTTTTAGTATAATCGTTTTCTCCTCGACTCGACTCGAATTGATTCACAACTTAACACAAGATTTATTTGTTTTTGGTTAATTATAATTGTTTGGTATCTATTGTCTAATTAAACTAAAAATGGGGAAAATTATTTAGGCTATGGAATATATGAAAGTAAAAGCGCAATTAATTCACATAAAATTACTCTAAAATGCAATATAAAATTAAACTACAAATTCAGATCTAGATGCAACAAAAATAAACTATAATTAAAAATAAATCTAAATGCAAAATTAATCTAAATGCAAAGATAAACTTAAAAATAAAGTGTAAAGCTTCAACCTTTTAAGCTTATTAATCTTTTTAGATGATAAAGCTACAAGCTTTATATACTAATAAGCTTAATAATCATAAAAAGGTGTAAACTTTTTACTAATAATAAGCTTATCTAAATGAAATCTAATTTTTAAACCTTTAAATCTATATTTTAAAACAATAATAATAACTAAAACTAATTAAACCGATTTTCATGAAAAATATAATTCTTTTAAAAACAATTTAAACTATAACGATCTAATTAATAAAGCTAAAATGATTAAGCTAGAAAAGAAAAGAACTAGTACCCGTAGTCCGAAGATAAACGCTCTAATAAAACAACCATCAACATAATCAACACAATATGACCCGTAAAGTACACGGCCTCCCTATACCAAGATAATTAAAAGCAAGACCCGAATTTGGCCCGTAAAGTACACGACCTCTCAATTACCTAAAACTACACAACTTTCGCCAACTAAATGCTCTAACTAATTGAACTAATCAACCAAAACTATTCAACCCATAAGCTTTTCTTCAAAAGTGATAGATCGATACCTCGAGATCAAAGAAAACATAAAAGGTTAGGATAATAAGCAATAATCATTATATGATAAACAGATTTAAATAAAACTAATAGATCTATAATACTTTTTATGTTTTATAAAAATATATTAATTTTTAAGCTTAAAATTATAGATCTAAATTAATGAGTATAAAAAACTAATAGATCTAACAATCTTATTTTCTTTTATGAAAGTATTTTTAATTTTTAAAACTTAAAACTAATAGATCTAAAAAACTAATAGATAAAAACTAAAAGTACTTAATAAAAAGCTAGCTTATAAATAAATTGTAAGCCTAAGCTTAGAACTTATGAGATTTAAAAAGCTAAAAAGCTAATTAAATGAATACTCCAACAATAAGCTAGATCTACGAAAATAAGGCAACAATAAGCTTGTATATAAATCTAACTTATTAGGAAAAAGTTATAAAAACTTATCCTAAATAATAAGCTAGATTATAAAGAAAATATAAAGAAAGGAAGAATGAGAATAAGCTAAGAGAATAAGCTAAAAGTTTAATTTCATTAATATGAAAAAGCTTAATGAATAAGCTATTACAAAAATTTGAAAGGAAAAATACAAAACTATGTGTGAAATACTACTAATGAAAAAAACTTATAAAACACAAAGGGAGGGGGGCTATATATAGGCAGCCATAATGGGGGTATTTTTGTAATTTCCTATATATCAATTGCTTGGAAGTTAAGCACATACTGGGCCAGCTGGCCATGCTTCTCTTGTTTCCTCCGTCTTCTAGATGTATAATGGGTGAGTGTGTGCCAATCATGGATGCCAACTTGGATCATGTGCAATAATTGGGCTGGACACACGCCTCGCAACATAGGAATCATCAAAATCGCCACGTGTCACTCTCCTATTGGCCAGCCGCCTCTGCAACTGATACCTCAGACTGAATTTCTACAACCTGTTACTGACGTGGCGGCGCTGCCGCTACGTCTTATCGCAATGATTGGTCAGCCACCACTGTTTACTACCACGTCTGACAACTGAAACCTTGTACACGTCAGTCTGACACCTGCCACCTCGTACTGCAGATGTCGGCGCCGCCACTTCTGAACCTCAGACTGCCACGTGTCGCATCACCATTGTCCAGCCGCTGACGCCACTCTGCAACATAGTACCTGCATGAACAGTAAGTTGTTAGTTGCCACGTGGCGCGTTGGCATTGGCCTGCCGCCGCCACGTGTTGCTGACGTCATTGCTCGCGTCATCCAGTCTAAACCGGGTCTGAACCGGGTCCGGTCTGGTTCTGGTTCAGGTCGGTCTTGTTCGGATCCGGTCTGGTTCTGGTTCGGTTTGGCCACGTAGACCACTAAGGTGGTGCCACGTGGCATAAGATATAAATATCCCAGCAATAGCCTCGCCCAGAATCGAACCCGGGGTGCTACGCTCGCGTCTTTAAGGGTCAAAGGGTTGCCAGTGGGATTGGTAAACCCTTTAAGTATATATATGCAATATTTTGTACATAACCCCTTTTTGGCCTTTGACTGCAGTTTGTTTTGACCCCCCATTGACTTAACTTATTATTAATAATAATAATAATAATAATAATAATAATAATAATCCCTTGTTCTCTGTTTCGAAGCCCTGTTCAGCTTGTTCGAGAGTATTTGATGGGGATATATTTGGGGATCATGCGGTATCGTGTGCTGGTATCGTTGGGATTAAGCATCGTCACAATTTGGTACGTGATACTTTTGCTGATATATGCTATCGTTCAGAGATATCTGTAGAAAAGGAAGTTAATATTGGATTAGATGGTGGACTTGATAATGCCTTACGTCCGGCAGATATTTTGTTTTATTCTTGGGATGGGGGTAAAGATGTGTGTGTTGATCTGACTGGTTCTTCTCCTTTGACTCGAACGGGGATGAATGACTTTGTACCTGGCCGAGCTGTGATTGATGCTGCACAACGTAAACAATGCAAGTATATGGCTAAGTGTGCAACTCTCGGATATGGGTTTCTTCCTTTCTATTTCTCTTCTCTAGGTGAGTTACATGAAGATGCAGTTGCGTTGCTGAAGCGGATCCAGAGATTTTCTAAGGCTCAGGATATTGGAGCGCGCGCTGCTGTACATATTTTCCATAGAATAGGTTTTGCTATTGCTAAAGGGGTGGGAGCGCAGATAGTATCTCGGCTCCCATCCAATTTGTTGTAAATCCCTTTTTGTTTCTAATAAAGAGATGGTTATTAAAAAAACAAATAATAATAATAATAATAATAATAATAATAATAATAATAATATAATAATAATAATGTCGTATCTGTGTTTAACTTATTAATAATAATAATAATAATAATAGTAACTGATATATGCTATCGTTCAGGGATATCTGTTGGAAAGGAAGTTAATATCGGATTAGATGGAGGACTTGATAATGCCTTACGTCCGGCAGATATTTTGTTTTATTCTTGTGATGAAGGTAAAGATGTGTGTGTTGATCTGACTGGTTCTTCTCCTTTGACTCGAACGGGGATGAATGACTTTGTACCCGGCCGAGCTGGGATTGATGCTGCACAACGTAAACGATGCAAGTATATGTCTAAGTGTGCCGCTCACGGATATGAGTTTCTTCCTTTCTCTTTCTCTTCTCTAGGTGAGTTACAGGAAGATGCAATTGCGTTGCTGAAGCGGATCCAGAGATTTTCTAAGGCTCAAGACATTGGAGTGCGCGCTGCTGTACATATTTTCCATAGAATAGGTTTTGCTATTGCTAAAGGGGTGGGAGCGTAGATAGTGTCTCGACTCCCATCCAATTTGTTGTAAATCCCTTTTTGTTTCTAATAAAGTGATGATTAAATTAAAAATAATAATAATAATAATAATAATAATAATAATAATAATAATAATGCCTTATATGTGTTAAACTTATAAATAATAATAATAATAATAATAATAATAACTGATATATGTTATCGTTCAGGAATATCTGTTGGAAAGGAAGTTAAATTCAAAAGGGGGTGGGAGCGCAGCTTGTTTCGCGGCTCTCTTTCAATTTTGTGTGAATAATAAATAAAAGATTTTCATTATAAAAAATAAAAAAAATAAAAAAAATTATTAATAATAATAATAATAATAAATTAAAAAAATTAAAAAAATTAAAAAAAAATTAAAAATAATAATGATAATAATAATAAAAATTAAAAAAAATAATAATAATAAAAATTAAAAAAAATACCTTGGTTGTGGGGAAAGTTCTAGAGTTAATTATGGAGGATGGTCCGCGTTGTGGTTTGCATCTCAACGTTGACAAAACTGAGGTTTTTTGGCCTAAGGAGGACCCTAGAAGCAGGCTTGATGGTATTTTTCCGCCTAATATTTCTCAACCCGTGCATGGTGTTAAATTATTGGGTGGGCCCGTTAGTGTGGATTTTGATTATAGTTGTGAGCTTGTAAAGAAGAGAGTGTCCAAAACAATTGAGCTTATGGATTCAGTTTCCAAGATTAATGATCCTCAATGTGAGTTGTTGCTTCTTCGTGCATGCACGGGTATTTCTAAACTTTATTTTGCCATGCGCACATGCCCTCCTCGTTTCTTCGACTTTGCTCAACGTTCTTTTGACGTGGCTCTTCGTTCTGCTCTTGAGCGTATTGTCACTGCTTCTGGACCAGGTTTTGGTGACTGTCAATGGAGGCTTGCCACATTGCCATTTACATTTGGGGGGCTAGGTGTTTATTGTGCAGGTGATGTTTTGAATTATGCCTTTCTTGCGTCACGATTACAGTCTGGTAGTTTGCAGACTAAGCTTCTTCGGCATGCTGGTATTATAGATTATGGGCTTACTTTTGATAATGCTTTGTTTGTGTTTAACACGTTTATGGAGACTGACCTTTTGAGTAATCTAAGTGAGATCGCTGCCCCCAAACTTATGAAAAAATTGGCAGATATATATTTCACGAGGGTTACTAATATTGAAGAATCCACCTTCTCATTATCACCTCGACAAATTGCTTTGTGGAAATCTCAAAAGGAGGACCATGCTTCTGACTGGCTTAGGGCGGTTCCAATTTCTGGTTTGGGACAGACTATGAACGGTAAGACTTATCGTTGTGTGCTATGCTATCGGTTAGGTGTCCTTTTATTTTCGATCTCGAAGCCTTGTCCGACTTGCTCTAGAGTGTTTGCTGGGGATATTTATGGAGATCATGCTGTATCATGCGCTGGTATTATTGGTATTAAGCATCGTCATAATGTTGTGCGCGACACCCTTGTTGATATATGTTACCGGTCGGGAATTTCTGTTGGTAAGGAAGTTGATATTGGGTTGGATGGGGGGTGTGATAAACCCTTACGTCCGGCAGATATGTTGCTTAACTCTTGGGATAGAGGGCTTGATGTATGTGTGGATCTTACTGGGTCTTCTCCTTTGACACAAACGGGGATGGCAAATTTTGTGCCCGGAGGTGTGGTGATTGATGCGGTACAATGTAAACGTGTCAAATATGAGACTAAGTGTGCAGCTATTGGATATGGTTTTCTCCCCTTTTCATTCTCTTCTTTGGGGGAATTAGAGGGGGACGCTACTACCTTACTCAAACGGATCCGAAAGTTCTCCATGACTCAAGATATAGGGGCTCGTGCTGCTATTCATATATTTAGTAGGATTGGTTTTGCTATAGCTAAAGGAGTGGGAGCCCAGATAGTATCTCGGCTTCCCACTAACTTTTTGTAAATCCTATTATTCTAATAAAGTGATGTTATAATAAAAAATAATAATAATAATAATAATAATAATACGAAAATTTATTTTTATTTTCATAAAAACTTTATTTTATTTTTATTTTTACTAATTTTTGGAAAAATATTTTTTATTTATATTATTTATATATTAAAATATTAAAAACTATTTATTTAATTTAAAAACTTAATAAACTTTAAAAATTCATAGAAAACAAACTGAGGAGTTACGACGCGAGGTCGGGACCGTTGGCTTCGTAATTTTATGCTTTTCAATGTGGTTTATTAGTGGATGACTTTAGAGAATGGAAAAAATGGTCCTTGTTGTAAAATCTTCATCAAATCTGCATCTTTAGCCCTCCAAACTTCATTCTTTTGGCACTTTTTGGTCCTTTGACTTTATCTTTGACTTTTTATTCGATAAATGACCGTGAAATATGATGGTCCATGATACTTGTGAAAACATTGAATCAATAAGAATAAATGAAGAATATTTGCACAATTAAAACAATTGACTAACTAATAACACAAGTTTTTACTTTTCATCGTTTGTATATCTTATTAATAATGAATCAACAAATATAAAGACTTGCCCGGTTGTTTGCGGAATAACGACCGGGCGATGAATGTCAAACTAAACTCCCATGTTCATAGCTAGCTAAGCTTATGCAACAATGGGAGGATGAAACCCCTATCCACTAAAGTGTTACATGTTTGTTTTCTATGGTGGGAATTGAAAGTGATATTTTGTTAGGTTAAAAGTTCGTTGTTCACGGCAATAAATCGTGCAACTTAGTTGTTTTTGGTGAAAAGAAAGAATAGTCGTTGATTATCTATTTTAAAATGAAAATGTCGTTGAGTAATTAATTAAAATAAAATAAAAATTAAAGCTTGAAAAGATTTATACTAAAAATAAAGGTTTTAAAAATAAATGACGAAAAATTAAAACTCGACAAAAAGTAAAATTTTCAAACTTAAAAATAAAACTAAGACAAAACAAGTTTAAAATAATTCTAAGTAAAAATGGCAGGAAAAGTTAAATTTGAATTTAAAAATAAAAACAGGAAATAAAACTGAAAAATGTGTTCCGGATCGTAACTTGGATCGCAGTCACGATCGCAACTTGGATCGTAGTCTTGATCTTAGTCTAGATCTTAGTCTAGATCTTAGTCTATGATCTTAGTCTATGATCTTAGTCTAGATCTTAGTCTAGATCTGAGTCTAGATCTTAGTCTTAGATCTTAGTCTAGATCTTAGCCTTAGATCTTAGTCTAGATCTTAGTCTTAGATCTTAGTCAAGATCTTAGTCTATATCTTAGTCTTAGATCTTAGTCTAGATCTTAGTCTTAGATCTTAGTCTAGATCTTAGTCTAGATCTTAGCCTTTGATCTTAGTCTAGATCTTAGTCTTAGATCTTAGTCTTAGATCTTAGCCTTTGATCTTAGTCTTAGATCGTAACCACAGATCGAAGTTTGGATCGTGAGTAGTAATCGCAGTAATGGATCGCAAGTAGAAACCCTAAGGCTTATGCGATCACAATACCCGATCGGAACCATTAAAACCCTTAAGAGACATTACGATGGAATGAAAAAATGAAATAAGCAATAACCAAATAAGCACTTTAATAATAGACAATTACCAAAAACTTAATTAAAACAATAATAAGAAGAACTAAGTAAGTACAAATTTAAAAACTTTCAAGACACCAAATAAGCAAAATTTATAAATTCAACTAAAAGAAAAAGATAAAACTTTTAAAAATACTTAAATTAGAATAAGCAAAACACGAAATAAGCAAAAAGCACAATAAGGTAAAACCAATAAATTTATAAAATTGATACGAACAAAAAGGTAAATACTTTAATCAAATAAGCGTGAAGATTAAAACAAACTACATACTTTTACCAAATCAAAACATAAGGTTTAAAGAACAAGAAAGGTAGAATGAGAATGATTAATGAAAAGCTTAATTAAAACATAAAGATTCAAGATTCAGGAACAAGATTAAGGAATATTAAAGCACGGAAATTTAAATTACACCTACTCCTACTATGTGAAAAATAAATCTACACTACTCCTAATCTAAAAACTAACTAACTCTCAAAATGAAGGAATAAAAGACTATTTATAGGAGAAGAGGAGGATAGGTGTTGATGCTTTCTTCTTTCAATTTGTCTTCTCGTCTTTTAATTTCTTCGACTTTCTCGACGTTGTCTCGAGATTTGTCGATATAAAATGAACTCGTCTTCTAATTTTCTTCTTTTATTAGATTTGGTTCTTCGACTTCATTAAACTTCCGTCTTTATACTTTTTCTTCGATAAATCTTCAGAATAGGCTTTGGACTTCCGTTCTTTTTGCACTCTTGATCTTTCGACTTTGTCTTTTGTCTTTTTCTTCGATAAGAGCCCGTGAAAGCCCGTGTTTTCTTCCTTTTTTATCTTTTGGTCCTAAAACACAATAAAAACACAAACCACGCATAATTCCGACTTTTACGACATAAAATACACGTTTTGCCTTGGTTATTATTATAATTAAGTGGTAAAAGGATGGGTGTTTACACACCTATCAAATCCCCTACACTTGACCATTTCAATGCCCTCATGCAATGCATTAATTACAAAGCAAGATTTACATTTTCCATCAAAATTAATCCACCTTGGCCTTTATTAAACGCAAGACATTAAGGAAACTTAAAAAGACAAGAATATAACAAAATGCTTGAAAGAAGAACAAGTAAAGAGATCGAAGACTTACATTAGGGCTTTGGTTGTCATGAATGTTTATCATTCTCAAGCTTCAAGTTCCCATACCAAGCTTAAAAACGAGATCATTGTTATTATAAGTTAGTAAATCTAACACTTACTCATGTGGCTCAATTATTCACTTAGACTTCCTTATTCCTAGGTGCATCTCTTATATTTTATTGTTGTCTTGAATGATCACGAGGATGCATTGTTGACTTATTTCGATAGTTTATTAGGCTGAAAATAAAGTAGGACGATTTAATCAATAGTTAGCTAAAGGACAAAATCTTTTAAAACTGCTTCTCGGGACCTCATAAAGTTCATATCTTGGCGTAACTTGCTTCACGATTTGAGACCTTTCTCGGATCGATATTTGGCATTGTCTTCATTCTTCGAATATTGAGAGATGATCTTGAAATAATGGTCTTCTCTTCATAACATAGCAATTTCTTCACTTGAAGTTTTTAAGAGATTCTTCAAACTTGGACCACGACTTCTTCATTTTTCTCCAATCTTCATTTGGGATTTTGATATACAACGATCCGCCTCCTTTTAGGACTTGGATTTATTTATCCTCATACCTTGTTAGGGCCTTTTTGGATAGACTTCTCGATGATCTTTAGGGGAGTGTTTGCTTCTCGTCGTGTGTCTCGATCCTTCATATTGATTTTTGATAAATGATTCTTCGCATCACTTTGGATCTTTAGCAACAAAATGTAGCCCTCATGCCTTGTTAGGGCCTTTTCGGACTCGCCAATCTTCGCATCCCGCTTCAATAAGTTGTACCTTGGCTATGAACTCTAATTAATACCGAGTAACTTTTAAACGATCTTGTGCTAGAAGCTAAGTAACTTTTCAAATCGTACAACCTTATTTATTGCAATTATATTATTAACGAGCGATGGGAGAAGATGCTCATATTTAACTCACATAAATTCATGAAAGAATACCAAACTTATAATTGACTCTATCATCTCTCGTTCTCCAAAATTTAAAATCTCAAGGAATGAGACTCGTGGATGCTTAGCCTATTAAATCAAAGTTTTAGGTTTTCAAGTCATATAGGATCTTGCAACTTCTTAGACTTTTTCAAGTTTAGAATTCGCATTTTAAAGTTCCCTTGATAAACGACTTTCTAGAATCAATTATAGGAACTTGCGAAAAGTTCTTGTTCTTAACCCGTAAGAGTTAAGACTTTCGTGTTTTAAAGTTCCATATATAAAAGCCTAGCAAAACTTGACTTAAACACGTTAAGGATACTAGCTAGAGTAAACTTAGATAAGTAAACTCGGGTTGAGTCAAAAGATTCACGACGGGCCTAATATATCAAAGACATCTAAACTTATTAAAACCATTTATTAAAATTTATTCTAATGAAATAAAATAACGATAACAAAGGAAAATACGACTAGGCCAAAACAGATCAAATATTTTGAAAAATGTTGAAAAATCAATTTTCCGGTTAAAATGAGGACAAATTCATGGAAAATCCCACTTAACTTCGATAGAAGTCCCCCCTACACTTAATATAAACATTGTCCTCAATGTTTAAGCATGTGGGAGTAAACTCCACTACACTTAGAACATTGTGCACATTGTTTAAATCTTGCTAAGGAAGAGACAACTAAAGTGATTCCTATTTTAATATTGAAGAATATAAAATAGTGAATCAAAAGAGTTTAGGATAGAACTGGGATGACGAGTACACGGGATCATGGATCTTCAAAAGTCATCAAGAATGGATCTTTGAAAGCTCGAATTCTTGCACATGATAAGAAAGAAAACAACGAACTCCTATGGGGCTCCCCCTACACTTAGGATGAAAAACAGATAAAAAGGATAGATTAGCGGGTTGCCACCCGAGAAGCGCTTGTTTTTGTTAACCGAGTCACGAGCCTGACTCGACCCCGGATTAAATGGTCCATGGGGAAGCCTCTAATGTAATATCGGGATCAAAGATCTTGTCCTCGTTCCCGGAGGAAAATAATAAAGGAGAGGCCGGAGGATAAGTTTTGAATGGTAGAAAAGTCCTCTCAATATAAGAAAAGTAAGTGAAATCATGATCCACGGGAGGTGAGGTGGGTAAAGGAAGCAAATTGTTATCCCCCCAAGATAGTTGATGGTCACTAAGCGGCAAAGCCATAAAGGTGTCAATCATAGAATGCTTAATTTCACCTCCCGGGTCAAAGCACTCATCCTCACTTCCCGGTGTGAAATGGGGAGAGTAAAACCGATACATCACCTTATTAGGCGTGCACGCTGTAGGATGAGGTGGCAATATAGTATGAGAAGTATGAGAAAAATTACCTTCCACCCGCGTCACCTTTCCAATAGAGTCAAATCTCTCCGCTTCTGCAATAGGAGGAGGTATTGCTAACAAAGTATGCTCATCAATAGCAAGAGAATCAGGGCTATCAATGTCCTCAATCCCTTCGTCAAAGAGAGAATTCACCTCACTAGATATGTAGCCGTCATAAAAATCAAATAAAGGGTTTGAATAAATCTTGAAAGTTTTCTTCGGAACGTCTTCATCGGATAGTGACTCGTCATCACTAGAAGTAAAATCATCATCTTGATTAAAAAGAGGATTGGAGAAAGCCAAAGAATCATCGCCCAAAGTGTTGGTGGAAGGAACATCATCAGAAGAAAGCACATCATACTCATCGTCACTGTCGGATGTCACCTCAGATTCACTTAGGATCGGGACAAGGTTATTGGCACTAGACTTTATGACTTCGTCTGATTCCTTTGCATGAGTTGTGATGATATCCTCAGCTCCTATGATGGGTGAATGCTCGGGCTCCATAGGTGGCAAGACAAGAGGAGGAAGTAAGATTGCACTAGGCGAAGGATGTTGAGCAATAAGATCTCGGAAATAAATAGTACTCTCCTCGTCATCATCATAATAAAAGGGACGCACAAGAGAAGGAGTATAATCACTAAGATTAGATACTTTCTCTTGTTGTTGTCGCTTTTCCTCTTCCCGTGTTTCTTTTAGTGAATCTACTGCTTCTTCAATGGATTGAAGTTTATTCAAAATTGTAGCTCGTTGTTCTTCACTCATTCCAAAAGAGGGTTGATGATGGAGGGTGTATTGTGGGGGCTCAAAATTATGAAAACCGGAATTATAGCATGGAGTTGGTTTCTTAATAATTCATCGGTTGATAATAAAAAGTATCGTGGGGGCCCCACATTTGTTGCAACACGGGTATGAAGAAAAACCCAGTGCCATATTGTGGATAAGGGTCGTTATTGGTTGAAGAGGGTGAAATAGTGTCAGTAGAGGTGAAGTATGAATTGGTCGAATTGCAAAATGAACAATGTCCAAATTTGTAATTAGGGATATCCATTCCACACCGTTCGCATGAACAACCAATGATAGGAGTGACTACCAGAAGAAGGTCTTCCACACCCTACACAATCAACAAATGAGTCCATTGAAAACAACAGATAAGTAAGAGGAATATTTTTGGTGCAAAACTTTTGAAAAAGAAATTCTTTTTATGATTTTTCAAATGTTTTTGGATTTTTGAAATTTTTAATTTTTATGGATTTTTGAAAAAAATTTGAAAATTTGACAAGAAAAATAACATTCAAAGATGAACGGATCCCAAAATCCAACGCGTCTCTCACAAAAAACCGTTTATCTTCACGAAAAGAGCCGGCAGCGGCGCCATTTGAAAGTGAGATTTTGCTAGGTTAAAAGTTCATTGTTCATGGCGTCTAGTCGAATTGATTACAGTAAATCGTGCGACTCAGTTGTTTTTGGTGAAAAGAAAGAATAGTCGGTGATTATCTATTTTAAAATGAAAATTTCGTTGAGTAATTAGTCAAAATAAAATTAAAATTAAAGCTTGAAAAGATTTAGACAAAAAATAAATGTTTTAAAAATAAATGACGAAAAATTAAAACTCGACAAAAAGTAAAATTTGCAAACTTAAAAATAAAACTAAGACAAAACAAGTTTAAAATAATTCTAAGTAAAAATGGCGGGAAAAGTTAAATTTGAATTTAAAAAGAAAAACAGGAAATAAAAACTGAAAAATGCGTTCCCGATCGTAACTTGGATCGTAGTCACGATCGCAACTTGGATCGTAATCTAGATCTTAGTCTAGATCTTAGTCTATGATCTTAGTCTATGATCTTAGTCTAGATCTTATTCTAGATCTTAGTCTAGATCTTAGTCTTAGATCGTAGTCTAGATCTTAGTCTTAGATCTTAGTCTAGATCTTAGTCTTAGATCTTAGTCTTAGATCTTAGTCTAGATCTTAGTCTTAGATCTTATTCTATATCTTAGTCTTAGATCTTAGTCTAGATCTTAGTCTAGATCTTACTCTTAGATCTTAGCCTTTGATCTTAGTCTAGATCTTAGTCTTAGATCTTAGTCTTAGATCTTAGCCTTTGATCTTAGTCTTAGATCGTAACCACATATCGAAGTTTGGATAGTGAGTAGTGATCGCAGTAATGGATCGCAAGTAGAAACCCTAAGGCTTATGCGATCACAATACCCGATCGGAACCATTAAAACCCTTAAGAGACATTACGATGGAATGGAAAAACGAAATAAGCAATAACCAAATAAGCACTTTAATAATAAGCAATTACCAAAAACTTAATTAAAACAATAATAAGAAGAACTAAATAAGCACAAATTTAAAAACTTTCAAGACACCAAATAAGCAAAATTTATAAATTCAACTAAAAGAAAAAGATAAAACTTTTAAAAACACTTAAATTAGAATAAGCAAAACACAAAATAAGCAAAAAGCACAATAAGGTAAAACCATTAACTTTATAAAATTGATACGAACAAAAAGGTAAATACTTTAATCAAATAAGCATGAAGATTAAAACAAACTACATACTTTTACCAAATCAAATCATAAGGTTTAAAGAACAAGAAAGGTAGAATGAGAATGATTAATGAAAATCTTAATTAAAACATAAAGATTCAAGATTCAAGAACAAGATTAAGGAAAATTAAAGCACGGAAATTTAAATTACACCTACTCCTACTATGTGAAAAATAAATCTACACTACTCGTAATCTAAAAACTAACTAACTCTCAAAATGAAGGAATAAAAGACTATTTATAGGAGGAGAGGAGGATAGGTGTTGATGCTTTCTTCTTTCACTTTGTCTTCTCGTCTTTTAATTTCTTCGACTTTCTCGACGTTGTCTCGGGATTTGTTGATATAAAATGAACTCGTCTTCTAATTTTCTTCTTTTATTAGATTTGGTTCTTCGACTTCATTAAACTTCCGTCTTTAGACTTTTTCTTCGATAAATCTTCAGAATAGGCTTTGGACTTCCGTTCTTTTTGCACTCTTGATCTTTCGACTTCGTCTTTTGTCTTTTTCTTCGATAAGAGCCCGCGAAAGCCCGTGTTTTCTTCCTTTTTATCTTTCTGTGCTAAAACACAATAAAAACACAAACCACGCATAATTCCGACTTTTACGACATAAAATACACGTTTTGGCTTGGTTATTATTATAATTAAGTGGTAAAAGGATGGGTGTTTACACACATATCAGGAATCATTAGCCTATTCTATTACAAGGACCACGTATATATAGTGGGTGTGAAGCTTCCTTGAGAAGCTTTTACTAAAATACAAGTAACCACCTTGTACTTTGTAGTCTTCCACTAATACTTCAAACATGCACTTCTTCGGGTCTTCTAACGTCTTCAGGTCTTGTAATAAGTAATAGTCTCGAGGAGTTAGTAAGCTGTTATGTCATCACTTACTAACTCCATCATCCTTGATTCTTTACACACTTACTGAGATCCGCCTCAGCTAATGACGAGTCTATCTCGTAGACTCTAAAGAACTCTAAAGAATGACATACTGAACTTGTATCATACGTAAGTTCAGTGACTAACACTACTTAGGCTGCTTTACATACAAATCCTGTATAAGGGACAAATCAGGCACTGAATTGACCCAACAATCTCCCCCTATTTGGATAGAAAAGTAGCCTAAGTTAAATAGCAGTAAGTGAGCATAAAGGCTTCTTCTTACCTGCTATATTACAACAAAGTATACCAAGAATAACTAGCTTCACTAGTTTAAGTCATTCGCTAACTTGTATCATCTTGTCCATGTTTTAGTTGTTACTGAACTCTACAATGTCTGATGTTATAACTTGAACCATTGAACAACTCCTGATGTATAACTCATAAAACCTGATATATATAAAGCTGTATAACAGTAACTTCACCTTAGGTCATCAGGGAAGTATGTATATGCAGGTAGAGTGGAGTGGTTCAGATGTCTATTCAGCGACATCTTCAAAGATCAAACAATGCAGCTCCTGTTCAGCAACCCATCTTCAGTGACTTTTCTCAATCAGCCAAATGTAAACTTCTAAGTCCCTGAAGGTTATGTGTTGTGATATAAGATAGTGTGTATTTAACGTGAGTAAACTTGATGTTTCTTCACATAAACACAAGTTTACTTCCGTCTTCATTTCTCTCCCCCTCAAAATTTGCTAGGGAACCAAGCAACTTTTGACCGGCTACACACTATTACACAATCATAGCGTGATGGTGTTCATCTCGCCTGAAGTATAAATCCCCCTGAATTTCATCTCCTACCAAACGGCTGCTGTTATCAAACCCTGTATAAGTTATTATTGTTTCCCAATTCCCTGTGTTTGTACAACCTGGTTTCTCAAAAACTCTGCGGCTGGGGTTACAACGTATGGGGTCACAGCGGTGGGGGAGGGGGAAAACTGTTGGGGAAGGGGGTGGATGTGGAGATCAACAGTTGGAGAGTTCAGCCAATGGCTGTGGGGATCAACAGCTGGAAAGTTCAGCCAATGGCTGTGGTTTGAGGTAATAACCTATGAAGATATCTTCTTTCTTTATCTTGGTATGAGAAAATAGTTCCTGAGTGACAAAGTCCTTCAAATGCAAATGATGAAGGCTCTGAAGATAGCATATTGAGTGTCTTGCACTCGAACAAATCCTTTGTTGATGTAGTTGCTTCAGCAACTTGAGTTTAGTGTAAGGATTTGTTTAGGTTCAGTGGTTTAGGGATCAACAGCTGAATGCGGATCGAGTTCAACTCTCTGTATGTTCATAACTGTTGTGTCTTAAACACCTCGTAGTGTAATAACCCTGATGTAACTTCATCCAAACGCCTGTGGTTTTATCAACCCATGTGAACTCTATCTGTCAGCGACTTTAAACGGCTGTTGGGTCAAGCCATTATCAACCTAACCGGCTATGGTTTCGTCTCCCCTATATCTTTTATCAGCCACTTCAACTCAAACTTCCACCTTGTGAGTTGTTAACGGTCTTGGGTTTCGGGAAACAAGTGGCGGCTGTGGTTGGGGAATCAACAGGTAGAAGTTCATCGGATCAACAATTGGAGGTTCATAAACTGGCTGGGATCCAGTGACCTCTAGGGGTTCAGCGACCACTGGAGGTTCAGTTGGAGGGTTCATTGCCCTGTGATCAATCATCAGTGACAGGGTTCGTTGTGACCAGTTCAACTGGCTGGGAACAGCTCAGCGACACATTTAGTTGTGGCTGGGTTGACACAGCGACTGGGGTGTTTAGTTGTGGCTGGGGTGTTTAGCTATGGCTGTAGGATGTTTGAGTAGCTCGGTTCTGAGTGCCTGTGTTGTTTTAACAAGGTCAGCCACGTGGTTCGCTGGTGTAAGGGGGGTCCAAATACCTGGTACAGAGACAAAGGGTTCGGAGAAGAGGACAGGGGTCCGTGTCAGCGAAAGGTCCAACGATAGGGGTCGACTGGCTGGGAGTTCAGCGATCGGTTCACAGGGGTCCTGTGACAGCAGTCCAGGCTCTGCTTGTTGGGAGGTCCATGTTCAGCTGGTGGTTTAGAACCGCTGGGGTCAAAACTGCTGGTTCGTTCTTGGGTCTAGCAACAGGTGGGGGGTTCACTGATCATACAGCTAAATGCCCAGCTACTTGTCATTTTGGTTCCATTAATTTCCTAACAATAGATGATATAATTTATCAGCTATTCCCCTTTTTTTTATTCCTCACTAATAACTGAGATTTTGTTATATAAAAATTGTTCGTTGAATTGGTCTTATCGAATTGATCACCGGTTAAATGTGCGACTCAATTATCTTTGGTGGATAAAAGAAATGGTTGTCGTTGAGTAAAATAAAAATGCAAACTTTAACGTAAATGATAAAGTAAATAAAACTATAAATGATTAAAAAGTAAACGGCTAAAAGTTAAAGCTTTAAAGAGAAACCTAAAAATAAAGACTTTAAAAGTAATTAAGTAAATGAAGAGAAATTAAAGCTTGACAAAAAGTAAATTTGAAAACTTAATAAAAATACAATCTTGAAATAAATCTAAGATAAGACAATTAAAATAACACTTAAGAAATTCGCGAGAAAAATAAAGATTTAAAAAAGAAACAGACAGTTAAAAACCAAACATAAGTCGGGAAACAAAATGCTAAACCTAATTCGGAATGTGTAAATCCTAAACTAATTCAGGAAAACACCAAAAATATCCTAATCCGGAATCCTAATCTCTATCTAATCCGAAATATCCAATCCGGATATAATCCGGAATCCGTGCTATGATTGTAATCCGGAAAGTAGACTTAGGAACTAGTTCGGAATGTGAATGCTACAAGTAATTCAGAATCCATGGTATGCACCTAATCCGGAATACACATCTACAACCTAATCCGGAATATGGCTCATCCAACTTAATTCGGAATGCGTGGTTTAGACACAATCCGGAATCCAGATCATGGATGTAATCCGGAATCCGTGATGCGGTACCTAATTCGGAATGAAGAACCAAAACACAATCCGGAATCAAATGTGCTCAACCTTATTCGGAATCCACTTTTAACATAAAATCCGGAATGTGTGTTTTACATGTAATTCGGGAAATGAAGTCTAGCACTTAGTTCGGGAAAAGTGGAAATGCACTTAAGTCGGAATAAAGTAGAACTACACCTAATTCGGGTTACAAGGGTTTTAAAGGGAAATTGAGTGCTAAGTCGGAATAATAGGGTTTTATGATAACCCGGATTAAAAACAATTTTAAGCAAAAAGTAGAAATAAGCTAAAAATCAATAAGAACTTATCTAAAAACTTAACCAAATCAATTTTAAGAAAAAGCAAATAAGCCAAAATTTAAAAACTTTTAAAAACACTAAATAATTAAAATATTTAAAATCAACTTTTTATAAAATAACTTTTAAAAACACTTAATTAAAATTAAGAAAATCACACAAAAAGATATAAGATCAATAGGCTAACACAATCATACACATAAAAACATAAAGAACAATCAAATTAGCATGACAATAAGCAAATAAGCAATAAGATTAAACAAGACAAGAAAGGTAGAATGAGAGATTAATGAAAAACTTGAAATTAAAGATAAAGATTTACCAAAATTACTTGAATTACTTGAAAGGAAAGACAATTAAAGTAAATGACAAGTATTAATATGACAATATGAAAATGGAGAACTAATTTGTCAAATTAGCAAACACCTCCTAATGAAACATTAGGAGGGTATTTATAGGAGGATTAACATGTGTTGGTGCTTTTCTCTTCTTCTCGTCTTTTCGACTTATAAATTCTTCGTCTTTCTCGACTATGTCTCGGGATTTGTCGATAGATAAATTGAACTCGTCTTATAATTTCTTCATTTATTAGACTTGAGTTCTTTGACTTCATTAAACTTCCGTCTTTAGACTTTTTCTTCGATAAATCTTCAGAATAGGCCTTGGACTTCCGTTCTTTTTGCACTCTTGATCTTTTGACTTCGTCTTTTGTCTTTTTCTTCGATAAAAGTCTGTGAAATCCCGTGTTTTCTTCCTTTTTCACATTTTGGTCCTAAATCACAACAAAAACACAAACCACACATAATTCCGACTTTTACGACATTAAATATACGCTTTGGCTTGGTTATTGATGTAATTAAGTGGTAAAAGGATGGGTGTTTTCACACCTATCAAATCCCCTACGCTTGACCATTGCAATGCCCTCATGCAATGCATTAGTTACAAAGCAAGATTTACATTTTCCATCATAATTAACCCACCTTGGCTTTTATTAAATACAAGACATTAAGGAAACTTAAAGGGATAGAAAATTACAAAATATTTGAAGGAAGAAAATAAGTAAAGAAATCGAAGACTTACATTAGGGCTTTGGTATGTCATGAATGTTTATCACTCTCAAGTTTCACGTTCCCCACACCAAGCTTAAAACGAGATCATTGTTATTATAAGTTAGCAAACTAACACAAACTCATGTGGCTCAAGTATTTGCTTAGACCCCCTTATTCCTAGGTGTATCTCTTATATTTTATTGTTATCTTGAATGATCACGAGGATTCATTGTTGACTTATTTCTATAATTAATTAGGGCAGAAAATAAAGTAGGACGATTTAATCAATAGTTAGCTAAAGGACATAATCTTTTAAAACTGCTTCTCGGGACCTCATAAAGTTCATATCTTGGCATAACTCGCTTCACGATTTAAGACCTTTCTCGGACCGATATTTGGCATTGACTTCATACTTCAAATCTTGAGAGACGTTCATGAAATAATTGTCTTCTCTTCATAATAGGAATTTCTTCACTTGA
Organism: Glebionis coronaria; assembly: GCA_025667525.1. NCBI lineage: Eukaryota > Viridiplantae > Streptophyta > Magnoliopsida > Asterales > Asteraceae > Glebionis > Glebionis coronaria. Next base: position 347,334,947 of record CM046879.1, read on the forward strand.
AGTTTTTGAGATATTCTTCATATTTGGACCACGACTTCTTCATTTTTCTCCAATCTTTATTTGGGATTTTGATATACAACGATCCGCCTCTTTTTAGGACTTGGATCTATTTATCCTCATACCTTGCTAGGGTCTTTTCGGATAGACTTCTCCATGATCTTTAGGGGAGTATTTACTTTTCGTCGTGTGTCTCGATCCTTCATATTGATTTTTGATAAATGATTCTTCACATCACTTGGGATCTTTAGCAACAAAATGTAGCCCTCATGCCTTGTTAGGGCCTTTTTGTACTCGCTAATCTTCGCATCCCGCTTCAATAAGTTATGCCTTAGCTATGAACTCTAAATAATACCGAGCAACTTTTAAACGATCTTGGGCTAGAAGCTAAGTAACTTTTCAAATCATACAACCTTACTTATTGCAATTACATTTATTAACAAGCGATGGGAGAAAAAACTCATAATTAACTCACATAAATTCATGAAAGAATACCAAACTTATAATTGACTCTATCATCTCTCGTTCTTCACAATTTAAAATCTCAAGGAATGAGACTCGTGGATGCTTAGCCTATTAAATCAATGTTTTGGGTTTTCAAGTCATCTATAGTGTTAATGCAATAATGCCTAAAAACGTTACTTGCATTTTTTCGGTCTCGCTTAGTTTTGATTACGACAATATGTAAAAACAAGCATTTACGAAAACAAAGATAAACAAATTCTTGAGTTCAAGTATTTTTCATTTTACCCATTTTCATTTAAGGTATGGATAAACAAGTACTAACCTTAATCAAATGATCAAGTGATTTAATCTTTTCTTAAAACTCACTTTTTATTAAGTGTGACAAGTTTTTATTAAACTTTCTTTTTAAGAAAATGTTTTATTAAATTAATTATTTGAAAATTTGAAAATGGCATATTCTTATTTGGTTAAGAATATTCTATCAGGATATTTTTTAAACCAGATATGACCTCCACCACTAAAGGACAAAAAGGGAGCGGAGTCTAGTCCAGCGGTTCCTTAGCTCCTAGGCGGTTCCTTATCGATAAGGTACCGCGGGCTAAGATAAGGAACCGCGGGCAGATATAGCCGTTGGCCCTTTGTCCTATAAATAGTGGACCATTCTCAGCTTTTTAATTCACCTCTTTTGCACATCTATTTTCAGATTCAAACACTCTTCTTTAATCACTCAAATCTTTGATCATTTGTTTGATTACTACTTGTTTAAGAAGTGAATCTTGTTCTTCCATCCCTTCCTCTCCAAGTGCAAAGAGAAGAACACTATCCTTGTAAAGTGTTGAGTCCACCACCAAAGATCCATTGAAGATCTAATTTTATACATTTGTAGTTGTGTCATAGTTGTGAAGATCCAAGTAGTTGTGTCTATTTGGAAGTTGTGTATGTACTAAGTATAGTTGTGTAGATTGGTCCTAGCTACGATTAGGGCTCGACTTTTAGCTTAGAGTCGGAAATTGGTTAAGCGATGTGTACGGTTTTCTCCACCATAAGGAGCTTGTTGTGTAGTGAACTCTCGAGTAAGGAGTACTCGAGGAGTGGAGTAGGAACGAGGAGTGAGCTTCGTTGCCGAACCACTATAAATCCTTGGTGTTCGGTTTGATCTTTCTTTACCCTTAACTCTTTACATTCTTTATTCTTTGTGCATATATTTTTGTTAGTATTAGTTTAGTTACACTATCATTGTTCATATTGCGCATAAGAAGATTTCACATATTTCCTCAAGCCTAAGTTTTTGAAAAAGGATTTTTGAAAACTACATTTTAACAAGTAAATATAAGAAACTATTCAACCCCCCCCCCCCCTTCTAGTTTCTACAATTGGTATCAGAGAGACGTTGCTCAAGAATTTTTAAAGTATATTGTATTTTAAAACTTGAATCGATCTATGGATTCCAACAAATACCTAGAAGGGCAATCTATGCAAAGACCGCCACTTTTTGAAACCGATAGTTTTATTTATTGGAAAAATAGATTTGAAACTTATGTGAAATCATAGATCTTTGGCATGTTATTACCAATGGTGATTTTTTACCTTATCAATTTAATGAAGTTTCTAAAACAAAAGAATTGGTCACTTTGATAAAGCTAATGACGACACTAAAAAGAAACTTACAAAAAATAATGAGGCTAAAATGGTGATTTATAATGCTTTGCCTAAGAAAGAGTATGAAAGAATTTTTATGTGTGAAACCGCTAAAGATATTTGGAACACTATTTTAGTAACCCACCAAGGTAATAGCCAAGTCAAAGAAAGGAAAATCGATCTTCTTGTCCAACAATATGAACAATTTGTCATCTTAGAAGATGAAACTATTGATAGTGCATTTGCTAGGTTTAATACCATTATTACTAGTCTAAAAGCACTTGATGAAGGTTTTTCTAGCAAGAACAATGTTAGGAAGTTTCTAAGGGCTTTACAACCAAAGTGGAGAGCAAAAGTCACGGTGATTGAAGAGTCGAAAGATCTCTCAACTTTATCACTCGATGAACTCATAGGCAACTTGAAGGTTCGTGAGATGATAATTTTGAAGGACTCGGAATTCGTGAAAACCAAGAGTGAAAGAAAATCTATTGCACTTAAAGCCAAGAAAGCACAAAGTGACCATGATAGTTCCTCGGATAGCGATGACGAGGAGTATGCATTGGCGGTGAGAGATTTCAAGAAGTTCTTCAAGAGACGACGTCAACACGTTAGGCAACCCAACAATGACAAGAAACCATTCTCAAAGACTCGGTTTGTCAAGAACTAAAAAGGTGATAGGAATTGCTTTAGATGTGGTGATCCAAATCACTTCATTGGTGATTGTCCAAAGCCCTCTCGCGATAAAAATCACACGGCATTCGTTAGTGGCTCTTGGAGCGATAGCGGTGAAGACGACGATGACAACCCCAAAGAGGAGAAATGTCTTATGGCTCACACTTCTAAAGAGGTACATTCCGAAACCGAATATTATAACAATGATAGCTCCACTTTTGATGATATTGAACTTGAAGGCAAATATGATAGTTTACATAAACTTAGTCTTAAATTCATAGAAAATAATAAAACCTTAAAATCAACCAAAACTAAGCTTGAAAATGAGATCAATGAACTTAGGGAGAAATTGGAAATACTTGAAAAAAATAAAGAAGTTGATTTAGGTTGATTAAGTTGTGAGAAACTTAGATTAGAGAATGAAGATCTCAAGAGCACCTCCATTAAATTGGAAAAGTTCATGAAAGGTACCAATGCTCTTGATGATATGTCAAACAAACAAGTTCATTCTAAGGAAAGACTTGATCTAGGTTTTAACTCAAATGAAGCCTCAACTAGTGAACCTAAACAAGTCAGATTTTCACAAAAATCACCCACTGTACGCGGTCCCAGATTGTATGGGGCGGTTCCTTATCACTATGGAACCGCCGCCATAGATAAGGAACCACGGCCAGAACATGAGTTTTGTAAAAATCATGAACTTTCTGAAAAGTCAAAATCAAGTGAAAAACCAAAGCATCTTATTGTTAATAAGGTAAAATTACCCATACTTGACGACAATGCTATTGATAAGTTCTACAAGCCATTAAGTTAACCTCTCATGGGAAATAGAAGTTTATCAAGACCATCTTCTACTCCACCTAGAATACGGAATGATTCTAAGCCTAGAAGTAGAACGACAACGCCTAGAAGAGATAATAAAAACAATTCACGATCTAGAAGTAAAACCCCAACACCTAGAAGAAATGATCATAACTCTAAACCTAGATCAAATACACCTAGGAGAAATAACGACCAACAAAATGTTTATATGAATTACTACCCTCCTCCCTTTTGTTCTCCATGGGGAACCCCTCCTTCATTCATGCATCCCAACCAAATTCAAGGGATGTTTGGAACTAACAATTTTGGACCCATGAGATATTGGGGACCAAATGTTTGATCTTGTGTGTTGTTACCTAGATATGCTTGGGAATTGATTTGGATCCCGACGAGTGGATTAAGGATAGTGGATGTTCTAAACACATGACGAGTAATCGACGTTTGTTCTCGCACTACAAAGCATATGATGGAGGTAACGTCACATTTGCAAGTAGTCTACGTGGTAATATTATTGGCAAAGGTACGGTTTCTCTTGACTCTATGACCATTGAAAATGTTGAGCACGTAGATAACTTAGGGTTTAACCTTTTAAGTATAGGTCAAATTTGTGACAATAAGTGTAATGTCATCTTTTTAGAACATGACAGTGAAATCGTAAAAGATGGAAAAGTCATTGCAAAAGGTGTTAGAAAGCATGGGCTTTATGTCATGAAGGTTAATAAGAAGTCAAAAGACAACATATGTCTTGCAACTATAGATGATAGTTCTACTCTTTGGCATAGGAGATTAGATCACGCTAATATGCGTTTAATTCAATCTTTAGTCTCAAAGGAGTTGGTAAGACACCTCCCCAAGATGAAGTTTGATAGTCACTTTTGTGATGCTTGCAAAGTTGGAAAGCAAGTTCACTCAAGTCACAAAGCCAAGAATTTGGTTTCGACCTCTCGGTGCTTAGAGCTCCTACATATGGATCTTTTTGGACCTTCCGCCATACGGAGTTATGGAGGTAACCTTTATACCCTAGTTATAGTTGATGACTATTCTAGATTCACTTGGACTAGATTTTTGGCATCTAAGAATGAAGCTTTCGATCATTTCAAAATCTTTAGTCTAAGAATTCAAAATCAACTAGGATGTCCAATTGTCTCTATTAGGATGGATCATGGTAGGGAATTTGATAATGAAGTGCAATTTGGTGCCTTTTGTGAAGCTCATGGTATTACCCATAACTTTTCGGCTCCTCGCACTCCACAATCAAATGGGGTAGTTGAAAGGAAGAATAGGACTCTCCAAGAGATGAGTAGGACGATGCTAAACGAGCAATCTTTGCCTCAAAAGTTTTGGTGCAATGCCGTGGCACATCGACTTATATTCTCAACCGAATTCTTATTCGACCTTTCCTGGGAAAGAACCCCTATGAGATTCTTAAAGGTAAGAAACCCTCATTGGAATACTTTAGGGTGTTTGGAAGGAAGTGCTTTATCCTCAACACCAAAGACTACCTTACCAAGTTTGACCCAAAGTCTTACGAAGGTATCCTTTTAGGTTATTCCCAAACTAGCAAAGCCTACATTGTCCTAAATAGAACCTCGGGGGTTATTGAAGAATCACTCAACGTAACCTTTGACGAAACCCCTCCCTTACCCAAGACACCACCATTGGTTTTTGATGACTTGGATGAATTAGAAGTAGTAAAAGCCAAAGAGGTTAGAAAAATAGGAGTTGAAGACCTTAGTGTTGAAAAGGAAGTAAACATTAAGGAGTCTAGGGATCACACTCTCAATAATATCATTGGTGACTTAAATCAAAGGACCCTAAGATCTCAAGTCCAAAACCAAAGCAACTTCTTTTGTTTCGTCTCCTTGATTGAACCAAAGAATGTTAAAGAAGCTTTGACGGATGAGAGTTGGGTCATTGCGATGCAAGAAGAATTGAATCAATTCGTTGCCAATGATGTTTGGGAACTTGTTCCTCCACATAGAAGTTCTACCATTATAAGAACCAAATGGATATATAGGAATAAGTTAGATGAGAATGGTGTTGTGTCTCGTAACAAAGCTAGACTTGTAGCACAAGGCTATAATCAACAAGAAGGGATTGATTATGACGAGACATATGCACCGGTAGCTAGATTAGAATCCATTAGAATACTTTTAGCCTATGCTTGTGCCTTAGACTTTAAGCTTCAACAAATGGATGTAAAGAGTGAATTTCTTAACTGTTTGATCAATGAGGAGGTATATGTAGCTCAACCTCCCGGCTTCATTGATTTTGAGAAACCAGATCATGTTTACAAGCTTAAGAAGGCACTTTATGGTCTCAAACAAGCACCCAAAGCTTGGTATGATAGACTTAAAGCGTTTCTTGTTAAACATGAGTATACCATGGGGCTGGTAGACAATACGCTCTTTACAAAGAAGAAAGGTCCTCACCTCATAATCGTACAAATATATGTTGATGACATTATATTTGGCTCAACTTGTCAAGAATTGTGTGATGACTTCGCCAAAATCATGCATGATGAGTTTGAAATGAGTATGATGGGAGAACTTAACTTCTTTTTAGGACTCCAAATTAAACAAATGGACGATGGTATTTTCTTTAGTCAATCTAAGTACGCTAAAGAAATGCTAAAGAAATTTGGATTAGAAGAATCTAGACCAATGAAGACCCCTATGGCCTCGGATACTAAACTCACCGTAGATGATGATTGTGAGTCGGTAGACAACACCAAATTTAGAGGTATGATTGGTAGTTTGTTGTACCTAACGGCAAGTCGACCGGATATCATGTTTAGTGTTTTCCTTTGTGCTCGCTTCCAAGAGGCTCCCAAAACCTCTCACCTCGAAGCGGTTAAGCGTATCTTCCGATACATTAAAGGCACTATACATTTCGGATTATGGTATCCTAAAGGGACCGGCGTAGAAACCATTGTCTACGCGGACTCGGATCATACGAGAGACTATGTGGACCGGAAAAGCACTAGTGGAGTTTGTACCTTCATGGGTTGTTGTTTAACTTCTTGGTTCTCCAAGAAACAAACCGCTCTTGCAATATCCACCACGGAAGCCGAGTATGTGAGTGCCGGAAAAGCATGCCAACAAGCTCTATGGATGAAGCAAGCGCTTGTTGATTACAGGATTTCTCTTGATGATGTTCCCATCATGTGCGATAATAAAGGTGCTATAGACCTTAGCAAGAATCCTGTGAAACACTCGCGAACCAAACACATGGAAATTTGACACCATTTCCTTAGGGATAATGTTCAAAAGGGGAACATTTCAATTGAGAAGGTACCCTCCGAAGATAACTTAGCCGACATCTTCACTAAGCCACTTAAGAGGGAACCTTTTAATTACTTGCGTCTAGGTCTAGGATTAATGGAACATCTTCCTTAATTTCTTTTCTTATTGTGTGTTTTCTTTTACCACTTTGAGTTATTGAGTCTTCCAAACTCTTTTTGAAAAATCTTCTCTTCTCCTTTTCAAAATTCTCAAAGTCTCTTTCGAAAATGGTTGAGAAATACGTTTGACATTGTTAATTCAATCTAAAAACGATTTTTCATAGATTCTCGCTATTAATCTAGAGCTTACATAATTCATATGCATGATTCTCTCAAACATAGCAAGAACAAGATAGAATCATGGAGGATCATTGTGTCATGACTTAAGGTCTTGTCTTACACACCTCCTACATCGATTTTTTTTAATCCATGTATTTTGGTCAAATCTCTATTTGGTAAGTTTGCATATGTTTTCTTTGTCTATCTTTGCTTTTAAGCATATCTCTATGATAAGTTAGACTAGAAAAATAAGATTTGCTGAAAAATCTTCCTCCAAACACCAAACACAGCCTCTACAGGCGGTTCCATATGTGAACCGCGGTGCCTTATTGATAAGGTACCGCCAGCATTGATAAGGAACCGCCTACAGTGCCTTCCTTTTCCGGGTTTTTGTCTGAAACTCCAGATTTGCTCCAACATTTTTGAGAATCTTTGTTTCAAACCCTTTGACCACCCCAAAAATACCCTAAGCCTTCCCTATTTAAACCATAAGCATTTTTCCATACTTCACACCTTAAAATGTCTTACTCTCCCAATGAAAGCCTTGAATCTCCTCCATTTTCTCCAATTGCTTTCAATCCCAACTCACCTAAAAACCATTAAAATCCAAACTCACCCAAGAACACTCTTAATCACATCTCTCCTACCAAGAATGTTGATTGTGGAACATCTATTCTTCCACCACCACCCTTTAGTGTTCTTCCTCCTTCTCATGATAATGTCATACACCATGGAACATATTGTCATTGTTGTCAATATCAACATCTTGCTATGGCACACATCTATGAGGATTTGAGCTACATCAAGAGTCTCTTAATCAAGCCTCCTCTTCACTTTGATTATGAGATCTCCAACAAGCCACCACCACCACCCTCTGCCATTACCTTGTCTTTCATATAAGCATTGGTTGCTTATCCACAAGACACCAAATTCAATCAAATCTTAGAATTCTAGAATAACTAGGATTAGATTTATGTTTTTGTCTTGTTTCTTTTTCCATACATCTTTGTATGATGTTTTTTTTAGTAACCTATCTTGGATCTTTGTCTTTTTGTTTTCTTCTCTTTTATTTTGTGACCTATTGCTATATCTTGTTGGTTGTTTCTTTTGTTCAACTAACCCTTCTATGTAGCTTGTCACCATATCTCGATTCCTCGGTGCCCCAAGTTAGGGGGAGTAAGCACCAAGGGGGAGTCTTTGCAAAGTCTGTCTCTTCAACACCGACTTGCAACCTTTTTACTTCGACAAAGGGGGAGAAATAAATAAACTCGTCTTCGAAAATCTTGTTTTTTATGTGATTGAGTTTATGTATTGTCGGAATCAAAAGGGGGAGATTGTTAATGCAATAATGCCTAAAAACGTTACTTGCATTTTTTCGGTCTCGCTTAGTTTTGATTACGACAGTATGTAAAAACAAGCATTTACGAAAACAACGAAAAACGAATTCTTGAGTTCAAGTATTTTCCATTTTACCCATTTTCACTTAAGGTATGGATAAACAAGTACTAACCTTAATCAAATGATCAAGTGATTTAATCTTTTCTTAAAACTCACTTTTTATTAAGTGGGACAAGTTTTTATTAAACTTTCTTTTTAAGAAAATGTTTTATTAAATTAATTATTTGAAAATTTGAAAATGGCATATTCTTATTTGGTTAGGAATATTCTATCAGGATATTTTTTAAACCAGATATGACCTCCACCACTAAAGGACAAAAAGGGAGCGGAGTCTAGTCCAGCGGTTCCTTAGCTCCTAGGCGGTTCCTTATCGATAAGGTACCGCGGGCTAAGATAAGGAACCACGGGCAGATATAGTCGTTGGCCCTTTGTCCTATAAATAGTGGACCATTCTTAGCTTTTCAATTCACCTCTTTTGCACATCTATTTCCAGATTCAAACACTCTTCTTTAATCACTCAAATCTTTGATCATTTGTTTGATTACTACTTGTTTAAGAAGTGAATCTTGTTCTTCCATCCCTTCCTCTCCAAGTGAAAGAGAAGAACACTATCCTTGTGAAGTGTTGAGTCCACCACCAAAGATCCATTGAAGATCTAATTTTATACATTTGTAGTTGTGTCATAGTTGTGAAGATCCAAGTAGTTGTGTCTACTTGGAAGTTGTGTATGTACTAAGTATAGTTGTGTATATTGGTCCTAGCTACGATTAGGGCTCGACTTTTAGCTTAGAGTCGGAAATTGGTTAAGCGACGTGTACGGTTTTCTCCACCATAAGGAGCTTGTTGTGTAGTGAACTCTCGAGTAAGGAGTACTCGAGGAGTGGAGTAGGAACGAGGAGTGAGCTTCGTTGCCGAACCACTATAAATCCTTGGTGTTAGGTTTGATCTTTCTTTACCTTTAACTCTTTACATTCTTTATTCTTTGTGCATATATTTTTGTTAGTATTAGTTTAGTTACACTATCATTGTTCATATTATGCATAAGAAGTTTTCACATATTTCCTCAAGCCTAAGTTTTTGAAAAAGGATTTTTGAAAACTACATTTTAACAAGTAAATATAAGAAACTATTCAACCCCCCCCCCCCCCCCTTCTAGTTTCTACATATAGGATCTTGCAACTTCTTTGACTTTTTCAAGTTTAGAATTTGCATTTTAAAGTTCCCTTGATAAACGACTTTCTAGGATCAATAATAGGAACTTGCGAAAAGTTCTTGTTCTTAACCCGTAAGAGTTAAGACTTTCGCGTTTTAAAGTTCCCTATATAAAAGCCTAGCAAAACTTGATTTAAACACGTTAAGGATACTAGCTAGAGTAAACTCAAATAAGTAACTCGGGTTGAGTCAAAAGATTCACGACGGGCCTAATATATCAAAGACATCTAAACTCTTTAAAACCATTTTATTAAAATTTATTCTAGCGAAAGAAAATAACGATAACAAAGGAAATACAACAAGGCCAAAATAGATTAAAAAAAAAATAAAAAATGTCGAAAAATCAATTTTTCCGGTTAAAATGAGGACAAATACAAGGAAAAGCCCACTTAACTTCGATAGAAGTCCCCCTTACACTTAATATAAACATTGTCCTCAATGTTTAAGCATGTTGGAGTAAACTCCCCTACACTTAGGACATTGTGCACGTTGTTTAAATCTTGCTAAGGAAGAGACAACTAAAGTATTTCCTATTTTATTATTGAAGAATATAAAATAGTGAATCAAAAGAGTTTAGGATAGAACCGGGAAGACGGGTACATGGAATCACGGGTAGTCAAAAGTCATCAAGAATGGATCTTTGAAAGCTCGAATCCCTGCACAGCATAAGAAAGAAAACAACAAACACATACTAGGGTCTCCCCCTATACATATTATAAAAACGGAAAAAAAGATAGATACTCGGGTTGCCTCCCGAGAAGCGCTTGTTTTTGTTCACCGAGTCGTGAGCCTGACTCATCCTTGATTACAATGGTAAGAAGCTTGAAGAACATCCACCGGGGTCATATACATGGTCTTTATCCATCAAGTAGCACAAGCTTAAGGTGAACAAGACAAGCCAAAGAAGAGTAGGCGAGGTTCCCTTCAGCAAAGATGGAGCACGGTGGTAGAAAGTATGATGAAGTGCAAGCATATCTCAATTGTTTCCAAAAATCTTTCCTTTTATTTCATCAGATGGATACTGAGATGGCTTAAAAATTATGATACCCAGATCGAACACCTTTTCCTTTAGGGGAAAATAAGACTCAGGCTCAGTAGAATTTGAAGAAGATCCGCTCATAAACCGCACAATCTCATCCTCAGAAGATGGATAGAGAGGTGTCAAAACATAAGTACTGCGGATATTGGTGTCTTCCGGTTTCTTCTCCTTTGAAACGGGTTTCTTAATATCCGAAGGAGGATACAGACCAAAATCAATGTCCAAAGGAGGAGAATCATTATCATTGGGGAAGTATGTATTAAGGAAAGTAGCAAAATCTTCCCCAAATGAGTACTCATCCAAAGTAGGATCAAGCATTGTTGGCGGAGGATCTTCATCAAAAATAGGAGCAAAGCCATCATTTGAAGAATCACTCGAGAGAGTATCAACATCATCAAAATCATCATAAGTTGGCATGTCTTTATACTCTGAAGCAAAATCATCATAATCATCCCCATCGGAACTAGAATCATCATCATAGATTGGTGGAGCATCATAAATTGGTGGGGCATACAAATTGGGAAGAGGATCTTCAGAATCTTCCACATTTTCTTGAAAAAGTGGATTAATCATAGATAGGCTCGAAAATAGGATTATTGTAAACGATAAAATCATCAAGCTTTGTACTCTCCAAAGGAGTTGTATCAAGCTCGTCTTGAAGCACCTCAATCATATTCGCCGATTCTCTTCCATTGGATTTATTTGTGATCTTCCCCATCTTAAAAATTTGTTGATCACTCTCGACCCTTAAGATTAGTTCACCTTCGGCAACATCTACTAAAGCTTTTCCGGTTCTCAAGAATGGCCGTCCAAGTATTAACGGAATACGAGGGTCCATTTAATAGTCAACAACAAAAAAATCGACCGAAAAAGTGTAGGTACCAACTTTAACAAATACATCTTCGGCAATACCAACGGGGTAAGTGAGAGTTCGATTTGCTAGCTCAAGAGTCATCTTTGTTGGTGTAAGATCGGGTAATGATAACTTTTTCCAAACAGTTAATGGCATCAAATTTATACTTGCCCCGAGATCGGCTAACCCAGTAAATTCTTCGGTTTGGGATAATGTACAAGGTAACACAAAGCGACCGGGATCTCCAAGTTTTTCCGGATTCTTTAAGGAGGACTGTAGAACAATTTTCATTTAAGCGGGTATTGACAAACTCAGCCATCTTCTCCTTCTTACTAAGCAAATCTTTAAACATCTTAATGAATTTAGGCATTTGGGCTAGAGCTTCAACAAGGCTAATGGTGATTTTCACTCCCAAAATCTTCTTCAAAAAGTTTCTCACTTGAATATCATCCTTGGTGAGCAATTTTCACTTTTCTAACCTATATGGATAAGGAATATTGGGCTTAGGAGGTTTAGGTGTAGAAGGTGAAGGTTGAGAGGTAGAAGGTGGGGATGATGAAGGTTTTTTCTTTGATACTTCTTCTGTAAAAGGTGGAGACGGTAATGGCGAACTAGTACTAGGCGTGGAAGTAAGAGGAATAAATGGGGATGGAGGAGGTGTAGATGGAGAAACTAAGGGAGGGGTAGATGGTCCTACTAGAGTTGCTCCACTGCGTGTAGTAATAGCACTCACATTAGCTCTTGGGTTGGTCACGGTATTCGAAGGAAGAGAGCCCGAAGTAGAGGGTTGATTACTTTGGAAGAAACTAGCCATCATATTCCTCAAATCGTTCGTTTGATTGCTTAAAGAAGTTTGCATATCATTTCTAAGCTCGTTTCGAATATCATTCCCTTGTTTAGTGATATCACCTTTCAAGTTAATGATTTGGCTTTGAAGATTCTTAACCACCTCTCCTTGGGTCCTCATGAAAGTTTCAACATCTTGATTATATGTCGTGGGTGGAGTGATGGGTGGAGCTTGGGGAGCGGGTAGGTGATATGGATTAGAAGATCGAGGTGGTTTGGATTGCTCCTATGGAAGTTGTTTGGGTTGTGGTTTTGAGGAGAAAAACCGGTTGGTGAAAGAAAGTTGTTAGAACGATAACTTAGCAAGTTACGATCACCTTGAGGTCGGGCTTGATAGCTTTCCATTGAATAGTTACCGTGAGCCGCATACACATTTTCCGGATTGTCGTAAGTAGAAGGACAATCTGTGTATGAATGAGGACTGCCGCAAGTCTCACAAGAAAGTGCTACAACTTTAACTTGTTGTAGTTGATTCGTAGCCATGAGTTGGATATTTTTGTTCATTTCGGCCATCATGCGGGTGAGTTCGGTCGTCTCGGGGTTTGATGAAGTAGAAAAAACATTGACTCTCGGGTTATTCCTTGAAGATGCGGATGAATCCCAATTTTTGTGATGATTAGTCATGTTCTCTATAAGCTCTCTACACTCCTCGTGTCTTCTTTTCATAAATGTGTCACTGGCGGCTGCATTAATCGTATCACGATCACGAAAAGTTAAACCGTTGTAGAAAGTATCAATCAAAGTGACGGGGAGCATGTTATGATTAGGACATCGATCGATCAAAACATTATAACATTCCCAAGCATCGAAAAGTGATTCATCAGGTTCTTGCGTGAAACCACTGATTTGATTCCGAAGGCTCGTTGCCATGGATGGTAGAAAGTAGCGCGACAAAAATCGTTGAGTCATTTCGACCCATTTATGAATTAAATTCTTCAGAAGACGATCAAACCATTTTTCGGCATGGTGGGATAAAGTGTGTGGAAATAGATGAAGGCGAAGAAAATCCATGGTAACACCGGGCAATTTCATGCTTTGAGTAACGGTAATGAATTTGTCGAGGTGTTTGTTGGCATCATCATCCGGTAATCCGCGAAATGGACAAGTGTTTTAAACTTGTTGGATCATGTGATGCTTCAACGAAAATTCTAGAGCCGTGATTTGCATCGGCGTAATCTGTCCTCCGCGTCCATTCATTGTTGGTTGACAAAGCTCCTCCATCGTGCGAAGGTCGGGTGGAGGGACATGGTTGTTATTATTCAAAGTGGGGTGAGGTAGATTATTATTGTTGTGTACCCCGGCCATGTCTAAGTCTTCAAGAGTCTCGGGCTCATAATAAGACGATGAGCGAGTACGTATACACCTGCAAAAGAAAAAGATAGCAAAGAAATAGACAAATAATGGTTAACGTAAAAATAAAATCTTTTTGGTGCAAAACTTTGAAAAAGAAATGCTTTTTATGGGTTTTTAAAATGTTTTTGGATTTTTGAAATTTTTTGATTTTTAGGATTTTTGAAAAAATTTTTACACGAAAAATAACGTTCACGAGTGAACGGATCCCAAAATCCAACGCTTCTCTCACAGAAAACCGTTAATCTTCACGAAAAGAGCCGGCAGCGGCGCCATTTTAATAACTGAGATTTTGTTATATAAAAATTGTTCGTTGAATTGGTCTTATCGAATTGATCACTGGTTAAATGTGCGACTCAATTGTCTTTGGTGGATAAAAGAAATGGTTGTCGTTGAGTAAAATAAAAATGCAAACTTTAACGTAAATGACAAAGTAAATAAAACTATAAATGATTAAAAAGTAAATGGCTAAAAATTAAAGCTTTAAAGGTAAACCTAAAAATAAAGACTTTAAAAGTAATTAAGTAAATGACGAGAAATTAAAGCTTGACAAAATGTAAATTTGAAAACTTAATAAAAATGCAATATTGAAATAAATCTAAGATAAGACAAGTAAAATAACACTTAAGAAATTGGCGGGAAAAATAAAGATTTAAAAAATAAAGAGACAGTTAAAAACCAAACATAAGTCGGGAAACAAAATGCTAAACCTAAGTCTGAATGTGTAAATCCTAAACTAATTCGGGAAAACACCAAAAATATCCTAATCCAGAATCCTAATCTCTATCTAATCTAGAATATCCAATCCAGATATAATCCGGAATCCGTGCTATGACTATAATCCGGAAAGTAGACTTAGGAACTAGTTCGGAATGTAAATGCTACAAGTAATTCGGAATCCATGGTATGCACCTAATCCGGAATACACATCTACAACCTAATCCGGAATATGGCTCATCCAACTTAATTCGGAATGCGTGGTTTAGACACAACCCGGAATCCAGATCAAGGATGTAATCCGAAATCCGTGATGCGGTACCTAATTCGGAATGAAGAACCAAAACACAATCCGGAATCAAATGTGCTCAACCTTATTCGGAATCCACTTTTAACATACAATCTGGAATGTGTGTTTTACATGTAATTCGGGAAATGAAGTCTAGCACTTAGTTCGGGAAAAGTGGAAATGCACTTAAGTCGGAATAAAGTAGAACTACACCTAATTTGGGTTACAAGGGTTTTAAAGGGAAAATGAGTGCTAAGTCGGAATAATAGGGTTTTATGATAACCCGGATTAAAAACAATTTTAAGCAAAAGTAGAAATAAGCTAAAAACCAATAAGCACTTATCTAAAAACTTAACCAAATCAATTTTAAGAAAAAGCAAATAAGCCAAAGTTTAAAAACTTTTAAAAACACTAAATAATTAAAATATTTAAAATCAACTTTTTATAAAATAACTTTTAAAAACACTTAATTAAAATTAAGAAAATCACACAAAAAGCTATAAGATCAATAAGCTAACACAATCAAACACATAAAAACATAAAGAACAATCAAATAAGCATGACAATAAGCAAATAAGCAATAAGATTAAACAAGACAAGAAAGGTAGAATAAGAGATTAATGAAAAACTTGAAATTAAAGATAAAGATTCAACAAACTTACTTGAATTACTTGAAAGGAAAGACAATTAAAGTAAATGACAAGTATTAACATGACAATATGAAAATGGAGAACTAATTTGTCAAATTAGCTAACACCTCCTAATGACACATTAGGAGGGTATTTATAGGAGGATTAACACGTGTTGATGCTTTTCTCTTCTTCTCGTCTTTTCGTCTTATAGATTCTTCGTCTTTCTCGACTATGTCTCGGGATTTGTCGATAGTTAAATTGAACTCGTCTAATAATTTCTTCATTTATTAGACTTGAGTTCTTCGACTTCATTAAACTTCCGTCTTTAGACTTTTTCTTCGATAAATCTTCAGAATAGGCCTTGAACTTCCGTTCTTTTTGCACTCTTGATCTTTTGACTTCGTCTTTTGTCTTTCTCTTCGATAAAAGTCCGTGAAAGCCCCTATTTTCTTCCTTTTTCACATTTTGGTCCTAAATCACAACAAAAACATAAACCACGCATAATTCCGACTTTTACGACATTAAATATACGTTTTGGCTTGGTTATTATTGTAATTAAGTGTAAAAGGATGGGTGTTTTCACACCTATCAATCACCAGTGGATATCAGCTACATCAATTTTTTTCTCATCAACAGTGGATCAAATACATCATTTCGTTGAATGATGTATTTTCATCAGCTCAAACACACCCCTTTTAACAGTTAACAAACGTTAGACCATGAGTTCTATAACTCATTCCCTGATAAATTTCATCAGGTCCTTTACCAACAAAGGCTCCTATCCAAGCCTTTTAATAGCTACACAAACTGAATCTTCAGCAATAACCTTGATTGTCTGATTCAGCGACCAGATACAACAGTCTAGTCACTTTAGAGACCGTGTCCATCCTGAGAGTTCAGTGACAAGGGTTTGCCAGTGGGTATAACTTCATCACCCAGATTATATTGTTATTTGCCCAGCTGCTTCCCTTTCTTTTAGGCGTCAACCGATGCCCCCTTTTTTTATATTACCAACCATCCTTACAAACCATCTTCATCAACCATAGAGTAAACCCTTCATCTCACATCAACCATCTTCAAACATCATATTAACCACCATTAACAATAAATCCACAGCTTGAAGATCTCCACATCTAAACAATCGGTTTTTTGAATCACAACACATGAATCGAGTGAACCCATCTCTGTATGAATGGCTTATCCCACTTATCCATATCTATCTCATCTTCTGTTAGTGACCAATCGAATTAATCACTAATCAAATCATCACATAAATCAAACAACATCGTACGATCTATGAGTTGTACACTCATGAAATAGCAACCGCATACCATTTCAACAACCCTAAAACCATGAAATCAATATAAACTCACAAAAAATCGATTCCTTAAATTGAAAGGATCCACTCCTTTGGCCACAAGAAATGAATCCCAAACTGTTTTTCTCGATTTGTTAGGGTTTGCTTATTGATTTTCTGGGTTTCAATTCAATGAATGATGTTGGTGAGAACAGAAAAGATTGATGATTATATTGTTCGGTGAGGGTGTGAGATCTTGTTTATATTGTTTTTTTGTTTGATGGTGGGGATGGGTAAGATAAAGATAGATACATGGGTTTGGGAGGAGATAAGAAGAATAAGATTTAAGAGTGACGGTAGAGTTTTGGTGGGGGTAGAATAAGAAGAATGTGGGACTTAAGAATGGATCTCGTTAATTATGAGTGGCGGAGAGGATGGTTTATTTTATTTTATTCTTTGTTTAAGACGTATATAGATACATGTGAGGAGTGGATAGGATTTTTGTGCGGATAAGATACAGTAGTTAAAATACAGTTCTTCTTCAAAACAATAATACCAGCCATTATCTGATTGATTTCACAAAAAAAAAATCGACATACCTCAAATTTGTTATTAGAAGTCATATAACGAACGAATCTGGATAAGAATTAATCCAACCCGCTCTGATACCAGCTGATGGTCCACGATACTTGTGCAAACATTGAATCAGTAAGAATAAATGAAGAACATTTGCATAATTAAACCAATTGACTAACTAATAACACAAGCTTTTACTTTTCATCGTTTGTATATCTTATTAATAATGAATCAACAAATATACAAGACTTGCCCGGTTGTTTGCGAAATAACAACCAGGCGATGAATGACAAAGTAAACTCCCATGTTCATAGCTAGCTAAGCTTATGAAACAATGGGAGGATGAAACCCCTATCCACTAAAGTGTTACATGTGTGTTTTCTATGGTTGGAATCGTTAGCCTATTCTATTACAAGGACCACGTATATATAGTGGGTGTGAAGCTTCCTTGAGAAGATTTTACTAAAATACAAGTAACCACCTTGTACTTTGTAGTCTTCCACTAATACTTCAACAGACACTTCTTTAGGTCTTGTAATAAGTAATAGTCTCGAGGAGTTAGTAAGCTGTTATGTCATCACTTACTAACTCCATCATCCTGATTCTTTGCACACTTACTGAGATCCGCCTTAGCTAATGACGAGTCTATCTCGTAGACTCTAGAGAACTCTAAAGAATGACACACTAAACTTGTAACATACATAAGTTCAGTGACTAACACTACTTAGGCTGCTTTACATACAAATCATGTGCAAGGATCAAATCAGGCACTGAATTGACCCAACAAAATCCCGTGTTTTCTTTCCTTTTGATCTTTTGTACCTATTTCACAACAAAAACACAAACCACGCATAATTCCGACATTTACGATATTAATTACACGTTTTGGTATCGTTTTTCATTGTTTTAAGTGGTAAAAGGATAAGTGTTTACACACTTATTAAATCCGCTACACTTGACCATTGCAATGTCCCCATGCAATGCACAATTTTAAAGAAAATTTTACATTTTTCATCATAATTAACCCATCTTGGCATTTATTACGATATACTATTACTACTACAATGAACAGAAACTTAAAATGATGAAAAGATATAACAATTTCATTAAATTTATTAACTTGAAATTGTTTGATAGAAGAAACTCGTAAAGAAATCTAAGACTTAGATTAGGGCATTGGTGTCATGAATATTAATCACCCTCAAGTTTCACGTTCCCCATACCAAGCGTAAAAACAAGATCATTGTTATTATAAGTTAGTAAAGCTAACACTTACTCATGTGGTTTAATTATTTACTTCGACCACCTTATTCCTATGGTGTATCTCTTGTATTTTATTTTTTTCTTGAGTGATCACGAGAATGCATTTTTTACTTATTTCGATAATTTATTAAGGCCGAAAATAAAGTAGGACGATTTAATCAATAGTTAGCTAAAGGACAAAATCTTTTAAAACGGCTTCTCGAAATCTCATAAAGTTCATATCTTGGCATAACTCGTTTCACGATTTGAGACCTTTCTCGGACCGATATTTGGCATTGTCTTCAAACTTCAAATCTTGAGAGACGTTCTTAAAATTATGGTCTTCTCTTCATTTTGGTATACATCTTCATTTGGAGTGAGAGATGCTTCAAACGTTGACCACGACTTCTTCAGTTATCCTTGTCTTTATTTAGGATTTTGATATACAACGATCTGCCTCCTTTTCGGACTTGGATCTATTTATCCTCATACCTTGTTAGGGTCTTTTTGGATAGACTTCGCTATGATCTTTAGGGGAGTATTTGCTTTTCGTCGTGTGTCTTGATCCTTCATATTGATTTGGATTAATGATCTTCACATCATCTTTGGATCTTTAGCAAAAAAAGTGAATCCTCATACCTTGTGAGGGCCTTTTTAGACTCGGATATCCTCATGCCTTGTTAGGGCCTTTTTGGATACGCCAATCTTCGCGTCCCGCTTCAATAAGTTATGCCTTGGCTATGAACTCTAATTAATCCCGAGCAACTTTTAAACGATTTTGGGCTAGAAGCTAAGTAACTTTTCAAATCGTACGACCTTATTTATTGCATTTATTTTTTGACAAGTGATGGGAGAAAAAGCTTATAATTAACTCACATAAGTTCATGAAAGAATAAAAAACTTATAATTGACTCTATCATTTCTCGTTCTCCATAATTTAAAATCTCAAGGAATGAGACTCATGGATGCTTAGCCTAATAAACCAATTAAGGTCCATATGGTTAAGGATACTAGCTAGAATAAACTTTAATAAGTAAATTCGTGTTGAGTCAAATTATTCACGACGAGCCTAATATATCAAAGACGTCTAAACTTGTTAAAACCATTTTATTTATTTATTTCCTTTTTGAATTTATTCATGAAATGGAATATATACATATGATGGTGATGACAAAAGGAAAGAAGATAAAAAAGAAAAAATGATAAAATACTACTAGGCCAAAATAGATCAAAAATTTTGAAAAACGTCGAAAAATATCAATTTTCCGGTTAAAATGAGGACAAATTCATGGAAAAGCCCAGTTAACTTCGATAGAAGTCTCCCCTACACTTAATATAAACATTGTCCTCAATGTTTAAGCATGTGGAAGTAAACTCCCCTACACTTAGGACATTGTGCACTTTGTTTAAAATCAAGCTAAGGAAGAGACAACTAAAGTGATTACATTTATCAACTTATTTATATACTAGTATGAATCACAATAGTTTTGGATAGAACCGGTACACGGGATAACGGTGTTGGGAATATAATATAGCCAAGACACTTGGACGATGACAAGAGCAATTTGGACGTTGATAAGAAGAAATCAAGCGTTGACAGAACAAGCGTTGACAGGAAGAAGTCAAGCGTTGATAAGAAGAAGTCGAGCACTGATAGAAGACTTAGTCTACACGTTTTATGTTTCTAGAATGTTTCTAGTAAAGATATGTTCGACAATGTATTTCTTATGTTTATCTTTACCAAGAATAACTGATACGTAGACTCTTCTACAAGGTTCCTTAATCTATAAAAGGAGGCCTTTAGGTTTAAGTTTAATATACGTTTTACACTTTCATTGTACGCAAGTTTGATTCATCAATCAAAGTGAAAGTTTGGTTATCTTGTTTATGTGTTCTTGTTTAAGTATTAATTCCGCATAATACTTAAATTGTTACATATACAACAAAGTTTCTCTAAGTGTTTAACATGATCTAATCTCGTTTACACAAGCTAAATCGATCTAAGTTTGGGATCAACAAGTGGTATCAGAGCGGGTGGCTCTCGATATCTAGGAGAATCAAGATGTTTTTCGTGTTCATGTTCGTTGCTATGAAGATCTAGGGTTTATGTTAAAACCCTAGGTAATTAATTTTTGTTGCTGTGATGATGATTATGATTTTTAGGATTTGTTTGGAGTTTTGCTTCCTCAAAGCCCTAAAAACATAGATGAATTGAAGAGGTTGTGATTAATAAAAATAGGGTTTTGTAAAACCCTAGATATGTTAATGATATGACGATTAGAATATGCTGTTGCTTCCCAGGTGTGATAATTTTACTTGTGATATAAAGCGTGTTCATAATAAGTATTGGATATCTGTTTGCTTTATTCAAGAACGTGGGGTAGAGATTAACAGTTGATTGTGATGTGCTCATGGTTAACTCTTTATTATTTACGAGGGGCTCGCGTTGATTGCTATATATGTATATTCAAGAAAAAGATAAGCAACTGTAGCATATTAGTTTAATCAATCTTTGTATCGTGGATCAAGAAATGGAAAAGGTCAAGGATGGAAGCAATGGTTGTTTTTATTGATCATGACTTATGCCACTGGGTCCCAATGGTTTTATACTAATCGTCACTTATTATCATGGTATAGTACAGTGATCTAATCATTGCCAAGGAATATGACGTGGGTTTGAATATACGAACGAAAGTAACGTAAAGTGTGATTTTGTTTCTAAGGTTTTTGTGGAACAAACTTAGATTCATTAGATGACACGTGATTGCTTAATTTCTATTGGTTAAATTCAGAATTGATGTTGACGTGAGAAAGGTACTAATATTAAACTTTTAACATTGCTCACATAGTCACGTACGATTGATTGGTTTTGGGCAATTTGTGTTCACACGGTTAAAGCAAGAAGTGGTCCCACAGGTGGAATACGTTATGAGCAAAACAAAGAATAATAAAAACAAGGTATTGTTTTAGTTATTCAAGTGTGTTCACGTGGGTATTGCAATGATGCTATTATCCGTGCTTATTCCATGGTCAAAGCCATGGTCAAAAATGGCTGCATTGCATTTGTTTACTCATGTAACAAATGATTGGTCGAAAATTGGGGTTCACGTGGGAGAATAAAGACGAAGTGGAACAACTGGGTTAAAAGGCTTTTTTATTATATCAGTGGTCCTACGCAGTAGACAACGCAACAACTGATAAGAAGTATTCACAGTAGGTATATTTTTAGTTCCCTGTTTTTGTTATTTATTTTTCTGTTATAAATTCATCCCACTGTGTGTGGGTTTGGCACAGTTAATAACAAAAACAGTGGCATTAAAAGTTCCCCCTGCTACGTTCCCATGTCTTCATTAATTCCCACTGCTTTTGGAAAGTTCCCCCTGCTGTCATCACTGATTTTTGGACAACAATGATTTGGAGGTTGGTTTATCCACAGCAACTGGTCGTAAAAGTATAAAAGGTTTTCATATTGATTGTTTACATGATCATGAAGGTAATTGACTATTAGCTATTTGAGGATGAAGTAGAATGGTTCGAGTACGTGTTTTATTCGAGCTTTATTATATGACGAAGAATTGACAATAAATACTGGCAAGTGTATGAGATTTTTCTTATGGTGCTTTAAACTCATACTTGCTATCACCATGGTCGTGTCTCCTAGAAGATGCGGTATTTGTCAAGGGCATGTAGACCCCTTATACATCAATGGTTGGTATACGTTCGACGTCATATGGATAGTGCATATTATAACTCATGGATTCGGATTTTTCTACTACTACATCAAATTGGTGATACTGAATTTTCTTCGCTTATGATTATTACTTTCAAAGCCTATAGAATTGAAGATTCATAAATGATTAGCACAATTTAAGGGGAAGCTAAATTGTTGAAGTGCTAGTCATTCACATATAACATTGAGGAGAAGATTTTTACTACTACTCATTGGTATTACAACAACTAATGTGAGTATCTACTGCTCAAAAGAATTTTTATTAGGTGGTGTTACCTATGTGTTTCATGGAGGGTATTTTGAAAAGTAGAATTCTTGTGTTTGATGTATGATGTTGGTTAGTAGTAGTTGAAAATCAAGGTTGTTTACTTACAAGACCCCTATTTGATCATGTCAAAAAGGGAAAGATGTCTACAAAGAATGTTCAGCCTGTTGATCTTTGGTGTTGTATGCTTAAGGGGAAGTGTTTTGACATCATCAACTAGGGGAAGACTGTTGGGTCAAAAGTTGATGAGTCAAATCACCATGGAAACAAGAAGGACCAAATAAGACATTATGTGATACTTCAAGCTGGTGGACAAAATACAAGAAAGTTCCCCCTACTAGTTATACTTTCCACTATTGTGAAGTTTCCCCTGCCATATATTAAAAGATGAACATTTGGTCAGAATAGGTGATAAGCATGAATAAGTCAGTTTTGATTTAGTCTTTATTACTTTATTTAGTTTCCATGTAATCTAGGTTTCCTTATGTTATAAAAGGAACCAGACGTAGGTTTGTTTTTCATATCTTCCATTCACAAATGTAACCTACAGAGTCTTTGATCTCTAGGCATGGGATTCAATGTATACATGCCTAGAGTGGTTTGTGTTAATCAATAATACAAACCCTTTGAGAATCATTCATCTTTGTTAAACATCTTGTTCATAATTAATTGTGCAAATAAGGTATGCACTTTATCATGCTCCTCTTGTCCCTGTCACTCATATTAAGCAGTTTTGGAATACTGTCACTTCCTCAACGATTAATAATGTGACTACATTGACTGCTATAGTCCATGGGCATTCATGGGTGGTTACTGAAGCCTTGGTTCGCCAGGCTTTGCATCTTAATGATGCAGATGGTATAACCACCCTACCCATTGGTGAGCTAGAACAAGGACTTCGAGCTTTGGTTTATCCTTTCCCTGAGGAGGAATCTTTAAATAAATATTCAAAATAGGAGTTTCCCCCAGCTTGGAAGTACTTAATACATGTCATACTTCAATGTTTGAGTCCCAAATGTACTGCACATAATGAAATTAACAGATCAATTGGTAGTGCCATTGTGTGTATTGCTACAGGGAAAAAATATAATTTTTCTAAAATGATTTTTGATGGCATGTGTAAAAACAAGGGTAGCAAGATGACTCTTGCTTCCCCAAGATTTTTGCAAATGGTTTTTGATGAACAAAGGTATTGCACCAGGGATCATGATGATTTTTATACGATCCCTGTGCAAAAGAAAGCAATTTTTGGAAAGATGAATTCACCCCCACACAGAGACTTACCACTCACCCAAGCCATGCTTGCTGTTATTGCAGCAGCACAACCTCAACCTGACCCACAACCACAACTTGACCCATTACCTGAACCATCACCATCACCTCAACATATGGAACTTGACCAAGATCCCTTCAACGCTGACACGTTAAATGTTGGCGTTGACACTTCAAATCCAAACGTTGACACCCTTCTACAACAAACCCAAATACCCTTAACCTCCAAACTCAAACCCAATCCACATCATCCTCTTCACCCCTAGACTTTAGGATGGAAAAACGCCAAAGGACTATTGGAGTGTTCTCCTATGGTGGTCCTAGCCATGTTGTAGAGAGAACCACCACCACAAGTGTGGTTGGTGATATGGGTGGGGCTAAGACTATTGGTACTAGCTTAGATGCAGGCCAAGCCAGTCCTAACATCATTAAGACCCCATCCATGCCCCATGACTCTACTTTGGGAGGTCAAATTCCCATTTTAGAGGAGGGAAGATTGGAACCCTATACATTGTTGGAATTGACGGCTGTCTGCATTAGCTTGCAAAATCAAAATGCAGACCTAGTACATACTATCTCTACACAAGGCCTTGAACTCAAGCAATTGAGGGAGAGGATTGTTGTTTTGGAAGCTGCTGAGACTAGGAGAAGGCAGACAAGAGTCCTTTCATCAGGGGAGGATTCTTACAAAGGGGAGGAAGCTGCTACTGAGCCAATTAATTTGAGTGACAAAGGCTCACATGAAGGAGAATCTTTGGGTATTGCTGAATCATTAACAGATTTGAAGAGGCAACCAAGTTTTGATGGTTCATTGGTTACTCCTACAAATTTGAATTTATCTTTTACTGAGATGATGGAGTAGTTCACAAGAAGCGCTGACAAGAGTAAAGTAAGCGTTGACAAGCAGATTTTTGACGCTGACAAGAGTAAGTTAGGCGTTGACACACATGTTTTGGACGTTGATAAACCTGCAGGTATGGTTGATGTATTCCAGTCATCAGCTATCATCAAGGAAGTGTCTACACAGGTACCATCATCATATTTACCCATCATTGATACATTAGATAAGGGTAAAGGAATTATGGTAGAAACAGTGGTTCCCAAGGATGCAGGTCAAGTAAAATTTGATTCCATGTTGGCTGCACAGATTGAGAAAGAAGATAGGATGAAGGAGACTGTTGTTGAGAGTAAGGAAAGCAGTGGTGATGAAAGCACAGATTCAAGTGTCATGATTATTGAAGAACCAGAAAGACTTGAATATGGTGATGAGTTGGCAAGGGAAAAGCTTGCACAGTTGAAGAATCAGGTAGATTATGAGATGCCTGAAGTTGCTCAGATGTACTTTGCATGGGAGAACAAAGTAATAGAAAATCCAGGCATGACTTTATCAGATCAAATTTGGGGTTTGGAAATTTTACTCAGATTTCAAAGAGATTGCAAGGTGATTCTGAAGTATAAAGCTAGCAAAGTTCTTGAACAGACCAAGACAGAAAGAAGGGAGCTCTATTACATGTTGCTCAGATGTCATCAAACAGGTTGGACTTTTAAAAGGTTGCAGGGATTGATGAATTGGAATATAAGGCTTATCCTATATGGGCAAAGGTGCAAGAGCAGAATACTATTAGGCTTCTTTCAGATGAAAGAAAGGAAGAACTTGAAGAAGAGATGGAGATCCAAAGGGCTTTGATTGCACCAAGACCATTGAAGAAGGGAGTTCCACTTGAGTTTCCACCAAATTTGGATAGAGTGAATACCAGTGAAGCTGTTATTAGAAAGAGTCTTAAGCTCTCACCCATGGAAGCTTCACACATGGTAGAAGTATTACCTCATGATTCAGAAACCCTATAGTTAGCTATGAAGAAGATGCAAGTGGGTTTTGGATGGTTGGGAGATATGGGAAAGAGGTACATACTTTTACTACTTTGATGTCTTTGTTTGCAAGCCTGGACAGGGAAGACTTGGCAGACCTTTGGAGGTTGATGCAGGCCAAGTATGAGACTGAAGCACCTACTTCAGTCAATGGAATAAAGCTTTGGTCAACTTTCAAGAGAACGTGTGCACCAGATGAAGAAGATCTAATTTGGAAGGATCTTGAGGATGATATCAGTGGACTTCAATGGCGTTTATATTCAGCAGCTGGTGTGTATAATTTGAGTTCTACAAAGTTTTCTGAGTATCTTCTTGTGGATGCTGAGTATCCTATGTCCAAAGAAGTTTTGAAGAAAATGATGACAACACAGCTTGAAATGGATTACTCAAGTGACGTGGCTAAAGATTTGATTAGGTTTATTTATTTCCAATTTGATAAGATTTGTAAGAATCCTCCTAGTACTTAGTTTTTATTCAGAAACTTGATTACTAGAGTAGATATCAAGTTTATGGGAGGATTGTTGGGAATAAAATATAGCCAAGACACTTGGACGCTGACAAGAGAAATTTGGACGTTGATAAGAAGAAATCAAGCGCTGACAAAACAAGCGTTGATAGGAAGAAGTCAAGCGTTGATAAGAAGAAGTCGAGCACTGATAGAAGACTTAGTCTACACGTTTTATGTTTCTAGAATGTTTCTAGTAAAGATATGATCGACAATGTATTTCTTATGTTTATCTTTACCAAGAATAGCTGATACGTAGACTCTTGTACAAGGTTCCTTAATCTATAAAAGGAGGCCTTTAGGTTTTAGTTTAATATACGTTTTACACTTTCATTGTACGCAAGTTTGATTCATCAATCAAAGTGAAAGTTTGGTTATCTTGTTTGTGTGTTATTGTTTAAGTATTAATTCCGCATAATACTTAAATTGTTACATATACAACAAAGTTTCTCTAAGTGTTTAACTTGATCTAATCTCGTTTACACAAGCTAAATCGATCTAAGTTTGGGATCAACACACGGGTCGCGTCAAAAGCACCAAAAGTGGATCATTAAAGCACATGTCCCTGCGCAACATCCCAAAACACAACCTACTTGGCTCCCCCTACACTTATTGGTGGAAATGGGTGAAGGTGAAAAAGGTGGAAAGGGTAGAAAAGGTAAAAATCTAACCTAGTTATACGATGCTTGATTTATTTATCACGAGTCTCTAACTCGACTCGATTTCCCAAATTAATTCAAGGGAAACGTGGAGAGGGATGGAATCATTTCATGAGAGATATCCTCTCCAAAGTACAACTTAACACGTTGGTCATTCACCTTAAAATTGGTCCCATTTGGTTGAAATAGCTCAATGGTACCATATGGGAAAATTTGTGCAACGGTGAATGGACCGGACCAACGGCTCTTAAGTTTTCCCGAAAAGATTTTCAACCGAGAGTTAAAGAGTAAAACTTGATCACCAACGTGGAACTCTCGGTTCTTAATCTTAGAATCATGAATGAGCTTAGTCTTCTCCTTATAAATCAACGAATTCTCATAAGCCACATTCCTAAGTTCATTAAGTTCATTGAGTTGGATTTTCCTAAGATCAATGGCTTTGTTTATGTCAAAATTAGCCCATTTTAAGGCCCAATAAGCCTTATGCTCCAACTGAATGGGGAGGTGGCATGTCTTTCTGTACACAAGGCGATAAGGAGTACAACCTATAGGTGTCTTATAAGCGGTACGGAAAGCCCACAAAGCATCATCTAATTTATCGGCCCATGAGGCACGATGCTCTCCCACGGTACGCTTTAAGATTCGCTTAAGTCCACGGTTGGAAACCTCGGATTGGCCATTATTTTATGGATAATACGCGGTGGAAAGTCGGTGATTTACACCATACTTAGCCATGGCTCGTTGATGAGACTGCTTTTATACATAGTCTCATCGTCCAAAATGGGCTTAAAATGCATAAAATATCATCAAAAATCCCAAATGTATGCTTGTGTTTGTTCCATGTGTATTTTAGGTACGGATATTGAGAAAATGGCAAAAGATCACAAGAAACAAGCAAAAACGAACACGGGAAACGAAGCCGCACAAAGAACCAAGCCCTAGTGTTGATTTTCCAAGAATAACCCTTGAAGAATTGAAGATTGTGCAAGAAGGGTCCTCCAATATTGAATAACTGACACTTTAAACCCTTGTTTATTCATAATTACAAGATTGGTCCTTAAAGTTAGTCAAATTTGCAAAAAGGACCCACCACTTTGAAGAATTGGCAAGAATGGTCCCTCATTTATGAAGACTTGCCAATATTAGTCCTCTACAAAGTCAACAAACAAGTCAAGACCTTGAAGAATGAAGAAAATGCCAAAATCAATCCTTCAAATATCATGAATTGGCAAAACAAGTCCCTTGATAAACCTTTGCAAAAGTTTTGTGGCCAAAATCAAAGAAATGAAACTTACTTAACAAAGGGATATTCAGTTTTTGGGTAAAAACTTCAAATGACAAGAAAAGAAGAAAATAGGGGTTAAAGCTGGCAGACACAAAACCTTACCTAGACCAATCAATACCCACCACATGTCCCACTCACCAAATCCTCCAATCACAGCCCTCCCTTTTGCCACGTCAAAACCCACTCACCACCGGTTTACAAGTAATTATTTAATTAGTTCAAATCACGCGCTAAACACTTGGTTTAAACATAAACTTGGATCAAAACCACCACTATTCCATGAAGAACAAAGATTAGGATTTTCTTAACCATTTGAAATTAAGACCTAATCTGCTCCAGAATTATGATTAAAGGTCTCTTAATCATAACCCAAGTCTTAAACCTCATGCAACATCACCCAAAAGGGCCACACGAGATTCCCCTGCTACAAAAGTTGAGAAGATGCCAAAACATGGCAGTGAAATCAACAAATTACATTCAGCTTTGTTCTAAGCTTCATTGGGAGCCTTTGGATCAAATTCCACCCCCTTCACACTTCCACAAAGGTCCAAACCATCCTCACATGAGCTCCATTTTCAAAATTCGACAAGGGAATTTTGGGACTTCTACAACTTAGGTTTTATAGTTTTTCAGCTTTTCTAGTATTCATGTAGCCTATATAAGGCATAAGACTCATTACATTAAAATTTGCTCTTGGTTTTTCTTTGGTCAAAATTCTGTAAAGCCTTGTTTAAAGATAATGAAAAGTGTTTGAATTGTTTGACGAAATCCAAGTGCCAACCTTATTATACTCTTGTTATTGGTTAATGTTTGTTATTGTTAAGTCTTAAACCCTGTTTTCAAAAGTTGTGCAAGAAATTGCATAATTTTCCAAAATCTGATATTTTGCTAAGTCTTTGGTACATCCTTGGAATTT
Source organism: Glebionis coronaria (assembly GCA_025667525.1). NCBI lineage: Eukaryota > Viridiplantae > Streptophyta > Magnoliopsida > Asterales > Asteraceae > Glebionis > Glebionis coronaria. The sequence goes on from CM046879.1 coordinate 347,364,055, forward strand.
TTGGATTACAAGTGATCTATACACCCTGATAAGAAGATTATCAAGGTGTTGTGAGCTTGTGGTTTTGGGATAATCAAGGAGTGGGTACAAAGTTTGCATTAATCAACTTTTCTTTTTCATTTTTTTCATTTTTCTGTTATAACTTCTGCTCTAACCTTGTTGAATCTTAGTAGGGTTGTGCTGGAAGCTTGTGTCTTGTTGGGCTAGACACATCAGCTCTAAAAGTCATGGGTGTGGATGTACATCCATGATGTTTGAGCCTCTTTTCCTAAAATTCTTGGTTTTAAGTGATTTTTAGTGATTTTGTGATTCTGCTATTGTATGGTGTGTTTTTATGGCTTAAATATGGTTCTTACTGCATGCTTATGTTATATTAATACTTGATTAAGCTTGGTTAAACCTGAAAATAATTTTACTTTGCAAAATTTTGATTTTCAAAAGTGAAACGGGTGTTTGGGATTACTGCTTGATTGGAGTTTATGCTTTGTATGCTAGTTTGAATAGGTGTTAAGTGTTTGTTTGTGTTTGTATCTGATATACAAGTGTTTGAGTTCTGATATTTGCAAACTTTGCTCATTAAAACATCAAATCTGATAAAGTGCTATAACTGCTTTGATTTTGCATATTTTGACCTAAAATCTTGGAAACACATAGAGTGTATGCATGTTTAGGATTAAAAAGTGTTTAAAAAAGTTTATATAGCCTGTTTGAAAGATTTGAGGGTTTGAAATTGGGCTTGTGGTCAAATACATCAGCAACCTCACTTTGTGTTCTTCATTTGTTCATCAGTAACTTTGATTTGCTTGAATCTTTGTCTAATCTTTAATCTAGTGTATGAAACCAGTTGATTTATGTTCATTTGAATTTATCTAAGTTGTTGTGTGCATTTGGTTCAATTTAGATTGGCTTAATCTTGCTAAATCTGCTTATCTTGTTCATAACTGCTTATGCTTATGTTTGTATCATGTCTGGTGCTTAATTGAATCAACTATATCAATTGGCTGCTAGGATTTGTGTTTATTTGATTATGATTGACTCCTTATAACCCACTGGTTATAAGGGTGCATTTGTGTGCTCTGAATCCAACAAAAAACCACAAAAGACAAAAAGTCAACATAGTCAAGCAGTGGCAACTTTTCCCACTGCTGGACACCCAAAACTAGCCACTGCTAGTGTTAATTTTCAATCGGCTTTTTCATAAGCTATAATTGCTTATCCAGACTTGCAACAACTTTGTTTTTGCTTATTTCATGCTTATTTCTTGGGCTTTTTCAAAATCTCTTTTTACATATCTTTTTAGTATTCCAAAAAAATCTTGTGTGTCAAATTAGAGCTTATGGCATTAGCTTATGGCTTAATGGGCCAAAAAGCCCATTAAGAATAAGCTGTTGACTATTAAGCTGTGATAAACTCACTTTCAGCTTTTGGCCCTTTAGACTTTTATTCTTAAAATCAAATTTTAAGTCAGATAGGTGATTTTGGGTCATTTTGTGAACTTTTTCTTATTGGGCCAAAACTAAACCCATTAAGGGACTGTTTAGGTATTTGGCCCATTTGGAGGCCCATTAGGGGTATTTTGGTAATTTCAAGTTCACTTATGTTTAAATTAGGTTAAAATAAACTACTTTGCAACTTTTTAGAATTTTTTATAAATTTGGGATTTTTAGTATTATTTTATTATTATTATATTATTAAATTTTAAATTTAAGATTTTTGAAACTTTTTCATTTGTCCTAGGATAAATACATTAAGTTAGGAATTTTAAAACTTTTAGATTAATTTTGTTTCCATTTAATTAATTTTTAGAATTATTTTAAGATTTTCATAGTTTTTAATCATTTTTAAATAGTTTTAATTAACTTTAAATTTTTAAAAAATTGTTTTTAATTTAAGTTATTTTAGAGGTTTACAAAGTTAAAAATCTCATATTGGGCTTTTTGTTAATTAAATTGATTTTTTGGGCTTTAATTAGCGTTAAAAAATTATTATTATATTAAATAAAAGGTTTGAGTGATTTTTGATTTTTTGTAAACTCTAATTACTTTTTTAGGATTTATTTCAATTTTTTAGGAATTTTTATGTTAATTTTTAAATTTCGTCATATTTTACGGTATTACGTGCACGACTTTCGTCTTAGTTTAATTTAGAATCGTAATCGTCGTCCTCTTCTCTTTTCTTTTCTCATAATCAGAATCACAAACATTTAATCATCTCTTTACACAACACACTAGCCTCCTTGAGAACGAACTCTCCTTTGGGTCATTTGTGCACGATTTTCCTAAATCGTCGTACTTACCCCTAATTTACCTCTTTTGATTTTTCCTAAAGTCAAAGGTGTGTAAATTGCAACTATCACTCGTGCGAATTGATCATTGCAAAAAGAGTCCCACGATCACTAATAATAGCACGAGGCACACCGAATCGAGCAAACAATTGTTTCAAGAAGTTCACAACAACCCTCACATCGTTAGTAGGTAAAGCCTTTGCTTCAACCCATTTGGATACGTAGTCAACGGCTACGAGGATGTATTTGTTCCCTTTGGATGATGGAAATGGCCCCATAAAGGCGATGCTCCATACGTCAAAGATTTCACACTCTTGGATGAAATTTTGAGGCATCTCATATTTATGTGTGATCTTGCCTTGTCTTTGGCAAGCATCACAATGCTTAACCATTTCATGAGCGTCATGATAAATGGTGGGCCAATAGAATCCGGAGTCGAAAACTTTCTTCGCGGTGTAGTTAGGACCAAAGTGACCACCGGTGGGTCCTTTGTGGCAAGCTTCAAGGATTTGTAAAGTCGGGGACCCATCAACACACCTACGAATGATAAGATCCGCACATTGCTTGAAAAGATAAAGGTCGTCCAGATAGTAATGTTTAACGTCCTTAAAGAATTTTTTCTTTTGTTGGGACGATAACCCTTCGATAAGAACTCCACCCGCCAAATAGTTTGAAATATCCGCAAACCATGGGGTTTCATCAAGATTGGAATTAATAGACATTAAGGTCTCAAGGGGAAAAGATTCATTAATCTCTTGATTTGGAAGTTCCCCTAGATAAGGATCCTTGATTCTACTAAGATGATCCGCGGCTAGGTTTTCGGCTCCCTTTTTTCAATTTTAAATTCTTATAGGAGCAAAACCCAACGAAGGAGTCTTGGTTTAGCATCTTGCTTGGTCAACAATTATTTGAGAGCGGAATGGTCGGTGTAAACGATGGTGGTGGAAAGCACAAGAGAGGGGCAGAATTTATCAAAAGCATACACTACTGCTAAAAGCTCTTTTTAGGTAGTGGTATAATGTAATTGAGCTCCCGTCATTGTCTTACTAGCATAATGTATTGGTTGGAAGTGTTTGTTAACTCGTTGACCTAAAACCGCTCCTGCCGCGAAATCACTAGCATCGCACATGATCTTGAAAGGTAACTCCCAATTTGGAGAGACTAAGCCCGGTGCCTTAGTTAATTTACCTTTAAGAGTGTCGAAAGAGTCGAGACAATCTTGAGAAAAAATGAAAGGAGCATCTTTTTCTAAGAGATGAGTCATTGGTCGAGCTATCTTAGAGAAATCTTGAATGAAACGTCGATAAAATCCCGCATGACCTAAAAACTCCTAACTCGTTTGACGGTGGTTGGTGGAGGCAACTTATCAATGACGTCAACTTTAGCACGGTCGACTTCGATACCGGCTTTAAAAATTTTGTTACCGAGGACGAAGCCTTCTTTTACCATGAAATGACACTTTTCTCAATTAAGAACGAGACGAGTGTCTTCACACCGTTTAAGCATACGTTATAAATTGGCAAGGCAAGAAGAGAAAGAATCACCATAAACCGAGAAATCGTCCATTAAGACTTCCATAGTTTGTTCAACCATGTCATGAAATATTGCCATCATACACCTTTGGAAAATCCTAGGAGCATTGCATAAGCCGAAAGGCATTCTTTTGTAAGCAAATGTTCCATAAGGACAAGTGAATGTGGTTTTCTCTGGGTCTTTTGGATCGATAGGAATTTGAAAATATCCGGAAAAACCGTATAAGATGCAATAGTAGTCATTACCCGCTAAACGCTCGAGCATTTGATCCATGAAAGGAAGAGGAGAATTATCCTTACGAGTGGCATCATTGAGCTTACGATAGTCGATGCAAACTCGCCAACCCGTGACAAGTCGAGTAGGAATCAACTCGTTGTTTTCATTGGGAACAACGGTTATTCCGTCTTTATTAGGCACACAATGGACGGGACTAACCCATGGCGAATCCGGAATAGGGTAAATCATTCCGGCATCTAGAAGTTTGATAACGTCTTTCTTAATGACTTCATTAATTTTTGGGTTTACCCTTCTTTGACTTTGGATTGCGGGTTTAAAGTCATCTTCCATGATAATTTTATGAGTGCAAAAGTTAGGATCAATTCCGCGGATGTCAGAAGTTTTCCAAGCAATTGCTTTCTTATGATTCTTAAGCACATTGATAAGTCGAGATTTTTCATCCTCTTTTAAGTCCTTAGCAATTATGACGGGTAACTTATCATCGTCTTCTAAGAAAACGTATTCTAAATGAGACGGTAAATCCTTAAGCTCTAAATCCGGTGGATTGTCGGTGGAAGGCTTAGTCAAATTTGGATCATCGTTTGTAACTTCCTTAGGAGTAGGTGGAGAAATATGGTCCTCATTGAGAAGTCTCTCAATGGTACGAATGTCTTCTTCCAAATCGGTGGGAGAATCGTCATATTTTAAATCCACATCCCCTAAACTTGCTTCGAATTCTTGTAAAAGAAAGTCACTTTCTCCAAATGGAGTTAATGAAGGAGCAATAGAAGCTACGGTCTCAACATGAGGTAAATGAGAAATCCCGCTCTTACAAGCCTCGTGAAAATGTTCTTCACATGCTTCGTCAGCACATCGATGAAATTCACGGATTCGGGCTCATTGGGAAGTTTGGAAAGTTTACCCATGTTAAAGACGATTTTGTCATCCCCTACCCTCATAATAAGTTCACCTGCGGCTACATCAATCAATGTACGCCCGATCCTCAAGAAGGGTCGTCCCACAATTAAGGGAACACGGGGATCCATCACATAGTCGACAACGACGAAACCAGCGGGGAAATTAAATTTGCCGGCTCCAACGAAAACATCCTCGGCTATCCCCACCGGATAGGAAACCGAACGGTTAGCTAATTCTAAAGTCATACGAGTGGAGACTAGCTCGGGTAGAGATAATTGTTTCAACACAAACAATGGCATAAGATTGATACTCGCTCCGATATCCGCCAAGGCCATACAATTCTCTACACCCGGAAAATTGCAAGGAGTAAGGAATCGGCCGGGATCTCCTAACTTAACTGGTAATTTTCTCAAAAGAACCGCGGAACAATTCTCATTCAATTGGGTATTGGAAATATCAAGCAACTTTTCCTTATCACTTAAAAGGTCCTTAAACATCTTAGCATACTTAGGCATGTGAGAGAGAGCCTTGGCAAAGGTTATATTAAAATTCAATTGTTTGAACATTTTTAGGAAGTTCGAAACTTGAATTTCATCCTTATTCTTCAATTTCTCTTTCATCAACCTTGAGGGATAAGGTATATTGGGTTGAGATGAAGGCTTTGGAGTGGATTGCTCACTCACATCCTTTGGTGGAGGAGGGATAGAAATGGGAGGTGAAGGAATTGGTTTGGGAACCGAAGGTGTGGTATAAGATTGAGGTAAAGGGGGAACATAAGGTGTAGACGAAGGCTTTAAGGGAGGTATCTTAGAAGTAGAAGGTGAAGGAGATTGGGTAGAAGTAGAAGGAATATCGGGTCCTTGTTTAGGTGGGGAATAAGAAGGTTCTTCGGTTTTCTTACTGCTCCTATTAGTGATGGCATTAACGTTATCCCTAGGATTGGTCATGGTGTTAAAAGGGAGGGCACCTTGTGGACGAAGGGTTTGAAGCATTTGCATAAATTTCCTATCAGTCGATTCTTGCATCTCTTTCATGGTTCGCTCATGTTCGGTTATTTTTTGTAGAACCAAGTCCATTTGAGAATTATGCATGTTCATTTGATTATACCCTTGATTGTTAAACCCTTGATTAGGAAAACCTTGGTTTTCATATTGATTATAATTTTGAAAACCTTGATTTTGAAAACCTTGGTTATTAAATCCTTGATTTTAATTATTAAACCCTTGGTTTTGCCCTTGAAAATTCTCTTGATTTTGATTAAAACCCCGTGTATTTGAATTCCCTTGAAAATTACCCCTTTGAGGACCTTGGTTCCTATTTTGGGCTGGTGGGGGTGGTCTTTGTGGAGCTACAAAACCCGGGGGAGCCAAATAGTTATTAGACTTATAAGACAAATGGTTAACATCAACATTTGGTTTGAAATGAACCCGCTCATTTTCATTGTTGTTATAAGCATAAACTTCTTGTTGTTGATTATAAACCTTGTCACAATTATAGTACGAATGTGGTCCACCACAAGTCTCACACATTTCACAAGTCTCTTTTAAGGCATTCACGTATGTAACGGGTGTGTTTTGGACGTGTAAGGCAAGTTTTGTCATAATTGAAGCAAGTGCTTGAATTTTATTGTTAGTCTCACTATCACTAGCACTAGCCATTGTAGCCCTTACACTCTTGGTTTGAACTTTTGCCTTGTTTTCAATAATTGCCCAACCCTCGTTCATGGATTTCACAAGAATATTACCCCCTGTGGCACTATTGAGTGAGTCTTGGTCATTTAAAGTTAAACCATTGTAAAACGTATTGATTTGATGCATTTTTGTAAAACCATGTTGTGAACATTTTCGTAAAAGCTCCTTAAAATGGTCCCAAGACTCACTAAACGTTTCCCTATATTTTTGTTCAAAGGTAATGATGTCATTCCTTAAAGCGGTGGTCCGTGATGGTGGGAAAAAGTAGTTAATGAACTTGGTCTCTAAATCCACCCATGTGGTGATACTTTGGGGTGGTTTCTTATCAAGCCAAATCCGGGCTTGTCCCTCGAGGGAAAAAGAAAGAGGAGTAAGCGAATTGCCTCTTGTGGCACCCCATTGTATTTGACGGTGTTTGCCAATTGTATGAAACGTTTTATATGAGCGTGTGGGTCATCATGAATACGGCCTAAAAATGGTGTAGCGGAAAACATTTGAATAAAACCCGTTTTTAGTTCAAAAATATTCGCTCCAATATCTGGCACCACAATCGCGTCATCATTTCCCTCAACGTGAGATTGTAGAATCTCAATCATTGGTCGATTATCCGTTGCCATCGTATTGTTTAAAGCTCGATTCTCGGGATCGGCTTGATTGATGATCTTTTTGTTGTTCTTCTTCTTTTTGGAAGAATTAGAAGTATTTGGTACACCACTTGGTATGTGTGCACGCGGGCGAGTGCGCATACAACTAAACACGAGGAATGAGGTAGGAGACCTCGGTCGACTTTGAGAGGAAAGGGATTATCCCTCTCGAGGTTCAATATCAAAAAGATACAAAAAAATATATATGTAATACTACTTGGGCGGCAAAACCATCGATTAGCCTTCCTTCTCAAAGTACTCACAAGTGAACGGTGGGAATGAGGTGGCATGAAGCACTTAACTACCTAGCTTCCCTTAGACGGCCTTTTATATCACGTCGCCTTTCTATTCACCTTAAAATTCGTATTTTTTCAAATTATTGCTTAACGAAAGTATTTATCGATTTTAGCCTTTATTTTTGTTTGATTGATACACGTATAAGGAACCAGAACGCCTCCAAATACGGGGTATTGCAAGCAATACTTATGGAAATATTGTGTATTAAGGTTCTTATACGTAAAATCTATAGTAAAAGAAAAATCTTTTTGTATTTTTTTAAGAAAAATATATTCACAATAAAAACGAAAGAAATCGAAATAAGAATAGTACTTATTATTTTTGGTGTAATACTTTAGGAAAAGTATTACTTTTGGATTTTTTAATTTTTTTGGTGCATATCTTAGGAAAGAATTTGCTTTTGATAATTTTTTATTTTTTTTGTATTTTTATCTTTTTGATTTTTTTTTATGTTTTTTATTTTTTAACATGAAAAATAACGTTCAAAAGTGAACTGATCCCAATATCCAAAACTTCTCACGAAAAATCGTCAATCGTAACGAGCGAAGCGGCAGCGGCGCCAATTTAATATAGCATTTTTTTAGTTTAATCGTTTTCTCCTCGACTCGACTCGAATTGATTCACAATTTAACACAAGATTTATTTGTTTTTGGTTAATAATAATTGTTTGGTATCTATTGTCTAATTAAACTAAAAATGGGGAAAATTATTTAGGCTAAGGAATATATAAAAGTAAAAGCGTAATTAATTCACGTAAAATTACTCTAAAATGCAATATAAAATTAAACTACAAATTTAGATCTAGATGCAGCAAAAATAAACAATAATTATAAATAAATCTAAATGCAAAATTAATCTAAACGCAAGCACGTATAGCAAATAAAAGTGATAAAAAATGAAATCACAAAGATAAACTTAAAAATAAAGTGTAAAGCTTCAACCTTTTAATCTTATTAATCTTTTTAGATGATAAAGCTACAAGCTTTATATACTAATAAGCTTAATAATCACAAAAAGGTGTAAACGTTTTACTAATAATAAGCTTATCTAAATGAAATCTAATTTTTAAACCTTTAAATTTATATTTTAAAACAATAATAATAAATAAAATTAAACCGGTTTTTATAAAAAAATATAATTTTTAAATACAATTTAAACTATAACGATCTAATTATTAAAGCTAAAATGATTAAGCTATAAAAGAAAAGAACTAGTACCCGTAGTCCGAAGATAAACGCTCTAAAAAACAACCATCAACATAATCAACACAATATGGCCCGTAAAGTACACGGCCTCCCTATACCAAGATAATCAAAAGCAAAACCTAAATTTGGCCCGTAAATTAGACGGCCTCTCAAATTACCCAAAACTACATAACTTTCGCCAACCAAACGCTCTAACTAATTGAGCTAATCAACCAAAACTATTCAACCCATAAGCTTTTCTTCAAAAGTGAAAGATCGATACACCGAGATCAAAGAAAACATAAAAGGTTAGGATAATAAGCAATAATTATTATATGATAAAGAGATTTAAATAAACTAATAGATCTATAATATTTTTTATTGTTGGAAATACGCTTTTACGTATTTAGAAAGGATCGGTCACTCCAACGATATATTCACGTATTGGGCTCGTGATCCAATATGTAACAATATAACCCACAAAGCCCACATGTAGGGTGGGCTATATATACCCCCTCCTAGCATGTTAGGAGGGGTTGGTTCTCACATTTTCACACTTCTAATCTAATCTTTCATTATTCTCTCCAACCTCTCTACTTTCTCTCTCAACATCTTCATCTATCTCTCTCTCTATAAAAATCATCTCCATACTTAGATAATCCAAGGATTACGATAGACTGTCAATTGGTATCAAGAGCCATGGGATGATTGTTTTGTTTTTGCGTTTGTGTTCTTGATTTTTGTGCCTATTTTGATCTAAATCATTCGAACCAAATTTTTTTTGTGTTTTTTATGGTTTAATCTTGATACAAATCATCTACATACTTGTGGTAGTGATTTGGTACTGTTACTTTGGTTAAAAACACAAAATGTTTGGGTGTTTGATTCGTTTTTAGGCTTAAAATTTCGAATTTGTTGTGTACTATCTGAGAAAAGTGGTACTCTTGTCTCCATCGCAAAGTTGGTATCCATTGCAAAGTAAGCAGGGTTCTACATTGCGATCGCAAAAACCCTAGGTTTTCTACATTGCGATCAAAGAGTATTCCGACACTTATTCCGATCGTGGATTGCGATAGCTCCTTGCATCGTACATTGCGATCGGGTATAAGGCAATATTGCGACGTTACTCTGTCCAAATTGCGATCAAACATTGCGATAGGTATCATTGCGATAGGTATTGCGATCAAACATTGCGATCAAACATTGTGATAGGTATTATTGCGATAGGTATTGCGATCAAGCATTGCGATAGGTAACATTGCGATAGGTATTCAGATAGATATTCTGACAGTGATTCCAACGCTTATTCCGACAGGTATTCCAATCCACATTCTGACAGACTTTCCGATAGGACATTCCGATGGTTATTCAAATGGGTATTCCCACGGATTAAATTTGGGGATTCCGATACAGTGACAAATATTTCAAGATTTTTCAAAAACCTGTTTTTTCGTGTGTTATTTTGTCTTGGAATTTTTGGTTTATCGAGAACAATTATTAAGGGATTTTAACATTATTTCTCGACTTCTACACACAACAACAAACACAATTACTTTCTTTAATTGATCGATAGACAAGTAATCCTTACTTTCATTTACCATCGATTTTTAATGGATTCGTTGAATTCGACATCTCGAGAGGGAGAATTGCAGAAGATGCAAGAAGAAGCAAGACAAAAATGTCAGGTCTCATTTAGACAATTTGAATGTCATCTCTACGAGCTTACCAAGCTAGACTATGGACCATCCTTTGTGGCAATATTTGGTCAAGATGCTCCTTTCTTCATGGAGGCTATGATGATAAACTTGGATATTCTTCAGCAACAACTTGACAAAGAAGACTTTAATCATATTGAATCTGCATCTGCACTTCAAGTTCTTTTGAAACAATTATCGATTTTTCTTCAATTCGATGTTGCCAAGAAAGAAAATTCAGTGCCCTGTCAGTCATTCCTTGAAGACATGCATAAAGATATTCAAGACTTCGGTGGTACTTTGTTCAAATACGTGACTTCTCTTACACATCTGTTTCAAGAACGATCACGACTTCAAATTGCTTACGATACTTAGAAGCAAGAAAATCTGATGCAGATGCCAGTGGAAACAAATAGTCTTACGGATGACTCAAAGGAGACCGATTTGGTTAACGATGACAGCAGCGTCACTGCATCACGACAACATGACTCAAGCATGCATGACGAAGAGCCACTAGTTGAGGTACAATTGAATATTGAATCTCACAATGATCTACATCATGTTGAGCACTCAGAACCCACCTATGACAAACAAGGGATTAATGATATGAGCTTAAACTCATATCCTTTTATCAACAAATAACCCTAAAACATGAAGCAAAATACCAATTTATCTTGCAAAAACAGTATTATGTGGTATGTTTTTGTTTGTGTACACTTGTGTAGGTAAAAGGATACATTTTCAAGCAAACAAGAAAAAACCAAGCTTAAATGGATGAAAAAGACAAAGTAGGATCAAAAGTGACAAGACTTTGAAGTACAAGGACCTATCTTGACAAACTGCCAAAGTTGAAGGACTAAAGTGTAAATATTGAACAAAGTCAAGATCAAAGTCAAAATTGGTCAACTATCAAGTCAACAAAGTCAAAGGACCAATTCTGCTCAAAGATGAAGTTTGGAGGACTAAAAGTGCCAAAGAAATGAAGTTACAAGCCTTAAAATACAATCTGCCAAACTTCAAGGGTTGAAACTGCCAAAGTTGGAAAGTTCTACTAGTTTAATCCATGTGAAACAAATTCCAGCCAATGAGAAGCAAGCATTAAGTGCACACGGATTGCCAACTCACATGCATTTAAATCCCACTCAGCCGCCACAATTAAATAACAAAATCTTAATAGTTCAATCCGTGTGACTTTGTTTTAACCACTCAGAGCATGACACGTGTCATCTTCAAGACGAGTAAAAATTCCCAGGATCGTTTTTGAGCTACAATGAATATCATGAAAAGTTGTTAACATCAAAAGTGCCTATTTTGGAGAGACGAACACAATGGTAACAACCAATTAACAAGAAATCCACTCAAGAAGAAAGCCCCAATTCGTGTTCTTACCTTGAAGATCAGTTTTGCAGAATCATGCCACGTGGAGACCTGGGATTGGTCTCAACACGTCATCATCCCCAACAAACTCCTTCTTCAAGCCTATAAATAGCCTGCTAGTCCTCATTTGTAACGAGTAGTTAAAAATTGTAGAAAACACACACTTTTCAATTTCCTTTCAACTTTCTTCCTTTTTAGCTTAACTACTCAAGAGTCTGACAAACTCTTGAGTTAGTTAGTTAGTTAGCTTCATTCCAACAACTTTGTAACAACTTTCCATGAATAAAATTTGATTTCTCCTTTTCCCGCCAAATCTCAAATTCAATCTACTGTTCATACCTTGCTCTTATTTGATCATTGTGTTGCTGCTAAGAGTTTGTTATGATCATTGAATGATCATAGCTGACTTTGAAGAAGATTTGTAGCTGTTGTTGTGATTTCAGTTCAAGCCTAGCCTCTTTGAAGTTTTCATGCCATGATGATGAATTTAGTTGATTTGTAGCTGTTGATTATAGTTGATTGATTGAGCTAGTGATAAGGTGGTGGTTATCACTAGGATAAGAGAGTTCAGCACTCCTCTTCTTCCCAATGGATTACTACAAAAGGTGTTAAAAGTTCTGATTTTGGTTCCACTTAATAAGTCAATGGCATGCTACATTTCCTAGTGTAATCTTGTTGTTTGCCTGATCAAAGTTGTTTAGTTTGGCTGGTTGATTGATTGTGAACTTGATTGTAGCTTATTCTTGTTTTACTGCTTATAGATTTTGGATTATTTTCTAGTATTAGCTTATTTCAGTCATTTTCAGTCTTTGCAATTCAATTGAGTAATAGTTGTTCTCATAGCTTGCTTATAGTCTTAAACTCTCTCATTTTAGAATATGGAATTACATGATTTTTGAAAGATTCAGCTTTTTGTCAAAAAAGTTTGGTCAACGCTTGGTCAACGATAAGCACATTTTAGCTTAATTCAAATTTCTAGCTTATTTCTTGATGAAATTCGTTCTAACCTGATTTCCCGTTCATCATTTGAGTTGTTTAATCAGTTTTGGCAAGAAAATCAAGTTGTGCTAGTTTGGTTTGTTCTATAGCTTATTTTGGGCTTATCTTGAAGTGCTTATTTGCTTATTTTGAATTTTCAGTCAAAATCCTCTTACAGACATAGCTTATTTTGAATTTAGAGTCTTTTGCAATTGGTTTCATTGAATTTGGTGCAGTAATAAGCTCACACGAGCTTATTTTTCTTTCAAACCCGTTTTTGCTTAATAAGTTTCTAAAATTGCATCTTGGTCCTTGTTGTTTTGAGCAGTTTCTAATCATGGCTAATCTTCAATCTTTTTAGGGTTTTCACACATAAGTCCTTTTAGTTTTGAGTTAGTTTAAAATCAGTTAGTAAGTTTGGAATTTTGTTACAAATTGGTTAGTTGGTTACTAGTTTTACATTTTTGATCCTTTTAGTTTAACTGATTTGCATTTTAAGTCCCTAGACTTGTTAGAATTTTCATTACAAGCATTTAAATTTCCTAGAATTTACATTTTCAGTCCTTTTAGTTTAAAAGTTTACATTTTGAATATTACTTGAATAAAAATTTGGTAAGTGCACTATGTTTTACATATAAGTAGGTAATATTTTTCATTTTTGCAAGGCTTTGTTGAATTAGCAAATAGAATATCCAAAAAAGATTAACAACCAAAAACAGTTAAAAACCCGATATTGGTTGGACTTTCAATTGGCAAGAACTGAGAAAAACGAACTGCATTATACACAATTTCAATTAAAAAGGGTGATTCCACTTCTGATTCATCCGATGTGAGTCATAATAGGGGAGAGAATGATCAAAATGCTCAAAATCATGATATATGCCCTATGACTGCTTCTTTAACCAATTCTGCTTCTAGGATTGAAGAGCTTGAAACGATGATAGCTCAACAATCAAAAGAGCTTGAGGATACCAAAATTGAATTTTCGAAGAAAACGGATAAATTTGAAAAGTATTTTGAAAAACTTGAAAATTCAAACGTTGTTCTTGAACGAAAATTAAATAAAAAAAATTCAAGATTCTAAAGCCGAAAAAGATAATCTTGTTAAGCAAATTATTTTGCTAGAATCTAAGTTGGCATCCCAAGACCTCTTACAAAAGGAACAAGAGAACTTAAAACAGCGTTGTAATGAGTTAAATAATACTATCGTAGAGATAAGGTCTAAAACTCAAGAGTCAACGACCTTGTTAACTACTGAAAATGCTGATTTAAAGGCTCAAGTTCAGAAAAAGGTTTTTGCTATAGATGCTCTAAAAACGAGCAAAGGAAAATTAAGGGCACTAGTGTGGACACTAAGCTTGAAAAACCATCAATCTTGGGGAAACCGCCGAAAAATCAGTCCGTTCATCAACCGAATGCATTTAGATCCGAGCGATCAAAATCCTCGAGATCGCGTTTTGCCTCCCAAGTTGATATGGTTCAAAGTTCTAGACCAGTCACTCCACTATCTAGGCCTACTGTGATCAAATCAGCCTATGCAAAACCTACAAACAAGACTGCTACTAGTGATTCTAGGTATAGTTCTAAGAATATGCCACATCATAGGTTGAATAGTATGCCTAATAATCACTATGTAGATGTATCTAAGAAAATGACACAAGCAAGAACTAGGATTTCTAGATCTCATTCGGATCTCAAACAAGGTGTTTGTTCCGTATGCATGAAAAGTGTCTTCACGACAAATCATGCGGCTTGTGTAACTAAAGTCTTGAAGGAGCTGAACTCAAGTGCTAAAAGAGGGATTCCTAAAGGAAATAGGTCTTCTACCGCTAAGTCTTACGCTATGCATAAGAAAACCATGTTGCCTAGATCCAATCTTAGGTGGCAACCCACAGGTAGGATTATCAAATCAGTTAATCTTCAATGGGTTCCTACAGGAAGGATGTTTCCCTCTAGCACTACCAAAGTTGGTTGTGAACCCCCGCATGGTTCTAAAATAGATGTCGCTAACCCATGTGAAAGTATACAAATTGTTGATTCCAGTACAGGTACTAAAGTCAAGCATCAACAACAACAAACCGGTCAAATCTCTGTATACCATTCAACTAAGGACACTCTTAGCGTTTGGTTGCTGAAGAAGCTGATATCTACGAATCAAGTGTTTCAGGGGATTTACGATTAAGCTAACAACAAGGACTTATAGTCACATCACAGACTGTAACTCAAATTTCAAAGAAAGGGAAGTTTATCTCGTCAACGATAACTTACCCTCAAAACGAGAAATTAAATTTTCTCGGACACGAGCTTACATCAAAACTATTCGAAAGTTTTAAGCTCGTGTATAATGGTTCATTGTTAAATGTCAGACATTGACCCGTTCTTCAAATAAAGAAAAGTTTATCACCGATGATAAACTTATCTTTTCAACGAGAAATTAATTTTTCTCGGGCATGAGCTAATATTAAAAACATTCAAAGTTTTTAAGCTCATGCATAGTGACTTACAGTTAAATATCAGACTGTAACTCGGACTTCAATGTTAGGATAGCTTATCTTTTATGATAACTTATCCTCCTAACGGGAAATTCATTTTTTCTCGGTCATGAGCTTGTATTAAAACATTCCAAGTTTTAAGCTCAAAAAGGAAAGTCTATCTTTTAAATAAGAGAACTTTTCCTCATAACGGGAAATTCAACTTTCTCGGTCATGAGCTTTACGTTAAAACATTCAAAAGTTTTTCAAGCTCATGAAAACGACTTCTAAGTAAATGTCAACTTAGGACTCGTTCTTTAGTTAAAAGCAAAGTTTATCACCGATGATAAACTTATCCTTAACAACGGGAAGTTTACAACTTCTCGGACTTGAGCTCGTTTTGTAAGATATTCAACATCTTAAGCTCAAGTGATTGGATTTCAAAACTTTGAACACAACTTTTCGAGAATTTTTCAAAAGGTTTTTCTAAATCTTTCAAAATTGTGTGTTCAAAAATGTTTTGATAAAAAGATCATGTCTTCTGGAATCGATAATATTTACGATACTAGAAATGTCATTCAATAATGACACGGGGTTGTAAATAAAGTTCGAGCAGAAGTTCAAATGTTTTAAAACATGCTCAAAATGGCTTGCTATTATTTCAGATAGTAACCTGCTTTTCATATTCAAGTCAAGCATTTCACCGGAAAGCTTTGACTCAGCAACGGGAATTAATTTTCTCGGGCATGGTTTACTTTATAACCATGTAGGGGACTGTGTTTACGTAATAACACAATCTAACACGAATATATGTACGTGTCAGTGCATTTATTTGTTAAAACAAGAGAAATCTTGTTTTTTATGAAGTTATCATCTCCACCAACCATAGCAATTTACAATTGATATCTACATACTCGACGATGCGACTACTCAAACGGCGACTACAGCACTTTCTATAGAACGCGGGTCAACAATTGAGGGGGAGCAACTGTCCAGCATTCAGAATCTTTGACGCCAAAAGTGCCAAGTTCACATATTGGTGTCAAGACAAAGATATCAGTCGTACACATGGAGTCAAGAGATAACTTCAGATGTGACGAGGCAACCAACATTCGTGAACAAGAACCATGTGATTATATCATATGATGCTCTCCATCATTCAGATCCAACCTCGTAAATTTCTAATCTTGTGATACATTATCATATATGATCTTTGCACGTGATAAATATCTTACACTTGTGTTTAAAAGGTATTTAATTTACGTTTCAAGTACACCCTCATTAATTTGAGGGGGAGCTTGTGTAAAGCATGAAGATAAATGGATTTGCATTTTTCTTCCCAAATTTTCTTAAAACATTTTTAAATCAATTGATATTAAAAACACCGATTGGGTTAATATTTTTAATATGGGGGAGAAAATGTGATTTAATAATGAGATCAATCAATTGAATGGTTTGACTTAATGTGCTGGCTCATCCCGACATGTGCGTAATATTTTCGAATATCGTGGCATATGTTAAGGGGGGAGCAAATGGATTTGGATATCAAAATGGATTTCATGGTGACATATACTTACCCACAACATCTCTATTCACGACGGTGACAATTGTGGTGACATAAGGATGGTATGATAGGTTAAGTCCAATGATTCTTCTAAAACCAGAGGAACATCCCAAGGACATTCCATAGCTAGAAATAGTAGTCCTTAGGAAAGATGGAGAAAGATTGTGAACATAGCTGAATGCCGACCAAGTACTTAAGTTAGCACTGGAACAATCACAACAAGGTGCTAGTTATGACGCATTGGTAAGCATTGAAGGGGTTGAATAATGAAAAAGAATTGTAAAGATAAAGGGTGAAAAGAAGGAAGCCCTCCTTACAACTTAGGCAGAAATCGGGTCAACACATATGCTATTGAGATCGTTTTTAATGATGCTCGATATTGAAGATAGACATCATGGACCCAGTGATGCAATGCACAACCCAACTCAGCTAACTCAGATATCTCTCAAAAGGTATTTGTTTTAATCACACGGAGATCAACATGTCTTCTATCGATTTATTCACTCCGAATAAGTTGGTATTGAAATGGTGGCACTCCTCTCCAGCCTCTGATCACTAAAATCCAAAATGCACGATCGAGTCTAGAGCCATTTGAGATCATCAAATATCTCATTAGGACACACTCTCATAATTCCTTGCTTCTTCACACACTGTGAAAAGTAAGAAAGATTTTAAGAGTCCTACGTAAAATCTTCATGATCTTGCCTGAACATCCGAGTAATACGAAAGTATTTACAATGAAGATGGAAATCCTTCTTGAGCGAATATAAAAAATCTCATGGTAGGTGACTTGTGTGATTCTTTATGAATCAAACTTGTGATAACTGGAAAGCAACAGTGGTTTAATTCTTAACTGAACTTAAACACGTTCCAAGCCTCTACACAATGTCTTAGTGATCTTGCCAGAACACTCAGAGTGACACTCTATAGTGTTCATAGTAATGAGTGGAAATCCTTCTAGTGTTAACCTCAAACAGCACTTGGTAGGTAACTTGCAAGATTCTATATGAATCAAGCTCGTGACAACTGGAAAGAAACGATGGTGCGATTCTTTAATGAATCAAACTTGTTCCAGGAATCAGAATTGACGGCTTCAAATCATGCGTATAATCTTATCCAAATGAATCACTCTTTATGTTCGCAGTCAGCTTTAGACGGTCGAATAAAGAGAACGGGTTACCCGCGAAATCTTGTCAAGGAGGTTCTTAATTGAAACTACCTGCCACAA
Organism: Glebionis coronaria; assembly: GCA_025667525.1. Classification (NCBI taxonomy): domain Eukaryota; kingdom Viridiplantae; phylum Streptophyta; class Magnoliopsida; order Asterales; family Asteraceae; genus Glebionis; species Glebionis coronaria. The sequence continues at coordinate 347,382,134 of CM046879.1, forward strand.
GTACGATATTTTATATCGTCTAACGGTCTTCACCGACCGGAGGTAAAATGCTACCGAATTAGAATGAAATGTTCAAGGCCATTTCGTCCGTGTATATGTTTTGTTGCTAACTGTCTTATGCAGCGTAACAAGAAGGTGGCATTGCGGTGTACAGTCCAGAAGAAGTCGTAAACACATGCTTATGCTTTCTGCACTTAATACTTCAACAAATTCAAGAAAGCCTAAAAGTCAAGTCTTCCGCTGTATCAAACTCTGAAGCTTTCAAGAATTATAAAGGTATAAGTATGTGGAACATGAAGTCACAAGGAGGCGAATATCACAAGTGGTGAATGCACGCAGTCAAGGCAAGGAAACATGCTCAAGACTAAAGTCAAAGATCTCTGCAGCATATTCACAAGAACAAGATCGAAGACTCAAGCATAGTATGCTAGGTTTAAGATTTTGTAAAATGGTGTGACCTCCCTTAGGGGGAGATTGTTGGAAATGCGTTTTTCCAAAGAAAGTCTCGGTCACATCATTGTTAGCATAGATCACGAGTTATAGACTATTTAGTACATTATAACTTGGAGTGACCTCCCTTAGGGGGAGATTGTTGGAAATACGTTTTTACGTATTTATAAAGGATCGGTCACTCCAACGATATATTCAAGTATTGGGCTCGTGATCCAATATGTAACAATATAACCCACAAAGCCCACATGTAGGGTGGACTATATATACCCCCTCCTAGAATGTTAGGAGGGGTTGGTTCTCACATTTTCACACTTCTAATCTAATCTTTCATTATTCTCTCTAACCTCTCTCTAGTTTCTCTCTCAACATCTTCATCTATCTCTCTCTCTAATAATCATCTTCATAGTTAGATAATCCAAAGATTACGATAAACTGTCATTTATGTTTTATAAAAATATATTAATTTTTAAGCTTAAAACCTATAGATCTAAAATAATGAGTATAAAAACTAATAGATCTAACTATCTTTTTTTATTTTATGAAAGTATTTATAATTTTTAAAGCTTAAAACTAATAGATCTAAAAAACTAATAGATAAAAACTAAAAGTACTTAATAAAAAGCTAGCTTATAAATAAATTGTAAGCCTAAGCTTAGAACTTATGAGATATAAAAAACTAAAAAGCTAATTAAATAAATACTCCAACAATAAGCTAGATCTACGAAAATAAGGCAACAATAACCTTGAAATAAGCTTGTATATAAATCTAACTTATTAGGGAAAAGTTATAAAAACTTATCCCAAATAATAAGCTAGATTATAAAGAAAATAAAAAGAAAGGAAGAATGAGAATAAGCTAAGAGAATAAGCTAAGAAAATAAGCTAAAAGTTTAATTTTATTAATATGAAAAGCTATTACAAAACTTTGAAAGGAAAAATACAAAACTATGTGTGAAATACTACTAATGAAAAAAACTTATAAAATACAAAGGGAGGGGGGGCTTTATATAGGCAGCCACAATGGGGGTATTTTTGTAATTTCCTATATATCAATTGCTTGGAAGTTAAGCACATAATGGGACAGCTGGCCATGCTTCTCTTGTTTCCTCTATCTTCTAGAAGAATAAAGGGTGAATGTGTGCCAATCATGGATGCCAACTTGGATCATGTGCAATAATTGGGCTGGACACATGCCTCCCAACATAAGAATCATCAAAATCGCCACGTGTCACTCTCCTATTGGCCAGTCGCCTCTGCAACTGACACCTCGGTCTGAATTTATGCAACCTGGTACTGATGTGGCGGCGCCGTCGCCACGTGTCATCACATGATTGGTCAGCCGCCATTGTTTACTACCACGTTTGACATCTGAAATCTCGTACTGACGTGTCAGGCTGACACGTCAGTTTGACACCTGCCACCTCGTATTGCAGATGTCGGCGTTGCCACTTCTGAACCTCGGACTGCCACGTGTCGCGTCACGATTGGCCAGCCGCCGCCACCACTCTACAACATAGTACCTACATGAACAGTAAGTTGTTGGTTGCCACGTGGCGGGCTGGCATTGGCCAGCCGCCGCCACGTGTTGTTGACGTCAGCCAGTTTGAACCGGGTCTGAACCGGGTCCGGTCTGGTTCTGGTTCGGGTCGGTCTGGTTCGGGTCCGGTCTGGTTCTGGTTCGGGTCGGCCACGTGGACCACTAAGGTGGTGCCACGTGGCATAGGATATAAATACCTCAGCAATAGCCTCGCCCAGAATCAAACCCGGGGTGCTACGCTCGCGTCTTTAAGGGTCAAAGGGTTGCCAGTGGGACTGGCAAACCCTTTGAGTATATATATGCAATGTTTTGTACATAACCCCTTTTTGGCCTTTGACTGCAGTTTGTTTTGACCCCCCATTGACTTAACTTAATAACAATAATAATAATAATAATAATAATAATAATAATAATAATAATAATAATAATAATAATAATAATAATGTGCAGCTATTGGGTATGGTTTTCTTCCTTTTTCATTCTCTTCTTTGGGGGAATTAGAGGAGGATGCGGTTACCTTGCTCAAGCGGATCCGGAAGTTCTCTATGACTCAAGATATAGGCGCTCGTGCTGCTATTCATATCTTTAATAGGATTGGTTTTTTTTTTGAACTGCAAAATTATATTAAAACTAGCAAGAAGCTAGGAAAATTACAAGGAATAAACCACTAAAGGGTTTTGAATCCAATTGCTCCAAGAAATGGAAGACAATTTGTTCCTAGACGAATACCAACGAAAAGAAAATTCAACAATTTTATCAAATAAAATGTTACGCTTAGGAGCAGATGAACCAAATATCATCTCATTGCGAAAATTCCATAAACTCCAGAGAACGACGCCACATATAACTTCGATAGTATCCTTATGTTTTGAAGAAGTGTGAAGATCTTCTACCCAAGTATAAAGCCCTCATAAATTAGAAATAAAAGGAGTTTGAATATCCAACCATTTAAAGATACGATCCCAAACTTGTGTAGCAAGCGAGCAAACCCACAAGGTATGATAAGAAGTGTCAGCTCCATTATTAGACGTCGGACAGAGAATGGAAGAGACTTCAATACCTCTCCTGCTAAGATTCCAACTCGAGGGAAGTCGATCATGTAGAGTTCTCCAAATAAATATGTTAACTTTTTTTGGAAGGAAATGATTCCATCTAGTAACAAAATATGCATCTGGAAGGAGAGCATCATCAATCTTACAGCGAGCATCTTTAACAGTAAACTGAGACATACCTGAATCCCAAACCCATAGGTCTTCTGACTCATTGAAAGAGATATCGGAAAGATTATGTAGCAGGGTTGCTAGCATGTTCGCATTGGTACCCGAAATATTGTGCGACCACTCGAGATGCCATTGACCATTCCAGTAGTCCTGGACCATACAATCTTTAGCCAGAGCTAAACGAAAAAGTCTTGGGTATTGCTGTTTGAGAGGATATGTACCATACCAAATATCAGGCCAAAAGCGAGTAGTAGCCCCATAATTAATACGCCTCTATAGATAAAGGATTGGTTTAATAGGATTGGTTTTGCTATAGCTAAAGGAGTGGGGGCCCAGATAGTATCTCGGCTTCCCACTAATTTATTGTAAATCCTATTATCTTAATAAAGTGATGTTTATAATAAATAATAATAATAATAATAATAATAACTTATTAGCTTCTCTCCTACGCAGCCTGTGTGGGCGATTCTTCCATCACCTGCCAACCTTCTTCTCCATCGCTTCCCTACAGTTACCTTACCTGTCCGCTTCATCTTCTTCATAACCGTCTTTACCGCTTCATCTCCTATCCACCATAACTTCATCACCACTTCATCTCCAATCCACCATAACCGTCTTAACTGCTTCATCTCCTTTCCCTGAACTAGCCACTTTATTTACAGTTTGTTTCCCTGTACTAGCCGCTTCATCTCCAATCACCATTACCGTCTGTTTCCCTGATTGTCACCAATCCACCATAACTTCATCACCACTTCATCTCCAATCCACCATAACCGGCTGTTTCCCTGTTTGTCACCAATCCACCATTACTTCATCACCACTTCATCTCCTATCCACCATTATCGTCTTAACCGCTTCATCTCTAATCCCTGAACTAGTCACTTTTTTTTACAGTTTGGTCCGCTTCATTACCATAACCAATACCGACTGTTTCATCTTCTTTACCTAAACCTGTCCGCTTCCCAACAGTAACCTCACCTACGCAAAAAGTTACGGGTTTGTGGTTTTCAGGATATCTTCATCACCATAACCTGTCCGATTTGTTTGTGGTTTTCAGATTGGTTGTTTGGGGTTTGTGACTGTGGTTTTCAGGGTATCTTGGTTTGCTTGGCCGAAAAAGTTTCGGGTTCGATATTGTGCTTAAACAGTTACGGGTTCGATTTGGTGCTTGTCCGAACAGTTACGGGGTGTGTCTGGTTTCCATAAAGTTTGTTTAGTGGTTTGTTTCGAGCAGTTGGTTTCCTTACAGTTTGTTAGTGGTTCGGGCTGGTTTTTGAGTGGGCGTTTGCGTGCTGATTGTTGGTTGTTTGTGGCTTCGAGGGTCGTTTGCTTGTTGTATTAAGGTTTGGGTTTTGTTAGTGTGTGGTGGGCTAGTGCTTTAGTAGTGTACTGTTGGTTGTCTGGCAGTGGGTCGTTTCGGATTGGGGTTTTGAGTGGTTTGCTGTTTGGTTTTTTTTGGTGTGGTTATGGGTGATTCGCTTAGAATCTCTTGCCCTTTGCAAGGGGGAGAAGGGTGTGGAGCTGGTAGAGGTGGGCGGGGGCATTCTAAAAAGTATTTTATCGACCACTTGGGTACTCGCCATTTTAAGACGGATGTGTTGAAGGGAGTGTATAAAGCGCGTATTGCGAATGATTCTTCCTTGTTTTCGGCCCTTGATCTTGCTTTGCATCAAGCGGGGATTTGGCTATGTGGTGAGTGTCTTTGTACGCATACTTTTGGTAAGAATTGTAGACATATGGATGGCGTTGTGGTTGAGTCTCCAGATTTTGAGGATTGCGCGATTCGGGGGATTGTTTTGCCGGTTTGTTCGCCTAGTGTGGATGTTGATGTTGATCGAGGTCAGGTTTCGTTGTCGGGTTCTGGGCCTCCTACAGATTGTGACGAGGGTTCTGTTAGAATGGGCTTAGGGGTGGGTTCACTTTGTTTAGATGTTGACCTCCTTGACCGTTTCTTTTTGACGCGCATACGCACGGTCAAGTGCATCCCGCCTAAGTTGAGGCTTGGTTTTGCTAGGATTTTTCTTAGTGCTCTTGACAAAGTTTTATCTAGCCCAAGTGATATTGCAGCGTGGGTGGAACTTCTCATCTTACCGGGTTGTATTTTGGCGGTGTTCGTACCGTCTTGCAGGGCTCAGCGGCGATCTGGTGAGAGGGAGCGTGGTCAGTTTGTCAGTATTTCTAGTGCCATTGCTCGGTGGAGGGATCCTGGGGAGAGGATTGGTTTGATTAGAGATCGTTTAGGTGGTCTTTCCTTTTCTTCGCGTAGGTACTTGAGGTCGAAAGATGCTATGGCGGCTAATATTTCTCAGTGCAAGCGTAAGTTGAGTGATGGTCACTTTTCAGCGGCTATTAAGGTCCTCACTTCTTCGGGTGTTGCCCCTGATTCTCCTGACACCCTGGGGGATTTGGAGGCTAAGCATCCCTTTGCCTCTCCTCCTGTTGTGCCTTCTTCTTCCTGTGGGGTAGACATGCTCTTTGTTCGCAAGGATCTTGTATTGAATCGGATTCGAAGTTTTCCCAAAGGTACTTCTTGTGGTCGAGACGGGCTTAGAGCTCAACATTTTTTAGATGTTTTGGGAGGAGCAGCTTCTGCTGTGGCTGATGATCTTTTGGTTTCTATCACTGGTGTGGTTAATCTGTTTCTTTCTGGTAAGTGCCCTAGTCTGCTTGGTGAGTTTATTGCCAGTGCCCCTTTGACTCCGCTTGTTAAGCCTGGAGGGGGTATTCGGCCTATTGCTATTGGTACTGTGTGGAGGAGGCTTGTCTCTAAGGTTGCATCTTCTTCTGTTGGGGAATCGATGACCTCTTATCTACATGATTTTCAGTTTGGTGTGGGGGTGCCAGGTGGGTGTGAAGCGGTTCTTCATTCTGTCAGCAGGTTTGTGGAGGAGAGAGGGGATGAGGCCGGACTTTCTATGCTTTTGGTGGATTTTCAGAATGCCTTTAATCTTGTTGACAGGAGCACCATTATTCATGAAGTTCGGCTGAGGTGTCCGGCTATCTCGCCTTGGGTGGAGTTTTGCTATTCTCGGCCAGCTCGGCTTTATTATGGGGATTCTATTCTTTGGTCTTCTCAGGGGGTTCAGCAGGGTGATCCATTGGGTCCCTTATTATTCTCTCTTGCTCTGCATCCACTTGTTCATGCTATTCATCAGGCGTGTGAGCTCTCCCTTCATGCATGGTACCTTGATGACGGCACTATTATTGGTGATACCCTTATGGTTGCTAAGGCTCTGGATATTATTAGGGTAGAGGGACCGGCTCGTGGGCTACATCTTAATGTGGATAAGTCTGAGCTTTTCTGGCCGGTGCAGGATCCTCGGGGGTTGGTTGATGGCCTTTTCCCTGCTTCTATTTCTCGTCCGAGGTCTGGTGTCAAGCTTCTTGGTGGTTCTATTAGTCGTGATTCAGGTTTTGCTGGTAATTTTGTTGCGCGTCGGGTTTCTAAGGCTATTTCTTTGTTAGAGGCTATTAGGGGGCTTGATGACCCGCAATGTGAACTTCTTCTCCTTCGTTATTGTGCTGGTGTTTCTAAATTGGTGTATGCTTTGAGGACTTGCCCCCCTGGGTTTCTTGAGGGTGTTTTGTCACAGTTTGATCAGGCATTACGCGCGTCTTTGGAGTTGATTGTTACGGGTTCAGGGCCTGGGTTTGGTGATTTGCAGTGGCGTCTTGCTACTCTTCCTATCAGTATTGGTGGCCTTGGGGTTTTATGTGCTGAGGATGTCAGGTGCTTTGCCTTTATTGCTTCTCGTTTACAGTCTGGTGATTTGCAGGATCGGATTTTGGCGAGGTCTGGGATTGTTTTGCCGGGCCCTATTTTTCAGTCTGCTCTTGATGCTTTCTCGACTTGTTGTGGTGTCAATCCTCTCTCTGTCACCACTAGCTCTCCTGTCCCCCAGTTTATGAAGTCTTTGGCAAAGAGTTACTTTGGTTTCATTGATGGTTGTTTGACGTCGCGTTTTGGGTTGAGTCGTCGTCAGGAAGCACTTCTCAGCTGTGTGCGTGCTCCTCATGCACAAGATTACCTCTTCACTATTCCGATTGATGGGCTGGGTCAGCGGATGAACCCGAGACAGTTTCGTGCGGTATTGTGCTATCGTTTGTCGATTCCTTTATTTCCTGATGGTTCTTTGTGCTCGGGTTGTCATGTACATCGGATGGATCTGTGGGGTGATCATGCTGTTCATTGCGCTAGTGATTTGGGGGTTAAGTTTCGGCACAATCTTGTTCGTGATGTGTTGTTTGATATTTGTTCTAAGGTGGGTGTGTCGGTGAGGAAAGAAGCCGATATGGGTTTTGTTTCTGATGGTGGGCGTGATCTTCGGCCAGCAGATTTATTACTACTCAATTGGTCCCAGGGCAAAGATGCGTGTTTAGATGTTACAGGGGTTTCTCCGTTTGCAGGGACGGGGTTGGATTCGTGGGTTCCTGGGAGTGCTTTGCGGTCGGCTGTTCAGAAGAAGAAGAGGAAGTATTCTTCTATTTGTGCTGAGCATGGTTACTCGTTTATTCCATTCGCCTTCTCGACCTTTGGGGAGTTTGAGGAGGAGGCGATGGATACTCTCTCGCGTCTTAAGCGGTTAGCTGGTTGTCATTCTAATGACGCGAGGAGTGGCGGTTTTTTGATGTCTAGGCTTAGTTTTTGTATTCAAAAAGGGGTGGGCGCGCAGCTTGTTTCGCGGCTCCCTTCCAATTTTGTGTGATTAATAAAATTGAGATAACAATAATAAATAATAATAATAATATGAAAATTTATTTTTATTTTTATAAAAACTTTATTTTATTTTTATTTTTACTAATTTCGGAAAAATATTTTTTACTTATATATTAAAATATTAAAAACAATTTATTTAATTTAAAAACTTAATTAACTTTAAAAATTCATAGAAAACAAACCGCGAGGAGTTACGATGCGAGGTCGGAACCATTGGCTTCATAATTTTGTGTTCTTCAATGTGGTTTATTAGTGGATGACTTTGGAGAATGACAAAAATGGTCCTTGTTGTAAAATATTCATCAAATCTTCATCTTTAGCCCTCCAAACTTCATTCTTTTGGCCTTTTTTGTCCTTTGACTTTTTCTTCGATAAATGACCGTGAAATCCCGTGTTTTCTTTCCTTTTAATCTTTTGTACCTATTTCACAACAAAAACACAAACCACGCATAATTCCGATATTTACGATATTAATTACACGTTTTGGTCTCGTTTTTCATTGTTTTAAGTGGTAAAAGGATAAGTGTTTACACACTTATTATAGGTACACTTCACGAAAGACGAAATGCCAAAATTTTCTACAGCATCGTAAGTTTGCTGAAAATACGGGCAGTTATTACTCAAATATCAAATAATGCGTGTGGGTATGGAACTTTTCGGCATTGTACAATAGTTTTTCAGCGAAGTAAGCCTTCAGTAGACAACCGTGAACATTGTAACGTGTAACACCCTCATTTTTCACATATAGCAGCGGAAGCTAACCCAGTGTATTAATTCATGGAACACAAGTCATAATAATAGAAAACAACTCAAAAGAGTGTTTTAATCAACTTTATTTATTTCTCATTTAACACTCAGAGTTTTACAACATAAGGTCCCAAACATCTATGACAATAATTTGTAGTCCGTGTTCCTCTTGCCATCCTCTGATGTTCCATGCCATCAGTCACGAATACCTGAGATACATGCTTAAAATTCAACACAAAGGTTGAGTGAATTCATAGGTTTGAAATAACAATTTGAATACATGTTCCACCACTTAAGATACATTACTACTCACTCACAAAAACAATATTTATTGCACTAAGCTCGTGACATCAAAACTAACGAGAATTCACCAAAGTGACTGTCATGACATGGTCCCATGACAATTAACCCGCAGGTACAGGTTACCCATTAGTTCTAATAAAGTGTGATCGATTAGCTCAAGGGTAGGTAACTCAAACATGATTCGTTGTTTCCAATAGATTTATTCACCATATTAGCGCACACGTGACAATGTTAATAACTCATGAAATTTAAAAGCAAGTAACAAGTTTGAGCACTCGTGCAATATTATCCCCCTCACGAGGTTTCAAATCATTTAAAAAACATTAAAAGTGAGGCTATAAACTCACTTGGTTTCCATAAAGTTTGATCTATGTTAGATATATTTCATTCTAAAACAAACAACTTGGTCTCACCAATGTTGTAAAACAAGGGCTAGGCGGCGCCTAGGTGCTAGGCGGTCATACTCCGCCTAGACGGTGCCTAGGAGTTAGGCGGTCAAAAAAGTCAACAAAAAGACAATATTTTTTACAAAAAATTAAGGGTTTTATTTCTAATATATAGTGCTCATATTTATTTTAACGTAACACCTTAACATATGAGATAAATGAATGATTACAAACATAAAGTAATGAGTTTTTCATATGAAATTGGAACCAATTAAATTATATGTTCACGTTTGAAGTTTTAAGCACTAAAATTGTTATGTTTTATTTGTCTATTTGGCAAGAACTTCGAATTATTTGAAACTAGAAGTATTTTTTATGTCATACATATTATTTAAAATATTTATATGCATAAAATTCTAATCCGCCTAGGCGCCGCCTAGATGAATTCCGCCTCGAAGGTCGTCGACCGCCTCACTAGCGCCTAGCGATTTCTGCAACCTTGGGTCTCACAAACCTGGGTCAACACATATGTATATATATCAAGTCTTTATCTTCATTTCCAAGTTTTAAGTATTGTTTTGTGATATTGCCTAGGGTTCATAGATTATCAGAATATCACATCATTGTTCGGACCATCATACTTCAGAAGCAATTTTATAAACGTTTGAGGAGAGAGGGCTGATTGTGGAAAAAATACGTTTTTAGGAAAAAGACGTATATGCTGTAAGTATTAAATGCACATTTAGTGAAACATAACACTTATAACCCTTTATGAGATCGTTCACCAAGGAGGTTAATTGTGTGTGTTAAACTTTGTTCTTTTTTATTAATATTGATAGAAAGGAGAAAAGAAAATGACGGATTACGATAAAATTAAACTAAGACGAAAAACGCGTTTTCATGTAGAACGAGGCAAAAATTAAACTTACTCTAAAAATTCCCAAAAAATTACAATAAATTCCTAAAAATAAATCTAAGGTTTACAAATCAAGAAAACTTTTTGAAACTTTTTAAAATAATTAATATTTAATTTTTAAATGCTAATTAAAGCCCTAAAAACCAAATAAATTATCAAAAAGCCCAAACTAAGATTTAAGACTTTGTAAACCTCAAAAATACTTTAATTAAGCTAAAAACTATTTTTCCAAAATTTATAACCCTTTAATACTAATTAAAAACCCTAAAAAAAGTTAAATAAAAAAATATTAAAATAATAGTTAAAAATCCAAAATTTATAAAAAAATTCTAAAAACTTGGAAAACTAGTGTATTTTTATCTAACTAAAACAGAAATGAACTTGAAATTACCAAAATACCCCTATTGGGCCCCCCAAATGAGCTTAAAATCAAAACAGTACCTTAATGGGCTTTTTGGCCCAATAAGCAAAAATTGTCCAATTAAGTTGAAAAAGCACATTCTTACTCAAAATTTGATTTTAAGCACAAAAGTCTAAAGGTACAAAAGCTGAAAATGAGCTTATCACAGCTTATTAAGCAATAAGCTATTTCTTAATGGGCCAATAAGCCCATTAAGCTATAACTGCATGCCATAAGCTGAAATTCAACACACATTCTTCTATTGGACTTATAAGAACAACTGGAAAAAGTAATTTTGAAAAAGCTCAATGAATAAGCCAGAAACAAGAAAAGTACTTTTTCACTAAAAGACAAGTTAGTCGAGTTTGAGTTCTAGGCCACCTTAGAAGCTGATTCTTTTTGCAAAATCTCTTAAATGACTTAACTAAGAATAATCAACAAGAAAAATCCCAAAAAGCCAAGTAGAATAAGTTGTGGGTCATAATAAGCTAGCTGAATAAGCACTTTGAGTTGATTTTCTAGTAAAAGCTTAACCGAATGAGCTATAACCTTCCAGAATTAATAATAAGCTGAGAAAAATGACTCCTATTACTAAAGTAAAGTTGTTGCTCACACCAGTAAGCAGGAATGAAACAATAAGATGGTTTGGCCTTATTAGACCAAAGTCAAAAAAAGTCAACCCTATGTAAAATGGTTCAAGCTACTTTGATAAGCTGTTTTAGGCATGCAAAAGTGATTTTTGGAGGAAGACTTGAGTACATGCCCAATGAACAAAGCTTGACAGTGATCAAACCTTGCTTTGTTTTGGCATAGAAAGCACAATAAGCCAGTTGGCTTATCAGCTTATCATATAACAATCCAACACTCAAAACTTAACAACAAGCAGCCAAAGAATCAAAAATAAGCAACCAATACAAGGGGAATCAAGTAGTAAACACAATGCAACTAAAAAAAGATTGGTCACTTTGCTAATGCAAATGACCAATCTAATGACTTTTGAGAGCTTCTAGCTTATGCAATAAGCTACCAAATCAAGTGACCAGATATTGCACAGATGCACACCAACATAAACTTCTTGCAAACCAAATTTCAGAGTCTAAATCCAACAAATAAAGAAATTAGACCTTCTGATCTATTTGACCAAATTTTAGACTTGAAAAACTTGATTTTATGGAATTTTCACAAAACTGAACCAAACCAATTGAAACTTAACCAGGCACCAAAACACACTTAAAAACATGTAACAAGTACTCCTAAACCTAAGTAAACTAATGTCCAAGGCCCTAATGGCCTTTGACAATCTAAACCAAACAACCTTTTAAAAACCTTTTTCAAACAAACTTTTTAATTTTCCTTTGAACAAACACTTTTTTATGATTAAACAGATTTGTTATGAACTAATAACCATTAACCAACAATAAAGACAAGCTCACAAAACATGAAACAAAAAATCCATGGCATAGCAATTTCTGACAGAAAAGTAAAAGAGATTTAAGACGAACCTCCAAGATGTACAATCCACACCTTGGAATGATTGAGCTTATGTGCTAGAAAGAACAAGCACAGGCTTCCACAACTGTTAAGAACAATAAACAACCATTGGTTAAGGCACAAAACCTCAAACAGTGGGATTAGTACAAACGGGTGTAATATTCAAACACTTTTGAAAACTTCCCAAGTGAAATCCAATGAAGAGATCCTCACTCCACCACAAGGTTTTGATGTCTTGTGGTGCTATGAACAGATTTCAACACTAATATACAAAGGAACTTAAGAGAAAACAGATTGGAGAGCTAAAACAGTGGGATCTTTGTAAATCCTTTTTTAAACTTGAAACCTTAACAAAACTTAAACGTATCCAAATCAAACCAACAAAATAGAATTATAAAGATGTGGAACACAAATTTCAGCCCAAATATACAAACTTCTATTGATGAAAAAGGAATTACAATTGTTTAAAAACAAAATACCACACTTTTCATTCAACTATAAAGGAATTACAATTTTATGATGGAACAAAGGGCTCACCACATGTTGGGGCTCCTTTTATACAAGTCCTAAGACGATTATAGAATGAAAAAATGCATAAACCCTAGCTAAGAATTCCTAGAATTGCCCTTGAGTGCCTTAGCTTTCCAAACATGATCTTGACCCTTCATTTGGTACGTAGGGAGCAAGCAGTTGATGTGGGATGTAGATTATGCCATGTGTCATTCCTTGGAGGCTAAGTCGTATGCTGATTGGGTGAAAGGGAATTGGCGTGGGGTCCATGCTGATGGGATGTGTGATGTTAAGTGTGGGATGGGAGCGTGTGAGGGTGAATCACACGTGGGATGGGGTAATTGGGTTTTACCCTTTGTTTTAAGTGGGGTGGTAACTGGGGAAAGGGACGGTGAATAGTAACACTTTTGATCCGGTTTTCATAAGGTGGGGTTTGTTTGGCGCAATTTTATGTTAGAATGTTTGGAGTGTACACATTTAGCCCTTGTTATTTGAAAAAACTTGTATAACAAGTTTTTGCAGCCATAAAACGTATTCCCCTTTGTAATCAACTTTCAGCTAGTTGTCAAAAATGGCACAAATAGTTTTTCAAGGGATTTAGGGCTTGTTTAACTTTGGCATAATTACACAAATAGTCCTTTTGTATTATAAACATAGAATAAGGACTAGTTATGCAATTCTCTTGGACTTCAAGGGTCTTTCTTGTATATTGAGCATACTTTAGGGACAAAACTTATAACTTTTAGATTTACAGCGGTATAAAGTGTCAATTCTTCAAAGTTGAAGGACCTTTCTTTTATATCTTCAAATCTTCAAGGTCTTTTCTTGTAAATTCATAACTTGAGTTCGGTTCAAAGTGCGGCTTAATTTTTGCTTGTTTCTCGTGATCTTTTGTCTTTTTCACGATATCCGTACCTAATATACACAAAGAGCAAACACAAGTATATTTCACGATATTTTACGACATTTTTACACATTCAAATCCTGTTTAGGACGATGAGACTATGTATAATTGCAGTCTCATCAAGGGCACTTAAATCGTAAACCCAACCACTCAGTCAAGACGTAATATCGAGATGGAACATCATAATATGAAGCTCCCTACTAACATGGCATGCTTTGTAACTTTCTTTAAATGAAATTTATAGTATATATATTATATCATAATTTTCACAATTTATACTTTATACCCTTTGTTAATGCAAGGATGCCTAAAAACGTTACTTGCGTTTCCAGTCTCGCTTTGTTTTGATTACGACAATATATAAAACAAGTATTTACGAAAACAACGAAAATCGAATTCTTGAGTTCAAGTATTTTTTTATTTCATCCATTATCACATAAGGTATGAATAAACACGTTCTTAACCTAACTAAGTGATCAAGGATTTATATTTTCTTAAAACTCACTTTTTATTTAAAAAATAATTTTTTAATAAACTTTAGTTTTAAGAAAATGTTTTATTAAAACAGAAAATGAAAACTTGAATTTCGCATATTCCAAATGGTCTAGGAATATCCTCTAGAGGTATAAACTTCACCATATAGGGTTTATCCACTAAAAGACAAAAATAGGTAGTCGCGGCTCAATATCGATATTGAGTCGTGTGCCTATTTAATGAATTACGACCAGATAGATCCGTTGGCCCTTTGTTCTATAAATAGTGGACCATTTTCAAATTTCCTTTTCACCTCTTTTGCACACAAATTATCAGATTCAATCCACATTCTTTAATCACACAAATCCTTGGTTATTGGGTTGATTATACTTGTTTAGAAGTGAATCTTTCTCCTCCGCTCTCATCCTCTCAAGTGCAAAGAGAAGAACACTTTCATCCTTGAAGTGTTGTGTCTAACTCAAGATCCATTGAAGATCAAAACTCGATTTCATTCTTGTGTCATTTGAAGTTACAAATTGTTGTGTATATTTGGAAGTTGTGTATGTATTGTTGTTAATACTTAGTCCTAAAAGTATATTGGTGTAGATTGGTCCTAGCTAAGATTAGGTCTTGACTTTTAGCTTAGATTCAGAAATTGGTTAAGCGACGTGTAAGGCTTCTCCACCTTAAGGAGCTTGTGATTAGTGAACTCTTGAGTAAGGAGTACTCGAGGAGTGGAGTAGGAACGAAGACTGAGCTTCGTTGCTGAACCACTATAAATCCTTGGTGTTCGATTTGATATTTCCTTTCCTTATCTCTTTCCATTCATTATTCTTTATTGCATATACTTGTGATTATTAGTTTAGAACCACTATCAATTGTTTATATTGTGCATAGGAAGATTTCACATAAATCACTTAAGTCTAGTTTTTGAAAAGGATTTTTGAAAACCGATCTTTGATTAATTTAACTTTAAACTCTTCAATCCCCCCTTCGAGTTTCTACAATTTATATTAGAGCGGGTTTCTAAATATTTTTAAAATATATTGTATTTTATTACTTGAATCGATCTATGGATTCCAACAAGTACCTAGAAGCGCAATCTATGTAAAGACCACCTCTTTTTGAAACTGATAGTTTTATTTATTGGTAGATTTGAGACTTATGTGAAATCAAAAGATTTAGATCTTTGGCATGTTATTACCGTTAGTGACTTTTTGCCTTTACAATATAATGAAGTGTCTAAAAAGAAAGAACTAGTTTCTTTTGAAAATCCAAATGATGACACTAAAAAGAAACTTACAAAAAATAATGAGGCTAAAATGGTTATTTATAATGCTTTGCCTAAGAAAGAGTATGAAAGGATTTTTATGTGTAAAACCGCTAAAGAAATTTGGAACACTCTTTTAATAACCCACCAAGGTAATAGTCAAGTAAAAGAAAGCAAAATCGATCTTCTTGTTCAACAATATGAACAATTTGTCATCTTAGAAGATAAAACTATTGATAGTGCATTTGCTAGGTTTAATACTATTATTACTAGTCTAAAATCATTTGATGAAGGTTTTTCTAGAAAGAACAATGTTAGGAAGTTTCGTCGAGCATTGCATCCAAAGTGGAGAGCTAAAGTCACGGCGATTCGAATCTCACTACACTATCACTTGATGACCTTATGAAGGGTTCAGAGATGGTCAAAAGCAAGAGTGAAAGAAAGTCTCTAGCATTGAAGGCCAAGAAAGTGCAAAGTGATCATGAAAGCTCTTCCTCGGATAGTGATGATGAGGAATATGCTATGGCGGTTAGAGACTTCAAGAAGTTCTTCAAGAGACGAGGTTAATACGTGAGACAAGACAACCAAACAACGACAAGAAAGCATTCTCAAAGAATCAATTTTTCAAGAATGACAAAGGTGATAGAAAATGCTTTAGATGCGGTGATCCAAACCACTTTATCAGTAAATGCCGCAAACCATCTCGCCACAAGAATCACACAGCATTTGTTGGAGGGTCGTGGAGTGATAGTGGTGAAGAATGTGATGATAGTACTAAAGATGAGAAGTGTCTAATGGATCATTCCTCAAAAGAGGTACATACTGAAACCGAGTGTTATAGCAATGATAGTTCTTCTCTAGATGATTTAGAATTAGAGAGTCAATAAGATAATCTATGCAAACTAAGTCTAAAATTAATAGAAAAGAATAAATGCTAAAATCAACCACATCTAAACTTGAAAAGAAGATTAGTGAGCTAAAAGATAAATTGGTTAAGCTAGAAAAAAACAAAGAAGTTGATGTAGGTTGTCTAAGTTGTTGAAACCTTAGAAAAGAGAATTAAGATCTCAAGAGCTCCTCCATGAAATCAGAAAAGTTCATGAAAAGTACTAATGTTCTTGATGATATGCTAAGTAGACAAATTCATTCTAGAGAAAGACTTGGTTTACATTTTAATACTAGTGAAGCATCTACAAGTGAAACCAAACAAGTTACTTTTTTAGAAAGATGCCTGCTGACCGTGGATCAAAAGCGTATAGCGCGGTTCCATATAACTTTAGAACCGCGGGCAGCAATAATGAGTCGTAGACAGAGAAGCTTGAAAATAAAAAAATTAAGTTGTATGAAAATTCTGTTTTAGGTAAAGGGCCAAAGCACCTAAAATTAATGACCATACTAAGTTACGACCTAGAAGTAAAACACCTACACCTATAAACAATAATCGTTCTAGATCAAGGTCTAAGACACATAGGAAAAACAATGGACACTTAAATTCTCCAATGAATTGGAATAACTTTCGACAACAATGTTTTTCTCCGTGAGGTATGTGTCCTCCATTCATGCATCCCAATCAAATGCAAGGGATGTTTGGAACTAACAACTTGGACCCATGAGATACTAGGGACCAAATGTTTGGTTTTGTGTGTTGTTACCTAGATATGCTTGGGAATTGATTTGGAGCCTGATGATGGATTAAGGATAGTGGTTGTTCTAAACGCATGACGGGTAATTGAAGTTTGTTCTCTACCTACAAAGCATACAATGGAGGTAACGTCACTTTTGCTAGTAAGCTACGTGGTAACATCATTGGCAAAGGTACAGTTTCTCTTGACTCCATGACCATTGAAAATGTTGAGCACGTAGATAACTTAGGTTTTAACTTACTAAGCATAGGTCAAATTTGTGATAATAAGTATAAGGTCATCTTTTCCGAACATGATAGTGAAATCGTAAAAGATGGAAAATCATTGGAAAAGGTGTTAGAAAGCATGGGCTTTATGTCATGAGGGTTAATACGACGTATAAAGACAATATATGTCTAGCAAATTTAGATGAAAGTTCTACTCATTGGCATAGGAGATTAGGTGATGCTAATATGTGTTTGATTTAATATTTGGTCTCTAAGGAGTTGTTAAGACATCTCCCGAAGATCAAGTTTGATAGTCACTTTTGGGATGCTTGCAAAGTTAGGAAGTAAGTTCACTCTAGTCACAAAGCCAAGAATTTGGTTTCGACATCTCGGGGCCTAGAGATCCTACATATGGATCTCTTTGGACCTTCTTTCATACAGAGTTATGGAGGTAACCTTTATACCCTAATGATAGTTGATGACTACCCTAGATTCAATTGGACTAGATTTTTGGCTAATAAGAATGAAGCTTTCGATCATTTCGAAATCTTTAGTCGGAAGATCCAAAATCAACTAGGATGTTCAATTGTCTCTAATAGGATGGATCATGGTAGGGAATTTGATAATGAAGTGTAATTTGGTGCTTTTTGTGAAGCCCATGGTATTACCCATAACTTCTCGGCTCCTCGCACTCCACAATCAAAAAAGTAGTTGAAAGGAAGAATAGGACTCTCCAAGAGACAAGTAGGACAATGTTAAACGAGCAATCTTTGCCTCAAAAGTTTTGGTGCAATGCCGTGGACACATCAACCTATATTCTCAACCGAATTCTTATTCGACCTTTTCTAGGTAAGACCCCCATAAGATTCTTGAAGGTAAGAAACGCTCATTATAATATTTTAAGGTGTTTGGAAGCAAGTGCTTCATTCTCAACACTAAAGATTACCTCACTACGTTTGACCCAAAGTCATAGGAAGGTATCTTTCTAGGATATTCTCAATCTAGTAAAGCCTACATAGTCCTTAATAGAACCTCGGGCGTAACTGAAGAATCACTCAACGTGACATTAAACAAAACTCCACCTTTATCTAAGACACCACCTTTGGTAGATGATGACTTAGATGAATTAGACATAGTCAAAGCCAAATAGATTAGAAAATTAGGAGTTGAAGACCTTAGTGTTGAAAAGGAAGTAAACATTAAGGAGTCTAAGGATCATGCCCTAGAAAATGTCATAGGCGACCTTAACCAAAGGACCCTTAGATCTCAAGTCCAAGATTAAAGTAACTTCTTTTGTTTTGTCTCCTTGATTGAATCAAAGAATGTAAACAAGCTTTGATGGATGAGAGTTGGGTCATCGCCATGCAAGAAGAATTAAATCAATTCACTTCTAATGACGTTTGGGAACTTGTTCCTCCACCTAGAAGTACCACCATCATAGGAACCAAATAGGTTTTTAGGAATAAACTATATGAGAATGGTGTAGTGTCTTGTAACAAAGCTAGACTTGTAGGTCAAGGTTATAATCAACAAGAAGGAATTGATTATGACGAGACGTATGCACCAGTAACAAGGTTATATTTCATTAGGACCCTTTTAGCTTATTATGCTCTAGACTTTAAGCTTCAACAAATGGATGTAAAGAGTGCATTTATTAACGGTTTGATCAATGAGGAGGTATATGTGGCTCAACCTCCCGACTTCATTGATTTTGAGAAACTGGATTATGTTTACAACCTTAGGAAAGCCCTTTATGGTCTTAAACAAGCACCTCAAAGCTTGGTATGATAGACTTAAAGAGTTTCTTGTAAAACATTAGTATACCATGGGAATGGTAGACAATACGCTCTTTACAAAGAAGAAAGGATCTCACCTTATCATTGTTCAAATATATGTTGATGGCATTCTATTTGGTTCAACTTGTCAAATTATGTGTGATGTATTTTCCAAAATCACGCATGACGAGTTCGAAATGAGCAATGATAGGTGAACTTAACTTCTTTTTAGGACCCCAAATTAAACAAATGGACGATGTTATTTTCTTTAATCAATATAAGTATGTTAAAGAAATGCTAAAGAAATTTGGATTAGAGATGATGATTGTGAGTCGGTAGACAATACCAAATATAGAGGTATGATTGGTAGTTTGGTGTACCTAACGGGAAGTCGACCCGATATCATGTTTACGTTTGCTTTTGTGCCCGTTTCCAAGAGGCCCCCAAAACCTCTCATCTTGAAGTGGTTATGTGTATCTTCCGATATATTAAAGGTACTATACATTTAGTATTATGGAATCCTAAAGGGACCGACGTAGAAACCATAGTATACACCGAATTGGATCATGCGAGAGACTATGTGGATCGGAAAAGCACTAGCAGTATTTGTACCTTCATAGGTTGTTGCTTAACTTCTTGGTTCTCTAAGAAACAAACCGCTCTTTCCATATCCACCATGAAATCCGAGTATATGAGTGTCGGTAAAGCTTGTCAACAAGCTCGATGGATGAGGCAAGTGCTTGTTGATTACGGGATTACACTTAACGATGTTTCCATCATGTGTGATAATAAGGGTGCAATAGACCTTAGTAAGAATCCCGTGCAACATTCGCGAACTAAGCACATAGAGATTCTCCACCATTTCCTTAGGGATAATGTTCAAAAGGGTAACATTTCAATTAAAAAGGTACCCTCAATAGAAAACTTAGACGACATCTTCACTAAGCCACTTAAGAGGGAACCTTTTAATTACTTACGTCTAGGTCTAGGTATAATGGAACATATACCTTGATTGTGCTTGATTAATTGAGTATTTTCTATTTTGATTCTTTATTTTCTTTGAGTCTTTGAGTCTCTAAAGTTTTTTTTGTTCTCTCTTGTTTTTCAAAACCTCTCAAAGTCTTTTCTAAAATGTTTGAGAAATGTTTTCGCATTGTTAGTTCAATCTAAAAACATTTTTCATGCGTTCTTGCTATTGCTATCGAACATATATAATCAATATGTATGGGTCACACGATCATAGCGAGAACAACATTAAATTATGGAGGATTCATGTATTATCGAAAATATGTCATGACTACGTGTCTAGATAATCACAACTCCAACATCGATTTTACTTTTAAACAAAGTATTTTGGTCAAAGTCGTGTTTGTTGTGTTCTTATCTATTTCTTAGTCTTTTATTGCTCTATAGCATAGCTTTATGATAAGTTGGACTAGAACATTAGGATTTGATTAATTGGAAAAGTTCCCTCATCCTCCAAAATGCATCCTCTGACGGAGGATCAATATTTGTTAGGCAAATCAATATATTTATTGAACCGCGAGCATAATTAATGAGCCACGAACAGAAGCAGTCAAAAATGTGTTCTTTGAAACTCCCAAATTGTTCCAACACTTTTTGGAATCTTTGTTTCAAATCTTTGACCACTCCCAAAATATCTTGTGCTTTCTCTACTTAACCCTAAGCATTTTGCATCTCTTTCTCAAAGCATAATGTCTTATTCTCCAAATGAAAGCCTTGATTATCTACCATTTTTCAGAATTTCTTTCAACCTTAATTCACCAAAGAACAGACAAAATTAATTCTATTCTTCTTCTAAGGAAATAGATTTTAGAAACTCTCCTTTTCCACCATTTCCCTTTTGTGTTCTTCCTCCATCACATGATAATGTCATGCATCATGGAACATATTGTCATTGTTCTCAATATCAACATCTTGCCATGTCTTATATCTATAATGAGTTGAATTACATCAAATTTCTTCTAGTCAAACTTCTCTCAACTTTGACTACAAGACCATTGTCAAGCCTCCACCACCACATTCCGCTACCACTTCGTCTTCTAAATAAGCATATGTGTTGCTTATTAATAAGACATCTAATTTAAGGAAATCTTAGAGTTTTATTGTAACTAGGATTAAAATCATGCTTAAGTTATAGTCTTGTGCTTCATACTTCTTTGTATTATTTCTTATTTCCTTGTATCTTTTCATGTTTTTGTCTAACATGATTTCTTATAGATCTTGTATATCTTATTTCTTTGTTATTTCTCTTATTGTGACCTTTGCTATATCTTGTTGGGTGTTCTTTTCTTCTTATAACCCTTCTATGTAGCTTGTCACCATAGCTCGATCTCTTGGTGACACAAGCAAGGGGGTAAGCACCAAAGGGGAGCATTAGCAAAGTCGTTTTCTTCTGTTATTCAAAGACTTTAGCTACCTTTTTGCTTTGACAGAGCGGGAGAAATGAAATAAACTCGTCTTCAAAAATCTTGTTTTTATACTTGATTGATTTTATATGTTTTCGGAATCAAAAAGTGGGAGATGGTTAATGAAATGATGCCTAAAAACGTTACTTGCATTTTTCGGTTTCTCTTTGTTTTGATTACGACAATATATAAAAACAAACATTTACGAAAATAACGAAAATCGAATTATTGAGTTCAAGTACTTTTCATTTCATCCATTATCACTTAAGGTATGAATAAACAAGTTCTTAACCTAACTAAGTGATCAAGGATTTATATTTTCTTAAAACTCACATTTATTTAAAAGTGACAAATGTTTTTTTAATAAACTTTATTTTTAAGAAAATATTTTGTTAAAATAGAAAATGGAAATTTGAATTTGGCATATTTAAAATGGTCTATGAATATCCTCTTGAGGTATAAACTTCACCAGATAGGATTTCCCCACTAAAATACAAAAAGGGCGGAGTCTACAGCCGGTGGCTCAAAAGAGGTAGTTGTGGCTCAACATTGATATTGAGTCACGGGCCTATTTAATGAGCCGTGACCAAATAGATTCGTTAGGCCTTTGTCCTATTAATAGTGGATTATTTATAGATTTCCTTTTCACCTCTTTTGCACACAAATTATCAGATTCAATCCACCTTCTTTAATCACACAAATCCTTGGTTATTTGGTTGATTATAATTGATTAGAAGTGAATATTTCTCCTCCACTCTCATCCTCTCAAGTGGAAATAGAATAACACTTTCATCCTTGAAGTGTTGTGTCTAACTCAAGATCCATTGAAGATCAAAACTCTATTTCATTCTTGTGTCATTGTGAAGTTCTAAATTGTTGTGTATATTTGAAAGTTGTGTATGTATTGTGGTTAATACTTAGTACTCAAAGTATATTGGTTTAGATTGGTCCTAGCTAAGATTAGGTCTTGACTTTTAGGTTAGAGTCGAAAATTGGCTAAGCGACGTGTACTATTTCTCCACCTTAAGGAGCTTGTTGATTAGTGAACTCTCGAGTAAGGAGTACGAGGAGTGGAGTAGGAACGAAGAGTGAGTTTTGTTGCCGAACAACTATAAATCTTTGGTGTTCGATTTGATCTTTCCTTTCCTTATCTCTTTCTATTCATTATTCTTTATTGCATATACTTGTGATTATGATTTTAGAACCACTATCAATTGTTCATATTGTGCATAGGAAGATTTCACATGAATCACTTAAGACTAGTTTTTGTAAAGGATTTTTGAAAATCGATTTTTGAACAATTTAACTTTAGAAACTATTCCCCCCCCCCCCCCCCGCCCCTACTAGTTTCTACACATTTAGTTTCAAAGTTGGCAAAAATTACCCTTTTTAGTTCATCTAACTTTATAAAACATCTTTCATTATATATTTTAGATCCATTAAGTTTTATAAATGAAAAAATGATCCCTAGAGTTTATAAGCTTAGAATATTTACATTTTAACCCTTTTAATTATAAGTTTAGCTTAATTACACTTTTAACCCTTAAAGTATATAGTTTAAGTATTTACAATTTTAACCTTCTAATATTAACCTCAAGGTTTCAAAATTTATAATATAAATCCTCATAGTTATAACTTTAGTAAAATGAAACATTTGGCCCAAAATGTTTATGGTTTGAAAAATAACAAAATTAGTCCCTAGACTTGTTTAAAATTACATAAAAAGCTCAAATTTATACAAAAATATCTAGGAACTTGATCAAAGTTTATAAACATATTTCTAATCATAATAAAATTACTTTTACATATCTATAGCTTTCGAAATAGATTTTAACTCATTATTTTATGTGATTTACAAATCTAGGTTTCATTACCTCTTTAGCTTAGAAATTCTATTTTAGATTATTATATGAAACAATGCTTATTGAAAGAAATTATATAGATTATAACTAAGTTTATTAAATATCAAGAACATAAAAAAATTATTGAACAAGTTGGTTACTTACAAACAAGAAAATCAGGAATCTAGGGCTTCTACTGGGCATATGAACTTTATCTTCCTCAAAACTCTTCAAGGACTTATGGAACTTATTCTTAAGATTGAATGATATTAGGGACTTCTTAGAACTTTAATAGAGTCTTGATAACAGAATATGAAGGTATCTAAGTATGGAAATGAAGGATGCTTTAGAAATAAAGCATAAGGTTCCTATTTATACTATTTCTAACCCTTAAGCTCCAAGATATGATTATAAACGTGTAATACAGTGGGGTAGTGACTAAGGGATGCTACGGATGACTAAGGAAGTCTAGGTGATGATTCATACAAGCTAGATTCAAAGTTATCTATGGTTTAAGGTTAAAAATATGCCACGAAAATTATGGATAGGAATGGTGATATTTCATCTACAAGTAGGTGATGCACCTAATTGGAAAATATCTCAAAATATATATTAGTTATGGTATTAAGTTTAAATTTAGGATGGAAAGTCATTTGAATCATTTTTGGAGGGAAAACCTAGTCGAATCCATTTCTAGGGCTTGTAACTTTGAATTCTTGTAATTAAGGTTTTAGGAAAGTGATTAGTAATGGATTAAGGTGTAACTAGGGTTTACACGTTGTAATTAGGAAGTATGGATCATTGGTTTGAAATTTAACATAGGTTTAAGGTAAAATTAGGAAGAAAACCTAGCCGGATTAGTGTTTCTAGTGATCTAGGGTTCAATCCTTGTTAATGCCTTTATTCTTACTTTTTCTACTGAAAAATACTCATTTGTATCTCCTACATTGTCTCTAATGCATTCATGGACTCTCTACACTTGTTTAATAAGTTATTCCAAGTAAAAATATCTAAAGAGGGAAAATACCTATTTTGACTTAATTTATAAATCATGTATTGAAATGTTGTATCTTGTGAATTAGGGTGGTTTTATTGTATCTTAGGATGATAATATTACCTAAATTTAATGCTAAATGGGTTTGTACACTTGTCCTAAAAGACTATGCATTGATTCTAAGTGAAATGGGTAATATAGGGATTTTTAGGTTACTATGCCTAAGTGACTTGTACGTTAGGTTATTTGTGTTTATATTCTTGTCTAGAATGATTCTAGGTCTTTATATATTGTGTCTAAGGTTTCTAAAGAGTCTACACACTTAGTTTGATGAGTTATATAGGGTAATCATATCCTAGGAAGGAATAGGTTTAATTAGAATTCTATGCTTTAAAAACTTGTACTTTGTGCATCATTTATTTGTTCATTGACTTGAGGTGAAAATATAGTCTTAGTATAACACTTAGTTTTTTTTATAATTAGTTACAAAAGATGAGATCTTAATTCATTTTAAAATAAATTTTAGGTGGTTATATTGACTATTATGTACAATTACTTGTACTTAGCTTTGTATCATTTGTACTTAATATTCTTGGATGAAATTGTACTTATAATTGATAGATTACATCATGTACATATGTATTTGGGATTCATACACAGGTATTGTACATTCATTCTTTACAACACTTGAGTTTACAACTCATTTATAGAGTTTATAGGGTTTCTAAGGATTTTAAGGCATCATAATTATATTTGAGATGTTCTTGTCAATATTGTACTTATAAGATTACTTTTATAACTTAGACTTGATATATACATAGTGTTACAACATATAGACATATGTTGAAGTGGCAGCTAAGGTTGTGAGAACCCATTCATCTTACCAAGTAAGGCACAAAAGCAAAACTTTCTAGTGAACTTTCAAATTCATACAATCATAACACATAGCACATATGTGAAATTTAAAGTTTGTCATAGTCTCCACCCCTTAAAAAAATCTCGTCCCGAGATTCAGATGACATATTCATAAAAAAAGACGAGTATAATCCTCGCGGCTCCGAGTAAGTTTAGATCCTTACACTTCATCAATTATAAATACTACGTTACTTCACAAAATTAAATTTATCATCGAGATGAATACACAGGGAGCATAATCTCAATGAGGTAGCTTCATCAGGTAAACATTCCTTTAGGTTCGAAACGCGAAGAGTATCGTGAACATTACTGAGTTCTTCAGAAAACTCAAGTTAATATGTCACAGCCCAATTCAAAAATCTTTGAATGGTCCAATTTAATATTTCTTTGCTTTTTGAATCAAATAATACCTTTTCAAGGTAATACGTAATAATATGACGTTATTTCTCATTCGGAATTCTGACGATTTATACCGTAAATGACTTAGCTTCATCTTGCAGCACGCATTTTTTCATTGGGTTTAAATGATCATTTCAGTAGTCTCATGAACTATTTCGGGTCTTGTAAGTTGAATATCTCCAACTAAAGCCCAACATATACGTAAATGGCACTTCTTTATATAGAGTGCTTCATATAGTACTGCTTTAATATCATCATGATAAGTATTGTTATACGAGAATTCTTCCAAAGGTAAGTGTCCTTCCAGAATCCATAATGCATACGTGGAGTATGTCTTTTAGTATTTGGATGGTTCTTTCACTTAGTCCATTATTTTAACGGTGACATAAGTATGATATATCACCCTCAGACGTTTCGTATTGACTTCCAGGATTTAGATGTGAAACAGTTGTCACGATCTTAGATGATAGATATTGATACTCTATGTCGACAGATTATTTCTCGTATAATCTTTTCAGAGTTTCCACACTATCGATTTCTTTGATAGGAATAAAACATACAGATTTAGTAAGACGATCGACAATGACCCATATGGTGTCATGTCTACTTGAAGTAACGAAATCCTTCATCTTTCTTTCCAATTTCCATGGAGGAAATTTAGGTTGAACTAGTAAGCGGGATGACTTCCAATATTTCGCTTTATCTCTTAAAGCATAATATAAGGATTTCAAAGTTTCTTCGGATTTTGAATAGAATACTTAACAAACCAAAGTATTCATAAATTTCAAGTCTTACGTTTAATAAAACAAGGATAAGACAAACATTCAAAGGAGTAGGATAAAAAAGGATATTGACGTATTTCTCAGAAACGTCAATGATTACGAAATCAATTATGATAGGACAAATATTCTAGTATTTTGGCATATTTATGATACCCTTATCTTAAGTTTCAGATCTTCTTCATAATTTCTGCGTAGATAAAACAATGGTGTGTTCTCAAATAACCAAATTCATATGAGACATGAATAAGAAGCTTCTTCATGTAAAGGCTACGATTCTTGAGAGACGGATAACGCTTGAATAGGAGTCGGTATTTATTCCATACATCATGTATATAAAATACAAGATAATTCTACCAAACATATGACTCATAAGGAAACTTTCCCTTACAAAATTCCAGTCCAACGATCTACTATGTTGAAAATCTGACACCAGATTGTGCAAGGTCCTGTGTGATGCAGTGTGCATTTCTTACACAGAAGAAAATTTCGAGCATATTCACCATAGGTTGGATAAGTTGTGGTAGTTTCTGGTGATTTAGGATTTGGTGGAGGTTCTTTCATTGCCGAATTTACGCATAAGATTTTTTTGATTCTTGTACAGGATTGTGCTTGATACCTTGTCCATCAACTTTTGGGTTATGTTAATGAATCCTTCCAATATTTTGGATTTTGAAGTGGTAATCCTTCTTCAAAATCTTCGAGAAAAACTCTTGAAAAAAACTTCATCATTCTCTGGGAATTAGTGATAGGATACAACTCTGCTAACTCTTGAAATATCCTTGTGGTCGAGGTTATTTCCTTTTGTCATTAGATAGTGGATTTCTTCTTTCACCTTCTCGATTTTGATTAGAGAATAATATCATCTTATTAAGAGATATTTTAGATTTAACTAAACGGTCTTATGAGCTTCTTTTATCTCAATGGGTTGAGTATAAAGAATCCACCAAGATAACTGACAAAGTGCTATCTTCTAACAGCAAGCTATATTTTGTAATTCCCAATAGAATTACTATGAGAGAAAACTGATTTAGCTCTTTCAATCCAACGGATGATACCGTGGTATCTTTGTTCCTTGGAAATGAAAAACTAACCAGTCATAAAATCTTCTTTTTGAACAGTACTTTTATTGCATGACAATTAGTAATTGCAGGATTGCAGCAACATTATTGTCAATCATTCATCAAAGACCTTCAGGATTTATAGTAATAAATAGAAGACAAAGAATTCAAAATCAAGGTATACTCGTATCAAAAAGCATTTGTCACATATATATATGGATACATATAAACGCTTATCGAACACAAGGTATATCTTTTGGGATTATTTGGTAGGATATATAGGAAATTTAATATGTTGATTATCATTCATATCTGGGGATAATAAATCCAACTAAGGAACAAAATTCCAATGTCTATAATGGATTTATAAAGATACGAATCGTACATAATCGTAACATAAGCAACCATGATATGAAATGGAGGAATATAACGAAAAATGTAACAACTCATCTTATATAAGGCAAGCTTCTTTGTACATACCATATATTCTATTTCAGAATAAAAGAATCTTTTTTAGAGACAAAAGCCGAGAATAGAATCATTTAGTAAACCCTTTAGTCTTTCTTGAAAATTGCGGGTTATTGATGAGACTACAATTATACATAGTCTCATCGTCCAAATCAGGCTTAAATGTGTAAAAATGTCATAAAATCCCATAAAATATGCTTGTGTTTGTTCATTGTGTATTTTAGGTACAGATATCGTGAATCCAACAAAAGATCACAAGAAACAAGAAAAAACGAACACGAGAAACGAAGGAGCACATAGAACCGGGCCCGAGCAATGAAATTCTAATGAAGTCCTCCAAGTTTGAAGATTTGTCAAGAATGGTCCCTCATCTATTGAAGACTTGTCACTTTAGACCCTTGTAAATCTCATTTATTACAATTTTGGTCCTAAAGTTTCAAGAATATACAACAATAGACCTTGAAGATTGTCTAAATTATAAGACAAGTCCTTGTTCAAAAGTTGCTAGAATATTTGTGCCAAATATGAAAAGAGGTCCAAAGATAATACAAAGGAAATGTGAGAATTGCTGTTGAAAACTTTGTTTGAACTCAAATTGGAAGTACAAGGGGTCTTTTGTCATTCATCAGTTATATTCAACAGATAATTCACATCATCATAGAACCAAAGATATATACTTTATCAAGCATATGCTTTCTCCAAAATTAGCGCAATAGGAATCATTCGTGAGAAAATCAAGAAATATGGATCTCTTACTTCTTATGAAAATAGGTATGAAAGGAGATAGAATGGAATAAGATAACAGGATTGGATGAAAAACACAACTTTTGTTTATTAACAACTTGTCTGTTTATATTTACAAGACAAGCTTCACTATTAACATAAAAGTAAAGACAGAAAGCTGAAAATATTTACAACTTCTAGTCTAGTTTCTTCATCTCTTCTTCTTGAGTTCTTTGATGGTATTAAAAAGACTTCGTATATTCGCTCGATGTCTAATTTGAATGTCCTCAATGATTAACTCTTGAGTAGAAATATTTAGTCGATCTTGAATGATTTCTTCATCGTATATCACTTGTCTTCTATGTAGCTTAGCCTTGGCTTCTTTAAAATCCTCCACCAGCTTCTCAAATCTCGTTGTATGATTCTTCAGCCTTTCCTAAGTCCTTCAACTTTTTCTTCAATACCTTTAATACGCCCTGGAGGAATTTCTTCATATGGGGTAGAATTTCTTCATTATATGCTCGCATAACTTGCATATAGGGGTCGTTATTAAAAGGCAAAACAACTATTGGGATTTTCTGATTTTCATATGGCTTTTCTGAGGTATCATAAGGATTATTTACTGGAAGATTGGAAATATACTCTGGGAAGTCGTCAGGAATACTTGCAGAACGCGAATCTTCAGAAGACGATAATAGGATGAAAAGAGGAAGATATATTTCTAGAGGCTTCGATAAATACCATAACTTATTTATATAATAGTTAACATTATATTACGTACACATAAACATAATATCACTTACACATCATTCTTGTAGCAGCACTGGCATTGGCACGGAGTACTTTCTTGAAATTATTAATAAAAGTAGTTATAGTCAAGATTGAAATTCTTGTTCTCTATAACCGTGGCTCTGGGTACCAATCTGTAACACCTCCATTTTTCACATATAGCAGCAGAAGCTAATCTGGGGTATTACTTCATGGAACACAAGTCATATTAATAGAACACAACTCAAAAGAGTATTTTAATCAACTTTATTTATTTATCATTTAACAATCAGAGTTTTACAACATGAGGTCCCAAACATCTATGACAAATTCAAGTCCGTGTCCCTCCTTGCCATCCTATGCTGCTCCATGCCATCAGTCACGAATACCTGAGATACATGCTTAAAAGTCAATACAAATGTTCAGTGAATTAATAGGTTTGAAATAACAATTTGAATACATGTTCCACTAATTGAGCTACGTTACTATTCGCCCATAAAAACAATATTTATTGCACTAAGCTCATGACATCAAAACTAACGAGAATTCACCAAAGTGACTGTCATGACATGGTCCCATGACAATTACTCCCTCCGTCCCATAATTATAGTCCCGCTTTGACTTTTCCGGTATTTCTTTTCCAACTTTGACCTTAAATATTTGTTTTTGTGTTTTATAATACGTGATAAAAAAATTATAACGATGAAAATACATTTAACAATGAACTAATTCATATATGTTTCATTAAGTATTATATAACACAAACAAAAATATTTAAGGTCAAAGTTGGAAGAAAAAAGACCAAAAAAGTCAAATTAGGATTATAATTTTGGGACGGAGGGAGTAACTCGTAGAAACAGGTTCTAATAAAGTGTGCTCGATCACCTCAGGGGTAGGTAACAGAAACATAATTCATTACTTCCAATAGATCTATTCAACATATTAGCGCACACGTGACAGTGTTAATGACTCATGAAATTTAGAAACAAGTAACAAGTTCGGACACTCATGCAATATTATATTTCAAGAAAATCATACCGTTCAAAAACACATATATCCCCCTCACATGTTTTCAAATCATTTACAAAATATTAAAAGTGAGACTATGAACTCACCTGTTGTCCATAAAGTCTGAGCTACATCAGATATATTTCATTTACAAACAAACAGCTTGGTCTCACAAACCTGGGTCAACACATATGTATATATATATCAAGTCATTATCTTTATTTCCAAGTTTTAAGTATTGTTTTGTGATATTGCCTAGGGTTCATATATTATCAAAATATCACATCATTGTTCGGGCCATCATACTTCATAACTCATTCTATAAATGTTTGAGGAGCGAGGGCACTTTAAATTATGAACCCAACCACTCAGTTAAGACGTAATATCGAGATGGAACATCTTAATATGAAGCTGCCTACTAACATTACATGTTTTATATCTTTAAATGATATTTATAGTATATATAGTATCTCATACTTTTCCCAATTTATACTTTATACCCTTTAGTTTCAAAGTTGGCAAAAATTACCCTTTTTAATTCATATAAGTTTAGAAAACATCTTTCATTATATATTATAGATCCATCAAGTTTTATAAGTGACAAAATGATCCCTAAGTTTAAATCTTGGAATATATATTTTTAACCCTTTTAATTATAAGATTAGCTTAATTCCACTTTTAACCCTTAAAGTATATAGATTAAGTATTTACAATTTTAACCTTCTAATATTAACCTCAAGGTTTCAAACTTTAAAATATCAATCCTATAGTTATAACTTTAGTAAAATGACACCTCTATCCAAAAATGTTTATAGTTTCAAAAATGACATAATTAGTCCCTAGACTTGTTTAAAATTACATAACAAGCTCAAATTTGTACAAAAATATCTAAGAACTTAAAACAAAGTTTATAAACATATTTTTAATTATAATAAAATTACTTTTTCAGATCTATAGCTTTTGAAATGGATTTTAACTCATTATTTCATGTGATTTTCAAATCTAGGGCTTCATTACATCTTTAGCTTAGAAATTCTATATAATATTATTAAAATACTAGGCTTTATGCTTTTTTGGAAACGAAACTAAAGTAGCTCGTTAACCTAAAACAGAGGACTTCCCTCACTATGAAAGGTGTCCCGTGGATGACGTACTAATATATCTCCTATTCATTATGGATCCAGCTGAAAAAGTAATTCACGTATCACTTGATACTGACGAATTATGTTTTTTCACAAGACCACAGTCTTGACCTCTGATCGAGCTACGAACATGAGTAGGTAGGCGGCAGGGCTGCGCCTTTTCAATCAATCTCTGGCGGCTCCACTATTGGTGCGAGATGTAAGGAGTCTTGATCTTGAGTTAAGCTGGGGCGTCATATATCTTTTAAGTTGTTCAGTCGACTCCCTCCCCTTTGTGAGGTCCAGACCCCTACGAGTGAGCAGAAAATGGAGGAGGAAAGAGCTTTCTAGTGTGACATCTGATCTTCCTTGCTCATCAAGGATGAAATCTATAGCCTTTTAGATAAGAGGCTAGCTCCTATCTTGGTTGGCGTAATACTTTCTCCTCTCGCTGTAAGAAAAGCCCTTTTATTGATCTTGATTATATGTCGTAGTACCTACCCATCACCTGGCCTGCGAGGGCTTCAAAGGCTCACAATGACCCTTTTTAATAAGTAGGACTTGCTTGCATCTCCTCATTCAGTAGGCTAAGCAACTAGCACCTTGTCGGTCTTGATTTTGTCTCAATAGAGGGCGTAGATGGGACGCCGGGGATGGTGCCCCTTCCTCTGTAGGTAATGAACCAAGGCTTATTGAAATAACTTATTTACATTATAAATAAGCTAATTAAAGATCTATAACATAAAAAGAACTTATTGAACAAGGTTGATACTTACAAACAACAAAACCGGGAATCTAAGGCTTCTAATGGGCATATGAACTATATCTTCTTCAAAACTCTTCAATGACTTATGGAAATTATTCTTAAGCTTGCTACTAATCTTAGGGACTTCTTAGAACTTCAATGGAGGCTTGAGAACATAATGTGAAGGTATCTAATTATGGAAATGGAGGATGATTTAGAAATGAAGCATAAGGTTCCGATTTATACTCTTTCTAACCCGTAAGCTCCAAGATATGAGTATAAACGTGTAATCTCAGTATGGTAGTCACTAAGGGATGCTAGAGATGACTAATGAATTCTAGAAGACGATTCATACAAGCTAGATTCAAAGTTATCTATGGTTTATGGTTAAACCTATGCCACAAAATTAAGGATAGGAATGGTGATGTTTCATCTACAGTTAGGTGATGCACCTACTTTAAAAATATCTCAAAATATATATTAGGTATGATCTTAAGTTTAAATTTAGGAGAGAAAGTCATTTGAATCATTTTTGGAGGGAAAACCTAGCCGAATCCATTTCTAGGACTTGTAACTTTGTAACTTTATAATTCTTGTAATTAAGGGTTTAGGAAAGTTATTAGTGATAGATTAGGGTGTGATTATGGTTTACACATTGTATTTAGGAAGTTTGTATCATTGGTTTGAAGCTTAAAGTAGGTTTGAGGTTTGGGAAGAAAACCTAGTCGGATTAGTGTTCTAGTGATCTAGGGTTCAATCATTGTTAAAGTAATTATTCTTACTTTGGCTACTGAAAAAAACTCAATTTATATCTCCTACATTGTCTCTAATGTGTTCATGGAGTCTCTACACTTGTTTTGATAAGTTGTTCCAAGTAAAAATGTCTAAAGAGGGAAAATACCTATTTTGACCTAATTTATAAGTCATGCATTAAAATGTTGTACCTTGTGTGTTGGGGTGGTTGTAACATATCTTATGATGATATTATAACCTAAATGTAATGCTAATGAGGTTTGAACACGTGTCCTAAAATACTATGCATTGATTCTAAGTGAAATGGGTAATATAGGGATTTTAGGTTACTAATCCTAAGTGACTTGTACCTTGGGTTATTTATGTTTACATTCTTGTCTAGGATTATTCTAGGTCTTTATATACTGTGTCTAAGGTTTCTAAAAATTTTACACACTTAGTTTGATGAGTTATATAGGGTAATCATATCCTAGGAAGGAATAAGTTTAATTAGAATTCTACACTTTAAAAACTTGTACTTTGTGCATTAATTAATTTTACATTGACTTGAGGTGAAAATATAGTCTTAGTATAACACTTAGTTGAGTTTTATAATTAGTTACAAAAGATGATCTTAATTCATTGTAAAATATATTTTAAATGTTGATCTTTACTATTATGTACAATTACTTGTACTTAGCTTTGTATGATTTGTACTTAATATTCTTGGATGAAATTAAACTTATAATTGATAGATTACATCTTGTACATATGTCTTTGGGATTCATGCATAGGTGTTGTACATTCATTCTTTACGAAACTTGAGTTTACAACTCATTTATAGAGTTTCTAGGGTTTCTAAGGATTTAAGGGCATCATGGTTATATTTGAGATGTTCTTGTCAATATTGTACTTATAAGATTACTTTTATAACTTAGACTTGATATATACATAGTGTTTACAACATATATTATGTTGAAGTGGCAGCTAAGGTTGTGGGAACCCATTCATCTTACCAAATAAGGTATAGAAGCAAAAATTTCCTGTGAATTTTCATATTCAACAACCATAACAATAACACAGATGTTAAATTTCAGGTTTGTCGCATAACGATCTCTAAGAATATGGCTTCTTCGGTTTCTTGAGATTATAGGAGCTGAAGCTTTAATAAGTAAAACGACATCTCTAAAAAAGTTGAAAATTAAACTATTAAAATATGTTTCGTCATCCGTATTATTAAAAAACAAATCTTAAGAACCCATTTGTTTAGTTTTAGATTTAAGTGTGTGTGAAGAGTGTATAGAAAATTGTTTTATAAAAAAGTTAAACGGGTACAGAGAAAAGTTATTTTGCATCCTTGTTTTTTGTTTGAAACTAAGGGACAAATCCTCACCTTTCATTTATTTTTGATCTAATGGTGGAGATTAACCTAAGATTTAAAAAACACGGAGGGGCCATTTTTGCCAAAATGTCCAAAAGTTGAAAAAATGGGCGGAGGTACCAAAGTTGTAAATATGACGGAGTAATGATTTATCACTAGTGATATTTCACTAGCGAAAATCAATGAAATATCACTGTTGATAAAACAATAAAATATCACTGGGATATTACGTAGTAACTATGTTAATGAAATATCACTAGTGATGTTTCATTGATTTATCTCTAGTGATATTTCATTGTTTTTATCAGTAACTAAATATCACTTCTGATAACCGATTTTCGTCATATTTACAATTTAGTCCTTCCGTCGCTTTTTTGCAAATTTTGGACATTTTGGCAAAAATGGTCCCTCCATGTTTTTTTGATCTTAGGTAATGGATGGCTACGATTTGTCCCTTAGATTCCATAAAAAACAAGTTTTCAAAATAACCGGACTCAACGGGTATAATCAAAATCAAATCAAATCAAAAACCCTTATATAGAAAGGATGGTGAAACAATGATTTAAATACAAAATTCTATAAAAAAATGATACATGTAATTCATTAAAAGGTTTCCATAAAATGCTTTAAAAAGAAAATAGGAATTACATGATGCCTTAAATATAAAATTCTATAAAAATATATAAGGAAGGATGGTGAAACAATGTCTTAAATACAAATTTTTATAAAAATGACACATGTAATTTATTAAAGGGTTTCTATAAAATGCTTCAAAAAGAAAATAGGAATTACAAATGATGCATTAAATACAAAATTCTATAAAAATATATAAGGAAGGATGGTGAAACAATGACTTAAGTACAAAATTCTATAAAACTGATACATGTAATTCATTAAACAGTTTCCATAAAATTCTTCAAAAAGAAAAAAAAGGAATTACAAATGATGCCTTAAATACAAAATTCTATAAAAATGACACATGTAATCCATTAAAGAGTTTCCATAAAATGTTTCAAAAAGAAAATGGGAATTACAAATGATTCACAATAGTGTGACTTACTAAAATGAAAAAAAAAAGATATTCAGACTGTCAAGTTTTGGATTGGGTTATATATTGTTGCTATATAATATATACATGACAAAAAATAATACCAGGAATGAGCTTTTTGGGTTTACTTTTGCTAGAATACACTTTACCACAAAACTTAACAAACAAAATCATTTATAAAAAATATTTAACTATAATGTTTTTGCTAACAAAAAAAACTTAACAATGATATTAATTTCAAAAAAAAAACTAATGTTAAAAAGTTATTTATAACATTAACATATACAAAATTTATTACCTCATAAAATTCAAAAATACATAAAATATTTATACAATAGTATCAAAATTCTAAGAAATTTTAATGTAACAAACTTATTCCTAACGTTAATTTATGCAAACTCAATTAACTCATAATATTCTTAAATAAATAAAATATCTTAAACTACGTTATTTTTGTCAATTCTATGCTATATTATTAAAATATTAATGTCATAACTAACACTACATATACTAAACTTTTAATACAAACACACATAACTTCAATTTTCATTAAAAATTTAATATATATATATATATATATATATATATATATATATATATATATATATATATATATATATATATATATATATATATATATATATATATATACTAGTTGCAAAGCCCGTCCGATGGACGGGCGCGCTTTTGAGTATCCTTGAATAAATTTAAGTAATGGTTAATGAAGTACGAAGAATGTTAAATTATAATAGAGTGAATAATGAAAAAAATACATGAATAATAATATGATAAGAGGAAATAAAACTTCATAAAATATACGCATTTACAAAGTATATAGTTCTACTCAAATTTGATGTAAAGTTTCTTTATACTCAGCGTTGGACAAGCGTTGATCGTAGAATTAATTGGTATACTTACCATCCCTTTACACTCAACGTTCGATGTGATAGATAGCTCGGCTCCAAAAGATTGTCGTGGTCGATGAGAACTTGTATGTAGCAATTAGACAGAGGCTCAAATGTCGTGTAATTATTTCTAATTTTTTCAAAAGCAGAAGCATCCCTTTGAATAAACATTCATATTTGAGATAATATTCGCTAATTTAGTAATTCAATTTGCATGCTATATGGCTATATGCATATATTTGAAATTTAAATAAGATTCAAATAAAAGAATATTTAACATTACGGGTCTTAAGAACCCATGAGTGCCCAAGCAGAATTTAAGTCAAAAAAATGACTTATTACAATGTTAGAATGATTTCAGCAGATCAAGAAGCAAATTCGTTAAAGATGTTTGGGAGCTAGTTGATTGTCCCAGACATGTCAGACCTATAGGGACAAGATGGGTTCTTAGAAACAAAAAGGATGAGAGAGGAATTGTGGTCAGAAACAAGGCACGTTTAGTTGCTCAAGGCTATACACAAGAAGAAAGGATAGACTATGAAGAGGTTTTTGCACCTGTTGCAAGGATTGAAGCAATAAGGATTTTCCTAGCCTATGCTTCTTTCATGGGCTTCATAGTTTATCAAATGGATGTGAAGAGTGCTTTTCTTTATGGCACAATTGCAGAGGAGGTTTATGTAATGCAGCCTCCTGGTTTTGAAGATTCAGAACAACCAGACAAGGTGTATAGAGTGAAGAAAGCTATGTATGGACTTCATCAAGCCCCAAGAGCATGGTATGGCACATTGTCCACCTATCTGGTGGAAAATGGATTCAAAAGGGGCACCATAGATCAGACTTTGTTTACAAAGAAGACTAGTAAAGACTTCTTACTTGTACAGGTCTATGTGGATGATATCATCTTTGGCTCTTCAAGTCCAAAGATGAGTGAAGACTTTTCCAAGCTCATGACAGACAAGTTCAAGATGAGTGCAATGAGAGAGATGAACTTCTTTCTAGGGTTACAAGTTCAGCAGAAAGAAGATGGTATATTCATCTCTCAAGACAAATATGTAGCAGAGATCTTGAAGAAGTTTGGCTTTTCTCCACATGAGAAACGGTCTAGCACACCCATGGATAGGGAACACCCTTGGGGAAAGGTTGGAGATGGAAAAGAGGTGGATGTCAGGCATTATAGGTCAATGATTGGATCATTGATTTATCTCACAGCTTCAAGACCTGACATTATGTTTGATGTTTGTGCATGTGCACGCCATCAAGTGAATCCCAAAGAGTGTCATCTTCATGCTATCAAGAGGATTTTTAGGTACCTTAGGTGCTATCTCACCTTGAGATTATGGTATCCAAAAGATTCTCCATTGGAGATTATTGCATATTCAGATAGTAATTATGGGGGTGACAAGTTTGATAGAAAATCCACAACTGGTGGATGCCAATTTCTTGGGAGCAGGTTGATATCTTGGCAATGCAAGAAACAAACAGTGGTGGCCAACTCTACAACTGAAGCAGAATATGTAGCTGCAGCTGCTTGTTGTGGACAATTCTTATGGATTCAGAACCAGCTGTTGGATTATGGGTATAATTTCATGCATACCATGATTTTTGTAGACAATAACAGTACTTTATGCATTATTAAAAATCTTGTACATCATTCTAAAACAAAACACATAGAAATTAGACATCATTTTATAAGATATTGTTTTGAAAAAAGTTTAATACAACCAGATAGGTTTGACACAG
Source organism: Glebionis coronaria (assembly GCA_025667525.1). NCBI lineage: Eukaryota > Viridiplantae > Streptophyta > Magnoliopsida > Asterales > Asteraceae > Glebionis > Glebionis coronaria. The sequence goes on from CM046879.1 coordinate 347,420,143, forward strand.
AGGAAAATGTGGCTGATTTATTAACTAAACCTTTTGATACTGGGAGATTTCAATTCTTGGTAACAAGTATTGGAATGATCAATCTTACCTGATATATGGTTTTGAACTCTTTGTCAAAGTATGTACAAGATATGCATTGTTATTGGTCTTTGTACAAAATCATATTTTCCACTTTATTTGTCTAACGCTGACAATGGTTATTTTAACGCTGACAAGTGTTAAATTGACGTTGTCAGCAACATGTTAGTTTTGTGGTTTTTGATCTAATTATGCAGGCGTTGTTAGCATTGTACAAATGGATACAGAGTTGCTTATGGATCCTTGGAGCATACTCAAGTTTATGGATGATGGTTGGAATATTTATATTCCTATCTTGACATAAATTTTTATTGCATGCATTTTATCTAGCAACTTGTATATCTTAGTTTAAGGGGAGGTTTAGGAAACCTTTAGGACTTTTTGGGTATTCATATAATACTCTTATCACAATTTTAGATTGTGTCCACTAGTGAGTACGCGTTAGTTTACTAAATCGTGAGGCACTGTAGCATGCAAAGTTGACATACTATGCACGCTGCCAAGACTTTTTGACCTAGAATTGGATGTGGTCTGTTGGGAGACTTGGGTATGATTTTTATTGGGCTTACCTGGGAAGTTACAAAGGATTTTATAAGATAAATTTCACTGTTAAGAACTTTGGTTAGCAAGGGACACTTGAGGACAATTATGTCTATCTTGCTTAAGCAAGTGTGCATGATTGGACAGTGCTTGCCACCCTATAGTAATTTTCAGTCTATAGGTTATCTTCACTAGGATAAATTACTTTTTTAAGGTCCTTTTTCTTTTTATTATTTTTATTTTTGGGCGTTGACAGTTTTATTTCCAAACGTTGTTAGGACCAATTTTGACGTTGACATGGAAAATTTCAACGTTGACAAGAATATAGCCGTTGAGCGTTGATAGGTCATTTTTTACCGTTGACAAACATTGGTCCTACCCAGTTGTTATTTTTGACGAAAATTTGGGCCGTAATTTTAGGAGTTGGTAACTTTTTATTAATGCACAAGATAAGTTATATATTTTCAAGATTTTAATCATTATATTTTGAAAAATAAGTGCCTCATTTTTGACTCATCAACTCATATTTTTGACCCAACAATCTTCCCCTAGTTGATGATGTCAAAACACTTCCCTTAAGCGCGGATCCTTTGTATGTAGTACATGATCTCCAAGAAGCTTCCCCTTAAGTATAGCACATCTTCCCCTTTTTGACATGATCAAATAGGGAACCATGAAAAAGTATGCGATCTTGAAGATTCTCCAAAAGTAGCTCTTTGTAATGATCTTGAAGAAAAATAACTATAATATTCTTGATGTAGAAGTAGAATAACCCAACCCTGTGTTCCATGTCTTGCACTAACCATGTGACGTTGAACTTATATGACACATAAAATATAAGTAGACCTCGATCTCTTTGTCAAAATTCTCATCCTTTGTGAGACACTGAGAACGATAATGTAACTCCTTCAAGTGATAACAAGGTATCTAGTTGCTAGATTTGACAAGTCTTCGTCACCAAACATTTAAAGCACGAACAAGTTACCTTCAAACCAATGGGGTGCTATCCACATGATTTAAAGATATGATAAAACACAAACTCGCGAAAATCTACTTCAAGCATCAATTTTACCATAAGAATTCTTCCCCTTAATCATATACCTCTTCTAAGAAAAATATCCGAGCCATAAATATCATAACGATATTCTGAATAAAAATAGAGATTACATGTACCTTCGTGTGTAAATACCTCGTTTTGTGTGCCAAAACGCAACCAATAAACCAAACAGCAGCTTTTTCTCCTTTACACGAGATCCTTCAATGTCTAATAACCATACCGTATGTGTTGTCAAATGTCAGACAACACTTGTCAGTGGACCAAAAACCCATATCTCGGACAACACTTGTCAGCGCTTCTGTCAGCGCCTGACTTATTCTTGTCAGCGGCTTGGCTCAACCGCAGACATCTTCTGTGGCTACAAATGTCTTCACGTGAATAATATATCTAAAATTTGAATAATTTTTGCCTTTAAAAAAATCCACGTTAGTAGACTTACTCACTTCACGTTCAATATGTGTATCCCATATTTAGTCGCCAGTTAACAACAACATAATCTCTTTCTTTGGCCCACGTGATAATATGGCTTGCTCAAAATATAAGCTCACGTTAAGCAAAAGCTTTCTTTGGCAGCCCATTAGATATCATGTATTTGATATGTGCATTGACCAATGGAACTCTTTTTCCAAAACTATATCACGTGAACAAAGGAGAAAACGTGTTTTTACTATCACTGTTCACAGAAAACTACATATGATCACCCATTCTGCTGCTGACTTCGACGTGCTATAACTTTTTCTTGGGGATAGATCTTGACAATCCCGCCGGTAGATATCTAGATATATGTGTGTAGAACACACACAAAAATTTTCATGGCGATCCAATGGTTCAATAAAAAGTTATGCCCTTCACAACACTGTTGCGCACACAAAAACGCATAAAAACCCTAGACGGGTTTTCTTCTTTCTTCACTACGAACGAACACCTTGTTGACCCTAGCATCGAGAGCCACCCGCTCTGATACCAATTGTGGACCCCAAACTTAGATCGATTTAGCTTGTGTAAACGAGAATATATCAAGTTAAACACTTAGAGAAACTTTGTTGTATATGAAACAATTTAAGTATTATGCGGAATTATTACTTAAACAAGAACACACAAACAAGATAAACCAAACTTTCACTTTGATTGATTAATCTAACTTGCGTACAATGAAAGTGTGAAAAACATATATTGAACTAAACCTAAAGGCCTCCTTTTATAGATTAAGGAACCTTGTACAAGAGTATACGTATCAGCTATTTTAGGTAAAGATAAACATAAGAAATACATTGTCGAACATATCTTTACTAGAAACATAAAACGTGTAGACTAAGTATCCTATCAGTGCTTGACTTCTTCTTATCAACGCTTGACTTCTTCATGTCAACGCTTGTCTTGACAACGCTTGATTTCTTCCTATCAACGTCCAATTTCCTCTTGTCAGCGTCCAAGTGTCTTGGCTACATTTTATTCCCAACATACAACGGGTCTGTTCTAGTTCTTTCCAAAATTAAAAATAACTACATCATTTTTCGCTAATATACTCAAAAACCCGAGTTACAAACCCAGGATACAGTCAAAATCCCAACCTTAACACTTCACTGTGAGAGCTTCGATGAAGGCCAACTCTTTGCACCACCCGCATTAGCACCACCTCCACAACCAAAAGATGGTCTCCACTTATCACGTGATAGGGAGTGAGTATTTAAGAAAAGTGATAATTTATGACGGTCGGCTAATAATTCCTACAGAAATACTAATAACTTTTTGCATATTTTTGAGTAACTTTGTCAATCTGATATTTTTCTTACCTTCCAAAAAGTTTCTGAAGTGGATCCTTTTCAGCCATTAAATATTCCTTGTTGTCTTTTTTTATAATCCTTTGCTAATAGGTTGTATTTTCTCTTCCAAGTATTACATTTCAATCTGGGAAATAATTCAAAATAATGAGAACATAAAAGAAATAGTTTATTTACCTTTGTTGCAGGTTCAAAACTACTGAGTTCCTTCAGAATAATCAAAAGGTCTTTAAAAAATGTAGCATCTATTCACTGAACGAAATCAAATATTTGTAAAGGATGGCATCATACTTTTTTCAACAAAAACCAACCATCAAGTATCACACTAATGCAGTCTTGAAGAGTGAACAACGGTTAATCTGCTTAAGATTAATTATGCCTGGTCATTTGAGCTCAGTTCACTTCTAAAATGACAAAGAATATAAGTGCAATAAAAGTTCGACAAAGAAAATAATTATATTGCCAAACCCGCTAAATAATTTTGGCGATCCTCAAAACCTACATGCATTTATTAAATTATTCGTTAGTTTGCACGTAAGTTATCTGATGTTAAATGGGCCTATATAGAACATAAAAATACATATAGGCAAAGGAGTGGGATTCAACACATATTTCTTAATGACAAAAGCATTACCTGTTGGGAATAAATTATAGCCAATCTACTTGAGCGCTGACAAGAGTAACACAAGCGTTGACAGGAGTAAAACAAACGCTGACAGCTCAAGCGCTGATAAGACAATGTCAAGCGTTGATACATTGAAGACAAGCACTGATGGAAAGATATACTCTACGCGTTTATTGTATTCTAGATTACTTCTAGTAAAGATAGGAACAACAATGTATTTTCTATATTTATCTTTACCTAGAATAGTTGATACGTAGATTATTGTACAAGGCTTCTTATGTCTATAAAAGAAGACCTTTAGGTTAATGTTCAATATAAGTTTTCATACGTAAACTACTTTCATTGTAAGCAAGTTTGATATCATTAATCAAAGTGAAAGTTTGTTTACATCTTGTGTGTTCTTGTTTAAGTGTTAATTCCGCATAACACTTAGATTATCATATACATATACAAAGGTTTCTCTAAGTGTATTACTTGATCTAATCTCGTATACATAAAGCTAAATCGATCTAAGTTTGGGATGAACAAGTGGTATCAGAGCTTGTTGAGGAACTTTTGATCTTAAAGAACACAAGAACCCTAAAAATCACCAAAACCCTAATTTTCTCAAAAACCCTAACAACATCATGTCAAATCCAGAACTAACCTCCTCCTCCTCACCTTTACCAAACATCAAGATTCCCATGCTTGATGCAACCAACTTTGAATTTTGGAAATTCAACTTTGAACAATACATGGGGATCTATGACTACACACTCTGGGAGATTATTAAATATGGAAACACATTCGATAAGGTTCAAAAGATTGCTAATGTTATTGTTGGAAGAGCAGCTGTTGCTGGATGTTCTGAAGCAGATAAGAAAGAAAAGCCTGATAATGGTAGAGCTGTGTCTGCTGAAGACATAGCAAAGAAAAGGGTTGATATGAAAACCCTAAATATTCTGAAACTCTCATTGGGACAAGAGAACCAGCATAAATACAGAGGTTATGAATCTGCTAAGGACCTTTGGGCAGCTCTGGAAGTTGCATATGGTGGCAATGAAGATACTAAGGAAGAGAAGAAGAAGCAACTCATGCATGATTATGCTGTCTTCAAGGCTCAACCTAATGAAAAGCTTAGTAGTGTGAGAAGCAGATTGCTTGATATTACAAGCAAATTGTCCTTCATGGGGACACAACTTGGTGATGTTGATATTAATGCCACTTTTCTTAAAAGTCTTGGTGAGGCGTGGAAAATTGAGGCAAGATCTACTCTTGCCAATAATACTCACAAAAGTTCCACGTTTGATGATATCTACAACAAACTAAGGCTGTTGGAAGATGAAACTCTTTTGGAGCATGGAAGCAAGTCCACCAACAGTAACATGGCCTTCTTTTCTCATAGTGAAGGTCAATTCAATCAGAAGGACTCCTACATGCATCCAGTTACTGGATCATCATGCGTCAGCGCTGGAACATGTCCTGTCAACGTCTCCTTTTCAGACGCTGACACCTTCAAAAGTGACTCACCAAGAGTTAAACCTGCTGGTTTGGATCTGGATACTGTATGTGCTTATATTGCTTCTTTTCCCAATGGTTCAGTGATTACATATGAGGACCTTGAGCAGATAAGTGATGAGCACTTGGAAGAGATGGACATTAAGTGGAACATGGCTCTTGCTAGTATAAGAGCAAACAGGTGGAACAGAAGGTTTAAGAAGAAGATGACCTTCAATGCAAAGGACACAGCTGGATTTGATAAATCCAGAGTTGAATGCTACGACTGTCATCGTATAGGGCACTTCATGAGGGAATGCAGATCTCCTAGAAGATCTGATGCTGGTAAACCCTCAAGTCAAATTGTTAAAGCTCAGGATCCTAAAGCCATGGTTGCAGTTCAAGGAACTGATGGTATGGGATGGGATTGGAGCTATCTGGCTAAGGATGTAGAAGAGGATAAAGCTTTGGTTGCTGAAACTGAAGAAGAAGAGCATGTTGAATATGCTCTCATGGCACACTCCTCCTCTTCATCTGATAATGAGGTATACGATGATGCTTTTTGTAGTAAGGGCTGTAGGTTAAACACTGAGAAACTTAACAAAGAGGTGTTAAGATTATTAGATGATGTGAGTACTGAAAGATGCAAACTGTCTAATTACCAACTAGCTCTCACTCAAACTGAGAAGACAGTTTCTGAATACAAGAAAATGGAATTTGACTTAGAAGATAAAATAAATATCTTAAAACATGAGTTAAATGCTAGTATGGATATTAGAAACATCATGGAAAGGGTTAATGGTGAGTTACAGGCAAAGTTAGATGAAGCCATTAAAAACAAAGATAATGTTGGCCTTAAAATCCAGAGATTTGATAAGGCAACACAAACCCTAGGTGAATGTGTGAGTAAACAAAGGGATCCTAAGGAAACGACTGGGATTGGGATGAAAGACTACTCTGTGGTTCCACCACCAGCTGGTGACTTCTATGGTGTCCAACAAAAGGACCTATCTTGGACTGGTTTGCCAGAACTCCAAGAGGAGGAATTCATTCCTCCACCAAGAGTTGTCACCCTAGTTGAAGAGTATCAACAAAAGTTGACTGACCTGAATGAATGGAAGAAAGCTAACCCTACCTTATTTGTTAAGGGTGGCTTGTTATTTGAAAGTCCTAATGAGTCAACTCCCATTAAGGTTACAAACCCAATCACTGGTAAAGCTGTTGACCTTGGCTCAAACACTGTTAGAAAACCTAGCATTAAGTATGCAGAGATGTATAGGAATACTAGGTCACCTAAGAGCTAAGTTAGCAATGATGGAACATGCTTCTTCTCTTCTAGACCTAAGGTTGTGTCTAGAAAAGCCTGTTACACTTGTGGTAGCTTTTCACATTTAGCATATAAGTGTGTCAACGCTCCCAAAGTCAGTGCTGACAGGAATAAATTCAGCACTTACAGGAACAAAGTCAACGTTGTTAGAAAGTCAAACATTGTCAGACCCAAACCTTGTGTGCAGCAAAGTCCACAAGTTGTTAGACCTGCCTCATTCTTCACTAGAGGGTCTAACACTCATGGACAAAGACCATTTCAAAAGACAAACACTTGGTCTAATAGGCAATGGATTTCTTTAGCAAACCTAGGTTCAACGCTGACAAGGGTAATTTTAGCGTTGACAAGACCAATTCCAACGCTGACAGAAATGTGACCAGACCTAAATATTTGCAACCACAGGGTAAGGGGTCTAAAGCTTCTTCAAGCTTGACATGGAGACCAAAGAAAGATCAAAACCCTAATGATAATGGGATTTCAATGACCTGCAACAGATTCAATTACATTTCAAAGGTCATTACAAAACCTATTGGGGTTAACTGGGTATTTCATCCTAAGAAGGATGAAAATGGGGTTGTTGTGAGAACTAAGTCTGTTCTTATTGAACAACCAGATGAATCCAAGTCTTCCAAGGCTTGGGTTCCCAAAGAAAACTAATTTGTTTTCTTTATGTGCAGGGCATTCAAAAACAGGTCAATGATTATGGATATTGGAACAGTGGATGCTCAAGGCACATGACAGGGAAGGAAGATTATCTAACTAACTTCACTCCCATTAAGGATGGTGATAAGGTTTACTTTGGAGGCGGATATGGTACTATCACAGGCAAAGGAACCCTTCTCACCAAGAACTTGCGTTTTGAAAACGTATTTTTGGTAAAGGAACTTGATTACAATCTTTTTAGTGTATCACAAGTTTGTGATAACAAAAATAAATTTCTGTTTACTGATACTGAATGTTTGGTGTTAAGCAAGGATTATAAGATCCCTGATGAGAAATATATTGACTATAGAACACCTAGGCATAAAGACATATACAATGTGAATCTGAATGGGATTAGAATGAATAACAGTATGTCTTGTTTTTATGCTAAAGCATCAATAGATGAAAGTAATTTATGGCACAGGAGGCTAGGGCACATAAATTTTAAGAATATAAACAGGCTTGTGAGACTTGGCTTGGTTGATGGTTTCCCTGAAAAGGCCTTCCATAATGACCACTCTTGTGTTGCATGTCTTAAAGGCAAGCAGCACAAGGTCTCATTCAAGTCCAAATAGGTGAACTCTAGTACTAGACCTCTTCACTTGATTCATATGGACCTCTTTGGTCCAACCAATATAGAAAGTTTGAATGGTAAGTCATACTGCTTTGTTATCACAGATGACTTTTCTAGGTTTACTTGGACCTTATTTCTAGCTATGAAGAGTGACACAGCTGACACTTTAATTGATTTTATCCCTCAGATTGACAAGAAAACAGGCAATGAAGTTAAAATGCTTAGGAGTGATAATGGTGGTGAATTTAGGAATAAAGTGTTAGATGATTTTTGTGCCAGGAAAGGAATTACTAGGCAATTTAGTGTTGCCAGAACCCCTCAGCAAAATGGGGTTGCAGAAAGGAAAAATAGAACCCTAATTGAAGCAGCCAGAACCATGTTGGTTGATGCTCATTTCCCAATAGCCTTTTGGGCTGAGGCTGTTAATACAGCTTGCTATGTTCAAAATAGAGCATTGGTTAAAAAAATTCAGAACAAAACACCTTATGAGTTACTTTGGGGAAGAAAACCTAATATTGGTTTTCTCAGACCTTTTGGTTGTCATGTAGTAGTTTTAGATACTAGTGATGCCTTAGGTAAATTTAGTGCAAAAGGTGATGAAGGCTGCTTCATGGGGTATTCAGTGAAGAGCAAGGGATATAGGGTTTATCTTAAAAAGGAAAAATGTATTCTTGAAAGAGTACATGTTAGGTTTTTAGAGAGTAAACCCAGTGATCCTGAAAGTGGTCCAAATTGGTTGTTTGACTTGGAACCTTTATCTAGGACTTTAAATTATATGCATGTCACTAATCCAGACGTTGTGAAGGTAACTTCAAATGTTGTGGCAGAACAAGTTGTTGATGTTTCAGGTACACAGGTTCATGAAAAGGTTGGATCACAAGCAGAAAAGTCATCTCCTATACAAGAATATGTTACCATCCCCATATGGACAGATGCTTTTGCTGCTGCTGGAAAAGATAATGGTGGTCCCCAAGTACTACCAGATAACAACATGCATGGTCCTTCAGGCGCTGACAAAGGCAAATCTAGCGCTGACAAGACCAATTCAGACGTTGATGGCTCAGACGTTGACAACAATAGTTCAAGCGTTGTTAGCTCACACGCTGACAAACAAGGTTCAGGCATTGACAACACTTCTGCACATCTTTTCTCTTCCACTTTTGAACAAGGTGAACCTTCCAATTTATATGAAGAGGTTCATCCCCATGTTGATGAAAGAGAGTCTGATGAAGAAGATATTGGCAACATGGAGAATGAGGTTGAGGACACCAGACTTTTTGAAGGAGGAGTTCTCACTTCTACTATGAAGAATCACCCCACTTCTCAAATCATTGGTGATATTATGACTCATGTTCAGACTAGAAGATCTCATCAAGGTCTTGGTGGGTTTATTGCCAATATTCACAAGAAGGTTGATACCCCTCTTGTGCAAGCATGTTTGTTTGCCTGTTTTCTGTCACAACAGGAACCCAAGAAGATATTTGATGCTCTCAAAGAACCAAGTTGGGTGGAAGCAATGCAGGATGAGCTTCACCAATTTGCAATTCAGGATGTTTGGGAGCTGGTTGATTGTCCAAGATATGTCAGACCTATAGGGACAAGATGGGTTCTAAGAAACAAGAGAGATGAAAGATGTATTGTGGTCAGAAACAAGGCAAGATTAGTGGCTCAGGGATATACACAAGAGGAGGGGATAGACTATGAGGAGGTCTTTTCACCAGTTGCAAGGATTGAAGATATTAGTGTAACACCCCAAAATGTGATATGCGGAAGCGGTGAAGCTCGGGGGCTGTTACGTCATTGTATCATAGTTCAAGGTACAAGAGAACGACTCTAAATGAGACGTTTTATAAAAATACCTCGTTGAATTTAAATTAAAAGCATCACAGTACAAAAGGTCTCAGTTTCAAAAGATAGTGCAGCAGAATGTAGAAGTTTTAAACATCAACGAGATAATAGTTCAAAAGCATAAGTAACAAATGTCCGAAGATAGCCAAGAAATGCATGCGGACTCCAAGTACTTCACGCAGCAGGTACAACACATCATCAATTACCTGAGATAAAGGCTAAATTGGGTCAACATAAAGTTGGTGAGAATATAGGTTCCAAGTAAAAGTTCATAGTAATTCAATTTCAGATTTCATTTCAAGTACACGTGCAACTATAGGAGATATAGTGCCAAGTGTAGGATAAATTGGGTGTTCACAATATTTATGATAGCTAAGCTCGTGACATCGAAACTAGTGATCCAGTGCATACAATAGATTGCATACATAAATTTTGCCCCAATGGAGTACCTAGCCAAGATGACTCCGTTCATACAAATGGTACACACTCGTCCGCGTCAGAATACCCGAGTGGAGGTTTTCAACCCTCAATAGATCTATCCGTAACATAAGAGCTTACTCCAGCAGAGTAACTAACGATTCACGATAGTGGGGACTATGGCTAAAGCAACTTAAGCTATCTCATAAATAGTGTTCACAAAGCGTTCACAGAAATCAAGTTTTACTTGCGTCCAGAAGCAAGTCATCAAAGCATTTATCACATCCCAAAGCATTAAACATACAAAAACAGTTTAATAGGGATCTATAAACTCACCTTAAGCAACGACTCAAACGGCATAAGTAAGATCAAATAGTAGCGAGCAACTCTAGCAACAACCTAAATATAATACTATACTTTAGGCGCTAGCAAATAAGTCACAAAAGTTCATCACGTACGTTACTCATCAATCAAGTATATATTTTGTTGTTAAAATCGTGACTTGTAAATGTTATATCATTATAAACATTATAGTATATATATACTTAGGCAAAAATATTTATTTTTGACTCGACGAAATTTCGACAGCCTTTCGGCGTAAATTTTAATTTACCAAAATTTATCTTAACAAATTTTCCTATACGATTTCTAACGAAAATTCGGCAGCCTTTCGGCGTCACATAAAAATTTGCCATTTTTAGTAAATACTCAAATCTCGTCCTAAAACCCATATTTTCAACAATTTCTCAATCGCCAACAATTCAACAAGTCATTTTTTCACAATAGTAACAATTTCCACTTCCAACGTTCAAACTTTCAATAGTACAACAAGTATTCACATTTCGAGCTAATACGCTTTTACAAAACAAGTCCAACATTCATACATACCATTTAGTAACCATTTCGACACTCAAAATAACTCCGTTTGACTCGAAAATGTCGTTTCGACCACTTTAAAAATCTGGACAGCAACCACTTATAGTGTTGTTCTCCAAAAATTAAGTTTTCCGACAACGAAATTCAAACGACCACAACTTACTCATTTTAGCTCCGTTTTTAGCCCATAATATATCGAAACGAATGTATTAACTTATATTTTCATAATCTCGGAGTAAACTAGTGTCAAAACAATTTTTACGACTCTCTACGCCTCTTACAAAAGTCGGACAGATTATATGCTTTCCGTAAAAACTCGTTTTCGACCATTTTCAAGCGTAACCACTAGTAATAACACTACTAGTTCCTTCTAATTTTTCATAAACATCAATAAAATCAAAGATTTTTCTTCAAGTTCACAAATCCAAAATATACATACTTATATTTTTCACAAATCTTTCAATTAACCCATTTTCATGTATGGATCTAATAGATCCACACTTAATTTCCACAAATCTTAAAATATTTCATGACCAAAAATAGTTTTTATCATTTTATTTCAAGAAAATACTTGATGAGTAACATGCATGCATAGATCTACAAAGATTATGCATGGAAAATGAAAAGATGAAAAAGGTTTAAGAAGTAACCTTGTGTAACGATTCTACGTAACCACAACGACCTGATCTACAATATAACCCACTAATAATCAACAAGAACTCTACTCAAAAACTTCAACCCAAAAACTACTCAAATCATCAAACCAAGAAAGACCATTCTTCTTTATGCTTATACAAGCTCTAGGGTGATTTTGTTTTGTGTTAATTCTTGGTAAAATGAAGCTTTTAAAAATCAACAATGGTGGAATGTGTAGGTGTGTTTGTGCCGTGTGTTTTGAGAGAGAAAGGAAGAGATGTATGTTTTTTGTTTGAGGTGAAATGAAGTGTGTAAGTGAAATAATGGAAGGGTTTTTTGTTAATAAGTTAAAGGGTGTAAGGTTTATAACCTTAAGCTTAGAATAGCAAAGTGTAAGGCCATGCACATTGTGCATGTTTTGGCCGGTTATGGGGCTCCCAAATGGGGGTAAATTATTCAAAAATTTTACTATGGTAATTAGTTAAAAGGTTTAAGGTAAAAAGGTTAGTTAGTTTTAGGTAAATATCAAAAAAGTATATAGTTAAGTTAAAAATTACGTAAAACTTAAAAATTTGACGAAATATATTAAATTTACGATTTTTCAACGAAAACTGACATTTTATAGTTGGCAAAGTATTTTATGCATGTTAACGACGGTTAAACGTAAAAGCGACGTAAAATACGAAAACGCGACACGTTAATTAAATATTCACAGTAAATACGATTTATTACTATAAATAGCAAAAATACTAAAATACATGCATATATAAACATATACAGAAATATTTAAATACGCTGCTCAAGAAAATACGATCACGCTGTTAAAAACTAAACGGTTAAGCACATAATTCACAGATAACGAATAATCTCATGGATTATCGTCAATTCATTGACCGTCTCAGCACTTTGGTCAGGTTCACAGAAAATGTTCAGAATAATGACTGAGCTCAGAGTCAGGCCATTACTCGTCAGCAAACAGTTTTTCAGAAAACGCGGGATAACCTCCCGGTTCCAACACGGTTAAATCACATAGTTGACTAAATAAAAAGTCAAAGGGTAAAATAGTCATTTTACAAAGTAGGGAAAATTACCAGGTGTTACATCATCCCCTTGATAGAGAAGCTTTGTCCTCAAAGCTTAGGAGTGTCACGGTTTCTAGAATTGTCAAAGAGTTGCGGATATTTCTTGCGAAATTGATCCTCACGATCCCAAGTGAATTCAGGTCCACGCTTAGGATTCTACCTCACCTTGATGATAGGAATACGACTCTGTTTCAATCGTCTGACCTCACGGTCCATGATTTCAACAGGTTCTTCGACAAATTGCATCTTGTCGTCGATTCGGAGTTCCTCCAATGGTATAACGAGTGTCTCATCAGACAGGCACTTCTTCAAGTTCGACACATGAAAAGTGCTGTGTACGCGGCTCAACGCTTGCGGTAATTCGAGACGATAGGCTACGGTTCCAAGCTTTGCCAGAATTTTGAAAGGTCCAATATAACGGGGGTTCAGCTTTCCTCGCTTGCCAAAACGTACCACACCTTTCCAAGGCGATACTTTTAGCATCACTTTGTCTCCCACTTGAAATTCGAGAGGCTTACGTCGAACGTCGGCGTAACTCTTTTGACGATCACGGGCTGCTTGAATTCGGCTCTTGATTTGAACAATATTCTCAGTCGTTTCACGGATGAGTTCAGGGCCAGTGAGTTGACTATCCCCAACCTCACTCCAACACACAGGCGAGCGACATTTACGACCATACAACGCTTCAAACGGTGCAACCTTAATACTGGTATGATAACTATTGTTGTAAGAGAATTCTACTAGAGGCAAATGTCTGTCCCATTGCTTTCCAAAGTCAAGCACACAAGCACGCAACATGTCCTCCAGCGTTTGAATAGTTCTCTCACTCTGTCCGTCAGTCTGCGGGTGATAAGCAGTACTCATGTCCAATTGCGTACCCAACGCTTTCTGAAGTGATTTCCAGAATTCCGAAGTAAATCTACCATCTCTATCAGAAATTATCGAGATCGGTATCCCATGTTTTGCGACTATTTCCTTCAGATAAAGTCTCGTAAGCTTATCCATCGAATCATCTTCCTTCATAGCCAAAAAGTGTGCAGATTTCGTAAGTCGATCCACAATTACCCAAATTGTGTCGTATCCGTTGGTCGTTTTAGGAAGCTTAGTTATGAAATCCATGGTTATATTTTCCTATTTCCACATAGGAATTACAGGTTGAACCAACAATCCAGATGGTTTTTGGTGTTCTATTTTCACTCTAGCACAAGTCAGGCACTTCCCTACATAAGTAGCGATTTCAGCTTTCATATTTGGCCACCAATATAGCTTCTTCATATCCTGATACATTTTGTCAGATCCTGGGTGAATCGAATACTTAGATTTATGCGACTCGTGCATAATCACGTCCCTTAGTCCTCCAAACCGTGGTAACCAACTTCTACCATTCAGACATAGCGTTCCATTTGTGCTAGTCTCCAATTTCTTTGTAACCATTCCTCCTAATTTCTCAGCTTCAACATGTTCAGGCTTAAGAGCTTTGGTTTGTGCTTCACGAATTTGCACAGGTAAGTTCGGATTGATAACCATAGCTAAAGATCTAACTCTACGTGTCATCAGTTGTTCCTTTCTACTTAGCGCATCCGCCATTACATTGGCCTTCCCAGGGTGTTAACGGATTTCACAGTCATAATCGCTGAGCAACTCGATCCATCGATGTTGTCTCATGTTCAGTTCCTTCTGGTCAAGAATATGTTGTAAACTCTTGTGATCGGTATAGACGACACACTTGGTTCCATACAAGTAGTGTCTCCATAATTTCAAGGCAAATACTGCCGCTCCTAGCTCCAAGTCGTGCGTAGTGTAGTTTTTCTCATGTGTTTTCAATTGTCGTGACGCGTAGGCGATAACTTTCTTCCTCTGCATCAACACAGCTCCCAATCCTTTTGCTGATGCATCATAGTAGACCACAAAGTCTTCTGATCCTTCTGGTAATGATAGAATAGGCGCACTACACAACATTTGTTTCAACTTCTGGAATGCTAATTCCTCCTTATCTCCCCATTCGTATTTCACCTTCTTTTGAGTCAACTTCGTCAATGGTTTCGTGATTTTCGAGAATCCCTCGATGGATCTTCGGTAATATCCGGCGAGTCCTAAGAATTGGCGAATTTCAGTCGGTGCCGTAGGAGCAGTCCACTCCCTAATTGATTCAATCTTGGCAGGATCAACATGAATCCCCTTGCTATCTATAACATGACCTAGAAATTGTACTCTTGGCAACCAAAAATCACACTTCGAGAACTTAGCGTACAATTCCTCCTTCTTAAGCAATTCCAATATTATCTTAAGATGTTCCTCATGTTCCTTCTCATTCCTTGAGTAGATCAGTATGTCATCGATGAACACAATGACAAACTTGTCCAAATACGGTTTACACACCCGATTCATGAGGTCCATAAACACAGCAGGTGCGTTTGTCAAACCGAACGGCATCACTTGGAACTCATAGTGTCCATACCTAGTCCTAAAAGCAGTCTTTGCAACATCTTCCTCACGGACTCTCAATTGGTGATAACCAGACCTAAGGTCAATCTTCGAGTAAACGCTCGATCCTTGTAACTGATCAAACAAATCATCGATCCTAGGTAACGGGTAACGGTTCTTGATGGTAATTTTGTTCAACTCATGATAGTCGATACACATCCGAAAACTCCCATCCTTCTTCTTTACAAATAAGACTGGAGCTCCCCAGGGTGAAGAACTCGGTCTTATAAATCCTTTATCAGTCAACTCTTGTAGTTGCGTCGCTAGTTCTTGCAATTCCGACGGTGCTAAACGGTAAGGCGCTCGAGCAACAGGTGCAGCTCCCGGTATTATATCGATCTGGAATTCAACTTGTCTAGCCGGCGGTAATCCATGCAAATCTTCAGGAAAGACTTCCAGAAAATCCCGTACGATAGGTACATCTTCCAACCGTTTTTCTTCCGTCTGCTTTTCAGTAACACATGCTAAAAATACGTGGCAACCTTCCGACAACAACTTCTGAGCCTTGACACGCGAGATAATGTTCAGTCGTGACTTCCCTTTTCCGTTACTTGTATCCCCTTATACCTCCAAAACTTCATCACCAAATGGTAAACGAACGATCTTCTCGTCACATACAATCGTAGCACGATATTTCGACAACCAATCCATTTCGACAATCACGTCAAAACTCCCTAACTCAACAGGCATAAGGTCTATTACGAAAGGATGACCTAGAAGATTTAAAGTGCATCCACGAAGTATAGTGTCGGCTTCTATCAACTTCCCATTAGCTAACTCAATAGTGTACTTAGTGTCTAAGGGCGAAGGGGTCACATCAAGTAAAACACTAAAAGCAGTCGACACAAAACTCCTATCGGCTCCAGTATCAAATAAAATAGAAGCATAACGACCATTGAGAATAAACGTACCCGTCACGACGTCGGGGTTTTGTTGCGCTTCTCCTCCTCCTATCACATAGACCCTTCCACGAGCTTCCCCAACTTTAGCATTCTTTCCTTGGTCCTTGGTCCTTGTTCTTTTTCTTTAGGCACTCATTGCTGTAGTGTCCCTTTTGCTGACATTTAAAGCAAGTGACGTTGGCTTTCGTGTTGGGTGGTGACTTACAATCTCTAGCAATGTGTCCGGTTTTCTTGCAGTTGTGACACTGTACATTGCATTGTCCATTATGGTGACGCTTGCATCGATTGCACAAAGGTAAAGTCCCATTGTACACTCCCTTTTCCCCAGTACCAGCAGTGTACGCTTTCACAGTTTCTTGCCTCTTATTCGGATAGTTCCCATGGTTGTTCCTTTGGTTATTACCCCCATTTTCTCTTGTTGTCCGTGGCATTCCCAGCATTTGCTCGAACAACTTGGTCCATCAGGCTGTGAGCCATCCTTATAGCATCACTAACTTTTGTCGGTCCAGACGATGTCACATTCCCTTGAACTCTACCCGGTAAACCCCAAATATAGCGCTCAACCTTATTTTCTTCATCCGGAACCATTCCAGGACATAGCAAACACAATTCTTGGAACCTCCTAGTGTACGTCCCAATATCATTGTTCTTCACAGACAGGTTCCACAATTCGATTTCCATTTTCTGAATCTCATTACGAGGACAGTACTCCTTAGTCAACAACTTCTTAAGTTCCTCCCAACTCATTCCATACGCCTCCTCGGCTCCAGCCGCCTGCACATGGGTGTTCCACCATGTCAACGCTCCAGCAGCTAAAGTACAAGTAGAATAAGTTACTTGGTTTTCAACAACACATCCACTAACACGGAACACAGCTTCCATCTTTTCGACCCAACGAGCTAATCCGACAGCTCCTTCAGTACCATTAAAAGTCAATGGGTCACAGCTCCTAAAGTCCTTGTAAGTAAACGGCTTAGGCGGTCGATTGTCAACATTGTTCGGTGGTGCTTCGTTCACGTTGTTGTTAGCTTGAACGTTTGCTAGTGCAGCAGTCACTCGTTGCGTAATCAGTGCTTCCAATTGAGCGTCAGTCATGCCGTTACATGTGTTCACCATTGTTTCTCTGCGTTAAGACAACAATGCAATTAAGGTTCAAGCACAAATATACACGTTATATATTCCATATGCTAAAATAGAATGCAGAATTTAACAGTACAACAAACATAGAAAGGATAGTCTCTGGTCAAGGTCATAAAGTTAAATTCCCATTCATAATCAAAATATCGAGTACATAGTCATAAAATAAGAGTATGATTAAATACCAAAGATCAAAACAAAACCAAAAATAACACCGAAAATGGTGATTGGATTAGAATCAGACTATAGATGTAATCGAAATGATACGTGATAGTATGCGATGACATATCCTACAACAACCAAAATACGTATTAAAGCAGTTGTAGGGTATGCATGAAATAATCATGTATAGAAATTAAAGTATGAAAATCAACGAAATCCATATGCATATAATACATATTACGTATTACATAATATATATTACATATTACTTATAGTGTTATCCTACGTAATACATTACGTAGTACACATAGCCACATCGGTTATAGTCTAGGCCTAAGATGTAAACCTAGTTCTCTATAACCAAGGCTCTGATTACCAATTCTGTAACACCCCAAAATGTGATATGCGGAAGCGGTAAAGCTCGGGGGCTGTTACGTCATTGTATCATAGTTCAAGGTACAAGAGAACGACTCTAAATGAGATGTTTTATAAAAATACCTCGTTGAATTTAAATTAAAAGCATCACAGTACAAAAGGTCTCAGTTTCAAAAGATAGTGCAGCGGAATGTAAAAGTTTTAAACATCAACGAGATAATAGTTCAAAAGCATAAGTAACAAATGTCCGAAGATAGCCAAGAAATACATGCGGGCTCCAAGTATTTCACACAGCGGGTACAACACATCATCAGTTACCTGAGATAAATGCTAAATTGGGTCAACATAAAGTTGGTGAGAATATAGGTTTCAAGTAAAAGTTCATAGTAATTCAATTTCAGATTTCATTTCAAGTACACGTGCAACTATAGGAGATATAGTGCCAAGTGTAGGATAAATTGGGTGTTCACAATAATTATGATAGCTAAGCTCGTAACATCGAAACTAGTGATCCAGTGCATACAATAAATTGCATACATAAATTTTGCCCCAATGGAGTACCTAGCCAAGATGACTCCGTTCATACAAATGGTACACACTCGTCCGCGTCAGAATACCCGAGTGGAGATTGTCAACCCTCAATAGATCTATCCGTAACATAAGAGCTTACTCCAGCAGAGTAACTAACGATTCACGATAGTGGGGACTATGGCTAAAGCAACTTAAGCTATCTCATAAATAGTGTTCACAAAGCGTTCACAGAAATCAAGTTTTACTTGCGTCCAGAAGCAAGTCATCAAAGCATTTATCACATCCCAAAACATTAAACATACAAAAACAGTTTAATAGGGATCTATAAACTCACCTTAAGCAACGATTCAAACCGCACAAGTAAGATCAAATAGTAGCGAGCAACTCTAGCAACAACCTAAATATAATACTATAGTTTAGGCGCTAGCAAATAAGTCACAAAAGTTCATCACGTACGTTACTCATCAATCAAGTATATATTTTGTTGTTAAAATCGTGACTTGTAAATGTTATATCGTTATAAACATTATAGTATATATATACTTAGGCAAAAATATTTATTTTTGACTCGACGAAATTTCGACAGCCTTTCGGCGTAAATTTTAATTTACCAAAATTTATCTTAACAAATTTTCCTATACGATTTCTAACGAAAATTCGGCAGCCTTTCGGCGTCACATAAAAATTTGCCATTTTTAGTAAATACTCAAATCTCGTCCTAAAACCCCTATTTTCAACAATTTCTCAATCGCCAACAATTCAACAAGTCATTTTTTCACAATAGTAACAATTTCCACTTCCAACGTTCAAACTTTCAATAGTACAACAAGTATTCACATTTCGAGCTAATACGATTTTACAAAACAAGTCCAACATTCATACATACCATTTAGTAACCATTTCGACACTCAAAACAACTCCGTTTGATTCGAAAATGTCGTTTCGACCACTTTAAAAATCTGGACAGAAACCACTTATAGTGTTGTTCTCCAAAATTTAAGTTTTCCGACAACGAAATTCAAACGACCACAACTTACTCATTTTAGCTCCGTTTTTAGCCCATAATATATCGAAACGAAGGTATTAACTTATATTTTCATAATCTCGTAGTAAACTAGTGTCAAAACAATTTTTACGACTCTCTACGCCTCTTACAAAATTCGGACAGATTGCTTTCCGTAAAAACTCGTTTTCGACCATTTTCAAGCGTAACCACTAGTAGTAACACTACTAGTTCCTTCTAATTTTTCATAAACATCAACAAAATCAAAGATTTTTCTTCAAGTTCACAAATCCAAAATATACATACTTATATTTTTCACAAATCTTTCAATTAACCCATTTTCATGTATGGATCTAATAGATCCACCCTTAATTTCCATAAATCTTAAAATATTTCATGACCAAAAATAGTTTTTATCATTTTATTTCAAGAAAATACTTGATGAGTAACATGCATGCATAGACCTACAAAGATTATGCATGGAAAATGAAAAGATGAAAAAGGTTTAAGAAGTAACCTTGTGTAACGATTCTACGTAACCACAACGACCCGATCTACAATATAACCCACTAATAATCAACAAGAACTGTACTCAAAAACTTCAACCCAAAAACTACTCAAATCATCAAACCAAGAAAGACCATTCTTCTTTATGTTTATACAAGCTCTAGGGTGATTTTGTTTTGTGTTAATTCTTGGTAAAATGAAGCTTTTAAAAATCAACAATGGTGGAATGTGTAGGTGTGTTTGTGCCGTGTTTTTTGAGAGAGAAAGGAAGAGATGTGTGTTTTTTGTTTGAGGTGAAATGAAGTGTGTAAGTGAAATAATGGAAGGGTTTTTGGTTAATAAGTTAAAGGGTGTAAGGTTTATAACCTTAAGCTTAGAATGGCAAAGTGTAAGGCCATGCACATGGTGCATGTTTTGGCCGGTTATGGGGGTCCCAAATGGGGGTAAATTATTCAAAATTTTTACTATGGTAATTAGTTAAAAGGTTTAAGGTAAAAAGGTTAGTTAGTTTTAGGTAAATATCAAAAAAATATATAGTTAAGTTAAAAATTACGTAAAACTTAAAAATTTGACGAAATATATTAAATTTACGATTTTTCGACGAAAACTGACATTTTATAGTTGGCAAAGTATTTTATGCATGTTAACGACGGTTAAACGTAAAAACGACGTAAAATACGAAAACGCGATACGTTAATTAAATATTCACAGTAAATACGATTTATTACTTTAAATAGCAAAAATACTAAAATACATGCATATATAAACATATACAGAAATATTTAAATACGTTGCTCAAGAAAATACGATCACGCTGTTAAAAACTAAACGGTTAAGCACATAATTCACAGATAACGAATAATCTCATGGATTATCGTCAATTCATTGACCGTCTCAACACTTTGGTCAGGTTCACAGAAAATGTTCAGAATAATGACTGAGCTCAGAGTCAGGCCATTACTCGTCAGCAAACAGTTTTTCAGAAAACGCGGGATAACCTCCCGGTTCCAACACAGTTAAATCACATAGTTGACTAAATAAAGTCAAAGGGTAAAATAGTCATTTTACAAAGTAGGGAAAATTACCAGGTGTTACAATTAGGATCTTTTTAGCCTATGCATCCTGCATGGGCTTCACTGTCTATCAAATGGATGTCAAGAGTGCCTTCCTCTATGGAACAATTGTTGAGGAGGTATGTGTGATGCAGCCTCCTGGCTTTGAGGATCCAAAGAATCCAGATAAAGTGTATAGAGTCAAGAAGGCTATGTATGGACTTCATCAAGCCCCAAGAGCATGGTATGGTACTTTGTCTACTTACTTAGTGGACAATTGATTCAAGAGGGGCACCATAGATCAGACACTATTTACAAAGAAGAAAGGTAAGGATGTGTTGCTTGTTCAGGTCTATGTTGATGACATCATTTTTGGGTCTACTGATCCAAAGATGAGTGAGGATTTCTCCAAGCTCATGACAGACAAATTCAAGATGAGTGCTATGGGGGAGATGAACTTCTTTCTTGGTTTACAAGTCTAGCAGAAAGAAGATGGTATCTTCATCTCCCAGGATAAGTATGTGGCAGAGATCTTGAAGAAGTTTGGCTTTTCTCCACATGAAAAGAGGGCTACTACTCCTATGGATAGAGAACACCCTTGGGGAAAGATTAGAGATGGGAAAGATGTTGATGTCAGGCACTATAGATCCATGATTGGATCATTGATGTACCTTACAGCCTCTAGACCTGACATCATGTTTGCTGTGTGTGCTTGTGCACGCCTTCAAGTGACTCCCAAAGAATGTCACCTTTATGCTGTGAAGAGGATCTTTAGGTACCTAAGATGCTATCCTAGTCTTGGTTTGTGGTACCAAAAGGATTCACCATTGGAGTTGATTGCATATTCAGACAGTGACTATGGAGGTGATAAGTTTGATAGAAAATCCACAACTGGTGGATGTCAGTTTCTTGGGAGCAGGTTGATATCTTGGCAATGCAAGAAACAAACAGTGGTGGCTAATTCTACAACTGAAGCTGAGTATGTGGCTGCAGCTGCTTGTTGTGGACAAGTTTTGTAGATTCAGAACCAGCTGTTGGACTATGGGTATAATTTCATGCATACCAAGATATTTGTTGACAATAACAGCACTTTATGCATTATTAAGAATCCTGTACATCATTCTAAAACTAAACACATAGAAATTAGACACCATTTTATAAGAGATTATTTTGAAAAAGGTTTAATACAGCCAGATAGGGTAGACACAGAAGAGAATGTGTCATATTTACTAACTAAACCTTTTGATGCTTGGAGGTTTCAATACTTGGTAACAAGTATTGGAATGATCAATCTCACATAATATGTGTTTTGGAGTCTTTTTGTAAAAGTATGTACAGGATAATGCATTGTTATTGGTCTTTTTGAGGATTTAGATTTTCCACTATATTTTTCTAACACTGACAAAGGTTGCTTGAACGCTGATAAGTGTTTTTGTGACGTTGTCAGCAATATACTTGTCTAACGCTGACAAAGCTTCCCTCAACGCTGTCATGTGTTATCGGGGTGTTGTCAGCAACAATGTTAGTTTTGTGGTTTTCAATCTGAATGTGCAGGTGGTGTTAGCAGTATACCATTGGATACAGAGTTGCTTATGGATCATTGGAGAAGCATTTGGACATGTTTTTATTTATGGATGATGGTTGGAATTTTTAATTCCTATCTTGACATAAATTTTTATGTTCATGCATATTTTTAGCAACTTATGTATCATAGTTTAAGGGGAGGTTTTAGGAACCTTTAGGATGTTTGGGTATCCATATGATACTCTTATCACAATTCTAGATTGTGTCCACAGGTGAGTATGAGTTAGTTTTACTAAATCATGAGGCACTGTAGCATGCAAAGTTGATATACTATGCATGTTGCCAAGACATTTTTGGCCTAGAATTGGTTGTGGTCTGTTGGGAGACTTGAGAATGATTTTGTCATGGGATTTACCTGGGAGTAACAAGGGATTTTATAAGGTAACTTAGTTATTAAGAGTTTTGGTTAGCAAGGGACACTAGAGGACTGTTATGTCTATCTTGCATAAGCAAGTGTGCATAACTGGACAGTGCTTGCCGCCCTATAATAATTATCAGCTTTTTGGTTATCTTATCTAGGATAAATTACTTTGTTAAGGTCATTTTTCATTTTTAAACATTTTTATTTGTGGACGCTGACAAGTATTTTTCCAAGCGTTGTTGTGACCAATTTAGACGCTGACATGGCTATGGCAAACGTTGACAAGAATATAGCCGTTGGGCGTTGATAGGTTCTTTTTTACCGTTGACACTCAATGGGACCTACCCAGTTGTTACTTTTTGACATATTTTTAGGCCGTAATTTTGGGAGCTGATAACTTTCATTTAATGCATGAGATAAACTTATTCTTTTTCAATATTTTCATGATTACCTTTTGAAAATACTTGCCTATTTTTGGGCCAATCACATGCATTTTCTTCTCCTATAAATTTGGCTCCTATTTTTAAACAGGGTACCTATTATTCTTGTCTAACACAGTTTTCTCTTATCAACTTCATCTTCATCAATCATTTTTAACAGCTTTCAACAATGGCACCAAAGTTTAAACCATCTGATTTGGAATTGGGGTTCAGAAGTCAACACAACATGGTCGCGTATCTTGAAGCTGATGATGCTCTGTTTCCCCAATACACACAAATGGTGGCGTATTTGAACGCATCTCCTTTTAGGTATGCTCTTTCTCATGCACCACTCATTCCTGTCACACATATTAAACAGTTTTTGAACAATGTTAGTTCCTCAACAGTTAATAGAGTGACTACATTATCTTCTATTGTTCATGGGAGAACCTGGGTGGTTACTGAAGCTTTGGTACGCCAAGCTTTGCATCTTGATGATACTGATGGTATAGCCACCCTTCCCATTAGTAAAATAGAACAAGGACTAAGGGCTTTGGGTTATCCTTTTCCTGCTCAAGGAACTTTAAACAAATATCATAAACAGGAGTTTCCCCCAGCCTGGAAGTACCTAATACATGTCCTCCTACAATGTTTGAGTCCCAAGTGCACTGCACACAATGAGATCAATCGATCTATTGCCAGTGCTATTGTGTGCATTGCTACTGAGCAAAAATTTAATTATTCTAAAATGATTTTTGAGGGCATGTGTAAAAATAAAGGGAACAAAATGACTTTAGCTTATCCCAGATTTTTACAAATCGTTTTTGATGTCCAAGGATACTACACAAGGGATCATGATGATTTTTATGAGATCCCTGTGCAAAAGAAAGCAATTTTTATGAAGATGAACTCACCCTCACATCGTCACCTACCCCTAACCCCAGCTATGATTGCTGTCATTGAAGCAGCTCAACCCCAACCAGACCCCCAACCCCAAATTGACCCTATCCCTGAACCTCTACCTTCACCTCAACATATGCAAATTGACCAAGAACCCTTTGACGCTGACACGTTAAATGTTGGCGTTGATGTGCCTATTTCAAATGTTGACACTCAACCTTCACAGACCCAAACACCCCTTAACCAACCCACATCCACCCAATCCACATCATCATCTCCACCAACACAATATAGGTTTCAAAAACGCCAAAGGACTACTTGAGTGTTCTCCTCTAGTGGTCCTAGCCATGTAGCAGAGAGAACCACCACCACAAGTGTGGTTGGTGTTATGGATGAGGCTGGGACTATTGGTTCTGGCTTAGAAGCTGGCCAAGACAGTCCTACCATTATTAAGACCTCATCCATGCCCAATGAATCTAACTTAGGAGGTCAAATACCTATTTTAGAAGAGGGCAGATTGGAACCAATGACCCTAATGGAATTGACGGATGTCTGCATGAGCTTGCAAAAGCAAAATGCAGACTTGGTACAAGTTGTCAGCACACAAGGCCTTGAACTCAAGCAATTGAGGGAGAGGATTGTTATTTTGGAGACTGCTAGTACAAGGAGAGGGATGGAGGAATCTTCCAAAGGGGAGGATGAAATAAATGTGAGTGATAAGGGCAGCCATGATGGTCAATCTTTGGATGTTGCTGAGGCCCTAACAAGTTTGAAGAAACAGATAGGTTTTGATACGTCTCTAGTCTCTCCTACAAACTTAAATTTATCATTTACAGCCATGTTGGAGGAAATTGCAAAAGGCGCTGAGGCAGGAAATTTGAGCGTTGACAAGGAGAATTTGAACGCTGACATGAGTATTTTGGGCGCTGACACAACAAAAGTGAGCGTTGATAGACCTGCAAATGAGGTTGATGTATCCCAATCATCATCCATCATCAAAGAGGTTTCTTCACAGGTATTGCCATCTACCTTACCAACAATTGATCCCTTAGATAAGGGTAAGGGTATTATGGTAGAAGAAGTTGTTCCAAAGAATGTAGCACAAATTGAATTTGATAGAAGGTTGGCTGCACAAATTGTGGAACAAGAAAGAAAGCAAGTGGATGAATCACCTTTTGTTGTCACTTCAGAAGAGCAAGAAGGAAGTGATGAAGCCAGTTCAGACTCAAGTGTTATGATCATAGAACAGCCAGAAAGACTTGAGTATGGAGATGAGTTGGCCAAGGAGAAACTGAATGAGTTGAAATTTCAGGTTGATTTTGATATGCCAGAGGTGGTTCAGATGTATCTTGCTTGGGAAGATAGATGTATGGAGAATCCACACTTGACCATTTCAGATCAGATATGGGGTTTGGAGATTCTTCTAAGAGTCCAAAAGGATTGCAAGGTTATTCTGAAACACAAAGCCAGCAATGTTCTCTCAAATTTGAAAAGGGATAGAAGGGAGTTGTACTGCATGTTGCTCAGGTGTCATGGAACAGGGTGGACTTATAAGAAGTTGATGGCATTGACATTTGATGAGTTGGAATGTAGAGCTTATCCCATTTAGGTTAGAGTGCTGGAAGCAAACACTCTAAGACTTCTTTCTGATGAAAGAAAAGAAGAACTTGCAGAGGAAATGGAGCTCAAGAAGGCAATGTTTGTTCCCAGACCAGTGAAAAAGGGAGTTTCTCTTGAGTTTCCCAAAGATATGGATCCATTACATCCAAGTGAAGCTGTCATAAGAAAGAGCCTCAAGCTCTCACCATTAGAAGCTTCAGATATGGTACAAGTGTTACCACTTGATTCCAGAAACCCAATTGTAAGCTATGAAGAAGATGAATGTGGGTTTTGGAAGATTGACAGGTATGGAAAAGAGGTTCACACTTTTACTACCCTTATATCTTTGTTTGCAAGTTTTGACAGAGAAGACTTGGTAGACCTATGGAGGTTATTAGAGGCCAAGTATGAGGCTGAAGCACCAACTTCAGTCAATGGAATAAAACTGTGGTCCACATTCAAGAGAATGTGTGGACCAAAAGATGAGGATCCTGCTATTTGGAAGGATCTTGAAGATGATCTCAGTGGTCTTCAATGGAGATTGTATTCAGCTGCTGGTGTTTATTATTTGAGTTCTACAAAGTTTGTTGAGTATCTACTTATGGATGGTCGGTATTTCATGTCCAAGGAAATCTTGGAAAAGATGAAGAACACTCAGCTGGAAATTGATTATTCAAGTGACGTGGCAAAAGACTTGATCAGATTTATTTATTACCAATATGAGAAGGTTTGTAAGATTCCTCCTAGTTCTTAATGTTTATTCAGAAACTTGATCACTGGAGTAGATATCAAGTTTAGGGGAGGATTGTTGGGAATAAATTATAGCCAATCTACTTGAGCGCTGACAAGAGTAACACAAGCGTTGACAGGAGTAAAACAAACGCTAACAGCTCAAGCGCTGACAAGACAATGTCAAGCGTTGATACATTGAAGACAAGCACTGATGGAAAGATATACTCTACGCGTTTATTGTATTCTAGATTACTTCTAGTAAAGATAGGAACAACAATGTATTTTCTATATTTATCTTTACCTAGAATAGTTGATACGTAGATTATTGTACAAGGCTTCTTATGTCTATAAAAGAAGACCTTTAGGTTAATGTTCAATATAAGTTTTCATACGTAAACTACTTTCATTGTAAGCAAGTTTGATATCATTAATCAAAGTGAACGTTTGTTTACATCTTGTGAGTTCTTGTTTAAGTGTTAATTCCACATAACACTTAGATTATCATATACATATACAAAGGTTCTCTAAGTGTATTACTTAATCTAATCTCGTATACATAAAGCTAAATCGATCTAAGTCTGGGATCAACATTACCCATTTCTATAGTAACACAAAATTTACTTACCTGTATGAGGATATTACTGACTCTTATGTATTGCCTTTTTTATAAAAAAGGGTTCTCTATATCATTTAAAGATGGTGTTTGGAATCAACCCCAAACAGCCCTTAAAGGTCAACGGGTAATTTGTCCGTTCAACCAACTCTAAGTTATACTTATCATTTTAAGGTCATATCAAAACACCCTTTAAGGTACAAAGTTAAAAGTAAAACTTTCTAATATTTTACTTTTATATTTAGCATGTCAAATATAATTACAAAAGTTACTTCACTAATAAGAACTCAATATAATGATTAAGAATAAAACATACTTTAAGAGACTTTTCACTACCTCACCCAATTTAAATAGATAACCTTTAAAATTGTTTGCACTCAAAAGAATTTGCAACACAATCACACATGTACGTCTTGGCTGGTAACTTAGGATGTAGTGGCTTGCTCCACTAATAGTCGCAAATCTCACGTTTTGGTTTATTGGGTCGAAAGACTGACAATAGTTTAAACATTAAATTACAATTGTGGGACTCTGCATATGTAATTGAGTTTATGTGCACTATGTACCTACTTTATCTATATGTGTTTTAAGGTTAAAAGATCGACATTTTCGAAATAGTAAAGTTACAAAATCCTTGAGTTCTTAGGGCAGCTACATAAAAACCTTATTAACAAATATTCAATCAAAAATAGCCACTGATTAACCACGTCAATCAAGAATTGATATTCTAACTTTAAGTACATGCCATGAAGTTTCTTGACCAAACATTGTTTTTCATAATACAACACTAAAAAATATATAAGAAATCCTAATTAACATATTCGTGTGTAGACATTTCAATTTAGGTTGTACTGTATGCGTACCTATTGTGTTGTAATTATGTAAAGCTTAGTAAAAATAGGATAATATGTATTTGTGGATTCACTCTTTCGACCCAAAAACAAATACTACCTCCGTCCCAAAATTAATGTGTACGTTTGACTTTTAAAGTCTTTTTTGTGCAACTTTGACCCTAATTATCTTTGTGTGTGTTATAAAATACTTGATTTAAAATATACGAATGAATTGAGTTTTAGATTTATTTTCATTAGTATAATTTTTATCAATTATTATATAATAAATGAACATATTTACGGTCAATGTTTAAAAAAAGACCGAAAAGTGAAACGTCGCCACTTATTTTGAGATGAACGGGAGTAAAATATGTAATAATCAATAACACATTTATTCCATTAAACCTTAAAAAAGTTAACTAAAATGTAAGGGATATAATAATTTACCTTAGAAGTAACATTAACAATGCAAACAACTTTTCCTTTTCAAGTGCTCCGGTCCACTTTTTTATTTATCATCCTGCACTAAAAGAGTCAATATATTGGCAAATATGAAATTAGTTGTTTTGTGAGTGAGTAATCAATTCGATTGATACAACTACCATTTTCTAGACAACAAAAATGACATATTTAGTTGCATCCATTTTTGCAACTCATAACTTCACAATGACAAAAGGTTTTTTCTTTTTTTTGTCTTACCATGCTAACAAATTTATACAATCAAATTTTATATGTATAAGAATGAAGTATAAAAATATAATCACAAATCTTCAATAAAAATTGTAGAATATTGATACCATTTTGCATATATTGTTCAAAGCATAGTAATGAAATCAGGAGTAGCCAAATATTTCAAATGAAATCCAAAAAGAAATGCGAACTTGGTTAGCACTATCAGTATGAATAATGTCTATTGTATGATCGTGTACACAAGCATTGCAATAAAATTTTATGTTGTAGATAAGTGTAAGAGATTCGACGTTGATATAATTTCATGCGATATATATCCGTTACTCTTACACGACTGGTGTATCTGGTTGACAGGTTCGCACTTAAAAAATACATCAAACATATTTTTAGCTCACATTAAAAAGGTTTACAGGAATACATATGAAGAGCGACGTATACTTATATTAAGTATGAACATAACAATGTTAAGATGAAAAGGATACAAAATCAAGATATGAAAGTAAATGCAATTATACATAGATAGAGTATGGCCATCTTAGATACGTCAGAAACGGATTTGGCGTTGACTTCTAATAATAAGAGGTCTAAGAGTGCTAATAGGCTAGGAAACTCTAAGGCATATCGTAGTGGAACGATTTGGCATATTCAAATATTAGGAAACCTCTCATTAAAGGTCTCTGGAAGGAAGGTTATATTGGCATTTGATGGATCTATAGAAGCCTTTCCAACATCAGGGACTTTGTCAATGCTCAACTTAGTTGATCCACTGTCAGTAGTTGCTTCACGTATAGGAGGTAATTACAAACATATGACTATGTTACATATAACCAACTTAGGTGATATGCATATTAGTTTCAAAAAATTATTTAGCTTTTGATGAATCATTAACCATTAGAAGACTTTTTTTTCTCTCGCTTCTTATGTGACCAAATGGTGATGGATAGATGTGGCTATTTTGACCACTGTACCAAATTAGGCAATTATGGGTTCAATTGCATTAAATTTTATCTCTAAATAGGTAACTTTGGTGCATTCATAGATTACTAATTCAAAATATACCAAAAAGAGTTAAAACTTCAATTTCGAAAGAAAAGATACTTGCTTAATTATTAGCACGTTCGATTAAGCTTTACCATACCCAAGTTTTAATGCTCATATCTTTACATAAGTACTAACATGAGAATAAAATAGTGTATCTGTGATATATAGGTGTACGTAATAAATTTATGGAGCTGGAGCGGCAGAGGGAGAATGATGCAGCTCTACACTTAGCATGTGGCGGAGTAGCATTTCAACCCTCTGATTACGGGTCTGTGAACTAAAAAATATAGCAAATAATGAGGCTTGGGGATAGGATTCGGTAATCATTCTAAGATAAATAAAATTATATGATAGAAGTCATACCTTTTATTTAGAAAAGCAACCAAGGATCTAGAAGTGAATCCACATCAGCATAGTGTAGTGGCATGTACCTCTAAGGGGCGGAAATATTTCTTAATCCTTTGAGGACGTTTGTCGAAGTGGTGCAGAGCATCAACACAACCATCAACCTCAAATATAAAGCCACGACCTCTCTACCATACATCGTATTACAAATTTCAAATTTTAGAATTTTAATATTCTAGGAAGCATTACATTTTAGCTGTTGGCTAACTGGAAAAATGTCAAAACTGTGGCGCCTCTTATTTTCTTCTTGCTCGTCAATAACCTCACCCACATACTCACATAGTGTGTACAAATAAGCCTCAAGTAATGAACAACTAACAACAAAAAAAAAACTATTTCTCCAATTGCACTAGATAAATTTATAAAATGAAATAGAATATGGTATATTAGAGAAGATGTATTTCAAAATTTAAGTACAAACAAAAATATAAGTGACAGTCTTACAAACATCAGTAATCCTTCTTATTTTCCAAGTGACACCATTAAAGATCCTTGAACATGAACCATGTCAGTGTTTAGAGGATTAAGATATTATCATATGCATAAAAGATAGTTAAATGCATGTGTATGTAAACATCAAGAATTTAGAATGGATACTACTTACTTTCTTCTTTAAGCCTGAGTGTATGGAGCAACGATATGACATTCTCAGATAGGCCTATATAATCCTCTTTTTGATTCAAGATTCTTACTAACTTCAGCTTCAACATATTATTAAGCATTACCTTTATTACTAAAAAACTAAAAATGTTAATTTGAGTCCAAGTGTTATTTGAGATCAAACATACCTTACAATGATATTTGGTTGTGAATCTTTATATGGACCTATGAATCCTCCACCTAAAAAATGTTATTTGAGATCATACAAAAATATCCTAATAAAAAACACAACTGAATCTAGAAATGGAAAACTTACGATAAGGTGAAAGCTAATGGAATCACTTTTGTCACCATAATAATTGTGACATATAAACTGTTCACAAATAGATGTACAACTTATATAGACTTACAATGTGGACTTTTCAAGTGTTTTCACGCAAAAGCGCCAGTTGACAGGCCTCTAGTTATGCATCCATTAGCCAGATACACTTCGGATATGGTATTATGCTCTGCACAAAAAATCACTATGTAAATTCTAAGAATACGATGATAGCATTATATATATATATATAAGTAAATCAATATTTTATATTGTTACTCTATTTGACCAAAGTTAATTTATTATTATCAAGGTACCTCTATAATTAGTTATATGAACAATGCCAATTAATTTTTCATTGAAGCATTATAAAAAAATTAATAACAATTATTACCTTCTATGACAATGAATTGTAGTGACTATGGATTAATCAAAACTGATTCCTATCTACAACCTTTTTGAAATTGAATTAAAGATGATGGGATTAAAAGTCAGATTTTAATTCCTACAAAATTTCAAAAATCAGAATATCAAAAAAAAAATTCAATTAATCATAATCAAAGTTTAAAACTAAATCGGTTGCCTGATAAAAATATCATATAAACTCATGATTCGTGATACCAGATGCGATAAATGGATATGTACCCACTCAACTTGATAATAACGACATATATATGATTTCTTCACGCTAGATGAACAGTGAATGATGGAAACCTAGTAAATTACATAACAGAAAACCTTGATAATTAATTACAAAATTAAAAAAACATAAAGATCATCATTAATCAATACTTTATAAAAGATTAAAGATACCTTACAATGATTGTTGCTAGTTAACTCTAAATACTCAATCAGACGAAATCCAACCTGCAAAAATCATGAATCTTATTAATTACAAATCACACAAACATGATTATGTGATTCAATAACTGAAAATTATAGTATGGGTGTGTGAGAATTTTCAGTGGATGATATAGTCGTATCTTTATGTGATAATAGGAGATGATTATAACATTCAAAATTGTTAATTGAAGCGAAACCGATTTAGCATTAAAAGAGATGAAGTGATTTCAGATGTTGTTGAGATTTGAAGTGATCTGTTTGACTTTCCAATTGAATTACCTTCTTAAAATTTATTATGTAAAACATAAATTTCCTCTATTAAGCATGTGTATTTAGTTTTTCAAAAGTTGTCACAAAAATCATTATGGCCTAGTGGTATGTGCATATGTAATTGAAAGTAAAGGTGCGAGGTTCGAATCTCATTGTAGACATATTTTTAAAAATTGTTACTGAACATGCTGAGGTGGCACACGATATGTGCTAAGGTGGCATGATGCTGCTTAGGTGGATTGCCATGTCACATTAAACTTGCCTAGTCATATTTAAAGAGGTGGATTTTGTTTAAATATGATGTGGTATTTATGTTGCTTAGTCAGCATTCTGGTATCCTCTTATATATATATATATATATATATATATATATATATATATATATATATATATATATATATATATATATATATATATATATATATATAGGGTAGGGATACACTAAAAAGGCCCTTAAAATAAAAAGTCTAGGAATGATTATGGGAGTGACATGTGTCACTTTGCCACATCATCATGCCACATAATCATGACACCTCAACACTTAAAAAAATTTAAATTATTTTTATAAAAAAATTTACGAATTTTTTTTTTCAAAAAAAAATTTTCGAAATTTTTTTTTCGAAATTTTTTTTTTGAAATTTGTTTCCGAAATATTTTTTTTTCGGAAAGTTTTTTTTCGATTTTTTTTTTAAAATAATCTACTGCATCACAGTTATATGTTTGATGCATCAACTTAATAAGTTAATGCATCACATTATTAGTTACTTCATTAAGTTCGGTGATGAACTATAATGCAGTAACTTATTAATGTGATGCATTAACTTATTAACATGATGCATCAAAATATATAATTGCGATGCAGTAGATTATCTTTTGTTTATTTAAAAAAAAAAATAAAAAAAAAGTTGAAATGTTTTTTTTCAAAAAAAATATCGAAAAATTTTTTCCGAAAAAAATCGGAAAAAAAATAGAAAAATAAAAATTTTGAAAAAAAAATTTTGTAAAAAAAAATTTCGAAATTTTTTTTTTTCGAAAATATTTTTTTTTTGAGAAAAAATTTCGAATTCTTTTTTAAAAAAAATCGAATTTTTTAAAATAGTGAGGTGTCATCATTATGTGGCATGGTGATATGTCATAATGACACATGTCACTCTCACAATCCTTCCTATACTTTTTATTTTAAGACCCCTTCTCATTTTACCCCATTCCTATATATATATATATATATATATATATATATATATATATATATATATATATATATATATAGGGTGAGGTTATTTTCAGAACCAAATAAATGTAAAGAACTGCGAGAACCACCTTTTTACTCTTAAAATGCACATGTATATTCATCGGGTTAGTTCATTAGGTAGAAATACATGAATTTTCATTATGGTAGGTCAATAGGAACATGTATCCTAGGACCATGCACATGTATTTGTTTTGTATGTATTATAACTATCTTTTCGTTGAATAATATGAAAACACATGTGCACTTTTCATATCGTTCATCATACTCGGATGTATAACCAATAAAACAATTACTAAATGTTACTTTATATATAATAATGAAAATATATATGTATTTTTATGAGTATAACGGTGGTTCTCGTAGTTCTGTATATTTATTTGGTTCTGAAAATAACCTTACACTATATATATATATATATATATATATATATATATATATATATATATATATATATATATATATATATATATATATATATATATATATATATATATATATATATATATATACTAGCCGGCTACCCGCGCAATGCGGCGGCGGGTAGCCGGTAACTAATTTCGTGGATTTGGCTAAACCACGAAAACACCATTACAAAAACGAACATTTTTTCTGAAGACAACGACCAAATTTTTTTTCGGTACCTCAAAGTTGGCGACAATAGGTTGTGGTTGAGAGAGAGCGATGGTTTGTTTTGCATATTTTACATTTGTCTTTTAAAATTTTCTGAGACTTTATATAGTTAATTTAATTGTTTACATAAAACTGTTACACAATGGGTTTTAAAAATGTTTTTATGAATTAAGTTAAATCATGATTAAGACATTTAATATTTTTTTTCGTAACTTCTAATTATACTTATTAAAACATAAATTTTCAGTTACAAAATTGTATTGAATTACAATTATTTCTAAACTTTTAATATTCATTAATTTCTTAGCAAAAGATAAATCTTTCTATTATAAGAAATGTTTAAGGCTTAATTTTTAAGACTTCTAATTTTAGAAAAAGTGTTAAATGTTTTATATATTAGTATATATATATATATATATATATATCTCTATATTATATATAGGTATAATTATGGTTTGATACCACACTTTTTAATCCAGTCATATCCCAGTCATATCTTTAAACCAATAGTATTTGAGATTTTCCTACAAAATCTCCAAATTTCATGAAATTCCGCTAAGAATTAGGAGTTTTTTGAAAATCGCGTTTTGGAAACGCAGTTTTGAAAAACTGCGTTTTGAAAGTCACGTTTTGAAGGTTTGGACGGGTCTGGTTAAAGTTGCCAAAAATGCTTTTCTTTAAAAGGGTTTGTAAGATTCGAACTCAAGACCTTTTGGTTATTTGTTTTGGATTTTTCCAATTAAGCTACTGTATTTTTTTTGTTTCATGATGTTAAACCCCTATATATAAGGTATGCTTTTAAACCTCTTTATTTAAGATTACTATTACGATATACGTTTTAATATGTCAGATATTCATTCAAACAAATTTTCGTAATATAACAAAATATCTTTTTATTTTCAAAAATATATCAACATATATATAACATGTTTATCCAAAAGTTTAAAACTCACGTAACAAAAGATTTATACGCCTCCATTAACCCTAATGGTATCCCAACATTCGGTAATCTTCTTCTTAAAACTCTAACGATGAAATTATGTTAATTTTTATAGTTATTCTGTATGGTATGTGTTTTTTTAAGTATTTTTTGCAGGATTATAAGGTATTGCTATTCTTTTTTTCTCTTCTCTCTTCATAAGGTATGGCTTCCTAGGTTAGTTATCTTCTCTTTGTTTTGTAGGTATATGTTAAAACCCTAATTAATTATTTTATTTTTTAGATTATATCTGTTGCTATGTGTTTTTTTCATGACATGTCAGACACATATAATGAGATTAACTCACAAATAGCCATGATATTCATGATGCTCAACAAGATCCATGCAGGTATACAAGATTGTTCATGTTCTATTTTATTTCTAATTGGTAGCCTATTAACCTTATTATATTCTATGTTCTTTTCTTTGTTTTGGTTCTTCTTCTTATTTTCAAGGTAACTGATGGATAATGGTCTTAATATATTAAAAGAAGCAATAACTGATGTGAGGCAGAACTCATCATCATCTAAAAGGTAGTTTCATTTATTTTACGATTCATCCGTGTTTATTAGCTTCTGAGCCTCTTATGATTTACGTCTTATGCTTCCTTTCAGGGAAAAAGGAAGCCTTCTGATGTCTCTAAATCAAAGCATGAGGAGTAGACATATCTTTCTAAGATTGAGGTTTGTTATGAATTCATAATAGTATTTTGTATTTCCAAATAATTTCGTTGATGTTGATATTGTTTTGTGTAGGCTATTGGCCTGGCATATGATGCCATCCAAAAGCTTAAAATCAATAGCTTTTGCAACAAGTAACATAGATATACGATTTTAAATTAAGGTAAACTCTAAGTAGAAGATCTAGGATATTAGCATAGCCGTGAAGAACATTGCCTTGTGCCAAGAACTTATCAGCTTGGATATCTAATGCATATATGAAAATAAATGAGAAGCATCATCTGCAACAATACATTAATGTGGTCAAAATGCTAAATGGAACTTACTTTAGATTTCTTGAAAAGGGAATCATAGAAATCATGCTCAGCTTCTGATTGTTCACGTTGGGAAACTCAAATATCAGTTGGTTGAGAACAGTAATTGGTCGTTAGTTTGAACACTTGGTTAATAACTTCAACACTGGTCAAAAGTGATTTTGTTTCAAGAGTATGGGTAATCTTTCCAGTTCTCACATCCCATAGTCTGCCAATATAGTTAGATTCAACCTGCAACATGACCAAATTTTCCCATTGTAAAAGCCAACAATTTAAGAAAAGCCAACAATTTTCCCATTGCAATGCGTATTCTTTTTAAGTGTTGGTCAGCCTATCACTGATATAAAAGCCAAGAATTTATGTTTAACTCATATGCAGGTTTATTGGATTCCGGGGGCGCAAGGAAAGATGACATTCATTCACGTATATCGAAAGTGGTGGCTACGACTTCAGCACCTCAACCTCAACGAGTACCTTCGACCACAGTTCAGGTAAGTGACTCAAAGATTTAATGGTCAATTTGGAAAAAAAATATATTGTCTTCTCATTAGTTTACAATATGGAATAGTTAGATTCAACCTGCAACATGACCAAATTTTCCCATTGTAAAAGCCAACAATTTAAGAAAAGCCAACAATTTTCCCATTGCAATGCGTATTCTTTTTAAGTGTTGGTCAGCCTATCACTGATATAAAAGCCAAGAATTTATGTTTAACTCATATGCAGGTTTATTGGATTCCGGGGGCGCAAGGAAAGATGACATTCATTCACGTATATCGAAAGTGGTGGCTACGACTTCAGCACCTCAACCTCAACGAGTACCTTCGACCACAGTTCAGGTAAGTGACTCAAAGATTTAATGGTCAATTTGGAAAAAAAATATATTTTTGTATTTTTTTAGACACACATTGTTCTGGGTCAACCTGACCTGATTCATTTTTGACCCGTTATCAATGGTAATACCACTTTCAAAAAAACTTAGTCAGCTACAAATTGGGAGTATTTTTTGTTGCAGGCTTCATTCAAACTACAATGGTGCAACATAGGTGATAAATATGATCAGAATAAACATTAAATATCAATGGGATGCTCTAGATCCGGTTGTAGGGCCCCACTCAACTTATATTAAGAACATACCACATCTGCTTTGAAGGGAGCAAAATTTTCATGGGATGAAAGTGGAGGATCACGAGGAGAAAGGTGTGAACTCAGAAACTCCAAGCTTCTTGGAGAACCTGTTTAAGCTATCGACCATGCCTCATTTCCTTCGAATCAAATATAAGGATCACGCCAAAATTTGATCTTATTCTTCTGTTGATCTCTAGACTAAAATTTTAGGAGCAAAACGTTACCTCTAATTCGAAGACATGTTTGCAACGAATCATTAGCTGCAAGAAATAGCATATACAACCATCCTCCGCGATAGGTAAAATCTTATCAATAACACTCCTCCCATTTTCACCACCAGCCAAAGAAGAAGTAGTTCTAGCGCTATCTACTTCTTCCTCAGGTGGTTTTCCTGGTGGGGATGTTATTGTGCATCTTGATCACAAGTAAATCAGCTACTTTCTTAATTCATTAACAATCATCAGTAACTCATTTTTGTTCAATATTTATTGTTAATTTCTTGGCAAGAGTTTTAAAGGATGGCAGAAAGTAATTACAATTGAGGGTAATGGATATGGTGCAGCCTCGCGTATTTGGAAGTACTCTCATATCTGTCGCTTCCAGTAGTGGATGGTCGACTAAGACCCGGACTACCACTGTGATTATGTGGTGACGCAGAACTACCATCAGCATTTGGAGATATTTCTCTATAACCTAATGATCATGTATAAAGAACTGTAATAGATTTGTTTAAACTCTATACTATGTATTTTATTATATTTATATTTGTTTCATCTTTATCTAAACATTTAGGTGATCTGTCTTAGAGCTGAACCAACAGACCGATTTCAGTTCTCATAAGTAAAGTTAGCACGTATGCTCAACACCTAAGGCAGACAATGGTCGGATTGAGAATATTGTTTGTATTTTTATTTTGTTCTCTCTCATTTTCTTACATATATTGATCCTACGTTTATGAGTATACCGGGTCAGCTGAAACTGCCCATTTCGTGAAAGAGTTACCCGTAATTCGAGCATATATATTGCCTAATCATGCATTCTCATAGATTGCTTCCTCAAGTTTCTGTTTATGTGTCTGAAATCTGATTTTCGAGGAATTCAGTAAAGTTTATTGTCCTATAATATAGTCTGCAGTCCCTTCCTCTGTATGTTGATTTGGAGAATAATCACATATTGAATATGATTTCCCATGTTGTTCTTGCATAATATTGACTTTGTGACCCCTCAACAGGGTATGTCTTGCCTAAACCTGTTGTTTTCTTGCTGAGCCGCTTTTCGTAGTGATGGGTAGCACTCATGTTGCGGTAATTTGGTCAAGTTGTACAAGTGCAGATCATAGAGGTATCTCGGTTTGCCTACTTTGCCTGTAGTTAATGTATGAACATTTTATTAATAATAATTGGATAAATAGAAAGATATAACAGTAATATCAATGTATTGAATATTCGTACTTAGTATTGTAACCGGTTTCTACAAGAACGAGTGAAACAAATCTCTGTGTGTCATGAAAGCAATTCAAATCTCTTCTATGGTGCATGTTTCTGATTGCAGGTTAGAAATTGGGAGGAAGCACGAAAAGTTGTTTTATGTTTTTACTCTATTGTCCTCCGTCAGCAAATTTAACAAAGCTACTTAATTTGGTCATCTTACAATTTGCTTCATTACGTGTGCTCGGATTGCTGTTGTTTGCAGGTCCTTTAGTGGTTAAAACAGTGGGATTCTTTTGTATTTGGTTCTGAACCCAACACCACAACAGATGATATTTTGTGTGCTCTAAAAAGAAAATCCACTGTCATTAGTAACTATCAAGAATTCTTCTGGATGGAGCAAAGACTTATAATCTAATTGTGGAACTTTTAAAGAATACATGGTGCTTTGGTAAGACGACCATATGTTGAAGCCCAACTATCGTCAAATAACCAAGAGGTGGCAATTACATCATGGATTTGAGGAATCTTTCCTAAGAATGAAATATCCTTGACAAACGAATTTTGTGTGCAGGTAGGGTAGTAACTGATGTCCACGTAATTAGTTGCAGTGCCCAGTATATGAGGAACACTATTAATCAGGTAATTTGTGTATTCTTACAATTAATTTTATTCTAGAATTTTTCATCCTTACTGTATTATTAAGTTGTTATGTTGCTATTTCAGATTCCTTGCACTTCTGATCTTTTGATCTTTTGGTTCGCTTATTATTCAAAGAGCATTAACATTCTTTATTAAGTGGATTAGCAGATGGGATCAAAGGAGCTGGGCTACGTTCAGATAGTGCAAAAAAACCTATTGCATTGATTTCTAAAGATCTGATGATCCATGAAGGATAGCTATGATGGGACCAATATGTCAAAGTCTGACTGGATACATGTCTTACCTTTTGTGGGTTTTCCAGGTCAGCCAAAGGTGAGTACTTTTTAAGGTCGAATAATTTACAACCCCGTCCTTATAAACAAAAAACATGAAAAAGCAAGGTAATGTTTTTAAGATTTATGTTCTTTTGTTTGGTTAAGGCTTTGTTTGTTACTTTTGCATAACAACTATGCCGCAAGCAGGTTAGAGAAAACACTTGCTTTATTAGAACGAAACTTACCATGAATTGTAGTTAGTTTCAAGTTTTATGATGGAACTCAAAGTTTTCTGTCAGATGTTGCTGACCTGCAAAATAATCTTAATGTGGACCGATGTTGTTCATTCTATATGTGCAGCAGGTAAGAAAAAAGTAGTGTTAGAATTAAATAGAAGCAGGTCATAACAATTTGTCTATGGTAAGTGGTTTATCACATCGTGCGCAAATGATTCATGAATATTGCGGGCTGCTCCATGTTTTTGCTAGAGCAAATACATCTGTACCAGGTCCTTTGCATATTACATGGATCTTTTTTTGCTACTAATGATTCATCAATATTGTTATCTTGCAACTAATGGATACGTATCTTGCATAGGATGAAAGCATATGAAGGATGCGTTTTGGCTAACATAGACCCGCTTACGTGAAGGCCCTGGTATGACATGTATTAAATAATATTCTTTTGTTATAGCGAGTATATAGTTTTTTTGTCGTCTCTGTTGTAGTTTTGTAGATGCAGTTCTATCTGTATAATATCACAAGCACCGTATTGTGCAATAAACTAATTAGATCACTGGACCAATCTCTTTGGTGACAAAGTCTCCTTTTTTGGAAATTCTGATAAAGCATTCTATTTTCATTACTGGTCTATAACATGTACATTTCGAGAAATCGGCATATGAACCACTGCTTGGTAAATATTATACAGTCGGACGCATTTGTCAATCTAAAATGTGTTAGCAAAATAGTAAAAAATATTTGATAAAAAAATTACATCATCCTTATAGTTTAAAAATAGTAAAAAAAATTAAAAAATTTCCCAAAATTTTGCCATTTTTGAAAAAGTCGCATAAGTTGCATAAGTTGCATAAGACATTTTAGGAAATTCTCATTTGATTGGTGCATTTTAGAAAATTGAATGCAACATTGGGGTATTTCAAGAATTTTCGCTAAAAAATAAGGCTAGAATGCATCACTCCGTTGCTGTTCTTAAGAGGTTCAGCCCAAATAATTTACTGTTTTTGAGCCACATTTTCATAGATATTTTTATCCATTTTTATGTTTTTAAAGTGGTAGATATTTTTCTTATTTCAATTTTTATGTTCACACTATCTAACATTTCTTATTTTGCTACGACATTAAAGTTTCTCGACAAGTAATAGGTATTGTGAGAATAGTTATTTTTAATATTCCTATAAAAACAAGGTTATAAATATATATTACGTTTTCATTTTGCTACAATATTAAAGTTTCTCGGCAACTTGTGAAAATAGTTGTTTTTATTTTGCTACAATATTACGTTTTGATAGATAATAAAAAGTAGATATTATCACTATTTTATTTATTTTAATAACTTACATGTGAACTATTCTCACACTATCTATCAATGTGTTACATGGGCTTCAAGTCAATTTTGATCATTCTTGCATTCACTTCTATATTGAAGATTTGATCATTATTTAAAAAGAGAAGTTTTAAAAGAATGATTGTTTTTCATGTCTTATATATATAAAAGGATGATATATAACATTGGTCAAGAATATATATTTCAAATAATAATGTTCACAAACTTATGTCGTGTCTTGCTATTAATCAAAAAATAAAATAAAATGACAACAAAAATTAATACACAAAATAAAAATACAAAAAGAAACACAATGAACCGGCGGGTGATCAATCAAAACAAAATGATCAATACTAATAGTAAAAGTGTTAAAAATACCGAAGTTGAATAAAGAATGCAAGTGGTGAATAATTATAAAGTCTACAATTACAACTATACGAACCACTAAGTAAAATCATAAACACAAAACCTAAGAAAAAAAATATAAAAGTTTGAAAAATAAATAAATAAAACCAAATCAATAAATATAAAAGGAACAAATACGTCCGTTGGGTGGCCAAGGCCTAAAAAACTCAGAAAACCAAGCCATAACTGCAAATACATAAACCTAAAACACAAACGTGCTCTTAAAAAATATTTACAAAACGAACCCGCCCACTGAGCGGGTTAAGTGGCCTATAGCAATAATATGCACACTTAAGTTAATATGAATGCACGGCCGGCCTATTGTTGTCGAAAGCCCTAGACAATAACAATGAAGAGGTCCTGTTACACTAAACTTGAACTAGGCTCATAAACTTTTAACAAATAATGCATGTTATATAAGAAGTAAAAAAATGTCTCCCCTTTTAAAATGGTTTCAGGTGGAGGTTCGATGCGACGACACCACTTGCACACCCCTTGAGCCGTCTCTGTATGAATGGAGAAAATAATAAGCTTAATTGAATGAAAATATGTTTAAGTTGCCAATATATAATTTTGTGTAACAATTTTTTAAACAACAACAAAAACCCAATGCATTATACACCATTTTTTTAACATATCACATTCTTTAAAAAGCAAACATTCATTTTCTAAAAAAAAAAAACATAACTGATACACAAATATATTTTTAGAAATAATTACAAAACATTTCAGATTGTTTAACAAATTATTTATTCGAAAATTTAAAATATTAAGAACTTTTATTGAAATTCAGATTGAATTTAAAAATTAAAAGAAACTAATATTAACGTTACTTAAGCGTAAACATAACTAAAATATACTAATTGTTAAATTAAAAGTTCAATAAACTAAAAATGCACAAACCATAAACCATCCGGAAAAACAAAAAAACGACCCCGCCCGTTGGGCGGGTTACGACGCTAGTATATATATATATATATATATATATATATATATATATATATATATATATATATATATATATATATATATATATATATATATATATATATATATATATATATATATATATATATA
Source organism: Glebionis coronaria (assembly GCA_025667525.1). NCBI lineage: Eukaryota > Viridiplantae > Streptophyta > Magnoliopsida > Asterales > Asteraceae > Glebionis > Glebionis coronaria. The sequence continues at coordinate 347,462,899 of CM046879.1, forward strand.
TATATATATATATATATATATATATATATATATATATATATATATATATATATATATATATATATATATATATATATATATATATATATATTAGTTGCAAAACTCGTCCGATGGACGGATATCACTTGTGATTGTCGTTTTCTTTTTTCAATTGGCTAATTATTATTATTATAAATTTTTATTTCATTATTTTTGTTTAGCTAAAGATTGGTATTTAGAGATTCTATTTGTTAAATATAAAATAACAGTGTTTGTCAAATTGTTTGTATCAAATCTTCTTAAACATAAGGCCATAGGTATCAAGAAATAAAATAAATAATTGTTAATGAATTATGTACATCTACTATCTATATAAAGCAAGGTTTTGCAATATATGATCTTAACTTAAAATTCTAAAATTATGACACCTGTAAAATATAAAAATAATCAACGGCTCACATTTCTTATCTCACCTCATCATTTAATTTCAGACACAAAACAGTTATACACTCAGCAACAACCGACGTTTGATTAAATGATTGAGTATGTGATCATCGACCTTGGAGGGCAATTACAAGGTTTATTTATCAGTTATGTTATAATACCATTGAAGCAAGATGATCACCTCACGATGAATCTGCCTTAGATCCATTTAAACAATAACACGGTACTGAAAGCAATGTTTTAATTTCAAACATCAATTTATTATTTTGTTCTTTATCCTGAATTATTACTGTAATCATTATCATTAATCTACTTTCTTATGTATTTGGTTTTGTTTTGAAATTTAATTCATTTGAATCTGCAATATTTTTGTTGTGAATGAACTTCTTTGACGAGATAAAGGTAAAACCTTATTTTTGTTATATGCTTGTCCCATTTGATATTCTTATGATGTTAATATTGTCTTCTGTTACATGATGAACATCAAGTGTTCGATACAATTACCATTACCAGATGAAAATATAATTTTCATAGCTTACTCAAGAAGTCTTTAACATGAATTGATTTATAACTACATAATGTTTTTTAACTGATATAAAAAGTTTTTTTATTTTGTTGGTAATTTGTATTCAAGGGTCTCCTGATATAGATCCAAGAGTAAGCTCCTATGATGTAAGTACAACCATCATAGGATGCAATCTGTACTTATTTTAATTTGTATAGAAGGGTTAACTTCTTGGTCTTATTTAACTACATATGTTACAAAATGTTGTCATATATAACTAAAGCTTCATAACTAAGTTTCTTTGAAATGTTGAGAGTCAAAGTCAATTCAGGTTTTGATATCTTATGAATCCAGGTGAGAGTCAAAGTCAATTCAGTGCAATGTTCATCTATGTAATTAATGACTTATAAACCAGAATAAGGTATTTCTTTCAAACATGCAAAGGTTGTTTGGGATTGCTCTGCTTATATGGACTACTAAGATCTACCTATTGAAACCTGACATAAAGGTGACATAAGGGTTTCTGGGACTAATTATTATAATTATTAAAGTTGTTGTTCATCAGCTTAATATATATGGCTTTTGCTAGGACATGCATAGGTTATTATGAGGACAAAATTTTATTGATGTTTTTGATATGGTGAATTTGAGTCGTTTTTCATGATAATAATCACACGTCTTTGGAATATGTTACAGGTTGATGTAGCTACTGCCAAGATGGAGGGGGTCTGAAGACTTGAGATGCATACAATAATATCAAAACTGTTGTCGAGGTAATATTATTCAATTTTATTTATACTATATCTAGTTTACAATTGATGTCTGAGTTGGACTTCATTTTATCTGGGTAAGACACGTGAAAAAAAACCTTGAACTTTAATCCTATAAACATCTTATTAATAGTTAGGGATAGTGTGAACTTACTATAACCCGCTATATTTAGGTAAGGAAATCGGTTTGAGAGATCCATTTGAGCAATAGAGTGTGTGTAAGCATCATTTATAAGTGGTGGATCTGTAGTGTATTTAAATTCGACTTCATATATCAAATATAAAGCTCGAGTATGTTTAAAGATGATTGCTGGTCCACTGCATAAGATGAGATGTCATGATAGTTATCTTGAAAATTTTGATGAGTGTCTCCATTAACAGTACTATATATCAGATATTGATAACTATAAATATATTGTAAAACCCGCATGCTTTTACCATGAATAGTACCCTTAAGATCGTACGTACTAGATTAAAACTTTCCTTTTATAGTACGATTACGTTTACGTGTTAGGATTTTACGTATTATGTACGTGTTAGAACACGATAAGTATTTACTACGCACGAACACGCAATAATTATTTGACAATAATTAATCACGAACATGCGATCATGAAATCATGAACGTAATTAAATCACGAACTACTATTAATTACGTATATATATTTATAATGAGCGTAAATAAATATATTAGGTCACGGTAATTATTTAACGAGAACACATTAAACGCGAACACAAATAATCACGAACGAGTAATTAATCAACGAGACACAGAAAACGGTACGGGTACCCCATGTGGGGCCCCTACCCGCGGCTACAAGGGAAAGATGGGCCAAGCCCATCTCAATTTTTACTAAGGAGGGTAAAAGGAAAAACCACTACTCATTTTTCACTTTTACAGAAGAATTTTACAAAACCTAAAAAGGCTCTTCCTTCTCCTTTTTCTTTCTTTTGGCCGCCACCCATAAACACACCAAAGGAGGTGTTATTTGATCTTTGATCTTGGATTTGTTGCTAGTGTTCGTGTTTGTTCATCATTGTTTAGATCCACGCATTCGGTAATTCTTTTAACCCTTTTCTTTTGATTTAATCTTTTAAACAATTAAGAACATGATATGTTTTTTTAAAAAACCTAATTAAATCATATATCTAACATGAAATTGGTTTTGGAATAAATCAAAAGGGTGATTTAGGGGTGTTTGTTTTTGGCCGGCGCCTAAACCGAACCCGAGAGGGTCTCGGTTTGGCTACACGACCACCACCGAGACCATATGGTCCCGGTTGGTTGGTGTGGGTCCCACGGCAGCAACAAGACAAGGGTAACCCCGAAGTGGTTTGGGGTATGGTGTCGATTTCATGTCCGGTTCATGATTCTTAGTCAAGATCCGGTTCACGGTGTATGTTAAGATTATTTTTCTTTTATAATCTTATGTTAAAATTAAATTAATGAACATGACATGATTAATTTAATAACATGACTTAGGTTATATTAATTATTAAAATCATGAAATTATTAACCTAAGTATTTTATATTTTTAAGACTTATAATGAAGGTCTACGTGATTAATGGCCTATTCTATATGATGGATTTGGTGGATTAGGATGGTTGATTTATATGATAATCATAAGGAAATGAAGGAAAGAGATGAAGGATTAGAGAGAGAAAGGAGAGAAAAGGGGAAATGTAGAGAGAGAAAGAAAAGATGGAAAATGATTAATGTGTAAAATGGTAATCAACAACCCCTCCTAACATGCTAGGAGGGGATATATATAGCCCACCCTACATGTGGGCTATATGGACTATACATTAATTAAATAGATCACGAGCCTATTACATAATTATCGTTGGAGCGACCGATCCTTCATAAATACGTAAAACGTATTTCCAACAATCTCCCCCTAAGGGAGGTCGCTCCAAGAAACAAAGTTCTAAATAGTCTATAACTCGTGATCTATGCTAACTAAGATGTGACAGAGACTTTATTGGGAAAAACGTATTTCCAACAATCTCCCCCTAAGGGAGGTCACATCTTTTTACAAAATCTTAAACCTAGCATCTATGCTTGAGTCTTCGATCTTGTTCTTGTGAAAATGCTTGATGTGATCTTTGACTTTAGTCTTGAGCATGTTTCCTTGCCTTGACCTTGTGCATTCTTCACTTGTGATATTTGCCTCTTTGTGACTTCATGTTCCACATACTTATACTTTTAAATTCTTGAAAGCTTCAGAGTTTGATACAGCGGAAGACTTGACCTTCAGGCTTTCTTGAATTTGTTGAAGTACTAGTTGTATGTAGTATAAGCATGTGGTGACGACTTCTTCTGGATTGTACACCGCAATGCCACCTTCGTGTTACGCTGCATAAAACAGTTAGCAACAAACAATATACACGGATGAAATGGCCTTGAACATTTCATTCTAATTCGGTAGCAATTTACCTCCGGTCGGTGAAGACCGTTGGACGATATTAAATATCGTACTTGTGACAGGTAGTTTCAATAAAGAACCTCCTTGACAAGATTTCGCGGGTAAACCCGTTCTCTTTACTCGACCGTCCAAAGCTGACTGCGAACGTAAAGAGTGGATCATTTGGATAATATTATCCGCATGATTTGAAGCCGTCAATTCATGTTCCTGGAACAAGTGAAGTTCAATTAAGAACCGCACCATCGTTGCTTTCCAGTTGTCACTAGCTTGATTCATAAAGAATCTTGCAAGTTACCTACCAAGTGCTGTTTGATGTTAACACTAGAAGGATTTCCATTCGTCACTGTAAATACTTAATAGTATTACTCTGAATGTTCTGGCAAGATCTTTAAGATATTGCGTAGAGGCCTGGAACGAGTTTAAATTCATTTAAGAATTAAACCACTGTTGCTTTCCAGTTATCACAAGTTTGATTCATAAAGAATCGCACAAGTCACCTACCATGAGCTTTTTGATATTCACTCAAGAAGGATTTCCATCTTCATTGTAAATACTTTCGTATTACTCGGATGTTCAGGCAAGATCATGAAGATTTTGCGTAGGACTCTTAAGAACTTTCTTACTTTTCACAGTGTGTGAAGAAGCAAGGTAATATGAAGGTGTGTCCTAAGGAGATATTTGATGATCTCAAATGGCTCTAGACTCGATCGTGCATTTTGGATTTTTAGTGATCGGAGGCTGGAGAGGAGTGCCACCTTTTCAATACCAATTTATTCGGAGTGAATAAATCAATAGATAATGTGTTGATCTCCGTGTGATTAAAACAAATACCTTTTGAGAGATATTTGAGTTAGCTGGGAAGGGTTGTGCATTGCATCACTGGGTCCATGACGTCTTTCTTCAATATCGAGAATCATTAACAAAAATGATCTCAATAGCATATGTATTGACCCGGTTTCTGCCTAAAGTTGTAAGGAGGGCTTCTTTCTTTACACCCTTTATCTTTACAATTCTTTTTCATTCTTCAACCCCTTCAATGCTTACCAATACGTCATCACTAGCACCTTGTTGTGATTGTTCCAGTGCTAACTTAAGTACTTGGTCGGCATTCAGCTACGTTCACAATCTTTCTCCATCTTTCCTAAGGACTACTATTTCTAGCTATGGAATGTCCTTGGGAAGATTCCTCCGGTTCTAGAGAAATCATTGGACTTTAACCTATCCTACCATCCTTATGTCACCACAATCTTCACCGTCGTGAATAGAGATGTTTTGGGTAAGTGTATGTCACCATGAAATCCATTTTGAAGTGCAAATCCATTTTGCTCCCCCTTAACATATGCTACGATATTCGAAAACATTTCGCACATGTCGGGGTGAGCTAACACGTTAAGTCAAACCATTTATGATTGATCATATCCCATATTAAATCACATTTTCTCCCCCATATTAAAAATATTAACCCAATCGATGTTTTTAATATCAATTGATTTAATAGCATTTTAAGAAAATTTGGGAAGAAAAATGCAAATCCAATTATCTTCATGAGTTACACAAGCTCCCCCTCAAATTAATGAGGGTGTGCTGAAACGTAAATTAAATACCTTTTAAACACAAGTGTAAGGTATTTATTACGTGCAAAGATCATATATGATAATGAATTCACAAGATTAGCAATTTACGAGGTTGGACCTGAATGATGGAGAACATCATATGAGAGATTCACATGGTTCTTGTTCACGAATGCTGGTCTCCTTGTCACGTTCCCGAGAAAATTAATTCCCGTTGTTGAGTCAAAGCTTTCCGGTGAAATGCTTGACTTGATTATGAAAAGCGGGTTGCTATCTGAAATAATAGCAAACCATTTTGAGCATGTTTTAAAACTTTTAAACTTCTGCTCGAACTTTATTTACAACCCCGTGTCATTATTGAATGACATTTCTAGGTTCGTAAATATTATCGATTCCAGAAGACATGCTCGTTTTATCAAAACGTTTTTGAACACACAATTTTGAAAGATTTAGAAAAACCTTTTGAGAAATTCTCGAAAAATTGTGTTCAAAGTTTTGAAAAACAATTACTTGAGCTTAAGATGTTGAATAGCTTAAAAGCGAGCTCAAGTCCGAGAAGTTGTGAACTTCCCGTTGTTAAGGATAAGTTACCATCGGCGATAAACTTTCCTTTTATCTGAAGGACGAGTCCTAAGCTGACATTTACTTAGAAGTCGTGTTCATGAGCTTGAAAACTTTGACTGTTTTAACGGAAAGCTCATGACCGAGAAAGGTTAATTTCTCGTTACGAGGAAAAGTTCTCTTATTTAAAAGATACACTTTCCTTTCTGAGCTTAAAACTTCGAATGTTTTAAGACAAGCTCATGACCGAGAAAGGTGAATTTCTCGTTAAGAGGATAAGATAATCTTTCCTTTATATAAAGTTCGAGTTACAGTCTGACATTTAACTGTAAGTCATTGTGCATGAGCTTAAAAACTTGGAATGTTTTTGATATAAGCTCATGCCCGAGAAAAATTAATTTCTCGTTGTTAGGATAAGTTTACCATCGGCGATAAACTTTCCTTTCTTTGAAGAGCGAGTTATAGTCTGTGATGTGACTATAAGTCCTAGTGCATGAGCTTAAAAACGTGGAATGTTTTTAACATAAGCTCATGCCCGAGAAAAATGAATTTCTCGTTTTTAGGATAAGTCATCATCGGGATGAACTTTCCTGTCTTTTGAGATCGAGTTACAGTCTGTTATGTGACTGTAAGTCCTAGTGCATGAGCTTAAAAACGTGGAATGTTTTTAACATAAGCTCATGCCCGAGAAAAATGAATTTCTCGTTTTTAGGATAAGTCATCATCGGGATGAACTTTCCTGTCTTTTGAGATCGAGTTACAGTCTGTTATGTGACTGTAAGTCCTTGTAAGCTTTAACCATGAATCCCCTGAGATACTAGTTTCTCTGATATCTGCTTCTTCAGCAACCAAACTCTGAGAGTGTCCTTAGTTGAACGGTATACAATGATTGAACCGCTTCGTTCTTTTGGAACATCAACTTTGGTACCTGCATTCTCATTAGGAGTTTGTATACTTTTGCATGGGTTAGAGATATCTATTTTTGAAGCACGTGGGGGTTCACAATTGGCTTTACTTGTGTCAGAGGTGGCCTGAGGGGATGATTCACTTGTCTTAGTTGGCAAACGTTTCCTTTTATAGAAAACCTTAAGTTCAGGCTTAAGTGATGTATCATCCTTTGCAATTTCCTCCCTAGTAGTCTTCGTAGAATCAGAGACTATCCTAGTTAAAGGGCACTCGTTTCCTACAAGAGTGAAAGTTCTACCAGTGGGGCGCCACATTTTACCAAAGGGTTTGATTTTAGCAACCCACTGGGATTTAAGTCTAGCACGGGAGTTCACCTCATTAAGCAATTTTTTGATACAGGAATCATGATTTGCCGTAAAGACACATTTTCTACATGTTTTACACGTAGCATATTTAATGTCCGAGTAAGATCTAGAATCCCTAGATGATTGATTGATGCTCCTATGATTGGACATGCTACGGTTAGCAGTGATGGGTAAACTAGAAGGCATCTGACTAGGTTTGAAATTCCTATCTCTTACATGTGTCTTTTGCTTAGCTTCCCTAAGATCAGATTCATGGCAAACGTCATTTGAACTAGTTCTAGACGTGGTCTTGGTATTTTTAGGGAAACTAGAGGCAATCATATGATTTGGTCTTGCTAAAGCTGGAGTGATCACATAGGGCCTAGTTACTGGAGTGTCTGGTCTAGAAAGATGAACCAAATCAACTTGGGAGGCAAACCGCGGTCTCGAGGATTGTGGTCGCTCGGATCTAAATGCAGTAGGTTGTCTGACAATCGGTTGTCTGACGAACTGATTTGTAGGCGGTTTCCCCAAGATTGATGGTTTTTCAAGCTTAGTGTCCACACTAGGTCCTTTACTTTTCCTTAACTCGTTTTTCAACGCAGCTATAGCAAAAACCTTTTCCTGTACTTGGGCCTTTAAAGTCTCATTCTCTTTGAGCAAGTTATCTTGGGATGCCAACTTAGATTCAAGCAGTTGAATTTGTTTCAAAAGATTATCCTTTTCAGCTTTAGAATCTAAGACAGTTTGATCCAATTTTCTTTCAAGAACAACGTTTGATTTTTCAAGTTTTTCAAAGTATGTTTCAAATTTGACCGTTTTCTTAGAAAATTCAAGTTTGGCATCCTCAAGATCTTTTGATTGCCGAGCTACGATCGTTTCGAGCTCTTTAATCTTGGAATCAGAATCAGTTAACGAGGCAGTTATACAGCATTTATCATGATGAACTATAGCATTTTGAACACTTTCTCCCCCATTATGACTCACATCGGATGGATCAGAAGTGGTATTGCTATCACTCTTTTCCATCCCATGTTTGTCATAATTAGGTTCAGAATGCTCAATATGCGGCATGTAATCAGCATAGACATCATAAACAACATTATATTGTACCATGTTTGCAGGCTCTGGGTCATAAATGGGTAAGGTGTCATCAAAAGAGATCTTGTGAACATTCCCTGACGTGCCACGGGTATCATGTTGTCCTCCTGATTCCGTGCTCTTGCCATCTTTAGGCTCCAAGTTGTCAACCGTATGACCAGTTTCCTCTTGCATCGAAGAATCTTACACTCCATTATCATACCCTTGCTGAAGTCGAGATCGTTCATAAATCGAAGACGAGACCGAGGTCATGAGTTTCAATATTGTATCACGAAAGACTCGAAGCTCGGTATTTGTATCTCGAAGAAATGATTGGCAAATCACTGAACTTTCAGACTTGATGATATTGAATTGGAGGAAAGGCGTGAGGTGTGTCACAAGAGCCTTATATGCAAGAGTCGATGCAGAGTGATTAAAGTTGTTATGGTTGAGTTGCTCGGCGAGTTGGGTCAAAGTGGTGAAAATTGAGTCGATGAATATATGACGATCTTGTCCAAAGATTGTCACAAATTCGCTCCCTCCTTGAATCCCCGAAAGAGTGACAAGATGAGACTGGAGTATTTGAAAGGAGGTGATGCCACTTTTCTTAACTTCGTTTTGTCTTAAATACAACTCTCCCTTTTGACATGTCGAATCGAACGAATCCATTAAAGATCGATTAAGAATGACAGGGATGTTGTTGTTGTCGGGATTTTAGAATTCGTGAAAAACAAAACGAACGACCCGTAAATAATACTTAAAATTCCTCGATGGATGATATAAATGAATCTCGTCACTTTGACTCGTCACGTATTTCTTGAAATCCGGCCACAATAACGTTTATCCCGACAAATATTTTTTCACGATTTGCCAAAAATTAATATAAAAAATTAACTTAATTTAAAAAAAAAAGAAAAGTTTGATTTGAAAAGTAAAAAATAGAAAAAATATCAACTAAAGAATTTGATATTAAAAAGTAAAAAATATATAAAAATAAAAGTTAATATCCAAAAAATAAAATTTTTAAAATAAAAGAGGTAAAAAATAATAAAAAGAATAACTTTACTTAAAAAACTTTTCGAAAATATAACTGATAAAGAGTTTGGAAATATAAAACAAAAATCGGATAAATGTTGAAAAAACGCGTGACTCTTGTTATCTCCGTCTGTATACACACGTGGCCCAATCACGAAGCTTCCACCGCCCCACTTTCTTGTTATCTCCGTCCCATTTAAATACCCACCTAAACTCTCTCTCTCTCACAACTTCATTCGTCTCCTCTTCTTTCCCTGTTGACACTCTCTCTCCCAATTAAACCCAGAAACACAAATGAACTCAAAGAGATAATCTCTTACTCACAAGTCTCAACCAGAAATCCCCTTGTTTTGTATTGAATCAATAGACCAAAAAAATAAAAAATTATATGCGTTTCTTGGAGGCCGGATGAATAACAACAGGTGTGTCTTCAAGATCCTTAATGTGGGTCTCGGGTAGGTGTGTTTATCTTGATTTGTTGAGTCCCTCTCTTCATCTGTTGTGTCTTTCTTGTGAGTCGTCGAGTCTTGAGTGTGGTGTTTTTAGACGAGAGGTGTGAGGGTGATTATGTCGAAATGGGTGTGATTGGGTGAGTCTAAGAAGTTTTGGTTGAGTCTTTAGTGTGGGTGAGTCCGTTTGGTTAGATTCGAGAAAGGAGCTGTGAGTTGAGGTTGTTGGGTGAGTGTGGTGGGGGTGTTTGAGTCGGGGCAGAGAGTGTGTTTGTTTGAGCGTAGTCGAGGGATGAGAGTTGTTCGAGAGTGAGTCTGGGGATGTTTGGTTTGTGTTGTGTTAAGAGTTGAGGGAGAGACGAGAAATGTATGGGGGTGTGAGGTGTCGAGAGGTGTGAGGTGTGAAAGGTGTGAGAGTGACGAAGGAATCGAGGGTGTTGAGTGAGGGTGGGTCGAGAGATTTTTTTTTTTTTTGTTTGCTGTGTTTTTGAGTCTTAGATGTTTTGTCTGTTTCGAGGGAATGAGTCTTTTTGAAAGACGATGATTTGCCCGTTGAGTTTGAATAAGATGCTTCGTTCGGAAGAGTTCCGAATCGGAACTTTGTTCTTGATCCGGAAGATCTTGGTTCGGAAGTTCTTGATCCGGAACTTCTTGATCCGGAACATTTGGCTTGAGCCGGAAGTTCTTGGTTCGGAAGTTCTTGATCCGGAACTTCTTGATCCGGAACTTTTGGCTTGATCCGGAAGTTCTTGGTTCGGAAATTTTTTGTTTGATTCGGAACTTAGAGATTGATTCGGAACTTTTAGGTTGATACGGAACTTGTGGTTTGATTCGGAACTTTTAGGCTGACAGAAACAGGTTCGCAACTCGAAGATACGGACTGAAATACTTGGACAATTGGACAGAATATGACTGGACAAAACTTGACAAAGAAGACTGATTATATAAAAACTGAAAAGACAGAAAACAGATTCGATAGGACAAAACAAAAAAAACTGATAACAGATTAAAAAAAAAACTGATTAAAAACAGATTAAAAAATTAAAGAAAAAATACGGATTATATATATAAAAAAATAAGGATAACTATAAAAACTACTTATATAAAAAATAAAGAAATAAAAAAAAAATTATAGAAAACTATATGAAAATCTGAATAAAAAACGAAAATTGATAAACTAAAAATAAATAAATAAAAAAATACAAACTTTAAAAGAAAAAATTGATAAAATTGATAAAAATTTAGAAATTTATAAAATTGATAAAATTGATACAAACTTTTTATAAAAAACTACAAAATTAAAAAGAGAAAAACAAAAACTTTTATAAAAAACACCAACTTTTTTATAAACACAAACTTTTTAAGGTTTTATATAAGAAAAATTTGATTTTTATAAAAAAATTTGTGATTTTTTATCTAAAAAGTAAGTAGATTTAAAGATTTGATATGATTTAACATATAAAAACACAAACTTTTTATAAAAAGTACAAACTTTTTATGATTTAAGCATGATTAAATCAAAACCCACCAAAATAAAAAAGAAATAAAACAAGAATAAACCAAACTAACCATGGCTCTGATACCAATTGAAGGTCTACGTGATTAATGGCCTATTCTATATGATGGATTTGGTGGATTAGGATGGTTGATTTATATGATAATCATAAGGAAATGAAGGAAAGAGATGAAGGATTAGAGAGAGAAAGGAGAGAAAAGGGGAAATGTAGAGAGAGAAAGAAAAGATGGAAAATGATTAATGTGTAAAATGGTAATCAACAACCCCTCCTAACATGCTAGGAGGGGATATATATAGCCCACCCTACATGTGGGCTATATGGACTATACAATAATTAAATAGATCACGAGCCCATTACATAATTATCGTTGGAGCGACCGATCCTTCATAAATACGTAAAACGTATTTCCAACATATAATTAATTAATTATTTAAAAAAACATGGTTATAATTAATTAATTAGCATGACTTAGGTTATATTATTAATAGATAATAATACATGTTTTAACCTAAGTATTTAACTTTATTTAATTAAAAACATGATATACTTAATTAAATATTTTAACCTATAGTTTATTTTAATTACATGAAATAATTAATAAACTATACATTATATCATATGACTTAGAAAATAATCATGAAAACATTTAGGCTTATATACTTAGCTTATTTAACCAGCTTATTTCTATTTATGGAAACGTTCTATTTTTAGAAACTTATTTATTTCAGGCAGCTAATCTATTTATGGAAACGTTCTACTTTTAGAAACTTACTTATTTCAGGCAGCTAATCTATTTATGGAAACGTTCTACTTTTAGAAACTTATTTATTTCAGGCAGCTAATCTATTTATGGAAACTTATTTAAATAAGGCAGCTAATCTATTTATGGAAACTTTCTATTTTTAGAAACTTATCTATTTTAAGCAGTAATTCTATTTTTGGAAACTTTCTATTTTTTGAAACTTTCTATTTTTGGAAACTTTCTATTTTTGGAAACTTTCTATTTTTGGACACTTTCTATTTTTGGTAACTTTCTATTTTTGGAAACTTTCTATTTTAGGAAACCTGCTATTTTTGGAAAGTTACTTATTATTACACAGTAAGTATAATAATACATGAAATACCAGAAATACTTAATTAGAATAGACAGAACATAAGATAAACACAGTTTAAGGCTTTAAACAGTGAAACATGATATGAACATATAAAATAAGCTAAGACATGATATAAAACCAGTTACGTATTTAGTAGTCAGATACTTATTCACATATGTATTCATGTAGCATTAGTGATACGGAAGTAGGATTCCTCTCAGTTCGTCTTCTTCGTTCACTGGACATAAGGTACGGATTCCCGTCCTTTCAGTATGGACATTCTTCCTTATTAGGATTCCCCGTATGCAGCCAACTGTTTTCCCAGTAGTTGTTTTATATGTTTTTGAATTGCTTATGTTTAATTAGAATACCTAAAGCCATATACATGCATGACCAGTTTCACCTAGTTATGGAGGTACCATAACCATAACATTGGAGGCACCAATGTTATGACTTCACCATGGCGGAGTGATTGCTCGTGGCGTCCCTTCAGCTTTTGGCCATATTATTATATTTATCATGTGGGGCGTATGGGTGCATCCTAGTTACATGTTTTCATTCAGGATTTCATGGTGAATGTGGTGTGTGCCTTGCATCCTTCACAAGGAGCTGATCCCTCATACCCAGAACCAGTATATTAGATTAGAGGCAGCCCCTCTAATTTGCATGATGAGGTCACTCCTCCAAGTATTCATGCACGGTGGATTTTCATGACCTATATTGGCTAATGGTAAGATATGTTAAACAGTTTCTACAAGATAAACATAAGGCTTTTCAAACTATAAAACCAGTTTTACCAAGACTTAACCGGGTTATCTAGGACTTAGTTTCTTTCGCTGTTTCATGTTGTTATGCTTATATTATTCATGCTATACTTGTATATCCGTGCACTGAGCGTTATGCTCAGCCGTTTTTCCTTTCACGTTCCCAAAACGGCAGGTACCCAGGACTCGAGCATTTGAAGGACGTGCATAGGATGGAAGCTGCCATAGACTTCTTTTCCTTTTTGCCTTCATATACTTATGCTTGTTTAGTCTTTCATTCATTTCTTTTGCTTTATTATGTTTTGAGCTTATGTTTGGGAACCGATGTTTGATTCCGGTTTACCCTATGGTCATGTAATGTTTCAGACATTTATCCTTGTATGCTTTTTAACACCCCTAAATTTACACGCAGCGGAATACATCTTTGGGTGCTAAACAATGATACAACAACACATAATTTATAAAGAACGACTCGAAAAGAGACGTTTTAGATTTATCGTTCCTAAAACATTTGTCAGAGTAGCGTCGTCCCAAGACATCGTAACCAAAGTACAACCAAAACAAAAGATTTAAATTATTTTGAACAAAAGGAACGACAAACATTCAAAGAGTTATTATTACAAAAGTAGTGCACAACATCATTCCCGTGGCATCCAAGCTTCACCCTTCCTGATTACCTGAAATACATGTGAGAAAATCATCAGCAAAAATGCCGAGTGAATCTATAGGTTTATATAATCATTTTGAACACAAGCAAAGATTATAAGTTTGTGGCATGCTTAATAAGCATCGAATAATAATTTGCATCAACAATGATAATTGTATATAGCATAAATTGCAATAAGCTCATGGAACCGAGCCCTTAGACACTCTGTGTAACATCCCGCCTACTCAGACCACAATATTGTCCGCTTTGCCTGCAGGCTCACGGCTTTGCTTTGTGGCCCTCTTGTGAAGACTTCCCGGCAGGTCACCCAAGCCAGTACTACTCTTCCATGAGTACGCTTAACTGCCAGTTCCTAAGAACCCCACTTGAAGTAGACCACAAAACGCGTTGTGTCATGAGAAGGCGATTGTTATCTTTTGAACCATGGATATCTCCTGGCCACAGCCGATGTGGGATTTGCCTGGGGTGTCACAATCACCCCCCCTTCGGGACTCATCGTCCTCGATGAGGTTTGCCCCACCATCCCGAACGGCTCAGGAGTGGCTCTGATACCACTTGTAACATCCCGCCTACTCAGACCACAATATTGTCCGCTTTGCCTGCAGGCTCACGGCTTTGCTTTGTGGCCCTCTTGTGAAGACTTCCCGGCAGGTCACCCAAGCCAGTACTACTCTTCCATGAGCACACTTAACTGCCAGTTCCTAAGAACCCCACTTGCAGTAGACCACAAAACGCGTTATGTCATGAGAAGGCGATTGTTATCTTATGAACCATGGATATCTCCTGGCCACAGCCGATGTGGGATTTGCCTGGGGTGTCACAATGATTGTGACACCCCAGGCAAATCCCACATCGGCTGTGGCCAGGAGAGATCCATGGTTCATAAGATAACAATCGCCTTCTCATGACACAACGCGTTTTGTGGTCTACTGCAAGTGGGGTTCTTAGGAACTGGCAGTTAAGCGTGCTCATGGAAGAGTAGTACTGGCTTGGGTGACCTGTCGGGAAGTCTTCACAAGAGGGCCACAAAGCAAAGCCGTGAGCCTGCAGGCAAAGCGGACAATATTGTGGTCTGAGTAGGCGGGATGTTACACTCTGTTAGGTCTAATAAAACAAGAGATTTATTAATTGTTGGTTACCTCTAGATTATTGGTACATTGCCGTATACTTGACTTCTCAATACAATATGTTCAAACAGTGTGGAGGTCGGGCCTAAGCTTCTATGACAAGTCCACAAAAACTGAACCGGGGCGGCTTCCCCCATAGATCTATTAATTGTACTAGCGGAGCCCATCATAAGCTAGTTATGGTCCATAATTGAGGCTTTAATAAAGGCAATCACTTAATGCAATTTAAAGGCAACCACGAGTCCATTCATAGAGGGACAAGCATACCATAAAAATCTTGTGTTCTAAGTTTACAAAACATGTATTCCCCCTCGCGGGTTTTAAAATATTTGAATGAGCTCAAACGAGGCTATAGACTCACCTTAAGTAGTATAAGTAGTTGAAGACGATCGTCGACGATAGTAGATGCCCGATGAACACGACAACCGCAACCTATCAATTAAGGTGCGTATATTAATAATAAACTCGAGAAATAAATCGTACATAACAACGTCAAACTCAAACTCATAAAAGCACAATACACTCGAGAGTAAACGATATAAATAACTTCATTATACTTTACTACTCATTTATTTTACCATTTTACAATTTTAACAAAATCCGCCGATACATATTACATGTACTAGCTTATTTACCCCTTTTAAACTTGTCAACCGTTTATGAAACGACTCGATAAACTAACTTACTATATATAGAAAGTCCTCCTACAAGTTTATCAAATGAAATTACTTTTAAAGTCCTTTACTCGACTCATTTTCAAACTACAAAATCCGGACAGATTTACGTTAATTTTTCATACAACCGTTTTAACTTATTTAAACGACTCCGTTTACAAAACCGACACTCGAGTTTTAAAGTAAACTCAACCTAATAAGTAAAAACATTATTATCAGTAGGTTACACATTTCAAAACTTTCATTTAGAGTCCCCGAGATTCGATCCAAATATCGACAACAACTATATGTAGTGTCGATACTCGTCTCCCGGTACACGATCATTCAAAACATCATAACTTCGCGCTCGTTTTGAGCTAGAAGCTCTACCTTATATCAAATCGAAGCTAAGGAAATTATCTACAACCCTAGGCTATAAGTTAAGTCATTTTAAAAACATAAAAATTCGGATATTTCAGTTTACTTACTGCTGTAAAATGGCTACCAAAATCTTGTACAAAATCAACTTTTTGACCAAAATCAACCATAGAAATGATCATTCCGATACTCTAATATCATCATACATCCACCATAACATCAAAATCATAATAAAAATAAAAATCTTTAGATCAAAATTAAGTTTTTAACAAGATTTCTAGCAAGAACCACCATGGATCATGCTAAAAACACCATGCATGATCATGGCTTCTACCTACCAACATCATGAAAATAAAAAGTGCTTGCATGTGTGAAATTTTTATACCAATGTGATCCTTGATCAAAAATAGAGATGGGTCTATGCTTGGTTTAGCTCAAATCATCCTAAAACTTGAGATAAATTGAAAATTGAATGTGTTTGGGGGGTCGGGTGATGTTTCGGCAAACACAAGAGAGAAGAGAGAGAGAGATGATGAATTTTTAAAATGAAAAATGAGAGAGTGTGTGTGTGTTTGAAGTTTTTATATAGTGGGGTAGGGACCAAGTTGCAATTTATTGAAAGTTGTGGCTAAAAATGTAAATAATTAGCTAAAAAGCAGAAAATAATTATTAGTCAATTTTGAAAATATTTACGGGGCTCGGGTTTCGTAAAAATACTTAAAAGTTTAAACGCACACGAAAAATAATAATATAACGACTCGATACGTAATTAAAACGATATCGTCGAAAATATTAAATATCGAAACGATCTATAATAAAATATAAAATTGTGGGCATCCGTCGGTATCGCGATCACTAGTAGTCCTCGTTGCTTGTCAAAATATTAAAATAAATTATTTAATATCGGTTTCAACTTAAACCGTTAAACGTAATAATATTTAATGTTATAAAATACTTCAAAAATATTTGAAAAGTAAGAATTAAGTAATGACCTTATTTTGTGGATTTTACATCCTCACCACCTTAGGAGAGCACCGTCCCGGGGCTTACTTCTCCTTAGGTCTGTCTACGAATAAATGCGGATACTTGTTCTTGAAGTAGTCCTCTCGCTCCCAAGTGTATTCGGGTCCACGTCGGGAATTCCATCGCACTTTCACTATCGGGATCCGACTTTGCTTAAGCCGTTTCACCTCTCTATCCATAATCTCCACCGGTTCCTCAATAAAATGCAGCTTGTCATCCAGTTGAATCTCCTCACGTGGAATTATCAAATTCTCGTCCGCCAAACACCTCTTAAGATTAGAAACGTGAAAAGTATTGTGAATAGCACTTAACTTCTCTGGCAATTCCAACTTATATGCCACAGGAC
Source organism: Glebionis coronaria (assembly GCA_025667525.1). Taxonomy (NCBI): domain Eukaryota; kingdom Viridiplantae; phylum Streptophyta; class Magnoliopsida; order Asterales; family Asteraceae; genus Glebionis; species Glebionis coronaria. Next base: position 347,480,539 of record CM046879.1, read on the forward strand.
CAACTCGATCAATAATCTTGAATGGACCAATATAACGTGGACTAAGCTTTCCTTGCTTGCCAAATCGAATTACTCCTTTTCAAAGTGATACTTTCAACATAACCATATCGCCAATATCAAACTCCAATGGTTTTCTCCTCTTATCCGCATAGCTTTTCTGTCTACTACGAGCTGCCAATAAACGATTCTTGATTTGCACGATCTTCTCAGTCGTTTCTCTAATCAATTCAGGACCCGTCAACTGACTTTCTCCAACTTCGTACCAACCAACTGGTGATCTACACTTTCACCCGTAAAGTGCTTCAAAAGGCGCAGCCTTAATACTTGCATGATAACTGTTGTTGTATGAAAACTCCACCAAAGGTAAATGCCGATCCCAACTACCTCCAAAATCCATTACACACGCTCATAACATATCCTCCAAAGTCTGAATAGTCCTTTCACTTTGTCCGTTCGTTTCTGGATGATACACAGTGCTTAAGTCCAACTGAGTCCCCAAAGCTCGCTGAAGCGATTTCCAAAACTCAGATGTGAACCGACTATCTCGATCAGAAATAATTGACAAAGGAACTCCATGTCTACAAACAACTTCCTTCAAATACAACCGAGTAAGTTTGTCTAAGTCATCAGTTTTCTTTATCGGCAGGAAATGAGCCGACTTAGTTAACCGATCAACAATCACCCAAATCGTATCATAACCACTAGAAGTTCTCGGAAGTCCCGAAACAAAGTCCATAGTGATCTTCTCCCATTTCCATTCTGGAATTTCAGGTTGTTGTAGTAAACCCGAAGGTCTCTTGTGCTCAAACTTCACCTTAGCACATGTCAAGCATTTACTAACATAAGTAGCAATGTTAGCCTTCATATTCGGCCACCAGTAGCATTTCTTCAAGTCTTGGTACATTTTATCCGATCCTGGGTGAATCGAATATTTAGACTTATGAGATTCGTGCATAATTAGATCTCTCAGTCCTCCATACACCGGTAACCATACACGATCCTCGAAATACCGAATTCCGTCATCACGAATTTCGAATATAGGTGTCATCCTTCTACCCAAGTCTTCATTTCTCACATTCTCTTCTTTCATCGCCTTTGTTTGAGCTTTAAGTATTCGATTAGATAAATCAAAATAAGTTTTCATGGCTAAAGCTCTAACCCTTTTGGTTATTTCCCTATCCTTCCTACTAAGTGCATCGACAACTACATTCGCCTTGTCGGGATGGTAGCAAATTTGAATGTCGTAATCACTCAACAATTCTACCCATCTTCTCTGCCTCATATTGAGCTCCTTCTGATCTAGAATATGTTGCAGGCTTTTATGATCGGAATATACCACACTCTTTGTACCATAGAGATAGTGTCTCCAAAGTCTAAGAGCAAAGACAACAACTCCTAATTCCAAATCATGTGTAGTATAATTCTCCGCATGCTTCCTCAACTGACGAGATGCATACGCGATCACTTTCTCCCTCTACATCAACACAACACCAAAACCCTTACGTGATGCGTCACAATATACCACAAAGTCTTCAGCTCCGTCGGGCAAAGCCAAAATTGGTGCAGAACACAGCTTCCGCTTCGAAGTTTGGAATTCTTCTTCTTCTTCTGAACCCCACTCATACTTCTTGTTTTTCTCTGTAAGTTTAGTAAGAGGTTTAGAAATTAAAGAGAATCCTTCTATGAATCGCCAGTAGTACCCAGCTAATCCCAGGAATTGTCTAACTTCAGTCGGGGTCGTAGGCCTAGCCCAATCTCTAATAGCTTCAATTTTAGAAGGATCAACATGAACACCGCTACTATCGATCACGTGCCCAAGGAATTGGACTGAATCCAACCAAAAATCACACTTGGAAAATTTTGCATACAACTTCTCCTTCTTCAACAACTCCAAAATAATCCTCAGATGACCTTCATGCTCCTCCCGACTTTTGGAATAAATTAGGATATCATCGATAAATACAATCACAAACTTGTCGAGGTATGGTTTACACATACGATTCATTAAGTCCATGAATACCGCAGGTGCATTGGTTAACCCAAACGGTATCACTTGAAATTCAAAGTGTCCATAACGCGTCCGAAAAGCTGTAATAGGTATGTCCTCCTCTTTAACACGAAGTTGATGATAACCCGACCTCAAGTCGATCTTCGAGTACACACACGAACCTTGAAGTTGATCGAACAAATCATCGATCCTAGGAAGTGGATAACGATTTTTAATAGTTAACTTGTTCAACTCTCGGTAGTCTATGCACATTCTGAACGATCCGTCCTTCTTCTTCACGAACAATACTGGAGCTCCCCAAGGTGACGAACTTGGTCTAATGAACCCCTTCTCCATTAACTCCTTCAACTGATCTGCCAACTCCTTCATCTCAGACGGTGCCAAACGATAAGGTGCACGCGCCACCGGTGCAGCTCTCGGTACTAGATCAATCTTGAATTCGAATTCTCGCTGAGGCGGAAGCCCTGGCAAGTCATCAGGAAATACTTCAGGAAAATCACGAATAACCGGAACATCCTCTACACGCCTAACCGGTAGTTCTTTCTCCACTACTTGAGCCAAGATGTGACAATCCGTCAATTTATGGTCGATATTTTATTCTCAATATTAATTTGAAAACATTATTTTAATGTTATAATATGAACTCACTTATTTTTGGGAAGAAATTTGGGTTTACGTCTTGAAGTAGCATCGACTACGTCTAAACCGGAGGACTCTACCTTACGTGCTTACGTTTACATACACCATTTTTTGTGACAGATCGACATTTTAGGAAATAAATTTATCCGTGAATATTATTTTGGGATTTTAAATTTGTGTTGGTTCATAAACTCACAAATTTACGAGAAGAGATTAGGACTTACGTGAATAATTTAACGTCCTTTACGACTAAACCGAAAACCCTAGGTTTACGTATTTACGTTTTTGAACTCCATTTTTGATGAGACAATTTTTATTAGATTCGTTTTGTGCCGTTGATTCATAATTTATAAAAATGTTTTTCGTAAAACGACCCGAGGGCACGCAAATCGAGGAAACTAGAATCGAGGAGTAACCGTAAATAATTGGGGATGAGGCAAAACAAGTTTTGCCCCACCCCCAATATGGGATGTTTTAAGCTTCAACAACACACCTCATGTGTGTCAAATTGTTAAGCTAACTAAGGACACATGTCCTTAGTCTTGCACAAAAACCATCCACACTTTAAAACTACTAACTAAAACCATTCTCTCACATAACACTCATGCAAACCACCATTTTTCTCTCAACTCTCTCCCTATGAACGTCCACTCTTCACCCAAAACAACCCCCATTTGATCTTGATTCAACCATAAATCATATGTTATTTACACATATGATGAAAACCCATTGAAGATATATTGATTGGAGGTGATTTTAACAACTAGCAAGGAGTTTTCATGGAGATCAAGGGCTGATTTTTGGAGAAGTATACAAATATTTGGTTATCCTAGAAGTGGTGTTGATATCTCATAAGATTGGTTACCCAAAACCAAGTCTTGTTCATCACCAACCCCATCTTTTCATCACTTTGGTGGTATAGAGATTGTTCTTCCTATACTCTTGTTATTTTGAATATGTAACCATGTATTTTCTTTCTTAATGTATATTTATATGATGATATATGATGATAAAAATATTGTGTGGGGATCATGTGTTGATAAACTTGGATAAAAAGATTGAAAACTACATGTAGAATGGTTAAATCATGCTTAAAATAGTTGGCTGTATAAAAACAGTAAGCAACCATATGATAAATTGATAAAATGTCATAGTGGAATTAATATACAGTAATTATTAAGTCTTGTACACATGTGAGAGTTGGTCATGCAATGGAATCATTATAATGAGTGAGATATGATCAAAACAAAATTGATGTATCAATCTGAATAGTCTGTTTTGTGAAGACTGTTAGGGATACTTAGACTTGGATTGAGCAGTAGCTAAAACTAAGTTATTTGTAACATAATATGAAGTTTATGTCATCAAAAAATGAGCTTTTATCTCCTTGTATAACTCAAGATATGGTAAAAATGGTGAAAGTGAAAGTAAAAATCAGATTTGTGAAAATTAAAGTATATAGTATTATAATAGCACTCAAGTAAATAATATATAAAATGTAAAATTAAAACCCACTAACTTATATATAACATTTATATAAGTATGTACAATAATAAATAAATGAGACATTTTATAAAAATGGCAATTTGATAAGTTTTATAAGTTATAAAACTATAAACATGATTTTTACGTCTTTTCGGCTAAAACCGTAAAATTAACGTTTTCGTCAATTAAAACATAGATGGTCGGACCCGTATAATGTGAACTTTTTATAACTCATATACTGATATATAGGTACATATTACAAGTAAAAACCGATAAAACCCGAGCTTTATAACATACGGACATTAACGGGCCAAATTAGCCTTATTGGACTATTAATCCAACTAATTTAGCTAAACACTAATAAACTTGCTTAATGGGCTTAACCCAATTGGGCCCAACATGTAAGCATATGACTGATAATAAAAGTGTAATTGGGCTAATATAATATATTGGGCTTGTAATGGGCCCATTGGGCCTCAAAATGTAAATAAATTGAACTAGTATAACTAGTCTAGAAATGTACCAACACATGACATTTTAATGTGTATAAAGATATAAACTCCCACATGATCATCATCATACTCATGATATCATCATATATATATATACATAGTTATTGTTTTTATAAAGTCATCGGACAAGAGTCTAAGACGAGTATTATTTGTCTAGGTTTCCGTGATTGAAGCACGTACCGTACATCCGAATCGCCGATAACCGCCTTTCCCAATCAACGTGAGTTCATAGCCACGCACTCTTTCAAATGTTTTTATGAAATGTTTTATAAAGCCGCGAGGGAGATAACATGTTAGTTTTGATAAAATAGGACATCATTTGTCCCGACTGTTTGCTTATTGATTTGGACCCGAATGATTGTATGACCCGATGAATGATTATATGACCCGATGAATGATTATATGACCCGATGTATGAGATAAAATGGATTATTAAAGTTAGGTTATGTCACCAAAAGTCCCATTAGCATGAATTGTGAACTACCGGGATTTGGTAGACGCTTATGCATATAATAGTACTATTTGGGGACGATCACCCCAGTTCGCGCCTTGACGGTTGATCCCCGTTGTGCCACATTGATTGGTAAGCGAATTTATGTATGAGAAGATTTCCATAGCGTGATTTTCGTGACGACACGCTAACTTAGATGGGAAAATTGAGTTTCGGGCTAGCTACCCGTTGTTTGTTGTAGTAAGGTAACAATGTCATGCGGCTTATAATAATCCAAATAACGAAAATACTGCTATACGCCTTAAATTACAATATATGGCCTGACTAGCAATACAGGGTCTTATTATTGATATTATGTTCGTGTTTTGGTTTTACATAACCATATTCATATAATGGTTTTTATTTAACTCTATACAACGTTATAAAATGTAGTGTATGATGTTTTTACGACATTGGTTCGTATAATGGTTTTGAAGGCTAAAGCCTATATTATGATTTTGACAAGGATTTGTATAAAATGTTTTTGGCGTATTTTATGGCCTACTACAAGGATTTGTACAAAATGATTTTTGGTAATAAATATATACCGATGATATATTAATGGTTTTATTAAACTCTATGAATTCACTCGGCGTTTTCGCTGACCTTTTCTTTTAACATGTTTTATCTCAGGTACTTGAAGGTAATTCTCGGGAAGACAACAAGAATTCATGGCCCGCACTTAAATAATAATTCCATTCAAATGCTTTGTAAAACTTGTATGAAATACTATGACTTGGGACCTATGTAAATTTGATATTTATGAATGGAAATGATTTATTATTAAACTACGCGATTTTTAAGCGTTGTCTATGATGTGAGTAATGTGCTATCCCGTAACACCAACGAGTCTTTCGCTGTATTGAATTTTCTATATTTGGGGGTGTTACAGTTTGGTACCAGAGCTCTCGTTATAGAGAACGAAAGATTTTTAAAACCAAGGTTTTGAATAAAACATTTCAAAATCTTTTAACTATAAACATTTTTCTAAAAATGTCTAAAAATCTTTTGACTATAACGGTGTCGAAGAATTCCCGAGTTACTGACAAGGTCAGACTGAGAAGTGTTATTTTAATATATATATATATATAACTTGGATTATATATATATATGATGTAATTTTATTACATGATTGTTTGATGATTATTTTGATATTTATACGAGGTATTTATACGACGTAGATTGACACAAGGAACCCTAAATCCCCTAGTAAATTAATCAAAGTTATTCTCTTAGGAATTCTAGCTATCCTAGATCTAAACCAAGTTGTGGATATTTATGATCCCAACAAAATGGTTGATACTCGTAGGAATGTAGATATTAGTTGATTGTGAAATTGAAGAAGAATTGGCGAGATTAAAACTGATATCGATGTCATGACGATCTTTCCTTATAGAGTGGAGTTTGACAAAACCTTACCACCTAGAAAGATTTCATCTGATTCGTTGTCACCCAATTCTTAAATTTGAGAATCGAAAGGGTGAATGTTGCACTTGAGGCTGTCAATGGAACCATTACCCAAAAGCCTCATGCTACAAGTACCTTTCCGAGAAGTCTAATTGAATGTGTGAGTCATCTCATGTTATTGAATCATTTGATAACTATTGTTGTAAGAGCCATAGGATTGGAAATTAAGTATTGTTCATATCGAGATTTTATCGCCCTTTAAAGGCCTAAGAATAAACTTGAAAGTATTGGAAAATGAGGTAGGATGTCGCATTGAGTATAAGTTGACTGAAACTGAATAAAGTAAAAAAAATTAACTCGTATGGAATATGAAATTGTTAAGAGGAAGTCGTTAAGTTCTTTGATTGAATTATAAGGTTTTAAATGATTGTTAGTTTGTGTTAAAGGTTGTTCCTAGGCCATTGTCCACTAATGAGGATGCCCAGTGTCCAACAAATAAATTGAAGAAATCTTCTTCTGAATTAGGACCGATGGATCTTCTGGGACAGGTGGGACACCTAATGACTCTTGTAGATTAGTATTCATTGTGGTATCATTAAAAAAATCCCTAACTTAACTGAGACATCAGTTAGTAGGATGAGTTCTTGGAATTGTATGACATAGTGACACGTAATGTGTTACGGTACAATTTTGACTTGTTTGTGATTAATGAAAAGACTACCTTTGATTGCTAAATCCTACATGTATCGATGTTATCTATCCTTTATTGCTTCCTCCTAATGTTCACATTAGTGATGCAACCATTGAACAAGTACTCATCTCGATTTGAGTTACGTTGTGGATTATTCTCTTTGTATTCCTGAGCGCCATCGAGGTCATGAACCTCATGATTAATTGGCTAAGCTCATTTCCTGATATATTGTAGTTAGTTCTTGGTGAACAACTTTTCATCACTCTTTTGCAGATCACTCATTGTTTTTATAAGATAAAACAGTATTCCTTGATAAAGATTGATTTTTCATCCCTATATGGATTATTTAAAGTGAAATTTATAAGTAATCGTTATTGAAATAGAGCTGTTTATAAAACACCTTAGAAAACTTAATTGTTTTCATAACAAGGAACATCTTTGTAAATTCATTTGATTTTTACTTCAAGATTAAGCATGAATCCATATATTTTAAAAATGATGATAAAGTTTTGACGAACTGAGTATTGCATCGTTAATCTTAAAATTGTATTAGTTGTGCGCCTACATACAATTTGGAAGGGACCATGCAAGGCTGATTAGTAGTCACCATGAAATTGTTAATAAACATTACATTTTATTTGTAATTGTAGAAAATTAAATAGATCTGCAAGAAGTGCAAAATAGGGACATATTGTTAGGAACACCTACATATGTGCCCGTACAATTTATTCTTCTGAATCGAATTTACTCATCTGTGGAAATTTCTTAATTGACAATTGATATCCCCTCCTTGCCCAATTCTTCCGTGGTGAGATTCTTTGGAAAAGTATCTGATTACCGAGTGTTGATACCCGATTGGATGTATCGACGTTCCTATCATTTCTTTTGATTATATTTCATTTGAATGACCTGGGTAACGATCCGAAGAGCTTTCGAATGCGTACTCGAATCATGAAAACATGGGATATATTCATATTCGTTTGTGTTTTCGTCTGTATCTGATTTGAATTTCTCTCGCGTAAATTATGCGTTGACCTTAATCATTTAATGGTAGTTGTGTCTCTATATATCCTTGATTTTGTGAAGGGTTATGAGTTATTATTAGTCTTTTGAGAAGTTCACATCTTATCACGGCAATAAAACTGGAAAGTTGGTAGTGCCAGTAGAATGGATTGATTGATTATGACATGACGACATTGTCTTAATTAATGGGAACTCGAGTAGAATTCCCCCAAAAGATAAGATGTTGATTATCGAAAGTGATCTAAATAATTCTTGATGGACGACCATATCCTACATTTAGACTTGAAATTATACCATGAATGGTTGTGAACTAGTCATAGATCTTGTAATCTAGAAAGAACTTAAAGTAAATGTATTAAAGGATGTTTCTATTATCTGAAACTTTAGGAAGTATTTGCTGGTAAATTACCTAAACTTTGCCATTAAGGCAGGTTGAATTTGGTATTGATTATATTCTTGGTGTTGCACCTGTGGTGTGTGCACTGTACGACAGCACCATCTGAATTAAAAGAATTATCGTGCAACTGAGCTAGTTGTCGGAAAAAGCTTTTATTCTACCGAGCTCGTCATCATGAAGAGCTATGATGTTATCATTCCTTATATTTGTTGGATTACCTTGAACTAGGTAAATTGATGATAAAAATCTATATCCACTACCCAAGACGATAGATTTGTTCGATCATTTACAAGGTTCTAGCGTATGTTCTAAATATTTGATCCACGGCATGGTTATCATCAATTTCGCGCCCGCGAAAAAGATTATCTATTCCAATCACTACATCCAGAACTTGTAATGAACATTATGAGTTTCATGTTATGTCGTTTGGATTGACCAATGCACATGTAGCATTCATAAAATTTGGTGAATCACGTGTGTAGGCTGTAATTTGATAAATTCATGCTTGTGATCATTAAGGACTATTTGTTTGTTTATAAGAATAAGAATGAGTTAATAATTATTTATATATTTTCCTGAATTGACCGAACAATGAAAACCTGTACCTTGACTATTTAAACATGAGATTTAATTATTAATCCTTTACATAATATGACCGTTTGATTAATGTTGGTAAGATATATATATTGACTCTTCAAAGATCAGAGCCATTAAGGCTTTGGGTTTTACTAAAAAGAAAATGGAAATATATTTTGACAGATATTTTATCAAAGAAGAATTGAGGAAACTATATAATTTAACTAAACTCCTGTTTAGGGGTAAATGTTTGTGTATACTTCTAGACATCTTAAGAAGAATTGAGGAAAATATAATTTATGACTTGAATTTTGAAACGACACTTTTTGCTTTTCAACTAAGAAAATTTTGACCAAAGTATAACCAAAGATTTTTCAGACATTTACGAATCTTACTAATTATTTTCAGTAAATCAACAAAAATCTTGTTAATTAAATTCAAATGATTTTGAATATTTTTATATAATTGGTCGAACTAGGAAAATTAAAATTTTACGTTTACGTTTCATAAAAAATTAAATATTTATTATTTAATTACTTGTAGTAATTATCGACGCTTTAAACGTCGGATTGAGTAAAACAGATATATATATAACAGTCGAGACGAAACTAAAACTTAGAAAACATGAAGAAACAAATTCTGAGTGAATTTTGGTTATGATATTTATTTCATCGAAGAAAGGTGAACGTAATTACTGACACATTATATAGAAAGGATAAAGAATCAATTAGGATTTATTCCTTAATAATGACTGTGCAAAATAAATTGCCGAACAATATAAAAATAAACGATGTTTGTAAAAAGGATAATATAGATAATAAAAGGGGTTTGCGACTAATATGAATCATTAGAATTGAGAAGCCAATAGCGTTGAATGTATAACAGGCCACTTGAGGTTGCCTAAAAATGGAGGTTTTGAGATATAGTTATGTTGGAATCTTGTAAGTATAAGTATTCTATTCCTGTCATTTCTGATTTAATGTATCATTATTAGAAGAAGTTGTACTGATGACAAATTATGAAGGCAGACATCGCCTCATACATTAGTAAACGTCTAACTATTGCAAAGGTCATCATCTGAATTTGATTCGATTTGGGTCATCGTCGACAGACTGACCAAATCTACTAATATCATTCCTGTTAATGATAGATTCTTGATGTAGAAATTGACTCTTTTATATTTAAAAGAGTTGTGTAAACATGGTGTGCCTGTATCGAACATCTCTATCAAGATCCTCGCTTCGCATTGAATTTCTAGAGATTTGCTCAGAAGTCATTAAGAATGAATCTTGATGAGAGTACTGTGTACCACCCCAATCAAAGGGACGAGGTAAAGTAACGATACAAAATACTATAAGTGATGTTTTATGCTTGAATGATTGACCTTTGGTAATGAACCATATAATCATTTTCCTTTGGAGAGATTATCATTGATAATTATAGTATTAGGATCGAGATCGAATCTTGTGAGGATCTATATTAGAGCATCTGTAATTAGGAGTTGGGATGAAGACATCCAACATACACCCATTGTGAGTTGGACATGTCTTTTAGGTTTAAGGTTTCCTATGATGGCGAACCTAACCTTACAAAATACTCGACCCGCGAAACTTGAAATGATTGTTGAAATTAGGATTTGATTAATGACTGCCGGTAGTGGGCAGGAGGTTATGTGAATATGAAACGTAGACCCTGAAGTGCAGAATGGGTAGCGAAGTTATGCCAAAAATTTTAACCTTGGAAAAATGAATTAATGATCTGAAAGATCATGGGAAGTAAGTCCCCGTTGTATGGGACCATTGAGATGATATAAAAGTTGGTTTGAAAGGCATATAAGATGGATCTACCCTATGACTTCAAGGGCTGCGTGAATTATGTTTCATAAATCGAACTTGATGAAATGTCTATCAAGTGAAAATCTGATTGTTTCTTAATAATGTTTAGATCGGCGAAAAGTTGCATTCATCAGAAACTCGTGAACATCATGGATAGAGAAAGTAAGTCAACATTTAGCCTGATCTTATTCCCGTAGTTATGTTTGCTGAAACTCGCGTATTGTAATGAATTACACTTGTGAGGAAAGACCGAATGTGGAGGAAATACCCACTAGCTTTAACTCTATCAGAAGCGAGTAGTAAGATAAATTGATCTTTGAGGACAAAGATCCTGTTTAGGGGTAAATGCTGTGACAATCCGTCAATTTATGGTCGATATTTTATTCTCAATATTAATTTGAAAACATTATTTTAATGTTATAATATGAACTCACTTATTTTTGGTAAGAAATTTGGGTTTACGTCTTGAAGTAGCATCGACTACGTCTAAACCGGAGGACTCTACGTTACGTGCTTACGTTTACATACATCATTTTTTGTGACAGTTCGACATTTCAGGAAATAAATTTATCCGTGAATATTATTTTGGGATTTTAAATTTGTGTTGGTTCATAAACTCACAAATTTACGAGAAGAGATTAGGACTTACGTGAATAATTTAACGTCCTTTACGACTAAACCGAAAACCCTAGGTTTACGTATTTACGTTTTTGAACTCCATTTTTGACGAGACAATTTTTATTAGATTCGTTTTGTGCCGTTGATTCATAATTTATAAAAACGTTTTTCATAAAACGACCTGAGGGCACGCAAATCGAGGAAAATAGAATCGAGGAGTACCCGTAAATAATTGGGGATGAGACAAAACAAGTTTTGCCCCACCCCCAATATGGGATGGTTTAAGCTTCAACAACACACCTCATGTGTGTCAAATTGTTAAGCTAACTAAGGACACATGTCCTTAGTCTTGCACAAAAACCATCCACACTTTAAAAATACTAACTAAAACCATTCTCTCACATAACACTCATGCAAACCACCATTTTTCTCTCAACTTTCTCCCTATGAACGTCCACTCTTCACCCAAAACAACTCCCATTTGATCTTGATTCAACCATAAATCATATGTTATTTACACATATGATGAAAACCCATTGAAGATATATTGATTGGAGGTGATTTTAAAAACTAGCAAGGAGTTTCCATGGTGATCAAGGGATGATTTTTGGAGAAGTCTACAAATATTTGGTTATCCTAGAAGTGGTGTTGATATCTCATAAGATTGGTTACCCAAAACCAAGTCTTGTTCATCACCAACCCCATCTTTTCATCACTTTGGTGGTATAGAGATTGTTCTTCCTATCCTCTTGTTATTTTGAATATGTAACCATGTATTTTCTTTCTTAATGTATATGTATATGATTATATATGATGATAAAAATATTGTGTGGGGATCATGTGTTGATAAACTTGGATAAAAAGATTGAAAACTACATGTAAAATGGTTAAATCATGCTTAAAATAGTTGGCTGTATAAAAACAGTAAGCAACCATATGATAAACTGATAAAATGGCATAGTGGAATTAATATACAGTAAGTATTAAGTCTTGTACACATGTGAGAGTTGGTCATGCAATGGAATCATTATAATGAGTGAGATATGATCAAAACAAAATTGATGTATCAATCTGAATAGTCTGTTTTGTGAGGACTGTTAGGGATACTTAGACTTGGATTGAGCAGTAGCTAAAACTAAGTTATTTGTAACACATAATATGAAGTTTATGTCATCCAAAAATGAGCTTTTATCTTCTTGTATAACTCAAGATATGGTAAAAATGGTGAAAGTGAAAGTAAAAATCAGATTTGTGAAAATTAAAGTATATAGTATTATAATAGCACTCAAGTAAATAATATATAAAATATAAAATTAAAACCCACTAACTTATATATAACATTTATATAAGTATGTACAATAATAAATAAATGAGACATTTTATAAAAATGGAAATTTGATAAGTTTTATAAGTTATAAAACTATAAACATGATTTTTACGTCTTTTCGGCTAAAACCGTAAAATTAACGTTTTCGTCAATTAAAACATAGATGGTCGGACCCGTATAATGTGAACTTTTTATAACTCATATATTGATATATAGGTACATATTACAAGTAAAAACCGATAAAATCCGAGCTTTATAACATACGGACATTAACGGGCCAAATTAGCCTTATTGGACTATTAATCCAACTAATTTGGCTAAACACTAATAAACTTGCTTAATGGGATTAACCCACTTGGGCCCAACATGTAAGCATAGGACTGATAATAAAAGTGTAATTGGGCTAATATAATATATTGGGCTTGTAATGGGCCCATTGGGCCTCAAAACGTAAATAAATTGAACTAGTATAACTAGTCTAGAAATGTACCAACACATGACATTTTAATGTGTATAAAGATATAAACTCCCACATGATCATCATCATACTTATGATATCATCATATATATATATATACATAGTTATTGTTTTTATAAAGTCATCGGACAAGAGTCTAAGACGAGTATTATTTGTCTAAGTTTCCGTGATTGAAGCACGTACCGTACATCCGAATCGCCGATAACCGCCTTTCCCAATCAACGTGAGTTCATAGCCTCGCACTCTTTCAAATGTTTTTATGAAATATTTTATAAACCCGCGAGGGAGATAACATGTTAGTTTTGATAAAATAGGACATCATTTGTCCCGACTGTTTGCATATTGATTTGGACCCGAATGATTGTATGACCCGATGAATGATTATATGACCCGATGTATGAGATAAAATGGATTATTAAAGTTAGGTTATGTCACTAAAAGTCCTATTAGCATGAATTGTGAACTACCGGGATTTGGTAGACGCTTATGCATATAATAGTACTATTTGGGAACGATCACCCCAGTTCGCGCCTTGACGGTTGATCCCCGTCGTGCCACATTGATTGGTAAGCGAATTTATGTATGAGAAGATTTCCATAGCGTGATTTTCGTGACGACACGCTAACTTAGATAGGCAAATTGAGTTTCGGGGTAGCTACCTGTTGTTTGTTGTAGTAAGGTAACAATGTCATGCGGCTTATAATAATCCAAATAACGAAAATACTGCTATACGCCTTGAATTACAATATATTGCCTGACTAGCAATACGAGGTCTTATTATTGATATTATGTTCGTGTTTTGGTTTTACATAACCATATTCATATAACGGTTTTTATTTAACTCTATACAACGTTATAAAATGTAGTGTATGATATTTTTACGACATTGGTTCGTATAATGGTTTTGAAGGCTAAAGCCTATATTATGATTTTGACAAGGATTTGTATAAAATGTTTTTGGCGTATTTTATGGCCTACTACAAGGATTTGTACAAAATGATTTTCGGTAATAAGTATATACCGATGATATATTAATGGTTTTATTAAACTCTATGAATTCACTCGGCGTTTTCGCTGACCTTTTCTTTTAACATGTTTTATCTCAGGTACTTGAAGGTAATTCTCGGGAAGACAACAAGAATTCATGGCCCGCACTTAAATAATAATTCCATTCAAATGCTTTGTAAAACTTGTATGAAATACTATGACTTGGGACCTATGTAAATTTGATATTTATGAATGGAAATGATTTATTATTAAACTACGCGATTTTTAAGTGTTGTCTATGATGTGAGTAATGTGCTATCCCGTAACACCAACGAGTCTTCCGCTGTATTGAATTTTGTATATTTGGGGGTGTTACACAAGAACAGGTGACAACCTCTTTCTACATATTTCCTCGCCTTGATACAAGATATCACCGTCAGACGAGATCTACCGACATCACCTTTAACTACTAACACCTTGCCCTTCACCGGTATGTGAACAACTTTCTCTCCACATACAATCACCGCATCATGAGCAACCAACCAATCCATACCAACAATCACATCAAACGAACCCAACTCTATCGGCATCAAATCAATTTCAAACAAATGATTTGCTAATTTCAAAGGACACTTCTTAAATATAGTGGTAGTACTAACTAACTGTCCATCAGCTAACTCGACCTCATAACTAGTATTTAGGCTTGTTGGCTCAATATCAATTAAACGACTAAAGGAAGTGCTTATAAAGCTCCTATCAGATCCTGAGTCAAACAACACACTAGCATAACGATGGCTGAGTAAGAACGTACCCGTCACCACATTTGGACCTTGTGCCTGATCAGCATCCTTAACAACATAAACTGCCCCAGCAGCTTCACCTGCTTTCTTGTTCACCAGATTTGGACATCTAGGGCGATAATGATCACGTTCTCCACATTCAAAACAAGTCTTAATCGGAATAGCATTCGCTCCAGTGGCAGGGACCCTTGTCTTACATTTCTCCACAACATGCCCAACCTTTCCACATTTAGTGCATCTTGGTGGACAATCACCAAAGTGACAAGCCCCACAGCTCCTACATTTCTGGGCTGGTCCCCCTTGGTCAGCATTATCATTCTTCTTAGTCGCAGCTCTAGCCCCATCATTTCTCTTCTGATTGTACTGCCTATGGCGGTTACTACTTTGATTACCACTCTGTGAATTCTCCCATTTCCTTTTACTACTCTCAGCAGCTCTCTCAGCCCTATCTTGAGCTTTCTGCCCCATAAGTGTATGAGCCATTCTTATAGTTTCAACAAAGTTCTTTGGTCTAGATGAAGTTGTCTCACCTTTAATGTACCCAGACAGCCCTTTGATGTATTGATCCATCTTCTTTTTCTCAGTAACAAAAGCATCTGGACACAACAAAACCAACTCATTGAATCGGCTAGTGTATGCAGCAATGTTATTATCCTTCAGTTTCAGGTGCCTCAACTCATCCTCCAAAGCAGATAACTCTTCTTCTGGACAAAACTCTTCTTTCAGCAACCTTTTAATTTCATCCCAAGGTTTCCTGTTTGCAGCTTCTAAACCAACTGTAGCAACTTGAGTCTTCCACCAGCTTAAAGCTTGATCCTTGAAAGTAGCAACTGCGAACTTAACCTTGTTCCTTTCTGAGCAATCACTAATCTCAAATGTTGTTTCTCTTTTCTCAATCCACCTGAAGAATTCCAGTGCTCCACCAGTTCCTTGAAATATAGTAGGTCCACACTTCATGTATCCAGCAAAAGTACATTCTTTAACCGCAGCAGCAGCCGGAGCAACCTCATCTACAGGATTCTCAGCTACACCTGCTCCTCCAACAGCTTCTGGTCCAGCAGGTTCACCTTCACCTTCAGCACCCGCACCTCCAGAGCCACCTGCTCCTTCATTGTTAACACGTGCAGCTCTATCCGTAGCTAATACTTTCGCTACCTCTTCAGCAACTAGCCTTGCGATGGCATCATTTGTCATTCTCCTAGGTGGCATGATTCTGTCACATCACAAAGAGAGAAGATAAAATGAATGAGTTAATTGTAATCATGGTATAGTCATATCATGTACAAAATCAATCATCAAATGCATACACATTATCAATACAAGAATTCACAATCATTATAAGGATCAAAGGAAACTATTATCATCGATCAACAAGGAATGATCTTAAAGACAAATAGAGTACAATGACACAAAATAATAAACACTAGTCACGTGGGGATCCACATGGCTTAGTTGACTGTGCCTCGCTTGCAGCAATGGAACCTGCTTCCTCCTCATCGAAGACGTAATTTGACGGTGGTAAATTCACAAAATAGGTATAAGTTCATAATAAAACGAAATAGAATAATTTCCAAAATTTTAAATAAATATAGAAAATCCTTCAAATAAATACAGGAAATTTTCAGAAATTTTTTTGAATAAGTCATTAATAAATAATAACTTTTATCGAAAAGTTTAACGATATCAATATATATCGATCAAGGTTTACAGTATTTATTTATAAATACTTAGCAATAAGGCATACATAATAATGTATACTAAAGTTGTAATCCCAGAAGTCGCTTGAACCTGAAGTTACGCGAAATCATGTGCACCGACTCTTTGAAAAATAAAACCGACAGTTATAGTTTAGGTTTTAAGAAAAAGACCTAGTTCTCTATAACTCATGGCTCTTGTACCAATCTTTAACACCCCCAAATTTACACGCAGCAGAATACATCGTTGGGTGCTAAACAATGATACAACAACACATAATTTATAAAGAACGACTCGAAAAGAGACGTTTTAGATTTATCGTTCCTAAAACATTTGTCAGAGTAGCGTAGTCCCAAGACATCGTAACCAAAGTACAACCAAAAAAAAGATTTAAATTGTTTTGAACAAAAGGAATGACAAACATTCAAAGAGTTATTATTACAAAAGTAGTGCACAACATCATTCTCGTGGCTTCCAAGCTTCACCCTTCCTGATTACCTGAAATACATGTGAGAAAATCATTAGCAAAAATGCCGAGTGAATCTATAGGTTCATATAATCATTTTGAACACAAGCAAAGATTATAAGTTTGTGGCATGCTTAATAAGCATCGAATAATAATTTGCATCAACAATGATAATTGTATATAGCATAAATTGCAATAAGCTCATGGAATCGAGCCCTTAGACACTCCGTTAGGTCTAATAAGACAAGAGATTTATTAATTGTCGGTTACCTCTAGATTATTGGTACATTGTCGTATACCTGACTTCTCAATACAATATGTTCAAACAGTGTGGAGGTCGGGCCTAAGCTTCTATGACAAGTCCACAAAAAATGAACCGGGGCGGCTTCCCCCATAGATCTATTAATTGTACTAGCGGCTAGCCCATCATAAGCTAGTAAACGGTCCATAATTGAGGCTTTAATAAAGGCAATCACTTAATGCAATTTAAAGGCAACCACGGGTCCATTCATAGAGGGACAAGCATACCATAAAAATCTTGTGTTCTAAGTTTACAAAACATGTATTCCCCCTCGCGGGTTTTAAAATATTTGAATGAGCTCAAACGAGGCTATAGACTCACCTTAAGTAGTATAAGTAGTTGAAGACGATCGTCGACGATAGTAGATGTCCGATAAACACGACAACTGCAACCTAGCAATTAAGGTGCGTATATTAATAATAAACTCGAGAAATGAATCGTACATAACAACGTCAAACTCAAACTCATAAAACCACAATACACTCGAGAGTAAACGATGTAAATAACTTCATTATACTTTACTACTCATTTATTTTACCATTTTACAATTTTAACAAAATCCGCCGATACATACTACATGTACTAGCTTATTTACCCCTTTTAAACTTGTCAACCGTTTATGAAACGACTCGATAAACTAACTTACTATATATAGAAAGTCCTCCTACGATTTTATCAAATGAAATTACTTTTAAAGTCCTTTACTCGACTCATTTTCAAACTACAAAATCGGAACAGATTTACGTTAATTTTTCATACAACCGTTTTAACTTATTTAAACGACTCCGTTTACAAAACCGACACTCGGGTTTTAAAGTAAACTCAACCTAATAAGTAAAAACCTTATTATCAGTAGGTTACACATTTCAAAACTTTCATTTAGAGTCCCCGAGATTCGATCCAAATATCGACAATAACTATATGTAGTGTCGATACTCGTCTCCCGGTACACGATCATTTAAAACATCATAACTTCGCGCTCGTTTTGAGCTAGAAGCTCTACCTTATATCAAATAGAAGCTAAAGAAATTATCTACAACCCTAGGCTATAAGTTAAGTCATTTTCAAAACATAAAAATTCGGATTTTTCAGTTTACTTACTGCTATAAAATGGCTACCAAAATCTTGTACAAAATCAACTTTTTGACCAAAACCAACCATAGAAATGATCATTCCTATACTCTAATATCATCATACATCCACCATAACATCAAAATCATAATAAAAATAAAAATCTTTAGATCAAAATTAAGTTTTTAACAAGATTTCTAGCAAGAACCACCATGGATCATGCTAAAAACACCATGCATGATCATGGCTTCTACCTACCAACATCATGAAAATAAAAAATGCTTGCATGTGTGAAACTTTTATACCAATGTGATCCTTGGTCAAAAATAGAGATGAGTCTATGCTTGGTTTAGCTCAAATCATCCTAAAACTTGAGATAAATTGAAAATTGAATGTGTTTGGGGGGTTGGGTGATGTTTCGGCAAACACAAGAGAGAAGAGAGAGATATGATGAATTTTTAAAATGAAAAATGAGAGAGTGTGTGTGTGTTTGAAGTTTTTATATAGTGGGGTAGGGACCAAGTTGCAATTTATTGAAAGTTGTGGCTAAAAATGTAAATAGTTAGCTAAAAAGCGGAAAATAATTATTAGTCAATTTTGAAAATATTTATGGGGCTCGGGTTTCGTAAAAATACTTAAAAGTTTAAACGCACACGAAAAATAATAATATAACGAATCGATACGTAATTAAAACGATATCGTCAAAAATATTAAATATCGAAACGATCGATAATAAAATATAAAATTATGGGCATCCGTCGGTATCGCGATCACTAGTAGTCCTCGTTGCTTGTCAAAATATTAAAATAAATTGTTTAATATCGGTTTCAACTTAAACCGTTAAACGTAATAATATTTAATGTTATAAAATACTTCAAAAATATTTGAAAAGTAAGAATTAAGTAATGACCTTATTTTGTGGGTTTTACAGCTTTGATGACACGCCATAATTACGCGTGACGTTCCATTATCAAAATGGGGTGTTACAATTATGGTATCAGAGCCAAGGCTTTGACCTGTAGGCTCTAAAACTCGACCTGTGACTAGTAGGTAGTCACCAGAAGCTTCCTAAGCCAACGTTTGTTATTCTACGTATTGATGTTTTCAGCGTATTGTTATTTTAACCATGATTTTCTCAGCACCTTGAGGTTTTAACCTTGATGCTTTCATCGATATTGTTGTACTAATATGGATGGACAACCGCCATTCATATTTAGTTATGTGTCATTGTTTCATGCATGACGTTCCTCGTGAACTATGACTATGTGGACTGAACCTCAATAGTTCATAATTAGTCACATAAAATTTTTTCTGATAAGTTTTGACAGATGAGTTTCATTTATTTATGTTTCATGCATCATTGTTGCAGGGATTATGACTAAGTAATGGTTGGTACAGGACTGGCCCTATTTGGCCGCATGTGCTTTTATCGAAACTTTTAACTTTGGGACCGACCCATAGGCGTTCCCTCGCCATGTCTTTTGTTTTGGGACCGACCCATAGGCGTCCCCTCGCACATATAAAGGTTTTTATAAACTACATTACGCATTCATGCACTATTTTTCATGCATAAAATTTTTCTCATGATTTATTGGCATAGAATTTTTATATATCCCCTCATAAGTTACTATGTTTTTATGTCAAGTATGTTTTCGTACTGTCATGGTTAAACTCAGTTTCATGCTGATTATGTTATACACTCCTTCATGTTAAATCGTTTCATGTTTCTTCGTGATAATTCCGTCTTCATGTGGATTATGTCTTACGCCTCTTTTGTTATTTATGCTTTCATGCAAGGCATTGTTGAATTTCATTGAATCCTGCTTTTATGATAGTCATGGTTGGTTTTCACTGATCATACTGTCAGGTAAATCATCGTTGAATTTTGTGTAACCACACTTGAATGTTTTTCGATACAACCAGAACGATCTATGCTAATACTGCCAGGTTATCATGATGGTTTTCATAACCGTTTAACCGATATACTTTCCTTAAATCATGACAAATAAACGACCCCAATACCGATCATTTCATGTACATTTCATGTGTACTCCAGGTACCTTATCCCATGTGTGTACTTCCACTTACTGATAGTCTACAAATTGTTGATGCCGCTCATAGCTTGGAGATGTTACTAAAGGTTGGTGATGCTGACGTTCGGAGACGCTACAAGATGCGGATGATGTTCACAACCTGGAGATCCTACAAGACGAAGACAAAGGCGTCAGAGCAAAGCAATTGGACGAGAAGATGCTTCACCATCAGACGATTTCCATCAATCATTGTCCCTAATTCTTAGTTACATGTCACACGTCATTCGGCTGTCATTTCAGCCATATGAGTGCAAACCGGTACCAGCCGTCCACTCAGCTGAATAGTTACATGAATCACGGTCATGAGAATGACCGTCATGGAACTGACAGATAAGACGATAGTAACCACTACTATGACAGAACTATCCTACAAATCGCAACCGAGGCTCCGACCGCGGACGTGATCAGACATACAAAGGATCCGTAGTCCAACCGACCCGCCAAGTCTGGCATAATAACCTAATATTGTAGTTCTATTGAATTACGTCTCGAGACACATGTCAAGACATCAGTCAAGACACATGTCTCACGTATACTTTCTGAAGACACATGTCAAGACATCAGTCAAGACACATGTCTCACGTATACTTTCTGAAGGCACATGTCAAGACATCAGTCGAGACACATGTCTCACATATACTTTCTGAAGACACATGTCAAGACCCCAGTCAAGACATATGTCACGCTTACATTTCTCAAGACACGAGTCAAGACACATGACTCACGTCTAATTATGGAACATTTCTAAGAAATTCAGGGTACCCTCAAAGGGTATATCCATTTTGTTGTGCCATGTATTAATCAGCCACAAGAATTTCAATACCATTACCGACACATCAGTGAGAACTGTCACGTTGCCGATGTCACTTTCAATTGTTTCACCATACTTCATATATTCATGACCATGAAGGACGCCTTTCGTATTCCCACGTATACGAAGGTTTTCCTTCAGCTTAATGATGACATCC
The DNA here is from genome assembly GCA_025667525.1 of Glebionis coronaria. NCBI lineage: Eukaryota > Viridiplantae > Streptophyta > Magnoliopsida > Asterales > Asteraceae > Glebionis > Glebionis coronaria. The sequence goes on from CM046879.1 coordinate 347,502,406, forward strand.
AAGCTGCTAACGCATTTCCTCGGACAGACACGAGATGGATTTTATCCTAATTATGGACTATGAAGAGCACACCATGCTACGATTCATAATTATGTACAGTAATGTTCAGGCTCCTGAATACTTTCAGCTTGATTTTCCATCAGGAAAATCTGTACAAATTATCTATGCTTACAAGCATGTGCGTTGTTAGCCATGGTCGCTAAAATTTTCTAGCTGCCAGTAAGACACGACCACTTAGTCTTTTACGCATAGCCAGTTGGTTATTCCAAAATCTTCCTATACATTCCAGAAGAACCTACAAGGAGAAGGATGGTACCAGAGATTATGTGTCGACTACCGTCGATTTAAACAAATCACCATTCATGACCGTTATTCTCCTCCACGTATTGACAACATGTCCAATTGACCTTATAGTGTTAATCATTTTTCCAAGATCAGACTCATGATCATGCTGCCAATAGTGACGAGTGAAAAAGCAGGACATGTCTATGACTGCTATTCGTGCACGACTCGGTCATGCTAGATTTATGATTTTGAATTACTCTCATCAATGCTCCAACGGCATTATAAGAATGAGTTTCAATGAACTCATAGCAAATTCATCAGTGTTTTCATTGAGGATAACCTAATTTCCTCTAAGCCTAGAGAAGAACAGGAAGACCATATCTGCACTATGTTGCAGATTCTAGGACAAGAGAAATTTTACCCTGAAAAATTTTCCAATATCAATTCTGGTTGATTACAGTGACACACTGAATCACATGGCTTCCTACGGTTAATCTTACCATGACTCAGCTTATGCGTAAAGGAGAGAACCCTATACTACATTAGGTGTTCTAGAAAATCCTACGCTAGGAGAAGTCTAGATTCAGAGACTCAGAGTTTCGCAAACTCCTATGTATCAAGTTCTCCGAAGCAAGATACAGTTACGTTCATATCTAAGTACCTGACATACCAACAAGTTAAGATAGGACACCAACAAACTGGGATGTTTTCATCATCTGAAATTGTGAATTGAAATGGGACAAGATCTCCACGGATTTTGGTTACCAGTTTAACGCAAACTCAGAAGAAGCATGATGCTATCTGGTTTATTACAAACAGTTTGATCAAGTCTGCAAAATCCTTACATCCGTAAGGATTTCAGAACCAACAGATTGATCGGACATATTCCAACCAAGGCTCATCCGATCACTGGGAAATTTCTCAGTTATCGGGTCAGACAAATATTCGTAATTGTGCCCTTATTTACTTCACGTCCTTGTCCTAATTTCACGACTTGCTTTCGCACTCGCGTTCATGACACTATGAACGTTCATGATGGCATCTCGGCTTACAATTTTATGTTGTTTTTCTCATTCTAGGAAGTTTTGCAAGAACTTGAGAGACCAGACCCAAGTTTAGTATAACTCCCTATCCTAAGATAGACGTTTCTCGTCATATTCTATGTCTCACCTTGTAGCGTTTGGCGTTACCACCATTATATTCTATGATCACGATATGTTTCACATGTCATGTTCATTCCACGTTCCTCATATCATGATCAAGATATGTTACACGTATCATGGATCACGATATGTTTACACATACTACACTCGCCATATCTCCACGTAGCACGTTCAAAATATTTCACGTATCACGTTCAAAAATTTTCACGTACTACGTTTCTTTATGTCTCGTGCATCGTTTCTAATTATCAGTTAAGTCAGATTGTCTTGCATCATAACGTTTCAGTTACCCTAGCACGTTAACTCTTATTTTCCTCGATCGAATTTAGGGGATCTACCTTCCGTTGATAACCAAGAATTTCTTCGTATTCCAAGTCAAGGTCAGGAGGACCAAGATTTATCATTAGTGTCAAGATCTTCTGAAGGAACCGTTCCAAGAGGGAGGCCACTTGGAAACGGACAAGTTCATCCGGACTTTTATCCGTTTTCTCTCATCAATTAGATATGTCCTTTCAGTCACGTCACGTTCCATGTCCTTTCAAGACATGTCACGTTCCACGTTCCTTCTACCATGTCACCTGTACGTTCATTAATCTTACATACCCTCTTAGTTTGATTCGGGTATGTTTCTCTTTCAGTTACGTTATCTATAATTCGGGGAAGAATTATTCTTTTTAGGGGGGAAGAGTTGTAAAACCCGCATGCTTTTACCATGAATAGTACCCTTAAGATCGTACGTACTAGATTAAAACTTTCCTTTTATAGTACGATTACGTTTACGTGTTAGGATTTTATGTATTACGTACGTGTTAGAACACGATAAGTATTTACTACGCACGAACACGCAATAATTATTTGACAATAATTAATCACGAACATGCGATCATGAAATCATGAACGTAATTAAATCACGAACTACTATTAATTACATATATATATTTATTACGAGCGTAAATAAATATATTAGGTCACGGTAATTATTTAACGAGAACACATTAAACGCGAACACAAATAATTACGAACGAGTAATTAATCAACGAGGCACGGAAAACGGTACGGGTACCCCATGTGGGGCCCCTACCCGCGGCTACAAGGGAAAGATGGGCCAAGCCCATCTCAATTTTTACTAAGGAGGGTAAAAGGAAAAACCACTACTCATTTTTCACTTTTACAAAAGAATTTTACAAAACCTAAAAAGGCTCTTCCTTCTCCTTTTTCTTTCTTTTGGCGGCCACCCATAAACACACCAAAGGAGGTGTTATTTGATCTTTGATCTTGGATTTGTTGCTAGTGTTCGTGTTTGTTCATCATTGTTTAGATCCACGCATTCGGTAATTCTTTTAACCCTTTTCTTTTGATTTAATCTTTTAAACAATTAAGAACATGATATGTTTTTTAAAAAAACCTAATTAAATCATATATCTAACATGAAATTGGTTTTGGAATAAATCAAAAAGGGTGATTTAGGGGTGTTTGTTTTTGGTCGGCGCCTAAACCAAACCCGAGAGGGTCTCGGTTTGGCTACACGACCACCACCGAGACCATATGGTCCCGGTTGGTTGGTGTGGGTCCCACGGTAGCAACAAGACAAGGGTAACCCCGAAGTGGTTCGGGGTATGGTGTCGATTTCATGTCCGGTTCATGGTTCTTAGTCAAGATCCGGTTCACGGTGTATGTTAAGATTATTTTTCTTTTATAATCTTATGTTAAAATTAAATTAATGAACATGACATGATTAAATTAATAACATGACTTAGGTTATATTAATTATTAAAATCATGAAATTATTAACCTAAGCATTTTATATTTTTAAGACTTATAATTAATTAATTATTTTAAAAAAAACCATGGTTATAATTAATTAATTAGCATGACTTAGGTTATATTATTAATAGATAATAATACATGTTTTAACCTAAGTATTTAACTTTATTTAATTAAAAACATGATATACTTAATTAAATATTTTAACCTATAGTTTATTTTAATTACATGAAATAATTAATAAACTATACATTATATCATATGACTTAGAAGATAATCATGAAAACACTTAGGCTTATATACTTAGCTTATTTAACCAGCTTATTTCTATTTATGGAAACGTTCTATTTTTAGAAACTTATTTATTTCAGGCAACTAATCTATTTATGGAAACGTTCTACTTTTAGAAACTTATTTATTTCAGGCAGCTAATCTATTTATGGAAACATTCTACTTTTAGAAACTTATTTATTTCAGGCAGCTAATCCATTTATGGAAACTTATTTAAATAAGGCAGCTAATCTATTTATGGAAACTTTCTATTTTTAGAAACTTATCTATTTTAAGCAGTAATTCTATTTTTGGAAACTTTCTATATTTGGAAACTTTCTATTTTTGGAAACTTTCTATTTTAGGAAACCTGCTATTTTTGGAAAGTTACTTATTATTACACAGTAAGTATAATATTACATGAAATACCAGAAATACTTAATCAGAATAGACAGAATATAAGATAAACACAGTTTAAGGCTTTAAACAGTGAAACATGATATGAACATATAAAATAAGCTAAGACATGATATAAAACCAGTTACGTATTTAGTAGTCAGATACTTATTCACGTATGTATTCATGTAGAATTAGTGATACAGAAGTAGGATTCCTCTCAGTTCGTCTTCTTCGTTCACTGGACATAAGGTACGGATTTCCGTCCTTTCAGTATGGACATTCTTCCTTATTAGGATTCCACGTATGCAGCCAACTGTTTTGCCAGTAGTTGTTTTATATGTTTTTGAATTGCTTATGTTTAATTAGAATACCTAAAGCCATATACAAGCATGACCAGTTTCACCTAGTTATGAGGGTAACATAACCATAACATTGGAGGCACCAATGTTATGACTTCACCACGGCGGAGTGATTGCTCGTGGCGTCCCTTCAGCTTTTAGCCATATTATTATATTTATCATGTGGGGCGTATGGGTGCATCCTAGTTACATGTTTTCAGTCAGGATTTCATGGTGAATGTGGTGTGTGTCTTGCATCCTTCACAAGGAGCTGATCCCTCCTACCCAGAATCAGTATATTAAATTACAGGCAGCCCCTCTAGTTTGCATGATGAGGTCACCCCTCCAAGTATTCATGCACGGTGGATTTTCATGACCTATATTGGCTAATGGTAAGATATGTTAAACAGTTTCTACAAGATAAAAATAAGGCTTTTCAAACTATAAAACCAGTTTTACCAAGACTTAACCGAGTTATCCAGGACTTAGTTTCTTCCGCTGTTTCATGTTGTTATGCTTATATTATTCATGCTATACTTGTATATCCGTGCACTGAGAGTTATGCTCAGCCGTTTTTCCTTTTATGTTCCCAAAACGGCAGGTACCCAGGACTCGAGCATTTGGAGGACGTGCATAGGATGTAAGCTGCCATAGACTTCTTTTCATTTTTGCCTTCATATACTTATGCTTGTTTAGTCTTTCATTCATTTCTTTTGCTTTATTATATTTTGAGCTTATGTTTGGGAACCGATGTTTGATTCCGGTTTACCCTATGGTCATGTAATGTTTCAGACATTTATCCTTGTATGCTTTGATGACACGCCATAATTACGCGTGACATTCCATTATCAAAATGGTGTGTTACATATATACTATGGCTAGAACTCGCATGCTATCCGGTTAATGGTATTAACATACTATCCGATAAATGGTATTAAGTCTTCAACTATTCAACATGTTATGGTAAGGCTACAGTTCAACATGGTTGTTCATTTAACTCTATATGAGTATTAAACTACAAGTTATCTAACGGTTAATTTATCGTGTGTAGTGTCTTGGAAAAAAGGAATGAGGCATTCTAAAAGCCAACCCTCAAATAACCGACTTTTTGACCTTTTATCTTCCGATCTTCATGCTAGAAATCACAACATTCATCTTTGCAATTTTTTTATTTTTTTCCTAAATTAATACAGTAACTCTTTAGAATTTTGTTGCAAAGACTAAAAAACAAAATGCCACTATGGTGCATTCTTGATACATCGATCGCATTTAGAGCAAGTTTTTTTTTATATAGAAGCTTTATCAAATTTTTGATTACTTTTATTTTTTGTTTTTAATATTCAATTATTTACAATCATGTATATTTTCCATTCTATTACTAAAATGTTAATCTTTAAAACAAAAAAATTTGAAGCTAGACGCCCATCAGGCGGGCCTTGAAGCTAATTGTAAAATATTTATAAAAGAATAAAGGACATTGTAAATAAAGTTGATAATTTATCCGCTATTACAAAATATGTGCTTTTAAAGCAAATGTGAAAGAAAGTTTAAGATTATCCCCATCAACCGCATTATCACAGATATATCCTTGTAAGACTTTTGATCTAGTAAGACTTTTCAGAAGTAACTTCTTCAAATGCTTGTCTAACCATATTGCAAGCCTTACAAAATTTCAAAATATGTGTAAAGTTTATATGAAATTTTGGGTGTCATTCATGACGGCATAAACGGGTCCAAGAGAAATCTATATTTTCTTTGACATTGACTTGTATGGTTAAACAACTACACATTATTAAGAAGAGGGATGAGAAAAAAACCGAAAAGCAAAAATCAAAAAAAGCCAAACCAGAAAAGCGACCAAAAAACCCGGATGGTTCGGTTTTAATTTTTTCAAAAATCGAAAACATACCGTTAAGTTTCGGTTTTATCAAGAAACCAAACCGTAAAAACCGAACTAAACTGTAATCATATATAAAAAAATAAATAATAATTTTAAATACTAAAATATTCTTTTGGCGGCATTACAAAATAAATGACATTTATTTTACTAAAAGTTTTGCTTACTAATAAGATTTACAATTATTTAAGACATTATAAGTTTTCCTTAGTAAAACACAATGAATATAAAAGTAAGCAAAATAATCCCACAATTTTTACTTACTTTTTTTCCTACTAAAAAAATGAGTTATTAAAAGTTTTACACTTTTAATTAGTTTTTTTAGTAAGAATAGACTTTGAGTGTTCCCTCTATTACTTACTCTTTTTCTTAAAAGTACGAGTTGATAAAAATAACATTTGGTAACTCTTTTTAGTAAAAATTGATAGAAAATACTTTTAACGTCCCATATTATTTTTAACCCTTATCATATTTAATTTACTGAGCAAATATCATAAATTTTGTAATGGAGTGAAATATAATATATTCATCTTATAACGATGTTATGTATATGTGTATACGTTTACTTCACAATATATCATTATGTATATGAGAACGATCGTTTATATACAACTAGCTACAAGGCCCGCCCGTTGGGCGGCGAGCTTCAAATATATATTAGTAAACTTAGAAGTTGTGAAGAATTTTTTTAGTAAAAATATAAGCAATCCCGATAATAAATAAAGGAGCTCAAAATAGCATGAATATATGTCGAAAGGCAAATGGTTTAGTTTTGAAAAAATTCATTCATACTTTTATAGTCTATTAAGGTCCAGGATAATATTATATCCAAAGAACATCAACAATACATTGTGAACCGAAAAAACATTGATGAATAATATTTTTTCAAAGATAGAATCTGCTAAGAAATAAGTATCTTTGCCTAAATAGATGACATTATTTGAGTTAGAATGCTCCACTTGTACTCGACGAATGCAATCGGAACCTTAGAATGGGATTTATCAAAAAATATGTATGCACCAGTCCGTATAGTCTGCAACATTAAGACAACAATTTTATTTGGTCGTAAAATAAGCAAATAAACACAATTGCAGGCATTGCTTAAACTTTTACGAAGAACAAAATATGGAGTGATTACGTTAATGGTTTTTTGATCACTTTCTGTTTGAGGTTGTTTGGAAAGAAAAACACAAATCTTTATATTAGCTTGTAATGCAACATACTTGAAAGTTTATCAAGAATCGCAGTCGATGAAGAACTTTTTAAAAGACAACATTCGTTGTGTAGCTTCAAGGCCCGCCCAATGGTCATGTTGTCGCATCGATGTTCAGAAATGATTGTAAGACCTCTCGTTCCTACAAAAATGAGCAAATACAGTCAATAATTATTTCTTTATCTTTGTTACCAAAGTAAAAGTAAATATACAAAAGCATGATCATGGTATTAGAAGGTTGTGAAAATGTATCATACAAAATGCCAAACCAACTTTATTAAAATGGTATCCAAGAACTTGCCCTCTGTATAAACAATCAAAAACTTTACATGTGTATATTGAGAACTTGCTCCCTGTTTAAACAACCAAAAACCCTACATGTTCAGTAATATCAATATCAAATTCGAACATAAAAAGAGGATGAATCAAAATCCATTTATTTAGGTGGACAACTATTTGTTAATGATACTTGGCATTTAGCCTATCCTCGAGGACTTTAGCAATACTTAAATACTTAATCTACAATGGCCAAATATAGTAGGCTAACAAATGTGATATACATAGTCTAACGTACACACCAATATATATGTGTAACTGTTGCAAATGAAAGGATTGTAAAAGCAATAATATATCAAAGATTGTATTCACATAAACATAAAAGCATATGAAATAGAGGGTATGAAATGAGGATGACCTCATTTAAGAGTTTTGAAACGCCAGCAGAAATCGGGCTTGAAGCTCTCACCTTACCAACGAGCCGACAGTTGATGGCTGTTGGTCACGACTCTTACCAGTATATCGCTTAATAATTTCCTATGTTGCACGGAAACGCCTTTCGAGTGTCGTGCCCGTCCCGGAAACGTTTCGGAAACGGGAAACGGTTGGAAACGCGGCGTAAACGTTTCCCCAAAAAGGGAAACGTTTCCTGAAGATGGGAAACGCCGAGGCTCTAGCAGAAACGTGAAGGGAAACGTTTCTTGGGCTTTTAACACGTTTCTGGGGTAGTTTTTGGGACATGAAACATTTTTTGGTCCATTTATATTGTATAAACATATGGTACGTCGTCATATCTTCTAACAAACCTTTAAAAATTGATTATCGGTATTTGTTTAATGTTAAGTATATGTTATGTCTCACTATCGTTATTTATTTTTTCTTGATTTATCGGTTAAAGATTCATGTTTATTTAATTTATTAATAAATATTTACAAAATACAAAAACGTTTCCAAACGTACCCGTTTCATGGATTTTGGGACACTGGCGTTTCTAAGTATCCGTTCCCGTTCCCGTCCCCGTCCCCGTTTCCATCTCCGTCTTCGTGCAACATAGATAATTTCTTCAATATTTTTTGGTACGAGTCCTGCATTGACTTCCAGTTTATCAGCATGGACCGAGAAATCAATGTCTGCTGGAAAGGCTACTAATCTCACAACAGTTGACAAATTCTCTTAGATCCAGTCTCATATCAGAATATATATATATATATATATATATATATATATATATATATATATATATATATATATATATATATATATATATATATATATATATATATATATATATATATATATATATATATATATATATATATATATATATATATATATATATATATATATATATATATATATATATATATATATATATATATATATATATATATATATATATATATATATATATATATATATATATATATATATATATATATATATATACTAGCGTCGTAACCCGCCCAACGGGCGGGGTCGTTTTTATGTTATTCTAAAGGGTTTATGATTTGTGCGTTTTTAGTTTATTGAATTTGTAATTTAACTTTTAGTATATTTTAGTTATAGTTTGCGATTAAGTAACGTTAATTTATGTAAAAATAGATTTTTTTAAAAGTTTAAATTCATTTCGAATTAAAACTTTTTTTTCTGGATATTTAAAATTTTTAAAAGTCCGAAGAATATAATCTATTAAACAATCAGAATTTTTTTAAAAGAAGTCTAAAACACATTATGTGTTTTATTTATGTTTGCTGGCAATGTGTTATTACATCAAGGTATACTCACCAGAATTCACCTATAAAAAAGAAAGTTAATATCATTCGGAATAAGATGAAGTTCAACTTTATTTTTTATTAAGATGTATGTATTATATCATTACCTTTCGTTTTCCAAGAGTAATATTAGCTTGGTTATACACCTTCGCAAATGAAGGGCACAAGTCTTTGGTTTCTTGTTTGACTCATCAGCAGATTTATTTTCTCCATAGGCAGGATCATGTCTTTTTTGTTGATCTGGAAGGGATAGCTCAGTGTGTATCAATATACCTAAGACTTGATGTCTTTTGATTTGGGCTTTCTTTTAATGAAGTTATTATTTCAGTACGTAGTACATTTAGTTGTAGATGGAAATTAATAGTCATGAACCAACGGCCGGGTTTGGTTCGTAATGTTTTTTAAACAACGTTGGTGAATATATTATATTGTTTGATGTTAGACATGTCTCAGTGAGATTTAGCAGTTTTAGCGAAAAGGAAACTAACTTTTGATTGTGTTTGAGTTTAGCCCACCCAACGGATGAATTTTCTCTCATGTTAATCTTTCGACATACACAAACTGAAGGGATGTAATGCACGAGTTGTTACATTCTTGGTCTTGAAGATAAGGATTTTTCGATAGGTGTCATGTTCAGTGCGTGGACGAAGTCATGAAACACTTTACTTCTCTTTAGAGAGCTCTTCTTCAAGCTTATACACTAAAAAACATTATAACAATTTATAAAACCACCATTCTTTTACACGAATTCTTTAAACTATGTATGTAACTTTTTAAAAGTTTTGGCTTTCTTCTCTTGTTTTTCATAAGTCTTTCTATCATACTGATCAAGTCAATCATCACTTTTCGACTTCTTTCTTCAAAGCTATCCAGGATGACTTAGATAAGCATATTTATGACCATTTGCTCCAACTATTATCACTTTATTAGTTTTCGTTTTCATCGGTAGAATGACCGTTAATTCATAGATCTTTAAAAGTCAATAATGTAAATAATAAGCGCATAGATTACACAAAGTTAATTTTCCAAATGATAAGTGGAAAAACTCTAATATAACTTACAAAACGAACTTCCTAAATTACCGACCTTGTCGTTCTCGATCACAATTACAAACACAAGTCCATCTGAAACACAAGAAGGTTTATACGAATGTGGGCAATCTTCTGAATGGAAAGAGAATTTGTAGGAAGGTTTCATGACATCGACGTAGCTATGCCCGATTGGTCTTTCATAATTGTCTCACATTGTCGTGTGACAACCCAGCGATGAAATATAATATGAATGAAATATAAGCCTTCGTCGCTTTGTATAAAACTCTTATGCAAGGTGAAATAACGTAGCTCCGTGACAGTCTATATATATGTTTCTACGTAAATGATGAAGCGTTTCAGCACCGATGTAGCATCTGCTTTAGGATGCTTTTGCTTTCCCTGCGATTAAGTAAGGAAAATAGGTTAAGTCACTAAAATGTCACCGGATATAAATAAAAAAATTTAGAAATCAAAAGTTCCCCCTTTAAAGATACATTTATAGGGATTATAGCATCCAAAAAAAATGCAATTCGAGGATCAACATAAAATGCGGTACTTGCATGCTCGGTCAATTTCTCCGAGTTAACCTTCGGTCTATAAGATGTTTTCTCTTTTAGGATAGAATAGAAATTTGTAATTGTTTCAACTTATAGTTGTAATTTTGTAAGGGGAAACAAAATTGACAGAAATAAACCCGACTTCCTTGGATGTCAGGCATAGCAAAAAGGCCTGGATGTACTACGATGTTAGTAGTATCTCGATTTGCTACTTTTTTGCAGATGATTGTGGGTTTTTAGCTTTAGTGGCTAGCATTTCGGCCTCAATTTTCCTTGGAATTATATTATTTCTCACCCCATCTCGCCGGATCCATGTAAAGATTACTGGGGGCCGATGCCCCAACCATGCTCTGGCAAAAGACCAAAATCAGTAGGAAATAAACGTAAAATTAGTAAAATATGGTTAGTGCCCGGTTCAGAATTCGTAGTGCCCTCGTCTTTGTATGCTGGCCACCAAAATCAAGTCCGTTTATCATGAATATCGTCCTTTAATCAGACTTGATGATGTCTTTTTTCTATCTTTTGGTTGTAAGTTTTTTTTATAAAAATAAGGGTGAATTGTGTTTATATCAATAAAAGGAAGAAAAGTCCCATTTGGATGAAGACTACTCATTGGGAACTGTGCATGTGAGTAAACCAACTGTATGTTATTGACCGATGGATTTTTGTATGTATTAAATATTTCAATGTAGCCAATAGACTTGCAAGTACTTTAGTTTATATCTCTAAAAGTCGATTAGGAAAGCAAATAACGTCCCTTTACTTGATTCAACATTCCTTTTGACTTATTTAGCGCTTTTTTAAACACTCATGCTTGTTTTATGACATTTTGATCACAAGTGCAATGCAAACATTCGAGCTAACTTGTTTTTCTCGTTATTGACCGCTCCGCCACTGTGCGGATGAAGTTTCTCGCTTTCTTTTTAAAGATATGCTTCTGAGAAGAATCCACTTGAGGACCCTAAACTCATAGAACCACAACCATCCTGGTCATTTTGCTCTTGGTTAGATATATCTGCAATATCACTTGTTGCTTGCATATGTTTCAGTTGCAGCTTACATATACTATATAGATAGTTATTTACTCTTTCAATAAATGTGAATTATGTTACGCCGCACGAATGAGTAACTATGTGAATTCCCGATATCTTATCATCAATAGAGTAATAAGGTAGAAATACCTTCTTATATATATAGCAAAATTAAGTTAGTTTTTCAAAGAACAATGATATAGGTTGCAAGTTAGGTTTTCAAAGAACAATTAAGAAAAATTAAAATTTTGGTTAAAAGTCTTTAATAGGTGAAGTGACCTAACTTTTACTATTGACATTTGATTTGTTTAGTGACATTTTCCCTTGGTTTAAAAACCCATAGCATGCTCTTGAATGATGAAGGCAACCATATATGGTCTGTCAAATGGTTTAATGCTTATCTGTTAAAAGCAGAAGAATTAGTTACCTTCCTTGGGATAGGTATTCCTCAGTGCAATCTCAAGATGCAACTTTTTTTGGCATCATATTGTTCCTGCGTGTACAGATAGGTTTTTTTTAAGTTGTGACAATAGACAAACATACATCGAACAATGTAAGGATGCAATTTTTTCATTAGAACAACCTGAACGCTAGAAACACAAGGAATTGAGCTCTGAGCTGTTTCAAATGATAATGTTCCTAAGGCTTGGTAGGTTCAACTTCAGAAGATGGTAATGGGTTGGGTTCAAACTTTTCTTACTTTTTAATCTGAATTTACATGTTTAGAGCCCCTTTCCATTTCTTCAAAATTGCTTTTTTTCCATTAAAAATGTTATTCTAGCCGCCCCTTTCCATTTCTTCAAAATTGTTTTTTTTTCACTTCCTTTTCATGTTCAATAAAAGTTTTAGCAACAGTCCCACTTTGGTTTTTGGACTTCGGTTAGTTCCACAGCAGAGAATGCAGGATAAGCAACATGGTTACACATCCTCTGACCCTCCATAGTATTTTTTGGCAAGCTCTTCCAAACACCATGACCAAGAAGCAAAGTTTTTGGAAAAAAACCAATAATGTTAAATTTGGAGTCTTTAATGGCTTTGATTAGCTCATCGTTGATCCTTTCTCCGTTCTGGATTTTCTCATCATCTTTGTAAGCGTAAATGCCTTTATCTTTAAGAGCTTCACAAAGATGGTCGAGAAACGGATGTCTTTACCCTGAAGCTTATAAACACATCATACTTAAAGCTATTTTGAATGTATGAAGTTGAAGCAGATGCCAATGAAGTTATGGATGAGCTTGAAGTGGAGGCTCCTGTAGTTATGGACATTTTTTCAAACTGATTGCAAAGAGAAGTGACTGAAGGATCAGAGAGACGTAACCTATTATTGAAGCTATTTGGAATGGATGAGCTTGAAGTGGATGCCCCTAGAGTTATGGGTGTAGGATCAAAGAGACATGACCTCTTGTTGGAGGACAATTCTAGAAACGGATTGCCAAGAAAAGTGAATGAAATTGTGTAATAAGAAAGAAGAGTTGAAGCTATTTGGAATTGATGAGCTTGATATGGATGCCCCTAGAGTTATGGGTGTAGGATCAAAGTGACATGACATCTTGTTGGAGGACAATTCTAGAAACGGATTGCCAAGAAAAGTGAATGAAATTGTGTAATAAGAAAGAAGAGTTGTAGCCTGCAGTTACCAATACATATGTAAATAGCATTTACAAGGGACCAAATAATAGAATTCCTAGTTCTGGATAACTACAGCCTTTAAAAATATCAGGTCGCAGCTCAACCTGAGTAACCAGCAACGCCCGAACCTGAAAACAAAATTTCAAATAGGTTTAAAAATAATGGTTTTTTTCAATACTGATGGGTGAAATAAGAAGCACATTAGCATCAGACATGATGCCAAAACGGTTGATAAGCAAATTGACACTGTTATATGCAGAAATCTAACATGTAACTCATGACTAATAGATTATAGAGCTTTTGATCTTTAGCCAATTTGATCCAGAAACTAAATTATATATTTTCTCATTGACAGATGAAACTATAAATAAACCATCAAAATAAAAGAAACGTAATAAAAAGTACAAAGGTCTAGGACGGAAAGCCTTATGTGGGGTGGTTTTAATGGTTCCAATCAGTGACACTAACTATTCAAAAGTAAAAATGCTTTCTTGAAAATTCTTTTGTAGGATTTTTGCTTTGAGGGCAGCTCATCATTCTTTTCATTTTTCAAGGTACTAACAATGAGGGCGTCCTTTTTCATTCAGTGTGTCTTTAACTGTGTTTCACTGGACTCTTCAGTTTCATCTATCTCATCATTACCACCACTTACACTTGAATAAGCTTCTATCTTCTCTGTTAAGTACAGTCGATACTGAGCCTCGGGATCCTCAAGAAAACAAATCATCCACTCACTGCTGCCTTTCCATCCTGAAAATAGAGCTAAACAGTCACGAAGAATCATGGCATGCTTATCCAAGAATATATCTAAAAGATCTTTGTGATAATCTATCTTCATTCTCTCCCCATTACCAAATAAAACTATCCTTGAAGTTTCAAGACTGGCTCCGTCAGATATCGTATGCATTTGTAATCACTTCTAAAGCCATAACTCGGAAAATTAAGGGGTACCCTGCGACTGGACTCTTCATTGGAGACTTGTTGGTCTTGAATGTCACCCACTCGAACCCATTTTGACCAAAAATTTTACCAATATTCAATTGCTCGTCCAACGCGGCTTCACCATTGTTTGGCATAACCTGGACCTGTCTGTAGCCGGTGAGAACGTAGATGATTATGTGTATGTTTATCGACCAGGGTCGTGAGAGTAGCGCATTCTGCAAAGGTGCAGAAATGGACCATATTATGTTAAATATACATAGTCTACTTTAAGACCATGCATTTATATATATTGACACATTGTGTATCATATCTATTGGTTAATCTTTGGTAATACCGTGCACTTCCTTTATAAGGATCACGATCTGAAACATATATTGCTGCTTCTGCAGCAGTCATCTTTAGTTCTGCGCCCCACCAGATAGGAATAGTACCTCGTCTCCACACATATGTGTTAAAAGGCACATTTTGTTCGCACTCAATTTCATTCCCTGTCCAATACAGACGCTAATCAAAACAAGAATAAACTACAAGGTAGAAACATGCTTTAAATATATCAATCTACCTGTGTTGTAACATGAGTTTAAGCCTCTAGCTAAGTATCGAGCCAGGATGAAGCCTACTACGACGAGCTATAAGAGCAACAATTCCCTCTTGCTAGCTTGCAGTTCCAAATGTTTGATATTCTACAAATCCCTGTAAGAAACATAATTGAGGCCCGAACACACAACTTACATAGGAGATGAGTTTATGGTTTAAAGCACCATACCTGTAGAAAAACGACACAATGCTGCCAGAGCCCAATTCTTCTGAAAGCAACCGAGAACCACCCGTTCCAAACAAATTCATATCAGGATTCTGTAAGGAAAAACGGCTAGGAAATGGTCGGGTGACGTCTCGTGTTTCACAAAAGTAATGTTTTCCATCAATCTCAAATTCAGTTAGTTCTTGAACATTTTTTACTACACCTTTCCCCTGCGGTTGAGGGTTTAAAAGCGTAATTTTGATCCATTTTCTCTCACTAACTATGTAAACACACCCGCCACCGATAGTTATTACCTGTTGACGGTGGTTTTTTGTCTTCACAGCTGCTAGAACTTATACCTGATGCACTGTCATATCGAATAGTAAGATGCGTTATGCCAAAAGGACATGTTCCTTATTCTGAATCTGATAACGATTAATGTGACAAAATGAACGATATGGTTAGGTCTGGTAACGAGTTATAACACTTTGGGATCATAACTTTTTTTCATATAAATGGACTGCAATTTTCCCTGTCTGCTGAATATGTATATTTGATGACTATATAAGTGTATAACTATTGTTGTATTAAAAACAAAGTTTCCAGTTTCTGTCCCTTTGTTCTATCTGAGTCTGTGTCGTCATGACCGACTACCTTTCCTAATAAAATCACTGTATCATTGAAGTAAGAGAGTGGGTGTAGCTGATGTCACACCAAGTCCTACCTTTGTTTCAGAGTAGATGAGTATTCCTTTGTTTCCATTGCCTATTGTCTTTGGATCATCCATAAACTACCTGAAAACATAAAACCAAACTGGGATAAGCTCCAATCTGTATGTCTTCATAACAGTAGTATAGTAATCAATATAGGTAGAGCTCTCAAATGGGTTAAATCGAAACTTAAAACGGGTTGCAAGTTGCCGAAACTCTATTTTCAATCCGAACAACCTCATAAATCATCTAATTCACCATCTTACTTGTTAATTTTAAATAATAATTGACATAAAAGTGTTTATGGGTCAACCCGACCCGATCCAGCCTACTTCAACTGATACTCAAAATTGACCCGTTTCAACATGAACCATTTTTACCCATTACCCATCCGACCTGCTCATCTTGCCACATTTATGAACCACAAAGAAGCAGACCTGGAAACCAAACATAACTTGTAGCCAATCCAAAATGTCTTCATTTTCTTTCATCGGGTAGTGTTTTGTCAGTGGCAGACCTCTAGTGTTACGCAGAGCCGAGACAGAAGCTTTTATCTAAAAATTAACAGCTAAAAAGTCAGCGTACGCTGAAAAATTATGAACTTCCATACAATGGTTTCTTTCACATACCTCTAGATATCTCATAATTGCTTGATTTTTACTGTCAGGATCAAGTGGAAGTATATTATATGGAGCATACAATTTAGTCTTCGCTTGTACATTTTTGTCTGTTTCCTCAATCTATGCAAACAACCCACAAAAGGTATCATTACACATATACGTAAGAGCTATATTTATTTCAGAAATGAAGAGAAATATCCAACACTTACCTCTTAGGGAACGTCTACAGCTTCTGTGAGATTGACAGCCTTTAAGACCTCAAACAGAACAGCATTAGTTTGATACGCTTTTCTAAGACATATACTGATATAAGAAGCAAATATTTGCGATCAGAAAAGAATGAAAAGTTTCTTTTTAATGAATAAAACCTATATATGTTTTAAACAAAAAGAATTACTATCTGTTGAAACAATACAATTTTAGTGATTATATTTGACACACATTATATATGATAAATACATGAAATAAAAAAAGTTTTATATTAAGTTTTGACAAAAAGTGCCTGAGGTCAACCAAGGACGACCTAACCTATACCAAAAAGTTACTTATTTTGATTCGCCCATTCCACCTCTAACAAAAAAACATAGAGGAAAGATCATTACCGGTCGGCTTTATCAACATTTTGCACGACTTGAATGTACTTCGCATGATAATGTCGATAAAAGCTCTGCATTTCACGAGCATCGCTCTTTGTTCATCCTGCTAATGTCGTTGTGTCTTGCTACAAAGTTGAAGTCCATAATCAGATTAAAAGATGTCTAACATGAAACTGCATAGAATAAGAGCTTTAAAATTATGTTGACACTCTTCAAAAGTGGACAATAACTTTGAGACGGTTTCTTGTACTAAATAAAATAGGACTGATAATTGATGAATGACACAACATATTAGAACACATACCCTTGATGCTGAAGTAGCGTAGTTTTGAACTGACAAACACCACGTCCACTTGATGTTGGATCTAGTCTGTGAGCTTTCTCGAAGGCATAAAACCGCCCTGATTATGCATAGAATAAGATTTCTTCATGTTTAATATATGCCTGCAACATAACTACCAAATTGCAATTTATGTCTTATATATCTGCTTGATACACAAATAAAACAGCTAAAATGAAACACAGAATACATATGTCCCCAAATAATAGCGTTGAGAGATGGTTAAAATATATTCTCCTTATTTGTATTGCGCATGAAATAAAGCACACTCTACGCACCTAGCTTATGTCCCAAATATTAGCATTGAAAGATGGTCAAAACCTATTTTTTACTTCTTACATGACAAATTTAACTTCTGTCAAGTTCAAATCTCAAATCAATCAAAAGAAACTTTTTTATTAGCAGTTAGAAAACCAAAGCTATAACCACATGTTCCCTAAGGAGATAATTCCAGTTATCCTATACATCAAAGTTAACTGGGGACAATCTTATTAACAAAACACATTAGACCATTAAAAGACAAGATTCTAAAAACCATCAATTCTTAAAACCATCAATTCTTAAAACCAAACCTAAACCAACAGCTAGTCAGTACGTGCAGAAAAGAATACTTACATAGGCAAGCAACCCGTGGGTTGTTCAACTTCATTAGCAACACGAAGAATAGGCGCAATCTGAACAAGAGACGAAGGCACCACTTCACTGTCCATCATCGCCTCTCCACCTAAATAACCAGCTGTTTGAGTCCGCAACAGCCGCCCAGCAGGCGGCTGCTGATTAGACCCTCGGTGTATATGAGCCATTCTTTACTTCAAAATTTTACTAAACAAAAACCTCCACCTCAAATCATCTACAACTGCAAACAATAAACACGTTAAGAAAATCAAATTCCTTAAAATTTTGTCAATATTTCAAGAAAATAATAAGATACCCCCAATTAATAAAACATCATAAAGATTATAAAAAACACCAAAATTCAATCTGGGTTACATCAAAGATTATTAAAAGCCTAATCATGCGTTCCAAATGATTGATTTTCATGCAGTCCCCACCAAGATTGTTCATGGCATCACGCATACACGCGAGGTCGACCACTGGCACACCAGTAAAGTCTTGAAAAATAACCAAATATTACAGCAGACGTGAAGATAGTGTCCATAACGATGTATTGGGTCTATTAATAAAAAAAAGTTTATCCTTCAAAAGAAAAGCGGAGATCACCTTATGATATCACCTTATGGGATCATTTGTCTAAAATATTTATGTAAAAAAACTACTGTGGTACAGTACTGTTCCGGTATCACACAAGCAGTTTAAGTTGTTTTTAATTAAAAAATTGCTTTTAGCATGGGCGGTTCCTTCTGCTTAACTACCTATATTGGCTTAAAATTGTTATATTTGCAATAAGCTATATACCTGTTCATTTAGATCGGCGAAAGTGGATCACGCCATTATCTGAAGCATATACATCATGTATAAATTTGGTTGTGTTCATCTCAAACCGAATCAAATAAGTTGGCTAAAAGATGCATAGGTCAGACGGGTCGATTTTTTTAATTGCTGCAAAAACTTCACAAAATGCATATCCATCACTCCTAAAGCACGTCACACTCTCAATGTTAGTATAATAAAATTTTGATAGTTTTGATGACCCACGAAAAGTGACACAAGAATGACCAATTTGGTTTTTAATTTTTGAAAATGGCTTCATGTTAAGTGCAGATTTTCCTAAATTTATTACAGTAACATATTTACCTTTACAATAAAATACTAATAGAATAGCAAGAAACAAATAATCAAATGCAGAACATAAGTTCCAAGCTTACCAATATTTAAAAAGGATATATACCTGGTGACCCTACCAATGTATGATCCACCATCTTGTTGCAAACTACAGCCCCATAAGTGGATTGCCATATTCACCTTGCTAATAGCCACACCTCCGCGATTCCTGTATCTAGAACCCTGCGGGTTTGCAGCACCAATTCCATCTATATGATTACTAATCCCATTGTTAGGTGTTTCTAAAGAAATTACTGGAGCTGCTAAACCTGCTGCCCAACAGCCATTTTGGGGCTAACTATTGCTATGATAAAAGTTAACATATGCTGGAACAATAATTAGTTGCAATGTCTCATCAACTATGTGTTGTTCGCACCTGTTTCCAGTCCTCAATGTCATTAGCCGGCTATTAATAAAATCATATTCAATTTTCAAAACAGAACAATACATTTAATCAAAATTACTTAAACATGACGAGGAATTACAATGAAAAACACTAATGTAAAGTCTTACTCAATTTGGTGATTATAAATTAGAATTTATAATCAATTTTTACAGCCTATTTTTGTTTTAACTTAAATCTTACGTCCAAACACCCCCAAACCAAAGTATTAATTTTAAGAACATACAGTATCAAATAGCTCAAATGCTTCTTTGATCTCTTGCCTTTTCTGCTGAGTCAACCAGTGATGACTTCCTCTTGGCTTATCTCTCCTAGATGGCTCTGTTGGGCCATTAATCGCATTATGTGAAACATATGTACTTAGTATATATTATCTATACTACTATATAAAAGAGGGATATTCCCTTCCTAACTCCGAACCTAATTTGGAACCAAAAATTAAGATAAACAAAGCCAATAACATATCAACACCTGTACATATTTTGGCTCGGGACCATTTTCCATTTAAGTAAGGGAATAGACATATCTAGCCGAATCTTCTTTACAAAGGAACCAATATACACCGTTGATCTATGTAACAAATATCACACGGATCACCAAGTATTCAAATGAACGGTAGATATTCACTCAAGAAGCACAGCCCAATCTTTCTTTAAATCTATATATAACAAATTTCTCTCTCCTCTTTTATTCACACACATCAACAATCTTTCAATCAGATCTCACACTCTCCTCTTTTATTCACTCACAACCGCCTTATTCCACCTCTACAACCGCCTTATTCCACCACCACCATCGACTTATTTCAATCAGATCATGTAGTGTTCATTAGATCTGACGGGTTATATTGATCTCATGTAGTGTTCATTAGATCATTAGATCTCATCGATTCAAGGAGTCACGAGTGTTCCGCTAGAAAGATTTGGATCATCGATTCTAGCTGTTACTTCGACACAACATCTGGTTCGTTAGAGTTAGCTCACAGTATTGTTATAAATAATTTTTATTAATAGTTTGTTAATTAGTTCAGTTCTACTTTTATGTTTTTCATTGTATAGCTCATATTCTCATTTTTCTGGAGTTAGGTTTTAAACGAATTGTTGTTGAGCGCACAGTGTTGATTCGACTTACGGAGTTAGCTCAAAAACGGATGGTTGCCGAGGGTACAATCTCGATTCAGGTATATATCACGCTTTCACTATTATGACTTTCATTTTCTTAATTGTACTATGGAGTGATATATGTGATTGATATGATTATTGATGTTGATTGACTAACTGTAAAGACGTTCAAGAATTATTGCGAGTTTTTATTGAAAAGTATGTAACACTTAAACTCGGATCAAGTACTAATCAAGAGTTTAGCAACTCAAATAAGCCGGAGTTAAGCTACAATAAGCTAATTCTAATCCTAAATGGTTAAAAGGGATTTGTGATAGTTTTATTGAAGTAATGGGATAGTTTAGAGAGATAAAGAGTTACACATTCAACAAAACTCACAAATGAGGCCTAATCGTCTATTTATAGACGAAGGAGAAGAGAAATAGAAATAGGACGAGAAAAAGTAGTTATGAGATGGTTTGAAGTTCTGTTGGGGTATAAGCACACGTGTCTTGGTATTTCAGCATATAACACCTTAGGCTTAAGGGTTAGAATTTTGCGAGTGATGTATTCCTAAGTGATTTGTGCAAGAAAACATATATACACAAAGGTGGATTATCACTGCCATTTTCAGCTTATATGCTAAAGTGCATGCTTTATGACATGTAGATTATGTGGATTATGACTGCCATTATTAGCTTTTTAGCTTATTAGCTTTTTAGATATAAAACCGAGTTTGATCATGGTTTGATTGTATTTTAACCAAACCGGTATTCTTGGTTGATTCGACTCAAGTTTCACTGATGGCCTTGTAATTCGAGTCTAACAAACATTCGTTAAAATAATTTTTATAAATAATTTTTATAAATAGTTTGTTA
Source organism: Glebionis coronaria (assembly GCA_025667525.1). Taxonomy (NCBI): domain Eukaryota; kingdom Viridiplantae; phylum Streptophyta; class Magnoliopsida; order Asterales; family Asteraceae; genus Glebionis; species Glebionis coronaria. Next base: position 347,524,144 of record CM046879.1, read on the forward strand.
ATTAGATCTCATCGATTCTAGCCGGAAACGGTGAAGTTCAAGATGCTTAGGTATCTAACTCCTTAAATGAGTTTTACACTTTTTTTATGTTACTATAGTTTTTCTGTTGAATCCTTATTTGAGATGACCAATTTGAGTATATTTTGGATGAGAAAAATACAACTGATATGCTTGTGACTAGAGATATGTTTTTGGATATTTGTTTATTGCTACGATATTTAATCAGCAAAATGTGAAATTATTGATGACGGTTGTAGCCTGGTGTTCTATTCTACTTACTTGTGGCATTAACAAAAGACCACTTTGATGTCATACATAAAATCTGATAATAGGTTATTGTGCAATTTGAGCACTATCTCTACTTACAAATAGGTTATTGGGTTTTCGGTGGGGCTGAGTCGGGTTTTTGTTAGAATTTACGAGGGGAGTGTTTGGATTTTATCATGGATAGGCTTTTGATGTTTAGCTTGTTTGGATGTGTATGTGTATATTATGATAGTTTTTTGTAGGGATTTTTATGAGTTAGGATTATTTTTAACACAACCTAACTAATAGACTATTATAAACTACAGTAGCAATTTTTAATATTATTCACATTGTGAGTTGCATATAGTATAACAAGCAATTCTATGTGCTCAATATCTCGGATAGTTTTGTACTTTCATATGGCTGTGAGTCGCCTTCAAGTGGTTAGTTGCATGAAGCAGCTCCCAAATTATTAGTTGCACGCAGCAACTTTTAAAATTGTAGCTGCATACAGTAGCTTTCAAATTATCTGTATATAAATATTTAGTTTAAAATAGTTCATTAAGTTAATGATCTTGTAAGCCAGCTACAAAATGAACTTGTTGATTTTTCATATCTCGAATTAGCCCGTAAGCTGGCAAGATAAGCTAATTCAAACATGTCAGGTGTTGGGTTTAGCTTAGTTATACGGCATATGGAATTATTAAAGATTTGGGAAAACTAACAAGTTCCTTTTTAGTGGTCGATGAGATCATCAACTTGAGATTTTTTCTTATTTCAAGTCATATGTTCAGCTTGATAAGCCGTTAAGAATAAACTTATGACTTAAAATATGACATAAGCTCAAGTATAGTATGTAAAAGATTGTTTTTGCCATTAGTTTTGTCAGAAATTGGTGCCTCATTCCATGTCTTTCTATCCCACACTTGATTAATTTGGTATAACAGATAAATAAAACGTATGAATATGGCACTTCTCTATATGCAGATTTAGAAGCAAACCTTACTTTTTATGCGGTATATTTACTGTTTGCCAGCATAGCAAATGTTTCTGTTTTAATCTTACGCATTCAATCAACATTACTTATTTTCGCAGGCAAGCTATGCATTGTAGTAAGTTCTACATCAAAGATAGAAACTATCTCTGAGGAGGTTGGAGCTTGGAGCTTTGCATATGCTGTCGTATATGTGTCAAGGTTTGTATACCCTGTAATATTCTTTTATATTGATATATGCTCCTTTTTCAACAAGAATTGCAGCTTGAGTGTAATATTTTTTGTTTTCCTTTTTGCTAATGCAGAAATGCCCGTTTGATGCAATACAAATCATTAATTTACTGAAAGATTTGGAAAAAATACAACTCATCGTTACGGGGTTAATACATTCAAATTGCACAGGTTAATAAACCACTCTGATTCGTTAAACTAGCGTTGTTTTACTGCTTAGTAGATGTGGGAAGTTAACCCGTTGACTTATAATTGGGTTGATTTAGGCTGTGTTAATGAGTAACGGGTGAAATAGTATGTTACCACTTAAGGAAACGGATTCAAAGTTTTCCAAAGTGTACCTTTAACACACATAACCTTTTAAATCACTTTATTCGGTTTTTTTAATTATTTATTAAACATGGATCGCGGGGATACACATGCTAGAGTTTGCTAAGGTTTTAGTGAAGCAAACAAGCTGGATAAGGTTGGATGGACCGACCTCGATGCACTTTTTGTATATTCTTCGTTGAGTTTTATAAGCTTAGACGTAATTAGTATTGATTATTGTTCGGTAAAAGTGTATTAGATTCCAGATGCCACTTAACATTTCACATTATTATGTTTTGTCATAACCAAAAATGTAAAGGCTGTATTACTCTAAGATAGTTTTGTTGTAAAGAAAAATACTAGGTTTTGGAGTACCTCATTGTTTGAAATACATTTTAGAACAAGTAAGACAAGTTTTTAGAACAAGTAAGACAGTTTGCCGATTCGGTTTAGTTTTCGGTTTGTTTTTCTTGGCCTTAGTTTGAAATATATTTTAGAACAAGTAAGACAAGTTTTTAGCTGTTAAAGTATATGTGTTTGCAACTTTTCATGTTACTTTATTCAAAAAGACCCTATGATTATGGTGTTAATTAGTACAGGTTTAATGATGCATCTTTTTAGTTAATCCATGCCACCTGTTTTGTTAAATTGTCTTGTTTTTATGGTATAAGAAAAGTGTGATACGAAATAAGTTGCTTGTGGTGTGTTTAAACTACCAGAATAGTATTGATTATCGTTCGGTAAAAGTGTATTAGATTCCAGATGCCACTTAACATTTCACATTATTATGTTCTGTCATAACCAAAAATGTAAAGGTTGCATTACTCTAAGATAGTTTTGTTGTAAAGAAAAATACTAGGTTTTGGAGTACCTCATTGTTTGAAACAGTGAAGTTTAATGGTTTTAAGTTTTGAGCACTATGATATGTATCTCTGTTTCTAACTGAAATTTTGACCAGATCTGCAAACTTGAAAATGCCAAATAAATTTACATTCTAAGGGTGCATGGAACTGAGTAATTATGGTTTATTGCTAACCTATGTGACTGATTCTACAGCGATGTCGCAAGGTCTCAGCCCAGCAAAGGAAAACAGCAAATGAGCAGATTTGCAAACTTGAAAATACCAAGTTATTTTTAAATATTAGAGGTATACTTCTTTTTTACGAGTTAGGATTAATTTTTTTATTTTTTTTACTATGGGTTCGGGTTGTTGCAGATTTTGTTCATTTTGATCGAGGGAGATAACAACACACCACACCACAGCTGCCAAAAATTGCTTGAAAGTCCTGAGAAGCTGCCAAAATTGCTTGAAAGCCCAGAGAAGCTGCGAAAAATTGCTTGAAAGAAGCAGATCGATATGAAGTTGTTGCGAGTTAAATTATCACAAGCCTATCAATATCAAGAGGTTCCTCAATATATTCCCTATTAGTGTTTTAACTTTATTACTTTGCATTAATTTGTATATTAATTAATATTTGTGTGATATTTGTAATATTAATTAATATTTGTGTGATATTTGTATATAAAACAATTATAGATTAATTTGTTATAATTAGGATTATTGTATTTTTGACATAAATCATGTCTTAGGGATTGGGTATACTAGCTACTGCCTTAAAGAGATTGTGATAATATTGTTGATGGTAGTGATTTGATATTGTACAGAAATTGGGTAGCCTCATTTAATTGACACTTTGAAGGTGTACAGGAAGCAACATAAAAACATATGATGATTAGGATAAGCAACTTATGATTTGTACAGGAAGAACATAAAAACAAACGATGATTAGGAGAAGCAACAACTTATCAATCATTTAGAATGAATTCATTCCATGTATTTTTGCATATTAGGCTATATTTTGAAAGTGAAAACAAACTCACTTAACCTCTCATTTCTAATTTTTGATGTATTGTTTGTGTTGATGAATGTTATTTTCATTGTTCTTAATGTGCTATAGCTTAATAATTATATAAATATTTTATTATTAATTAATCTTTGTGCTATTATATCATTATAATGGATCCACTCTTTGTAACCATCTTTATTATGATATGGATAGTGGGTTGTAGAAAAATACCCATTATATGTTGTAATAAATATTTGAATGGGATGTGGCAAGAGAAGGAAACAATATCAAATTCTAAATATTGTTAAATTCCTATAGCTGGAAATGATGAACGAGAATGATGAAAACAGAGTTCGAGATCCCAACCATGTTAACGAGCATGATGGTAGCAACACCTCAAAGCGAAAAGAATACCTCAAGCAATATCATGCATCACGAAAGGATGCAGTCTCACGATCCGCGGCACAAAAAAGAAAAATTGCAAATAAGAAGTATTACGAACAACAAAAGGAGATAAAGATGAGAAGACTGGCTAATGGTGAAGGAAGTAGCAATTCGACACTTGCGACGAATATTAGTGAAGTAAATATTCCATTCATGAATATTCAAGCATCCGAGAGGACACCATTACAGACTTTAGATGCTCGACGAATAGATAATGCATCACCTTTCGTGAATAGCAATAACGCACATTTTAGTAAAGTTATGGCTAATTCCTCAAGTGTGGCCAAATCTTTGAACAAAGAAAATATTTTTCCTTACGAGGAAGTATTTCGAAATCATTTAACTACATCACAACCTACCCAAGGACGCTCGAGGGCCACACATGAAGCTTTGAATGGTAAAGATACATATAAGTTACAAAAGAATTTTATTTCACCGAAGAAATAAAAATATGTTTGCTTAATGTTATTTTTTTTCCTATTATGGGGATCCGAATGGAACGTCGCGTCTTACTACCTCTTTTTGACGAAGTCATGAATAAAGCGTCAATAGGTATCAAAGTTATCCATGGTTAGCTTCACATGTATTACGATAAACAAAGTTTTCGTAATTTAATATTTCTTTCAAACAATTTACTTATAAGGAAAATTGTTGTGTAAGAAAAATTGTATCATCTTATTTATACATGTTTTAAATTGCAACCAGATGATCAAACTCAAGATGATCCGTACGATTTTGTGTACAGTGGGATACCTACTGAGCATCATCTATTGGTGGAGCAACCACCATGTGTGAGCTGTGGAGCAAAGAAAATACAATATGAGTTCCCTACTTTTTGTTGCGTGAATGGGAGAACAACTTTGCAGCCCTTAGACATTCCTCCAGAACTATACAACCTATTCACGTCCCAATGTCAGTTAGGAAAAATGTTTAGGAAAAACATACATGCGTACAACACAAATTTTTCCTTCGCATCGATGGGGGTAAAGTTGGACAAAACATAAAACGCTAGGGGCTCTGGAGTATATACTTTTCGTGTGCAAGGAGGGATATATCATAAAATTGATCAGTTGGTTCCTAGAGATGGAGAGCCAAGGTACTTGCAGTTGTACTTTTATAACGCGGAATCTGATTTTGAGCACAGGTTAAAATGGCCTAATCTCGATAAAGAGATTGTTACAATAGTATCACGTGTTCTTGCATCAAACCCGTATGTTCAGACATTTCGATCACTTGGTAACCTTGGTACACTTGACAAGTTTAAGGTCGAATTGAATGCATCAGTTAAGGTCGATCAAAGACTCTATAATCGTCCAACAACATCTGAGGTATGAGTATGATTCTGACTATCCTACATCTTATCTTAATATACAACTCATATACTTAATTTTATATTCTTACCTTAAATATATTATTACATAGGTGACTGGTATTTGGGTGGAAGGTAATGACAACATCAGTGCATATAAGAGAAGTATTGTTGTGTATGGAAGGTCCCAATACCCTACACAAATACAACCTTATTTCGCTTCATATGATCCTTTGTCTTATCCGATGTTCTTTCCAAACGGTGAGGCGGGATGGCATTCTCGAATACCTAGGGAAGGTGAAGACATAAGAGAACTTGTCGATGATTGCAATGACGTCGCTGAAGAAGAAGAAGAAGGTACTAAAGTAATCATAATAGAAAAATATCTATCTTGTTTCATACCATGTTATAATAATACGTATAGTAAATGTATGCCTTACACATTCTTTTTAACGTAATCACGCAGGGATTAACACAACACGCAGTAGAAAAACAGTCACTATGAGAGAATATTATTGTTACAAATTTCAAATTCGGCCCTATTGTAACTTGATCCTATTTGGAGGACGATTGTTTCAACAATTCGTCGTAGATACGTACATAAAGATAGAGACTTCACGCTTGCAATTTTGTGAAAACAACCAATCCGCACTCAGAGCAGATTTGTATCAAGGGATCGTTGATTGTGTTAATGCCGGGGAGGTTCAATCGAATAGACTTGGCCAAATTATTGTATTGCCTGGCACTTTTATCGGAGGACCACGTGACATGCGGAGACGATTTTTGGATGCCATGGCGTTAGTACAAGATGTTGGGAAACCTGATATATTTCTTACTATGACTTGCAATCCAAATTGGCCGGAAATTATGGAGGACCTTTATGAAGGACAAACGGCTCAAGATCGACCGGACTTGGTTACAAGAGTTTTTCGTGCAAAACTAGAGCATCTCAAGTACCAACTATTCACAAAACATATCCTTGTCATTGTTTTGTCGTATATATATGTTATCGAGTTTCAAAAACGGGGTCTACCGCATGCACATTTTCTTTTGATTATGAGATCGGCTGACAAGCTAGCAAATCCCGATCATTACGATAGAGTTGTTTGTGCCGAAATTCCAGACCCAATTAAGCATCCTGAATTGCACAAACTGGTCGTAAAGCGCATGATTCATGGTCCTTGTGGTCACTTAAATACTCAATGTGCTTGTATGGAGGGTGAACCAAAGAAATGTCGTTGGAATTATCCAAGGCAATTCCAAGAAACAACGCTACAAGGAGACGACTCGTACCCGTTGTATCGGCGGAGAGACACTGGCATTAAGGTAAATGTACGAAACAACGTCTTGGACAATAGATGGGTTGTTCCATATAACCCTAAATTGTTAATGATGTTCAATTGTCACATCAACGTGGAGGTGTGCTCAAGTATAAAATCCGTTAAATATGTCTTCAAGTATGTTTACAAGGGTCATGACAAACAAGTTGTTAATATTGATCAAGATGCACAACAAGATCTTAACGAGATAAAGAGATTCCAAGATGCGCGTTATGTATCACCCCCCGAAGCTATGTGGCGAATTTATGGCTTCCCTTTATCTAATATCCATCCGTTTGTCATGGCATTGCAAGTTCATCTTCCAAATAACCAGATGGTTCAGTTCACTGAAGATGATGTACTGACTGACATTCTTGAAAGAGAAAGGAATAAGAGATCGATGTTGACTGCATTTTTTGAATTGAACAAGACAGACATACAAGCAAGGCAATATTTGTATAAAGACATCCCGAGGTGCTATGTATGGAATAAGAGTACACGCAAGTGGAACCTTCGAAAAAAAGGGAAAATGATAGGAAGAATGGTTTCCGCTAACACTGTCGAAGGAGAGCGGTTCTATCTACGTGTACTATTGCAACATGTTAAAGGGCCTACAAGCTTTAATTATCTTTACACGGTTAACGATGTATTGTATAGTACGTTTCGAAGAGCGGCACTCGAAAGGGGATTAATAAAGAGTGATGATTACATACACGCGTGTCTAAGTGAGTCCTCTACACATGAGATGCCCGGCCCTCTTAGAAGACTATTCGTGACTATTCTAATCTTTTGTGCACTAGGAGATGTTCGAAAATTGTGGGATGACCATTACGAATCACTTTCAGAAGACTACAACATGGATTGTGCAAATGTCGAGCGTGTACAAAATATGGTTCTAACGGACATATCATCAATTCTGCAATCTATGGGTAGGAGTATTAGTGATTTTGATCTTCCCAACATTACCGCAGATGTACGTTTATATGAACATGGATTCTGTGAAGTACACGAGGAGTGCTCGATAGTTGTACAAGATGAAGATATACTTGCTCGACATTCTCTCAACACTGATCAAAAAATCGCATATGATACCATCATGAAACAAGTTGATGCTGACTCTTCGGGCGTCTCTTTTATTGATGGCCCTGGAGGAACTGGGAAAACATTCTTGTATAAAGCTTTGCTCGCCACCGTTCGTTCTCGTGGTCTTATTGCACTTGCTACCGCTTCGTCAGGGGCCGTGGCAAATAACATGACAGGGGGAAGAACTGCTCACTCGCGATTTAAGATCCCCATCAATCTTACTACAAACTCGGTATGCAACATCAAAAAACAAAGTGGCCTTGCTAAGCTACTTTGTCAAGCCAAGTTGATAATATGGGATGAAGCATCAATGGCTAAAAGACAAGCTGTGGAGGCGGTAAATCGAACTATGCAAGACATTACCGGGGTTAAACTTCCATTCGATAGCAAAATAATGGTTTTAGGAGGAGATTTTAGACAAGTATTACCGGTCGTAAGACGTGGAACACGAGCACAGATTGTAGATTCAAGTCTACGAATGTCACCTCTTTGGCCAAAAATTAAAAAAATGTGCTTAACCATAAACATGAGGGCACGGACAGACCCATGGTTTTCAAACTTTCTATTACGAGTCGGTGACGGAGTTGAAGAGGTCATCGACGAAGACTATGTAAGAATACCCTGTGACATGACCATTCCCTACATTGACGAGGCTGCCTCAAAGGATGCATTGATCAACGAAATATTTCCTTCCTTTTCCACCAACACTCATTCATCCGCTGATATAGTTTCAAGAGCAATCTTGTCAACTAAAAATGAACACGTTGATAGTATTAATGATTTGTTGATTGACAGATTTCCAGGTGAAGAAAAGGTTTACTATAGTTTTGATGAAGCAGAAAACGACATACACAACTTTTATCCTTTGGAATTCTTGAACTCGCTCAACGTGAGTGGCTTGCCCCCTCATCTATTGCGCTTAAAAATTGGATGCCCGATCATTCTTATAAGAAATCTCGATCCGGCAAATGGATTATGTAATGGCACGAGGTTGATATGCAAACGCTTTGATCCTAATGTCATCGATGCTGAGATTGCTGTTGGACAACACGCTGGAGTTAGAGTGCTATTGCCAAGAATTCCTCTTGCTCCATCTGAAGAAGACATGTTCCCTTTCAAACTAAAGAGAACACAATTCCCTGTGCGCCTTAGCTTTGCGATGACTATCAATAAAGCCCAGGGCCAAACAATTCCAAATGTGGGTGTCTATTTGCCAGACTCAGTTTTCTCGCACGACCAGCTTTATGTTGCGTTGTCTAGGGGAATATCACGTACAACTACAAAAGTATTAGTTAAACCAGTCAAAAAGTTCAATCAAGAAGGAGTCTACACCTCAAATGTCGTTTACCAAGAAGTTTTACGTGATGAGTAACGTGTGTGGTTATACATTGTTTGATACATATTTATTTAATATTTCTCTAGAGTTGAATTATCTCATGTTACAACTCTTTTCAGTTACATTTTGACCTTATGATAATATAGTGTATCGTTAATTATTTGTCGCAATACAATTTCCGCCGCAATACGCGGGTACCCGCCTAGTGTAAATAAAAGCCTGTAAAATAGTTATTGGGTGGGTCAATAGGTTGTTACGTTTATGACGTTTAGTTTATGTTACAACGTTTAATTTTATAGATTAGGTATAACCGTCATAAACTGCCTGTAACGAACCAGTATGTTGGTTTGAAGGCATCGGTTCAGTGTGTATATATGTGTCGTTTGTAAACATCCAGTATCAATTCATTCCAAATAAAAAGTCGATTGTTTGCAAAACCCGTTCTTATTCTTCATAGTTATAATTACTGTATTTTGTTAATATATCCAATCAATCATGGTGAATCTCAACCATGCTCTTAACCACAATTGGCTTGGCTATGATCCTATACAACAATGGCATCAAAGCCATGGCTTAGATCAAGGGGGAAGGCCAAGTCCAATTCAGGAAATCTCAAGGAAATACTCGCAGAGAGAAACACCACAAAGATCACTTCCATGGAATAGGAAGAAGAAAAGTTTGGCACCAGGATGTAAGGAGATGTTGCTTATGAGAATGAAAGAGATTGAAGCTTTCAATGCTTCAAAAAACGCTGCAGATCAAAAAAGGGAGAGCGACAGGAAGATACTTGCTCGGAGAGATAAGAGAGCAAGGTGCTATGTGTGCAAGGCGAGAGGGCATGTATATTGGAAGTGCCCTAACAAGAATAAGGACTTGTTTAGACACAAAAGCACGGAAGGGCCCGCGCTCAAGAAGACTGCAGAAAAGATAAAGTATACTGAGAAAGTTAAGTACCCAGAAAAGGTACATGTAATCACAGATTACATATTGGAAGGCACCACTGAATCAAACTGGGATGAAATATGGTATATTAGTAGTGCCTACAAACATCACATGTGCCCTACAAGATCTTTGTTTGAAAAGTTGAAGTATAAGTTCGAGATGATTGGGAAGGAAGAGACTGAGAAGAAATTCATCTTCTCATATGGTACTGGAAATATCAAAATAGAAGCAAAAGCAGGAAATCTTCTGATTTCTAATGTTCACTACACACCAGAAATCATACTCAATATTCTGAGTTATGATATGTTGGAAGAACAAGGCTATACTATAGATGTTACTAACAACATATGTAATATTCGCCCCATGTTTGATGAGAAAAGGAAAGGGAAGGTGCAAGAAGGGAGTCCCACTGATGATGGTTTAATGGACGTTGTCACTAAACACAACAAGTATTTGGAAGAATATTTTACGTCTATGGAACCAAAGGAAGAACCTTCATTGGTAAAAGGCTTGGAAGAATTGAAGTGGAACAAGGATAATCAACATGACTATGTTGATGATGAATACGTAAGTTGGAATGGATCTTTGTATGCTTTGAAAGTTAATTCATTTTCAAGGTTTTTGTCTTTTATGGGTTTGTTAAAGAAAGACAATTTGGTATACAAAAATTGGGAGATCTTTAGTAAAAAGTTTATTGAAATGATAAAGTGGTTCTATCTGGTTTACCTTAATTTTGAAAGGCTAGATGAGATACCACCAAAAGTAGGAGTGGTGGAAATAAACTTGCTTAGTTTGCACAAGTTGGTAGACAGCCTTGGAGGCTATATAAGTGTCTCGGTTGATGACACATGGAAAACGATTGCTGGTATGCAAGGCTTGACAGAAGAAAGTGGTGGAGAAGCAGTTAAGAATTGCTATAGGAAGTACATCAATATGGTACAAGTGTATTACAAGGCAGAAGAAACACCTTGGTTTGAAGAAACGCCTGGAAAAGATATGGTTGGTGATAGCAGTGATAATGCTACAGGAAAAGGACCACAAGGCAGAGAGAAGGGTGAGGCTGAAGTAAGGGAAGCACTTGAGAAGATACCGATGGACAAGAAGACACCCTTTGGAGTAAGCTTGGAAGGCAACTCGGATGGAGAAGAAGCAAATGGAAGCACCACAGAAAGCAGTGACCTTTTTGTCATTGTGTGAAGATAAAAAACGCCACTCAGGAGATAGTTTGACATAGATGGATTAAGGGGGAGTATGTTGGGCCATTAATCGCATTATGTCAAACATATGTACTTAGTATATATTATGTAAATAAAAGCCTGTAAAATAGTTATGGGCTGGGTCAATAGGTTGTTAGGTTTATGACGTTTAGTTTATGTTACAACGTTTACTTTTATAGATTAGGTATAACCGTCATAAACTGCCTGTAACGAACCAGTATGTTGGTTTGAAGGCATCGGTTCAGTGTGTATATATGTGTCGTTTGTAAACATCCAGTATCAATTCATTCCAAATAAAAAGTCAATTGTTTGCAAAACATGTTCTTATTCTTCATAGTTCTAATTACTGTATTTTGTTAATATATCCAATCAATCATGGTGAATCTCAACCATGCTCTTAACCACAATTGGCTTGGCTATGATCCTGTACAACAATGGCATCAGAGCCATGGCTTAGATCAAGGGGGAAGGCCAAGTCCAATTCAGGAAATCTCAAGGAAATACTCGCAGAAAGAAACACCACAAAGATCACTTCCATGGAATAGGAAGAAGAAAAGTTTGGCACCAGGATGTAAGGAGATGTTGCTTATGAGAATGAAAGAGATTGAAGCTTTCAATGCTTCAGAAAACGCTGCAGATCAAAAAAGGGAGAGCGACAGGAAGATACTTGCTCGGAGAGATAAGAGAGCAAGGTGCTATGTGTGCAAGGCGAGAGGGCATGTATATTGGAAGTGCCCTAACAAGAATAAGGACTTGTTTAGACACAAAAGCACGGAAGGGCCCACGCTCAAGAAGACTGCAGAAAAGATAAAGTATACTGAGAAAGTTAAGTACCCAGAAAAGGTACATGTAATCACAGATTACATATTGGAAGGCACCACTGAATCAAACTGGGATGAAATATGGTATATTAGTAGTGCCTACAAACATCACATGTACCCTACAAGATCTTTGTTTGAAAAGTTGAAGTATAAGTTCGAGATGATTGGGAAGGAAGAGACTGAGAAGAAATTCATCTTCTCATATGGTACTGGAAATATCAAAATAGAAGCAAAAGCAGGAAATCTTCTGATTTCTAATGTTCACTACACACCAGAAATCACACTCAATATTCTGAGTTATGATATGTTGGAAAAACAAGGCTATATTATAGATGTTACTAACAACATATGTAATATTCGCCCCATGTTTGATGAGAAAAGGAAAGGGAAGGTGCAAGAAGGGAGTCCCACTGATGATGGTTTAATGGACGCTGTCACTAAACACAACAAGTATTTGGAAGAATATTTTACGTCTATGGAACCAAAGGAAGAACCTTCATTGGTAAAAGGCTTGGAAGAATTGAAGTGGAACAAGGATGATCAACAGGACTATGTTGATGATGAATACGTAAGTTGGAATGGATCTTTGTATGCTTTGAAAGTTAATTCATTTTCAAGGTTTTTGTCTTTCATGGGTTTGTTAAAGAAAGACAATTTGGTATACAAAAATTGGGAGATCTTTAGTAAAAAGTTTATTGAAATGATAAAGTGGTTCTATCTGGTTTACCTTAATTATGAAAGGCTAGATGAGATACCACCAAAAGTAGGAGTGGTGGAAATAAACTTGCTTAGTTTGCACAAGTTGGTAGACAGCCTTGGAGGCTATATAAGTGTCTCGGTTGATGACACATGGAAAACGATTGCTGGTATGCAAGGCTTGACAGAAGAAAGTGGTGGAGAAGCAGTTAAGAATTGCTATAGGAAGTACATCAATATGGTACAAGTGTATTACAAGGCAGAAGAAACACCTTGGTTGAAGAAACGCCTAGAAAAGATATGGTTGGTGATAGCAGTGATAATGCTACAGGAAAAGGACCACAAGGCAGAGAGAAGGGTGAGGCTGAAGTAAGGGAAGCACTTGAGAAGATACCGATGGACAGGAAGACACCCTTTGGAGTAAGCTTGGAAGGCAACTCGGATGGAGAAGAAGCAAATGGAAGCACCACAGAAAGCAGTGACCTTTTTCTCATTGTGTGAAGATCAAAAAGGCCACTCAGGAGATAGTTTGACATAGATGGATTAAGGGGGAGTATGTTGGGCCATTAATCGCATTATGTCAAACATATGTACTTAGTATATATTATGTAAATAAAAGCCTGTAAAATAGTTATGGGCTGGGTCAATAGGTTGTTAGGTTTATGACGTTTAGTTTACGTTACAACGTTTACTTTTATAGATTAGGTATAACCGTCATAAACTGCCTGTAACGAACCAGTATGTTGGTTTGAAGGCATCGGTTCAGTGTGTATATATGTGTCGTTTGTAAACATCCAGTATCAATTCATTCCAAATAAAAAGTCGATTGTTTGCAAAACCTGTTCTTATTCTTCATAGTTCTAATTACTATATTTTGTTAATATACCCAATCAATCATGGTGAATCTCAACCATGCTCTAAACCACAATTGGCTTGGCTATGATCCTGTACAACAGGCTCTCCATAAACTCCCTGAGAAACAAATAAAGTATAAGAAACAATTGCAGAAAATACAATGCCGGAACAATATATCGAAGATAAATCTAAGCAACAAGACAAATATCCAGTTAAACATGTTCTCTCCAACAGAGGTAAAAAAAAGTAACCACTAACTACCGCTATATTAAAAAGATGAACAATTGAGAGAGGTGCCAAGTCCCAACTGAATTTGACTTGTCGGCTGGATTTTTAAATTAGGGTTTTTGTGTATATGAACAACAAAGATTATAGATCAATTTATTTTTATGTATTTTGGATTAGGATTTACATCCCATTATTTAGGGAAACATGGATTAGGGTATACAAGTAATACGATTGAAACTGGATAAAAAAAGATCAAATATCGAATACGATTAATTAGGGAAAAATGGATTAGGGTTTAAAAGTAATACGATTGAAAGTGGATCGAACAACAAAGATCAAAGATCGAATGTTTTTATTAACAAAGATCAAAGATCGAATAATTTTATTGAGTTTTTTTCGATTAAGATATAAATCCCGTTGATAAGAGAATAATGGGTGGTGTGTGTGTTTTTGGCTGTGGGGAAAAATGGAAAAAAGAAGGGATATACCATTATTTATACCCGCGATTTCAAAACGCGATTTTATAAAAAATACGTTTTAGAAAATCGCGGCCCGCCCAAAAATGACCTAAATAAGGCAACTAATGAGATTTTTTAGCTAATTCTCAAATCCTACTGGTTAAACGATGTGACTGGGATATGACTGGATTAAAAACTGTGGTTTCAAGTCATAATTATACCTATATATAATATATATATATATATATATATATATATATATATATATATATATATATATATATATATATATATATATATATATATATATATATATATATATATATATATATATATATATATATATATATATATATATATATATATATATATATATATATATATATATATATATATATATATATATATATATATATATATATATATATATATATATATATATATATATATATATATATATATATATATATATATATATATATATATATATATATATAATATGAGGCTTTGCAAATTATGTTCTATGTGACATGTTAATACGTATTTTACTTCGTCGCTAATTCATTTTCTATACAATAAACGTGTAATCTGCTATAACATTATAATAAATTAAATGACACAACAAAGCAACATAAATCATTTTAGTAATTGAGCTTTTAAAATCGAGTGTAAATTATAAAGTGGATCGATCAAAACCTTAAACCTGTATTATATTTGAGTGCTTTTTAAGTTACATGGTTTGTAAGCTCAATGATTTCGTCAAAACTTATATTAACCTCTATTAATGAAATTTATAATATATCTAGAAGAATACCTTGGCCTTTTTCTGTGGGGGGATATTATTTATCGAGTGAAGAACCTTAACTCGATCTTTCATTAGTAGATGACTTGTTTTCTATAAGGAAAAAGGAATTATTAGCTTAAGACAACCATCACATGTCTGTGTAACGTGTGGGATGCCATGGCGCTATTGGAAATTCAGTTACATTTACTGGTATGGTGCAGGTCAGAAAATCATGAAAAATTAGAAAAAACGATGAGTGTAGAAGTTTATTTGGCTACAGGTTAGTTACCTGAAAGTTTCATCATCACACATTGATGATATTCCGTCCTGCGAAACCATTCCCCTAACTACAGCAGCAAGATGTGCCAACAACAGCAGTAACTTTGCGTCTACAGCAGCAATGATTTATGTCATCAGTAGCCACAATAATTAGCATAATTGATAGGTGTTTCATGATTCATACGAATGAATTAATGAATGGTCAACATAGTATAGCTTACAAAATTTTATACAAATAAATATCAAAACCTGGAAATTCAATGTTCATGAATGAAAGTTAAAAACAAACCATCTAATTTCCCTCCAATGTTGGTCATGATATATAGTGATTCATGAAACAATCATGTTGGATTAATATTTAGGGATTTACTGATTTGTGGGTTTTGTGGGTGGTTTACTGAAACGATAATTAATTTAATAACTTGATTCGCAGATGTAAATCCCTAAATATTAATCCAACATGATTGTTTCATGACCAATAATTAGGGATTTCTTGTATCATAGACCTATTTGATTAAACTTGTTGTGAAATACGGCTTAGGGAGGGTTTTTTGATTCACTTTGTTGCTAAATAAATGTCATAGTCTATTTTCATTTTCAGCCGTTGATTAAATTGATTTTATAGGTGTCATTTTTTTGAGAATTTTGGGCAAAGATTGATTTTTGCAAAAACCTTCCTTTATACATATTAAAGATTAAAAAAAATACCTATGAGTTCCTTGAAATAGTTAATCACAACCTTTAGAGCAAAATAATCGCAATGTTTTTATGAACAAATGTGTGGATTATATTAATTTTTTTCCTACATATTGTAGCATAGCCATGTATGAGCCATGTGTATAAGTCCAAGATATATTTTATCACTTATCTTAAGTTCGCATCCAGTTCATAAATATATATGGTATAAAGAATTTTATAAAATGGTCATGAATGAATGAATACTCCGAATGAATGAATACTCCGAGGAATAAGCTTTAACAATCATTTGTAGTTGTGATGGCGTTAAAACTTGTGATGGATAATATTCAAAAGATCCTTTGTCGTTGCCTATGTCAAGGAACTAACTAACCAACTGATATTTGTACAGGTCAGTGTCAAAGCATGTCAGATTAGTTTTACCCAACTTGATATAACAAGGAATTAAGCCCGAGCTTCGCCCCGGGTTGTTGAGTGTATTGTGTTACATAGCTTTCATGTTCCAACGATGACTGGCCGAAGATCTAATATAAATGCCTAATGCGTTTGAATCAGACATTTATTTCTTGCCTACCCTGCTGATATTAATTCAACTTTTCCATGTTACGCCATTCAGCCTTCACGTTTTAGAAGCGGTTGATGCTTCTGACAACAGTCAAACATCTGATCGCCTCATCAATGTCAACTGTGCTTGCTTACTCGAGTGTTTATTAGTGGCTGCGAGGAAAAAAGCAACAAACATCAGCTTAGTTGTAGATAGTAATGGGGACACACAACAAAAAATCGTTATGATCATTCATTACATGCCTAATATGTTATTCCTCCTTCAGATACTCGTATTGTAGATTACACAAATATCACTTGCAACCAATAGGCTAGATGTAACATGGATCAGTGACTTACAAAATCCAGTGGAATTTGTGGGAGGTATGGATTACTTATGAGTAAGCTTACTTATGAGCATATAAATAAGAATTCTCGGACACTCTCTAGAAAAGAAACTAAATAAGCAGACACGCACTTAAAAAAACAATCCCAAAACACCTTACTTCTCTTTTGTAGGTAAGTCATTACTGTTCTTTTCTTCTTAGTTCTTTCTACAGAAAACGGAGAATGTGGCATATTTAAACAGGGATAGTAAACTATGAAGCACATAACACTCGCTATTATTCTCTTCTCCATATTTGGTACATAAACTTCAAAATAAGCTAATCCAAACACCCCTTAATACACATTTTCTTTCCTAATAATGCATATAAACATATATAGGACAACCCAAGTCAAGAGTAAGAACTTGTCATTTGAGCATGAATCACCTTGTTAAGTCTTGTAGGCGTATTAGCTTACCCAGTCGTGTTGAACCTTATATCCTAAAAGTTCTGCAATGGTATGCGTAACGTATGCATATTTTGTTTTCTGAGACATAATAATAGGCATCCATCTGTCATAATGCCAAATCATTATTTCTAGATTCGTCTCATCCTTCTTAACATTCTCTTGATAAGACGTCGGCATACAAACTACTTTTGCACTAAATAGTCAAAGCATGTGCTCGTTATGCTATTGAAAAATCTATACAAATACATAACTTATTAATCTAGAGATTCTACACTTAATTACTTATAATAGTGCATACCTATATAAACACATGTTTCCATAGTTTTATAAAATAGCAATACAACAAAAGTATATGTGGTACAAAGTAGACCTGATCAAAGTTTCATTGTTGCCATAGGTGAAGTAGACCTGATTATAGGGTAGACACATAAAGAACTGCTCCAAGTGATCCAAAGTAAACACCATGGATATGAACCCTTTACCTTAGTTTATCTCTTGGGTCCAACTGGACTATGTTTCGGTGCGATTTCTTCCATTTTTTCAGACATTCAGTTGCAGTTGCAGCAGGTGGTGCAATGGATGCTTTTTAGCCCTCAATATATCTCCAAGCTGAACCAAGACCAGATCAAAGGGTATATACATAAATAACTGTTCATGGTGTTAAAGTTAACATCATAGAATAGGATTTCAGATTTTTACATAGTTAAATGGCATATTTTTCATGTAAAATAAAATTATGAATAGATAAAATTTACTCAGCGTCTGATCTTACATAGTTTCCATCAATATGTTGTATGATAAACCATATCATGATTCACTCCTGGTCCAATGGCTGTTAACACAACTACTGCCTCTACCCCTGCAAATAAAAGTTATCCTTGTATCAATTTGACACTCATTCATAGTTTTACAGGTAATTTTGCAAACATTTTCTGTTTCATATATGTCAGTATGTCACATTTAGAGAATATGTGGTATGTGTGCTAATGTTTAGAAGGAGCTAACCTGGTGTATAAGGCATCAATGGCCTTGTTTCTCACTCCTATCTCGCCCTATTTAGTTTCGCAATCTCAATATACTTTATCCTCCCATTTCAGTACCTTCTAAAACAATTCCTTAATGAGCATTTACAAAGACAACAAAAATAAGCAGGATATTCAAAAATGTAATATTTAGACTTTAGAAAGTACACATTGTTGCTCAATTTAGCTTAACGCAAATCCCTAATTAAAAATTCAAATCATATCTGCAACTATCAAACACATGATACTATATATATTTCAATGAGCTTCAGAATTGAGTAAGTCTTCTCTTTTGATATGCAGACAAAACTAAATAAGTTGTCTTGAGGGACGTATAGATTTTCTTGTATACCCTGCTTATTATGGGCTTATTTAAGCTCGGAAAATCCGAGAAGCTCATTTTTTGTATAACTTTATCAACTTGAGGTTATGTAGTTAAGCTGAAGTTTATATGTTATACAAAAAGCGAGTTTAACGGAGCTGAAACAAGGAAACGCACCGTTTATTAAAAGTTTCAATTTATGCTTACTTTGGTTTCGGTTGGTGCCTTTCGCTTGATCTGAGCTGGGCCCCCTTGGATGTTTAGGTTCTGACTGGTGTGGTCTGGTATTGTTGCCATACCATATAGGTCTGGAGCTTTACCATCATCTTGTGTGCCGATATAGATCTAGAGGCAACATTACCGAGTATATGGTCTGGAGCTTTACCATCATCTTGTGTGCCCGATATAGATCTAGAGGCAACATTACGGAGTATAAAATCCTGTCCTGCGACAAACAACAAATGACATAATTGGTGAGAAAGTCTTTTAAGATTAAATTAAAAAAAAATCTTGAAACCGTAGAGACTCCAAGTTAGAACGGAAACAGGTTAAGCCGATTAAATTTATATATGTCAAATATGCCTCGACAGTTATTGTTGTAAATGCCGATATTATGCAGCCTGAAAATTTACTGTTGGGTGCAAGTGATTATTTCAAGGTTTCTGATATTCGATCGAGGCACTCCAAGTGATTACTTCAAGGTTTCTGATATTCGGTCGAGGCACTCCCACAATAACTTTAAGTGATTTACGATATTTTGCAGCCTCTAAACATTGTGTTTACCCATTCTAGTCACTATACATCAGAAATAATTTAGGACCAAGAATCGTTGAAATACAGAATAGACCATCAAAGTAGAATAAATATGAATAGAAAAGTACAGTATCACCTATTGTAGGCAAGGGCTTAAGCATAACGGCAACCTTTTTATCGAAAGAGTTTTGCAGCTAGTCATTGTTTGTTCCTGGAACTTGATCCTGTTGATTTCTAGTGTATCCATGAAATGGTCATCCTGGAACCTACATTAGCACAATGGCTACAATCAATAGTAATTAAAATGCATAACTATATGAATGTAAGCGATGATGCAATAAGAAATGCATACATGTTTTGTCAACCAATTTGCTAGCTTGTCTTTTTGGCCGTCTTCGGCTACTACACCGTGCACTCGAAATCTGAGTAACATTCTTAACTGCCGCAACAATGAACACTTTTTTACTTTGCATTGTTCTTTTTTGTTTAGAACCAGAAGAAGAAAGGTTCACCTAAGTTAGGTATTTCCATCAAAATAAGTGTAAGAAATAATTCTGAAAGGATACTTACAAATAACAAACATCGTTGGACTTAGGTTTAACGCTTCTTACACTCGCATTGTCAGCCTGCACATTACCGGTGGGTAAAAAACTTATTAAGCCGTGCTCGTGCAGACGGTCTTGAACAACCGTTTGGCTAACTGTTGTTTAACATATATACCTGTATGATGTCTAAAGGCATGATATAGGAGATGAAGGGCCAACTTTGATTGAATGAGAAATATACAACTTTATAGGATACTCTTTTGCTGATAGTTGTGTGGCTTCCTGTGACCTTTGCCTACATTTAGAACAACAAAAAACTATCTTAGAACAGATAAATTGCTAATCATGTTTTTTATTTTATTTTAATAAGATTTTTACATGTTGAAATTTGAATACTTTGTGCTACACTGCATCTTTAAAAGAAATAGAACCGAAAACTTCAGTAGTCTTTTTCGGTGCTTATGTTACAACCTAACGTTCCACACATGAAAAAATTGTCTAAAATTTTCAAATATACTACCTACTCCTTTTTGAAAACTACGTATCACCTTAGGTAACGATCTCTCGTGTTGCTCCTTTGAGACACACATGAGTACTATGGATGAACATTCAGGCAACATTATTATTTTTCTTTATAAGGCTCAGATTGATCCAGCATGCGGAACATGACGATCATGTGTGTCGCTTTTTTGTGACTCGAGCTACATTAAAGTAGCCTTCAAACAACCACATACAAAATGTAAGCAGACACTTTAAGTATGTTCCAAACAGCAAATCTAAACACCACTAAACCCCTCTTTCAAAGCCACAATTACTGGAAAAAAACAAATAAAACTAAGTAAGAAGACCCTTAACACACATCACCAATCTCACAAACCCATTAAGCAAATGAAACCCAGCAAAACCCATGTGACAGTTCAATTAAAGAAAAATCAAATTAGAAAAAAAAAAGAAAAAAAACTAACCATCATTCATCGAGAATCATTCATCTTCATCTCCAACTCCAAACTAACAAAAACTTCTTCGGTACCTGCTTTATCAAAAATCAACAAATAAAAAGAAAAACTAATTTAGTGATAATCAGCGTTCGAAATTAAAAAAAACTTACATATGCAACCGTGAGTGTTAACTTGATTCTTGGCTATCAATCGTGACGATTCTTGGCTATCAATCGGGCCACAAAGCCAACCACCTACCACAGCCAACCGACGGTAGATGCTGACAACCGACGCCGCACAGGACCAATAGTGGAAATAGAAAGATAAGCGGAATCGACGATTAGGCGGTGGTATAGATAAAAATCTAAGATTGATAAAAGGGATTTATATATTATCATATAAGACTGATAAAAAGGGATTGATATATCTATGAGATAAGAATGATAAAAAAGGATTTAATCAAGCGAGTGAAGCCTTTTTTTACTTTCACCCAGAAACAACATAATATACTATGAATAAACTGTGTGAGAAAGGCGCGTGAAGGAAATCCTGTGTGAGATACGGGGAATAGCAAAAACATTTATAGCAAAAAATTTTTTTACATGTTTATATAAGACTAGGCGAATACCCGCGTATAGCGACGGAAATCGTATAACGACATATAATTAACGATACGCTATATTGTGGTAAGATTGAAATGAAATGAAAAGATTTGCACCATGCGATAGTTCTAGATAAAGTATTAAATAAACATGTATCAAACAACATATAACAACGCGTGGTACTCGTTATGTAAAACATTTTCGTACACGACGTTTGACATGTAGACTCCACCTTGACCAAACTCTACGTATAAAATGGCAAGTAAATCAAATTGTGATGGAAGGGGTAAGTAAATAAAATTGTAATGGAAGGGGAGTATATGGATAAAGGGTCACACTTGACACTAATGTATGGAAGAAATACGTGCTTTTAGTTAAGTTTGTGTAATACTCTAAACGGAACCAAATATCATTGCCGCGCATTTTGAAATGATCAACTATTCTAAAAAACATAAAACCTATGAGTTACATTTATGCATCACGTATTCACATGCATTCGAAATATACATACACAAGTCAATACATCATTGTGCATCTGCTACATATACAAACATATCTATACTAACAAGAAAACTCAAGTGTTCCATTCATTGTTTGTTGAACCAAATTACATAATATGGGCAATTGAAACAAAAAGTTTTTAGTTTAACTCACTAAAGGGCTTCTATTATTAATGTATATGACAAAGCGTGAAACATAATTTAAAACATTTTCATAAAAGATTATAGTTATTCCTCTAATTATCTAAATAAGATCTTAAAAGTAACAGTGCATCATTAATAGGTAGTGAACTATTTGTTGTTATAGAAAGAAATCACAATCATTCATTTAACTTGAAAGTCAATTTAACCAAATTCATAAAGAAAAGATTGTGGGTGACTTAATTACCAAGATAAGTTCAAATTATTCCAAATCAATTTAATTCTAAAATAACCTCAAAGTTTTCTAAGCAAATAATGACATTAGTTTGTTATTGTTTGAAAACATATTAAATGACGCTTAAAACAATTCAATATTTTTCTCATTTGTTAGTTCATTATTTTTCTGAAATGTTTTGTTTGACTATGTTTTTATTGAAAGACGTCTTAGTTAGTAGGAAGATGACATAGATTAGCTGACAGAGTATCAAAAGTTGCATTAGAGTAACCGATGACTGAACTCAAATCGAAACATGCTACGTGTTCCAGATCTCATGACTTCCTTGACCATTAGCTAATCCAATATTTTGTGGCTATTTCAAATTTAAACACGACAAACACAGTCGAACACTATCCACTCGCATTTCGCATACACCATCCAAAACACATATATTTATGATAAAGCTAATACATATCAAACTTGATAAAGATTTTTATTTTTACCATATAGTCTACCTTGATAAACTTAACTCTTTGGCTATGTTTAGAAGATTCTCTTCATTATCCCCGTCAAGTTTTCAGTTAACATAATTCAACTAACTCAACCTTTATTTTGACTCTACCTTTAGTTGCAAAAATCTAGCATTACATGTAAAAAAGAAAATTGTTATAAGGCGAGATCGCTTACTTAAACATCAAGAACATATTAGAATAACATTAGATATATTAAATCAAATCGACATATATACCAGCTTCCAACACACCATAAAATATGAAATTTCCATCTCTTTTTATTTCAATTACTTAGAATCCAAACAAACATCAAGTTGATTCTATTAAATATATAGCTAAAGCAGGAAACACGGAATAACAAGTACTAATAAATCTCCTTACGTTTCGGGCTGCCTTAGTGCCTTTGATGATTGTACGCTGGAGTTGTGTCTTCCACGCCTCTTAAAGCCTAGGAGATGGTGGTGTATACCAACCCCAAGCATCGTTGAAGACGTAACAAGTCACTTGCTTTACGCTCAAGTATTTATCGAGCCCTTGGAAGGAGGTAACAAGTCACGTAATTATAAGATGCAAATTAAGAAAATTTATAAAATCGTATAAGAGTTTTTAATATTATTACCATTCTCCAAGTTCACGACCAAACCCACTACGTTTTCTGCCACCCGATGAAGCTTGACCGAAGCAATGCCTGTGAACAATTCATGCATTCAGTACGTGCGTTAAAAGCTTGCACATTGCACAACAGTTATATTTAACGTTGGAACGGTAGATTGGATATTTTTTAAGAAACTATTACACATAATGCAATTAATACGAATTATGATAGGATTCCAAACAGTTTTTTTTATATAGGCATTAGGAATAGATTGTTTAAATAACTTTTTTCATTTCCCGCCTAACTTTTATAGTGCCAATCAGATGCCTCCATATTATTGCCATGTTTACTTTTTAAAAATTGACTAAACTTTTAAGAGGAATAACGTGTGATATATTTGATCAATATTTGATTGTCATGTTTGCCTTATTTGATCACAACCATTAAAAACAATGCAACGCTATTTTTTTTCAACCGTTCCCTGATATTTTGTTTCTTACAACCATTTTGAACAAATGCTAAATATTGTTTCACTGATTCTATAACTCTTTATTTGTTATAGCCAAAGTATATATTCCAACGTTATGTTTAAAAAAAAGTTGTCAAACTTCCTTAATTATATTCAACACTCTGGTTTTTTAAGAATCACAATGAAGATATATGTTAGCCATGTTGACAATTACGTCATCCCTTAATTATATTCGTCGGACTCGTCATCACTTGAGATGACAATTATGTCATCCCAGTTCCAACCAAGTTCGGGTTGAAGAACGGGATAGGGTGCGGAGCCGGGCTTGGAGGAGGAGGAATAAGTTGCATAGAAAAAATTGTATATCGTATGAATTTTTGATTGAGAAGCTGCATAGAATTTTTTTTGTATATTGTAAACAGTAACATGTTTGAATAAAGTTCTTACCTCAAGAACATCATGAACGGCACCTTCATTGTTCATTGCCTCATCATGAACGACACCTTCATTGTTCATTGCCATTGTCGAACTTCACAATTACAGGTTTGAGAGGAACTGATGTTGTACAGGAAGTTATGGTGGTGTATTGTTGTTTATATAGCCAATGCATATTGTAACCTACGTATAGCTTCCTTTTGTAACACACAATTGGCAAATCAAATTTTAACATACAATTGACAAATCAAAAAGTATACTTTCCTTTTTGTTTTTCAATGTTAATATTCCAGGGATTGTAAAATCAAAATATATAGTTTCTTTTTCTTTTCAATTTCAATATTCCAGAGTTTTGTTACAAGTCTATATTTGAAATTATTGAAAATTTAACTTTTTTCAACTTTTTACATGAGCCTTTTATAAGACTAGACGAGTACCCGCGCATAGCGGCGGAATTTGGTTAGTGGCAAATAATTTACAGTATTATAGAATGTTTTATATATGACAATTCAATGCTAGATAAAATATTAAATAAACGTGTATCAAAAAGCCTATAAAAACTTTTAGTAAAGCTGAAAGTAAAACATTACATCAGAGTTTATGAGCTAACTAATAATACACGTTACTCGTTACGTAAACCCTACATATTATATTAGTTGGTAAATAATTTAGAAAACCGGGTTAATCCGAGTTCACCCGATGACTCGACCAGGTCGATATAAAAACTGGGTTTCAAACCATTGAAAAATGGCATCGTTCATAACTTCATATGTTTATTTATTTTCGTTGCACGTCAATAATTCATCTCTAAATGACTTTAGTGTGTTCACATAATATAATTTATATATGCATTAAGATGTTTGAATTATAAATGTAGTATAGATTAGTGGGACCCATATTTTTCAACCATTCAATATTTTCAACTTTCAACCAAAAGGATACACCTCTTTATAATGTATAGTATAGATGTATAATGTATAATATAAGAGGAAATTGCATGTTTGCTCCCTGTGGTTTGCCAAAATTGCATGTTTGCTCCCCAACTTCATTTAAATGCAGGCGGCCTCCCGGAGGACGAAGGTAAGTAGCAACGAGCCTCCCTGGATCTAACTCTCGTTACTTTTTGCTAGTTAACTTTTTTTTTGTTCAAGGGTATTGATGTCCTTTCATAATTTCTTTTTAACCTAGCTTAATTGCATTGCATTGTTACTCCCTGTGGTTTGCAATTAAATAACCTTCCTTAACACATTTACAAACACACGCATAGATCAAATCCCCTTTTATGGCAACAAACAAGAAAACTCAATTATTATTCCTCCAACCACCATGAAAATGCCGACATGAACGACAACAAACAAGAAAACTCAATTATTATTCCTCCAGTAAGTCAAGCAAGTCATGCAAAAGATGAACTCAAAACTATTGAGAAGCAAGAATATCGTAATGCATTACCACCAACCATTGTCAATGGACATTTTAAGGAGATGAAAACGGGAAATGTTACTTTGCCACCTCCTGAAGCCCAAGGACCAACAACAGCAACAGCAACAGTAGCTGTTGTTCCTCCAGTGAATATGAAAAAACAATAATTACCTTTTACAATTAACAACCCTGCTCCACAATCAATGGACTTTTCATTAAACGATTTGTGGAGTGACCCATGTATCGAGTTTGTTGTCAAACACTCACAGGTGCAATCCCATTTGGAGATTTAAATAAAGTTGACAACTTTGCACCCTCGGTGCCTATGGAAGAGTTCTGGACAGACCCATGTATAGAATTTGCTGTAAAAACTCTCACAGGTGCAATCTCTGAAAATGATTATTTAAATCACATGCCCGCCAGCAGTTCCAGTCAGCAGACCCGACACGACTACTCGTTGCCTGATGTGAGTAGGAACTTCTGTCAAACGGAGGTATTGCCAAAGCACTTTGGAACAGGCCATAATAATAAGCAGCAGGACTCAATGGTTTCTTCAGTTGGGAACGGGAGTTTACAGAAATCAGGTCATCTTGTCAATGGGAGTAATGGTCATTGTTCAAGATCAAGGTTCTCTCCATAAGCGAATTACCAAATATACCCCTACAAAAATATTACCTTTTAACGAGAGTTAGATCCAGGGAGGCTCGTTGCTACTTACCTTCGTCCTCCAGGAGGCCGCCTGCATTTAAATGAAGTTGGGGAGCAAACATGCAATTTTGGCAAACCACAGGGAGCAAACATGCAATTTACTCATAATATAATTTCCTTTATAGTTGAACTTGTTTATTCTGCCTATTTACCTCGTTAGAGATATAATACAATCCAAATCAACCCACTCATAAGTAAACTGGTCAAAATTGCCGGCTATATTGTGATTTGTGAGGTAGTCTAATAAAACCTCCTTCTAAAATCTCACTTATGAGGTTTATGTGTTTCTAATCTTTTCTCCTTCAGTAGTGAAAATATTAACCATGGATCCTAGTTATACAACCATACCATAAAGTTCATTTTTAAGCAAACTGGCAATTTACAAACACCAAAAGTCAGGTGGAGAGTAGGAAATTCAGAACATTTTTGCTTTTATCAAGTACTTGGTAGAATCTTCACATCAATAATACTTTACAAAATTAAGTTGACAATACTTAACTGTATGTAAGCAAATGTCTATCTCCCGTGAATTACAAAACTATGTTGATGCAAATTCAGTTACGGTCCAAACTATCAACCAAACTACACTTCGACCCGTTACACTACCTGCATAACCCATTCATTGTGCCACTTTGACATAACATAAGACATCATACCTTTAATTGTATAAGTACGCAAACGACTTCCATATTACCTATGATCATATAAGCAAAGAATTACATCAATACAAAGATCCCCCGAGATCTGTAATATAATGCAACTTCAATCTCATCACACATAAATGAAAAATAATTAGTTATTATATTTATCAAAATACTAATTAGATCAATATTTAGATGTATACCTACTGTATATAAAATCTTGCAAATGAGGTCTTGCATTTTAAATTTATACCCGCTGTCAGAATCTATACATAACCTCAACTGAAATTTGTATTCCATCCTTACATTTTCTCCCAAATTTCAAACTACTTAGCGATTCAAGGTAATAGACAGTGTGATAGGATTATCCACGGGAGAAGAAAGTATCTGACAAGTGTAGTTGGCTCAGTATCTTAGTCTCATGTAAGCAACACTTGCTATAAATTTCAAGGATTAGCCAAATTAGGAAAAGTCTGATGCTACCTGATGATGTTATTGACAAATGTAAGTTAAACACGACCTCAGAATACAACCTAAAAGGGGAATATGTGTGTAGTATTTCGTTCAATGTATATATATAGTACCAATTGAAAAGCCAAAATTAAAAATCATCCACCATTTCGAAATCAATTTCAGACTCCAAAAAGGCATTAACATGTCATATATTGCCAACAGTTGTCCCAATAAAAAAAAGTTGAGGCCATAAATTACCTATCGTGGGGGAGTTTCCGGTGAATTTGTAGTTACAATTTGAGTGATTTCAACCTCAAAAGGCTAAGTGTATCTATCCGGGTTCCCATTCCTTGCCAGACTCTAATCATACAACCTTCTATCTTTATAATTGTGTATGACCCTTGTGATGAGATGCAAGAAACACAAACAAACATTGGAATGTATAAACTCAACCTTGTTGCTGAAATATTTTAAACATACTTTTAAGAGATCAAGCGTCTTGGTTAGCTTCTATTGTTCTAATCCTTGTGTTTTCATCTCTCAGAGCTTTTCATCGTGTGCAACTATAACCAAGAACACAAACCACACCAGACATATGCATAAGATAGATCCTAGAATATGCTTAGTAATGAGTGATTATATTAAGGAACCTGGTCATATGCACGCACGTCCCTTTTTCAGTCCCACACCATGTTGTCTTCAATGTCTTGTGCTAAATCTTGTATCTATAATTTGGTTGTCAACCTACAGGAAAACATAAACACTAAAGCTGCGACACATAGCTATTATTATGACTATTATCCAAATAAGATGGATAATTATCATAATAATAGCTATTATTAAAGTTACTAAATTTTAGCGATTTGCATCGTATTAACTACAATAAAAATATCTGTATCACTAACAGATTGCTCTTAGGTCTTTAGCATTGTAGATGAAAAATCTAAAATAGAAGATGTAGCTGATAAAAAAAAGTTAAAACGTCAATAGGACCACCTCGGCACCCTCTTTATTAGAGGTGGCAAATGGGTTGGTTTGGTTGGGTTTGGTTCATGGGTCAAATGGGTTGTGGGTCAAATGGGTTGTGGGTCAAATGGGTTATGGGTCAAATGGGTTATCATTTAATAATGGGTCAAATGAGTTATGGGTCAAATGGTTTGGGTCGGGTCAACCCACTAACTTACAATATTTTCCTATCGTTTAACATGTTCAAACGTTTTTATCTGTATTCGTTCGATTTTTACGTTTTGGTCAGTTTTTTTAAGTTTTTCATCGATTTTTTTACGTTTTCATCAGTATTTTTACGTTTTCGTCAGTAAATTTACGTTTTTGTCAGTAAATTTACGTTTTCGTCAGAAACTTTACGTTTTCGTCAGTAAATTTACGTTTTCGTCAGAAAATTTACATTTTTGTCAGTAAATTTACGTTTTCGTCAGTAAATTTACGTTTTCGTCAGAAAATTTACGTTTTCGTCAGAAAATTTACGTTTTCGTCAGAAAATTTACGTTTTCGTCAGAAAATTTACGTTTTCGTCAGTAAATTTACGTTTTCGTCAGAAAATTAACGTTTTCGTCAGAAAAATTACGTTTTCGTCAGTAAATTCACGTATTCGTCAGTAAATTCACGTATTCGTCAGAAAATTTACGTTTTCGTCAGTAAATTCACGTATTCGTCAGTAAATTATTGCAAAAAACAGTACTAGTACTGTTACCTGTAAGATTCATATGCACAACTCGATTATGTCCCTTTATTGCAATCATCGCTACTTGCAATATTTTCACTCATTCATTTTATACACCAAAAAACAGTACTAGTACTGTTACCTGTAAGATTCATATGCACAACTCAATTATGGACCACCTGCAAGGCTACTTTAAAACCGGATACTTTATTTTACTTGCATATCAACATAACTCGAAACGTCGTTACAATGCCAACAATCTTTAAGAACAACACCATCTATTTATTCAAACACTAGCATTAAGAGACCAAAACAAATCATCCAAACGACAGATCCAAGCGACAGCAAAAAAGTGCAGATGAAACATATCATATAGAAATACTAAAACAAACTGCAAGGCTTTACCATTTACCCTTCATATTCCTCCTCCTCGGCACCCTCTTCGTCATATTCCTCGTCTACAGTAGCATCTTGGTATTGCTGATACTCGGACACCAAATCATTCATATTACTCTCTGCCTCAGTGAACTCCATTTCATCCATACCTTCACCAGTATACCAATGCAAGAAAGCCTTTCGTTTAAACATAGCTGTGAACTGCTCGCTCACTCGTCTAAACATCTCCTGAATGGAAGTTGAGTTTCCAACGAATGTGGACGCCATTGTGAGACCTGTTGGTGGGATGTCACAGACACTAGATTTAACGTTGTTTGGTATCCATTCAACAAAGTAAGACGAGTTCTTGTTCTGCACGTTCATCATCTGTTCATCAACCTCTTTTGTGCTCATTTTGCCCCTGAACATGGCTGAGGCTGTGAGGTAACGTCCATGGCGTGGATCTGCTGCACACATCATGTTCTTGGCGTCCCACATTTGTTGGGTCAGTTCTGGGACTGTGAGTGAAGTGTATTTCTGGGACCCACGAGAAGTGAGTGGAGCGAAACCGACCATGAAGAAATGGAGACGTGGGAATGGGATCAGGTTGACTGCTAGCTTTCGTAGGTCAGAGTTCAGCTGACCAGGAAACCTCAGAGAGCAAGTGACACCACTCATGGTTGCTGATATCAAGTGGTTTAGATCACCAACTGTAAATAAAATAAACCATCTTTGATCAGACTCAAAAGTTTATAAAGTCATTAATATGATACAAAAGATGAAAAAAGTCAAAGTGATGGTTGGCATTGTGTTATGAAGTGATTATATAAGCATTAATACAAAAATAATCAGTTTCAAGCCGCAGAAGTTAGTGTTGGAATGTGCTACCAGTGTAGTAACCAAACGTTAGAATTAAGATGCATTAATTGGATAATTACTCTCAAATAGCGATGCCAAACACCCATAATATTCCAAAGGGACTAATGAAAGCAGAGTACTTACAGCTTGGATTGCTGAGCTTCAATGTCCTGAAACAGATGTCATAAAGAGCCTCATTGTCAAGAACCATACATTCATCAGCATTTTCAACCAACTGGTGGACCGAGAGTGTGGCATTATAAGGTTCCACAACAGTATCAGATACTTTCGGTGAAGGAAAAACCGAGAATGTAAGCATCATTCGGTCTGGATATTCCTCTCTGATCTTTGAAATCAAGAGTGTCCCCATCCCAGAACCTGTACCGCCTCCAAGTGAATGACAGACCTGAAAACCTGTCATAATGTTAACCTAATGCAGTTAGTAATCACTGAGTCAATAACCATACTCAAATTCCAACACATTACAGGCTGTATCAACAAAACATAATTAGACAATTAGCCACAGTTAACTCAAAGTGAGATAAATCTCACCGATTTAAACTCAACATATAACTTCAAAAAAGTAATTGGTCCAACTGAGTACTAGTTTCTCACTCAAATATGACTTCTCATGAACAACAAAAACCATCTCAAAAAGAAATATCAATGTTTCATACATAATATAATCATAAATTATTGATATAGATCATTTTATAAAAATCCAAGCACCAAAAAAAAATCCTAGTCGAAATAATTTAATCACTAATTCCTCATCTCCATCCCAAATCAGATCTTCCATATATAGTTTCAATTTCATAATATATCCATAAACAGCAAAATTACCTCAAATCATTTCACAAAACTTTCTGAATACACAATTCAATTAATCTTATAGAATCAAACTACGGTCACTTATAAAACGCGAAATATACATCTTTTTATAAGATCAAACAGTAAGAACTCACATTTCAGATCCATATCACAACCATAAACCGATGAAACAACTACTAACCACAAAACCGACACAATTATTAACAGGAAAACCAATATATATATATATATATATATATATATATATATATATATATATATATATATATATATATATATATATATATATATATATATATATATATATATATATATATATATATATATATATATATATATATATATATATATATATACCTTGTAACGAATCAGAATTCTCAGCCTCTTTTCTAACAACATCAAGCACGGAATCAATAAGTTCGGCACCCTCCGTATAATGTCCTTTAGCCCAGTTATTACCAGCACCACTTTGTCCAAAGACAAAGTTATCAGGCCTGAATATCCCACCATTTGCACCCGATCTTATACTGTCCATAGTCCCAGGTTCCAAATCCATCAAAACCGCACGTGGAACGTATCTCCCACCCGCCGCCTCGTTGAAGTAGACATTTATACGTTCTAGTTGCAAATCACTGTTGGAACCTGTGTAACTTCCTGTGTGATCTATGCCGTGTTCTTGGCATATTACTTCCCAGAACTTGGTTCCTATTTGGTTCCCACATTGGCCTCCTTGTATGTGAAGGATTTCTCTCATGATGTTTTTTTTTTATTTAAGGTTTGTGTTTTTGTTTTCGTGTGTGTGTGTGTGTGTGTGTGTTTTAAGGGAAGTTGTGGGGTATAAATGGCGCCAGGGTGGTGAATGTGGTCTTCTGGTGGTTTGAAAGTTTGAAATATGTGGTTTTGGTCCTTATGCTTTGTTTTTATGTTTTCTTTTTTTTGGATAAAACTACAGAAAGTAGTAGCGGGAAGCAATGTCAGAAGTAGTAGCGTTTATATTTCAACGCTTTCTTGAGAAGCACTCCGTATACCTAGCCTTAAACAAGATTCGAGTACTCACACGCTAGTTGTCAAATGAGCTTTATATTTCAAACGTTGATTAATAGTTGCTTCACAACATTCTGAAATATTACACCTCATACATGCATGCCTTTTGGTTTATTTTTGTCATATCAATACTGAGAATTTATAATTTTGCTACAATATAATGGACAAGTACATCTTGTGATTTGTAATAAATGTTAATTATATGATATATTAAGAATCATGCTATGTATGATTATTCTTACAAATATCAGCAAATTATCTAACACTCTTATGTCTTAATCAATATTTACCGATAAGGCTGGGATCACAAAATGTTCATGTCTTAATCAATATTTATCGATCTGGTTGGGATCACAAAATGTTAGTGATGCAAAAGTTTTTAGGTAGCGAGAGTTAGAAGGCTAAATTGTAAATATATAAAGTAGGAGGACAAAACTGAGGATGTCATAACTGCGAGGGGTCGACATGCGGCGGTTCATCACTCCACTTAACCGCAATATATTAAACCGTGTGAGGAGATAAATTAAAAAAATTACTACTTTCTGAATCATTTAATGACAAAAATAGGTAACTCGTGATTTGGCTTGTAGGGCAGTAAATGCATTATTATATTCTGAATAACATTTAGGGTCGGTTTGGTTTCAAGTCGGGTTTTACTTTAGGTGTGGGTTTATAAAGTGAGTGGTTTAGGATTGAGTTAGTGTGGGTTTTAAATTAAATGATGAGAGAGAAAAATAAAATAAAATAAAATAATTTATTATATATAATAAATGTGTAAAATAAATAAACCAAAAAACAGTTGCGTAACATGTGGCCTATAAATGCCCAAAAAATAAAAAAATCTTTTTTGACTGGATTCAATAAAAAGTCAGGAAGTTGGTAAGGTTTAGTATTTGGGGTTAGAAACCCATGTGTCAGATAAAAAAAAATGTACCAAACAATGATTTCATATTTCAAGCAATCTAAACCCTTAAAAACCCACATACCAAACAGCCCGTTAATAAATGGAAAAAATTATTTTGCAAACTTATTTTCCCAAAAAACAAAGGACACATACAGATCCTTTATATGTCTTCCATCCAACGATTTAGATTAATCTAAGATTTAATTAGCCCCACCTATTTTCTTGTCTGTATATATAACATTTTATTTTCTATTCTTCTTTTTATACTTATTTTTAAAAAATATAGAAAATCTTAAAAATTCATTCTACTCCACACAGTCTCTTCACTTCCGACAATATTCCGGCCGCCGGAGATCTTATCAACGCCTTCGTTACCCCATCACCGGTCAACTGTTACCTGGTGATTTTAACAATTTTCAAAATTGATTGCAATAACGTGATCGGTTCTTTCCTTCTTAAGAGGAATTTATGCATCAGCAAAATATAACATGGGGCGTCGACAATTTTATTGTCATCTTTTGATAACTTTAGTCTCTTATTATATTGTCAGTGGCATTAGGTTTCGGTATGATATCATTTTGGGATCGTGAACTGATTGGATTTTTTTTTGCATGGAAGGTGTTCGACGAAACGCCTAAGAGAGGGAGGTGCACTGGAGATATTGGTTAGATTTCCGCTTCACATTCAATATGAAGAAGTCGTAATTCTGGCGGCATGATTATCCTCGAAGGACGTGCTAAGGATACTATTGTCCTTTCAACAAGTAACCGCGCGTTTGGTATAAACAATGGTACAAGTTTAGTAAAAACATCTAACAAATCTATGCCTAAACATAATGTTTTAAACCCTTGTTGAGCTGTTTGAAACCCGAGTTTGCCTGTGTAAAACTCTGGTTGACTGTTTAAATCTATGCCTAAACATAATGTTTAAAACCCGTGTTGGCCCGTTTATAACCTAGGGTGACGTTATTAAGACCTGGGACTGACATGCCGAATACCGCAACACACGAGTTCGGTTGAATTGGGAATTCGTTTACAGATGAGTTTGTGAAGCCCTTCAAGGACAAGCTGAATCGGTAACTTGCTTTGTTGAAAATGGCTAACCATTTTTACCATAAGATTATATGCAAATTTTACTTTTCTTTGTCCCTTTAATCTAACCACTCTTGGTCAATGCAGTGTTGTAAATATCGGTCATGACGACCGATATATCGGTGATATATCGCTTGGCGGTGGTCTACCGCCACGCCATGGAGCATATCGGTCAACTTGACGTTTTGGTCAAATATCGGTCCATATCGATCATATCGGTCATATCGGTAAAAAATCGGTTGACTTTTGGTATTTTGATTGTTTTTTATTGTGTATTTATTTTTTAATGTAAATTTTACAAGACATATAACTAAAACTAAAGAATACATTAATAAAATTATAATAATATGTAAGAATTTCAAATTTACATTAAATAAATTTTAAAATTATATAAAACAATGATAAAAATATACAAAATAATGATAAAATATATAAAATAATGATAATTTATAGTACCCGCCGAGAAACCGATATATCGCCGCCAAGACGATATATCGCTTGGCGGTGACCGCCGAGACCCCGCCGAGCGATATTTACAACCTTGGGTCAATGTCGTTGTTAATTTGGCATCACATTATTACTACACCCCACAAACAACAATCCTACTACGTTAAACAACTCAAATGCCCTTACAAAGCAACTCCTCAAGTTGGTCGTCTATGAAAGGGTTCTCCCAGTTTGAGCTGAACTCCATGTCGGTAGGGGAGTTATTTATCTGTGGGCATGTCTTAGGAGGTCTCTAATGTGTGGGTAAACCATCTATTACACCGAGACCAATCTATGAATTTCTTAGCAATATTTCACTCTTGGAACATGAAACATTGTGGTGCTTTAGTCCTGAATCTATTTCAAAAACATCTAGTATGTGCTTGTTCTAAGATTACAAAAGGAAATCGTCTTTCTGTGTGCGAAGACTGAATTTAGCTGCCGACCCTGGTCAGAAACCTTCAAATAAAAGAGCACGGTTTGAGGTTGTCATATTACTTCCATCCGATATCTGGTATGAACTCTGAATAATAAGGTTGTCTTTATGCTCTCAATGACCTGCTTTTACAATGGAGATTCCATAGGCTGAAACCAACCCCTTAATGGTGTCAATTCCGCAAGATCTCCTACCTGCTGATTCTGTTGCAACTCTCACTCGATCTTGTTCTCCAATCTCCGGTCCCTCTTGTTAACTAACATACCGTGCTGCGTAGTTGAACGTGAGCGGCAGGAAGTTATAAATCCCTTACTAAAATTGATGATTTGTTAACCGTTGTAAATAAGTGGGACAGTTGATTTTGCTTACAAATAATGGTATCATATTTGTTTCTCCAAGTCTACAAATTACCATCAATATATAGTTTTAAAGTCACAAAGTTATATTAAGAGATCGACACTAAAAGAGTACACAGGAATCAACCAAATCTTGTTACATTTTTAATTATAGGCTTCTACTTAGTATTATTTCTTTGCTCATAAATCATAATTGTGAAGTTATGGGCTAATTACCAATGTTTTTAAAACTCGGGTTTTAAATCGACCCGGTCGAGTCACCAGGTCCGGGTCAACCCAGGTTAACCCGATTTTTTTTTTTTAATTATAAACAAAAATTATATATAAAAACTTTCGTATATTAAAGATATAAGTTATTTACCAACTAATATAATATGTAAAAATAAGGGGTGGCAATTCGTGTCGGGTTCGGGTTAGTGGGTTCGGGTTGTCAGGTTGGCGGGTCAGAAAATCCCAACCCAAACCTAACCTATTTAAATAATCGGGTCAGTTATATCAGCCCTAACCCGTTTACATATAACCCGAACCTAACCCATTTAACCCATGTATATATATGGGTTGACGTTAAATATGTTACATAGGTTGAATAGGTTAAACGGGTTTATATATTGATCCATTTAACAAGTTTTATATATAAAAGTAGGCACGTTACATGTGTTAAACATGTTAAATGTGTTTATGTTCGGTCTGTTTAACCTAGTTAACACGTACGGTAAAATATTAATCATTTTTAATATAAGGACAAAAATATTAAACGGGTTGTCGGGTCAACCTGCTTAATTTTTTTCCAACCCAAACCTAACCTATTTAATAAATGGGTCAGATAGGCCAACCCAAACCTGATCTAAGATTCAATATATTCAACTCGAACCTGTTAATTTTCGTGTCGGTTTCAGGTCGGCTTTCGTGTCGGGTCAGAAATTGCCACCCCTAAAAATAAAATTCCGTCGCAAATACATGAATTTTAAATTTATTTTTTTTAAAAACCCGAAAAAATCAAAACCCGGTCGGGTCTCAAGAACCGGATTGACCCGGGTCACCTCAAACCCGACGGGTCAAACCGGGTTTCGAAAATGTGAAACCCGAGTCAATATGACCTGTTTTTTCGGCCGGAACCGGGTCAACCGGTTGACCCGGCCGGGTAGACCCGGGTCTGAAAACATTGCTAATTACCTTGTTCGTTTTTGTTGACTGTTTATCTTTTTTAGTGGTAACAAGGAATTAAGCCCGGGCTTCGCCCCGGGTCGTTGAATGTTCTGTTGTGAGCAAACAATAACCTTCTGTAGCTTTTTTTTTTCTTTGCTTCTTGTGCTACTTGATCATCATTTAGAGAGAAAGTGATGCATCAAGATAGGTATTCTATAAGCATTTACAAAAGGGTAACTATATTCTAAAAGCATTTACAAACACAATAGCGTATCCTCCTTACATAAAACACATTCATTTTAGCGTCATTGACATACATATATAGTTTTAATCGTGCTTGAAGCATAGAACCTCACCCACTTTTGAAGTTTATCCTTGACTGTAGTTGCACCAAGAAATATCAAACTGTTTTCAATTTCATCTCACTTGACTTATCATGTCATCCAAATCTGGACTTATTGCAGTGGTTGTTAAGAGCCAATATGGTCTAAAAAGAGATGCAGACAAAGTTAAAAGATTTATATACCAATTAAGAGTACTAAGCCTTAAAATGATAAAATATATTTGTATTATCAAATTTTATACATCCATACTAATGGTTTTTACATTGTTTAAAAAAGGATCAACATATAGATGCACATATAATTAAAAGAAGTAGACATTACATATATCAGATTCATATAATTCGATTCTATGGATAAACCTATAGTACTAATACCTTTAGGGATTAAGAATATAGACTCTGTGACATTTTTTTATGTGTCTCAATGATTATCACCAATATTTGGGGTTTTCCAATTGAACTGTAAGTAGGCATTTGTCCAGAAATGATGCAATTTGTTAATACTCTAACCTTGAGAAAATGGGTTACGTTGAACAGTGGGACAATATGCAAAAGGGTTCATAGATCCCATGTATTTTAAACAAATCCGTAAAGTGTAACAATAAGTATGAATCTATTTTGAATGTAGCTTTTATATTCCACATTTTCATTAGTAGCTATTTTTATGACTAAAACATGTACAGTATTATGTTTCTCCTAATTTATCTTAGTAAGTTTATTGCCATTGTTAATTACTTCGAAATGTACAAAAACACTTGCAACACATCAGTAAATGCAAAAATGATCCATACCTAATAAGCAATCAGGGTAAACAAATTAAGGACGACTGCAAATGATGAGGAGAGTTTACTCAACGGCTCCAACCTAACATCTAAGTTCAAGACACTTTTGCGATTAACCTGTAAACTCCCTCACATCTCTAACCTACAAAATCGAAGATTGAAACATTGTTACATATCTAACAAAAGGTAAGCTATCATATGAAACAACAATGATTTTACCTCAGCTTTTCCTATTTCTGGAACAACAGTCCTATCGACAGCTTCTTTACGACAGAAATGACAGCAGGTGCAACCTTCAAGGCCAATGAACCAATAGTCATTCGTTTACCTTGACAACAGTCAAAGCAAGCCACCTTTTTGAGCATGCTATTCTTCTTCATTCCTATCCAGCTACATAAAATAAGCAGTTATGACCAAAAATAATTTTTGATAATCAAATAATTACATTAATTCACTAAAACCTGATGATCCAGACCCTCTAGAAACTTGTGTGGACTCAAGGTAATGGCATCATAGACGTCAACAACTTATGTCGTACCGTGTAATAAATGTAGAATTTTTAGACACTGAGTATTATGACCGAGAGCAATAGAAGGCATGATAATTTTCACACCAAACTCTTCCCATCCACGGCTCTCCTATAATCCAACCTCGACTCCCCTACACTACTAAAATTCAGCCTCTCATATTCCCACATCTCACAATACCCTCCCCACTCTCCCCCATATGCATCTCACCAATCCCTCCAGCAAATACAATAAACTAAGATTAGTTGCTGCCCCTCCAGATTTAACCCTATTGTTTAGTTCGATCTTCCTAAAGTAATAAGTTAATTAAACGATTACATTAAATCACTAAAACCTGATGATCCAGACCCTCTAGAAACTTGTGTGGACTCAAGGTAATGGCATCATAGACGTCAAAAACTTATGTCGTACCGTGTAATAAATGTAGAATTTTTAGACACTGAGTATTATGACCGAGAGCAATAGAAGGCATGATAATTTTCACACCAAACTCTTCCCATCCACGGCTCTCCTATAATCCAACCTCGACTCCCCTACACTACTAAAATTCAGCCTCTCATATTCCCACATCTCACAATACCCTCCCCACTCTCCCCCATATGCATCTCACCAATCCCTCCAGCAAATACAATAAACTAAGATTAGTTGCTGCCCCTCCAGATTTAACCCTATTGTTTAGTTCGATCTTCCTAAAGTAATAAGTTAATTAAACGATTACATTAATTCACTAAAACCTGATGATCCAGACCCTCTAGAAACTTGTGTGGACTCAAGGTAATGGCATCATAGACGTCAACAACTTATGTCGTACCGTGTAATAAATGTAGAATTTTTAGACACTGAGTATTATGACCGAGAGCAATAGAAGGCATGATAATTTTCACACCAAACTCTTCCCATCCACGGCTCTCCTATAATCCAACCTCGACTCCCCTACACTACTAAAATTCAGCCTCTCATATTCCCACATCTCACAATACCCTCCCCACTCTCCCCCATATGCGTCTCACCAATCCCTCCAGCAAATACAATAAACTAAGATTAGTTGCTGCCCCTCCAGATTTAACCCTATTGTTTAGTTCGATCTTCCTAAAGTAATAAGTTAATTAAACGACGACTTATCTGATTATTACAACCCCAAGCTACGCAACCACATACATCACTATTTCCTACATATCGTTATCATATCATTAGTTTGAAACCCATATGAAACGGGAAAAATCAGGTACGAAAACACACAATTATAAAAATAGCAAACCGAAAGCACCTTGAGGAGGGAATTAGCTGATGACCAGTATGTGCAGCATCTCTCATACATTCTCCATAGTCATTGTATACTCCACCTAAGTGCTTTGAGATGTAAACATCAATTTTAGTAGTACAAATGAAGGAACTTTGATTTAAGGATACCATAGATTACCTACACGATGAAAATCAGACATCCGCCATGGCTGATGCGGGCATCCACAACCTGTGAAGTTTCTTAAATCGCCAAGTCATATACACAAACACTGGGTGGAAAATTATTTTATCTTGTTTAGGCTCAGATAGGGGAACGTTTAGGAAAAGGATACATCTGGTATGGCTGCAACCCTGCAGGTTACGACGCCAACATCCGGGTATTCTCGGCTTTCACCCGCCCCGTTTAAACTCATCACAGCCTGGATAAACACATATTCCATAGAAATATACCTATACTCGTTGGCATACAGTTAGCAGTATAGTACATATAAGTCAATGTGTTACTGTATCGCTATTATCGACCTCTGGCAACATTACCTAACGCGCCTTTGTCACAAAAATTATACTCTTATTTAACCACCACTATATTATAATAGAATGAATGTGTTACTGTAGGCTCAGATAGGGTAATGATTGAAATGAAGACACATCCGCCGTGGCTGCAAACCCAACAGGTTGCCACGCCAAGCCAAGTCACGGGAGGTCTCATTTTTTTCAACCGCTTTCATATATGAGGACGCATCCGGCTTGGCTGCAAACCCAACAGGTTGCCACGCCAAAACGTGGGTGGTCTCATTTTTTTGAACAGTCTCATATTCATCATAGCCTTTGACGCAAAAAAAGTTACCGAAGAAAATACATCACGTTCGACAATACCACTGGCATAACCATATATCCCACGATAAAAACCACTATTATCAGTTCTTCGAATGCATCTGCAAGCTTATTGCGGAGCCCGCTAGCCACATGGAAGATGTTAAATGTTTTCACAAATTTAGAGGATCATGAGCTTTCTAAGAATTGAACTGTTCTCACAATTTAATAAGATCAACAACAATTTATCAAAATAGTAGCACTTACAGCGGCTGCAAACACACTGAAGGTGATGCCCTGCCAGCTTACGTCTCAATTTGAACCATGGAAATAAGCAAACCCGACATGGCTGCAAACACCGATGAGTGATGCCTTGCCAAGATTCAGGTGCCTTCCAACAAAGTTATAATTTTTCAACAAATAGTACAATTTTAATGTTTGTACAAAGCTGCTTAACTGCAACCACTGAATCATCTTTTGGTCAATTAATTGTCATCACGATACAAAGACAATCAAAACCCTAAATTTTAATCAGAAATAATACCCTTTAAGAATAATAAGCTTCAATACCTTTTATAGCATCAATGAAACCAACGAAAAGTGAAAGAGCTGCCAGCACTCGTTAGAAATTATTAACATCTCCACGGGTTTCCAGCAAACCCTTAAAACTAGGAATTCCAAAACCTCACGGCAAAGAACGACTCCAAAGTTGGGTTTCTAGGAGACCATTAAAATTAGGGATTCCAAAGCTTTACGAAGATTAGGTTTCCAGCAAACCTTTACAATCGGATCAAGGAACCCAAAAATTGTTGGTGCTTTCAACAATGAGTTACGGTCAGATCTATACAAACCGACCACACAAATGGATACACACAGATGGAGAATACGATTTATATAAGTAGTTAGGACACATGGCACTCATAGCTTTAGCAAACAATTGCTTAGTAATCAGGCGAGTGAAGGCAGTTTTCACTCTCACCCAGACACAACGATATTTTTTATACATAATAGTTGTGAGAACGGCGCGTGTGGTAATTGTGTTGTGAGGTATGGGTAATAGCGAAACAGTACCTCCCTCGTTTTTTTATAATATACTGCTGTATATATAAGAGTTATAATTAACTGATACTCGGTACCACTTCATTATTCTTTTTCCTTTTCGAACAACGATCTCGGGTACCTTTTGTGATATAATTCGTTTATGGTAGGCCGATATCGACTTACTTAATTCACGTCTATTTTTTACGTGTAGCCAAACCCCAATCAAAAATTTCGATAAACTCGAAGTCAATAGACCGAACACCTTATAGGGTCAGGTTGCGGGCTAGCTTCTACTTTTACAACTTATATAAATCAAAATGCAAAAAACACAGAAGGGACTGGACCGAGAGCAGATAAAGCAATAAAAAATAGCAGCAAATCAAAGTTTAAATTTTTCCTTAAAGAATGTCCTCCATTAACATACCAAATTAAGTTTCCTTTACGTGTCTGTGAGGTCTTTATTTGCTTGGAATCATACACACATGCTTTAAAAGTTAGGTTTCTTTAAGGAGAACAGCTACTATTTTGTGCGCCAACGTTATAATGGAAGTACAACTCTACATGTTTCAAAGGATTGAAAATACTACATGTCAACTAATACCAATATGTAAAATTTATATGTAATGAAACAAGATCAGATTTTAAAGTGTGAAGAGTTCTTAGAAGCAGGTCTTGCAAATCATGTGTATAAGTTTATATAGCATGTGAGAATGAGGCATACTTAACAAAATGCATAATTAGACAGTACTAGCTATCTTGTGTATAAGTATATATAGCATGTGAGAATGATTTTAAAGTGGTTTGGCTATCTTGTATGCTCTTATGAGTTGAAATATAATTTGTGACCACTTTGTAAAGCTGATTTAGCTATCGAAATAGTCAAAATTTCCATCTCTACTTCGAAGATATGCTCCTTTTTTTAATTAGCACAAGCCTTGCAATTCTAATTCTGAACTTCTTGTTGACAGCAAATGTTTTTCATGGAGATTTGAAACCCAAAACTATATTGGTCAATGCTGCAAGCTTAAAATATGTGACTTTGGTCTTGCAAGAGTTGTCTTTAATGGCACACCTACTGCTATATGGGTATGTAGATAAAAGTAACTAACTACTCTAATTTAAGTTGTACAGCATTGTTGGCTAACTAACTGCTCCCACATAAATGTGTTCCAGGATTATGTTGCAACAAGATGGTACAGGGCTCCTGAATAGTGTGGATCATTTTTTTTCCAAGGTGCCTCAGCTCATATACATATGTTTCAGTCTTACTCGAATTGCCAACTAAACTCATCAACATATTCTTCAAAGCTAGGAGTTTTTGTTTACTTAATTTGATCAAAATCATTTTATTAACTGAAATTAAATCTTTTCTTTTGCAGTACACACAGGCCATTGACATATGGAGCATGGGTTGTATTTTTGCGGAAGTTTTAACTGGAAAAAGTTTGTTGCATCAGTTGGACCTTATGACTGATCTTTTGGGAACACCAGCAATCGAAGCCATAGATAGAGTAAGATAAGATATCAATATAAGGATGATGCCCTCTTTGAAATATTATAGAAACCGGATCTTATTATCTTTGTTAGTGACCGTTTTACAAATGTGCTTAACATATATACATCAAATTCCTTTTACAACAGTTAGAATGTTTTAGCGATGTGTTTATAGATTATTTATGTGACACTGAACTATAGAGGTGAGATCCTGATAGATCATGCACCCATAAAAGATCAAAAGACAACATCTTGTCCATTATTATGATTTAATGGTTGTGATTAACACTTTCAACCAAACATAATCATAAAAATATATCTTTACCCCTCATTTTTTTATTTTGATTTCTCTCATAAACACACACACCACCACCGGAGAAACGCAAAAACACAAACCAAACCGTCAAAAGAATAAAAAAGATCACAATCTATCACTAGATAATCACCAATATCATCATATCACCGTCGATCCACCATATAACCCTCGTCCACCATTGTTTCGATCCACGGCGGATCCACTTTCGATCCATTGTCCACCGTTGTTTTAATTTTTGTCGTCGTTTAAATTATGAACAGAAATTAGATCGTCAAATGAAAGAGAAGAGTGATGCGATTTTCAAAAAATGGGGTGCGATGGTTGTTATTTTCAATTTGATAAATTTTGAACTCAAAGTTGGACCACAAGTTAATTTCAAGTATATGACTCTCTCTCGTAAATGCTTAAGACATTAAGAATATGACAAAAGGTCCTAAAAACTACAATACATTAAATAATATTGTATTAAAAAATACAAAATAAATTATTGTATATATAATAAAATCTTTAAAGTGAATTGACCTCAAGTAGTCATTCTTATAGTATTTACTTAGGAATGTGAATTTACGGGTGATTTTATAATAGATTTTAAATTTGGAGAATAATTCGTACCAACTTAGGAATCAAAATCTTAGGTTCAAAATGAAAATGAAAACTTTGATACGTTATGAGAAAATGTAAATTAAATATGATTTGTACCGAATCACATG
Organism: Glebionis coronaria; assembly: GCA_025667525.1. Lineage (NCBI taxonomy): Eukaryota > Viridiplantae > Streptophyta > Magnoliopsida > Asterales > Asteraceae > Glebionis > Glebionis coronaria. Next base: position 347,568,327 of record CM046879.1, read on the forward strand.
TGATTGTAAATAATTACATGTAATTTTATACGAATCACATGTGATTTGTACAAAATCACATGTGATTTATACATAATTACATGTAATTCTGTACAAATCGCATGTGATTTGTACATAATCACATGTAATTCTGTACAAATTACATGTGATTTTGTACAAAATTACAAGTAATTTTATACAAATTACATGTAATTTGTACAAAATCACATGTAATTTGTACAGAATCACATGTGATTATGTACAAATCACATGTGATTATGTACAAATCACATGTGATTTGTATAAAATTACATGTGATTCTGTACAAATTACATGTGATTTGTACAAAATCACATGTGATTATATACAAAGTCACATGTGATAACCTTTTGTAATTTTTCTACATTCAATTAAAATAACATATATCACATTTGATTTGTACAATATCACACGTGATTTTCTACAAAATTACGCGTGATTCTGTACCAAATCACGCGTGATTTTCTACAAATCACACGTGATTTTGTAAACATTAAACTATAAAACCTATCATATTTAGTATGTACATTAAAATATAAAATTCATATGACATGTTTAATGAATCTTTTATTGATATCGCTAAATAAATTACATGTTTTTCATCTTATAATATGTTTAATATACTTTTAAATGTTTCATCTTATTTCTTGGAAAGAAAATCAAACCATTTCATTTGTCATATAGTACCGCATTGGAATCTATGAAATAGTAAAAACAACGCAAGACCACTTTTGTCCCAATAAGTGAATGAAACAAATGAAAAAAGAAAACAATATTAGTAGTAAATAAGTAAAAAGCCATCTTATTAACTTGGACCACTCATTTAACCTTTAGAAAACCAGTGGACTATAAAAAGAGTTGCAACACCTAACAACCCACATACACTTCATCTTCTTCAATAAACTATAATGGTTAATCTCATTTACTAAAAAAACGTCTGTCATTCACACATCATTATCACTATCATTACATATATTTTATCAACATCAACCACAACAAATCTTGATCTCAACCGACTTCTAATAAGAAACTTTTGTCGCAACAACGATGAAGATGACGTCGTTACCTCTAAAAAACCATAACAAATCAAAGACGAGCGCCACTTTCTTCATCCCTCCTCCGTCATAGTCTTCTTTATAGAGATATCTAAATGGTGTGGCGGCAGAATGTGGGTGAGTGTGTGGTGGCTGAATGGGTGACGGTGGATGTAACGGTGGTGGTAGTGTTTATGGTGGACGGAGATTAGAGGGGTCGGTGAAGATGCGACTGATGGCGGTGGATGGCAGCGGTGAGGTGTGACTGATGGTGGTGGATGGCAGCAATGAGGTGTGACTGATGGTGGTGAATGGCAGCGGTGTGGTACGACGACGGTGCTGCGACGACAGGAGGAGACGATGTTGATGGGAGGGTGTTTAGGGTTGTGTGTAACTATGAAATGAAATGTGTGGGTGGAAATTGGATTTGATCTCAACTGTTAGATTGAGTTTGAAATCAAGGGTTGAGATTTGTTCCTTTAAACTTTTTTAAAGGCATGTTCTATGGGGAACTTTTGTACTGAACTATATTGTAACAAAATCCTTTTATAGTTATCACTTATCACTGAAGCATAAATAGAGCTATTTTATATCTAGATATAAAGTATTTATATCCAGATATAAAGTATTTATATCCAGATATAAATACTTATATCTAGATATAAATATCGATATACGTATTTTTAAATTGTTATTTATCTGGATATAAAGTATTTATAGATATAAATTGTTATTTATATTCATATATATATATATATATATATATATATATATATATATATATATATATATATATATATATATATATATATATATATATATATATATATATATATATATATATATATATATATATATATATATATATATATAAATCACCATTGTTTTATTATTATTTATATCTAGATATAAAAATGGAAATTTATAAGATCATATAAAATTTGATCCAATTTGTTATTTATATCTAGATATAAAGTAAGTCATTTTGTAAATTCGAATTTATATCTAGATATAAATAACATATCAACTGTCATTTTATACCACATCAACTGTTATTTTAAATCTAGATATAACATATATCTAGATATAGAAACTATTTTATATCTAGATATAAAGTATTTATAGATATAAGTATTTTTAAGTTGTTATATATATAGATATAAATTGCTATTTATATCTAAATATATATCAATCACGATTTTTAAATTGTTATTTATATGTGGATTAAAAAATGGAAATTTATATCATATAAAATTTGATCCAATTTGTTATCTATATCTAGATATCAATGTCAATATAGAAATTATGATTTACTTTATATCTGGATATATATCACAATTTAAAAAAGTTAGGTTACTTTATATCTAGATATAAATTAATAAATTCTCAAAACTTTGATATTAAAACAGTTAGGTGCTTTATATCTAGATATAAATCACAATTTATGGTTGAGTTGTATAAATAGTAATTTAGAAATTATGACTCACTTTATATCTGAATATATATCACAATTACAAAAAAACTCGGTTACTTAATATCTAGATATAAAATAACAAAAATTCTCATAATCTTGATATAAAAAGTGAAGAGACCAATTTTGCAGCATCGAAAATGTCCTTGAACTAAAGAGAGCAGTTGAATACAACATTCTTACCATCAAATGCGATTTGTAGCATCGAAAATGTCCTTGAACTAAAGAGAGCAGTCGAATACAACATTCTTACCATCAAAATGTATTTGACTACAACAAAAAATATGACAAGTGTCTTAAAGTAAACTAAAACACCAGAAACAGTAAGAACAAAAAACGACACGGTAAAACATTAGAAGTCGGCGTTAGGCGGGTCTTTAAGCTAGTATATATATACTTGATATATATCTGGATATAAATAGCAATTTATATCCAGATATTATCTAGATATACTTTAATTATATCTGGATATACTTTATATATATCTAGATATACTTATATATATGTATATATATATATATATATATATATATATATATATATATATATATATATATATATATATATATATATATCTGGATATAGATAGAAATCAATAAGTGTGTAAAAGTTTTATATTAAATAGATATTTTTATATATCTAGATATACTTTGTATATTGCAATTTATATGCAGATATAGTTCATATATATGTAGATATACTTGATATATGTGGATATAAATAGTAATTTATATTAAAATATACTTTATATATATCTAGATATACTTTATATATATCTGGATATAGTTTATATACATCTAGATATACTTGATATATATCTGGATATAAATAAGAATTAATAAGTGTGTAACAGTTTTATATTAAATAGATACTTTTTATGTATCTAAATATACTTTGTTTATATCAATTTATATCCAGATATAGTTTATACATATTTAGATATACTTCATATATATCTGGATATAAATAGCAATTTATATCTAGATATACTTAATGTATATCTAGATATACTTTATATATATCTAGATAGATGTTATATATATATCTAGATATAGTTGATATATATCTGGATATTTGTTTATAGCAATTTATATCCATATATAGTTTATATATTTAGATATACTTCATATATATCTGGATATAAATAGCAATTTATATCTAGATATACTTAATGTATATCTAGATATACTTTATATATATCTAGATATATGTTATATATCTAGATATATTTGATATATATCTGGATATAGATTAGAATTAATAATACATCAACACTGACTATCCCTTCTGGATTTGGGTATCCAATTGGGGAGCTTACACTTACTTGTTGCTTCTTGTGTAAGAGGGTGTTTGGGAATGCGGTATGCAACAAATTATCTGATTATTGAGGTTACAAAACGCAATAATCAGCTTAGTAGTGTTTGGCAGATACACAATGATAATGATTAACTGCGTTTTACAACCTGCAAATCGTGGTTTTGAAAAAGCAGGTAGGGACATGCTTTTTTCAAAATGCAATGTACTTTATGTGTTGTTTCACAAAATTAACCTTTCAATATTACCAGTTTATGGCTTCTGTGAATTTTATGTTTTTCAAATTTAAAGATGCGTACAGAAAAACATATGTTCGTGAAGATAGGAATGATAAAAGGCAATTGTAAAAGTTATATGATAAAATATACAATAGTATATACTCAGTATATTCTCTAATACTAACCTATTGACCCAATTGTTTTAACCGAATAAATAAAAATTTAAATAGGATTAATATCTATGTTAGCAAATTGTACAAAGAAAAATATTATATCTAAAAACTATAAAAGTTAAAAACTTATTCTGGTAGTACAATATAAATGTCTATTTTGGTAATTTTACTTAATAATTTTAATTTTTAAATATTTTAAAAATTATTAAACAACAAAATCAAATCCAAACACTCTATTTTAAAACCATGTTTTGTAACAATTGATTATCTGATTATCCGTTTACAAAGCGAATAATCTATTGTCAATAAGTAATCCCAAACACCCCTTAAATACAATCACATTATATAATACATGTAGGTGTGCAATTTTTACTCGAAAATAGAACAAAGAGCAAGTACTATTACAAGTGGGAAATAAATGAGGACCTGTCACAAATTGAAGTCATAAAAAAATATAGTAACTCTACAAAAAAATTAAATTATAGTATAATAACTCTACAACGAAAGATCTATTGGAAAATATTACTGTAGGATATACAAATGCAAAATTGTAGGTAACCACAACGAAATTATGGTGAATTTTCAGTCACCTTGTGTGGTCCTTTAGGGAGTGATCCTAGGGAACGAGATCCGGAAACTTAAAATCCGTTGGAAAAATATTTCTTTTTGGGTACCATGGTTTCTGACAGATTGGCCGACAAATCCATGGTTGAACCCACCGAAAACCCTCCCTTTTTGAGGGTTGAGAGTTTCTGAGCATGGTTTTTGTTAGGATTGATTCTATCGGAAAGTCGTCACTAAAAGCATTTCGTGAAGGTTTCGCTAGGGATTTTACAGCAGGTAAAGCCCCTTTTTATAGTAGCGACATAATGCAAATGAAAAGTCAGACCTACCAGAGTTTACCTCCGCTAAAAAACTAAAATACTTCTGAACAATGGAAGTGAATCCCATTGTCCCCGTCGACACGTCAGAAGAATCATAATTTTTCTGTAACTCTAATATAGTATGGAGTGAAGCCACAACCTCTGTCATGGTAGGGCGTTTAATAATTCGTTTTTAGTGTAGTTGTTCTCGGTATCTAATCGAATTGATATAACAATCTCAAATACGACTTTATTGTTTTTGGTTATAAAATCTTGATTGGTATTTAAGCTACTTGGCACAAAAAGCATGTAAAAAGGTAAAAATAGCTATTTATACTATGTATACGTACTATCTAAAAAAACACATTGCAATTTCGACATTTAAATGCACAAAATATTGAAATGAAAAATACAAATTTACACTACAAAATTAAAATGCAAATTCAAAACATAAAACTATATCTATAAAAGTAAAAATACACTTTTTATAAAATCTGAATTTTATCAAAATCTATCTAGTAAAAATAAATTCTTTTCCTACAACTCAAAACGTAATTGGCCCAATTTGATCAATAAGCCCAATAGATTCCTAACGGGTCTAACTATTTTCTTTGTTAAAGTATGTAACGAATTTGAAGCAAACTAACGAAGTTGGGACTGTGACTGATATGCAGAGATATAAGATAAAGGCCTAAACGTGTAAAATCACCAAAGTTAAAATCCAAATCGAATTTTAAAACAGAAAACAACAGTTCGCTATGTAGATTACTTTTCTATTCTTATTGACTATGAAAAGAATTACTAGTTGACTACTACAGCCTAAAGTTCAACCTAAACAAACCTTTATCCACATAACTGGTATATTAACACTACTGAACTTAATCACCGACACAGCTTTACACTAAATTTTTCATCTAAACTCAATAACCTAAACAATTAAACTCGACTAAAAAATCTACACGGCCAAACATCAGTTAACATCTAATATGCATAAACTGATCATCATATTCATATGAAACTATCTATAACTGAATTCAAAATCTAATCATCATCTAACTAGTAAATTCTAACTCGGTGCAAGTATTATCATCCTACGAAAAATGCAGAAATAAGAAAGATCCAAGTGAATTAACTGAATTTAAAGAACAGAATCAAAAGACTGAATTTAAACAGATATCAAACATCATATAACAAAAGCATATAAACAGGTTGTAAGCAGATTGATATCAGACTATACAAAGAAATGTAGAAATTAAAACGTGAGCTTGACCAATACTTCCGAAGACTGTCCTTTGGTGTCGAAGCACGGCGCTGAGCCGGCTTTTCAAGATCGATACCAAACTACAATCAAATGAACTCCTCTTGCTGATTTACTACAGCTGAATAATCTGAACTGAAAATCACCATACAACAATTCCAAATTCCTGCATAACAAATCAAAGCAAGAAACCAAACAAATCCTTCTAAACTGAAACCTGCAAAAATAAGGATGTGGAAACGAGACTGTGCTAGCGAGCTAAGAAATTAAACTAATGAAACTAGTCCAAGACTGTAAAGAAGCTTGTTTAAAAACAAACTGTTCGATTCTACTGTCAAAATAAACCTCTAACAACCTCTATTTTTTCGCCTCTAACTGATTCAAACATTCACCCAAAGAACAATTGTATAGTAATGATTATCTCTGTTTAGTAAAACTATACTTTCTGAAAAGAACGTGAACTGATTTCTTGAATGAATACACAAAACACTGCTATTGTGGATTAAGCTACAAATCAGCTGAAAGTAATCACAAACAGCAGCTTATTCAAAATAAGCTCTTAACTGGACAATCAAATCAGCAAATCCAAAATCACTTGCAAAACTGAAACTATTATACTCTCTATTCTATCCTAAAAACTCGTTGAGATAACACCAACACTACGTAACAAACTTCTATTTAGCATGAACAGTAACATTAATTGATTTAACATGTTTACTTCTAATATCACGTGAATAGAAACAGTTTTTAAAGAAAACAAAAAATTAAAAGAAACTTAAGAAAGCTTGAAGAATCTCAAATGAATTCATTAATGGCAGAGATATAGAAAACAGTTACATTTATAACAGAAATCATAACCGAATTTGTTACAAAAGATTAACTAGTAAAAGAACTGACTGAAAGTACAAGATTAACTATATGGAGAATTAAGCTAAACTACTCCTAATCTAACTAACTGTGTGAGATTACACCTAGGCTAACCAACCCAAAATGAAGTGGATGACTAGTATTTATAGATGTACAAATGTGTTGAAGCAGCTCTGCGACGTGTTCAATCCAATTAGGTAGCGCCACGTGGAAAATACGATGTTGAGTAATTAGGGTTCTTCATTACTTAGCAGAAATTTGGGCTTTTCTTCGTCTTCCACTTTTGAGCCAATTAATTTGTATCATCATGAAGAGGAGGAAGAGAGGAGCATTTTTGTAGTTTTAGTCTTCGCCTGAATTTTCGTGTACTTCTCTTGAAATTGATTTGAAGTTACGATGGTAAAAAGATGAAATAGTCTGTTCTTTTCCTTTTCTCTCTCTTCTGGTGAAGAAGATGTTTATGTGTGTTTGTGTCACTTTGACCGTGACTTGGTCAATTGACCAAGTTAAAAGTTAAATAACTTTCTTCCCAAATTTTCCTTTTTGGTCCTCATTCTTATCATTTCTCAACAAAAGTGTTTAGAACTTTTTAGTCAATTTCTTTTTCAACCTTTGTTTTTATGAAAGTACAACTTAAGCCCTCCATCTTGGTAATATTGGAAAATAAAGTCCTTGAAGCATCATTCGTCATTTTATTCGTCTTTTCATCAAATAAGTCCTTGAAACCGCGTGTTTGCTCAAAAATGTATCTCCTTACCTAAAAACACATGAAACACAAATACCAACGTAATTCTGATAATTTTTAGTTAAATATAATATATATGACTGTGTTTTGAGTGATTTATGGATCATTATTGATGAGTGTTTTCACACTTATCAACTCCCCTCCACTTGACCATTGCCATGACCTCATGCAATGCTATATTTTAAAGCACAATTTTACATTTTTCTCATAATTAACCCACCCTGGCCAATATGGAATGCTATTACACTACTCTACTCTATATGATGCATGATTTTGAATTTGTATAATGCAATGCAAAGAAAACAATTCTATTTATATATTTTTGATTTTCTTGAAATAGCTTTGATGGAAAAACTCATAAAGAAGTCAATGACTTAAATTAGGGCTTTGATACCATGGACACTTATCACCCTCAAGTTTCACTTTCCCCATACCGAGCATAAAAATTGGATCATTGTATTCACAAGTATAAAGGTGCATCAACTTATTCATGACAATTAAATGTGGAACCGGTTATTTTTTGAGCAAATTTCTTGTAGGCAAATTTGTCATTATTTGAAGCGTGAAATATAAGAATGTAAATCCAAAAATAAGGAAGCACGGTTTTAATCCTAAGTAATCCTCTCATCCATTACTTGAAAAACCGCTCACAATTAATATAAGTCCGTTTCAAGAGTAATAAGTCATTCGCCTTATGTGTAAAATCCTCATGTCATGCATTAATAAGTATCTACACGCTCGCTAAGGAAAGAAAAATAAAACTCACGCAATAATTTACATCCTCCGCCTTTTTGAGACTTTGGATCTTCAATCCCGCAACCCGTCAAGGTAATATTGGATTAGAGAAACTATTAAATCCCCGCAACCCGTCAAGGTAATATTGGAATCTAATAGTTACTATTATTAACACTTCACTGCCCCTCTTGGGAGTCTTGTATAATTATTTTTTTTTCTTTTTTCTTTTTTTTTCTAGCCACTCATTTTTTCATAAGCCGCTCTTATTTTTCTTTATTCCTCACAAAGAAAATTGAAAAGAATAAAAGAAAAAACACCCGCTAAGTATTAAGCATGACATAAGTCTAGTACACAGAAAACGTTCTAACTTAGAATTTTAAGACGTACTTATACCAACTATGAATGATTAGAAAAAAATGCATAAGAGATTACAAACCAATTAAAACCGTTCTTGATTATTTATTAACATATATACATTTGAAGAAAATAGAGGTAGAGAAGAGAAGGGTTTAGCCACAAGTAATTATCATGAAGTTTATCTAGCCCTTTTATACTTGCTTCAACTCTATCATCTCCCATTCTCCACAAATTTAAAATCTCAAATAATGAGAGTGGTGGATGCTTAGTCTAATAGACCAATGAAGGACTACATGGTTAAGGATACTAGCTAGAGAGTGCTTATATACGCAAACTTGGGTTGAGTCAAAGTATCCATGACGGGCCTAATATGTCAAAGAAGTCTAAATTTGTTAAACCATATCCTTATTATATTTTTTTCTCTTTATATATTTTTGAATAAAAGAAGAAATATATACATTACAAATGTGTTATGCAAATAAAAAATGATTTATGCAAAAATTATGAATGCATATATTTGGTGGCCAAAGTAGATCAGAAATTTGAAAAATGTTTGAAAAATTAATTTTCCATGTTATCATGAAGTTGAGGCAATGGTATAGGTAAGGTCCTCAATGTTTAAGAGTATTAGAGTTAACTCTCCTATACTTATGACATTGATTACTTTGCTTAACCCAAGTTAAGGAAGAGACAACTAAAGGGTATTCATTTTAAGCACAAGTGTTGAATATCACAATAGCAAAAACTAATCAAAGTGAACCGGATACACGGGCCTCCTCCATGAGCTCCAAGCATGAATTGAGAGAGAGCAACCCTTGAAACAAACACCAAAAGACGAAGAAAGGCCAGCCCTCCACTTCAACTTCACTATAACACCCTTTAATTAAACCTAACCTATTTAGATCTACTCTACGTTTTCTAACCTAGTTATTCAATGCTTGAGTTTTTTTAACCCTAAGTCTCTAGCTCGACTCGGCCCCGAATTAGGTTGTCCTTGGGGAAACCATCATGAAGAATAAAGGATATCCACTTTGAAGCACATCTCACATGATACACTTAAACTTAACACGTTGCCATTTACTATAAGATTTACAATATCCGCCTCGATAAATGGAATGGTCCAACGTGTCTCAAGTTTGTCCAACATACAAAATCTCTCAAATAAGAAGCACACCAGGATCAAATATATAGTTTCCATCTCAACACTCGAACAACTCCAAAGTAGGTAGCATCAACAAAGTAAGCTCATACGAGAAGCCCATATCAATTGAAATCACACTCTTAAGTGGAGTAGATGAAAACCAATTTTTCCCAAATATACGTATCCAAGGATCAAAAACCTTTCCCTTCATGGGAAAATAAGAAGATGAGCTCGTATCAACCATATAAGATTCCCCTTTAGTTATCAAAGCATCATGAGACAATGAAGGTGTAGGTATTAAAACATTCATAACTATTATGTCCATGTTAGGCTCTTCATCATCATCAAAAGGTGGGTAATCTTCTATAGAAGGCATAGTGAAAGGAGGATCAAAATTAATAGTGTCTTGTGAAGGAAGTGTAGGCTCTATGTTCCTAAAAAGCATGTTCTCACTAAAACGAATCTCCTCTTCCCAATTAGAATCACTATCATCAACCTCAATATCAATATTAGCAAGATAAGCCTCTATGGTGGCATCAATATCCATATCAGAGTCCATATCAAAGGTTTTGGGTTCTAAAGTTGCCTTAGGTGAAAAAGGATCAATCTCTAAGAGTAGGATCTTCATCAATAACCAACTTCAAGGGTGGGAAGGTGGGAATAAAAGGCTCAAAAGGAGGTGTATTAATGAGAGAATCACTAAAAGGGATGATATGATCATAAAAATCAATAGGTGCAACCTCAAAAACCGGTGAAGAAATATCAATGAAAGGTTCTTCTTCTATGGAATCATCATTATGGTTTTCATTCAGTGCTTCAATCGAGGAGATAAGATGATAAACGTTTGATAAAACCTCACGGATATGAACATCTTCCACTTCTCCTATAGGAGCAACATCTTCATCTAAATTAGGAATGTTATCTTGACATGAAAAGTCATCGGATAATATATCATAAGATGCCTCACTAGAATTACAATCATCCTCTATTTGTGGCAAGTCTTTCAAAAATTCTTCCTCAATCTCATTATCCCTTTCTTTAAACAATTCATCAAGATCGAAATCACCAAATTCACTAGTAGTAGCATGAAGGTCAACATGTGAAGAAATCTTAATGTGATCATGAGGAGAAGAGGTATCAATACAAAGCTCGTCACATGGTTCATTGGAAACACCCTCAAGCTCTCTTTGGGTTGGGGTTAAGGTACTCAACACTAGAAGAGGTTAATTCATCCAAATCGGTGTTTGTATTAGTGCTAAGAGGCTCGTCCCCCATGGTTAAAGAGTCGGTGGGTTCCACGTGAGGTAAAGGTGATGAAGGTATGTCATCATTAAGTGTCATACAAATCGAAGGTTCATCATCATCATCATATAAGCATTGTTTAGGCAAACGAGCACGATGAGCAAAAAATTGTTCTTCTTCTTCCTTTTTATCAATCTTAAAGAGTAAATCATCTAAATCTTCCTTGAGGGACTGAGAGGAATTGTTCACCGATTCTCTATAAATGTCACAAATTTTCTTGTTATTAAACCGCTTGTTCCTTACATCATCCTCAAGAGACTTAATTTCCTCCCTTAACCACCGAGACTCTTCTTTCATTTCCTCGAGGCTCATCTCTTTCATACGTTTAAAAGCCTTTAAAATATACTCATTGTTTCTTCCTTGTTGCTCGAATATATAAGAAAGCTCTTTGAAAACACTAGGAGTATAAGAAGGCAGATCCTTTGGTCGACAATCATAACCATAATGGGGTTCTTTTCCACAAAACTCACATAAATAAGTCGAAGAATATGATGAAGGTGGATTTCCATAATTAGGTGGATTATAGTTTTTAAAAGAGTCATGATTATGAAAGTTCTCATGATTGTAACATTGAAAATTTCCTTCATTTTGAAAACCCTCATAATGTGAAAATCCTTGATTTTGAAAAGTATCTTGATTATAACATGGAAAATTTTCATCATTTTGAAAGCCTTCATTGTTTGAAAATCCTTGATTATGAAAGGTTTCTTGATTATAGCCTTGAAAATTATCATCATTTTGAAAACCTCCATAATTAGAACATCCTTGGTTTTGAAAAGTTTCTTGATTAAAGCCTTGAAAATTATCATTATTTTGAAAATCTTCATTGTTTGAAAAATCTTGGTTTTGGTATGGCTCATCAAAGGGTTGATCATGAAATGATGGTGGATTTTGTGATGAAAAACCGGAATATCCCATATACTCATTACAAGTGTAGTCCATTTGAAGGTTAGATTGAATATTAGGGTTCTCGGTTCCATTATAAGCATACCCCTCCCCATAATAGCCATTGTTTTGATTCCATAAATAAGTATCGTATGGACCTCCACAAGTCGAACAAGGCGAATAATTAGCGTTGGCGGATCGTTGTTGCAAAATCTCCAACATGGAACGAGTATCCATGTTTAACAAGGTGGCCGAATGTATATACAAGTAAAATGACGTTTAAAAGCTTCCTCGGGGAAGGAAGTAATACACCAAAGGTGGTATGGTTACACGCGTGCGAGTACACGTGTAAGTAAACTCGAGGAGTGAGAGATGAGCTCTCGGTCGACTTTTGAAGGAGAAGAGATTATCTCCCTCGAGGTTAGATAATTAATATCCACAAGAAAATATAATATATGTAATAATAATTCGGTGGCACACCACTCACCACTTTCACTTTTGAAAGACCCACAAGGAAGCGGAGAAACGAGGCGGCCCGTAGCACTTAAGATCCTGCTTCTTTAGAATGTGAAATACACTCGCCTTATACCCCCCACACAGTGGCCTCTTTCTCAAGATCAAGAAGATTGTAGTATTTATCCATTGTGCCTTAATTAAATTTGATCGATACACGTGTTAAGGACCGGAACGCTCCCTAACACGGTGCATTGCCTCGGCAATACTTATGGAAGTAGATGTATTAAGTGTTCGTATCTACGTATACTTATTTATATATAGTAATATATCAAAAATATTTTTGTATTTATTCGATTTTTAAGAAAATACTATGTGTACGTAAAAACGATGAAAATCGATATAATATATATTTTTGGGTGTAATCTTTTAGGAAAAAGATTACTTTTTGATTTTTTATTTTTTTGGTTCAATTCTTTAGGAAAAGAATTGATTTTGTGGTTTTTTATTTTTTTGTATTTTTATATTTTTGATTTTTTTTATGTTTTTGATTTATAATATGTAAAAATAACATTCACAAAGTGAACGGATCCCAAAATCTAATACGTCTCACTCGAAACAGTTAATCTTCACGAAAAGAACCGGCAGTGGCGCCATTTAAATGCACAAAATATCTAAATGAAAAATACAAATTTACACTATAAATTTAATTTGCAAATTCAAAATATAAAACTATATCTATAAAAGTAAATATACACTTTTTATAAAATCTAAATTTTATCAAAATCTATCTAGTAAAAATAAATTCTTGTCCTACAACTCAAAACGTAATTGGCCCAATTTGATCAATAAGCCCAATAGATTCCTAACGGGCCTAACTATTTTCTTTGTTAAAGTATGTAACGAATTTGAAGCAAACTAACGAAGTTGGGACTGCGACTGATATGCAGAGATGTAACATAAAGGCCTAAACGTGTAAAATCACCAAAGTTAAAATCCAAATCGAATTTTAAAACAGAAAACAACAGTTCACTATGCAGATTACTTTTCTATTCTTATTGACTATGAAAAGAATTACTAGTTGACTACTACAACCTAAAGTTCAACCTAAACAAACCTTTATCCACAGAACTGGTATATTAACACTAGTGAACTTAATCAACGACACAGCTTTACCCTAAATTCCTCATCTAAACTCAATAACCTAATCAATTAAACTCGACTAAAAAAATTACACTGCCAAACATCAGTTAACATCTAATATGCATAAACTGATCATCAGATTCATATGAAACTATCTATAACTGAATTCAAACATCTAATCATCATCTAACTAGTAAATTCTAACTCGGTGCAAGTATTATCATCCTACGAAAAATACAGAAATAATAAAGATCCAAGTGAATTAACTGAATTTAAAGAACACAATCAAAAGACTGAATTTAAACACATATCAAATAGCATATAACAACAGCATATAAACAGGTTGTAAGCAGATTGATATCAGACTATAAAAAGAAATGCAGAAAATTAAAACGTGAGCTTGACCAATACTTCCGAAGATTTTCCTTTGGTGTCGAAGCACGGCGCTGAGCCGGCTTTTCAAGATCGATACCAAACTACAATCAAATGAACTCTTCTTGCTGATTTACTACAGCTGAATAATCTGAACTGAAAATCACCATACAACAATTCCAAATTCCTGCATAACAAATCAAAGCAAGAAACCAAACAAATCCTTCTAAACTAAAACCTGCAAAAATAAAGGATGTGGAAACGAGACTGTGCTTGCGAGATAAGATATTAAACTAATGAAACTAGTCCAAGACTGTAAAGAAGCTTGTTTGAAAAAACTGTTCGATTCTACTGTCAAAATAAACCTTAACAACCTCTATTTTTTCGCCTCCAACTGATTCAAACATTCACCCAAAGAACAATTGTACAGTAATGATTATCTCCGCTTAGCAAAACTATACTTTCTGAAAAGAACGTGAACTGATTTCTTGAATGAATACACAAAACACTGCTATTGTGGATTAAGCTACAAATCAGCTGAAAGTAATCACAAACAGCAGCTTATTCAAAATAAGCTCTTAACTGGACAATCAAATCAGCAAATCCAAAATCACTTGCAAAACTGAAACTATTATACTCTCTATTCTATCCTAAAAACTCGTTGAGATAACACCAACACTACGTAACAAACTTCTATTTAGCGTGAACAGTAACAGTAATTGATTTAACATGTTTACTTCTAATATCACGTGAACAGTAACAGTTTTTAAAGAAAACAAAAAATTAAAAGAAACTTAAGAAAGCTTGAAGAATCTCAAATGAATTCATTAATGGCAGAGATATAGAAAACAGTTACATTTATAACAGAAATCATAACCGAATTTGTTACAAAAGATTAACTAGTAAAAGAACTGATTGAAAGTACAAGATAAACTATATGGAGAATTAAGCTAAACTACTCCTAATCTAACTAACTGTGTAAGATTACACCTAGGCTAACCAACCCAAAATGAAGTGGATGACTAGTATTTATAGATGTACAAGATGTGTTGAAGCAGCTCTGCGACGTGTTCAATCCTATTAGGTAGCGCCACATGGAAAATACGATGTTGAGTAATTAGGGTTCTTCATTACTTAGCAGAAATTTGGGCTTTTCTTCGTCTTCCACTTTTGAGCCAATTAATTTTTATCATCATGAAGAGGAGGAAGAGAGGAGAATTTTTGTAGTTTTAGTCTTCGCCTGAATCTTCGTGTAGTTCTCTTGAAATTGATTTGAAGTTGCTATGGTAAAAAGATGAAATAGTCTGTTATTTTCCTTTTCTCTCTCTTCTGGTGAAGAAGACGTTTATGTGTGTTTTTGTCACTTTGACCGTGACTTGGTCAATTGACCAAGTTAAAAGTTAAATAACTTTCTTCCCAAATTTTCCTTTTTGGTCCTCATTCTTATCATTTCTCAACAAAAGTGTTTAGAACTTTTTAGTCAATTCCTTTTTCAACCTTTGTTTTTATGAAAGTACAACTTAAGCCCTCCATCTTGGTAATATTGGCAAATAAAGTCCTTGAAGCATCATTCGTCATTTTATTCGTCTTTTCATTAAATAAGTCCTTGAAACCGCGTTTTTGCTCAAAAATGTATCCCCTTACCTGAAAACACATGAAACACAAATACCAACGTAATTCTGATAATTTTTAGTTAAATATAATGTATTTGACTGTGTTTTGAGTGATTTATGGATCATTATTGATGAGTGTTTTCACACTTATCAGCGTTCTTTCCCAACACCATGCAAACAATTTGTAATTTTCGCAAACCGTCTTAAACATTTGGGAGCAATTGTTCCCCTTATTTTAGAATCAACCAGTTGATCTAAATTTTGTTCCTTCACACATTTTCGAGCCTACCATACCAAACTACATTCCTCCTCCTCATAATGATCATCCACTGCAGGCCTCCCAGTTAACAATTCAAATAATACAACCCAAATGCATACACATTTGTTTTCCTTGTTAGTTTTATTGTATAGAAGTACTCTGGATCCAAATCCCCAAACGTACCTTTGAGACTAGCACTAACGAGAGTAGAAGCTTGATTGATTGGGCCAATTTTGGACAACCCAAAATCTGAAATCATAGCTTCTTAGTTTTCATCTAATAGAATGTTGGAGCTTTTCACATCACGATGTATGACTCCATGTTGGGTGCCAAAAACGGTGTGAAGATAGTCTATGCCACGTCCAACACCTACGACAATCATTAGTCATTGAACCCAACTTAAAAGAGTAGCAGTGAATTCGTGTAGATGAGCATATAGGGTTCCACGAGGCATGTACACATAAACAAGGATCATCTCCCTGTTATCATCCCAGTAATCGATTAAAGACACCAAGTTACAGTGGCGAAGTTTAGAAATATATTTCAGCCTTAAACTCAGCTGCCCCTTGATTCGACATAGAATCCAACTGTTTGATAGACACGATATGACTAGATTCCTCAATAGAAATTCGACTTTGTACACCTTTCTGAATCCTCCCTGTCCAATCACAAGCTCATAATAAAAGTTTTTAGTTGCAGTCTGTATGTCTGCTATAGTAAATCAGTGACATGTCTCATCTCATAATCTGGTTTCCAGTGCTTAAGGGTATATGGAACTCTTCCCTCTAAAAAATAGTTGCCAAAGTGATTATAGCCGAGTGAAGTTTCATCACATGTTGCATGTATGTAGCGAAAAAAATGAATGAAATCATACTATTAGATACCACTTATAGCCATGCCAAGAAGAATCCCATACTCAAATGCTTGCGGAAAATGGGATTTTTGAATATAGGTCAAAACAAGTTACAAGTGGGATTCGGTTGACCCGCAAACACTCTTTTCATATTTGAAATACATAAACAGTACTTAACTGGGCGATTATTCCGTGCACGCCTAAGTTCTTCCCATATCCATGAAATTTTCAATCTTTCCCAATAGGTTTTCATATTTGAGCCCTCGTAAAGTACTCCAAAAGCAGTTTCTGCTGCTAGCATTCCTGTAACAGAATAAAATGAACTGTTAAGTAAAAATTTAATATTTCATAAATTACTACGTTTCATTTTATGTTACTAAGTACATAAATATAAGCATGTTAAACTAAATTTACTTGATTTCATGGCAGTATGTGTACCCTTTATTTTAGGAAGAAGCCACCTACACACCCAACAATAGCTCCCCCAGGGAACATCAGATATGGCATAGGTTGGAAAATATCTAGCATTATTTTCGTATTTGCTTTTATCCTGTAAGTATAGAATTAACCACCTTTTAAATAAATGCAATTTAAAACTGAGATGCAAACCGCCTTCATTTAAAGTCCTTGCATCATACTGAAACCGTCCCATTTTCAAGAAGAGGCCTGATATAAGGATAGTTTTTGAGTTTCTGCAGGACAAAAGTGTCGCAAAATACTTGAGATAATGAAATATACCTCAAATGTTAACTAACTTTACTTACCTGAAATTATTGGTAAGGACTGAAGTAAGGGTTGTGGTAATTCAAGGCACACACCAATCCAATATAAACATGTCTATCTTGCATATGGTATAAGAATGACCCCCCTCCCCCGTTAAGTTTTGCGGTCCAACGGCCAACCGAAAGTGTGAACCACAGCATCAGGTTTATGCTTATGCTTACTGGCATCAATTTCCCAAACCTACAAAATAAAAATTTTCAGAAATTGGTTATATTATATAAGCATAAAAATTACATTTAACCCACCTCTGTAATTCCTAAGGCGTACTTTTGGTGTCGTCTACCCTTTCTTCCTAAGATCATACTTTTTTATAATTTTCTTCATACATAAAATATTAGGATTGATATACTACCGAAGAAACAAGTCAAATCAAGACGACATAACATTATTTTTCTGTAAACCTCTGAGAGTGAAACTCGACATCCTTCAGGGAAAAGATTTATACGGTATGATAATTACGTCAATATGAAAGACAGTTTATAAGTAAAAAAAAAACAGAAATCTGCGTGTAATCTACCGTATTCTAAATTTGAATATAAGTGTAATCATGCCTTTTAACTCTACACCAGGTTGAAAATTATCTTTCTTAGAACCATCTTTGCCAATTCCCATGCTATTATATTAGTTGCTAATAATCGCAAGTGTATAAGCTCATACAAACAGTTAATGTACTATATATAGATTAAAATCTTACATAATCTAAATCTTTTTGTTTTATATCTAGATATAAACAACCTAATTGTTTTAGATCTAGATATAAACAAGTAAGGTAAACTTGTTGTCGTCTAAAATCTAAATCTATTTGTTTTATATCTAGATATAATGTAACGCCCCATTTTGATAATGGAATGTCACGCGTAATTATGGCGTGTCATCAAAGCATACAAGGATAAATGTATAAAATATTACATGACCATAGGGATAACCGGAATAAAACATCGGTTCCCAAACATAAGCCCAAAACATAATAAAGCAAAAGAAATGAATGAAAGACTAAACAAGCATAAGTATATGAAGACAAAAAGGAAAAGAAGTCTCTGGCAACTTCCATCCTATGCACGTCCTCCAAATGCTCGAGTCTTTCCTAGGGTACCTATCGTTTTGGGACATGGAAAGGAAAGTAACGGCTGAGCAAAATGCTCAGTGCACGGATATAGACATAGTATAAATGAATAAAACATAATAAAGACTTAATAGCAGCGGAAATGTATAAGTCCTGGAAAACCTGGAACATGTTCTTAAAACTGGTTTTATAGTTTGAAAAACCTTATGTTTATCTTATGAAAACTGTTTAACATATTTTACCATTAGCCAATATAGGTCATGAAAATCCACCGTGCATGAATACTTGGAGGGGTGACCTCATCATGCAAATTAGAGGGGTTGCCTCTAATTTAATATACTGGTTTTTGGGTAGGAGGGATCAGCTCCTTGTGAAGGATGCAAGGCACACACCACATTCACCATGAAATCCTGACTGAAAAAATGTAACTAGGATGCACCCATACGCCCCACATGATAAATATAATATAAATGGCCAAAAGCTGAAGGGACGCCACGAGCAATCACTCCGCCGTGGTGAAGTCATAACATCAGTGCCTCTAATGTTATGGTTATGGTACCTCCATAACTAGGTGAAACTGGTCATGCATGTATATGGCTATAGGTAATCTTAATTAAACATAAGCAATCAAACACGTAACTTATACTAGGGGAAAACAGTTGGCTGCATACGGGGAATCCTAATAAGGAAAGAATGTCCATAGTAAAAGGACGGGAATCCGTACCTTATGTCTAGTGAACGAAGAAGATGAAATGAGAGGAATCCTACTTCCGTATCACTAGTGCTACATAAATACATACATGAATAAGTATCTGCTTACTAGATACGTAGCTAGTTTTATGTCATGTCTTAGCTTATTTTATATGCTCTTACCATATTTTACTGTTTAAAGCCTTAAACTGTGTTTATCTTATATTCTTGTTTAATTTGATTAAGTATTTCTGATATTTCATGTATTATTATACTTACTGTGTAATAATAAGTAACTTTCCAAAAATAGCAGGTTTCCTAAAATAGAAAGTTACCAAAAATAGAATGTTTCCAAAAATAGAAAGTTTCCAAAAATAGAAAGTTTCCAAAAATAGAAAGTTTCCAAAAATAGAAAGTTTCCAAAAATAGAAAGTTTCCAAAAATAGAATTACTGCTTAAAATAGATAAGTTTCTAAAAATAGAAAGTTTCCATAAATAGATCAGCTGCCTTAATTAAATAAGTTTCCATAAATAGATTAGCTGCCTGAAATAAATAAGTTTCTAAAAATAGAAGGTTTCCATAAATAGATTAGCTGCCTTATTTAATTAATTTTCTAAAAATAGAAAGTTTCCATAATTAGAAATAAGCTGGTTAAATAAGCTAAGTATATAAGCCTAAGTGTTTTCATGATTATTTTCTAAGTCATATGATATAATGTATAGTTTAATAATTATTTCATGTAATTAAATTAAACTATAGGTTAAAATATTTAATTAAAGTATAACATGTTTTTAATTAAATAAAGTTAAATACTTAGGTTAAAACATGTATTATTATTTATTAAT
The DNA here is from genome assembly GCA_025667525.1 of Glebionis coronaria. Classification (NCBI taxonomy): domain Eukaryota; kingdom Viridiplantae; phylum Streptophyta; class Magnoliopsida; order Asterales; family Asteraceae; genus Glebionis; species Glebionis coronaria. The sequence continues at coordinate 347,588,783 of CM046879.1, forward strand.
AATATAACCTAAGTCATGTAAATTAATTAATTATAACCATGGTTTTTAAATAATTAATTAATTATAAGTCTAAAATATAAAAATACTTAGGTTAAATAATTTCATGATTATTAATAATTAAAATAACCTAAGTCATGTAATTAAATTAATCATGTCATATTATTAATTTAATTTTAACGTAAGATCATAAAAAAAATAAAAACTAAACATACACCATGAACCGGATCTAGACTAAAAACCATGAACCGGACATGAAATCGACACCATACCCCGAACCACTTCGGGGTTCCCTTTGGTTTGCTGCTGCCGTGGGACCCACATCACCAAACCGGGACCTTGAGGTCTCGGTGGTGGTCCATGTGCCAAGCCGAGACCCCTTAGGGGTTCGGTTTAGGCGTCGGCTAGACAAACACCCCTAAAAACCCATGTTTTGATCTACCCCATAATCATAAACATGTTAGATCTATGTTTTTAATTAGGTTTTAAAAACATCATGTTCTTATTTAATTTTTAAATCCAAAACAAAAGAAAAAAGATTAAAAAGGTATACCGAATACGTGGATCGATCAAGGATGAACACACACGAACTCTTGCATAAATTCCAAGATCAAAATCAACCCGAACACCCTTCCATGGTGTTTTATGGGTGGCGGCCAAAAGAGGAAAAAAGGAAGAAGGAAGAAATCTTTTTAGGGTTTTTGTAATTTTTCTTGTTTTGTAAAAATGACACAAGATTTCTCCTTTTTCTTGTTTAGTAAAATTGATGGGCTAAGCTCATTACCCTCCTAATTTCATGGTATATGGGGCCCACATGGGGTAACCCGATCATTTTCCGTGTCTATTTAATAAGTGTGTTCTCGTGTTCGTGTTTTACGTGTTTGTTCGTGTTTATTTGTGTTCGCGTTTTGTGTGTTCTCGTTAAATAATTACCGTGACCTAATATATTTATTTACGCTCGTAATAAATATATATACGTAATTAATAATAGTTCGTGATTTAATTACGTTCGTGATTTCATGATCGCATGTTCGTGATTAATTATTGTCAAATAATTATTGCGTGTTCGTGCGTAGTAAATACTTATCGTGTACTAACACGTAAAATCCTAACACGTAATCGTAATCATGCTATAATAGGAAAGTTTTAATCTAGTACGTACGATCTTAAGGGTGCTATTCATGGTAAAAGCATGCGGGTTTTACAACTCTTCCTCCCTAAAAAGAATAATTCGTCCCCGAATTATAGGTAACGTAACTGAAAGAGAAACATACCCGAATCAAACTGAGAGGGTATGTAAGATAATTGAACGTGCGGGTTTCCTGGCAGAAGGAACGCGAAACGTGACATGTCTTGGAAGGACATGGAACGTGACGTGACTGAAAGGACATATCTAATTGATGAGAGAAAACGGAAAAAAAGTCCGGATGAACTTGTCCGTTTCCAAGTGGCCTCCCTCTTGGAACGGTTCCTTCAGAAGATCTTGACACTAATGATAAATCTTGGTCCTCCTGACCTTGACTTGGAATACGAAGAAATTCTTGGTTATCAACGGAAGGTAGATACCCTAAATTCGATCGAGGAAAATAAGAGTTAACGTGCTAGGGTAACTGAAACGTTACGATGCAAGACAATCTGACTTAACTGATAATTAGAAACGATGCGCGAGACATAAAGAAACGTAGTACGTGAAAATTTTTGAACGTGATACGTGAAAAATTTTGAACGTGCTACGTGGAGATATGGCGAGTGTAGTATGAGTAAACATATCGTGATCCATGATACGTGTAACATATCTTGATCATGATATAAGGAACGTGAAATGAACATGACATGTGAAACATATCGTGATCATAGAATATAATGGCGGTAACGCCAAACGCTACAAGGTGAGACGTGGAATATGACGTGGAATATGACGTGAAACGTCTATCTGATGATGGAGAGTTATACTAAACTTGGGTCTGGTCTCTCAAGTTCTTGCAAAACTTCCCAAATGAGAAAAATGAACGTAAAATCGTAAGCCAAGATACGATCATGAACGTGAATAGTGTCATGAACACGAGCGTGAAAGCAAGTCGTGACATTTGAACAAGGATGTGAAGTAAATTAGGAGCACAATTATGAATATTTGTCTGACCCGATAACTGAGGGATTGCCAAGTGATCGGATGAGCCTTGGCTGGAACATGTCCGATCAATCTGTTGGTTCTGAAATCCGTACGGATGTAAGGATTCTACAGACTTGATCAAACTGTTGACAATAACCCAGATAGCATCATGCTTCTTCTAAGTTTGTGTTAATCTGGTAACCAAAATCCGTGGAGATCTTGTCACATTTCAATTCACAATTTCAGATGATGAAAACATCCCAGTTTGTTGGTGTCCTATCTTTAACCTGTTGGTATGTCAGGTACCTAGATATGAACGTAACTATATCTTGCTTCGTAGAACTTGATACCTAGGAGTTTGCGAAACTTTGAGTCTCGTAATCTAGACTTCTCCTAGCGTAGAATCTTCTAGAACACCTAATGTAGTGTAGGGTTCTCTCCTTTACGCATAAGCTGAGTCATGGTAAGATTAACCATAGAAACCCATGTGATTCAGTGTGTCACTGTAATCAAACATAATTGATATTGGAAAAAATTTCCAGGGTAGAATTTCTCTTGTCATAGAATTTGCAACATAGTGCAGATATGGTCTTCCTGTTCTTTTCTAGGCTTAGAGGAAATCAGGTTATCCTCAATGAAAACGCTATGATTTTGTTTAGGAGTTCATGGAAACTCAATTTATTAAGTCCATAATGCTGTTGGAGCATTCATGAGACTAATTCAAAATCATAAATCTAGCATGACCGAGTCGTGTACGAATAGCAGTCATGGACATGTCCTGCTCTTTCACTCGTCACTATTGGCAGCATGATCATGAGTTCGATCTTGGAAAAGTGATTAACACTATAAGGTCGATTGGACATGTTGTCAATACGTGAAGGAGAATAATGGTCATGAATGGTGATTTGTTTAAGCCGACGGTAGTCGACACATAATCTCATGGTACCGTCCTTCTCCTTGTAAGTTCTTCTGGAATGTATGGGAAGATTTTAGAATAATCAACTGGCTATGCGTAAAAGACTTAAGTGGTCGTGTCTTATTGACAGCTAGAAAATTTTAGCGACCATGGCTAACAACGCACATGCTTGTAAGCATAGATAATTTGTACAGATTTTCTCGATGGAAAATCAAGTTGAATGTATTCAGAAGCCTGAACATTATTGTACATAATTATGAATCCTAGCATGGTGTGCTGTTGATAGTCCATAATTAGGATAAAATTCAACTCGTGTCTGTCCGAGGAATTGCGTTAGCATCTTGGATCTCATCATTAAGCTGAAGGAAAACCTTCGTATACGTGGGAATACGAAAGGCGTCCTTCATGGTCATGAATCTACGAGCTATGGTTACAAGAAATGAAAGTGTCATCGTGAAACTTGATAGTTCCCACTGATGCCCGATAATGGTACTGAATTTCTTGTGGTCTGATTAATACATGGCACAACAGAATGGATATACCCTTGGAGGGAACCCTGAGTTTCTTATATATGTTCCATAGTTGGACGTGAGTCATGTGTCTTGACTCGTGTCTTGGAACTATAAGCATGACATATGTCTTGACTGGTGTCTTGACATGTGTCTTCAGAAAGTATACGTGAGACATGTGTCTTGACTGATGTCTTGACATGTGTCTTCAGAAAGTATACGTGAGACATGTGTCTTGACTGATGTCTTGACATGTGTCTCGAGACGTAAAACAATAAAATTACAATATAAGGTTATTATGCCAGACTTAGCGGATCGGTTGAACTACTGATCCTTTGTATGTCTGATCACGTCCGCGGCCGGAGCCTCGGTTGCGATTTCTAGGATAGTTCTGTCATAGTAGTGGTTACTATCGTCTTGTCTGTCAGTTCCATGACGGTCATTCTCATGACCGTGATTCATGTAACTATTCAGCTGAGTGGCCGGCTGGTACCGGTCTGCACTCATATGGATGAAATGACAGCCAAATGACGTGTGACATGTAACTAAGAATTAGGGACAATGATTGATGGAAGTTTTCTGATGGTGAAGCGTCTTCTCGTCCAATTGCTTTGCTCCGACGCCTTTGTCTTCGTCTAGTAGGATCTCCAGGTTGTGAACAGCATCCGCATCTCGTAGCGTCTCCGAACGTCAGCAACATCAACCTTTAGTAACATCTCCAAGTTATGAGCGGCATCAGCAATCTTGTAGAATATTAGCAATAGAAAATACGCCTGAGGTGATTCAGAATCGAATAGCGAATACTCGTGAAGTATTGCAAGTGGAATATACATGGATTAAGGTACGTGTAATACACATGAAATACGGTACATGGAGTACACGTGGAATGCACATGAAACGATCGGCATGGGGTCGATCATTTATCATGATTTAAGGAAAGTATATCGGTTAAACGGTTAGGAAAACTATCATGATAACCTGGCAGTATTAGCATAAACATCATTCTGGTTGTAATGGAAACGTTAAAGTGTGGTTACACAAAATTCAACGATGACTTGCCTGACAGCATGATCAATGAAAACCAACCATGACTATCATGAAAGCAGGATTCAATGAAATCTAACAATGTCTTGCAGGACAGCGTAAATAACAAAAGAGGCATAAAACATAATCAACATGAAGACGGAATTATCATGAAGAAACATGAAACCATCTATCACGAAGAAGTGTATAACATAATCAGCATGAAACTGAAGTTAACCATGACAGTATGAAAACATACTTGACATAAAAACATAATAACTTATGAGGGGACATGAAAAAAATTTATGCCAATTTAAATCATGAGAAAAATTTTATGCATGAAAAACAGTACATGAATACGTAATGTAGTTTATAAAACCTTTATATGTGCGAGGGAACGCCTACGGGTCGGTTCCAAAACAAAAGACATGGCGAGGGGACGCCTATGGTCGGTCCCAAAGTTAAAAGTTTCGATAAAAGCACATGCGACTAAATAGGGTCAGTCCTGTACCAACCATTACTTAGTCATAATCCCTGCAATAATGATACATGAAACATGAATAAATGAAACTCATCTGTCAAAACTTATCAGAAAAAATTTTATGTGACTAATTATGAACTACTGGGGTTCAGTCCACATAGCCACAGTTCACGAGGAACATTATGCATGAAACAATGACACATAACTAAATATGAATGACGGTTGTCCATCCATATTAGTAAAACAATATCGATGAAAACATCAAGGTTAAAACCTCAAGGTGCTGAAAACATCATGGTTAAAACAACAATGCGCTGAAAACATCAATACGTGGAATAACAAACGTTGGCTTAGGAAGCTCCTGGTGACTACCCACTAGTCACAGGTCGAGTTTTAGAGCCTACAGGTCGAAGCCTTGGCTCTGATACCATAATTGTAACACCCTATTTTGATAATGGAATGTCACGCGTAATTATGGCGTGTCATCAAAGCATACAAGGATAAATGTATAAAACATTACATGACCATAGGGATAACCGGAATCAAACATCGGTTCCCAAACATAAGCCCAAAACATAATAAAGCCAAAGAAATGAATGAAAGACTAAACAAGCATAAGTATATGAAGGCAAAAAGGAAAAGAAGTCTCTGGCAGCTTCCATCCTATGCACGTCCTCCAAATGCTCGAGTCTTTCCTAGGGTACCTGCCGTTTTGGGACATGGAAAGGAAAGTAACGGCTGAGTAAAACGCTCAGTGCACGGATATAGATATAGTATAAATGACTAAAACATAATAAAGACTTAATAGCAGCGGAAATGTATAAGTCCTGGAAAACCTGGAACATGTTCATAAAACTGGTTTTATAGTTTGAAAAGCCTTATGTTTATCTTATGAAAACCGTTTAACATATTTTACCATTAGCCAATATAGGTCATGAAAATCCACCGTGCATGAATACTTGGAGGGGTGACCTCATCATGCAAATTAGAGGGGCTGCCTCTAATTTAATATACTGGTTTTTGGGTAGGAGGGATCAACTCCTTGTGAAGGATGCAAGGCACACACCACATTCACCATGAAATCCTGACTGAAAACATGTAACTAGGATGCACCCATACGCCCTACATGATAAATATAATATAAATGACCAAAAGCTGAAGGGACGCCACGAGCAATCACTCCGCCGTGGTGAAGTCATAACATCAGTGCCTCTAATATTATGGTTATGGTACCTCCATAACTAGGTGAAACTGGTCATGCATGTATATGGCTATAGGTAATCTTAATTAAACATAAGCAATCAAACACGTAACTTATACTACGGGAAAACAGTTGGCTGCATACGGGGAATCCTAATAAGGAAAGAATGTCCATACTGAAAGGACGGGAATCCGTACCTTATGTCCAGTGAACGAAGAAGATGAACTGAGAGGAATCCTACTTCCGTATCACTAGTGCTACATAAATACATACATGAATAAGTATCTGCTTACTAGATACGTAGCTGGTTTTATGTCATGTCTTAGCTTATTTTATATGTTCTTACCATTTTTATTGTTTAAAGCCTTAAACTGTGTTTATCTTATATTCTTGTTTAATCTGATTAAGTATTTCTGGTATTTCATGTATTATTATACTTACTGTGTAATAATAAGTAACTTTCCAAGAATAGCAGGTTTCCTAAAATAGAAAGTTACCAAAAATAGAAAGTTTCCAAAAATAGAAAGTTTCCAAAAATAGAAAGTTTCCAAAAATAGATAGTTTCCAAAAATAGAAAGTTTCCAAAAATAGAAAGTTTCCAAAAATAGAAAGTTTCCAAAAATAGAAAGTTTCCAAAAATAGAATTACTGCTTAAAATAGATAAGTTTCTAAAAATAGAAAGTTTCCATAAATAGATCAGCTACCTTAATTAAATAAGTTTCCATAAATAGAAGCTGCCTGAAATAAATAAGTTTCTAAAAATAGAAGGTTTCCATAAATAGATTAGCTGCCTTATTTAATTAAGTTTCTAAAAATAGAAATTTTCCATAATTAGAAATAAGCTGGTTAAATAAGCTAAGTATATAAGCCTAAGTGTTTTCATGATTATTTTCTAAGTCATATGATATAATGTATAGTTTAATAATTATTTCATGTAATTAAATTAAACTATAGGTTAAAATATTTAATTAAAGTATAACATGTTTCTAATTAAATAAAGTTAAATACTTAGGTTAAAACATGTATTATTATTTATTAATAATATAACCTAAGTCATGTAAATTAATTAATTATAACCATGGTTTTTAAATAATTAATTAATTATAAGTCTAAAATATAAAAATACTTAGGTTAAATAATTTCATGATTATTAATAATTAAAATAACCTAAGTCATGTAATTAAATTAATCATGTCATATTATTAATTTAATTTTAACGTAAGATCATAAAAAAAATAAAAACTAAACATACACCATGAACCGGATCTAGACTAAAAACCATGAACCGGACATGAAATCGACACCATACCCCGAACCACTTCGGGGTTCCCTTTGGTTTGCTGCTGCCGTAGGACCCACATCACCAAACCGGGACCTTGAGGTCTCGGTGGTGGTCCATGTGCCAAGCCGAGACCCCTTAGGGGTTCGGTTTAGGCGTCGACTAGACAAACACCCCTAAAATCCTTGTTTTGATCTACCCCATAATCATAAACATGTTAGATCTATGTTTTTAATTAGGTTTTTAAAAACATCATGTTCTTATTTAATTTTAAAATCCAAAACAAAAGAAAAAGGATTAAAAAGGTATACCGAATACGTGGATCGATCAAGGATGAACACACACGAACTCTTGCATAAATTCCAAGATCAAAATCAACCCGAACACCCTTCCATGGTGTTTTATGGGTCGCGGCTAAAAGAGGAACAAAGGAAGAAGGAAGAAATATTTTTAGGGTTTTTGTAATTTTTCTTGTTTTGTAAAAATGACACAAGATTTCTCCTTTTTCTTGTTTAGTAAAATTGATGGGCTAAGCCTATTTCCCTCCTAATTTCGTGGTATATGGGGCCCACATGGGGTAACCCGATCATTTTCCGTGTCTATTTAATAAGTGTGTTCTCGTGTTCGTGTTTTACGTGTTTGTTCGTGTTTATTTGTGTTCGCGTTTTGTGTGTTCTCGTTAAATAATTACCATGACCTAATATATTTATTTACGCTCGTAATAAATATATATATACGTAATTAATAATAGTTCGTGATTTAATTACGTTCGTGATTTCATGATCGCATGTTCATGATTAATTATTGTCAAATAATTATTGCGTGTTCGTGCGTAGTAAATACTTATCGTGTACTAACACGTACGTAATACGTAAAATCCTAACACGTAATCGTAATCATGCTATAATAGGAAAATTTTAATCTAGTACGTACGATCTTAAGGGTACTATTCATGGTAAAAGCATGCGGGTTTTACATATAAACAACCTATTTATTTTATATCTAGATATAAACAAATAAGGTAAACTTGTCGTTGTCTAAAAACACTGATAATAACATTAAAAAACACTGATTATACGGGTTAAGAGAGCCAGTCCTATATGTACACTTTTGCCAAAAATAAAATCTTTCTATACGAAAAAATATTAGGAACAGATTTGTCCACACTACCGTGATCTTTAAATGATCACATGACTTTTGCAATTTACCTCAATACTATGTGAACTAGTTTTAGCCAATGTAGTTTATGTCAACCCAATGAAGAATCACAGGGTCTTAACTGATGATAATGACCCATCTTGTGCAAAAGTAATGGTCAAAGAAAAGGGGCCCTTTGCCTTTGCAAAAAAGATGATATTAAGAACTATACACGGATATGTTACAAACAACATATAGATAACATTTTTTATTGAATATTGAATTGTTGTCATCTCATTAACATTTTGACCATATGTAATTACAAAATATTAATCTCTTGTTGTAAACATACAAATAAATTAAATCAATAATCGAATAATCTACAATAATAACATCCACAATATATTTAATTCAGTAAGATACATATAATCCACAATAATAACTTATTATTAGATGAATAAAGTCAAAATCGAAGAATAATTAAAAACAATTCGTGATTAAAATGTCATACCATCATTCGAATCTTCAATTGCACCAATATTAGCTCGTTTGGTTCGCACCATTTCGCTTTTTTTATATAGTTTTTAGGGTTTCGATTTTGTTTAGAGAGATGAATATGTGTTTAGAGAGAGAGTTAATTTGGGAAAGGTATACAACAGTTCTGTGTAATTTTACAAAGTTTACACTTTAGTCCCTGGGTTTACTATTAGTTATTTGCAATATTAGTTCCTCCGCTTTTTTTATTCTAAGATCTGGTCTCATCTAATCAATGGCCAGGATCAGTCCCTTAGTTTTCATGAAAATACAAGTTTATACAATAAACCAACTCGTTAAGATTTAAGTTCATTTGGATATAATATTTTTCTTTGGATATGAGGGGACTCATCCCCACCATCCATCTTATTCCCAATGGATAAGATTAAACACAAAATATATTTTCACCCTCTTTTTTCAAACATTAATATCTTTTAAACCTTTAATCGTTATGCGAAAAAAAACATACCGTTACGAGGAGCATTTAATCTTTTTCTTTGTAAAGCAAAACCCAAAGTAGGGACTTTTTCAAAAGATTCTTTCTTTAGTAGGAAATAATATTTTTATTTATTCCCTTTAAAGTGTGAGTGTTCCTTAATTTAGTAACAAAGGTCTAATTTTCGTTCTTATTTTTAATGAAATTAAAAACCCGGATAAAAAGTATATGTGTCAAAATGAAAAGAAAAAAACATAAAAAAGTGGGTTGAAGATTATAATACTTTAGGGTTAAAACTATCATTTATTAAACTTTAGGGTTGTATCTCGCCTTTTTAAACCTTTTATCCAAAAAAGTAAAAAGTTATCATACCACAAAATCAACCACCATCCCTCTGAATCCGTCTGAACATATGATGGCCCTGTCACCGTCACCGTCACCGTCACAGTCAGCGTCACAAAGGAGGTCATCGAAACCACAAAGGAGGCTGATCCAAACCAGCAGAACATATGATGGCCCCGTCACCGTCACCGTCACAAAGGAGGTCAGTTCAATTAATCAATTACAACCCTTAATTAATTAAGATTAATCAAAATTTAGTTTTGATTGAGGGTTTTTGTTGGGATGTACCAGTTTGATTTCAAAGGTATTCTTAATTTTGTAGTTTTTTATTTATGTCAATTCAATTAATCAATTACAAACATTAGGGTTTTTTTTCGATGTGCCAGTTTGATTTGTGCTTATTCTTATAAAAGAAGTACAATATTTATTTTATTTTGTTCGATTACATATGTATAGTGCAAAATCAATTCTCAGTATTTTTAAGTTTATGTGACAATGATAACTTGAGGCGAGTTGTTATAATGATAAATAATGATTATTGTATGATTAAACATTCTTTACATTTTTGGACAGGTTAGTTTAGACACTTAGTTCGTAGGTTTATTATCAAAAGTTTTAGTTTGGATTATAATTTATTAAGTTCGTTAAATATGAGTGTTTGCTAAGTTATTTGTGCACTAATAAGCTTTGTCGAGTATTATCTCTTATTCTTAATACCATGCTTAAATTTGAATTTTGTAAGGAAAAAAATCTAAATTTTCCTACAAGTTAATTCAGTTTAAAAGTTCTTGAGCAGATACCGTACACAAGTATTTCTAAATATGGAAGCTTGGACATGCATGACTGTATAGGTAAAATGGACAAGAATATTGTTCGTCGTTTTCACCCTGATGAGTACAACCGACATAGCCGATTGTAGATTGGCAAGGAAATTGAAGAAATATTGGCTAACAATCTGGTAAGGGTCAAGTTTATTTGTAAGGTGGAACAATAATTCAATTTTTATTTTTAAAGGCATAGTACAATTTTTGATCATGTGTTTTTGCCTTACAGGGTAAGGGTAATGAAGCCATAAATATATATAAAATTATTGACATTGGCGCTTAATAAGATATTCATTGAGGCTTGAATGCTTTTATGATAATGATAAGGTAGGTTCGTGTTATGTAAAAGAATAGTGAACAACTTTAACAAAGTCATAACTTATTGTCAATACTGGTAGATATATAACATAGCCAGAATAATTTCATTCATAAGTAAATTACGTAAAACATGGAAACGACGCATTACAGGCGATAAAGTAATCCGCATATAGATACTGAGATAGGTCTTCTCAGTTCATGAACTATGGTGGTTTCCGTTATGTCACATTCAGAAGCTATAATGGGTATGAATTTAAAATCAGTTGAAATTTTCTCTAAATTTAAACACCTAAAAGGAAATATCATTTGACGTTATATTCTAAATTTGCAGGCTAAAAGGAAATATCAGTTGCTAAGGAAATGGAAGAGGTCTGTCAGTGGCAAGACGCAGGGCTACCAGATTAAGACCATATAACGTGAATTCGAGAAGAAAAGGTACATTTTCAAATTTCAGAAGACCCTCTATTATACGCGCTGATTTTTTGCTTAGCCGTATTTTTGTTCAAGTATGAACTTCAAATTATGTGTTTTATATATGCTTATTGTGTGAAATAGTTTATCTTTGCTGATCTCAAACCCTGATGGCCATCACTGAGGGATAACGTAACAACTATAGTATGTCAACGGAAACATGGTTGTTGGAGTTCATGCACCGATTAGTGCATATGTTACATAAACAATTTTGTCGTTATCTGAAAAAAGTATTTTTGTTCTCTAATGTGGGTCAAACGGGTTGGTCTAAGTTAGGCTGACCTAGAAGTGTAAGTTTAGTATCTGTACTAGATACGAATACAATCTGATAGTAATTTTCTTCAATGTTGGATTGTTGGTCAAGCCATTAATCTATTTGTGGAATTAGTATAAGGGAAAGAATTACAAATCCTAAAGATTCCAAGTTAAAATACAAATAAACCTTCTGTTATGCAAATAGTTTTGACGTCTTATTCTGTAATTTGCTAATTAGTAGCTTGCTGGAAGAGTTTATGGGCAATCTTAAGCGTTATATTCGTCTATCATTCACTCCCTTATTAAAATAAACACTTTACTCATAGAAAATCTTTCTGCAGTTATATGTTTTAATAGCACTACCTATATTTTAGTATAGAGCGTCCACTGTTATCCAACTTGATTAATAACTAAAGAATATAGATCTTCCATCTTAAGTGAAATTTCCATATGTATAGCTTTTGAAATCAGAAGTAGTACATTTGACATTACAAAACTATGGTAGCTAAACCTTTTATCATCTACTTTTCATACAAGCTCATACAAACTATGTTCTCTATTGTCCATTGTGTCTAAATTGATACTTTTATAGTGTATTTGTAATATTTCATCATGACTTATTTACTGTTCATATACATGAATATATGTTCTTTTCTGTTGTTCTTTTCTGCTGAATAATTTGTTGGCGACAAGCCATTTGCTCTTACTTTCCCGCTTTTAAACGAAAAGGCAACGAGCTTAGGAACTGACTATGTTACCCTTGATCAAGGCATCAAAGAAACAATTGAGAGCTTAAAGGAAAACTTTGTGAAACTATAATTCAATTGTACTATAAATAATTATGCGTTGCATACATAATTATGAATGTATCATGATAATATTTGTAGCTTAAATGTGTCAGGTTAATCCAGAGCCAGTGTCTCAGAATCTTTTGGACCGTGTCCTAGTTGCACACCTATACTCGTGTCCTAGTTGCACACCTATACTGGTCTCTGAACATCAATTTTAGCAAAATGTGAAGCAGCAGGAGACCTTGGTGGCTCCAATGTAAAGTTTAGTGATGTCGAAAAATTTATAAAACATGATCCGATTCAAGTAAATGTAATATGGTAATCCTTTTTTAGTAATTGTAATTAATTTGGTGAGTTTGTAAATCGGAAATAATGGCTTTCTAACACAAGTACAAGATTGTTGGTCTGCTTTAGTTCATGGTGCATTTTGATTGATTTTCTAATGTATTTCATACCAATTTGATACTTTATGAAGTTATTTTACTTTCGAAACATATTATCAACTTTTATGAAGTTATTTTGATTGTTCATATTTCGCTTTCCTACATATATCCCTTGGAAATTTTAATGTTTTAGGCAAAATGAGAGAGATTTCTTAGGCTGGTGGGAGTGGCATTGAAGCCACTCGTGAATTTGTGAAGCCACTCGTGAGTTCCCATCCCCCTGCTTAAACTCGCGCGCGAGTTAGTCCTCAGAAAAAAAAGAGGGCCAGACTCACCTGGGTGAGTTAAAAGATTGTGGGCCCAAGTGTTTTTATTTTTTGGGTTAGGTTTATTTGTGGGTGTTTTTTGTGAGTGCGGTGTGTTTAAATAATAAAAAATAGGTATGAAATGTGAGTGTGGGTGAGTTTTGGTGAGTGTCATTATCTTCGTGGGTGAGTTTTTGTGAGTTTGTTAAAAGCTGAGGTGGCGCTGACGTGGAGGCGAGTGGGTTTGCCTCCACTCCGACCAGCCTTAGATCTAAATGAGTCGAAGATCAGATTATTTGGTTTATTATACTTAAAGGTATCTATCTTATTTACTTTTAGTTAAACACTCACGTGGCTATGATAACTACGATTAAAGTTATTAAGAAGTTGTATGTAACAGAAAATGCTTGGGGGTTTTATTTTTGTTCATTTGAACATTTTCATTGTCAGTTGGTTTTATACTTTTAATTCATATTTTTTATCCGCAAAGTAAAACCATCAGTACACATTAAGTTGTATTGTTTGTTTGTTAATAGGTAATAATACATAATTAAAACTTTTATAAAAAACTCTGTGCGTGCAGTGTGACTCACAACACAACGTGAAAAAGTAATCGTGTTACCGGGTTGTTATAGGCCCGGGTTATATCGTGTCGGGTTATCGGCTTGTGGTTAAAATATTTTTATTATCGGATTCAACCCGATAAGAATGTTTGGGCCGATTCAACTCGACGGATAAGCATTATCGGGTTCAGGTTGGGTCAATCCGTATTTGTACACACATTTCTATTTAATTTTTCTTTTTTTAAAGCACACGTTGTAAAAAGTTAGAAAAAACCCGTGCGTGCACGGGTATTAAAACTAGTTATCTTTCTATAGATATTCTATATGATACACTTTCGACAATTTTCTTTTATTTAATTTTTTCATGTTTAGAAAATTATCATATATGATACTAATATCATATATGATGTATGGCGAGTATCATATGATATAACCTATCATATATGATATAACCTATCATATATCATAGAAACCCATATCATATATGATTTAACATTGTTATCATATATGATGAAACAATATTATCATATATGATATTTCACGTAAATTTTAACAAGAAGAAAAAAACGATTTTTTTTTCTTTCAATGTATATCATAGTGCATATTGGTAGAAAGATAATTTAACGCTCGTCGCGATGGTGTAACTATTTTCGTTTAATATTTAACGGTTTAAGAGATATTTAAATTATAAAAAATAGGTGAAAATAAAATATATTTAATCTTATCCATTAGATGAAAATGAGATGATGGTGGAGATGAGTCCCCTCATATTCAATGAAAAGTATGGTATACAAAATAACTCTTCTCTTAAAGTTAAACATTATGATAATTGGGTAGTAGAGGTTATTGTGTATTAAATAAATACAAACTTTTTAAATTAACATACAAATATATTAAATAAACATTAAATAAATTTATAAATTATTATATGTGGACATGATTTTTATTAGAATTAATGTGTATTTAATTCTTTTTTATATTAATTTCATTAACTTCTGCTCAAGTTGACGTTGGTTAACAAAACTTTTTACAAATTCAATGTTAAATTATTCGTGAGAGTATGTTTGAGTGTGTAGAAACTAGAGGGGGGGGGGGGGGGGGGGTTGAATAATTTCTCTTCAATAAGTCACCTAATTTAAATTACTTTGAATTAAGTGTGTATCAAAACTATCTTTTACTTGAAGCTAAGTTGCATAATGATTAGGTTCAATTCAAATGCATTAGCAATGATAATAGGTAAGTATAATGATAATGACATAAGTAAAGAGTAAGAAAAGAGACAACCTAGTGACAAGACACCAAGATTTATAGTGGTTCGACAACGAGGCTCTATCCTCGTTTCTACTCCACTCCTCGAGTACACCTACTCGAGATTTCCACTATATCCACAAGCTCCCTTCTTGGCGGAGAAAGCCTTACATCGTCGCTTACATTATTTTCCGACACTAAGCTAAATGTCGAGACCTAATCATTAGCTAGGACCAATCTACACAACGTTAAATGATGTTGGAGTTTTTACTACTCTTTAGGAAAAGAGCAATAAATAGGGCAAGCGTGCACGACGATTTAGGAAAACCGTGTGTAAATGACCCTAAGTGTGTTCGTTCTCGAGGAGGCAAGTGCGTTGTGTGTTGAATTGATTAATGATTTGTGATTATATGATTAAGAAAGAAAGAAAGAAATGAGATTAGAAGAGAAAGACGTTTACGAAAATGAATTAAACTAAGACGAAAAAGGCGATAGCGTAAAACCGTAAATAGTGCCAAAATTAAAATTTTAACCTAAAAATTCCTAAAAATTACTAAAAATCCCCAATAATATTCTAAGAGTTTACAAAAAATCCAAACTTGTTAAAACCTTTTAATTAATTAGATAATGACTTTTTAATGCTAATTAAAGCCCTAAAAATCACAATTAATTATTAAAAAGCCCTAAACAAGATTTCAAAGTTTGTAAACCTCAAAATAACCTAATTAAGCTAAAAAGTATTTTTTAAAATTTTAAAACCAAATTAAACTATTTTTAAACACTTAAAAACTATTAAAATCAATTAAAACTTAAATTAATTCTAGAAAATAATTGAAAAGTCCTAAAAATATTTGGAAAGTGACAAAACTCCTAATTAAGTGACTAAAATATAGGAAAAATGTAAAAACTAAAAAAAAGTCAAACTTCAATTTTTAATAATAAAATAATAATAAAATATTCAAAAAAAAATCAAAGTTCATAAAAAAATTCTAAAAAATTACCAAAAATCTTAAATAATGTAACTAAGACAAAAATGCAATCAAAATTTTCTGAAACCTATTTAATAATTTTATATTAAATTTTAAAGTTAGCTAAAAACCCTAAAATCCAATAAAATCAAAAATTAGACTTTTTGAAAACTTAATTAGCTGTAAACCTCAAAAATATGATCAAAAACCTAAAAACTATTTTTTCAGATTTTTAAAATGCTTTTTCCTATTTTTTAATTACTTTCTAAAATTAAAACTTAAAATATTCCTAGAAAATTAATTAAATACGTGAAAAATAATCTTTTTAAACCAAAAAGTCTTAAATCCTAATGAAAACCAAGGAAAAATGCTAACTTATAAAAACCATAAGTAAATAAGCTGGAAACAGCTTATAAATAAGCCGATTGGTTTATAAAGCTAAAAACAAATATCCCTTAAATAAATGATGGAATGAGAGTTGTGCATAGAAAAGCACTTGGATCACTGGTTAACACGTATAGTCCTCCAACGAGGGGTCCCGTGTTCGAGCCCAGGCCAAGGAGCTTTTTGCCAAACTTTTCTTTTTTTTACTTTTAAAACTCACTCCTTATACTACTTTAACCATAAAAACATAAAAACCAATCCAAGTTAACAAGATTTAAGTAATCTGGAACCAAAAACGTGCTCAGGTATGCACTTGTTTCTGATGAACACAATAGAATCTTCACAAGTGAAGAGATGAATCAAGAGGTCTTGATTTTGGTTTCTGATGATGTTTTGATGGACAAATGGCACCCCCACACCAATTGGGTTGTGGGGAGTCAGTAACAACACAAAACAAGCAAGCTCTCACACAAAGATGCACACAAATCACCAAGATGAGTTACTGGAAAACTAGGTCTAGGACTGAGAGATTTTTGCTGATTCAAATGACACTCAAATGGATTTCAAATGCTTGAATCATGCATACAAACTAATCAAATGACATGTAATCAACCTCAAAGCCTACTTAACCCTAAACTCTAACAGATTACAAGTTTTGATGCACAAATTCACACAAATCAGACACAATAGGCATTTTACTGATTTTAGGTATTTTATCCAATTTTTAGCATACAAATGTGTTTAAACTTGTTCAAACTGAAAAACCAATCACACTTACCACCTAATAACACCCTAAGAGATGTGTCTAAACAGATTTTAAGCTAAATTCAAAACATTAAACCCTACTTATCCCTTAATCCAAACACCCCTTAAAAACTACAAATCAAAAAATTTCAAAGCAAATCAATCCAATTCTACTCAAAACTGATTGCAAACACTTCTAGCATGCATTCAAACCTAAGTTGAGCAAAATTAAGCACTTAAACTAACACTTAACAAAGTCTCACAAATATCATGCAAAATCACATAAAACTGAAAATTTTGAAAAATGAAAAAGAGAACAAGGATGCTACCTTGTTGGGCCTACATCCAGGCCCAACAGTGACTGAATAGTCACCTCCAATCAGGCTGGGGCCTGAGCAGAACTTTGCTGATGGGCTTATGAGGGACTGCTTAACAAAAATGGGTAAAAATGGTTCCTCTTTGAATCTGCTAAGAGAGAAGGTACAAAGCTGTGTGAAAGCTTAAGGGCTTGCCCCTAGCTTATAGATTAAGCTAGAAGAGAGCCTTAGCTTATGGGTAAGACTATGATAAGCTAAAAAAAATGACCAAACAAATGGATTATCTAAGCTTGGGTACCCACTACACCAGAACAAGCCATGGTGTCTTGGACATACACAAGCTCAAACACCATCAAACTAACACATTTCATCACCATATTATCAGATTTGTATGAAAATTTAAAGTTTAAGAAAACCTTGAAATTAAACAGAAACTTTGAAAACTTAATAAACTTGCTGAAAATTAAACCAAACTTGAACAATGATCACTTAAATCAAACTGAAAGTAAAAATGGAACTGGCTTTCTTCACAAAACACTTTACCAACTTTTCATTCATAAAAAGGGGTTTTACAAGAGTGTGAACAAGGAAAGCAAGAACAAGAACAAATGCTAAGCTAGGGGTGCCTTATATAATGGCAACAGAACAATCTAGAAATCATAAAACCCTAATGTAGAAAAACCCTGAAATGCCCTTGGACGATTTTGAACCTTGGTCAAAATTTGGTATCTTGTGAGCCTGCTGGAATCATGTGAGGTGTACAGCTGTTTTGAAGTGATCTAAACCCTTCATCTTGCCTTTGGGAGTAAGATAGCACTTTCTGAACGTTGATTCTCTGCTCCTTTTTGTTTGGGAGTGAATAGTGGGGCAGGGGAGGGTGGTAGAAACATGTGAGGTGATGGTGATGGGGGTTTAAGGGTGGATTAGGGTTTAAGTGATGGTTAATTAGCAAACTGGAAGGTTTTAGCAAAAACCCCTTTGATTTAGTCATTGTTCATCCTGGGGATTTTTAGGGTTTAAGGGTGGATTAGGGTGAGTTTAATCCGGTTTTGGGGGTGATTATATTTAATAATTTGGGAGGGAAGAGTTTAAGTATTTAATTAAACCGTAAGTGGAGAGTGACTGGGATGGGCTTGATGAGGTGGTGGATTGTGAGTGGGTGGTGTGGGTAGGAAAAGTTGGTATGTTTGACAGCTTTGGCCCCCAAAGGTTTCACTTTCCTTTACTTTGTAATAATCAACATAAACTTCAATTCCTTTGATAATTAACTTTGGGAAGTTGGCAGTTTTGGCACAACAAGTTTTTAAACTTGTTTTAAGGACTAAAAGTGCAATTTTGGCAATCTTCAAGGGCTTTCAGTGACATGTCTTAATACTTCAAGGTGTTGACTTGTTTTTTGACTTCTTGGGGGACGAATATTGATAATTTAGTTTTGTTGAGGGACTAAATTTGCCAATTTTTCAAAGTTAAGGGTCCTTTTTGTAATTTTGACAAACTTTAGGGACCAAACTTGTAATTATGAAGATACAAGGGTATAAAGTGTCAATTCTTCAAACTTGGAGGACCAATCTTCATAATTCTTCAAATCTTCAAGGACTTTCTTTGGAAAATTCTTCATTAGGGCTTGGTTCATCGTGCGGCTTCGTTTCCCGTGTTCGTTTTTTATTGATTCTTGTGATCTTTTGTCATTTTCTCAATATCCGTACCTAAAATACACAAGCAACAAACACAAGCATATATTTGGGTATTTTGATGATATTTAATGCATTTTAAGCCCGTTTTGGACGATGAGACTATGTATAAAAGCAGTCTCATCACTCCCCCATACTAAACCATTGCCGTGCCCTCACGCAATGCTAGAATAAAGTATCATAGCACCTCCAAAATTCATTTTTATCTACTTTATTGGAATGATAAACTAGCTATACTACTACTATTACTACTACTTGCGTTTTAGACATAATGTATGATTTTCATCGCAAAATGGGACGTTTAGGTTCATAGAATAAGAACTCATGAATGCTTCGTTAGAAATAATTTCATCGTCCTCGATTTTCACCCTAATTCCAAGCCAAGCGTGCAACGAGATCATTGTCATTATAAGTTAGTAATGCTAACACTACTCATATGCCCTAATCACGTACTTAACCTCCCATTATTCCTAAGTTGTATCTCTTATATTTTATTTTGTCTTGAATGTTTCACGAGGATACATTGTTTGTCTTATGCGATAATAGAGATTTAGGTCTAAAAATAGAGTCCTAACGGTGTAACTAAGACCATCAAATCAATAACCCTTCCTAATAGACAACGATGTTAAAAAATTAAGTTGACAAGAAGAATCGATAAACACGGTTTTATAACGGTTTTGAACAAGAGACTTATTACCAAGACTTTTATACGCCCCCTAACGGAAGGGCCTTATTATCTTTGGTTTACCTCCATCTTTTATTAAACTTCGCCATGAAGCTTTTATTATGACTTCGGTCTTGCCTTGCCTTTTATTATCCGCCTCATCGTTGGTTTTATTAGCCAAAGACGTATATCCTCACGCTAAAGCGAATTTTGGATCTTTAAAGCTTCGAAGATTAAGGCTTGATTCACTTTCAATTTTGTATAGATTTTTCGGCCTTGTGGGGCTTCAAATTGTTTGCTAGATTTAGGTGAGCACTTGAAATATTATTATTGGGTGAAGCTTTCGATTATTGGGGTGCCAATACTTCAAAACCGTGACGCTGGCGATACCTTAATGTCTTCCCAATTCAATTACACGGAAGCTACCAGAAAAGACTAGAAATCCAACAATCCTAACTAAACCGCTAAGTCAATATTTATTAAGCAAAAAATATTTACAAGCGAAGGGAGAATAAGCAAACAACGAGAACACATGAGTTTTTGAAAGAATACGAGTACTCTACGTTTAGCATAGTAACTTATAATTAACTCTATCATTTCTCGTCCTCATTTAAGAGACTTAGCTTAATGTGAAGTTAAGGAATCAAAGCTAAGTGCTCAACACGCACGGTCGAGTCAAAAATTACTCTTATTCTCGCCATCAGAAAACCTACATTCGTGTCTTCAAACACTTATAAACATGAGAAATTTTTTAAAATTTGGCCATTTTTAGCCTTATTTTGCAACAAAAAACGATAAACAAAAAGATAAACTTTGGAAAGCGTGAAGGTTTGGCAAGGCAAGTATCTATTCACCCCCCATACTAAAGTTAAACATTGTCCTCAATGTTTCGAGTCTAGGGGTGCAAACACCCCCATACTAGAGACGTAGTCGAATGCCTAATCTAGCATGGAAAGGGTGTAACCATTAAATTAATAACCGTTTATGAAGTGTGCTATAAACCTAAGGTTAGAACATCAAAGGATATATCATGGATATTGAGAAATGTCTCCAAAGCAAACGATCGAGTGCTCCCATAAAACGAACACGAGAGGCTCCAATCGTGAAGATCATGATCTAAAAACCACAATTCACAAACAACCACGGAACAAAGGTTGGAAGGGCACAAATCCCCACACGTAAGCTACATTAGAAAGCGATAATATGTACATAGGATAAGCATAGGACTCCCCCACGAGGCTCCTCGTTTTTGATTACCGAGTCATGAGCTCGACTCGATCCCCTCAATACTAATTATCATTGGGGAAGGTGACTTGGTCGAGGTAGTTCAAGGATGGAACTTCCCCGCCAAAGTAGTGCTTCAACCTATGTCCATTCACCTTGAAGTTAGGACCATCATCTTGAGCTAGCTCGATGGTCCCATACGGAAACACTTGAGTCACGGTGAATGGACCGGACCAACGGGATTTCAATTTACCGAAAAAGATTTTTAATCTTGAATTAAAAAGCAAAACTTGATCCCCAATGTTAAAAACCCGGTTTTTAATTTTAGAATCATGCAACTTTTTAGTTTTTTCTTTGTAAATCAATGAATTTTCATAAGCAATATCCCTCAATTCATCCAATTCATTTAATTGCATTTTCCGGTGTTTTCCTGCGGTCTCCATATCATCATTACAATGCTTTAGGGCCCAATAAGCCTTGTGTTCTAATTCGATAGGCAAATGACAATTCTTTCCATACACAAGCTTATAGGGAGTGCACCCAATGGGCGTCTTATGAGCGGTCCTAAAGGCCCATAAAGCATCGTCCAACTTATCCGACCATGATTGTCGGTTTTCTCCTACGGATCTCTCCAAGATCCTCTTCAACGCTCGGTTTGAAACCTCGACTTGTCCACTCGTTTGTGGGTGATAAGCCGTAGAAAGACGATGTGTAACCCCATATTTCCTTAGAACCCTTTCGAATTGGTCGTTACAAAAATGGGTTCCACGATCGCTTATGATAGCACGAGGGGTTCCAAACCGAGAAAACAAGCTTTTCAAAAACTTGACTACCACACGAGCATCATTGGTGGGCAAGGCCTTTGCCTCCACCCACTTAGATAGGTAGTCAACCGCAACAAGGATGCACTTATTACCACGAGATGATGGGAACGGCCCCATATAGTCTATACCCCAAACGTCAAAGATCTCACACACTTGGATGATATTTTGTGGCATTTCATCTTTTTGTGAGGCTTTTCCTTGTCGTTGGCATGCATCACACGACTTCACAAGATCTTGTGCATCTCGGTAAATAGTAGGCCAAAAGAAGCCGGCATCAAACACCTTTTTAGCCGTGAGATTAGCACCGTGGTGACCACCCGTGGGTCCCTCATGGCAAGCTCTAAGGATGTTAGAAGCTTCGGTGCCAAATACACAACGTCGGATGATTTGATCCGCACAAGTTCGAAACAAGTAAGGGTCGTTCCAAAAGTAGAACTTGACGTCACGAAAGAATTTTCGTTTTTCTTGAGTCGTCATACCCTTAATGATGAAGTTACCCGCATGGTAATTTGCAAAATCCGCAAACCATGGGGTGGAAGAATCAAGCTTAGAATTCACTATACCAAGTGTCTCGAGCGGAAATGTTTCGGTGATTTCCTTGGGCTCGTAAACACTTTGGTGAGGATCTTCCAAACGAGAAAGATGATCGGCCGCTAGATTCTCGGCTCCTTTTTTGTCAACGATGGTGTGATCAAATTCTTGAAGGAGGAGAATCCAACGAAGTAATCTCGGCTTTGCATCTTGTTTAGCCATGAGATACTTAATAGCCGAATGGTCCGTATACACTATGCATTTCGTCAAGACGAGATAAGGTCGGAATTTCTCAAATGCATACACCACGGCAAGGAACTCCTTTTCCGTTGTAGTGTATTTTAGTTGAGCCTCGGTCATCGTTTTGCTAGCGTAATGAATAGGCAAGAAGTGCTTATCATGACGTTGCCCCAAAACGGCCCCTATGGCGTAATCACTAGCATCACACATAAGCTCAAAGGGGAGGTTCCAATTTGGAGCAACAAGAATGGGAGCTTCGGTTAGTTTCCTCTTAAGGATCTCAAAGGCTCGTACACAATCTTCGTCAAATACAAAGCGTGCCTCTTTTTCAAGAAGATGTGTAATGGGTCGAGAAATCTTCGAAAAATCCTTGATGAATCGACGATAAAAGCCCGCGTGGCCTAGGAAACTCCTAACTCCCTTAACGGTTTTGGGATGAGGTAATTTGGCGATGACGTCTACCTTAGCTTGATCTACCTCAATCCCCGCTTTCGAGACCTTGTGCCCTAAGACGATTCCACTCTTAACCATAAAATGACACTTTTCCCAATTTAGCACAAGGTTGGTTTCCTCACAACGTTTTAACATTCTCTCAAGGTTCGACAAACACGAAGTGAACGAATTACCAAACACGGAAAAGTCATCCATGAAGACTTCCATCGTCTTCTCGATCATATCATGAAAAATAGCCATCATGCACCTTTGAAAGGTTCCCGGTGCATTACAAAGTCCGAATGGCATTCTACGATAGGCAAACGTTCCATATGGACACGTAAACGTAGTTTATTCTTGATCACGAGGATCGATGGGAATTTGGAAGTAACCGGAAAAACCATCTAAAAAGCAATAGAAATCGTTTCCCGCAAGACGCTCTAACATTTGGTCCATGAAGGGCAAGGGAAAATGGTCTTTTCGAGTGGCTTCATTCAACTTTCGATAGTCAATGCACACTCTTCATCCGGTCACGAGTCTAGTGGGAATTAACTCGTTGGCATCGTTTGGCACAACGGTCATCCCTCCCTTTTTAGGGACACAATGAATAGGACTCACCCAAGGGCTATCGGAAATAGGGTAAATCATTCCCGCGTCAAGGAGTTTAAGGACCTCCTTTTTGATGACGTCGTGAATTTTGGGGTTCACCCTCCTTTGACTTTGGATTGTGGGCTTGAAATCTTCCTCCATTAAGATTTTGTGGGTACAAAACTTGGGATCGATTCCCTTAATGTCGGATAACTTCCACGCAATCGCCCCTTTGTGGTCCTTAAGAACATCGACAAGTGCGGTTTTTTCATCATTCGAAAGATCCTTCGCAATAATAACCGGCAACTTGTCGCCCTCCTCCAAATAGACATATTCGAGGTGAGGAGGTAAATCTTTCAACTCGAGGATAGGTGGTTCCTCAAGTGAAGATTTGGGCTCGATACTCATAACCTCCTCGGGTGGAGGAAATGGGAAATCGTTGAGAAAATCCTTGATAATCGAGAAGTCCTCATTGTTGTCGAGGTCTTCGTCACAAGTACGTGGAACATTGCATTCTTCCAACGTAAAACCACCACCTTCGAATGGAGTGAAGGTTGGTGTCGAATTATCAAGAATTGGATCTAACATAGTGGGATTGCCACTAGTTTCTTCATCACCAAACCCTAAAACTTCTTGTGAAAATTCCTCGCAAACCACGTCGATCATATCAACGAGGTTTATGGTAGCAACGGAATAAACATGAGAAAGTTGAGAATTTTGAGTTGCGTTTATAACAAGTTCCTCGTCGTTGAAACGTAAGGTGATCTTTCTAGCATGAACATCAATTAAATCCATAGACGTATCCAAATACGAACGACCTAAAATAAGAGGAACTTGAGGATCCGTGGGGATATCAACAACGATAAAGTCTATGGGATAGTAGAACTTCCCCACTTTCACAAAAACGTCTTCCGCCAAACCACATGCACGGATCGTGGAATGGTCGGCCAACTCGATAGACATTAGTGAAGGAGTAAGATTAGGAAGATTGAGCGACTTGAAGATTGCAAGTGGCATCAAATTAATGCTAGCACCAAGATCGGCCAAGGCATAGCATTCTTCCATATCTTGAATGGCACAAGGGATCAAAAATTTACCAGTATCACCGACTTTTTTAGCTATGCGATTAAGATAAACCGACGAACAACTAGACAATTGATGCAATTTCTCCTTGTTGTTCAACATACTCTTAAAGTTAGCGGCAAATCGAGGCATCATGACCAAAGCATCGGCGAAACTCACATTAAAGTGCAACTCACGAAACATTTTCATAAAAAGCTCAAATTGGTAGTTGTCGCGCTCTTGTCGTTTCTCCTTCCTAAGTCTCGATGGGTATGGCAAGGGTGGTGTGGGTTGGGGCATAGGCATAGCCTTTGGAATCTCGGGTTCCAATGTTGGTAAAGGGTCGACCGTAGGTGTGGCATGAGCGGTACTTTGTGGGCTTGAGATATGCTCCTTTTCGACCACCACCTCGGGTTCTTCCTCAATTTCCTCCACCGTTGGAGTAATTGGTTGAGGAGTCGGTTCTTTAAGTGCCTTACCACTTCGTGTGGTAATCACTTTCATCTCTCCCTTCGGGTTTGAAACGGTGTTACTAGGAAGACCACTCGAAGTAGAGGCTTTGTTCCCTATGACGGCTTCTAAAATGGCATTAAGCTTAGCATCTTGACTATTAAACTTCAAATCTTGACTAGCGGCTTTTTGGTCAATTCTTTGTTCAAGCCTAGCATGACTTTGTTCAATCTTATTGTTTTGACCTCTAATTTGATTAGCAAAATCATTTTTCAACTCATTTCTCATGTTAAGATTTTGTTTCACAAAATTAGCCAACTCCTTGGTGTTTTTAGCCGTGTCCCTAGCTTGACTAGCCAATTGCTCTTGTATGTTTTCCAAAATCTTATCATTTGCCGTGGCGTAATTCAAAAAGTCCATTGGAAGTTCTTTAGTGTAAACATTTTGAAGACCTTGACTCGTGTTTTGAAAATTACGGTTTTGGTTTTGATTTTGCAATTGGCTACTACTTCCTTGATTTCCATAGTTGTTATTACCCTTGAAATTGTTCCTTTGATTGCTTTGGTAACCAACTTGATTGTTTCGATAATTGTTAGCATTTTGATTTGGTGGAAAACCCGGTAGAGTCAATTGATTAGTGCGAGGAACTTGACCGTTTTGGTTATAAGTTCCCGCGGCCGCGAAGGCACTCGAAGTGTTACCACCGTTGGTAATGCACTCGGAATAATCGTGAGCTCCACCACAATACATACAAGAAACCTCAACCGCTTTAGCCGTAGCGGGAGTGGGTTGTTCACCAACTTTAAACTCAATTAACAATCCCTTAAGCTTATCAAAAATCTTGTTCTCCAAATTAGCCTCGATTTGGCAAGCATCAATGGTATGTGACAATGAAGGCGAAGGTGTAGACGAAGTCTTATGAACACTCGACGTGCTACGAGGACTATAGACCTTAGACCTATTCTCAATGATTAACAATGCTTCCTCAACCGTCTTACACAAAAAATTACCACCCGCGACGGCATTAAGATAATCACGCTCATGATCGTTCAAGCCATTGTAAAACGTGTCAATTTGATGCAAGTCGGAAAAACCATGATGAGGACATTCGTGCAACATTTCTTTAAACCTATTCCAAGCCGTAGAAAAACTCTCATTATACTCTTGCGAAAATTTTGAAATCTGGTTTTTCAAATGCGTAGTCTTAGAGGGCGGAAAAAATTGGTTCACGAATTTTGAAACGAGATCCTTCCACGTCAATATAGAATTGGGTGGCTCTTTCTCTAACCAAATTTCTGCGGGCCCCGCTAAGGAATACGGAAAAAGCATCATCTTAATCGAGTCGTTAGAGACGTCCTTAAACTTGCAAGTGGCGATGAGGCGATTGAATTGGCGAATGTGGTTATGAGGGTTGTCCTTTTCGTCACCTCGAAACTTGTTGTTTTGAATCATGGACAATAAACCCGTCTTAACCTCAAAAATCTCCGCAAGGATAGCGGGAATCACAATCGCTTCTCCATAACCCTTGATGGGTGCTTGAAGCAACTCCATCATAGTTCGATTAGCCATGGGTGCTTCTTTCACTACGATGGGTTCGTCAATAGGAGACTCCTCACTAGTAGGAGTGATTGATTTGTTTCTTCGTTTACGAGCACGTCTTGCTTTAGAGCGAGTTTGCATAAACGTCACGTACAACGAGAAGGCGAGCAAAGAAGATTCTTTTTGGTGTTTTTACTTTTTCAATTTTTTGTGGTTTTTGATTGTTTTTACTTTTTTTGGATTTTTGGAATGTATTAGGTAGACAAAAATCTACAAATCTCCTCCTTAATCAAATCTCTCGATTAAAGAAGCCTCAAGGAATGAAAACGATCACGTGAAGTGAACGCCTTCGATGACTTTAGAACGATGGTGGAACACCAAATCGTTCAAGAGGGTTTAATCAATAGAAACCAAGAAAATATATATGATACTTAAGTAATACTTTGGGCGGCAAAACCCTCGATTAGCTTTCAATCTCAAAATACGCACAAGCAAGCGGAGGAAACGAGGCGGCGCGAAGCACTTAAGAGCCTTTTTCCTTTAGGTCATGAAATACAACCGCCTTATACCCACCTTATAGTTTGTATCTTTCAAAATCGAGCTTCACGAAAGTATTTATCTATTTTTGCCTTTTTTTTTCTTTGGTTTGAGATTCGAATACAATGATTGGGTAATGACCTCCCAAGTCAAGGTTGTGATTTCTCACGTATTTGGAGTACTTGTAAATTTATTGTTCTACGTATACAATATAGTAATAGTATTCACAAAAAAACGAAAAACCGATAATACGTATTAGTAGAGTGCTACTAATACAATTAGCTATTATGGCTATATATAAAAACAACAATTGTTCAACCAAAACACAACACGCCTCCCCGGCAGCGGCGCCAAAATGATGTTGGAGTTTTTACTACTCTTTAGGAAAAGAGCAATAAATAGGGCAAGCGTGCACGACGATTTAGGAAAACCGTGTGTAAATGACCCTAAGTGTGTTCGTTCTCGAGGAGGCAAGTGCGTTGTGTGTTGAATTGATTAATGATTTGTGATTATATGATTAAGAAAGAAAGAAAGAAATGAGATTAGAAGAGAAAGACGTTTACGAAAATGAATTAAACTAAGACGAAAAAGGCGATAGCGTAAAACCGTAAATAGTGCCAAAATTAAAATTTTAACCTAAAAATTCCTAAAAATTACTAAAAATCCCCAATAATATTCTAAGAGTTTACAAAAAATCCAAACTTGTTAAAACCTTTTAATTAATTAGATAATGACTTTTTAATGCTAATTAAAGCCCTAAAAATCACAATTAATTATTAAAAAGCCCTAAACAAGATTTCAATGTTTGTAAACCTCAAAAATAACCTAATTAAGCTAAAAAGTATTTTTTTAAATTTTAAAACCAAATTAAACTATTTTTAAACACTTAAAAACTATTAAAATCAATTAAAACTTAAATTAATTCTAGAAAATAATTGAAAAGTCCTAAAAATATTTGGAAAGTGACAAAACTCCTAATTAAGTGACTACAATATAGGAAAAATGTAATAACTAAAAAAAATCAAACTTCAATTTTTAATAATAAAATAATATTAAAATATTCAAAAAAAATCAAATTCATAAAAGAATTCTAAAAAATTACCAAAAATCTTAAATAATGTAACTAAGACAAAAATGCAATCAAAATTTTCTGAAACCTATTTAATAATTTTATGTTAAATTTTAAAGTTAGCTAAAAACCCTAAAATCCAATAAAATCAAAAATTAGACTTTTTGAAAACTTAAATAGTTGTAAACCTCAAAAATATGATCAAAAACCTAAAAACTATTTTTTCAGATTTTTAAAATGCTTTTTCCTATTTTTTAATTACTTTCTAAAATTAAAACTTAAAATATTCCTAGAAAATTAATTAAATACGTGAAAAATAATCTTTTTAAACCAAAAAGTCTTAAATCCTAATGAAAACCAAGGAAAAATGCTAACTTGTAAAAACCATAAGTAAATAAGCTGGAAACAGCTTATAAATAAGCTGATTGGTTTATAAAGCTAAAAACAAATATCCCTTAAATAAATGATGGAATGAGAGTTGTGCATAGGAAAGCACTTGGATCACTGGTTAACACGTATAGTCCTCCAACGAGGGGTCCCGTGTTCGAGCCCAGGCCAAGGAGCTTTTAGCCAAAAAAAAATTTTACTTTTAAAACTCAATCCTTATACTACTTTAATCATAAAAACATAAAAACCAATCCAAGTTAACAAGATTTAAGTAATATGGAACCAAAAAGTGCTCAGGTATGCACTTGTTTCTGATGAACACAATAGAATCTTCACAACTGAAGAGATGAATCAAGAGGTCTTGATTTTGGTTTCTAATGACGTTTTGATGGACAAATGGCACCCCCACACCAATTGGGTTGTGGGGAGTCAGTAACAACACAAAACAAGCAAGCTCTCACACAAAGATGCACACAAATCACCAAGATGAGTTACTAAAAAACTAGGTCTAGGACTGAGAGATTTTTGCTGATTCAAATGACAATCAAATGGATTTCAAATGCTTGAATCATGCATACAAACTAATCAAATGACATGTAATCAACCTCAAACCCTACTTAACCCTAAACTCTAACAGATTACAAGTTTTGATGCACAAATTCACACAAATCAGACACAATAGGCATTTTACTGATTTTAGGTATTTTATCCAATTTTTAGCATAAAAATGTGTTTAAACTTGTTCAAACTGAAAAACCAATCACACTTACCACCTAATAACACCCTAAGAGATGTGTCTAAACAGATTTTAAGCTAAATTCAAAACATTAAACCCTACTTATCCCTTAATCCAAACACCCCTTAAAACTGCAAATCAAAAATTTTCAAAGCAAATCAATCCAATTCTACTCAAAACTGATTGCAAACACTTCTAGCATGCATTCAAACCTAAGTTGAGCAAAATTAAGCACTTAAACTAACACTTAACAAATTCTCACAAATATCATGCAAAATCACATAAAACTGAATATTTTGAAAAATGAAAAAGAGAACAAGGATGCTACCTTGTTGGGCCTACATCCAGGCCCAACAGTGGCTGAATAGTCACCTCCAATCAGGCTGGGGCCTGAGCAGAACTTTGCTGATGGGCTTATGAGGGACTGCTTAACAAAAATGGGTAAAAATGGTTCATCTTTGAATCTGCTAAGAGAGAAGGGACAAAGTTGTGTGAAAGCTTAAGGGCTTGCCCCTAGCTTATAGATTAAGCTAGAAGAGAGCCTTAGCTTATGGGTAAGACTATGATAAGCTAAAAAAAATGACCAAACAAATGGATTATTTAAGCTTGGGTACCCACTACACCAGAACAAGCCATGATGTCTTGGACATACACAAGCTCAAACACCATCAAACTAACACATTTCATCACCATATTATCAGATTTGTATAAAAATTTAAAGTTTAAGAAAACCTTGAAATTAAACAGAAACTTTGAAAACTTAATAAACTTGCTGAAAATTAAACCAAACTTGAACAATGATCACTTAAATCAAACTGAAAGTAAAAATGGAACTGGCTTTCTTCACATAACACTTTACCAACTTTTCATTCATAAAAAGGGGTTTTACAAGAGTGTGAACAAGGAAAGCAAGAACAAGAACAAATGCTAAGCTAGGGGTGCCTTATATAATGGCAACAGAACAATCTAGAAATCATAAAACCCTAATGTAGAAAAACCCTGAAATGCCCTTGGACGATTTTGAACCTTGGTCAAAATTTGGTATCTTGTGAGCCTGCTGGAATCATGTGAGGTGTACAGCTGTTTTGAAGTGATCTAAACCCTTCATCTTGCCTTTGGGAGTAAGATAGCACTTTCTGAACGTTGATTCTCTGCTCCTTTTTGTTTGGGAGTGAATAGTGGGGCAGGGGAGGGTGGTAGAAACATGTGAGGTGATGGTGATGGGGGTTTAAGGGTGGATTAGGGTTTAAGTGATGGTTAATTAGCAAACTGGAAGGTTTTAGCAAAAACCCCTTTGATTTAGTCATTGTTCATCTTGGGGATTTTAGGGTTTAAGGGTGGATTAGGGTGAGTTTAATCCGGTTTTGGGGGTGATTATATTTAAATAAGTGTTTGGGAGGGAAGAGTTTAAGTATTTAATTAAACCGTGAGTGGAGAGTGACTGGGATGGGCTTGATGAGGTGGTGGATTGTGAGTGGGTGGTGTGGGTGATGTGGCTATTTGATTGGTTGGGAAAAGTTGGTATGTTTGACAGCCTTGGCCCCCAAAGGTTTCACTTTCCTTTACTTTGTAATAATCAGCATAAACTTCAATTCCTTTGATAATTAACTTTGGGAAGTTGGCAGTTTTGGCACAACAAGTTTTTAAACTTGTTTTAAGGACTAAAAGTGCAATTTTGGCAATCTTCAAGGGCTTTCAGTGACATGTCTTCATACTTCAAGGTGTTGACTTGTTTGTTGACTTCTTGGAGGACCAATATTGACAATTTAGTTTTGTTGAGGGACTAAATTTTCCAATTTTTCAAAGTTAAGGGTCCTTTTTGTAATTTTGACAAACTTTAGGGACCAAACTTGTAATTATGAAGATACAAGGGTATAAAGTGTCAATTCTTCAAACTTGGAGGACCAATCTTCATAATTCTTCAAATCTTCAAGGACTTTCTTTGGAAAATTCTTCATTAGGGCTTGGTTCATCGTGCGGCTTCGTTTCCCGTGTTCGTTTTTGATTGATTCTTGTGATCTTTTGTCATTTTCTCAATATCCGTACCTAAAATACACAAGCAACAAACACAAGCATATATTTGGGTATTTTGATGATATTTAATGCATTTTAAGCCCGTTTTGGACGATGAGACTATGTATAAAAGCAGTCTCATCACCTACTTCACAATTTAACGACACAAGGTTAGATGTCGAGTTCTAATCTCAAGGTAGAACCAATCTTCATGACGTTGCCTACTTCACCATTTAACGACATAAGGCTAGATGTCGAGTTCTAATCCAAAGCTAGAACCAATCTTCACGACTCTTCACTTTGAAGCTAAGTGAGAACTTCACACAACACAACTACTAATCACTTTCAAGTTTAGTGAGAACTCACAAGACACAACCACATAACTTTATAGTTTAGTGAGAACTACTACACAAGTCTATTACAACTCAACTAGACATATCCAAGTACATACATGAAACTTGGATCTACACAACATAAATCCAAGAAAACACATATGCAATGTATGTACACAACAAATCCAAGTATTTACAAATAGCTTGGATGAACACAACTAGTCCAAGTATTTCATAAATACAAATGGATTAACAAAAATAAAAAGGCTAACATGATGAACATGACTAATTCATGGATTCATCTTTATCACAACACTAGTGAGTGAGTGATCTTCTCATTGGACAAGGTAAAAGAGGGGATCAAGAGGATAATCATATGTAAACATCCTTAACACTTTAAGTGATCATTTACTAATGATTATGCTATAGAAAAGAGAAAGGGGGCTGAGAAAAACGTCCAAGAGGCTTATTGGAAAATGAGATTTGAGCCACTATTTATAGAAGACAAAGTCCAACGGCTAGCTGGGCGCGGATCCTTATCTAGCCGGTGGTACCTTATCGATAAGGAACCGCCTAGGCTATTTAAGGTGCCACCCAGTAGAGTCCGCTCCCTTTTTTGCCTTTAGTGGGGTAGGAATATCTGAGGTTTTTTAAACCTTCAAAGGATATTCTTATGGCATATGGAATATGCCATTTTCAAATTTACATTTTCTATTTTAATAAAACATTTTATTAAAAAGAAAGTTTATTAAAAAATCTTTTGTCATATTAACAAAAGTGAGTTTTAAGGATAATCATTTTGATGATCACTAAGTATGATTAAGAAATGTTAGTGATATGATTATTACCTTGATGATAGTGTTAGTTAAATAATTCGTTTTGTGTATTACACTAAATGTGTTGTATAGTTTGTTGTGATCAAAACTAAGAAAGATTAGTTAACACTAATAATGTTTTTAGACATCACTTGCATTAACAATCTCCCCCTTTTTTATTACGTCAAACTATAAACTCATTTACTTAGAAACACAAAATATCGAATTATTAACGAGTTTATCACTATCGTTTCTCCCCCTTTGTCGTAGCAAAAAGGTAAGCACAAGTCTTTGAAGATATCCGGACTTTGCTAGTAGCTCCCCCTTGGTGGTTGCTCCCCCTTGCTTGGGGCACCAAGTATATGAGCTAAGGTGACATGCTACACAAAGGTTAGTAGAAAGGAAAGAAACACCAATGTATATATGATCACTACCTACTAAGTAACTTGAGAGGGAGAAGGAGAAGAAATCTCAAATTAGAAGCAAGTATTTGCTAAGTATGTCCAAAGAGGTAAATGACAAAATCAAGGTTCAATTGGTGGAATGGAGGTAGAAAGGAAACATCCAACCAATGAAGATGATAAATTTGTCAAGGGGTTAAAATTTAGAATTGATGGAATCACCCATAAACAATTATAAAGATCAACCACGATCAACTCAAAAGAAAGAGAGAATGATCAAATAAAGAAAACAAACACAACACAAAGATTTCATATTACATAAATATGAAAAAGACAAGCAAAGTAGATAGTCATACACACAATATGAGTATCTAAAGCAAAAGATATGGAAAATGAACCACAAAGCATAAGCTAGTCTAATAGTGACAATTTTCCAAGATTGCTTAAAAAATGACTCTAAAACAA
This sequence comes from Glebionis coronaria, assembly GCA_025667525.1. Taxonomy (NCBI): domain Eukaryota; kingdom Viridiplantae; phylum Streptophyta; class Magnoliopsida; order Asterales; family Asteraceae; genus Glebionis; species Glebionis coronaria. The sequence continues at coordinate 347,622,319 of CM046879.1, forward strand.
CTAAAGTTTTATTGACCCCAATGGAGTGTAGCCCTTTAGTTGGAAAAATAAGACGGCGATGCATCATTCGAAGTTTTGTCCACAGGAACGAAAAATTTAAGAGGAGGTCGAGTGAGGAGGAATTAAATAAAATTTAACTTCTCATACACATGAGCAAGTTCAATTTGTTGAAATCGACAACAAGCACACGAGGATCCATGATGCAACACAAATTCAGTTGATGGGGGAAGGCCATCACACCTAGGGTTTGGTAGTGGTGAGGAGAGTGGGTAGGTAATGTTTTCACAATGCCTTGTGAGGTTTGGGAAGGTTGAAAGATCATTGTGTTGAGGGGTGTCAAAGGGTTTGGGTGGTGGGGGGAGATTCTCCTTTTCTCCGGTGATTGGGTTAATGGAGTAGGTCTCATTCCAATACTTGATTGGAGATAAGGTGGGGTTCTTGGGTGGTTTGGATGAAGAGGGTTTATTTTTCTTGATCCAAATAGGTTTAACCGAGATTTTCGGTTGCTTTGAAAGCTTTGATGAGGACGCTTTGGGTGAGGAGGTTTGTGACAAAGAAATGTCAAGGTTATGAAAGGGAGAGTTAGGCATTGTTGAGGTGTGAGAATGAAATCTCAAGGTTGGGGTATAAGAAGAAAGTATACAAGGCAAAGGTTTGAAAAACAAATGTAAAGTGTCAAGGAATGTTTAGCCAAATTGAGTAAACATGAAATCTTGACTGGGAAAAGGGTGATGAAGGAAAACCAAAAACGAGCCAAAAAGTGGCTTTCTGTGCGCGGTACCTTATAGGGACCGGCGGTTCCGTATCACTTAAGGAACCACGCGTTCTTTAAGGAACCGCGTGCAGTAGACTTGAAATCTAGATTTTCTAGGGTTTTGAGAAAAACTAAGACTTTTTCAAAAAATTGCAAATCTTGGAATTTTACCTCTATTAGCACTATATTTTGCTAGGGTTGCATAAAAGCAACACATTCACCAAGAATGTCTTGAAAAAGGGTGACAAAATTTTGGACAACATTTTGAACCAATTTTAGTCAAGTTTTAGAGGTTGTGATAGATTTAGGTTCAATTTTAATTTGGAATTATAGTTGATTAATGTCCACATAGAGATAGAAGCACATGATGCCAACTCCATAATTCATTCTCATACAACATTCATGAAAGAGATACATAAAGAAAATAAAGAAAAACAACTAACTAAACTAAAGATAGCTTAAAAAAAGCTAGGTCTTGATTAGTAATCTTCCTTGGCTTGAAGTTTCTTGAAAACTATATTTTTTAAAGAAAATCGCCATTCATGTCCTAGGAGGAGGCATGTTAAACAAGGTGAGCAAGAAATCTTGCAACCTCATATGAAGTCCCAACATCTCCTTCCTAAGGTTTTGAATGATGTAGTTATTGTAGAGGCAACATGGACAATGAGAACCATGAGCTTCTAGGAACCCAAGGAAGTAAGGATCACCCATAAAGAAGGGAAGTGGAACATCCAAAATGGGAGTGTTTGAGGGAGGTGGAGGTGGAGGAGGAAAGTTCTCCAAGGGTGATGTGGGTGAGTGTGGAGGCAAGCTCTCCAAGGGTGAAAAGGGTGAGTTAGGAGGGGTAAATGGTGAAGTCACTATGGTATCATCAAAGTCATTCACAATGGGAATGCTTTGGATGGGTTATGGTTGGGTGGTCACATCCAAGAGATTACTTGGAGTGAAGAGTGAGGAAAGCTCATTCATCGTAGATTGGAATGAAGAGGAGGTAGAACCATGAGAATGGTTGGTTCCATGGGCTGATGAAGTTTTGCATGGAGCAAGAGGTGGTGAGTTTGATGAGGAAATGAGAATTGGGACAATCTCGTTTTTAGGAGTGTGAAAGGGTGAGGAGTTGGGTTTAGCCATTTTAATCTTAAACTTAAGATTGTTCTTTGTGGTGGAGGTTCTGGATGAGTTTGACCTTCTTGTAGAAACCATGGTTGAGATGAAGGGTTTAAGGTTTAAGGAAGAAGGTTTGATGTGTGAAGAACATGGCTAACAAGGTGGGTTTAAAAGGGTGAAGGGATGATCCAAACAAGTAATGGGTTAAAAACATTTTATGTGAAAAATGAATTTAGCTAACCTAGTTTAGGAAATGTGCAGGTTTTTGCAAAGAATCAAGCAAGGTTTACACAGATTAAGGAAAATAGTGTAAAGCAAAGATTTCGTCGGACACAATAGCCGACGGTTCCTTATCTAAGGGCGGCGGTTCCTTATCACTAAGGTACCGCGGGTTGATAAGGAACCGCGACCAGTGGTGTTCAAAAGTGGTATTTTCTCAAATTTTGGTTAGCCCAGATTTTTATCAAAGGATTTTCAAGCCAAAGTTGACTACTGACCAAACTCTAGGAAGCTAACTAACACATAAGATGCGTAAAGTTATGCAAAACATAATCACAATGGCATAGATAATCATTAGGATAATACACAAATAATCCACACAAGTAGAATTTAGTTAATACACATCCAAGATAAAAAAAAATTGTTCAACATTACATGTTTACCAACATGTATTCTTTGAAATACTTCAAAGCCTTCACCTTCTCTTCTTGCCCAATCCCTTGATCATATTCCCCAAATACTTGAATCCCTTCCTTGACTCAACCCGATGTTCATGCAATTCACCTCTAGTTCTAAGATTTTCACGGTAGAGATGCTCCATGTTGAGATCTTCTGGTACTTCACTAGAGGAGTAATGAGGTGGGGGAGCTAAGTCTTCAAGTCCATCCACGAATGAGTTTGAGGATGGGTGGGAATTACTCGAAGAGTTGAAGTGAGAACTAGTACCTATGCCATCACCATCACTTGTTGGCATATAGGTGTCCTCATCATCCGTCTCTTGATGATCGGATTTTCGCGAACCTCGATCACTTCTTGGCTTTCTTGCATATACCTCTTGAATAGGCAACATAACCTGATAGACCGGGTGAAAGCGAGAAAGATCGAGGTGGGGAAAGTCATGAGCAACCCTTTTGAAAAGGCGAGTAAGAAGCATAGCATATGAAGGTTTGTTTTGGGCTTTGAAAGGGCATAATTTATTCGTCGAGCGATATAGAATGCCAAATTGTACTTGGTGGATGTAAAGATGCAACTCAACATATGCACCATACAAGTCGGGATATGATCTCGGTTTCCACCAAGACAAAAGACATTCTCCCTAAGGATATTTTCCCATTGGACCATAAAATCCTTAAGGTCGCTAGAGAGCACTTCATATCGATTCACATTTCGCACATTTGAATGAAGGCTTCTCACAACGTTTCCATCACGCTCATTCGAAATGATGTCAAGGATAAACTCTAGATCAATTTCGGTGAGGTCATTTAGAGGTTTATCGTAGGATTCCAAGAGAGCATCAAGTCTCCATTTATCCGTAAAACGACAAGTGCCTTCATATGGCACACCAAGAATTTCACCAAAGATTTCGAGGGAGTATTGAATCATTTGATCATTCAACACGAATCAAATGAAGATTTCTCCATTGTATTCAAGCATGGAGTAGGTGCTAAAGAATTCAATAAGAAACAAGGGGTAAATATCTTCTTCTATGTTGAGCAAGCAATCAAACCCCGAAAGCTCAAACATAGATTGGATATAGTCATAACCTGTTATTCCCTCGTCAACGACCCTACCCTCATGGAAACAACGAGTAGAAAGAGATGGAAAGGAGTTTCGAAGTTGAGTGGAAGCATAGGTTTGGGAAAGGTTTGGCATGTATTGTCTAGTGAATTGATGATCCTTTTGATATTGAGAAGGCATGATTAGTACCTAATATAAACATAAGATAATATTTTTCCAATTACTCATATGAAAAATAAACTTAAAGCTCAAAAATATGAGAATGTGTTATATCAATTTCTTGACAAACAAAGGATTGAATCCATAACATTCTCATGTTCACAATGTGTCTATTCCATTATTAACCAAGAACATATAACCTATGTTGGATCAACAATGGACTAGAACATTGGTTTTTCAAAACAATGTTTTTAGGTAAGCATTAACAATGCAACTACCTATTTGTTCATGGGTTCATCTCAATTCCATCTTTTAACCCAAAACATTTAGTCAAAATTTGGATTTGTTCTACAAGTGGGTTTTAGTGAAATCTCAATGAATATGAACTTAAGGAATCATAGTAAAGTAACCATGTCAACCAATATTCCTATTAAGGTTCTAATTCAATTTCAATTTTAAAAATCCCCAATTATGAAAGGATGAACCCTAGAACAAAATAGATGAAATTAAAAGAAAGTACTTACGATTAATTGATGTTTGATGAAGGATGAGTGAAACTCACAACTTGGAATCAATTAATTTGATTGATTGAAGGTTTTTGAAGCTTCAACAATGGTGGAAAAGATGAAAAACGTCGGATGTGTGTTTTTGGGAGACCAGAGGGTTTGGTTTGAAAAAGGTTATTTTATTAAAACTGGCGCTCTGACAAACTTTACTACCCGCGGTACCTTATCGATAAGGAACCGCGGGTTTGAGCCGCCGGATATAAAGAACCGCCTGCAGAGGCTGGTTTTTATCAATGAAATACGCCAAAAATTTTAAAACCAAATTTTCTAAAACACTTAAAAATATATCTTAAACCTTTTAGAATATCATTTGGATCATCATCACACTAAGCAATATGCCTTAATGAAGGATTACGAGTTGAATCGAGATCGAAAAGAACTGAAACGGACAAACGACTACTCGTAGCGAAAAAAGGCAAAGTGGAGAGAAGTCAAGGGAAGTGAATCAAGACTAAGATCAACGCTCAAGGGAATAATGACAATCTTCAAATCATGGAGACGAAGAGCTTGTGTCATATATAGTGGTTTAAGACATGCCTTTCCGGCGAAACGTTAAACGGCTTTGGTAATGAATAAACACACAACAATTATTCATGTATAGACTAAGATCACTTTCAATAATAATCTTAGTCTAAACCAAAATATGAGCAAGGTATTAATTCACTTTCTCTCCCACACAGGGCCTACTGACCGTATGGGTGCAAACCATGGAAATCATGCTTGATACTTTAAGCTACTACTAATTTACTCTACATCACCATAGTGAGTCAAGTATCCAAGCAATGAAGGTTTGAGAGGATAAAAGAAAAGAATCACAAACCACAAACAAATGTCAAGGCAAGGATGCCAAGAACAAGCACATAGTCAAGTAATGATCAAAAGAATGATCAAAGGGCGTGTGGAAGAACGAAAGCGTACCTTGGCCATACAGAGCAATCCATCAAGGAATCAATGCAATGCCCAACAATGACTATGATGAGTACTAAGTCTTCAAGGACTAGTATCATTCCCAATTATCTTAGTATCATCATTCAAGGATGTTGAATATCAATGAAGATGAGTCTTCTACAAGTGCAAGTAACTCAATCCACAACCAATTAAGTGATTGATCTTCATGAGTACCTACACAAAGCAAGATGAAAACTAGTAGATACATTTCAAGATTATATCTAAAATGCATAATGACTACTAATCTAAGAGGGATGCAATATTACCAATTAAAAGACCTATTTTTCAAGAAAAAATAGTTTTGACCAAAGAGAAACTTTAGTACAACTTGACCTTCTAATTTGAGGAGACAATGGATCGATCCAAGTTTTAAAGTACAATATACTTTAAAGATCTTGAGTGACAATCGCTCTGATACCAATTGTAGAAACTAGAAGGGGGGGTTGAATAGTTTCTCTTCAATAAGTCACCTAATTTAAATTACTTTGAATTAAGTTTGTATCAAAACTATCTTTTATTTGAAGCTAAGTTGCATAATGATTAGGTTCAATTCAAATGCATTAGCAATGGTAATAGGTAAGTATAATGATAATGACATAAGTAAAGAGTAAGGAAAGAGACAACCTAGTGTAGTTCTCTTGAAATTGATTTGAAGTTGCGATGGTAAAAAGATGAAATAGTCTGTTCTTTTCCTTTTCTCTCTCTTCTGGTGAAGAAGACGTTTATGTGTGTTTGTGTCACTTTGACCGTGGGAGCCATAACACTAAGCTAGAACAAAATCTCATCTCAAATTCCAATGACGAAAGGGCATCAGCAAGCTAATCCCAGGAATGTGGATCCTGGAAACCGGAAGTCCCAGGGGGAAGGGATACTCATCCCCACCCAATCACCTAGCCGCCTTGCAGGCGGATCAGGCAACTGTAGCGGCTTCCAACCCTTGGGGGTAACGAGCACGATCTCCACAACGCCCCCACCTACTTCAACCCTGGACAATCCAGACCCAGGGAGTGCGCCCAACCCTCCTAACAAGGAGCCGCGCAGACCATCGGTAGAGGAAGAGGTAGAGGCTCTACCACTCAGCGAGGAGGATCTTACTCGAGTTCTCACGCAGAACTTCGAGAGGATCGTCCCGGGAATCGCATCGAGGTTGAATCTGGGAAGGAACCTCCAATCCAGACTCAACTTTGGCGACTCCGGACCAATCACTTCCTCCCTGATTCAGGGAAAAAGGAGAGCTCGACCTCAGGAACAGGGCACCTTTGAGGAAATTCCTCAACCCCGGAATGTGTTTGAACGCATAGGGGATCGCCTTGTACAGGAACTAGTGCAATCACGAGAAGGAGAAAGGTCGGATGGTTCACCCGAACGGCCAGATCGAGAGCTGGCTAGAACCGTACGCCGCCCGAGTGTGTGGGACAGAATGAACACTGGGAGAAAAGCTCCTGGTTCGTCTCAAAAAAGTGGTCCCTATTCAAAAGATGGGGCACCACCACCGTCCCCAGATCCGTCTGGGGAGGACTCAGATGACCATCCGCCTAAGCGCCACCGTCCTAGGCGCACACCTCCACCACCAAACAATGAGGAGTATTATGGTGGCCCTTACTATCGAGATACGGAGGCAGAGGATCTCTCGCGCCCATGGTGTGAACCATGGGATGACCCTAGGCTCACCCGGCCATGGGCGGATCCCAGGGAAGACCCGTTCACCCTCCGCATACGGAACTATTCTGAGGACACCAAACGTCGCATGCCGGCGTGTATCAAGACTTATGATGGGTCCGGTGATCCTGTGGATCACCTCAAAATATTTGATACGCAGGCTAAAATTGAGCGATGGCCCATGCCCATATGGTGCCAAATGTTCAATTCGAACTTGATTGGAAACGCCCGTGACTGGTTCGAGGCACTCCCCCCACGGAGCATTGATAGTTTCACGGAACTACGCACTGCGTTTGAGAACAATTATACTCAAAGGAAGAAGTATAATAGGGATCCGGTCTCATTGGCAACCGTCAAGCAACGACCGGGGGAGTCCACAGAAGCCTTCACTGAGCGCTTCAATGATGAGTGCACACGCACAAGAACCATGCCAGAGCTCCTGAAAATCTCTGAATACATGCACGCCATAACAGACAGAGAACTGATCAGGCGTCCAGAGAGATATGATGACCTCATGGAAAGGGTCAGAAATTTCATAGAGGGAGAAACAGTTGTTGCCGCGGCCTACCCATCCCGAGGAAATGGGTACCGGTCAAATGACCAGTCCCGGAGACAGTCGGGCGGTCAAGGTAACCAGAACAATAACAAGGGCTCAGACTATAAGAGCCAAAGCAAAGGCGGACGGTCAGACGATAAGTTCACCCCCCTAAAGATGTCCTACCGGGAGATCTTGTTGACTGAAGGGGCGAACTTTCCAAGGCCTCCCCCAATGACCACTCCCCCGAAACGTCGACAAGGAAGTCGCTTCTGCGAGTTCCATAATGACAAAGGACACGACACGGAGGAGTGTATCCAGCTCAAGAAGCATATTGAGTCGCTGATCAAATCAGGCAAACTCAAGCACCTAGTTAAGGATTGGAAGGACGGAAAAGACAACAACAAGAAGTATGATAAGAAGGATCCACAAAAGGACAAGCCTTCGACCATATACATGATCCAATCCAGACAGCGCCGCACGAGGCAGAAAGTTGGCCAAAAATTTTCACGCGGCAGGGAAATCTCATTCCCTCCCATCACAGCAAGCGATGTGATTGATGCGCCTCTCACTATTGAGATAAGCATTGGAACACACAATGTTCGTCGCATGTATGTGGATGGAGGATCGTCAGCGGAGGTACTGTATGAACACTGTTTTGTGCAGTTATGCCCAGAAATAAGAAGCCAATTAGTACCGGCCACGTCGCCGCTTACTGGCTTTAGTGGAGACACTATCTGGCCGATAGGGCAATTGCGTTTGCTTGTCACCATTGGGAATGAGGAACATTCCACTACGACATGGATGAACTTCATGGTGATACGCTCACACTCTCCGTATAATGGGATCATAGGCAGACCAGGCATCTTGGCTATCCGGGCAGTACCCTCTACGGTACACGGAATGATCAAATTCCCCGTTGAGGGGGGAATCGTTACTATTTACAACACAGTCATACCAACATCTGAGTGTCATACCGTGACAACACCGGCTCCACCTGTCCCATCCAAGGATGAATCACCACCTCCCAATTGGAAGGTAGCAATTCACCCTGACTACCCGGAATAGGAGGCATCCATAGGAGGGGCGCTCTCGGATAACGGCAAAAGGGCCATGTGCTCTCTCTTGAGTGCAAACCTAGATATATTTGCATGGGAGCCAAAGCATATGACAGGCGTGCCACGCGCGATAGCAGAACATAAGCTCCAGATCCGCCAAGGGTACCAACCCGTTAAGCAAAAGAAGCGCGGCCAAGCGCCCAAACGCAGCCAAGTGATACTGGAGGAGGTACGGAAACTAGTGGACGCAGGCATCATGCGCGAGGTATACTACCACGAGTGGTTATCTAACCCGGTCATGGTCAAGAAACATGACGGAAGTTGGCGCATGTGTGTGGATTTCACGGATCTAAACAAGGCCTGCCCACAGGACTGTTACCCGTTACCAGAAATCGACTGGAAGGTGGAGTCCTTGTGTGGATATCCTTTCAAATGCTTCTTGGATGCATATAAAGGGTATCACCAAATCCAGATGGCGGAGGAGGATGCAGAAAAAACGGCGTTCCACACCAGCCAGGGCGTATATTGCTATACAAAAATGCCATTTGGATTGAAGAACGCCGGCGCTACATATCAGCGGTTGGTGGATAAAGCTTTTGAATCACAAATAGGACGCAACCTGGAAGTATATGTTGATGACTTGGTGATAAAAAGTCACACGGAGGAGGCACTTCTCCGGGATGTCCAAGAGACAATCGACACGCTAAGAAGGATTAACATGAAGTTAAATCCAAAGAAATGTACATTTGGAGCAACTGAGGGAATGTTCCTGGGATATTTGATTGACCCAAATGGCATCAAACCTTGCCCAGAGAAGACGGATGCAGTGATACGACTACCGTCCCCTCAGACACGGAAGGAGGTGCAGTCCCTGAATGGGAAATTAGCCGGGCTGAATAGATTCCTATCTAAATCCGCAGAGAAGTCATTACCTCTATTTAAGACACTCAAGAAGTGTATTAGAAAGGGAGACTTCCGCTGGACGAAGGAAGCCGAGGAAGCTTTCGGCCAACTCAAGCAGCATCTCGCATCTCTCCCTATGCTAGTCGCTCCCCGGCCAAAGGAGGAACTTATTATGTATCTCTCAGCTACTCATGGCGCAATAAGCGCGGTACTTATGACGGATAGAGATATAATACAAACTCCGGTTTATTTTATAAGTAGAACACTACAAGGGGCGGAGTTGAATTATTCCTCCATGGAAAAATTGGTGTTAGCACTAGTATTTGCTACAAAGCGGTTGCGCCGGTACTTTCAGGCGCACCCAATTGTGGTGATTACGGATCAGCCAATCAAGCAGGTTATTTCTAGACCGGACGTGGCAGGGAGGCTAGAGAAATGGAGCATCCTATTGGGGTGGCATAATATATCTTACAGACCAAGGACGGCTGTTAAAGGCCAGATCTTGGCAGATTTCCTGATCGAGAAGCCGGATGAGGAAGAACCAATTATTAAGCAAGACGAGATCCCAACAGAACCTTGGGTGCTATTCACGGACGGATCCTTATGTACAGACGGGTCCGGGGCAGGTCTCATCCTCACGAATCCAGAAGGAATGGAATTCACATACGCCCTCCGTTTTGAGTTCACGGCCACCAACAATGAAGCGGAATATGAAGCATTAATTGCGGGTTTAAAAATCGCCGCTAGAATGGGAGTCCGCAACCTTGAGGCCTACGTGGACTCACGGCTTGTCGCGAACCATATTCTAGGTGGGTATGTGGCTAAGGAGGACAACATGGTCAGGTACTTGGAAAAAGTCAAGTCATTAATCGCGACTTTCAGTAAGTTTTCCATCAAGCAAGTGCCAAGGGGAGAGAACAAGAAAGCGGACGCTCTTAGCAAGATCGCATCCACGAGCTTCGCTCACTTGTCTAAACAAGTTTTGGTGGAAATACTCAAGGAGAAATCTATCACGGAAGGGGAGGTAGCCGCTATAGTTGAGGAGGAGGGACCTACGTGGATGACTCCAATCATCAACTATTTGACTAATGAAACCCTTCCAGACGAGGAAAAAGCAGCAAGGCGCATTAAAAGGAAGTCACAACATTTTGAACTTCGAGAAGGCATCCTTTACAAGCGCTTTTTCTTGCAGCCGTGGCTGCGGTGTGTTGGACCACGCCAGGTGGCTTACGTCATCAGTGACATACACGAAGGGTTGTGCGGCATGCATGCAGGCCCACGATCCGTGGTAGCTAGAGCCTTACGAACAGGTTATTATTGGCCCACCATGCACAGAGACGCGCGCGGCATGATTCGCAAGTGCAATGATTGCCAAGTGCATAGGCCAGTACCGCGGCACCCGCAGCAGGAGCTTACACCTATCACGTCCCCATGGCCATTTTATAAGTGGGGAATTGACATTGCAGGACCATTTCCTGTAGCTGCGGGGGGGGGGGGGGGGTTAAATTCTTGATTGTTGCAATGGACTACTTCACACGATGGATAGAAGCCAAGGCAGTCAAGTCTATCACAGGTAAGCAGGTCAAGAAGTTTGTGTGGGAACACATTGTGTGCCGTTTTGGTCTACCAGGAGAAATCATCTCGGACAACGACAAGCAGTTCACGGACAACCCGTTCAAAGATTGGTGCGCATCATTGAACATCAAACGGCGCTTCGCATCTGTTAAACATCCACAAACAAACGGCCTCGTCGAACGAGCAAATAGAAGCTTGGGGAATGGCATCAAGGCGCGTCTGGATGAACGAAGTGGCAAATGGGTCGATGAGTTATCACATGTGCTATGGGCGCATAGAACTATGATCAAAACAGCCAACGGGGATACTCCGTTTGCATTGGCCTACGGAACTGAGGCTGTTATTCCAGCAGAAATAGGAATGCCTACCATCCGCACAGCGGAGGTTAACGTCGTCACGAACGACGAACAGTTGCAAATAAACCTGGATTTGTTCGAAGAAAAAAGGGAAATAGCAGCCATCAATGAGGCTAAGTCCAAGGCTAAGATGAAGGCTTATCATGACGCCAAGGTCAAGGGTGTTTCCTTTCGGCCGGGAGACTACGTCTATCGTGCTAACGAAGCAAGTCGAGCGGAGAACACAGGAAAGCTGGGCCCCAAGTGGGAAGGGCCGTATGAGGTCACTGAAGCCTTGGGGCGAGGCGCGTACAAGCTACGTGACATGGATGGCCGCGACCTAGAGCGCACATGGAATGTTTCCAATCTCAAAAGGTGCTATCTCTGAAAGCTACGGCTTCCGCATGGGTACTTCGCTATATGCGGTCTTAATAAAGAACCATGCGGTTTTATCTGTTTTGTTCTTATTTTGTTTGTTTAGATTCTTTTCTTACTTTTTAAGACTTGTCATTATTGTTCAAACAAAAGTGTAAACGTTCTAATAAAATGCCGTGGTGCCTAGCTAGCTCCACGGCTTGTTTCGTGCAAATTATTTTTTAGAGTTTTTTGTTAGTTGTATGAATTTTACTTATATTATAATATGTTATGTTTTATTCATATGCATTCTTCCAAAATTACCGTACATGTACTATACGCCTCCAGGCGGGGTAAGAGGATTAAGTGAACCTACTAATTCAACTTGCCGCGTAAGAGGGATGCAACCCCAGCCGCACGGACCATGTGTCCTTACTAGACACCTTACTCACAAGACGTTGGAGTAAGTTTCATATGTTGTAGCCACACGGTACTCCGCATAGCAAAGACGCACGTCGCATGTCTAGTAAACTATAGACTTGTATGTATTTTCTTTCTTTGTGTGTAAGACGTGATATATCATGCAGTATTGTGCTACAATATTTAAACACAAGGAGAAGCATGCAAGTTTTCAAAATATCAAAATTGCCGTGGTTACTCACGGACTTATATACAAATCACAAATGTTGTTAGCCGTGTACATGCACGGACGAATAGGAACAAAAAATATTCAAAGGGTTACAAACCAAAGGTGTCTGAAAGGGATCTTAAGTAGGAGCATCCTACATAGCGGGGAAAAACTTACCCACTTCTACTTGCTCTTCGACCAGACACGATAACCATTCATCACTTTCCTTCCGCTTCTGGGCCTGAGCCGCAGTCCTTTCCTGCACCACACTTAAGGGTTCTTCGGCAAGCATGATTCTGGTTACGTCCTCATATATGGGAAGTGTCAGGTGGCTGGGGGATGGAGTAAAGGAAGCATTGGAAGACGCGCTAAGACTGAGCTTTTCCATAATTTCAATGTTTGGGGCATCTTTGGTGGCCTCCAGCTCATCCAGAAATGGGTAGTGTAGATCTCGCATCGTGGCCATAGAGGCAGTCATCCTGCTAGCAGCTTCAGGTTTAAAGAAGGCATGATGGGCGATGTCTTCCCCCTTCGGGATCAGCTCAGCGGCCTCAACCATTCCCTCGTGTCGTCCGTGGTCAATACCATCAGACACAAGGTTGGCGAATTGTTGTACAAAGGACGGGGCCTCTAGCACCTTCATGATGGCTAGGCGTGCTCCATGCCCAACCATCCACCTACGGCCGGCAATGGCTGTTAGCAGTTGGGGGCATAATACATTGTCACGCTCAGCAGTGAGGGCATCAATCATCAACTCTTTTTGGGCAACTGCCTCTTTCAGTTCTTGGATAACGGCCCTCTCCTCAGCAAGGTCTGTTTGTACTTTTTCCATGTTTTGGACGGCCAGGTGCGCGTCCTCTAGTTTCTGGTTAAGCACGTCTACTTGGCTGGAGTACGAGTGGGCAGAAGCTTCCGCCGTGGCTACCTATAAGGAAAAAACGTGTTAGCACATTCATTTTTTAAATATGGGTGGCGCGGCACGGATATGTACCTTGATGGTTGCAGCATCTAGTCGTGACTCAAGGTTGGCTACTTGCTGGTCGTATTCACTCGCGCGGGCTGACTGTTTTTTGATGGTCGCCTCGGCATTAACTAGTTGGGATTGGAGGTCAGCGATCTGAGCTTCATTATCTTCAATCATTTTTTCCCTCCGTCCAACTTTCCTCTTGAGAGAGTCAACATGCCCAAGCGCGGCTTCAAACCTAACCCTCATTGAGGTCCATCGCCATTTGGTGTACCAGAGTGCCATTATACTCATCCGCCAAATCCGCATGACTGAGCGAGTTTACCTCTTGCACCAAGCTTGGTGGTATGCAGTTGTTGAGGTACTCCCGGCACTCATCAGCGTTCCTCAATCGTGACGCCGTGGTAATAGTCCATACTGGGTTAAAAGGTTGGGGGGCGCCAGACGTGGGGAAGTCTTGGGAGGCTATGGGTGAACCATCTTCAAATAGGGGGCCGGACCTTGTGGGGGCCGTGGGGTTTTCTTCCATTGCTTTTCCTTTCCCCTTATCCACTTGGGTGTCAGAAGGAGGCGCGGCACCAGCCTGGTTGTCCCTGCGAAACAAGTATTACGAAATATCTTAAGTATTGCTTACAAGAAAACTTGTCATTCTTACATATTAAGATGGGGTCTTACATATTGCTTTTTGCTACTTCGGAGGCGGTTGGGGCAATTTGAGTGACGGGATCGACATGAGCGGCCCGGTTAGCCTCAGAACCCTGGGTAGCACTCCCGATAGATTGATACAAGGGGTGGTCTTCTCGAAGTCTCTTGGCAGGAGCATTGTGTTCGCCAATCTCGACTGAGAAAGTCCCTCTCGCACGGTTGCCTCTTTTCCGGGTACGCCTGGCGACGGGCTGCGTTATTACTTCATCAATCTCCTCCTCGGCTTCTTCTTCCTCCTCATCTTCCAGATTGACATGTTGTTGCACTTCATCATCATCATCGCCCATCAGTCGGCGAATGCTGGAGGTGGTTCGTTCAATATTGTCACCCTGTTGTTCCCTATGTGGTGAGGAGGGCCCGACTCCTCCTTCATTCATCTGATTGTCACCATCGCCGTTGTCTCCATGCTCCTCGTCAGAATGGGGATCAGGCACGGCTTCCAAAGCAACCGTCACGGGTCGGGTGTGCTCGAGAAGGGGTTGTTCATTTTCACGGAGAGGACGGAGACCCTCTGGCACAAGCCTTGGGTCGCCTTGGCGCAACAGTCCAAAAAAGTTCATTTCTGTTCAGCACAAAACAACATATGTTAGTCATTAATCAAGAACATGTGTACATTCTTTTTGGCGTACGGATGATTAGCCTACCTTCGCCCTGCCTTCTCCAAAAAACGGGATACCTATTGGAAGGACCAAAGTAATTGCGGCTAATTCCTAGCAAGCATAGGAATGATTCGGGAAGGTTTCTGTGGAATCCAGTCCTATTTAGATCTAACTCTTGGGAGTGACGAGGATTGTATGTACTTGTGTGCGGCTTGGGGTCGTGCGGAATCCTAGTTCTAATGATATAATCACCCGGCCATACCGATGCGTCAATGAAAAAGTAGTGATCATACCAATTTTTCAGTGAATCCATTGGTTTGTTGTGTGATTGGGGACTGTTGGAGGCTCGTTTCTTGAAAGATACCCAACCGTTCACTAAGTTGGGGGTATAAAACAACCTAAATAACTCTACGGTTGGGGGGATTCTCCTAGCACGGCAAAGAATCTCGAATTGGCTAATCTTACAAGCACCTATGCAGTGGAACTGACTAATGTGTACATCATAATATCCTAGCAGATCTACGAGAAAGTGGGTGAAAGGGATGCGGTAATTAGCCGCATCAAAAAGGCGAGTATACAGGCCTATCTTACCCGCTGGAGCCTCAGTTATGAGGTCTCCGGCGCCAGGAAGTGAGGGGTGCAGGTTAGTAGGGATGAAATAATTTGTACAAAAATGGTTTAATTGGTCTTGGGTCATGACATTTAGCACGGATCCAATGGTAGGGCTGTTTCTATGAGCCATTACTAAAAAAGAGTGTAGGGACGTGG
The DNA here is from genome assembly GCA_025667525.1 of Glebionis coronaria. NCBI lineage: Eukaryota > Viridiplantae > Streptophyta > Magnoliopsida > Asterales > Asteraceae > Glebionis > Glebionis coronaria. The sequence continues at coordinate 347,637,673 of CM046879.1, forward strand.
TGTTCTAACCTGCGTGTGAAGGGATCCGTGCGTATTTGGTTCAAGCTAGGAGGAAAGCTTTAATGGCATAAATGAAGGTTATAAACTGTGTGTTTCACACAGCCGTGGGGGTGGCTTATTTATAGGGTTGCCTCATGGGTAACAGCCTGTTGGATATGTGACACGTGTCTGCCACTATTCCTAATCGTGTGGCTAGGGGGCAAGTGGCAAGTGAAACGTCAGGTGGGACCCATGGGTCATATCTGATCCACACATTTGCATTGCTCAAGGTTCTGACTGTCTGCACTTTTGTCAGTCAAACAAGTCAGATGAACAGTTGTTCATGTCGGGTTATGCGGCTCTTACGTAAGACTTGACATTTAATGACATATTTAATTTGTCTCGGTTGCTATATGCGGCTGAGATATTGAGAAGATAACTTCTTAAAACAGGTAGCCACGTGCGGCCAACATAAATTATTGGACAATTTGTCCTTTGCTATGGTTTCCTTGGTACGTCCGGGGAGCATCTTTGTAGTCTAGAGGTTCCACCTACGGTTGTAACAACTAGACTGGGGGGACATGATGACGTATAGTCCCCAGCCGGGTCATGGACCCGGCCCATGGGTACTACCCGTGTCCGGCCCATCACAGATGGGTGGAATAATGTCAGTCAGGCTTATGGGCTTGGATGAACAGTAACCGCACGCATGTGTGCGGCCCACGGCCCGGTACGGTCGACACGGCCGACATAGGGTTAGACAGAATAATATTCTGTCTAGGAATATCTTTATCCCAATAAGAGAGGATATTCACTACCAAAATTAGAAGATAACAATCATTCTAATTCTGGTGCTTATCTCTTCCTTGGGGCCGAAGCATCAGTGAAAGCCCACTAGGGTTTCACTGCATATAAAAGGAACCCCCAAGGGTTCCACAAAGGTATTACGACTTGTACTCTAAACTCATACAAACCTTAAACCGATTACTTACTCTCACGCCGGAGTCTAATCGTGGGAAACATTCCCACGGTAAGCCTAACGCGTGCTGTTTAGTGTGCAGGATCCCAACCAAACGATTCACTTGGTGCAGGAGCCGGAGCCCAGCCAACCCGAATTAAGCCTAATTCGGGTCTAGCAAGGATCAACCAACTTTTGCATCAACAGACCGTGACTTGGTCAATTGACCAAGTTAAAAGTTAAATAACTTTCTTCCCAAATTTTTCTTTTTGGTCCTCATTCTTATCATTTCTCAACAAAAGTGTTTAGAACTTTTTAGTCAATTCCTTTTTCAACCTTTGTTTTTATGAAAGTACAACTTAAGCCCTCCATCTTGGTAATATTGGAAAATAAAGTCCTTGAAGCATCATTCGTCATTTTATTCGTCTTTTCATCAAATAAGTCCTTGAAACCGCGTGTTTGCTCAAAAATGTATCTCCTTACCTGAAAACACATGAAACACAAATACCAACGTAATTCTGATAATTTTTAGTTAAATATAATGTATTTAACTGTGTTTTGAGTGATTTATGGATCATTATTGATGAGTGTTTTCACACTTATCAGCGTTCTTTCCCAACACCATGCAAACAATTTGTAATTTTCGCAAACCGTCTTAAACATTTGGGAGCAATTGTTCCCCTTATTTTAGAATCAACCAGTTGATCTAATTTTTGTTCCTTCATACATTTTCGAGCCCACCATACCAAACTACATTCCTCCTCCTCATAATGATCATCCACTGAAGGCCTCCCAGTTAACAATTCAAATAATACAACCCAAATGCATACACATTTGTTTTCCTTGTTAGTTTTATTGTATAGAAGTACTCTGGATCCAGATCCCCAAACGTACCTTTGAGACTAGCACTAACGAGAGTAGAAGCTTGATTGATTGGGCCAATTTTGGACAACCCAAAATTTGAAATCATAGCTTCCCAGTTTTCATCTAATAGAATGTTGGAGCTTTTCACATCACGATGTATGACTCCATGTTGGGTGCCAAAACCGGTGTGAAGATAGTCTATGCCACGTCCAACACCTACGGCAATCATTAGTCATTGAACCCAACTTAAAGGAGTAGCAGTGAATTCGTGTAGATGAGCATATAGGGTTCCACAAGGCATGTACACATAAACAAGGATCATCTCCCTGTTATCATCCCATTAATCGATTAAAGACACCAAGTTACAGTGGCGAAGTTTAGAAAGCATCTGTATTTCAGCCTTAAACTCAGCTGCCCCTTGATTCGACATATAATCCAACTGTTTGATAGACACGATATGACTAGATTCCTCAATAGAAATTCGAATTTGTACACCTTTCTGAATCCTCCTTTGTAATCACAAGCTCATAATAAAAGTTGTTAGTTGCAGTCTGTATGTCTGCTATAGTAAATCGGCTACATGTCTCATCTCATAATCTGGTTTCCAGTGCTTAAGGGTATATGGGATTCTTCCCTATAATAAATAGCTGCCAAAGTGATTATAGTCGAGTGAAGTATCATCACATGTTGCATGTATGTAGCGAAAAATGAATGAAATCATACTATTCGATACCACTTATAGCCATGCCAAGAAGAAGCCCATACTCAAATGCTTGCGGAAAATGGGATTTTTGAATATAGGTCAAAACAAGTTACAAGTGGGATTGGGTTGACCCACAAACACTCTTTTCATATTTGAAATAAATAAACAGTACTTAACTGGGCGATTATTCCGTGCACGCCTAAGTTCTTCCCATATCCATGAAATTTTCAATCTTTCCCAATAGGTTTTCATATTTGAGCCCTCGTAAAGTACTCCAAAAGCAGTTTCTGCTGCTAGCATTCCTGTAACAGAATAAAATGAACTGTTAAGTAAAAATTTAATATTTTATAAATTACTACGTTTCATTTTATGTTACTAAGTACATAAATATAAGCATGTTAAACTAAATTTACCTGATTTCATGGCAGTATGTGTACCCTTTATTTTAGGATGAAGCCACCTGCACACCCAACAATAGCTCCCCTAGGGAACATCAGATATGGCATAGATTGGAAAATATCTAGCATTATTTTCGTATTTGCTTTTATCCTGTAAGTATAGGATTATCCACCTTTTAAATCAATGCAATGTAAAACTGAGATGCAACCCGCCTTCATTCAAAGTCCTTGCATCATACTGAAGAACCGTCCCATTTTCAAGAAGAGGCCTGATATAAGGATAGTTTGTGAGTTTCTGCAGGACAAAAATATCGCAAAATACTTGAGATAATGAAATATACCTCAAATGTTAACTAACTTTACTTACCTGAAATTCTTGGTAAGGACTGAAGTAAGGGTTGTGGTAATTCAACGCACACACCAATCCAATATAAACATGTCTATCTTGCATATGGTATAAGAATGACCCCCCCTCCCCCGGTAAGTCTTGCGGTCCAACGGCCAACCGAAAGTGTGAACCACAACATCAGGTTTATGCTTATGCTTACTGGCATCAATTTCCCAAACCTACAAAATAAACATTTTCAGAAATTGGTTATATTATATAAGCATAAAAAAGTACATTTAACTCACCTCTGTAATTCCTAAGGCGTACTTTTGGTGTCTTCTACCCTTTCTTCCTAAGATCATACTTTTTTATAATTTTCTTCATACATAAAATATTAGGATTGATATACTACCGAAGAAATAAGTCAAATCAAGACGACATAACATTATTTTTCTGCAAACCTCTGAGAGTGAACCTCGACATCCTTCAGGGAAAAGATTTATACGGTCTGATAATTACGTCAATATGAAAGACAGTTTATAAGTCACAAAAAACAGAAATCTGCGTGTAATCTACCGTATTCTAAATTTGAATATAAGTGTAATCATGCCTTTTAATTCTACACTAGTGATGTAGCAAATTTTGTATATACTTTATTTTAGGAAAAACAAAGCAACACAAAAAGCGGTAAGTATTAAGCGTCAGTTTAGGAAAACCAAGCACTTATGACCCTTGATGGGAATCGTTCTCTCGAGGAGGCTAGTGCGTTGTGAGTTGAATGATTGATTATGTTTTTGATTATTAATGAGAAGAAAAGAAGAGAAAATGACGAAGACGAAAAAAAATTAGAAAAATAAGGCAAAAACACTATTAGAAAGTTACGACGTAGAACGTGAAAAAGTGCAAAATTTAAAATTTTAACCTAAAAATTCCTAAAAATTACTATAAAATCCCAAATAATATTTTAAGAGTTTACAAAAAAAATCCAAACTTGCCAAAACCTTTTAATTAATTTAATAATGACTTTTTAATGCTAATTAAAGCCCTAAAAATCACTTTTAAATATTAAAAAGCCCTAAACAAAATTTTATAATTTGTAAACCTCAAAAATGACCTAATTAAACTAAAAACTATTTTTAAAAATTTTAAAACCAAATTAAACTATTTTTAAACTCCTAAAAACTATTAAAATCTATTAAATCTTAAATTAATTCTAAAAATTAATTGAAAAGCCTAAAAATTATTCTACAAATGGGAAAAGTCCTAATTAATGATATAGAACCTAGGAAAAATGAAAAAGAAATTAAAATAAAACTTTTTATTTTAATGAATAAAATAATAATAAAATATTCCAAAAAATTAAAAGTCCTCAAATAAATTCTAAAAAATTCTCAAAAATCCTAAATAATCTAACTAAGAAGAAAATGAAAATTAAAGTTTCTAAAACCTCTTAATGAATTTTATATTAATTTTCAAAGTTGTCTAAAAACCCTAAAATTAAATAAAATCAAAAATTAAAGTTTTTGAAAACTTTTTTATATGTAAACCTCAAAAATACAAATTAAAACCTAAAAACTATTTTTCCTAAAAATTAAAAATCTTTTTTCTATTTTTTATGACTTTTTTAAAATACGGCTATTAAATAAATCCTAGAAATTAATTTAATAAACGGAAAAATTTGAAAATAAGCTAGAAAAATCACAAATGCTAATACTTTCTTAAGAAAAATGAAAAGAAACAAATAAGCTAAACAAATAAGCTGAAAAGAGCATAAAAGCTCACGGCTTTTTATTTAAATAGCTAGAAAAGAAATGGGTTAAGTGAAATAACTTTGCACCCTTGGTCAGTAAAAGACCCAAGGGCGCAATGGTTAAGGACGATGTGTGTGAGTGTGGTGATGAGGGTTCGAGCCTGAAGAACCCCTTTTTGCCAAATTTATTTTTTTTATCTTTTTTAACCTTTTCAAAACCAAACAGAAACCTTTTAGCTTGCAAATCCAAATCAATTACTTTATTTGCCAATGATTAACAAGATTAAATATCAAAAACGTAGACAGGTTTTTACTTGAACACAAAGTTCTTTGTTCTTGCTATTTATTTTTCTTCACAAAGGAAGAAAACCTCCAAGAGGACTTGGAGGGTGAGATTTTTATGTTGTTTTGGTGACAGAAGGGCACCCCTTCACTCTTTCTGAGTGAAGGGAGTCAAGATATAGCAGATACAAGCACCTAGCACATAAGATTCACAAAACAAATGCACAAAAGTCACAAAACAGGTTGCTGTGGTTAAAATGAAGGTCTGTGGACTATGATGCTTGACAGATTGCAAATAATTGAGATTCAAACACCCAAACTTTGCATTCAAACTCACAAACTGATGTACAAATGATTTGCAAATCTATAACACCCTAAGTCCTAACTAATTAAAAGATCTGAGCACAATAAAATCATCAAAACAGGCAGAATAAGCTTTATGCAACTTTCAAACTCACTTTTCCTTTTTAAACACACAATACTTGTTTCAATCTTGTCCAAACTCACTTATCAACTAACTAAAAACCTATCCTAACCTTAAATGACTTATCTAACACGTTTCCAAAACACAAATCAAAATACTACCCTGCTAAAACTTGAATCCAAACACCCCTTTAACTACTTGAAAACGTTTTTTATCAAACAAAATCACTTAAAAACTAATCCAAACCAACCCTAGTAACATCTAACATGCATAATGTCACTATATAACTCAAATCCAACAACTTTTAACACTTAAGAACACCTTTTCAAGTAAATCACCAAATTTCTTTTTTTTCTGAAATTTTCAAAGAGAAAAAGAGACTACCTTAGGTCCTTACATCCAAGGACCTTGTGGATGTATAATCCACCTCCTTCCAACTCGGGTTGGAGCAGAAACTTCAACAAATCAACTAGTCTCTCAACCTGTTTAAGAAGAACAAAAGAAAAACACACAAATATGCAAGAAATGTATATAATCTGTTTCTCTTTTTCTTTCTTAAAAACTTTTCCAAAACTTCCAAATCTTACAAACACGTTTTAAAACCTAATCTCAAGTCCAAAAATCAAAGAATTTTTCCACTTTCACTTCAAAAACCTTGATTTCAGAACCTTAAAAACTTTCTTTTAAAACAACCTTTTTTTAATCTTTTAATCTTGGAACTCAGCCTTTTAGCATTCAACAATACACAAACTTTTTAAATTCAATTAAAGGAATTACAAATGTCTTTAACAAATACCAAACTTAATTAATTCAAAAAAGGGATTACAAGTTGAAAATGCTAAGAAAACTGGAACCAAGATATGATGAACATGCTCATCATATTTATACATAGAATGGAACTATCTAGAATAACTGATTAAAAAAATACAAAAGCATAAACCCTAAATGCATAAAGCCCTAAAATGCCCTTCTTCTTTGGACGAATTCTTTGGTCAAAAAGCACCCATGTGACTTGACAGCTTTAGGACTTCATCTTGGACGTTAAATTAATCTTGGGGACAAAGGAAACGTATCCAAGCGTTCAATTGGTCGGGGCATGGGGTTGTGTGTGAAAATGACTTGGCAGGGGAGGGTTGGGGAGAGGACCACAGGCCACGTGGAGGGCATTGGTGAGGTGGGTTTGGTTAAGGGTGAGTTTAATTAGGGATCTGCATACTTTGAGGGAATATCCCTTTGTTTTAGGCTTAATCGAAACTGGGTGGGATTAGGGTTCCTTGTGGGATTAGGGCTGTTTTAATCCAAAAAGGGTAAAAACCTTTTTAAATTTTGTGTTTAGGGGGGAATGGGAGGGAATTAGTGGGGGGTTTGACCAGGTTTGAAAATTAAACCGGGTGAGGGGTTTGGGCTAAGGGGATGAATTGGGCTTGTGTTGGGTTTTTCATGACCAGTCCTTCCTCTAACGTATTTCATTGTTATCCCTTTGCAAAGTTAGTCCATTGCTGTTAAGTCCTTGCACCAACAGTCCAAGATCAATTACAAAACAAGTCCTTTTGATCCAAATGATTAACTTTAGCATTTTTAATCATTCTCCAAGGGTCTTTCTTGTACACTCTTCAAACTTCAAGGATCATACTTGCACATTTAATATTTGGAGGGTTAAATGTGACAAGTTCTTCAAAGACGAGGGGCCATTTTTGCCAATTCTTCAAACTTGAGGGGTCTTTTTGCAAATTTCCAAAAGTGAGCTTGGTTCATTGTGCGTCTTCGTTTCCCGTGTTCGTTTTTGAATGATTCTTGTTGTCTTTTGCCAATTCCACAATATCCGTACCTAAAAATACACAAGTAACAAACACGAGCATATATTTGGTCTATTTTATGATATTTTATGCAAATTAAGGCCGTTTTGGACGATGAGACCATGTATAAAAGCAGTCTCATCACTCCCCCATACTAAACCATTGTCGTGCCCTCACGCAATGCTAAGAATAAAGTATCAAAGCATCTCCAAAATTTAATTTTATGACTTTATTGAAATGATAAACTAGCTACACTACTACTTGCGTTTTAGACATAATGTATGATTTTCATCGCAAAATGGGACGTTTAGGTTCATAGAACAAGAACACGTGAATGCTTCGTTAGAAATAATTTCGTCGTCCTCGATTTTTACCTTAATTCCATGCCAAGCGTGCAACGAGATCATTGTCATTATAAGTTAGTAATGCTAACACTACTCATATGCCCTAATCACGTACTTATTCTCCCATTATTCCTAAGTTGTATCTCTTATATTTTATTTTGTCTTAATGATCACGAGGATACATCATTGACTTATGCGATAATAGAGATTTAGGTCTAAAAATAGAGTCCTAACGGTGTAACTAAGATCATCAAATCAATAACCCCTCCTAATAGACAACGATGTTAAAAAATTAAGTTGACAAGAAGAATCGATAAACACGGTTTTATAACGGTTTTGAACATGAGACTTATTACCAAGACTTTTATACGCCCCCTAACGGAAGGACCTTATTATCTTTGGTTTACCTCCATCTTTTATTCAACTTCACCATGAAGCTTTTATTATGACTTCGGTCTTGCCTTGCCTTTTATTATCCGCCTCATCGGTGGTTTTATTAGCCAAAGACGTATATCCTCACGCTAAAGCGAATTTTGGATCTTTAAAGCTTCGAAGATTAAGGCTTGAATCACTTTCAATTTTGCATAGATTTTAGGCCTTGTGGGGCTTCAAATTGTTTGCTAGATTTAGGTGAGCACTTGAAATCTTATTATTAGGTGAAGCTTTCGATTATTAGGGTGCCAATACTTCAAAACCGTGACGCTGGCGATACCTTAATGTCTTCCCAATTTAATTACACGGAAGCTACTAGAAAAGACTAGAAACCCAACAATCAAAACTAAACCGCTAAGTCAATATTTATTAAGCAAAAAATATTTACATGCGAAGGGAGAATAAGCAAACAACGAGAACACATGAGTTTTTGAAAGAATACGAGTACTCTACGTTTAGCATAGTAACTTATAATTAACTCTATCATTTCTCGTCCTCATTTAAGAGACTTAGCCTAATATAAGTTAAGGAATCAAAACTAAGTGCTCAACACGCACGGTCGAGTCAAAAATTACTCTTATTCTCGCCATCGGAAAATCTACATTCGTGTCTTCAAACACTTATGAAACATGAGAAAAATTTTAAATTTTGGCCATTTTTAGCCTTATTTTGCAACAAAACGATAAACAAAACGATAAACTTTGGAAAGCGTGAAGGTTTGGCAAGGCAAGTATCCATTCACCCCCCCATACTAAAGTTAAACATTGTCCTCAATGTTTCGAGTCTAGGGGTGCAAACACCCCCATACTAGAGACGTAGTCGAATGCCTAATCTAGCATGGAAAGGGTGTAACCAATAAGTAATAGCCGTTTATGAAGTGTGCTAAAAACCTAAGGTTAGAACATAAAAGGATATATCATGATGTGGATATTGGGAATGGCCTCCAAAGCAAACGATCGAGTGCTCCCATGAAACGAACACGAGAGGCTCCAATCGTGAAGATGATGATCTAAAAGACACAATTCACAAACAACCATGGAACAAAGGTTGGAAGGGCACAAATCCCCTCACATTAGGTTAACTAAAAAGCAATAATATGTACATGGATAAGCATGGGTCTCCCCCACGAGGCACCTTGTTTTTGATAACCGAGTCAAAAGCTCGACTCGAATCCCCATAAATGTGATCATTTAGGGATAATCATGGTGTGGTCAATTTTTTGGTGGGACTTACATGATAAACAAGGCCCAAAAGCACGTGGAGTACTTTTAAAAATCCGATAAACGTATACCGGGGTCAAAGATAGCGTCCTCGTTTTCGGATGAAAGACGAGACAACACAACTCCAACACAAATCCCAATGGGATAGAAGAAAATAGGAGAGAAGAAATAGAAGGGTGGGACAATGGGTAAGGCAAAACATTGAGCTACTCGAGGTAGACTCGCACCAATCAAATGAAAATATTTTCCATTTATTGCATCGGTGGAAGACCGAGATTTCCCTATATAAGCAATTCCAGGATCAAATATCTCGTCCTCGGTGGAGAAAGGGGAGGGAACATAAGGGGCTTCCCCCACACTAAGTCCACACAAAGCATCGTCAAAAGGAGAAGACGAGCTTGTAGTACTCAATAAACGCGGTGATGACGGAGTTAGAATTGTAGAAAAATCTTTTAAATTAAATTCAAAATCTTTTCCTTTTTCATCTTTTAAACTCTCCTCGTGAAAACCCGATTTAATTATGTCAAAAATATTTGGTGTATCTAAAACAATGTTAGTCACACTAAAAATTCTCACATTTTGAAAGCGTTTTGGTTTTGGTGGTGGCAAGTTTTCAAATCTTTTGTCAACAAAGAAAACCTCCCCATCGGGATCAACGTATTCATCATCCGAAGAATCACTCGAGATTGGAATCATAGGCTTAACACTCTTAACCTCCATCGGCGGAGGGGACGGAACCTCATTTTTATCAACTCCTAAAACTCTATTGGAAATTCTTTGACAAATGTTTTTGATTGGATTGACATTGTACAAAGATGTGATCGAATAAACATGAGAAAGAGTGGAGTTTTGGGTTGCATTAATGACGAGTTCTTCCTCATTGAAACGAAGAGTGATTTTTCTTGCATGCACATCGATAAGTGCTCTCGAGGTATCCAAAAAAGATCGACCTAAAATTAACGGAACTTTAGGATCGATGGGAATATCAACAACAATGAAGTCCACGGGATAATAGAATTTCCCAACTTTCACGAAGACGTCCTCGGCAACTCCACAAGCTAGAATCGTAGAATGATCGGCCATTTCGATTGACATTCTTGAAGGAGTGAGATTTGGAAGATTGAGTGATTTAAAAATCTCAAGAGGCATCAAATTAATACTAGCACCAAGATCGGCCAAGGCGTAGCATTCTTCCATGTCTTGGATAGCACATGGGATTAAAAATTTTCCAGGATCACCGACTTTTTGAGGTATGCGGCTTAGAAAAACCGATGAACAACTAGACGATTTTTGCAATTTTTCTTTGTTATTCAACATACTTTTGAAGTTCGCGGCAAATTGAGGCATCATGACTAAGGCATCGGCAAAACTTATATTAAAATGCAAGTCACGAAACATTTTCATAAAGAGTTCAAATTGATAATTATTTCGTTCTTGTGCCTTTTCCTTGTCTCGTCTTGATGGGTAGGGTAAAGGTGGTGTGGGTTGGGGCAAATTAGGCATAGGCATCGGCCTTGGAATCTCGGGTTCCATTATGGGTATTGGTTCAACCGTAGGTGTGGTTTGAGCGGTACTTCGTGGGCTTGTAATGTGCTCCTTTTCAACCACGACCTCGGGCTCTTTCTCTTTTTCCTTCTCCATAGAAGTACTTGGACGAGAAGTGGGTTCTTTGAAAGTTTTACCACTACGAGTAGTAATAACCTTCAATTCTCCTTTCGGGTTTACGATGGTATCACTAGGAAGACCACCCGAAGAAGAGGGCTTACACATGATAGCTTCAAACATTTTAGCCATTCGATCTTCAAACTTAGATTGCCTAGCATCCGCTTTTAACAACTCTTGCTTAATCTCATGTTGTCCTTGCTCCATTTTTTGTTGATTTTGTTGGAGTCGTGTGACATTTCCTTCCATTTTATTAGCATGAGTTTTAAGTTCATTAGCAAGTTCGGTTTTAAGCTCGTTTTTCAACTCGGACCTTAAGCTAATCATCTCACGTTGCATGTTGTCAAACTTAGCATCATTAGCCTTAGCATAATCTAAAAATTCTCCTTGCAAATTTTTAGTGTGAGCATTTTGAAAACCTTGAGTAGGAGTTTGAAAATCACGGTTTTGGTTTTGATTAGAAACTTGCCCATTTCCACTTTGGTAATTACCTTTGTTATAATTTCTTTGATTTCCTTGGTAATTTCCACCTTGATTGTTGTTTCGATAGTTATTAGCATTTTGATTTTGTGGAGCTTGATTTGAACGTGAACCTTGACCTATTTGGTTATAAGTTCCCGTGGCTACATAAGCATTCGAAGTGTTACCATCCACGGTAATGCACTCGGAAAAATCATGAGCTCCACCACATGAAATACAACTCTTAGCAACCGCTTTAACCAAAGCGGTGCTTGAAGCTTCTTGAGCTTTCCAATGAGACATAAGAGTCGAGAACCTATCGAAAAACCTATTCTCCTCATTTGCTTCATCTTGCAAGGCATTAATGGAACGAGATGATGACGAGCCCAAATTGGCAACACTCGGTGTGTTACGAGGGCTATAGACCTTAGACCTATTTTCTATGATTTTCAAAGCCTCATTGGTCGTTTTGCATAAAAAATTACCACCCGCGGCGGCATTTAAATAATCTCGTTCATGTTCATTAAGCCCATTATAAAAAGTGTCAATTTGATGCAATTCGAAAAAATCATGGTGTGGACATTCATGTAGCATTTCTTTAAATCTCTCCCAAGCCATTGAAAAACTTTCATTTGGTCTTTGTGTAAAACGTGAAATCTCGTTTTTCAAATGTGTTGTCTTAGATGGTGGAAAAAATTGATTCACAAATTTAGACACGAGATCGGCCTATGTCAAAATCGAATTCGGCGGTTCTTTCTCAAGCCAAATCTTGGCGGGTCCATCTAATGAGTAAGGGAACAACATCATCTTAATGGCATCGTGTGGTACATCCTTAAACTTGCTTGTCGCGGTGAGACGATTAAATTGCCTAATGTGATAATGTGGGTTGTCTTTTTCATGACCGCGAAACTTGTTTGCTTGCAACATAGACATTAAACCCGTTTTGATTTCAAAGTTCTCCGCAAGGATGGCGGGAATCACAATGGCCTCTCCAAAACCCTCGGTGGGTGCTTGAAGCAACTCCATCATAGTACGATTAGCCATGATAGCTTCTTGTTCTACAATAGGTTCCTCACTTGGAGACTCCTCACTAGATTGAGTGAGTGACTTGTTTCTTCGTTTACGAGCACGTCTAGCTTTAGAGCGAGTTTGCATAAACGTCACGTACAACGAGAAGGCGAGCAAAGAAGATTCTTTTTGGTATTTTGTGTTTTTTCAATTTTTTTGTGGTTTTTGATTGTATTAACCTTTTTTTTGGAAATGGTGAATGTATTAAGTAGACAACAAGTCCACAAATCTCCTCACTAATCAAATCTCTTGATTAAAAAGGCCTCAAGGAATGAAAACGATCACGTGGAGTGAACGCCTTCGATGACTTTAGAACGATGGTGAAACACCAAATCGTTCAAGAGGGTTTAATCAAATGAAACCAAGAAAATATATATGATATGTAATAATACTTTGGGCGGCAAAACCCTCGATTCACTCTCAAAATCAAATACGCACAAGCAAGCGGAGGAAACGAGGCGGCGCGAAGCACTTAAGAGCCTTTTTCCTATAGGTTGTGAAATACAACCGCCTTATACCCACCTTATAGTTTGTATTATCAAAATCGAGCTTCACGAAAGTATTTATCTATTTTTGCCTTTTTCTTTGGTTTGAGATTCGAATACAATGATCGAGTGATGAAATCCCGAATCAAGGTTGTGATTGCTCACGTATTTGGAGTACTTGTGTATTTATTGTTCTACGTATAGTATTCACACAAAAACCGAAAAACGATAATACGTATTAATAGAGTGCTATTAATACAAATACTATTTATGGCTAATATAAAAAACAACAATGGTCAATCAAAACACAAAACGCCTCCCCGGCAGCGGCGCCATTTTTGATGTAGCAAATTTTGTATATACTTTATTTTAGGAAAAACAAAGCAACACAAAAAGCGGTAAGTATTAAGCGTCAGTTTAGGAAAACCAAGCACTTATGACCCTTGATGGGAATCGTTCTCTCGAGGAGGCTAGTGCGTTGTGAATTGAATGATTGATTATGTTTTTGATTATTAATGAGAAGAAAAGAAGAGAAAATGACGAAGACGAAAAAAAATTAGAAAAATAAGGCAAAAACACTATTAGAAAGTTACGACGTAGAACGTGAAAAAGTGCAAAATTTAAAATTTTAACCTAAAAATTCCTAAAAATTACTATAAAATCCCAAATAATATTTTAAGAGTTTACAAAAAAAATCCAAACTTGCCAAAACCTTTTAATTAATTTAATAATGACTTTTTAATGCTAATTAAAGCCCTAAAAATCACTTTTAAAGATTAAAAAGCCCTAAACAAAATTTTATAATTTGTAAACCTCAAAAATGACCTAATTAAACTAAAAACTATTTTTAAAAATTTTAAAACCAAATTAAACTATTTTTAAACTCCTAAAAACTATTAAAATCTATTAAATCTTAAATTAATTCTAAAAATTAATTGAAAAGCCTAAAAATTATTCTACAAATGGGAAAAGTCCTAATTAATGATATAGAACCTAGGAAAAATGAAAAAGAAATTAAAATAAAACTTTTTATTTTAATGAATAAAATAATAATAAAATATTCCAAAAAATTAAAAGTCCTCAAATAAATTCTAAAAAATTCTCAAAAATCCTAAATAATCTAACTAAGAAGAAAATGAAAATTAAAGTTTCTAAAACCTCTTAATGAATTTTATATTAATTTTCAAAGTTGTCTAAAAACCCTAAAATTAAATAAAATCAAAAATTAAAGTTTTTGAAAACTTTTTTATATGTAAACCTCAAAAATACAAATTAAAACCTAAAAACTATTTTTCCTAAAAATTAAAAATCTTTTTTCTATTTTTTATGACTTTTTTAAAATACGGCTATTAAATAAATCCTAGAAATTAATTTAATAAACGGAAAAATTTGAAAATAAGCTAGAAAAATCACAAATGCTAATACTTTCTTAAGAAAAATGAAAAGAAACAAATAAGCTAAACAAATAAGCTGAAAAGAGCATAAAAGCTCACGGCTTTTTATTTAAATAGCTAGAAAAGAAATGGGTTAAGTGAAATAACTTTGCACCCTTGGTCAGTAAAAGACCCAAGGGCGCAATGGTTAAGGACGATGTATGTGAGTGTGGTGATGGGGGTTCGAGCCTGAAGAACCCCTTTTTGCCAAATTTATTTTTTTTTATCTTTTTTAACCTTTTCAAAACCAAACAGAAACCTTTTAGCTTGCAAATCCAAATCAATTACTTTATTTGCCAATGATTAACAAGATTAAATATCAAAAACGTAGACAGGTTTTTACTTGAACACAAAGTTCTTTGTTCTTGCTATTTATTTTTCTTCACAAAGGAAGAAAACCTCCAAGAGGACTTGGAGGGTGAGATTTTTATGTTGTTTTGGTGACAGAAGGGCACCCCTTCACTCTTTCTGAGTGAAGGGAGTCAAGATATAGCAGATACAAGCACCTAGCACATAAGATTCACAAAACAAATGCACAAAAGTCACAAAACAGGTTGCTGTGGTTAAAATGAAGGTCTATGGACTATGATGCTTGACAGATTGCAAATAATTGAGATTCAAACACCCAAACTTTGCATTCAAACTCACAAACTGATGTACAAATGATTTGCAAATCTATAACACCCTAAGTCCTAACTAATTAAAAGATCTGAGCACAATAAAATCATCAAAACAGGCAGAATAAGCTTTATGCAACTTTCAAACTCACTTTTCCTTTTTAAACACACAATACTTGTTTCAATCTTGTCCAAACTCACTTATCAACTAACTAAAAACCTATCCTAACCTTAAATGACTTATCTAACACGTTTCCAAAACACAAATCAAAATACTACCCTGCTAAAACTTGAATCCAAACACCCCTTTAACTACTTGAAAACGTTTTTTATCAAACAAAATCACTTAAAAACTAATCCAAACCAACCCTAGTAACATCTAACATGCATAATGTCACTATATAACTCAAATCCAACAACTTTTAACACTTAAGAACACCTTTTCAAGTAAATCACCAAATTTCTTTTTTTTCTGAAATTTTCAAAGAGAAAAAGAGACTACCTTAGGTCCTTACATCCAAGGACCTTGTGGATGTATAATCCACCTCCTTCCAACTCGGGTTGGAGCAGAAACTTCAACAAATCAACTAGTCTCTCAACCTGTTTAAGAAGAACAAAAGAAAAACACACAAATATGCAACAAATGTATATAATCTGTTTCTCTTTTTCTTTCTTAAAAACTTTTCCAAAACTTCCAAATCTTACAAACACGTTTTAAAACCTAATCTCAAGTCCAAAAATCAAAGAATTTTTCCACTTTCACTTCAAAAACCTTGATTTCAGAACCTTAAAAACTTTCTTTTAAAACAACCTTTTTTTAATCTTTTAATCTTGGAACTCAGCCTTTTAGCATTCAACAATACACAAACTTTTTAAATTCAATTAAAGGAATTACAAATGTCTTTAACAAATACCAAACTTAATTAATTCAAAAAAGGGATTACAAGTTGAAAATGCTAAGAAAACTGGAACCAAGATATGATGAACATGCTCATCATATTTATACATAGAATGGAACTATCTAGAATAACTGATTAAAAAAATACAAAAGCATAAACCCTAAATGCATAAAGCCCTAAAATGCCCTTCTTCTTTGGACGAATTCTTTGGTCAAAAAGCACCCATGTGACTTGACAGCTTTAGGACTTCATCTTGGACGTTAAATTAATCTTGGGGACAAAGGAAACGTATCCAAGCGTTCAATTGGTCGGGGCATGGGGTTGTGTGTGAAAATGACTTGGCAGGGGAGGGTTGGGGAGAGGACCACAGGCCACGTGGAGGGCATTGGTGAGGTGGGTTTGGTTAAGGGTGAGTTTAATTAGGGATCTGCATACTTTGAGGGAATATCCCTTTGTTTTAGGCTTAATCGAAACTGGGTGGGATTAGGGTTCCGTGTGGGATTAGGGCTGTTTTAATCCAAAAAGGGTAAAAACCTTTTTAAATTTTGTGTTTAGGGGGGAATGGGAGGGAATTAGTGGGGGGTTTGACCAGGTTTGAAAATTAAACCGGGTGAGGGGTTTGGGCTAATGGGATGAATTGGGCTTGTGTTGGGTTTTTCATGACCAGTCCTTCCTCTAACGTATTTCATTGTTATCCCTTTGCAAAGTTAGTCCATTCCTGTTAAGTCCTTGCACCAACAGTCCAAGATCAATTACAAAACAAGTCCTTTTGATCCAAATGATTAACTTTAGCATTTTTAATCATTCTCCAAGGGTCTTTCTTGTACACTCTTCAAACTTCAAGGATCATACTTGCACATTTAATATTTGGAGGGTTAAATGTGACAAGTTCTTCAAAGACGAGGGGCCATTTTTGCCAATTCTTCAAACTTGAGGGGTCTTTTTGCAAATTTCCAAAAGTGAGCTTGGTTCATTGTGCGTCTTCGTTTCCCGTGTTCGTTTTTGAATGATTCTTGTTGTCTTTTGCCAATTCCACAATATCCGTACCTAAAAATACACAAGTAACAAACACGAGCATATATTTGGTCTATTTTATGATATTTTATGCAAATTAAGGCCGTTTTGGACGATGAGACCATGTATAAAAGCAGTCTCATCAACTAGGTTGAAAATTATCTTTCTTAGAACCATCTTTGCCAATTCCCATGCTATTATATTAGTTGCTAATAATCGCAAGTGTATAAGCTCTTACAAACAGTTAATGTACTATATATAGATTAAAATCTTACATAATCTAAATCTTTTTGTTTTATATCTAGATATAAACAACCTACTTGTTTTATATCTAGATATAAACAAGTAAGGTAAACTTGTTGTCGTCTAAAATCTAAATCTATTTGTTTTATATCTAGATATAAACAGCCTATTTATTTTATATCTAGATATAAACAAATAAGGTAAACTTGTCGTTGTCTAAAAACACTGATAATAACATTAAAAAACACTGATTATACGGGTTAAGAGAGCCAGTACTATATGTACACTTTTGGCAAAAATAAAATCTTTCTATACGAATAAAAATATCAAGAACAGATTTGTCCACGCTACCGTGATCTTTAAATGATCACATGACTTTTGCAATTTACCTCAATACTATGTGAACTAGTTTTAGCCAATGTAGTTTATGTCAACCCAATGAAGAATCACAGGGTCTTAATTGATGAAAATGACCCATCTTGTTCAAAAGTAATGGTCAAAAAAGGGGCCCTTTGCCTTTGCAAAAAAGATGATATTAAGATCTATACACGAATATGTTACAAACAACATACAGATAACATTTTTTATTGAATATTGAATTGTTGCCATCTCATTAACATTTTGACCATATGTAATTACAAAATATTAATCTCTTGTTGTAAACATACAAATAAAATTAAATCAATAATCCAATAATCTACAATAATAACATCCACAATATATTTAAATCAATAAGATACATATAATCCACAGTAATAACTTATTATTAGATGAATAAGGTCAAAATCGAAGAATAATTAAAAACAATTCGTGATTAAAATGTCATACCATCATTCGAATCTTCAATTTCACCAATATTAGCTCATTTGGTTCGCACCATTTCGCTTTTTTATATAGTTTTTAGGGTTTCGATTTTGTTTAGAGAGATGAATATGTGTTTAGAGAGAGAGTTAATTTGGGAAAGGTATACAACAGTTCTGTGTAATTTTACAAAGTTTACACTTTAGTCCCTGGGTTTACTTTTAGTTATTTGCAATATTAGTTCCTCCGCTTTTTTATCCTAAGATCTGGTCTCATCTAATCAATGGCCAGGATCAGTCCCTTAGTTTTCATGAAAATACAAGTTTATACAATAAACCAACTCGTTAAGATTTAAGTTCATTTGGATATAATATTTTTCTTTGGATATGAGGGGACTCATCCCCACCATCCATCTTATTTTAACCTAATGGATAAGATTAAACACAAAATATAATTTCACCCTCTTTTTTCAAACATTAATATCTTTTAAACCTTTAATCGTTATGCGAAAAAACATACCGTTAAGAGGAGCATTTAATCTTTTTCTTTGTAAAGCAAAACCCAAAGTAGGGACTTTTTCAAAAGATTCTTTCTTTAGTAGGAAAGAATTTTTTTATTTATTACTTTAAAAGTGTGAGTGTTCCTTAATTTAGTAACAAATGTCTAATACTCGTTCTTATTTTTAATGAAATTAAAAACCCGGATAAAAAGTATATGTGTCAAAAATGAAAAAAAAACATAAAAAAGTGGGTTGAAGATTATAATACTTTAGGGTTAAAACTATCATTTATAAAACTTTAGGGTTGTATCTCGCCTTTTTAAACCTTTTAAAAGTAAAAAGTTATCATACCACAAAATCAACCACCATCCCTCTGAATCCCTCTGAACATATGATGGCCCTGTCACCGTCACCGTCACCGTCACAGTCAGCGTCACAAAGGAGGTCATCGAAACCACAAAGGAGGCTGATCCAAACCAGCAGAACATATGATGGCCCCGTCACCGTCACCGTCACAAAGGAGGTCAGTTCAATTAATCAATTACAACCCTTAATTAATTAAATTAATCAAATATTAGTTTTGATTGAGGGTTTTTGTTGGGATGTACCAGTTTGATTTCAAAGGTATTCTTAATTTTGTAGTTTTTTATTTGTTAGAAATACGTTTTTAACGTATATTAGAAGTATCGGTCATTCCACGATATTATTAAATGTTATATAGCTCGTAGTTGGATATTAAGTTACTTATTAGTAAACCCGACCCATGGGCTTGTCATGGGTTGGATGCCCAAGTCCATTAGTGACTTGGGTATATAAACCCCTTTCCACCTAAGGAAAGGGGGTTGGTTGTTTATTTGGTTTTACATATTTAATAAAGTTTCTTTGTTTCTCTCTCTTGTTTCTCTCTCTAGATTAACAACAAACCTCTTGATTAGTTATAAGATTATCATTGTTCTACAATTGGTATCAAGAGCCATGGGGTGATTTAAGGTAATGATTTGTGTTGTTTTTTAGTTTTTGATTGTGTTAGTGGTTTTTAGGAAAATCTATCTTGAATCTTGAAGTTTTTGATGATTTTGTTGTTGGGATTAGCAGATAAGTATTGGGTTTTACTTATTTTGGTTGAAATCACAAAACATTTTGTGTTTTTTGGTTAAAATCTGGGTTTGGATTCGTTTCTTTTAATATCACCAGTCGGCTTGGAAACGTACTGTTTTTTCCAAGTTTATTCCGAACCAACTGATATTCCGAACAAGGCAAATTATTTCGGATAAACAAATTATTCCGGATAAGCACCTTATTCCGAACCAACGGTATTCCGAATCAAGCCTTTCCGAATCAGCAAGTTATTCCGGATCAGTGATTATTCCGAACCGACGGTATTCCAAATCAAGTTTCTCCGAATCAGCAAGTTATTCCGGATCAGTGTTTATTCTGAACCAACGGTATTCCAAATCAAGCTTTTCCGAATCATCAAGTTATTCCGGATCAGTGAGTATTCCGAACCAAGGTATTCCGAACCAAGCTTATTCCGCATCAACGCTTATTCTGAACCAAGGTCTTTTTGCGCATAAAGGTATTACTATTCCGAATCAACTTAATTATTCCGAACCAAGGAATATTTTATGATTTTTTCGACGAATTTTAGAGGATTTAATCTTGGTTTCTTACACATTTTTTATTTCAACAACACAACACAACTCACAACCTTACTTCACTGCTCGATCAAAAAGATAATCTTTTTCAATCAAGTGTTCAAAAAATGAATCCTCATTCATTCATGCCTACAATGACTTCACTTACCGATATCTCAATCATCTCGGGTACCGATACTCACCCACCTTTGCTCATCAAAGATTTATTTGAAGCATGGCAAGGTCGCATGAGAACGTACATCATGGGCAAACCCAGTGGTCGACTTATGCTTCAATCAATTGATAAAGGTCCATTAGATTGGGGAGAGGTTACCGTCAACAATGTGACAAGGGCAAGGGAGTATCATGAGTTAACCGATGCCAACAAAATCATTGCAGATGCCGATGAAAGGGCTGTTCAGACAATTCTTCAAGCCCTTCCACCCGATATCTTTAGAATGGTAAGTGAACATAAAGTGGCAAAGGATCTTTGGGATCGACTAGCTATTTTTTTACAATGGACATCTCTCACCAAGCAAGAACGAGAGTGTCAACTGTATGATTTGTTTGATAGGTTTACATACCTTCCAGGGGAGACTCTTCATGATTACTACTGGCGTTTCACTACTTTGATGAATGACATGAACGTGTATAATCTAAGGATTGAACAGTTTCAATTAAACACTAAGTTCTTGAACACGCTTCCCCAAGAATGGAGTCAGTATGTTACCGATGTTAAGATGATTCGAGATTTGCACAAGTCGAATTTAGATAAACTTTACGCCTTCTTGCAACAACACGAGAAGCACGTAATCCAAAATCGCATCTCTCAAGGATCTTATCAAGAACCATTGGCATTAATGGCAAACAATCCTACATTGTCATATCACACCTCTCCGTTTGCTTTGGGACACCAAGCTTCCTATCAACCAGTGTATCAAACACCTAGCTTCCCACAGTACTCGATCTTGCCACAACCGCCTACATCTTATCATCAACAATTCAAGCAACCGACAACATCATCACCAGGAGATTCACATCCCTTACCTTATGCTTCACACCAGTATTCACCGTATCAACCTCCAACAAACCCTGCTTTTACCTATCCACAACTTGAGGCTCCTCAACCCCATTACTCACAACAAGTCAGTGCTCCATCAAATCAGATTGTAGCTCAATCAGCACCAGCATTCTACTGTGATGATGAGATCCCTGTCCCTGAGTTTAGACAAGGAGAGAGTCCTACTAATATCCTTGCTCAAATGTCTGCTTATCTAACTCAAACATTGAACAAACGAGGTTACAGAGGTCCAGCAACAACTAACAATCAGTTAAGGAACTCTTCTAACTCTCGATAACAGGCTATAATTCAGGATGGCAGAGTCATGGTGCAACCACTTCAGGGGAGACCAAATTCATCTACTTCTGGTGCACGTTCATCAAATACTACCGCCACAAGAGGAAATAGCACTGGTAAAATGAAGGTGATTATATGCTACAACTGCAAAGGGGAAGGGCACATGGCCCAAGAGTGCAAGCAGCCTCAGAGGAAAAGGGACGGCACATGGTTTCAGGAGAAGATCTATTTGGTGAATGCTCAAGCCCAAGGACGTGAGCTCGATGAAGAAGAGTTGGAATTTCTTGCAGATCCAGGAGTAGCGGAAACTGACGGTCTCACAACAGTCATCACAAACAATGCTGCATATCAATGTGATGATTTGGATGCATACGACTCTGATTGTGATGATCTTAATACCGCCAAAGCAGCTCTCATGGCAAATCTTTCACTTTATGGAGCTGATACAATTTCTGAGGTATCACATACTGCTACAGATACTAGTATTGTACCTTATCAAGTTGAGCAAATGTCTGAGTATTCGGAACAGCCTCCGGTGGTTAGTAACTCAATCGAGGAGACAAACAATGATAGCAATATCAATGAAAGTCCTCAGACTTTGAGTGAACCGCAACCGGAAGCTATTACGACTACTAATTCGTCTGCTCAACCTGATTTGGTTATGGTCCCGGCATCATTGCTTAGCCAAATGAATAATGCGGTCCTTGAAACCCTCAGTGTTAATCAAACTTTATCTGTCGAGCTTGCTTTGCATAAGGAAAAGGTTAAAACCTTGGAATTGACTCCTGTGTCTACTACCTTAACCAATCTTGAATTTGATAGGTTTAGGCAAGTCCAAATGGATAATCTGCTAGAAATTGAGAGTTTAAGAGCAAATCTTTTGAAAGAAATTAAAGAAAAAGAGTCAGTCGTTAATAATTTTCAAAAACTACAAACGGATTTCGAAATACTCGAGTCTAAAAGAGTTGAAATGGAAATTAAGGCGTCTGAGAGAGTTAAAAAGACTGAAATTTTGCTTTTAAAATTATACTCTGCTTCGCATTTAGTACACTTGTTTCATTCTTCATTTCAAGAGTTCAATCTATCGCGTCTAATAGACCTACCACCTAACCCGGGGTATGAAAAGCAAGCATTTCACCATAACCCATGACTTTATGATGCAACTAAGTTAGGATTGGTATTAGATCCGATTGTGTTTGTAAATGATTCTGAGAGCATGACACCATATGAAGAGAATCGGTTAACATTACTTACTACATATCCTGAATATGACTATGCTCAAATGAATGCAACAAATGCTACAATAGATCTTAGAACTCGATTTAATATGAAAAGGAGAACTATCCAAACATCCACTTTCATTCCTACTAGAGAATGCCTTATTATAATTCCTACACTCGTTAACTCGGACGAACCGAAGGAAATTCCCAAGAATCTTCCACCGGTAAGTACGGTAAAGCTCAGCTTGGAAGAGATTGAGCGATACCTTACCGAGTTTGACAAGGTCATCCTGGAATGTACGACTTCAACGGCTCTAACCGCTGGAGAATGGGCTTTCAAACACATGAAAACGGTGTTTGAGAAAGAGATCGTTCCGTTTGTGAACCATATTAAAAATGGAGTATCTGATCTAACGGGTAGTCTAAATTTTGAAATTGGTGAAGTTCAAAAAGTTTTCTATGAAATGGATGATGCTTATAACAACATTTAATTGAAAAAGAAAAGATTTTATCCGAATATGACCGATTCTTATAACATATAGTGTCTCTCGAAGTAATGCAAGTTGTTACTCTTAAATATGCTCATGAGATTTCATCTACTACTGTGAATAAATGTGATGATGTGCATGATATATCTGTGAATATTGTTGAGCCTGTGATTAATGTAGATAATCATTCTTGTCATGAATCTAACGCTGAATTTTTAGAGCTTCAAGATTCTTATAACACACTTTCAAAACGTTTTAATGAGCTTCAACAACATTGTATATCTCTTGAAATTGAAAATCAATCTAAAAATGAAACTCTTTCAAAAACAAATGATTGTGAAAACTCCGTTGAGACAAGTGACAAGATGATTCAGGTTGTTCAGGCTCTAGAGGAAGAAATTATGAGACTTAAGAGAGAATCAGTAGCAGAGAAATTGGAACTAGAGGCTGCAGAGATTAAGAATCATGCCCTAGAAGATAGAATTAATTCTATGATAGGGGAGCTTGATAAAGTAAAGCAGGGTTTCTACGATATTTATGGTTCATTAGAAGAACGCTTCGCTTTTAATGCGGCAGAGCAAAATTCACTCGTTGAACAATTGAACCGTAAGTGCGAGGAAATCTCTGACTTAAACATTCAACTCATAGACAAAAACATGGTTTTGGCTGAATTAAAGGAGACACTTCAACTCAAAGGACAAGAAGTTGTTGATAATCCAGCCACCATCTCTGCCTCGACCTCTAGTGCTCCCAAACCCAACCCACGTGTGCTATATCGGGATCCAGAATTTAAGAATAGTCCAACTAAGTTTGCCACATACATGAAAAATGCCTTAGAACATGCTGATCTTGCTAGAGAGATCGTTGATGAAATGCGTGAACTAGATCCCACAAGTCATCTTCTATATGAGCTTTTCTTATATGTGGATCGCGTTCAGGATTGTTTAGCAAACTTAGAATAAATTGGGCAACCGATATCTGCACCCCTGAAACAGCAAACCACCACCATTACCATTACTCCATTCAATAAGAATCCAGGATCTAAGCCTATTTTAAACACACCCATCAAGGCTACATCAAAATCTGTCACTAATGTTCCGGCTTCTACAGGAGTAATTGTTTCTACTAAGGCTAAAGGATCTCAAGACAAGAAGCATAGGATCAAGCCTTCCACTAGTAGGACTGCGAAGAAGAAAGTAGAAGTTCACCCTAGGAATGTTATTTCAAATTTGAATAAAAATAATCACGTAACTAAGACTAAAGGCCCTGCGCTTGTGCAGTAGCCTAAGCAAAATGTGAATTCTAATTTGAGATGTTGGAATTGTAATGAATGCATGTTTTCTCAACGTCATGATTTATGCCTTGTTGATCACGTGAATGAAATGTATGCAATTAGGAACAATCTTGAATGGATTCCAACGGGGAAGAAATTCACCCAAGTTGGTTGGCAATGGAAACCTACTGGTAGGACCTTCGCTGCTAATGGAACTACGTGCCCTTTAACTAGGATTACATCCACGGAAGTTAGGTCTCAGCGTCCTTTAACTAGGTCTGCCCCCACTATTGTGCCTACCAGTGAAGAAGTACCTCAGGATCTTAGACAACTAGAATCTAAGCCATCATTTAGGAAGCAAGTTTGGAAGCCTAAGAATTCTTCGGTTAGCAAATCTAAGATAATAATATATGTACCTGCTAACACAGAGGAACTACTAGATTCCGATACATCGTCCTTGTCTAGTGATATTTTCAGGTGGTCCAAATCATCCTCTGGTACTTGGACTCTGGATGCTCAAAGCATATGACCGGAGATCGCTCGATGCTCAGAAATTTCGTCAGCAAGTTTCTAGGAATGATTTAATTCGGCAACGACCATATTGCGAAGATTATGGGTTATGGTGAATATCAAATTGGGAATGTTACGATTTCAAGGGTTTATTATGTGGAGGGACTTGGTCACAATCTATTTTCAGTAGGAAAATTTTGCGATTCAAACCTTGAAGTGGCTTTTAGACAACATACTTGCTTTATTCGCGATCTTACAAGAAATGATTTGTTAAAGGGTTCTCGAGGGGATAATCTCTACACACTGTCCATTCAAAACATGATGGCCGCCTCTCCTGTTTGCCTTCTATCCAAAGCATCTAAGACCAAGTCATGGTTGTGGCATCGTCGGTTATCTCATCTTAACTTTGATGCTATAAACCATTTGGCTAAAAACGAAGTGGTCTTCCAAAACTTAAGTTCGACAAGGATCATTTATGTTCCGCGTGTTCTTTGGGAAAAAGCACCAAGAAATCATACAAACCTAAAGCTGAAGACACCAACCAAGAACCACTGTATCTTTTGCATATGGATCTTTGCGGGCCTATGCGTACGGCTAGTGTGAGTGGTAGAAAATACATCCTCGTCATGGTAGATGATTTCTCAAGGTTTACATGGGTAAAATTTTTAGCATCCAAGGATCAAGCACCAGAGTATATTATTACTTGATGATCAAAGTACGTCTTAATGTTACTGTTCGCCGCATTCGGACTGATAACGGCACTGAGTTCGTTAATCAGACTCTTCGAAATTATTATGAAAAGGTTGGTATTTCTCATGAAACATCTGTGGCTCGCACTCCACAACAAAATGGTGTCGTTGAAAGACGTAACCGTACACTTATGGAAGCTGCTAGAACTATGTTGATTTATGCGAATGATCCTTTATTCTTATGGGCTGAAGCAGTGGCAACCGCATGTTATACCCAAAACCACTCCATCATTCGTAAACGTCATGGTAAAACTCCATATGAGCTACTTCATGGACACAAACCCGATATTTCATATCTTCATGTGTTTGGTGCACTGTGTTATCCAAATACAAATAGTGAGAATTTGGGCAAACTTCAACCGAAGGCTGATATTGGAATTTTCATTGGTTACTCGCCTGCAAAGAAAGCTTACCGAATTTATAACCGTCATCTTGGCAAGATAGTAGAAACTTTGGATGCCGATTTTGTTGAGCTGACAGCGATGGCTTCTGAGCAACGCAACTCTGAACCCGCATTACATGAGATGGGAACCTGTACAATTAGTTCCGGATTAACTCCCAACAATCCTACTTCTCCATCATTTATACCACCTACAAGGTCCGAGTGGGATGAGTTATTTCAACCTATGTTTTATGAATTATTTGATCCACCGAGTAATGATTTTCCAGCACCTGCAGCAGTAGCTCCAATTCCCGAAGTTGTTGCTCAAGATAATGTAAATCAGTCTGAGACATCTACTGTTACTCTTGAACCAGATGTACCATCCCTAACCAATTCTCAAACTACACCTGAATCATCACCCCCACTTGTTCCTAATGATGTTGAAGAGGATCCCTATGATCACGACTTGGAATATGCTCACTTACAAGAGCTTCCCTTCTTTGGTTCACAAATACTAGAAGACCCTAACGGTGCGTCTACCTCAGTGGGAGCTCCTTCAATCGTTCACTCCTGACCACCAAGGATTGAAACTCACAACACCAAATGGACAAAGGATCACCCAATCCATAATATAATTGGTGACATCGATCGACCAGTCTTAACACGCCACCAACTCCAAGAACATGCATTATATTGCTATTTTGATGCATTTCTTTCAGACACTGAACCTAAAAACTGGCAACAAGCCATGACCAAATCATCTTGGATTGAAGCCATGCAAGAGGAACTTAATGAATTCCAACGTCTTGAAGTGTGGGAATTAGTTCCTTTACCCAGCAACGTTGAAATCCTTACATTTTTGTGGGTATATAAGGTTAAACTCGATGAGTTAGGTGGAGTGCTGAAGAACAAAGCTAGATTGGTTGCTAGAGGTTACAAACAAGCTTTGGGTATTGACTTTGAAGAATCCTTTGCTCCTGTTGCAAGATTGGAGGCAATTAGACTATTCCTTGCTTATGTTGCTCACATGAATATGATCGTCTACCAAATGGATGTTAAGATGGCATTTCTCAATGGTGAATTAAGGGAAGACGTCTACGTAAGCCAGCCGAATGGATTCGTCAACTCAGAGTATCCTAATCACGTGTACAAGCTCAAGAAGGCTCTCTATGGGTTGAAACAAGCTCCACGCGCGTGGTATGATCTCCTATCATCGTATTCATTTCCAAAGGCTTCTCCAAAGGCAAAGTGGACCCAACATTATTCATTCTCAAGGAGGACAACGACATGATACTGGTACAAATTTATGTTGATGATATAATATTTGCTGCTACTAATCAACGTTTGTCTGACCATTTTGAGAAAACTATGTCCACATCTTTTAAGATGTCGATGATGGGAAAAATTTCATTTTTCTTAGGGTTACAAATTTCTCAAAATCCCAGAGGCATCTTCATTAATCAATCCAAATTTGCTCTTGAATCTTTAAAGAAGTATCAATTTGAAAACTGTGACCCCGGGATACTCCAATGGTGGAGAGATCCAAGTTAGATGAAGATAAGGAAGGGATAGTTGTCGATCCTAAACTTCATCGTGGAATGATCGGCACCCTTCTCTATCTGACTGCTAGCAGGCCTGATTTGCAATTTGCTATATGCATGTGTGCCCAGTATCAGGCTCGACCTACCGAAAAGCACTTACATGTTGTGAAAAGGATCTTTCGGTATCTTAAAGGAACACTTCATCGTGGTCTGTGGTATCCGAAGGATTCCTCTATTGCACTAATATCATATGCAGATGCGGATTATGCTGGGTGTCAAGATACTAGACGTAACACTTCTGGCAGTGTGCAACTTCTTGGAGATAGACTGATTAGTTGGGCATCCAAAAGGCAGAAAAGCGATGAGATATCAAGTACTGAGGCTGAATACATTGCTATGTCCGGTTGTTGTGCTCAAGTTCTTTTGATGAGATCACAATTAACTGACTACGGTCTTGGATTCAACAAAATCCCGATGTACTGTGATAACAAAAGTGCAATTGCTCTGTGCTACAACTACGTTCAACATTCCCGGGAAAAGCACATTGACATACGCTACCACTTCATCAAAGAGCAAGTGGAAAATGGAGTGATCGAACTGTACTTCGTCAACACTGAGTATCAGCTGGCAGATATATTCACAAAGGCCTTAGATCGAGGACGTATCGAGTTTTTGATCGAAAAGCTAGGCATGAAATCATTCTCACCAGCGACACTTAAGGAATTGGCAGAAGAATCTGAAGAATAGTGGTTGTAAACTATTCTCGAGTATCCTTTGATCGTGATCTTGTATATTATCGTATATATTTAAACCACCAAAAGAAAAATACAAAAATATAAAACCTATAAAAACCATAAAAAAAATATATATATAAAATCAAGAAAATCTAAAAATATTTTTTATTTTTAAAACGGGCATGTCTTTTAGTATGGTAATATTTACGGCCTTAGAAGTGTCGATTAAAATTGACACGGCGCCATAAATAGAGTTCGTATAAAAGTTGTACATGTTTTAAAACATGTCCATTATGGCTTGTAGTTATTTCAGACTGCAACCCGTTTTTCACATTAAAGTCACGTATTTCCTTGGAAAACGTTGGCTCACAACGGGAATTAATTTTATCGGGTATGATTTACAAGCCAAATCATACAAAGGGATCAAGTTTACTTTATAACTTGGTCTAACACGATTTAGTGTACGTCTCAGTGCATTAATTTGTTTAAATAAGAGAAATCTTATTGCCACCACGAATCAATTTTTCTAAAGACTTCAATTGGAAAATTCTTTCATCAATATTTGCTTCGTTAAACAATGACTACAGCTCTTTAAATAGAAAACGGGTCATCGTTTAAGGGGAGAAAATATCAAATCTTCGTCGTCATCAAAAAGGTCTTCGAAAAGTTTTCGAGAAAAATTAATCGGTTGATCTCTGGATTTTCTTTGGTATACGATTTGTGATTGTTCGTGTATTATCGTGAGTTATAGGTTTCAGATATTTGCTATTAGGATAAAATGTTTAGGTTGTGTGCGGGAAAGGATAGTTAATACGATGGGATAGGCCTAACGCTTGTTAACTTTTTTAACGAATGTTATCCTAAAAGTTGATTTTAACCAAAAGGGAAAATAAAGGAAGTCAGGGGACTAAATGTGACGAAGTGTGAAAGTTGCCAAAACATTTGACCTAAGTCAAACTTAAACCGTCTCTTTCTCTCTTCCTTCTCTTTTTTTCTTTCTTTCCTGGCCGCCATTCACACACACAAAAGACACACTAAATTCGCCATCGTTTGTTCTTGATCTTCCAAGCCATTTCATTCATTCCAACTAAGGTACAAACATCGTTTCCAGTATCTAATTCGTCTAATTCGTCTCTAACTCTAGTTAATTAATTCATTAGTTAATTAATTTACCAGTTTAAGGTTTATGAATAAATTAGGTCAAATTAATTAGGGGTTTAAGGTGGGTTGGGCTCGGATTATGATTAGAATAATGCTTGTCATCTTAGATTGCCTTACAACACTCATATGCGTTTAGAAAAATTCGTCATAGGGTGCGTTTAGGATCAAACTCGTTTTTTTTTTCGAATGAACGTGCTTTTCAAAGAATAAAATGAGATGAGTTTTCCGAATGAACGATATTCCGAGTGAATGATTTTCCAAGTGAATATTCCGAATGAACCTTATTCCGAATGAACCTTATTCCGAATGAACGATATCCGAATGAACAATAATCCGAATGAACAATATTCCGGATGAACAATATTTCGGATGAACAGTATTCCGAATGAACAATATTCCGGATGAACAATATTCCGGATGACCGATATTCCGGATGAAGGTTATTCCGGATGAAGGTTATTCCGGATGAATTTTTTTCCGGATGAAGGTTATTCCGGATGAAGGTTATTCCGGATGAAGGTTATTCCGGATGAAGGTTATTCCGGATGAAGGTTATTCCGGATGAAGGTTATTCCGGAAGAAGGTTATTCCGGATGAAGGTTATTTCGGATGAAGGTTATTTCGGATGAAGGTTATTACGGATGAAGGTTATTCCGGATGAAGGCATTCCGGATGAAAGCATTCCGCATGAAGTATATTCAGCATGAAGGCATTCCGGATGAAGTATATTCCGCATGAAGCATATTCCGCATGAAGGTGCTTATTCCGAATGAGCCACATTTTTCCGAATGAACCTAACCTATTCCGAACGAACAAATTTTTCCGAATGAAGGATCATTGGCTTGTTAAAAGTTTGTGTGCTATAATTACTTGATGAATTATGTCATGCTTAGAAGTAACAACATAATGGTATATATATATATCTCTGTGTATCAACCTTTTATGTCTTATCTTAAGCAGAAACCATGACTAATCCAACCGTGCAACAACTCCAAGATGCTAGAGCAGCCGCAATTGCCGAGGCAAAAGAACTTAAGTTCATATCGAACAATTACCGGTTGAAGGAAGTCTCTCATTCCACTCACCTTGGATTCAAAGTCACCTCAGCAATCCTTGATCAATCTCACTTCAAGAATGCATTAAGGAGTACTGCTTCAGTGCCATTTGATTACATGTACGAATTCTGGGCTACCAAGGAGAGGACGTCAAACAAGATCACCTTCTTCCTCGACAACAACCAACAGACACTCACCGTCTCAGACTTTCGTAAAATATTTGGAATTCGAGATACACCCAAAGGTATGAAATTCTCAGACAACCCCACCAAAGACGAACTCATGGAGATGTTCAGCGATCTTGGATGTCCTGACCTACGAGTGGTGTCCGAGTTTACTACAGCCGAAGTGGGTCAACCTTGGAGAGCTATCTTCGGTATCCTCAGTCGGTGTCTTACACCTAAAACAACTGGGTATGATGCTGTGCGCGTTTCAATTATTAGTATCTTCTATGGAATGTACAAAGGCATAAATGTAGATTATGCATCCTTGTTGTGGGAAGAGTTTAATTTTCAACTCTTCCAAAACACGAAGCAGAAGGCTAAAGGTTTTCCTTACCCTAGGTTCATCAAGCTTATCATTCATTACTTTATGGAAAATGATGCTTCTATTGATAAGCGTGCAGAAAGCCGTCACCACACTAAAGAGGCTGATGACCTTGTGGACCTAAGGCATGAAGGACCCTCTGGTGCTGTTAATCCTGGTCCTGTTCCTAGTCATCTCCTGACGGACAAAATTCTAGCTTCTGATGATTACAAGCAAATGCTAAGAGAAATCAGAAAACAACAAGAAAAAGTTCAGGCGGGAGAAGTCTCGTCAACTACAGTGAAAAGTAAAGGTAAATGTAAGCAAGAAGTTGTCTTACCTGAGCCTAAACCCAAGAAAACAAAGACTGTGGCAAAAAAGGATAAGCGCAAAGCTGAGAAGTTTGTCATTCGAGATGAAGATGTTGATGACGATGTTACTCCCGAGCAAATTCGCAAAGCTGAGAAAAAACAAATGAAAAAGGCTGTTGAAAAAAGTAGGAAAGACACAAGAGGTAGTGGTTCGGGTGTGCAGATAGAAGATGAAGAGGAAGTCGAGGAGCCGCATGACATTCTTGAGTTTGGAACACCAGACAGGTACTCTACACCTAAATAAACATCCATAGCAGATACAACAAGCATGGAAAAAGAGTCCGTTGCCACGACAGTCATAGTGACTATAAAGCCTATATCAACTCAACCTCCACCAATCCAGCCTCTGCCAACACAACCGTTGACGACTTAACTACAATCTCCTCCACCTCCACCTACTTCCGTCATCAGTACTGTCATCACAACTATGCCTATTCAACCGCCCCCGAGTAGCCTTGTGCCACCTTCATTTTCTGCACTCTTCATGGCAGAAATGATGGATAAACACATGGAAACTCAAAGAAAAGAGATGGCTCAAATATGAGAAGAGTTACTCAAACGAGTGCAAAATGAAGAGGCATCCAAGAAAGCTCAAGCCGAGATGCTAGCCAAGTTCAATGCAGAGACGGAGTCTACACGAAAATCTCATGCAGAAGAACTTGTTCATGTCAGAAAAGCTGAAGCTGATAAAAGTATAGCAAGGATCGCCAAACTCCGCGAATTAAAAAATAAGTATAAAGAGGAGAAAGAAACACTTGAAGCTTCACTTAATGATAGGATAAAGGAATCTGTTGAGTCTATTATGCCAAAGCTGCGAAAAGAGATGAAGAAAATTGCGGTTGATAAGTTGATGATTAAATCGTCAAACCCTTCCAATTCCGCCTATAAAATTGCATATGACTTAACGGACTTTGAACTGAAGAAGATTCTCCACGCCCGCATGGTCGAAGTTGGATCTTTCGACAATTCCAAAATTCAGCGGACACTTCACAAGGCACTTAATGCAGCTATAAAGGAGGATGACAGGCTGTTTAAGACATTTAGAAGCGTGGTTCCTTACCATATTTTGTATAAAAAAGGAGACGAAGATGCCTCTGGTGAGGAGGATAGTGAGCAAGAAGAGAGTGGTGGTGAAGAAGACGATGCGAGTGATGAAGATAAGGGTGATGATGATGATGATGATGGTGAAGGCGATGATCATAATGAGGATAGTGACGAGGATAGCAACAAGAACGATGATGATGATGATGACAACGAGAACAGGGGTAGCGACAACAATGACAAGTCTGATCAGTCTGATGATGATGATATGGGTGACAATGTTGCCAGCAAGAAGAAACCGTCCAAGACTGGTGGCAAATCTCAGAAAGATGTTGCTCACAAGGATAAGTCCACATCTACGGAGACAGGACGCACCAAGTGGCACCATGATGTGAATGCTACAACAGCATCTTCAATTCTCGGTACATCTATTTCTAGCTCTATACATGTTACTATTAATCTTGTTAGTTCTTTGGTTGCTACCACAACTGCAGAACCAGAAACTGCACCTGCTGCTGATGAACCTGAATCAGAACCGGCACCCGTTCAAGTATCTACTGCTCTACCTAATGAACCAGTTCCTACAGTTCATGAGTCACGCACACTAGATTGGGCTAATACATTGCAGATCGATGAGACCGCACCAGAACAACCATGGATCACGGCAGCTGCTGCATATGATCCAATCACATGTGCTGATGCAAATGTTTTGTATCTACGTATTCGCAATCCAATAGATCTGTGTGCATTTTGGTCTCATGAGTTTGGATCTTCGGTCACTCCGTCTTTGGTGAAGAGAGCGCTTAAAGACAAGAGACTTCGCGCTAAATCAAGATTAAGCCGAATGGAGTATGAGTATTATGCTGATGAAATCCTGAAAGCTCTCAATACAGTTCAAAGGCCAGACCTTCATTCGCCAGAAAGACCTCCTCTTCCACTTGATGCTACTCAAGACAGTCAAATTGCACTTGACTTCTTTGTCACATATGATCTTGACTATCTTCTCAAGGGATCATCCAAGTACGCGACCTCCCTGACTTTGTTGAAAGCTGCTTCTTGGGGGTCAATACCTTGGATCGAAGAAAAGGTCAATCGCCTCTGGGTTCCAATGATAAACCGTAATTATGACATGTATGCTGCTATAGGAGCATCACATTGGGACGAGCGAGTGCGAAGGGCATACAGAGGTTGTTGCTTAGTCAACTCAGGTAGTATCGTCAGATCTGATATTCGAATCACAAGTATATTAGGAATGAAGATTGAACCCAAGAATGGATATCATCATGTGACGGAGATTCGACTAAAAAGAGAAGATGGTAGAGAATTCAAGATACAGCAAGGAGATTTTTCAATCATTCGCCTTGAAGATATAGAAGATATGTTGCTTTTCATGACCCGTGATCAGCTTACACATCTCACTCGTGAAGAAATCATTGCTCTGAACACAGCACTTCGTATGTTTACACGAAGCGTTGTCATCAAGAAACGTGTAGAAGACCTACAACTGGGAGTTGAAAGCTATCAACGCAAGCTTAACATGACTCTTCCAACTAATCAAGTATTACCTCAACATGTCGATAGATGTCCCTATACCGGTACAACCCTTCCGATGTGCGGGATTTTCTACTTGAACAGTCGTGCGATCATGAAGTTTATGAGGGTAGCTGAGCTTCATAAGTACAGTGATGGGACTCTCTTACACGTCAAAGACAAATTGGAGCATCTCAATTCTGGCGGGAAATTACCAGAAGTGATTGAGGATTGGCATCCGGGTTATCAGAAAACGGCTACATATGTAATCAAGAAAATTGTTGAAAAGCTCAGGGAACGTAGGTTGATGAGGAGCTTAGAAAGGTTTGTGGGTGGCAGACCGTATGGAGGGCACTTCAGACTTATGTAACGATCCATTTAATATGGGTCGTCTTCACTAAGGTCAACTCCATATTATACGTTAATTGCGAATATGTGAATATGTAAATACTGTGAATATTATGCTTTTGTGGCTTGATGTAGTGTGAAGGTATGATAATTTTTCAAGAATTTCTCATGAGATTCTAAATCTTTCAAAATATATCATACTCAAGCACTACAAATAACCCTCATTAATTTGAGGGGGAGCATTAATATGTTCTATCGCCATACATTGATTTCATTTTTTACCCAAAGACCGGTTAATCCATTCAATATCCCAAATATTAATGGTTAACATTTTGGATAAGGGGAGAAAATGGGATTAAGGAGACTTAATGATATTTGGCTAATGATGAAAAAGACTTACAGATAATCCAACTTAATATGTGTCATGCACACGTTAAGGGGGAGCGTTTTTGGTGATCAAAACACTTAAGGCACAAAAACTTTGATTATAATATCACAAGTGCTTTAAGTGATTTTTCAAGGATTTTTTCATGGTGACAATACTTACCCACAACACACTTAATTCACGACGGATGTGGTGACAAAAGGGCGGTAGGTATAGGTATTAGTCCAATGATTCATCAGAACCGATGGAATCTTCCCAAGGACAATTCCCTAGATAGAATTAGAAGTCCTAGGAAAGATGGAGAATGATTGTGAACGTAGCTGAATGCAGACCAAGTACTTAAGCTAGCACTAGAACAATCACAACAAGGTGCTAGTGATGACGTATTGGTAAGCATTGAAGGGGTTGAAGAATGAAAAAGAATTGTAAAGATAAAGGGTGTAAAGAAAGAAGCCCTCCTTACAACTTTAGGCAGAAACCGGGTCAATACATATGCTATTGAGATCATTTGTTAATGATTCTCGATATTGAAGAAAGACATCATGGACCCAGTGATGCAATGCACAACCCTCCCCAGCTAACTCAAATATCTCTCAAAAGGTATTTGTTTTAATCACACGGAGATCAACACGTTATCTATTGGTTTATTCACTTTGAATAGACTGATATTGAATAGGTGGCACTCCTCTCCAGCCATCGCTCACTAAATCAAAACGCACTATCGAGTCTAGAGCCACGAGATCATCAAAAGTCTCATTAGGACACTTTCCATTTATTCCTTGCTTCTTCACATACTGTGAAAAGTAAGAGATCTTTATGACTCCTACGCAGTATTCTTGTAATATTGCCAGAA
Source organism: Glebionis coronaria (assembly GCA_025667525.1). Lineage (NCBI taxonomy): Eukaryota > Viridiplantae > Streptophyta > Magnoliopsida > Asterales > Asteraceae > Glebionis > Glebionis coronaria. Next base: position 347,673,488 of record CM046879.1, read on the forward strand.
CATCTGAGTAATACGCAAGTACTACAATGAAGATGGAAATCCTGCTTGAGCCAACATCAAACAAGCTCATGGTAGGTGACACGTGCGGTTCTTTAGAAACCAATCTTGTGAAAACTGGAAAGAAACAGTAGTTTAATTCTTAATTGAACTTAAACTCGTTCCAGGCCTCTACGCATTATCATATGATCTTGCCAGAACACTCAGAGTGACACTCTTTAGTGTTCACAGTGACGAGTGGAAATCCTTCTAGTGTTAACATCAAACAGCACTTGGTAGGTGACGTGCAAGATTCTATATGAATCAAGCTCGTGACAACTGAAAAGCAACAATGGTGAAAATCTTAATTGAGATTCACTTGTTCCAGGTTAATGAATTGACAGCTTCAATCACAAGGATAATTTATCCAAGTGTTTCACTCTTTATGTTCGCAGTCAGGCTTAGTGACGGTCGAGTAAAGAGAACGGGTTTACTCACAAAATCCTGTCAGGAAGTTACTTAACTGAAACTATCCGTCACAGGTACGATATCTAATATCGTCCAAAGGTCTTCATCGACCGGAGGTAAAATGCTACCGATTTAGAATGAAATGTTCTAAGCCATTTCATTCATGTCTTGTTATGTTGCGGCATTTGAAGACGGTGGCGTTGCGGTGTACCGGATGAAGTCGGTCCCACATGCTTATGTTTTCCCGCATTAATTTCAGCAAAATTCAAGAAAGCACAAAATGAAGTCTTCCGCTGTACCAAACTCTGAAGCTTTCAAGAATTCAACAAAAACATAAGTGTGCGGAACATGGAGTCACGAGGAGGCAAAAATCACAAGAAGGCAAAGATCGCACGAGAAGGGTCAAAAGAACAATGCTCTAAAGCCAAAGCCTAAAAGATCAAAATCCACATATTCAAAACAAAAAAGAAAAGATAAAAGAAGAAAGGACTACGAGCCGAAGAACGAAGACTTAGTATAGTATTCTAGGTTTAGGACTTTGTAACTTGGAGTGACCTCCCTTAGGGGGAGATTGTTGGAAATACGTTTTTAACGTATATTAGAAGTATCGGTCACTCCACGATATTATTAAATGTTATATAGCTCGTAGTTGAATATTAAGTTACTTATTAGTAAACCCGACCCATGGGATTGTCATGGGTTGGAGGCCCAAGTCCATTAGTGACTTGGGTATATAAACCCCTTTCCACCTAAGGAAATGGGGTTGGTTGTTTATTTGGTTTTACACATTTAATAAAGTTTCTTTGTTTCTCTCTCTTGTTTCTCTCTCTAGATTAACAACAGTCCTCTTGATTAGTTATAAGATTATCATTGTTCTACATTATTTATGTCAATTCAATTAATCAATTACAAACATTAGGGTTTTTGTTCGATGTGCCAGTTTGATTTGTGATTATTCTTATAAAAGAAGTACAATATTTATTTTATTTTGTTCGATTACATATGTATAGTGCAAAATCAATTCTCAGTATTTTTAAGTTTATGAGACAATGATAACTTGAGGCGAGTTGTTATAATGATAAATAGTGATTATTGTATGATTAAACATTCTTTACATTTGTGGACAGGTTAGTGTAGACACTTAGTTCGTAGGTTTATTGTCAAAAGTTTTAGTTTGGATTATAATTTATTAAGTTCGTTAAATATGAGTGTTTGCTAAGTTATTTAGTATTATTTCTTATTCTTAATACCATGCTTAAATTTGAATTTTGTAAGGAAAAAAATCTAAATTTTCCTACAAGTTCATTCAGTTTAAAAGTTCTTGAGCAGATATCGGACACAAGTATTTCTAAATATGGAAGCTTGGACATGCATGACTGTATAGGTGAAATGGACAAGAATATTGTTCGTCGTTTTCACCCTAGTGAGTACAACTGACATAGCCGATTGTAGATTGGCAAGGAAATTGAAGAAATATTGGCTAACAATCTGGTAAGGGTCAAGTTTATTTGTAAGGTGGAACAATAATTCAATTTTTATTTTTAAAGGCATAGTACAATTTTTGATCATGTGTTTTTGCCTTACAGGGTAAGGTAGTGAAGCCATAAAATATATAAAAATATTGCCATTGGCGCTTAATAAGATATTCATTGAGGCTTGAATGCTTTTATGATAATGATAAGGTAGGTTCGTGTTATGTAAAAGAATAGTGAACAACTTTAACAAAGTCATAACTTATTGTCAATACTGGTAGATATATAACATAGCCAGAATAATTTCATTCATAAGTAAATTACGTAAAACGAAAAGACGCATTACAGGCGATAAAGTAGTCCGCATATAGATACTGAGAGACGTCTTCTCAGTTCATGAACTCTGGTGGTTTCCGTTATGTCACATTCAGAAGCTATAATGGGTATGAATTTAAAATCAGTTGAAATCTTCTCTAAATTTAAACACCTAAAAGGAAATATCATTTTACGTTATATTCTAAATTTGCAGGCTAAAAAGAAATATCAGTTGCTAAGGAAATGGAAGAGGTATGTCAGTGGCAAGACGCATGGCTTCCAGATTAAGACCATATAACGTGAATTCGAGAAGAAAAGGTACATTTTCAAATTTCAGAAGACCCTCTATTATACGCGCTGATTTTTTGCTTAGCCGTATTTTTATTCAAGTATTGAACTTCAAATGATGTGTTTTATATATGCTTACTGTGTGAAATAGTTTGTCTTTGCTGATCTCAAACCCTGATGGCCATCACTGAGGGATAACGTAACAACTATAGTATGTCAACGGAAACATGGTTGTTGGAGTTCATGCACCGGTTAGTGCATATGTTACATGCAAAATTTTGTCGTTATCTGAAAAAAGTATTTTTGTTCTCTAATGTGGGTCAAACGGGTTGGTCTAAGTTAGGCTGATCCAGAAGTGTAAGTTTAGTATCTGTACTAGATACAAATACAATCTGATAGTAATTTTCTTCAATGTTGGATTGTTGGTCAAGCCATTAATCTATTTGTGGAATTAGTATAAGGGAAAGAATTACAAATCCTAAGCATTCCAAGTTAAAATACAAATAAACCTTCTGTTATGCAAATAGTTTTGACGTCTTATTCTGTAATTTGCTAATTAGTAGCTTGCTGGAAGAGTTTATGGGCAATCTTAAGCGTTATATTCGTCTATCATTCACTCCCTTATAAAAATAAAAACTTTACTCATATAAAATCTTTCTGCAGTTATATGTTTTAATAGCACTACCTATATTTTAGTATAGAGCGTCCACTATTATCCAACTTGATTAATAACTAAAGAATATAGATCTTCCATCTTAACTGAAATTTCCATATGTATAGCTTTTGAAATCAGAAGTAGTACATTTGACATTACAAAACTATGGTAGCTAAACCTTTTATCATCTACTTTTCATACAAGCTCATACAAACTATGTTCTCTATTGTTCATTGCGTCTAAATTGATACTTTTATAGTGTATTTTTAATATTTCATCATGACTTATTTATTGTTCATATACATGAATATATGTTCTTTTCTGTTGTTCTTTTCTGTTGAATAATTTACTGGCGACAAGCCATTTGCTCTTACTTTCCCGCTTTTAAACGAAAAGGCAAAGAGCTTAGGAATTGACTACGTTACCCTTGGTCAAGGCATCAAAGAAACAATTGAGAGCTTAAAGGAAAACTTTGTGAAACTATACTTCAATTGTACTATAAATAATTATGCGTTGCATACATAATTATGAATGTATCATGATAATATTTGTAGCTTAAATGTATCAGGTTAATCCAGAGCCGGTGTCTCAGAATCTTTTGGACCGTGTCCTAGCTGCACACCTATTCTAGTCTCAGAACATCAATTTTAGCAAAATGTGAAGCAGCAGGAGACCTTTCCAATGTAAAGTTTAGTGATGTCGAAAAATTTATAAAACATGATCCGATTCAAGTAAATGTAATATGGTAATCGTTTTTTAGTAATTGTAATTAATTTGGTGAGTTTGTAAATCGGAAATAATGGCTTTCTAACACAAGTATAAGATTGTTGGTCTGCTTTTAGTTCATGGTGCATTTTGATTGATTTTCTAATGTATTTCATACCAATTTGATACTTTATGAAGTTATTTTACTTTCGAACATATTATCAACTTTTATGAAGTTATTTTGATTGTTCATATTTCGTTTTCCTACATATATCCCTTGGAAATTTTAATGTTTTAGGCAAAATGAGAGAGATTTCTTAGGCTGGTGGGAGTGGCATTGAAGCCACTCGTGAGTTTGTGAAGACACTCGTGAGTTCCCATCCCCCTTCTTAAACTCGCGCGCGAGTTAGTCCTCAGAAAAAAGAGGGTCAGACTCACCTGGGTGAGTTAAAAGATTGTGGGCCCAAGTGTTTTTATTTTTTGGGTTAGGTTTATTTGTGGGTGTTTTTTGTGAGTGAGGTTTGTTTAAATAATAAAAAAATAGGTATGCAATGTGAGTGTGGGTGAGTTTGGGTGAGTGTCATTATCTTCGTGGGTGAGTTTTTGTGAGTTTGTTAAAAGTTGAGGTGGCGCTGACGTGGAGGCGAGTGGGTTTGCCTCCACTCCGACCAGCCTTAGACCTAAATGAGTCGAAGATCAGATTATTTGGTTTATTATACTTAAAGGTATCTATCTTATTTACTTTTAGTTAAACACTCATGTGGCTATGATAGCTACGATTAAAGTTATTAAGAAGTTGTATGTAATAGAAAAAGCTTCAGGACTAGTTTCTCACCAGAAGGTGCTAGTTTATATACCAGATTAGGAACAGGGTTGATGGGTGTGCTAAACACAGAAAGTAAGCGTATCTTAATTGAGGGAATAACATTTTATAAGGGGGATTACGCGGATTATGGTATTAGTATGCTTGGGATATGGTTGTTCAGTATGGTACACGGAAATGGTCGCCTATTACACGGCTCACTAACTCTGCTTGGAGTGGTGGTACCGATTATTCGTCGGCGGGGGCGGTCTCGTTTCACTAGATTCCCAGTTTAGCTTACGGGGGGGGGGGGGGGTTTATTTTTGTTCATTTGAACATTTTCATTGTCAGTTGGTTTTATACTTTTAATTTTTTTTTTCTCCGCAAAGTAAAACCATCAGTACACATTAAGTTGTATTGTTTGTTTGTTAATAGGTAATAATACATAATTAATATAAAAAAACTCTATGCGTGCAGTGTGACTCACAACCCAACCTGAAAAAGTAAATATGTTATCGGGTTGTTATAGGCTCGGGTTATATCGTGTCGGGTTATCGGCTTGTGGTTAAAATATTTTATTATCGGATTCAACCCGATAAGAATGTTTGGGCCGATTCAACTCGACGGATAAGCATTATCGGGTTCAGGTTGGGTCAATCCGTATTTGTACACACATTTCTATTTAATTTTTCTTTTTTTTAAAGCACACGTTGTAAAAAGTTAGAAAAAGACCCGTGCGTGCATGAGTATTAAAACTAGTTATCTTTCTATAGATATTCTGTATGATACACTTTCGACAATTTTCTTTTCTTCATTTTTTTCATGTTTTAGACTATTATCATATATGATACTAATATCATATATGATGTATGGCGAGTATCATATATGATATAACCTATCATATATGATAGAAACCCATATCATATATGATTTAACATTGTTATCATATATGATGAAACAATATTATCATATATGATATTTCACGTAAATTTTAAAAAGAAGAAAAAAACGATTTTTTTTCTTCCAATGTATATCATAGTGCATATTGGTAGAAAGATAATTAAACGTCGTCACGATGGTGTAACTATTTTCGTTTAATATTTAACGGTTTAAGAGATATTTAAATTATAAAAAATAGGTGAAAAATAAAATATATTTAATCTTATCCGTTAGATGAAAATGAGATGATGGTGGAGATGAGTCCTCTCATATTCAATGAAAAGTATGGTATGCAAAATAACTCTCCTCTTAAAGTTAAACATTATGATAATTGGGTAGTAGAGGTTATTGTGTATTAAATAAATACAAACTTTTTAAATTAACATACAAATTTATTAAATAAACATTAAATAAATTTATAAATTATTATATGTGGACATGATTTTATTAGAATTAATGTGTATTTAATTCATTTTTATATTAATTTCATTAACTTCTGCTCAAGTTGACGATGGTTAACAAAACTTTTACAAATTCAATGTTAAATTATTCGTGAGAGTATGTTTGAGTGTGTAGAAACTAGAAGGGGGGGGGGGGGGGGGGGGGGTTGAATAGTTTCTCTTCAATAAGTCACCTAATTTAAATTACTTTGATATAATTGTGTATCAAAACTATCTTTTACTTGAAGCTAAGTTGCATAATGATTAGGTTCAATTCAAATGCATTAGCAATGGTAATAGGTAAGTATAATGATAATGACATAAGTAAAGAGTAACGAAAGAGACAACCTAGTGACAAGACACCAAGATTTATAGTGGTTCGACAACGAGGCTCTATCCTCGTTTCTACTCCACTCCTCGAGTACACCTACTCGAGATTTCCACTATATCCACAAGCTCCCTTCTTGGCGGAGAAAGCCTTACATCGTCGCTTACATTATTTTTCGACACTAAGCTAAATGTCGAGACCTAATCATTAGTTAGGACCAATCTACACAACGTTGCCTACTTCACAATTTAACGACACAAGGCTAGATGTCGAGTTCTAATCTCAAGGTAGAACCAATCTTCACGACGTTGCCTACTTCACCATTTAACGACATAAGGCTAGATGTCGAGTTCTAATCCAAAGCTAGAACCAATCCTCCCTACTCTTCACTTTGAAACTAAGTGGGAACTTCACACAACACAACTACTAATCACTTTCAAGTTTAGTGAGAACTCACAAGACACAACCACATCACTTTATAGTTTAGTGAGAACTACTACACAAGTCTATTACAACTCAACTAGACATATCCAAGTACACACATGTAACTTGGATCTACACAACACAAATCCAAGCAAACACATATGCAATGGATGTACATAACAAATCCAAATATTTACAAATAGCTTGGATGAACACAACTAGTCCAAGTATTTCAAAATACAAATGGATTAACAAAAATAAAAAGGCTAACATTGTAAAACCCGTAAAAATAAGGTCATAATTTGCGTTTTGGTGAGATACAACTTGACAACAAGTTTCGTTTTGTAAAAAAACCCAGTGGAGATCGTGGATCGAGATTCACGTGGGAACGTGAAGACTTCTTTATAAGGAATGCCCTCATCCTTCCGGGTAGTGAACAACTCGTGTATGAGGCGAGTTGAGCGCCGGGACGTCGCTCCCTTAAGGTGGTGAGGATGTAAAACCGGTAAAAATAAGGTCATAATTTAATTATATTTTTCAAATAATTTTGAAGTATTTATGATGTTAAATGTTATTATGTTTAACGGTTTAAGCTGAAACCGATATTAAATATTATATTTTAATATTTTGACGAGTAACGAGGACTACTAGTGATCGCGGGTACCGACGGATGCCAAAATTTTATATCTTATTATCGATCGTTTCGATATTTAATATTTTCGACAATATCGTTTTAATTACGTATCGAGTCGTTATATTATTATTTTTCGTGTGCGTTTAAAATTTTAAGTATTTTTACGAAACCCGAGTCTCGTAAGTATTTGTAAAATTTACTTTTAGTCATTTCCCGCTTTTTAACTAATATTTACATTTTGGACCAAAACTATCACAAATTAGCAAAAACTACCCTAGCTTACACTTTTACACATACAAAATAATTAAAAAATAAAAACAAACCCACCACCATTTTTCTTTCTTCTTTGTCGTACAACCCCAAGAATACCACCACCAAATCTTTCAATTTTCTTGATTATCTTGTTTGAATCTTCCAAATCAAATCAAAGTCCCATCCTTAGAATTCAAAGGGCTACACATTGGTATAAAAATTTTATACATGCATTACATTTTAATTTTTGATGAATTTTGATCAAGTTGATGCTTGTATGATCATGTATATATATTAATTTTATATTATGACTAGTGTTTTTGCTAGTTGTTGTGTTTAAATTTTTGAATAAATTTTGTAAAAGGGTCATGCAAGTGTGTTAGAGGTTTGATCAAGGTGTTAAGATGTTAGTATGATGATATTAGTGGTATAGAAATGGGTAAATTGTGTTGAAAAACTGATTTTGTATGGTTTTTAAATGGTCAATTTTAGGCAGTAGGTTTGAGGCTATTTTTGGGGGCCTTAAGTCTGAATATAGGATGATATTATGGGATTATGTCGTAGAGAATTTCGTTAGCTTCGATTTGATATAAAGTAGGCCTTCCAACTCCAAACGAGGTGGAAGATACACTAGTTTGATTTTCGTGTATCGGGAGACGAGTGTTGACACAATCCGAAAATTGTTGTCGATATTTGGATCGAATCTCGGGGACTATAAAATGAGTTTCAAAATGATTCAAGGGCTGTTCTCAGGCTCAAAGTTTAGTATTTTGAGTCTATTTTTAGAATCAAGTATCGGTTTTCTAAATGGAGTTGTTTAGAATGGTCAAAATGGTTTCGTATGTCAAGGTCGCTAAACTGTCCGGATTTTGTGATTCAAAGATGAGTTGGGCAGGGAACTTTGGAAGTAAAATCTTTTAATGGGCTCTTGGGAAGCCTTTCTACATATAGTAAGTAAGTTCTCTGAGTAGTATCATAAAAATTTGATATGTCTAATTATGGGAAAACGGCTTGGACATTCGGTATGTTCCGGAAGATTTTTATTAAAAGCATAGAATAATAAATTGAATATATAGGAGAGTTTAGTAGTATCACTTGTATCGTTTTCTCTCGAGTTTGTCGTGATTTTGTGAGTCGAGTTTTATATTCTTATGTATGGTTATTCTCGAGTCTATTGTTAATGAACGCACCTTATTTGATAGGTTGCGGTTCTCGTGTTTGAAAGGCATCATTTATCGTCGGCGATCGTCTCATTACCACTATTGGCTAAGGTGAGTCTATAGCCTCGCTTTATAATAGTTATTAAATGATTTTAAACCCACGAGGGGGAATACATGTTTTTATAAACTTAGAACACAAGTCTTTTATGGTATGCGTGTCCCTCTTTGAATGGACCCGTGGTTGCCTTTAAATTGCATTAAGTGATTGCCATTGTTAAAGCCTCCATTATGGACCGTTAATTAACCTATGATGGGTTAACCGCTAGTACAATTAATAGATCTATGGGGGAAGCCGCCCCGGTTCAGTTTGTGTGTACTTGTCACAGAAGCTTAGGCCCAACCTCCACGCTGTTTGAACATATTGTATTGAGAAGTCAGGTATACGGCAATGTACCAATAATTTGGAGGTAACGACAATTAATAAATCTCTTGTCTTATTAGACCTAACAGAGTGTCTAAGGGCTCGGTTCCATGAGCTTATTGCAATTTATGCTATATACAATTATTATTGTTGATGCAAATTATTATTCGATGCTTATTAAGCATGCCACAAACTTATAATCTTTGCTTGTGTTCAAATTGATTACATAAACCTATAGATTCACTCGGCACTTTTTCTAATTGTTTTACTCACATGTATTTCAGGTAATCAAGAAGTGGAAGCTTGGAGGTCACGGGAATGAAGTTGTGCACTGCTTTTGTTGTTCAAACTCTTTGATTTATTTATCGTTCCATTTTTAAAACAAACTAATATGTTGTTTTAACTATTCTTTTGGTAACAATTACTTGGGACTACGCTACTCTGATAAATGCTTTAGGAACGATAAATTTGAAACGTCTCTTTTCGAGTCGTTCTTTATAAATTGTGTGTTTTTATACCATTTTTTAGCACCCAAAGATATATTCCGCTGCGTGTAAATTTGGGGGTGTTAAAGATTGGTACCAGAGCCATGAGTTATAGAGAACTAGGTCTTTATTTTAAAAACCTAAACTATAACTGTCAGTTTTTATTTTTCAAAGAGTCGGTGCACATGACTTCGCGTGACTTCAGGTTTAAGCTACTTCTGAGATTACAATTTTAGTATACGTTATTAAGTATACCTTATTGGCAAGTATTTATAAATAAATGCTATGATCCATTTATGGATATATATTTATATCTAGGATCCCTTTATCGATATATATTTATGTCGTTAAAATTTTCGATAGAAGTTTATCATTTATTAATGATTAACTTAAATAAATACAATGAATTTGCAAGATCTTTCTGTATTTATTTTTGAAGTATTTAAATTGCTTTTATTGCAAAAATTTTATAGTATGACCTTACATACCTTCATCTGTGTGCGTTACTTTCATTGTTTAACCCTTTGAGATATCTGTATAGATATCTAAATCGTCTTCCGGTTGTTTGTGCTTAGACGTCTTGAAACGTAATCTCTAGACCATTGTGTAGCTCAATGTGTCCTTGGAATAGACTAATCGTTATCGTGTGAGTCACACATTTTGAAACACTTCCTACAATCGTGTTGAATAATATCATGGTTTTTCATAATATTTTGTTGATTTTTATCACCGTTTTGCACGGTATGTGAAGATTTAATTCATTGACATTTATATGTACCGACTCCGAAGTGTATTGTTCGCTTATATCTCGGTAACGTCATCGTCAATTTATAAATCATCGTCTAGATTATGGCGCTAGATTGGAATACGATTTTACTTATATAAAATTGTATCATTTGTTTTTCATTAACCTTCTTGCTCCCGGAACGCAACCCGTTAATGTTCCATTCTTTTCTTGTTATGTGTTGTGTTTTTGGATAATCGTGGCACCAAGGAGATTTGTCTACTTTGCACTCTGAAACTTATATTATGAACGTCATTCACCGTTTTGCTTCCTAAATTTTGTGTTGGATGCTTTGAAGTATCTTATGTCATTCATTATGCTATAATTTTATTTGATGCTCATTATGAGATTTATTTCTCATTGTTGTAAAATCCACAAAACATGTGTGTATATATATATATATATATATATATATATATATATATATATATATATATATATATATATATATATATATATATATATATATATATAGAGAGTAGAGTTATTCTAAAACATATCTTATAATAAAATAAATAAGGTGAAATCTCACCCCTTGGATCAAAATCACCTAATTTGATAAAAAAATGGTGTCTTTTTTGTAAACTCTCAAACTTTAAGGGTAATTGTAGAAAATAATAAAAATTAAAACGTCCCAAATTAGCCCGATCAAAAAAACACACACTTCACATACTAAAAAACGATCAAAAAAACACACAGTACACTCTAAATCCTCTCAAATCCACCAAATCCACCAAATCAAACCTACTGAATCCTCTCGAATCAAACAAATTAAACAGCGCATCCTCTAGTAATTTCTTTTTCTTAACTTTTTGATTAATTTTTGAATGATTTATGTTAGAATGTGTTAAAAATGATCTATGATGCTCTAGAATGCGATAGGATATCAAACATATATAAGGTTTTGTGTAAGTGTGTGTTTATGATTGATGTATAAAATATGTTTGATATAATGTCTCAATGAGAATTATAAAGTTCTCTTTGATATAGAAGTGATTTGGAAAAATCGTAACTGTGATGGAGTAGGAAACACTATGATTGAGTAGAACTAATATTATGATGGAATAAAACTAATACTATGCATGCGATTTGGTAAATTAGAACTGTAATGGAGTAGAATTATTTTTAATGTGAATATGCTTGAGTAGGATAAAGTTGTATTTTGAGGTTTTGTCGAAATTAAGTATTTGTATGTAATATATAAGTGATTTGGTAAAATTATAACTGTGATGGAGTATGATTAACACTATGATTGAGTAGAATTAATATTATGATGGAGTAAAACTAATACTATGCATGTGATTTGGTAAAATTTTAATAATAATAAGCAAATTTTATTCTACTGCATTACAGTTAAATTTTAATGCACTGTAATGCAGTAGGTCACTTGCATTGTTCTTTCTACCACATTACTGTTTAATTTTAATGCACTGTAATATATTACGATACTTGCATTTTTATTTCTACTACATTACAGTTTAATTATAATGCATTGTAATGAAGTATGTTACGTACATTCTTCATATGCATGATTTAATGCATTAAAACTTTATTTCTACTACATTAAGGTTTAAATTCTAATGCATTTAATGCAGTAGGTTACTCGTGTTGTTCATATGCATGATTTACTACATCACAACTTTATTTCTACTACATTACAGTTTAATTTTAATGCATTGTAATGAAGTAGGTTACGTACATTCTTCATATGCATGATTTAATGCATTAAAACTTTATTTCTACTACATTAAGGTTTAAATTCTAATGCATTTAATGCAGTAGGTTACTCGTGTTGTTCATATGCATGATTTACTACATCGCAACTTTATTTCTACTACATTATAGTTTAATTTTAATGGATTGTAATGAAGTAGGTTACGTACATTCTTCATATGCATGATTTAATGCATTAAAACTTTATTTCTACTACATTAAGGTTTAAATTCTAATGTTATTTTATGTTCTATTACATTAAAGTTATTTGGTGCTGCTATTTTATACTAGTAAATGAATATAGTGAACTAACAAAATAACTGTGTTAAATTATGATATAAATAACAGTGATGTAGTAGAATATAATTGTAATGAAGTAGAAAATATTTGTAATGTATTTGTAGTTTTTTACTACATTATAACTTTATTTCTACAACATTATACTTATACTCTACTACATGCTAGTTTAAATTCTATTGCATCACATAATATATTTTGCTATTTTCATGAAAATGCTTGAACTGTTATTACACAGGTGAAAAGAACATGCAAAAAAAAACACAAGCGACAAAGGCATATGCATTTACCAAGCTACAAGCAGTAGATTGCATCCTCAAATACCAATTGATACACTCGAATTGAAGGGCGAAATGGTGCACAGATTCATTGAACGCGTAACAAAGATTCTTGAAAGATACTCGTGGATGGTGGATCATTTATAGACAACACTTAAATTATATTAGATGTAATACTTTGGAATACGGAATGTAAATACGATGTATTGAAATTTTAATGATGACAAATTTTGTATAATATTTACTACTTTTGATTACTGTTGATATGTGAATGAACATAGATGCATTAAGTTATCCAGTATGTTGCAATGAAAATAATATTGCATCTGGCGACTACAGCTAATGCATCACAATATTGTTTTACTTCGTCAAATTCTTACCATACTACTGAATTGCAATATAACTTTACTCCATCAAAATAATACTTTAGTACATCATTGTGTTATTTTACCACATCACAATGACTATTTTACTGCATCATAATGTGAATGCTATTGTATCAAAATATAATGTATATTTTAATGCGTTATAATACACCAAACAAATAAGATAATATACAGTATTAATTATTATTCGTAAAACAAAAGGATACCGAGTATATTTAAAATACAATTAGATACTTTTGTATTCATGTTTGGTAACAAATACTATACATCTTAGAACTGAAAACATGGCTTGTAAGTAATAATTTGATATCTATACACTACTTATTTTGAATATAAAACGAATAATGAAACATTGCTTGTAAGCTTTACGGGTACATATTCTGTGTCGAGATCTTGTCGCTCTTGTCGGCTCTTCTTGTTGCTTGTTGTTCTTTGATGGTGGCCACTTCAATGGGTATGCTTTTAAATTATGGATCTTTTCCTACACAGCCCCTACACTTCCTCATTTTATTACTTTACTGCATCACTGTGTTATTTTCCTGCATTACAATGTAAACTTTACTACATCAAATGTATATTCTACTCCATCACAATACAATAGACAATCTTACTGCATCACGCTTTTATACCTACCCCATCATAATGAAACACTACTTAACTTTAAGACCAGTAACAACCATTTAACTCTGAAAATCACAGTATTTATATCTAAACCTAATACGTGCCAAACATCAGCACAATATTACCAAATACTGTAACAACCATCTAAATTCATTTCAATACTTCATACAATAACAAAATTTAATTAACTTCACTTGATCAATAAGAAATAACATAAATGTTATGTACATTAGTGAATCTATAGAATCATTAATGTGAATTACAAACTAAAACATTATAATGCGGTAAAAAATTATAATTATATTACAAATAGTTTCTACTGAATTGCAGCTATGTTTTATTGCGTTACCGTATATTCTACAACATTAGTGTATATCATACTGCATTATTTTATACCCAACTGCATTACTATATACTCTACAACATAACCGTATATTCTACAACATTAGTGTTTTACAACATTAGTGTTTTACAACAATACCGTATATTCTACAACATTACTGTATATTCTACAATATTACCGTATATTCTACAACATTACCGTATATTCTACAACATTAGTATTTTACAACAGTTATGTTTTATTACATTACCGTTTATTCTACAACATTAGTGTTTTATTGCATTACCGTATATTTTACAACATTAGTGTATATCATACTGCATTATATTTTTCTTGCAGTACCGTATATTCCACAACATTACCGTATATTCTACAACATTAGTGTTTTACAACAGTTATGTTTTATTGCATTACCGTATATTCTACAACATTAGTGTTTTATTGCATTATTTTATTGCATTACCGTATATTCTACAACATTAGTGTATATCATACTGCATTATTTTATACCCAACTGCATTATTATATATTCTACAACATTACGGTATATTCTACAACATTAGTGTTTTACAATAGTACCGTATATTCTACAACATTACTGTATATTCTACAACATTACCGTATATTCTACAACATTACCGTATATTCTACAAAATTAGTGTTATACAACAGTTATGTTTTATTGCATTACCGTATATTCTACAACATTAGTGTTTTATTGCATTACCGTATATTCTACAACATTAGTGTATATCATACAGCATTATTTTATTGCAGTACCGTATACTCCACAACATTACCGTATATTCTACAACATTACCGTATATTCTACAATATTACCGTATATTCTACAACATTAGTGTTTTACAACAGTTATGTTTTATTGCATTACCGTATATTCTACAACATTAGTGTTTTATTGCATTATTTTATTGCATTACCGTATATTCTACAACATTAGTGTATATCATACTGCATTATTTTATACCCATCTGCATTACTATATATACTACAACATTACCGTATATTCTACAACATTAGTGTTTTACAACTTTAGTGTTTTACAACAGTACCGTATATTCTACAACATTAATGTATATTCTACAACATTACCGTATATTCTACAACATTACCGTATATTCTACAACATTAGTGTTTTACAACAGTTATAGTTATGTTTTATTTCATTACCGTATATTCTACAACATTAGTGTTTTATTACATTACCGTATATTTTACAACATTAGTGTATATCATACTGCATTATTTTGAAGCAGTACCATATATTCCACAACATTACCGTATATTCTACAACATTACCGTATATTCTACAACATTAGTGTTTTACAACAGTTATATTTTATTGCATTACCGTATATTCTACAACATTAGTGTTTTATTGCATTATTTTATTACATTACCGTATATTCTACAACATTAGTATATATCATACTGCATTATTTTATACCCAACTGCATTACTATATATTTTACAACATTACCGTATATTCTACAACATTAGTGTTTTACAACATTAGTGTTTTACAACAGTACCATATATTCTATAACATTACCGTATATTCTACAACATTACCGTATATTCTACAACATTACCGTATATTCTACAAATTTAGTATTTTACAACAGTGCAATTTCTACCAAATCACATGCATACTTTATCACTTTTATAAATAAATTTTATTGCATTACTGTTACGTTCTACTACATTACTTTATACCCTACTGCGTCACATATATGTTTCTACCGCATTGCAGTTACGATCTACTACATTACTGTATATCTTACTGCATCACATTATGAATTAAAGCATCACAGTTAGAACTAACGCATCACAGTTCTAGAAAATCATATAGACATTTTATCAAACACCTAGTATACAGGTTTCATATATACACTTTCAACTATTTCTTCTCTCAAAATTCATTACGAAAGTAGTAAAAACAAAGATCAATATACCGCATTCATCAACGATAATTAAATAGAACATAAAAAAGCTTACTTTTAAAGTTTTTGGTCGAATCTAAACACATACCAACTGGGGAACGGTTGTTAACATGTCGCTGGTGGTGCGATGGTGAAAGTACAGTGGACAGAAGGTGGTGCGATGGTGAATCAACATAAAGAAATAGGGTTATCAAATCAAACCGTTGAATCTTTGAATGAACAAGTCGGGGGAGGTGGTGGTTAGTGGTGGCGAAGGTGGGGAAGACGATGGACGAGGCGGGGAAGGTGGTGGTTCACGATGGAGAAGATGGCGAAGAAAATGGAGGAGGCGATGGTGGTTGGTTACGGTGGAAATGAAACATTCGATCCAAATGTGTGTGTGAAAAAACCCGGTTTATATAAGTTTAAGAAAATTGTTGAAAACGGCCCCTGAAGTTTTTTAAATTACAAAAAGACACCATTTTTTTTGAAAAAAAGGGGGACACATGGCAGCATGTGGTTCCACCTCATTTATTTTATTTTAGAAATTGTTTTATTTTACCTCAACTCTATATATATATATATATATATATATATATATATATATATATATATATATATATATATATATATATATATATCTATATATATATATATATATATATATATATATATATATATATATATATATATATATATATATATATATATATATATATATATATATATATATATATATATATATATATATATATATATATATATATATATATATATATATATATATATATATATATATATATATATATATATATTGAGTGGTTAGGAAGTGTCGAAAAATATATTTTATACAGAACTTGCAGGGGTATTTTAGTCATTTTATATTGGGTTTCAGGTCTCGGGTAAAACTAGAAAGTCGTCTGAAACGTCGTTTTGCATCAAAATGCTTTAGACTCCGAGTCTTAGAGATGTCGTTTATCGGGTCAATTAATCGGCTCATATTTAAAAGTCAAATCTGATAGAAAATTCGGAACATGGGTTTTAAATGTTTCTAAGCAGTTTTGAGTTCATTTGAGATCATAAAATTTTAACGAATGTTATTTTACAACTAAATAATACTTGCATATGAAAATGCTTAAAAATAGAAACATTACAGGATTAGCAATTACCGGATTAATGGTGTAATTTGAAAACGATTAATATACTTTCTTAAAAGCATGTTGTGTTGAGTATCTTACATAGAATACACATATGGATTGATTTATTCTTTTTATATATATGACTCATTTGTCATTCGATGTTATTTATTTTTATTTTCTTCTAATCTTCCACTGATTTGGGTTGAGTTTTGAAGTTTTGTCTTCACATTCTTCGTCGATATTTTTATCGCGTGTCTCATGGCGTTTTCGTCTAAACCTTATAACCTTTTGAAACCTTAACAACTTGTAGCCATTTCATTGGTTGTTTTATGAGCTACTATTTGCCACTTTTTGCAAAACTTTGGCTACTTTACACGTTGTCATAATGTCACCTTATAATTTTAATTGACATTTTACTACAATTATTTTTACAAATTGTTTTACTTTAATATTATGAAGTAATTTTTATAACATTAAAAGTTGCTTATTGAGTATCTCACAAATTACTTGTATCCTATAAATTTATAAAATATTTTTAAATTCCATTTTACAAATGGCATGGTTTATATATAAACATAAAAAACGTAATACACTTCGACGAAACTGAGCACTGCATTGCTATTCCTAAATTATACATGGCCTGATCACCTACGTCTAATTTAGAAGGAGCCATGCTAGGCTGAATAGTAGTCGCCTTAAAAATCTTGATAATAATCAACTTTATACTTGTATTTATTAAAAAGATAAATAAAATGAAATAAAGTGAAAAGAAGTTTTGAAAACCTTTATATTTTATGCAAGTAGCGCAATTTCTATGCATCCGCATATGTTTTCTTACCTTCTCTTGAACGAATTACGCGCTTACGAATACGTTTTTACTCGACAATCGTTTTTCAATTTGTTACTTCATTTTGTCTTATAACTGATTTCTTTTGACCGTTCGTCTAATTACTAACTGTTGATAAATGACTTGAAAGTCTCGATGTTTTATCCTTCCTTCTCGTCCAATCTTCTTTATGCGACTGGGTAGATCTTTGGAATGTCTCCGTACGTGAATAATGAATTATCACTAGAGTGATTTCCGTATATCCGGGATGACGTTCGTCACCCTCGTTTGTCTCGAAATCCACTCTTGTGAACCGTGCTTTGACTTCTCTCTTTAAACACTAACATCGTTCATTTGATTTATTTTAATTACAGGTGATTATTAGGAATTTTCTTTTATTAAAATTTTTGTATGGATCTTATTTCCGATCGTGTATCAACTACCGCTAAGTTAACGAGCTGATGTTGGTGAACTACCGACTGCACTAACAAAGTTGACAACTTGTTTAATCTATTATTTCTTATCGTCATACCATCAATGCCTTTATTTTATTATTCTCTTTAAGAATTCATATGACAATTGTTTCGTCCCCTTTTGTACCATTGATTTCGTACTAATTGTTGACTATTTCGTTTGTTATCTTGTCACATTTCGAAACCCGAATATATCCCATATTTATTTTGAAATAATAAACACCTTTATGTATTTCTACAACGTATTATAAAATTCTTATGGAACTTTTATACATTTTCCAATGATTTTCAATTATCGAAATAACCATCACAATTAAAAGGTCAAATTTATACATCATATTTTGTATAACTAAAACTAATGTTTAAAATAAAATTATGTTCTACCTTTTGAACTAATTGACATATCATACTTTACTTTAAATGTAATGAAATTATCGGTTTAACTTATATTCCTAATAGTGATTTGATTTGGAAATTATATTTTCTAATTGTAACCATCAGTATGAGTTTAATTCATAAATTCATGTCATTCTTTCAAAGTTTCTTAAGACAACAAAAATAAATTACGAAGCTATTTAACTTCTATTTTAATATATCATCTTTATCAAGAAGGTACCTCAACTGAGTTTTAAGGTAATACCAAATCCGAGACGGATAATTGTAAAACGTTATTTTAATGTTAATATTTAATTCATTCTTCGCTCTCATTTTCCTAGTATGGTAAATTATTATGTTTTACGGTTACGTGATTCGAGATCCCTCGTCGATCGTCAACCTTAAATCATTTTACCACATCTTGTCCGTTTATGCGTTTATTGAATTCATTTTTATCTCGTTCTGTTCCTCGTACTGAAGATCACTATTTTATTCTGAGTTTAAAATGAATCTCGGGAAGCAGTGTATAAGAAGAAATGATAAGTGTCACCAGGATTTATGCGTGTACTTGTGGAATGATTGAGGACTGAGTCTCTTAATGAATAGAGTTAATAAATTCGTTACAACCTCGAGGAGTATGTTGAAGCCGACACCGCAAGTGGAAAGACTCTGGAGATCAAGTGGTTATTATCAAGGGTTCGTTCAAGGTTTTCTCGATGATTAACGGTGGATATCTATACTCGATGTTTATGTTCGACCTTTTCTTTTATGTACTTATATGATGTGTGATCTAATCAAATGATCGTAAGTTGTGAGAACTTGAGACGGCATCATCCGATGACGTCCGATCATGTAGAACACATATTATGTAATATCTTTTTGACTTTCAACGACGATGTTTATTGAGACTTTAATGCGCGTTGACGAAAGTGAGATG
Organism: Glebionis coronaria; assembly: GCA_025667525.1. Taxonomy (NCBI): domain Eukaryota; kingdom Viridiplantae; phylum Streptophyta; class Magnoliopsida; order Asterales; family Asteraceae; genus Glebionis; species Glebionis coronaria. The sequence continues at coordinate 347,693,366 of CM046879.1, forward strand.
ATGTCTTTGTATTATCTTTTGAGTAGGGACCCGCGTGTGAGCACCCTCCGATGACGAAAATGTTTTTCTTGTTAGTTCCTTTTGATGTGTGTCCATGGCTATCTGGCCAGTGGCTATCCATTAAATTGCAACATTCCTTTTAACTGGACTTACCCGAAAATCCTGTCATCTATTCTTGTCGTCGAATGAGATTCGTGTGATTCATAAAATTTTCATGTGTCGAGCTTGACGGGTGACTGGTGGATAAGGATTTATTTATTCCTTTTTGGTGAGATTCAACTTGACAACAAGTTGCGTTTTGTAAAAAAAACCCAGTGGAGATCGTGGATCGAGATTCACGTGGGAACGTGAAGACTTCTTTATAAGGAATGCCCTCATCCTTCCGGGTAGTGAACAACTCGTGTATGAGGCGAGTTGAGCACCGGGACGTTGCTCCCTTAAGGTGGTGAGGATGTAAAACCCGTAAAAATAAGGTCATAATTTAATTAAATTTTTCAAATAATTTTGAAGTATTTATGATGTTAAATGTTATTATGTTTAACGGTTTAAGCTGAAACCGATATTAAATATTATATTTTAATATTTTGACGAGTAACGAGGACTACTAGTGATCGCGATACCGACGGATGCCAAAATTTTATATTTTATTATCGATCGTTTCGATATTTAATATTTTCGACGATATCGTTTTAATTACGTATCGAGTCGTTATATTATTATTTTTCGTGTGCGTTTAAACTTTCAAGTATTTTTACGAAACCCGAGTCTCGTAAATATTTGTAAAATTTACTTTTAGTCATATTCCGCTTTTTAACTAATATTTACATTTTGGACCAAAACTATCATAAATTGGCAAAAACTACCCTAACCTTGGAATATATATGCTTTTTCCACTTACACTTTTACACATACAAAATAATTAAAAAATAAAAACAAATCCACCACCCTTTTTCTTTCTTCTTTGCCGTACAACCCCAAGAACACCACCACCAAATCTTTCAATTTTCTTGATTATCTTGTTTGAATCTTCCAAATCGATCAAAGTCACATCCTTAGAATTCAAAGGGCTACACATTGGTATAAAAATTTTATACATGCATTACATTTTAATTTTTGATGAATTTTGATCAAGTTGATGCTTGTATGATCATGTATATATATTAATTTTATATTATGACTAGTGTTTTTGCTAGTTGTTGTGTTTAAATTTTTGAATAAATTTTGTAAAAGGGTCATGCAAGTGTGTTAGAGGTTTGATCAAGGTGTTAGGATGTTAGTATGATGATATTATTGGTATAGAAATGGATAAATTGTGTTGAAAAATTGATTTTGTATGGTTTTTAAATGGTCACTTTTAGGCAGTAGGTTTGAGGCTATTTTCGGGGGCCTTAAGTCTGAATATAGGATGATATTATTGGATTATGTCGTAGAGAATTTCGTTAGCTTCGATTTGATATAAAGTAGGCCTTCCAACTCCAAACGAGGTGGAAGATACACTAGTTTGATTTTCGTGTACCGGGAGACGAGTGTTGACACAATCCGAAAATTGTTGTCGATATTTGGATCGAATCTCGGGGACTATAAAATGAGTTTCAAAATGATTCAAGGGTTGTTCTCATGCTCAAAGTTTAGTATTTTGAGTCTATTTTTAGAACAAGTGTCGGTTTTCTAAATGGAGTTGTTTAGAATGGTCAAAATGGTTTCGTATGTCAAGGTCGCTAAACTGTCCAGATTTTGTGATTCAAAGATGAGTCGAGCAGGGAACGTTAGAAGTAAAATCTTTTAATGGGCTCTTGGGAGGACTTTCTACATATAGTAAGTAAGTTCTCTTAGTAGTATCATAAAAATTTGATATGTCTAAGTATGGGAAAACGGCTTGGACATTCGGTATGTTCCGACAGATTTTAATTAAAGGCATAGAATAATAAAATGAATATATAGGAGAGTGTAGTAGTATCACTTGTATCGTTTCCTCTCGAGTTTGTCGTGATTTTACGAGTCGAGTTTTATATTCTTATGTATGGTTTATTTATCGAGTCTATTATTAATGAACGCACCTTATTTGATAGGTTGCGGTTCTCGTGTTTGAAAGGCATCATTTATAGTCGGCGATTGTCTCATTACCACTATTGGCTAAGGTGAGTCTATAGCCTCGCTTTATACTAGTTATTAAATGATTTTAAACCCGCGAGGGGGAATACATGTTTTTATAAACTTAGAACACAAGTCTTTTATGGTATGGTTGTCCCTCTTTGAATGGACCCGTGGTTGCCTTTTAATTGCATTAAGTGATTACCATTGTTAAAGCCTCAATTATGGACCGTTAATTAACCTATGATGGGTTAACCGCTAGTACAATTAATAGATCTATGGGGGAAGCCACCCCGGTTCAGTTTGTGTGGACTTGTCACAGAAGCTTAGGCCCGACCTTCACACTGTTTGAACATATTGTATTGAGAAGTCAGGTATATGGCAATGTACCAATAATCTGGAGGTAACGACAATTAATAAATCTCTTGTCTTATTAGACCTGACGGAGTGTCTAAGGGCTCGGTTCCATGAGCTTATTGCAATTTATGCTATATACAATTATTATTGTCGATGCAAATTATTATTCGATGCTTATTAAGCATGCCACAAACTTATAATCTTTGCTTGTGTTCAAATTGATTACATAAACCTATAGATTCACTCGGCATTTTTGCTGATTGTTTTACTCACATGTATTTCAGGTAATCAAGAAGTGGAAGCTTGGAGGTCACGGGAATGAAGTTGTGCACTGCTTTTGTTGTTCAAACTCTTTGATTTATTTATCGTTCCATTTTTAAAACAAACTAATATGTTGTTTTAACTATTCTTTTGGTAACGATTACTTGGGACTACGCTACTCTGATAAATGCTTTAGGAACGATAAATTTGAAACGTCTCTTTTCGAGTCGTTCTTTATAAATTGTGTGTTTTTATTCCATTGTTTAGCACCCAAAGATATATTCCGCTGCGTGTAAATTTGGGGGTGTTAAAAGCAAGATGAACATGACTAATTCATGGATTCATATTTATCACAACACTAGTGAGTGAGTGATCTTCTCATTGGAAAAGATAAAGGAGGGGATCAAGAGGATAATCATATATAAACATCCTTAACACTTTAAGTGATCATTTACTAATGATTATGCTATAGAAAAGAGAAAGGGGGCTGAGAAAAACGTCCAAGAGGCTTATTGGAAAATGAGATTTGAGCCACTATTTATAGAAGACAAATTCCAACGGCTAGCTGGGCGCGGATCCTTATCTAGTCGGCGGTACCTTATCGATAAGGAACCGCCTAGGCTATTTAAGGTACCGCCCAGTAGAGTCCGCTCCCTTTTTTGTCTATTAGTGGGGTAGGAATATCTGAGGTTTTTTAAACCTTCAAAGGATATTCTTATGGCATATGGAATATGTCATTTTCAAATTTACATTTTCCATTTTAATAAAACATTTTCTTAAAAAGAAAGTTTATTAAAAAATCTTTTGTCATATTAGCAAAAGTGAGTTTTAAGGATAATCATTTTGATGATCACTAAGTATGATTAAGAAAGGTTAGTGATATGATTATTACCTTGATGATAGTGTTAGTTAAATAATTTGTTTTGTGTTTTACACTAAATGTGTTGTATAGTTTGTTGTGATCAAAACTAATAAAGATTAGTTAACACTAATAATGGTTTTAGACATCACTTGCATTAACAATCTCCCCCTTTTTGATTACGACAAACTATAAACTCATTTACTTAGAAACACAAAATTTCGAATTATTAACGAGTTTATCACTATCATTTCTCCCCCTTTGTCGTAGCAAAAAGGTAAGCACAAGTCTTTGAAGATATCCGGACTTTGCTAGTAGCTCCCCCTTGGTGGTTGCTCCCCCTTGCTTGGGGAACCAAGTGTATGAACTAAGGTGACATGCTACACAAAGGTTAGTAGAAAGGAAAGAAACACCAATGTATATATGATCACTACCTACTAAGTAACTTGAGAGGGAGAAGGAGAAGAAATCTCAAATTAGAAGCAAGTATTTGCTAAGTATGTCTAAAGAGGTAAATGACAAAATCAAAGTTCAATTGGTGGAATGGAGGTAGAAAGGAAAAATCCAACCAATGAAGATGATAAATTTGTCAAGGGGTTAAAATTTAGAATTGATGGAATCACCCATAAACAATTATAAAGATTAACCACGATCAACTCAAAGGAAAGAGAGAATGATCAAATAAAGAAAACAAACACAACACAAAGATTTCATATTACATAAATATGAAAAAAGACAAGCAAAGTAGATAGTCATACACACAATATGAGTACCTAAAGCAAAAGATATGGAAAATAAACCACAAAGCATAAGCTAGTCTAATAGTGACAATTTTCCAAGATTGCTTAAAAATGACTCTAAAACAACTAAAGTTTTATTGACCCCAATGGAGTGTAGCCCTTTAGTTGGAAAAATAAGACGACGATGCATCATTCGAAGTTTTGTCGACGGGAACAAAAACTTTGAGAGGAGGTCGAGTGAGGAGGAATTCAATAAAATTTAACTTCTCATACACATGAGCAAGTTCAATTTGTTGAAATCGACAACAAGCACACGAGGATCCATGATGCAACACAAATTTGGTTGATGGGGGAAGACCATCACACCTAGGGTTTGGTGGTGGTGAGGAGAGTGGGTAGGTAATGTTTTCACAATGTCTTGTGAGGTTTGGGAAGGTTGAAAGATCATTGAGTTGAGGGGTGTCAAAGGGTTTTGGTGGTGGGGGGAGATTCTCCTTTTCTCTGGTGATTGAGTTAATGGAGTAGGTCTCATTCCAATACTTGATTGGAGAGAAGGTGGGGTTCTTGGGTGGTTTGGATGAAGAGGGTTCATTTTTCTTGATCCAAAAAGGTTTAACCGATATTTTCGGTTTCTTTGAAAGCTTTGATGAGGAAGCTTTGGGTGAGGAGGTTTGTGACAAAGAAATTTCAAGGTTATGAAAGGGAGAGTTAGGCCTTGTTGAGGTGTGAGAATGAAATCTCAAGGTTGGGGTATAAGAAGAAAGTATACAAGGCAAAGGTTTGAAAAACAAATGTAAAGTGTCAAGGAATGTTTAGCCAAATTGAGTAAACATGGAATCTTGACTGGGAATAGGGTGATGAAGGAAGACCAAAAACGAGCCAAAAAGTGGCTTTCTGTGCGCGGTACCTTATAGGGACCGGCGGTTCCTTATCACTTAAGGAACCACGCGTTCTTTAAGGAACCGTGTGCAGTGGACTTGAAATCTAGATTTTCCAGGGTTTTTAGAAAAACTAAGACTTTTTCAAAAATTGCAAATCTTGGAATTTTACTTCTATTAGCACTAAATTTTGCTAGGGTTACGTACAAGCAACACATTCACCAAGAATGTCTTGACAAAGGGTGACAAAATTTTGGATAACATTTTGAACCAATTTTAGTCAAGTTTTAGAGGTTGTGATAGATTTAGGTTCAATTTTAATTTGGAATTAAAGTTGATTAATGTCCACATAGAGATAGAAGCACATGATGCCAAGTCCATAATTCATTCTCATACAACATTCATGAAAGAGATACATAAAGAAAATAAAGAAAAACAACTAACTAAACTAAAGATAGCTTAAAAAAAGCTAGGTCTTGATTAGTAATCTTCCTTGGCTTGAAGTTTCTTGAAAACTATATTTTTTAAAGAAAATCACCATTCATGTCCTAGGAGGAGGCATTGTAGAAAAGCTAAAACGGATCCGGTGGTCTAATGTGGTGGTAGATGGTGGTGGAAGCCATTGTTGGCTTAGAGAGAGAGAGAGAGGTTAGATGTGTGTGAAAGATAAGTAAAATATATTAAATGAAATGTGACACAACCAACACCCCTCCTTGGAAGCTAAGGAGGGGTATATATAGTCACACACGAAACGCTTAACAGAACAAGAACCTAGTCTAGTCTAAACGTGTGTGACTATGATAACTAATGGGAATTCTTAAATGTCGTCACATAAAGTGAGTTTCCAACAATCTTCCCCCATGGGACGACGTGTAGAATTCCTTACAATATTTTTTCCTAACAAGTACATAATGATAAGAACAAGAGCTTTCTTGAAGCGTCCAATGCTGATGATGTCTTCTGAGGCCTTTGACTTCTAGACGACTCATCTTTAACTTGTAGTAGAAATACTGTAACGGCACGAGCTAAGTAACCCATACACTTCTGGTTAAGGAGAAGCTTCTGAATTAGCTTCCCCCTAATTCATGCCACATAAACTTGATGTAGAAGCTTTTTAAATAGCTTCCCCCTAAATCGACAATCCTCGTAAGCAACTTCAAAGCTTTCAATAAAGCTTAGAATGATTAAGCGCACAGCGGAATCTAACAAGCAAATCCCATCATATTACATGATAATGTTGCTAAGAGAGATTGAAAGTTTGGGGTACACCAAGTAGATCAGCAACTTCTCTTCTCACGCTTGAATAATTCTTCTGATTTTTTCTTCCCCCCGAGAGTTCAAGTTATGCATACCAGAAAGAATCAAGACATTTCTTCCCCCACATGGTTGAAGAAAGTAAATCAATCCCCATTATGAAGCTCAAATACTGAAGTAGACACTATATCCCATTCATGAAGTTGACATCGTAACACCAGAGTCAATTAAGTCCCGGAAATGCACATATCTTCTTCCGGAGATGCACCAGAGTCAATTAAGTCCCGGGAGTGCATATAGGATAATGATGATGAATAATTGCAACAACCAAACAATTAATCATCGAATCAGTAGTGTACCGTTTAGAGATTGATAACGCCACGAGTTGAAACCCTGATTTTCTCTGCGGCTATGAAGTTCATTACGTGTACTCGTTGTGCGTTCAATGTGTCTTCTTCTTCCCCCTTGATGGTTTCGAAACTCGGAACCATCAATAAATTGTAAGCACATGAACCTGAAAATCTCGAGAGAATAATAAATAAGCTTAATTATATTCGGTGAGAATCAGCTGTTGATTGAAAATCTCTTCTCATAAACTCTCCATGGCCATTTGTACCAACCCACTTGAAGGCAATTTGAAGTGACTACTGATGGAATGAACCAGATACATCAAACCTGAAACTGAATAAGAATCCTTCGATCTTGTGACTTAAGCTTGCACTATTGTTGAATGAAGAACGGTGGATAAAATTTTAAGTGCCCAATGCATCACTAAAGATGTCTATAAGCACAACCCCTCTTGAAATTATCCACGTCGACTATGCGCGTGACACTGAGTACAACAAAGTAACCCCTTTGACTGATAGTTATCCGAGTCATCAACCATCCACCCCGAACCCGGAAACCAGATAAACAAGTCATCATTCAGAGATTAAGCACGAGCAAGTTATCTGTTCAAGGATAAAATAAGTACACGCCTTCGAAGAAATTCGTCTCCGTCTTCAAATAATTAATACCCGATCCAAAAAAAATCTGTAGTCACTAAAAAATCGCCCATTTTTCTTGGTCTCGTTAAAATAAATTCTCGTCACAATTGTCACTTCATTTTGTCGGGTCACTTGTTTAAACGGCCTGCCAAAATAATAAAATCCTGTCCCATAAGCCTTTAACTCGACAACAATTTTACTACTCGGTTCTTTCGAAATACCCGGCTCAATCCAATAACCTCGTTAACCAATCCGACATGATTAATTTTGCAACATTCGGATATTTAGTCAGTCGTCCCGAATTAAATTGCAAAAATAATCGGCCCCACTAAATATCTTCGGTAAATGTAGTGATTGGCCCGTCAAAAACTTTATCATATGCCAAAAATACACGGGACATCACACCAATTTAACAAATCTTGTGTGAAACAATTCGTGTACTTGGCCCATCCTCACATATAATACCCGGGTCCAATAAGTGGCAAATAGGTATATGAGCACATTGTATAATCCGCTCCAAATGGCCACGTGGATGCCACAATATAATCACATTCAAACAGTGGCCCAAGTGGTGAGAGTACCCATTCATCTATATTCCTTGTTGAATCCGCCCCCAATATTTTTAGAAGACCACGTGTAAGTTGAGAGAGAGAGATTGGTCAACCTAGATATATCCGCCCTTCCCATCTTAGACCACGTGTAGATAGGGATAGGCAGTATTTAATTGTGATATAAAGTGGTAACCCTAATATCTCTCACAATAGACACAAATCACACCAAGTAAAACTTTGTTACCTCCGTCACATATCACAATCCCAAGACCCCATCTCCCCTTTTTTTCTCTCAGCTACCAAAAATAACCAGAAGCTCCTTCGATTCTCCATCATCTCTAAGATCAAATTTGATCTCCTCCATCATGAAACTAAAGCACAACATCGTTTCTACCGCCCCTTTATGCAACTCCATACCAACCGCAAGTCCATCAATCCCTTTACAGAAAACCATCTAGGTAATCATCACATCATCAATAGAACAAAACCCACATTAATGACTTGCACAAATCGAATCCTAAACCCAGCAACTAGACTTTCTGAAATGATAGAACGAATCGACGACTTCAAGATCTATTAGGTCTCGGGTAGGTTTATCTTCAAATGCATGTCAGTTTTTTTTTTTTTGATGAGATGTTAGACGCAAAAAACCCCTTTTAAAGATAAGTAAAACGTTTTAACAAATTCAAGATCTTGATGTTGCAAGATGATGGTGTTGGATTGATTATGATGGCTGCGAATATATGGATGTTGCGGGTAAGTTTGATTGTACTGATAAATTAACTGATCCATGATGAAATCATTTTGTGTGAATAAGATCTTTAGAGATCTCAGCTTGCAAGTCGATACACAAACTTGAAATCTGAGATCAGATTTGATATAACAGTTAAGATTAGTGTTGAAATGGCTTAGTGTTTAATAAACTAAGACCAAAACTGATTTTTCAATTTAATAAAATCTTTACTGTTAAATAATGAATGGGCTTGGGTTGTTTGGAGATGTGGTGGGTCACAGTTTTTCACTATTGAAAAATCACACAGTCGCAATGTTACAAAAGATTCACTCCATCGCAATAATATTTTTCATCGCAATATGCATAAACGGGCAGCATGACGACGTGGCTATGCCATTGCGACAGATCCGACCACCCATCGCAATGTGACTCATCGGAATGAGTCCCATCGCAATGGGTAAGTCAAACTCATCGGAATGTGTCAAAAACACTCCATCGCAATCCATGCGATCTAAGTAACCATCGGAATGCGTTCATCGGAATGTGCCAATCTGAAAACCTTTATCCAAAAGTTGTACTTTTTGGCAAATCTGGGTTTCTGGATATGATTTTTCTGGCAAAACTGGGTTTCTGGGGCAAGATCTTCAACAACAGAAAGATAAGGAACCCCATAAAAACTGTTAAATAAATGAAATCAGAGACAACCCGATCACCAAGCACTATTTTGGGACCCACTGTTTTGTGATGATAACCATATGCTTGACCGTGTGAAACCAACTGATTTGGGACTAGAATAGTAAGCTGCCGTGACAAAAAGAAACAGACAACTTTGACCATTGTGACACAAAAAATGGAGACAACAAGTTATGATTATTGGACAAACAATCAAAACTACCGTGACAAAAAAAGACAAATAACAGATTCGAACCAAGAAAAAATTTATGACCACCAAAATCAAATATACGAACTCGATCCAAGGATAGAACCGAGGCTCTGATGCCAAATGTAGAAAAGCTAAAACGGATCCGGTGGTCTAATGTGGTGGTAGATGGTGGTGGAAGCCATTGTTGGCTTAGAGAGAGAGAGAGAGAGGTTAGATGTGTGTGAAAGATAAGTAAAATATATTAAATGAAATGTGACACAACCAACACCCCTCCTTGGAAGCTAAGAAGGGGTATATATAGTCACACACGAAACGCTTAACAAAACAAGAACCTAGTCTAGTCTAAACGTGTGTGACTATGATAACTAATGGGAATTCTTAAATGTCGTCACATAAAGTGAGTTTCCAACAGGCATGTTAAACAAGGTGAGCAAGAAATCTTGCAACCTCATATGAAGTCCCAACATCTCCCTCCTAAGGTTTTGAATGATGTAGTTATTGTAGAGGCAACATAGATAATGAGAACCATGAGCTTCTAGGAACCCAAGGAAGTAAGGATCACCCATAAAGAAGGGAAGTGGAACACCCAAAATGGGAGTGTTTGAGGGAGGTGGAGGTGGAGGAGGAAAGTTCTCCAAGGGTGATGTGGGTGAGTGTGGAGGCAAGCTCTCCAAGGGTGAAAATAGTGAGTTAGGAGTGGTAAATGGTGAAGTCACCATGGTATCATCAAAGTCATTCACAATGGGAATGCTTTGGATGGGTTGTGGTTGGGTGGTCACATCCAAGAGATTACTTGGAGTGAAGGGTGAGGAAAGCTCATTCATCCTAAATTGGAATGAAGAGGAGGTAGAACCATGAGAATGGTTGGTTCCATGGGTTGATGAAGTCTTGCATGGAGCAAGAGGTGGTGAGTTTGATGAGGAAATGAGAATTGGGACAATCTCATTTTTGGGAGTGTGAAAGGGTCAGGAGTTGGGTTTAACCATTTTAATTTTAAACTTAAGATGGTTCTTTATGGTGGAGGTTTTGAATGAGTTTGAGCTTCTTGTAGAAACCATGGTTGAGATGAAGGGTTTAAGGTTTAAGGAAGAAGGTTTGATGTGTGAAGAACATGGCTAGCAAGGTGGGTTTAAAAGGGTGAAGGGATGATCCAAACTAGTAATAGGTTAATAACATTTTATGTGAACAATGAATTTAGCTAACCTAGTTTAGGAAATGTGCAGGTTTTTGCAAAGAATCAAGCAAGGTTTACACAGATTAAGGAAAATTGTGTAAAGCAAAGATTCTGTCGGACACAGTAGCCGGCGGTTCCTTATCTAAGGGCGGCGGTTCCTTATCAATAAGGTACCGCGGGTTGATAAGGAACCGCGACAAGTGGTGTTCAAAAGTGGTATTTTCTCAAATTTTGGTTAGCCCAGATTTTTATCAAAGGATTTTCAAGCCAAAGTTAACTACTGACCAAACTCTAGGAAGCTAACTAACACATAGGATGCGCAAAGCTATGCAAAACATAATCACAATGGCATAGATAATCATTAGGATAATACACAAATAATCCACACAAGTAGAATTTAGTTAATACACATCCAAGATAAAAAAAATTGTTCAATATTACATGTTTACCAACATGTATTCTTTGAAATACTTCAAAGCCTTCACCTTCTCTTCTTGCCCAATCCCTTGATCATATTCCCCAAATACTTGAATCCCTTCCTTGACTCAACCTGATGTTCATGCAATTCACCTCTAGTCCTAAGATTTTCACGGTAGAGATGCTCCATGTTGAGATCTTCCGGTACTTCACTAGAGGAGTAATGAGGTGGGGGAGCTAAGTCTTCAAGTCCATCCACGAATGAGTTTGTGGATGGGTGGGAATTACTCAAAGAGTTGAAGTGAGAACTAGTACCTATGCCATCACCGTCACTTGTTGGCATATAGGTGTCCTCATCGTCCGTCTCTTGATGATCGGATTTTCACGAACCTCGATCACTTCTTGGATTTCTTGCATATACCTCTTGAATAGGCAACATAACCCGATGAAACGGGTGAAACCGAGAAAGATCGAGGTGGGGAAAGTCAGGAGCAACCCTTTTGAAAAGGCGAGTAAGAAGCATAGCATAGGGAAGGTTTGTTTTGGGTTTTGAAAGGGCATAATTTATTCGTCGAGCGATATAGAATGCCAAATTGTACTTGGTGGATGTAAAGATGCAACTCAACATATGCACCATACAAGCCGGGATATGATCTCGGTTTCCACCAAGACAAAAGACATTCTCCCTAAGGATATTTGCCCATTGGAGTAGGTGCTAAAGAATTCAAGAAGAAACAAGGGGTAAATATCTTCTTCTATGTTGAGCAAGCAATCAAAACCCGAAAGCTCAAACATAGATTGGATATAGTCATAACCCGTTATTCCCTCGTCAACGACCCTACCCTCATGGAAACAACGAGTAGAAAGGGATGGAAAGGAGTTTCGAAGTTAAGTGGAAGCATAGGTTTGGGAAAGGTTTGGCATGTATTGTCTAGTGAATTGATGATCCTTTTGATATTGAGAAGGCATGATTAGTACCTAATATAAACATAAGACAATATTTTTCCAATTTCACATATGAAAAATAAACTTAAAGCTAAAAAATATGAGAATGTGTTATATCAATTTCTTAACAAACAAAGGATTAAATCCATAACATTCTCATGTTCACAATGTGTCTATTCTATTATTAACCAAGAACATATGACCTATGTTGTATCAACAATGGACTAGAACATTGGTTTTTCAAAACAATGTTTTTAGGTAAGCATTAACAATGCAACTACCTATTTGTTCATGGGTTCATCTCAATTCCATCTTTTAACCAAAAACATTTAGTCAAGATTCGGATTTGTTCTACAAGTGGGTTTTAGTGAAATCTCAATGAATATGAACCTAAGGAATCATAATAAAGTAACCATGTCAACCAATATTCCTATTAAGGTTCTAATTCAATTTCAATTTTAAAAATCCCCAATTATGAAAGGATGAACCCTAGAACAAAATAGATGAAATTGAAAGAAAGTACTTACGATTAATTGATGTTTGATGAAGGATGAGTGAAACCCACAACTTGGAATCAATTAATTTGATTGATTGAAGGTTTTTGAAGCTTCAACAATGGTGGAAAAGATGAAAAACGTCGGTTGTGTGTTTTTGGGAGAGAGATGGTTTGGTTTGAAAAAGGTTATTTTATTAAAACTGGCGCTCTGACAAACTTTACTGCCCGCGGTACCTTATCGATAAGGAACCGCGGGTTTGAGCCGCCAGAGATAAAGAACCGCCTACAGAGGCTGGTTTTTATCAATGAAATACGCCAAAAATTTCAAAACCAAATTTTCTAAAACACTTAAAAATATATCTTAAACCTTTTAGAATATCATTTGGATCATCATCACACTAAGCAATATGCCTTAATGAAGGATTACGAGTTGAATCGAGATCGAAAAGAACTGAAACGGACAAACGACTACTCGTAGCGAAAAAAGGCAAAGTGGAGAGAAGTCAAGGGAAGTGAATCAAGACTAAGATCAATGCTCAAGGGATTAATGACAATCTTCAAATCATGGAGACAAAGAGCTTGTGTCATATATAGTGGTTTAATACGTGCCTTTCCGGCGAAACGTTAAACGGCTTTGGTAATTAATAAACACACAACAATTATTCATGTATAGACAAAGATCACTTTCAATAATAGTCTTAGTCTAAACCAAAATATGAGCAAGGTATTAATTCACTTTCTCTCCCACAAAGGGCCTACTAACCGTATGGGTGCAAACCATGGAAATCATGCTTGATACTTTAAGCTACTACTAACTCACTCTACATCACCATAGTGAGTCAAGTATCCAAGAAATGAAGGTTTGAGAGGATAAAAGAAAAGAATCACAAACCACAAACAAATGTCAAGGCAAGGATGCCAAGAACAAGAACATAGTCAAGTAATGATCAAAAGAATGATCAAAGGGCGTGTGGAAGAACGAAAGAGTACATTGGCCACACAGAGCAATCCATCAAGGAATCAATGCAATGCCCAACAATGACTATGATGAGTACTAAGTCTTCAAGGAGTAGTATCATTGCCAATCATCTTGGTATCATCATTCAAGGATGTTGAAGATCAATGAAGATGAGTCTTCTACAAGTGCAAGTAACTCAATCGACAACCAATTAGGTGATTGATCTTCATCAGTACCTACACAAAGCAAGATGCAAACTAGTAGATACATTTCAAGAGTAGATCTAAAATGCATAAAGACTACTAATCTAAGAGGGATGCAATATTACCAATTAAAAGACCTATTTTTCAAGAAAAAATAGTTTTGACCAAAGAGAAACTTTAGTACAACTTGACCTTCTAATTTGAGGAGACAATGGATCGATCCAAGTTTTAAAGTACAATATACTTCAAAGATCTTGAGTGACCATTGCTCTAATACCAATTGTAGAAACTAGAAGGGGGGGTTGAATAGTTTCTCTTCAATAAGTCACCTAATTTAAATTACTTTGAATTAAGTGTATATCAAAACTATCTTTTACTTGAAGCTAAGTTGCATAATGATTAGGTTCAGTTCAAATGCATTAGCAATGGTAATAGGTAAGTATAATGATAATGACATAAGTAAAGAGTAAGGAAAGAGACAACCTAGTGACAAGACACCAAGATTTATAGTGGTTCGACAACGAGGCTCTATCCTCGTTTCTACTCCACTCCTCGAGTACACCTACTCGATATTTTCACTATATCCACAAGCTCCCTTCTTGGCGGAGAAAGCCTTACATCGTCGCTTACATTATTTTCCGACACTAAGCTAAATGTCGAGACCTAATCATTAGCTAGGACCAATCTACACAACGTTGCCTACTTCACAATTTAACGACACAAGGCTAGATGTCGAGTTCTAATCTCAAGGTAGAACCAATCTTCACGACGTTGCCTACTTCACCATATAACGACATAAGGCTAGATGTCGAGTTCTAATCCAAAGCTAGAACCAATCTTCACGACTCTTCACTTTGAAGCTAAGTGGGAACTTCACACAACACAACTACTAATCACTTTCAAGTTCAGTGAGAACTCACAAGACACAACCACATCACTTTATAGTTTAGTGAGAACTACTACACAAGTCTATTACAACTCAACTAGACATATCCAAGTACACACATGTAACTTGGATCTACACAACACAAATCCAAGCAAACACATATGCAATGGATGTACACAACAAATCCAAGTATTTACAAATAGCTTGGATGAACACAACTAGTCCAAGTATTTCATAAATACAAATGGATTAACAAAAATAAAAAGGATAACATGATGAACATGACTAATTCATGGATTCATCTTTATCACAACACTAGTGAGTGGGTGATCTTATCGTTGGACAAGGTAAAGGAGGGGATCAAGAGGATAATCATATGTAAACATCCTTAACACTTTAAGTGATCATTTACTAATGATTATGCTATAGAAAAGAGAAAGGGGACTGAGAAAAACGTCCAAGAGGCTTATTGGAAAAATGAGATTTGAGCCACTATTTATAGAAGACAAAGTCCAATGGCTAGCTGGGCGCGGATCCTTATCTAGCCGGCAGTACCTTATCGATAAGGAACCGCCTAGTTTATTTAAGGTACCGCCCAGTAGAGTCCGCTCCCTTTTTTGTCTTTTAGTGGGGTAGGAATCTCTGAGGTTTTTTAAACCTTCAAAGGATATTCTTATGGCATATGGAATATGCCATTTTCAAATTTACATTATCCATTTTAATAAAACATTTTCTTAAAAAGAAAGTTTATTAAAAAATCTTTTGTCATATTAAAAAAAGTGAGTTTTAAGAATAATCATTTTGATGATCACTAAGTATGATTAAGAAAGGTTAGTGATATGATTATTACCTTGATAATAGTGTTAGTTATATAATTCGTGTTGTGTTTTACATTAAATGTATTGTATAGTTTGTTGTGATCAAAACTAAGAAAGATTAGTTAACACTAATAATGATTTTAGACATCACTTGCATTAACAGAGTGATTATATTAACTTTCTTGTACATGGTTATAAGAGAGGCAATTTCATATTTCTTCAAGTAAAATATTAAAACTTTATATTCTTTTAAACATGCAACAAAATCATTGTATATCATGTATTATTAATTTGTAAATTCGGTAAATTAGACATTTTAAATTTTATATTAAGTAAATATGAAATTATCTCGTTATATTCATGTTTTATTTAAAATAATTTTTTATTGCGTATAACTATCGATTGATATTTTATAGAAACTTTTGTTATATAATATGACGTTACGTAACTAATGAAATTGTTGATTTGGAACTTAGATTTTATAACATATTTTTTTTGTTTCGAAACTTTTCAGCTTGTATCAATTCATTATATCGAGCCAACAAGTTTAAAAAGACGACAAAAAATAATTTTCAAAAAAAAAACCTAATCACACAGAAAATTAATCAGTTACTACATTTTTACAATCTTCATATGATAAGTTTTAATTGGACCATTTATTTACAGCTCCAATAATTAATTGAAGGTCTACGAGATCATTGGCCTATTCTATATCATGGATTTGATGGATTAAGATGGTTGATTGATTGATAATTAAAGAAGAAGATGAAGGAATGAGATGAGGGATTAGAGAGAGAAAGGAGAGAAAAGGGGAAAGGTAGAGAGAGAAAGTTAAGATGGAAAAATGATTAAATGAAATGACAATCAACAACCCATCCTAACATGCTAGGAGGGGATATATAGCCCACCCTACATGTGGGCTATATGGACTATACATAAAGTAAATAGATCACGAGCCCATTACATAATTATCGTTGGAGCGACCGATCCTTCATAAATACGTAAAACGTATTTCCAACAATCTCCCCCTAAGGGAGGTCGCTCCAAGAAACAAAGTTCTAAATAGTCTATAACTCGTGATCTATGCTAACTAAGATGTGACCGAGACTTTATTGGGAAAAACGTATTTCCAACAATCTCCCCCTAAGGGAGGTCACATCTTTTTACAAAATCTTAAACCTAGCATCTATGCTTGAGTCTTCGATCTTGTTCTTGTGAATATGCTTGATGTGATCTTTGACTTTAGTCTTGAGCATGTTTCCTTGCCTTGACCTTGTGCATTCTTCACTTGTGATATTTGCCTCTTTGTGACTTCATGTTCCACATACGTATACTTTTAAATTCTTGAAAGCTTCAGAGTTTGATACAGCGGAAGACTTGACCTTCAGGCTTTCTTGAATTTGTTGAAGTACTAATTGTATGTAGTATAAGCATGTGGTGACGACTTCTTCTGGATTGTACACCGCAATGCCACCTTCTTGTTACGCTGCATAAGACAGTTAGCAACAAAACAATATACACGGATGAAATGGCCTTGAACATTTCATTCTAATTCGGTAGCAATTTACCTCCGGTCGGTGAAGACCGTTGGACGATATTAAATATCGTACTTGTGGCAGGTAGTTTCAATAAAGAACCTCCTTGACAAGATTTCGCGGGTAAACCCGTTCTCTTTACTCGACCGTCCAAAGCTGACTGCGAACGTAAAGAGTGAATCATTTGGATAATATTATCCGCATGATTTGAAGCCGTCAATTCATGTTCCTGGAACAAGTGAAGTTCAATTAAGAACCGCACCATCGTTGCTTTCCAGTTGTCACTAGCTTGATTCATAAAGAATCTTGCAAGTTACCTACCAAGTGCTGTTTGATGTTAACACTAGAAGGATTTCCATTCGTCACTGTAAATACTTAATAGTATTACTCTGAATGTTCTGGCAAGATCATTAAGATATTGCGTAGAGGCCTGGAACGTGTTTAAATTCATTTAAGAATTAAACCACTGTTGCTTTCCAGTTATCACAAGTTTGATTCATAAAGAATCGCACAAGTCACCTAGCATGAGCTTTTTGATGTTCGCTCAAGAAGGATTTCCATCTTCATTGTAAATACTTTCGTATTACTCGGATGTTCAGGCAAGATCATGAAGATTTTGCGTAGGACTCTTAAGATCTTTCTTACTTTTCACAGTGTGTGAAGAAGCAAGGAAATATGAAAGCGTGTCCTAATGAGATATTTGATGATCTCAAATGGCTCTAGACTCGATCGTGCATTTTGTATTTTTAGTGATCAGAGGCTGGAGAGGAGTGCCACCTTTTCAATACCAGTCTATTCGGAGTGAATAAACCAATAGATAATGTGTTGATCTCCGTGTGATTAAAACAAATACCTTTTGAGAGATATTTGAGTTAGCTGGGAAGGGTTGTGCATTGCATCACTGGGTCCATGATGTCTTTCCTCAATATCGAGAATCATTAACAAAAATGATCTCAATAGCATATGTATTGACCCGGTTTCTGCCTAAAGTTGTAAGGAGGGCTTCTTTCTTTACACCCTTTATCTTTACAATTCTTTTTCATTCTTCAACCCCTTCAATGCTTACCAATACGTCATCACTAGCACCTTGTTGTGATTGTTCCAGTGCTAATTTAAGTACTTGGTCGGCATTCAGCTACGTTCACAATCTTTCTCCATCTTTCCTAAGGACTACTATTTCTAGCTATGGAATGTCCTTGGGAAGATTCCTCCGGTTCTAGAGAAATCATTGGACTTTAACCTATCCTACCATCCTTATGTCACCACAATCTTCACCGTCGTGAATAGAGATGTTTTGGGTAAGTGTATGTCACCATGAAATCCATTTTGAAGTGCAAATCCATTTTGCTCCCCCTTAACATATGCCACGATATCCGAAAACATTTTGCACATGTCGGGATGAGCTATCACATTAAGTCAAACCATTTATGATTGATCATATCCCATATTAAATCACATTTTCTCCCCCATATTAAAAATATTAACCCAATCGATGTTTTTAATATCAATTGATTTAATAGCATTTTAAGAAAATTTGGGAAGAAAAATGCAAATCCAATTATCTTCATGAGTTACACAAGCTCCCCCTCAAATTAATGAGGGTGTGCTGAAACGTAAATTAAATACCTTTTAAACACAAGTGTAAGGTATTTATTACGTGCAAAGATCATATATAATAATGAATTCACAAGATTAACAATTTACGAGGTAGGACCTGAATGATGGAGAACATCATATGAGAGATTCACATGGTTCTTGTTCACGAATGTTGGTCACCTCGTCCCGTCCCCGAGAAAATTAATTCCCGTTGTTGAGTCAAAGCTTTCCGGTGAAATGCTTGACTTGATTATGAAAAGCGGGTTGCTATCTGAAATAATAGCAAACCATATGGAGCATGTTTTAAATCTTTTAAACTTCTGCTCGAACTTTATTTACAACCCCGTGTCATTATTGAATGACATTTCTAGGTTCGTAAATATTATCGATTCCAGAAGACATGCTCGTTTTATCAAAACATTTTTGAACACACAATTTTGAAAGATTTAGAAAAACCTTTTGAGAAATTCTCGAAAAATTGTGTTCAAAGTTTTGAAAACCAATTACTTGAGCTTAAGATTTGGAATATCTTAGGAAAGCTCAAGTCCGAGAAGTTGTAAACTTCTCGTTGTTAAGGATAAGTTTATCATCGGCGATAAACTTTCCTTTTAACTGAAGAACGAGTCCTAAGCTGACATTTACTTAGAAGTCGTGTTCATGAGCTTGAAAACTTTGACTGTTTTAACGGAAAGCTCATGACCGAGAAAGGTTAATTTCTCGTTACGAGGAAAAGTTCTCTTATTTAAAAGATACACTTTCCTTTCTGAGCTTAAAACTTCGAATGTTTTAATACAAGCTCATGACCGAGAAAGGTGAATTTCTCGTTAAGAGGATAAGTTATCATAAAAGATAATCTTTCCTTTATTTTAAGTTCGAGTTACAGTCTGACATTTAACTGTAAGTCATTATGCATGAGCTTAAAAACTTGGAATGTTTTTGATATAAGCTCATGCCCAAGAAAAATGAATTTCTCGTTGTTAGGATAAGTTTACCATCGGCGATAAACTTTCCTTTCTTTGAAGAGCGAGTTATAGTCTGTGATGTGACTATAAGTCCTAGTGCATGAGCTTAAAAACGTGGAATGTTTTTAACATAAGCTCATGCCCGAGAAAAATGAATTTCTCGTTTTTAGGATAAGTCATCATCGGGATGAACTTTCCTGTCTTTGGAGATCGAGTTACAGTCTGTTATGTGACTGTAAGTCCTTGTTTGCAGCTTAACCATGAATCCCCTGAGATACTAGTTTCTCTGATATCTGCTTCTTCAGCAACCAAACTCTGAGAGTGTCCTTAGTTGAACGGTATACAACGATTGGACCGCTTCGTTCTTTTGGAACATCAACTTTGGTACCTGCATTCTCATTAGGAGTTTGTATACTTTTGCATGGATTAGCGATATCTATTTTAGAAGCCCGTAGGGGTTCACGGTTTTCTGTTCTTGTGTCAGAGGTGGCCTGAAGGGATGATTCACTTGTCTTAGTTGGCAAACGTTTTCTTTTATAGAAAATCTTAAGTTCAGGCTTAAGTGATGTATCATCCTTTGCAATTTCCTCCCTAGTAGTCTTCGTAGAATCAGAGACTATCCTAGTTAAAGGGCACTCGTTTCCTACAAGAGTGAAAGTTCTACCAGTGGGGCGTCACATTTTGCCAACGGGTTTGATTTTTGCAACCCACTGGGAGTTAAGTCTAGCACGGGAGTTCACCTCATTAAGCAATTTTTTGATACAGGAGTCATGATTTGCCGTAAAGACACATTTTCTACATGTTTTACAAGTAGCATATTTAATGTCCGAGTAATTCCTAGATGATTGATCGACGCTCCTAGGAGATGACATGCTACGGTTAGCAGTGTTGGGTAATCTAGAAGGCATCTGACTAGGTTGGACATTGCTATCTCTTACATGTGTCTTTTGAATAGCTTCCCTTTGACCAAAATCATGGCGCACATCAGTTGAACTAGTTCTAGACGTGGTCTTGGTATTTTTAGGGAAACTAGAGGCAATCATATGATTTGGTCTTGCTAAAGCTGGAGTGATCACATAGGCCCTAGTTGCTGGAGTGTCTGGTCTAGAAAGATGAACCAAATCAACTTGGGAGGCAAACCGTGGTCTCGAGGATTGTGGTCGCTCGGATCTAAATGCAGTAGGTTGTCTGACAATCGGTTGTCTGACGAACTGATTTGTAGGCGGTTTCCCCAAGATTGATGGTTTTTCAAGCTTAGTGTCCACACTAGATCCTCTATTTTTCCTTAACTCGTTTTTCAACGCGGCTATAGCAAAGACCTTTTCCTGTACTTGAGCCTTTAATGTTTCATTTTCTTTGAGCACGTTATCTTGGAATGCCAACTTAGATTCAAGCAGTTGAATTTGTTTCAAAAGATTATCCTTTTCAGCTTTAGAATCTAGAACAGTTTGATCCAATTTTCTTTCAAGAACAACGTTTGACTTTTCAAGTTTTTCAAAGTATGTTTCAAATTTGTCCGTTTTCTTAGAAAATTCAAGTTTGGCATCCTCAAGATCTTTTGATTGCCGAGCTACGATCGTTTCGAGCTCTTTAATCTTGGAATCAGAATCAGTTAACGAGGCAGTTGTAAAGCATTTATCATGATGTACTATAGCATTTTGAACACTTTCTCCCCCATTATGACTCACATCAGATGAATCAGAAGTGGTATTTCTATCACTCTTTTCCATCCCATGTTTGTCATAATTAGGTTCAGAATGCTCAATATGCGGCATGTCATCAGCATATACATCATAAACAACATTACATTGTACCATGTTTGCCGGCTCTTCGTCATAAACGGGTATGGTGTCAGCAAAAGAGATCTCGTGAACAGTCCCTGACGTGCCACTGGTATCATGTTGTCCTCCTGATTCCGTGCTCTTGGCATCGATAGGCTCCAAGTTTTCAACCGTATGACCAGTTTCCTCTTGCATCGAAGAGTCTTGCACTCCGTTATCATACCCTTGCTGAAGTCGAGATCTTTCATAAATCGAAGACGAGACCGAGGTCATGAGTTTCAATATTGTATCACGAAAAACTCGAAGCTCGGTATGTGTATCTCGAAGAAATGATTGGCAAAGCATCGAACTTTCAGACTTGATGATATTGAATTGGAGGAAAGGCGTGAGTTGTGTCACAAGAGCCTTATAAGCAAGTGCCGATGCAGAGTGATTAAAGTTTTCATTGTTGAATTGCTCTGCTAGTTGGGTCAAGATGGTGAACATTGATTCCATGAATATATGACGATCTTGACCAAAGATTGTCACAAATTCGCTTCCTCCTTGAAGCCGTGAAATAGTAACAAGATGATATTGAAGCAATTGAAATGAATTTATACCACTTTCTCTAACTTTGTCTTGCATTCGATGCAGATCTCCCTCTTTAAGTGTCGAATTGAACGAATCCATTGAAAATCGAGGAAAGATAAAGAAAAAAATGATGTGGATGTTGTTGTTGTCGGGTTTTAACAATACGACTCGGCTCAAAAATTGTTATCGGCCCAAAAGATTATGAATAAAACCCGATCAAAAATCCGTAATTGCTAAAAATATATCCCGTCACTTTCACTCGTAGTTTTGACTTCAAATCCGGCCATAAAAGAAACTTAACTAAAAAAATTAATTTTAAAATATGTAAATATACTTAATGCCTTAACTAAAATTAATTTTTAAAAAATATCTAAATATAATTAATTTTAAAATATATAAAGATACTAAAATATATAAATATACATAATATATTCTAAAAAAACGTAATGGTTTACTTTTTTTTTTAAAAAACGTGTACACAATCTACTTAACTAAAATAAAAAAGAGGAAAATAATTCTATATAAAAAAAAATCTGAGGAGACGTGTTTTAAATAGAGGAGGAGTCGTGTATGGTTGGTAGTCAAAGTTTGGTTTCTCCGTCCCAAAAACGTGTCCACACACGTGGCCCAATCAAATGCCTCCACCGCCTACTCCACTTCTTTGTTTTCTCCGCCCTAAATATATACTGTTTTCTAACTCTCTCTCTCTCACAACTAAATCTCGTCTCCCCCAAAAATACTCTTGTATCCTCCGTCCCCTGTTACTTCTATCTCTCTTTCTCTTTAACTTAATCCTCTTACAGCAACACAAATCCACAATCCTAATCTATCACTCTCTCCTCACTACATATACCGAATCATAACCCCATATGATCAAAACCATCATGAAACACTTAATTGAAACCACTGCCAATTCTAGGGGATATATGTCATATTAGATGAACCCATTTGATGATTCGTCGAAAAAGAAACGATCTTCAAGATCATGTGTTTGATCTCGGGTAGGTTTTCTAACTGTGTTGTTTGTGTGTTGTTGAGTCTCTCTCTCTTCTGTAGAGTCGTTCTTGTGATGAGTCGAGTGCGAGTATGTGTGATGTGATGTGGGGAATGATATAGGGTCGAGGGTTGATTGTTGTGAGTGACGAGAGTTTTGTGTTTGTTACCTTTTTGAGTCGAGTGGTTGTTTGAGTAAGGTTTTGTGTGGGTGAGTCGATTTGTTTTGAAACCGTGAGGGTGTGAGGGTCTTGAGACGAGGGAGGGTGTTGGGGATTGAGTTGCGAGGGTGTTGGGTTAAAGTTAAGTGGAGTCTTGGTTGGTTGGAAAAATGTTTTGAGTCTTGGGTTGTGGGTTTGGGTAAATCGAGGGTCGGTTTGGGAGGATAGTGTGTCGAGAGGGTCCGAGAGTGAGGGTTTTGAATGTGTGTCGAGAGTTTGTGAGTGTCAGGGTGATTTTGTCAGTCGAGGGTGAGGTTAGGTTTGGAGTCGAGTCGAGTTGTGGGTTTGGGTCGAAACGAGGGTGGGTAAATGAGTTGTGGGTTTGCGTTTGGTGTCAGGTCGAGTCTAGTGGTCGAAACTCATGAGTTTGAGAGGGATTTGAGAGTCTGGTGTTTGTGGGGTTTATTGGAGTCGAGAGAGTGTAAGGGGGTGTGGGTGAGAGTATGGAGTCGAGAGGTGTTAAGGTTTTGACCGAAAGCTGTTATTTTGACAGTCTAAGGTGAGCGAAGGTGTGATGAGTCCGAGTGTGTTGAAGTCTAGGGTGGGTGTCGAGTCAAAACAAATGTTCCCGTTATGTTTGAATGGTCTTCATTCGGAACTTTGCATTCGTTCGGAAGTTTCCATTCATTCAGAACTTTCGTTCATACGGAACAGTTCCTTCACCCGGAACTTTTTTCTTCACCCGGAACTTTTTTTCTTCACCCGGAACTTTTTCTTCAACCGGAAGTTTCGTTCACCCGGAACTTTTGGGTTTGATTCGGAACTTTTGGTTCACTCGGAAGTTTCGTTCACCCGGAACTTATTCGTCCGGAACTTTTTCGTCCGGAACTTGGAGTTTGATTCGGAACTTCTTGGTTTGATTCGGAACAATGAGTTAGAATCTGAACATTAGGAACAGTTTTGATGGGACTGAGATACTTGGACAAATGGACAGAAGATAACTGGACAAAACTTGACAATTCGACCAAAAATTGACAGATGACCAAAAGTTGACAGAAACCCAGATAGAAGACTGTTAAAAAATGATACTAAAAATAAAATTAAAATAATAATAAAAAAATATAGAGAAAGACTGTTGGACAAAAACTTGACACAAACCCAGATCAAGAAAATTTTTTAACAAAAAACTGATAAAAATAAAATAAAACATAAAAAAATACAAACTAAAAATTGATAAAAATTTAGAAATTGATAAAATTGGTAGATTAAAAAACAAGAAAAAGAGAAAAAAATACAAACTTTTTATAAAAATTGATGATTAGCAAAAAAATTTGTGATTTTTATCTAAAATAAGTAAATCTAAAGATTTGACATGATTTAACACATAAAAACACAAACTTTTTTATAAAAGATACAAACTTTTTTTAAAATTTAAGCATGATTAAATCAAAAACCCACCAAAATCAAAAAGAACTAAAAGGAGAATAAACCAATCAAACCTTGGCTCTTGATACCAATTGAAGGTCTACGAGATCATTAGCCTATTCTATATCATGGATTTGATGGATTAAGATGGTTGATTGATTGATAATTAAAGAAGAAGATGAAGGAATGAGATGAGGGATTAGAGAGAGAAAGGAGAGAAAAGGGGAAAGGTAGAGAGAGAAAGTTAAGATGGAAAAATGATTAAGTGAAATGACAATCAACAACCCCTCCTAACATGCTAGGAGGGGATATATATAGCCCACCCTACATGTGGGCTATATGGACTATACATAAAGTAAATAGATCACGAGCCCATTACATAATTATCGTTGGAGCGACCGATCCTTCATAAATACGTAAAACGTATTTCCAACATTAATGTATAATGATATGATGTGCGGCCCATGGCCTGCTCGTTTGACTTATTCGGTAGATCCATTTGGCAAAAATAGACAAATCGTGATGGTAGTAATAAAGTATTGAAAAAACAGAAAATAAAAAATAAAAAAAATTCAGATTCAATACTCTTAGTTAGAAAATCTTTTAGGGCCCGTTTGCTTGGGGGTTATGGAATGAAAGAATGCTATCATTTTTTAAAACAATAGTTTGGTTAATCATGAGTAATGGTTTTGAAATTATAATCTTGTCAGAATACCTATAGAAGTCATTCCATAGGAAAATGGTTGGTATCCTATCTCTCCTATTTTTACTACCTGTTTTAATTTTTAATAGTTTCTTCATCCAATCAAAATATTATAATATCTTTTTAACTCTTTTTAATTAGCAAGATTCATATGAGCAGGATGATAGCAACAATCTATTCACTGTCATCGGAACGTGGTGATGATGGTGGCTGGAGTATAGAGATAAAATCTTGAATTGGAACTATAAATATATGTGTGGTACGTGAGTTGTAATTTGTAGTTATTTTCTTCCTATCTTCTAGTGCTTCAAATAAGAATAAATATGACAAATGAAGTAATTTAACAATGAAATAGATATCTTGTTTTTTATATTTTATTTTTAATGTTGAATACGGATGATAAAATTGAGGAGATGAAGATATTGTTGTTGTTGGTTCATACCGAATTAACTAAACCAAACAAATATAATCAGAATGATTGAATTAATTCCAACCCCCCTCATATCGATACTTACACTCATTGTGATTCATGTCAACAAACCAAACGGCTCCTTAGTTTAAGAAGTACAGTTGTTAGGGATTAGAAAAATAATGAGAGGATTAGAGGTATGTTTTTGTGTTTAAAAATGTCTAGTGGGTGGTTTATTGTTTTATGAACCGGATCATTTTGGTCTTTTTACTGTAAGTTTGAAGTGTTTATCACAAAATTTCAATCATACAGTTAATCTTATTCTTGTGCATTCTAAAGTTTCAATCATTTATCTAAGTACATATGGAGTATCTATACTTCTATATTTATATCTATCTATATCTATCTATACTACATATAAAGAAAAAAACCCCAAACCTTGAATGTTGAAAAATGACTTAATTATGGAATTGTTGAAAAATTAAATACATACAATTGGATATAATAGGAAATGTTGAAAAATTAAACCATAAAAAATTGCATAAGTTACCGGGTCACAAGTTTGACCTCCGGATTAATTCGGTCGAGTAACTTGGTCACGGGTTCGACTAACGGGTCAACCCGGTCGAGTCATCGGGTCACGGATCGACCATCGGACCAACCCGATTGAGTCACTGAGTAACGGGTTCCACCATCGGGTCAATCTTTTCGAGTCACGGGTTCGACCATCGAGTTAACCTGATCGAGTCACCGAGTCAGGGGTTCGACAACTGGTTCAATCCTGTCGAGCCAGCGGGTCACTGGTTTCGACCACCGGGTCAATACTGTCGAGTCACCGTGTCACGGGTTCAACCTCCGAGACACGGGTTCGACTAATAAGAACGGGCTCGCCTACCAGTTCAACCTGGACGAGTCACTATCTATCGCTAGGCAATTATTGGGTCACAAGTTCGACCACCGAATCAATTAGCATATCATTAATTATATGTCGTCAGGTAATTCCGCAGCTATGCGCGGGTAATCGTCTATTAATATATAAAGAGCTCATTTTTAAAGTTGAAAAAATTGAAAATTCAACATTTCTAAATATAAACATAATGTTTAAATTAGAAACAAATGTATTAGCAACTATATCATAAGTTCGAACATCAAGTGACGGGTTCGACCATCATGTCGACCCAGTAGAGTTACCGTATTACGGGTTCGACCACCGGGTCAATTCGATCGAGTCACCATTTTGCGGGTTCGCTCACCAGTTCACCTCGATCGAGCCACCGGGTCACGAGTTCGACTTCCGGATCAACCCGATTGAGTTATCAAATTATCGGTTCGACCAGCAAATCAAGTAGGATATCACAGGTTATCCACCGCTATGCGTACACGTCTATTATAAACAAAATCTGAACAAACTTAACCTGTAATTTTGGACCCGACATAAAAAATATCTCAGATACTTAACTCGTACACGGTGACAAAACATCTTGAGGATTTTCAATTTTAATTATGATTGCTAACTTTTAGAGTGACTAATTTACGGGTTTGAACTCATTTCTTTTTTAAAAAATTGGCGTAGTCATTTCATAGTTGTTTACATCTAGCAATAATCAAAATTAAAACCTTACGCTTTTCTTGTTAATATGATAGTCACAAACTCTTTTACCACTAAACCCATTTGAAGATTTGTTGTATAGCGTTTAGAGGTAAAACACTAACATTTGACGGATCATTGATATTCGATATCAAAAAAATTAAAATTTGTTCTCACTTGAAGCTTAATGATTTTATATACTAGCTCATAACCCATGTTCAACACGGGAAATAAAAAGAAACACTTTTAAGCGATGTTAGCTGGGAAAGATTATATGCGTGGTTTCAACCCGTGCTCACAAGATACTCCGCTGCACCAAACTGCCGTTCAAAAAAAGGATGATGATTTGCACACTCCAAAATTTTATTGGCACACTCCAAAATATGCATGTGATGATTATTATACTCTTAATATATACATGTACTACTAAATTATTTAAGGGTATAAACATCAAGAAACACATAATTTGAGTGTGCAAATAAATGAGTGGAGTGTGCAAATCACCACTCTTAATAAAAGAAGCTTAGTAAAAAATGGAAAATCAAAACCAAATCAATGTTTTATTCTATTAACTATCTTCTTAGGTTTAAAAAAAATCATCAATGTTGCAACATCCATTGATACAGCTAATACAATGACATAACACTCTATTAGAACAAAACATATTCATAGGAAAACATCCACTATCATATTACACCCAATGTAACACCCCACTTTGATAAGTGGACCGTTACATGTATTTATGGCGTGTCATCAAAGCATAAGGTATATGTCCTAAAACATTAACTGACCATAAAGGAAATACCAGAATCAAACATCGGTAATCCAAACATAAGCCCAAAACATGAAAAGAAAAATACTGAAGGAAAGGACTAAACAATGTCCAAATAAGCAGAATAATGTAAGTACATAAAGTAAGAAGTCTGGATAGCTTCCATCCAAATGCACATGCTCTCAGAATCCTAAGAACGTCCTGGTGTACCTGCCGTTAGAACATGAAAGGGAACTACGGCTGAGCATAATGCTCAGTGAACGGATATAAAGCATGATAAGGAATTACTGAAATGAAACAGATGATGAAATACTGGAGCTGTAAGACTGATAAGTAAAGTTGCAGCGGAAGTCTGTGTATAATCTGTAGAGTCTGATTTACAAATAATAAAGCTGAAATGTTACTGTTAAATCTGAAAACATGCATTTCCTGTATTTTAATTGCCAGAGCTTATATAGGTCATGTGCTGTAACAACGGTGCATGAATAACTGGAGGGGTGACCTCGTCATGCTGTAGAGGGATGACCTCTAAATAACTATGATGGGTGGAGGGATCAGCTCCAATGTGAAGGATGTAGAGCACACACCACATTCACCCTGATAACTTGTAAACTGATAAGCCTAGGATGCATCCATACGCCCCACATGACATGATAATAATAATGGCCAAACGTGAAGGGACGATGCAGGATATCACTCTCCTGCATGTGAGTCACGACACCGGTGCCTCTAGTGCCATGGTTACGGTACCTCCGTAACTAGTACATAAACTGGTCATGCTTGTATATAATGCTCAGGCAATTTATTTAGTTATTAACATGATTACTGATAAGCTTAAACATATACTGGGGAAAAATATTTGGCTGAAGACGGGGAATCCTAATCATGTATAGAAAGGAAGTCCTTACTAAAAGGACGAAAAATCCGTACCTCTAGTCCAGTAACTGACTGAAGAAAGACTGAACGGACACTACTCGGGCTTCACGGAAGCTACAATAATGATAGACACGAATAAGTTATCTGATTTTATTTAATTTACTGTTCATATTGGCTTTCTCATTTATTTGTTTTATTTCTAGAAATCTGTACCTATATTAACTGATGAATCTGAGTTTATAATAATTCTTTTAATATATTTAACGACTTACCAATAATTACGATACGAACGTATTTTGACGTGATATTAATACTTTACTAAGTAACCCGTAAATAATATAAGGTTTCCTAATTTATAAAGTTTTCAAAATCCTTTAATTTCTATAATAGAATTATACCTTTTTTTAAATATTACAACTATTTTAATTTAATTCTTTTTAAATACACTTTAAACATTTATAAAAGTATAATTAACAAAAGGTATAATATAGAAATCTTCATTTTATTTATTATAATTATGACCCGAGCTTACTGAGATACCCCATCTCGATCGCACTAAACAATGCCACAACTATATTAAAAATCTGTCTATATGAAATTAGCGACAGAAAAACTGAGTCACTAAAATTCTCGCTAAAAGCTGCCCTTTTAAAACTGCATATATATAACAATTCTGCGACAGAAAGTTCTATCGCAAAACTGTCGCTAATCTCATTTTAAATTCACTGTTTTCTGTCCAAAACTTACCTGCTGGTTTTATAAAAGGTTTCTACTAATTCCATAAAAATACTAACTGTTTTAAAACTTCCAAACGCCCCTTTTTTTTAAAAATCCCACGGTTGGGTTTTCTTGCTTCACGGCTGGCCAAAAGGAAACCGAGCCGGCTTGTGGCCACGGCTGGTCTCTCGGACAGAAATACATCGAAACCCCTTGGTCTCGGTTCCATGTATAAAAACCAAACCCGACACCTCCTTTACTATATTTACATACCCCGATTGGGGTTGCTGTTTTCGGCCGACCAGAAACAAGAAGCACCACCGAGAGTCTAACTCTCGGTTTTCTGATTTCCCAAGACTCGACTCCTTATGTTCGTTTATCATTCTGATTTGGGGGTTTGGTTGTTGTTCGTGGCTGGGCACCAAAAGAACCATCGAGACTTAAAAAGTCTCGGCTGGTGCATTCATAAACCTACCGAGACTGAATCAAATAAAAGAAAAGAGACAAGGGTATTTACCTTCTAATGATTACGAATGAAATCACGAATCAATGATGAAGGAACGAATTGCATCCCCCTTTTTTTAAAACTCGGCGGCTACAAAACCCTAGAATTCTTCATTCTTTTTTTTTATTTTCTGATTATGGCCAAAGGGGTGAACCCCCGTTTCTCCTTACAGTAAAACCAAACGGGCCTAAGCCTCATTCCCCTTTCTTCTATATATTTTTTTTATAACCGGCCCAACTTATACTTATATAGTTTTCATTTTTTTTAGTTTTCTGAAACGTATAATTCTGAGTATTTAATATTCTAATTTTAAATACGGGTTTTACAATTCTTCCCCTCTAAAAATAATAATTCGTCCCCGAATTATAGATACGACCATACTGGGTTTTACAATTCTTCCCCTCTAAAAAGAATAATTCGTCCCCGAATTAAAGATACGACCATACTGGGTTTTACAATTCTTCCCCTCTAAAAGGAGAAATTCGTCCTCGAATTATAGGTAATAAGCTGATGAAGCTATAAGAACTGAAAGAACACGTAAACTGAAAAGACAAATAAGATGAAGGATAATTTGTCTTCTAATTAAGACATAATGCTGTTGATAGGTTTAAACTTGACATGACTGAAATGATCATGTAACGTGACATGGCTGAAGAGAACATGGAAAATGACATGACTGAAATGATCATGTAACGTGACATGGCTGAAGAGAACATGGAACATGACATGACTGAAAGGACTTAACTGAGGGAGAAGGAATGAGAGGTCCGGATGGACTCCTCCGTTTAGAGTGGCTTCCCGCTCAAAACGATTCCTTCAAAGGTCTAAACATAATGAACAAATCTTGGTCTTGATGACCCTGTCCTGATGATGCTGAATAGTTTCAGGTTCTAAACTTAAGATGGATTTTCTGAACCTGAATGAATAAGCCATAGCATGTAGTATACATGAAACGGTACGTACAATTATCCTAAAAGATAACATTTATATCTCTGAGCAAGCTGCTGAGAATATATAGGGACGAACTACGTGAACAATTGTGAATGTGCTAAGTGAGCAATTGTGAATGTGGTTCACGATTATATGAGGAATGATGGGCATGGAATATATTGTGCCCGATGATACATGAATTATACTGTGAACGTGATGCTAGGACATATCATGAACATATGCTGACTGAGGAAAGAATGACAAACGATATGGCCTGAGACGTGAAACGTCTGCCTGGGTATGGATAAGCTCTGCTAACTTGAGTCTGGTTTCTTAAGCTTTCTATATCCGTATTCGGTAATAAACCGTGAAACGTGTATTACGAAAAGGCACACGAACTTGAACGTGAACAATGTTACCAACGCTAACGTGAGCTTAAATCATGAGATAGCACAAAGCATGAACTGAAACAGCATCATACTGCGAATGAGACTTAAATGTGAAAGTGAAAATAAACGTGAACGTAAATGTGAACGTACACGTGATTGTGAACATGAACGTGAGCGTGATTCGCGAACGCTAATTTTTATGTGACAAGATTGTTGATGGAATACTTTGGAATCATACGACCTATGCTGAATTTCCTGCAGCATGTCGGTGTCCTATCTTGAACATGTTGTCATGTCAAGCATCAAGATATGAACGTAACTGCATCAACATGTCACACTGCTTCTAACAAAACTTTGCCTGAATATGGGACATTCTGGTGGAAATCTGGTTGAATAGAAAATTTTTTTAGGGAGAACTGTCAGCAATTTTTGGGGTAGCAGTCAATTAAGTACTAGAAAATTTGGTACTTCGTTCACATGCGTCAGTCGGGACCATCAGGTGATGGCCTTCACCTTCACAGGATTATTTGAAATTCCATTCTGCTAAAATAGGGCGGCTCAGAAATGCCACTTTGTTCAACTGGAATTCGTATCTGGAAAGCTGTGTATATAATTTTCTCCTATTGGAGGATCAGTACAACTGTAAGAAGATGATTCTCGAGTTCTTCTCTAGAATTTAGTAGATCAGAATGTTATCAATGAATATACTGACGATTTTGTCTAAGAAGTCATGAAAATTTTATTCATAAATTTCATATTATAGCTGGAGCATTAGGAAGCTCAGAAGTATAAATCAAATTTTTTTGGGGAGAGTATAACGTGTGGAAAGGCAGTCTTGGAAACAAAATGTTCTTTCTCTCACCATGATGGTGGCATGATCGTGAATTATTCTAGAAAATGTTTAAGACATCATAGCAGATCAGTTAAACCTTCTATTTGTGGAATAACATCGATTATAAATGGTGATATTGTAAACTTTTTGGTGATCGATACATGATCTCATGTTACCGACCTTCTTTCTGATAGACAGGAACGGTGCACTTCCTGGTGGTGCGCCATGGCGAATAAAGCCTCGTTTCGGTAACTCTTGCAGCAATTGTTGCAACTCTTTTAACTTAGCTGAAGCCCTACAATATAGAGTTTTGGAAACAAGGTGTTGCAGCAATTGTTGCAACTCTTTTAACTTAGCTCAAGAAGGTGTTGCAGCAATTGTACGGATTTTTCTTTATTCTTGAGACAAGCTTGATGTTAAATTTTGTCTCGTGGTTAGGAAGGGATTTCTGGAACACCTTCTTAATTACTTCTGGAAATGCTAAAAAAAATCTGTTGATCATAAATTTTAAGAACTTCAGAAGTGGATTATAACTGGTGGCTAGAAAGTCTTCGTAGCTATGGACTGATACGTCACACGCTTGTAACGCAGAAACAATTTGTACTGATTTTTTGGGCAGAAAACATAATGACTATATTTGGGATTTGGTAAGACAAATCTCGTCTTAACTGAAGGAAAAACCTTTATAAATATGGGTGATAATGTGGAGTCTTTTCTGGCCCGTAGGTTGGTAAATATCTTATTTAAGATAAAGCTGACATATGAATACGTGTAGTAATGTGGCGAATTTCACTGAATATGTTTGTCTGTAACCTCACATAATGAATATTGCGTGTCTAACCTGAATAATACCCAGTGGCGGTAACTGAATTGTAAGGGTCTGATTTTATGCGTGGCATAACAAACGGCATACCCTTTTGGAGGGTACCCTGAATTATTGAGGACCTGGTTTAGAAGACAATACTGAGATTATGAGTCTTGACTCGTGTCCTGATAAGATATTCGTATGACGTGTACCCTGACTCGTGTCCTGAAAATTGTCTTCCGAAATGATACTTGAGACATGTGTCTTGACTGTTGTCTGGACATGTATTTTAGTGGATGAATTTGGACAAGGCTGACAATTTTTGGTAACTGCTAGGATTGGCGGACCGGTTAGACTACTGACCTTTGTATTTCTGGTCACGTCCGTACCGGAGTTCCGAAGGTTACTGGCTGATTAATTATAAGCACGGTGGTTGTCACTACGACTTTGTCTGTCAGTTTCCTGACGGTCGTTATCATTACCGTGATTCATGTAACTATTTCTGCTGAGTGGCCGGTTGGGATTCGGTTCCCACTCTTCTGAATGAAAGGTTAGCTGAGTGAAGTGTGACATCAAACTGAGAAGGTAAAAGCATGGAATGGAATGGTAGTGTCTGATGGTTGAAATTTATTCTTGTCAGAGATTTCAAATTTATAGTTTTCGTCCTTGTTCTGCAGAGTCTTCATAGTATAAACATCATCTGCATCTTAAGAAATCTCCAAAGTATCAGCAGCATCAGCATTTGTGAGGTCTTCAAAGTGTTAGCAGCATCAGTATCTCTGGTAAAATCTTCAACTTACGAACAGCATCAGCATCTGGTAGCATATCGACAAGTGGAAACACCCGTGATGATTGAGGATCGATAAGCAATATTCATGGAGTAGGGTACCTGGAGTACACCTGGACTACTGTACATGAAGTACAAAATGAATACTGCACATGGAACATATCTGAGACACTATACATGGGGTACATATAGAATATTGTACATGGTACTGGTGGAATTTATTTTTTTATTTTTTTATTTTTTTTGGGATGATCGATACTGGTGTCGCTTGTCTGACATGATCAAAGAATTAAATTGATTTAAACGGTAGTAAAGTGTACTAAAATGAGTAACATGATAGCCTGGTAATTTCTACGTGGACTTAAAGCTGGTTGTATAGAGTTTCAAGAATATGATTAAACAGAATTTCAACAACGGTCAGCATGAAGACATGACCGATGAAGATCAAACCTGATTATTATGAAAACAGGATTTAACTGTAACCCCTTCTGTATCTTAGCATGAAAATATCATCACCTTGCTGAAAAC
Organism: Glebionis coronaria; assembly: GCA_025667525.1. Taxonomy (NCBI): domain Eukaryota; kingdom Viridiplantae; phylum Streptophyta; class Magnoliopsida; order Asterales; family Asteraceae; genus Glebionis; species Glebionis coronaria. The sequence goes on from CM046879.1 coordinate 347,727,720, forward strand.
ATAATCCTCATAAGGAGACATGAACTTAGTCAGCATGAAAACGACATTCACGTGAAAGTATAAACTTGACTGATACAAATAACATAGAAGAATAATCAACTGAGGTTTAACATCAAGTGATGTGGATAGTTATGGTTTAATCCATAATATTCAAACTAGGAAGCATGTGACTAAGTATGGGTGATTTTGTTTCGATCCATACCTGTCAAAATTTTCTGAGAACTGTCATGTATAGAATGTACAATCTAGGACTAAATGTGGTTGGTTGTAGTCCAATTCATATTTGTCAAGATTTTATGAAACGTCATGATATGACAAAGGTGAACAACTATGGATCGGTTCACAAAACAACATTCAACTGAAAAACACGAAATTTGATCTAAACATTGGTGAACGTATATGGGCTGGTTCACCAAGTAATATTCGACTGAAAGCATGAATCTGTCAAGAGTAAGGATGAACGTCATTGGGTCGGTTCACCAATACAAAAATCTGAACGGCAAGGGTGAATGCCTATGGGTCGGTTCACCAAAACAAAATTCGCAGAAAAGCACATGCGACTAAATATGGCCAGTCCTGTACCAACCTTTTACTTAGTCAAAAACTTTAAGAAAACCGACTGATAACTGAAGAAAAATGATTGATACATGCACGAGAAACATGAAAGATAATAACGCCAAAATCTGGGAAGTTCTTGGTGACTACCCACTAGTCACAGGTCAAGTTTTAGAGCCTACAGGTCGAACCTTGTGCTCTGATACCATAATTGTAACACCCCACTTTGATAAGTGGACCGTTACATGTATTTATGGCGTGTCATCAAAGCCTAAGGTAAATGTCCTAAAACATTAACTGACCATAAAGGAAATACCGGAATCAAACATCGGCAATCCAAACATAACCCCAAAACATGAAAAGAAAAATACTGAAGGAAAGAACTAAACAATGTCTAAATAAGCAGAATAATGTAAGTACATAAAGTAAGAAGTTTGGATAGCTTCCATCCAAATGCACATTGATAGGTGTGTAAACACCCATCCTTTTACCACTTAATTCTGGCTAAAACGAGACCAAAACACGTATTTAATATCATTTGTTTGGAATTATGCGTGTTTTTTTTGTTTATTGTGTTTTCAGAGCCAACCGGATGAATTATGGAGAAAACATGGGATTGCACGGGATTTATCGAAGAAAAAGACTCAAGATGAAGTCTATTATCCAAGAGATGCAAAAGATTTGAAGTCACTGGGCCTATTCGAAGATTTATCGAAGAAAAGGACCAAAGATGGAAGATTTACAAAAGTCGAAGAAACTCAAGTCTATTAAACGAAGAAATTAAAAGACGAGTTGAAATTAATCGACGACAAATCCCGAATCAGAATCAAAAACGTCAACTTTTCTGAAAAGACGAGAAGACAAGAAGAACGGGAGAAATCCCACTCACCAACCAAAGGGGACACCTATATAAAGGGATCCCCTCACACAATAGTGCCAGTTAGTTTTTTAGTTTTTCTCTCATCCTTCTTTTTCTCCTTGTTGTTCGTAGGTATCACCAACACCACTAGGGTGTTTGGTGATTTTGATCTTTGTTTCTCAAATCTTGTAATTTTAATCTTTGTTTGATCTTGTTAAAACATTAATCATCAATACAAGTTCTTGTTTAATCTTTCCATTTCATCTTGTTCATCTTCATCTTTCTTTTCAAGTTCTTAAGTTCTTATTTGGTTGAGTTTTGATTTTAAAAAGTTGTTGGATTTGCGTTTTTACTGTTGGGATTTGTTACTTATGGTTATTAGATGATTTGTGGTTAATTTGGTAAAACCTTTTTGAGTATTTAGTTTGATTTTGGATCAAAACGTTTTTCCTTGGTTCTTCGGGGTAAGTATCTGTTCTTGAGTTTCCCAGACTTCCGGATGAACACCCAAGTTCCGGATGAACAAGAAAGTTCCGAATGAAGGTTATTTCCAAAAGTTCCGAATAAACTTCCTTTAAAATCTTCCGAATGAGTTTCTTTTTGAAAAGTTCCGAATGAGTAAGAAGTTCCGAATGAATGTTTCTTTTTGAAAAGTTCCGAATAAACTTCCTTTAAAATCTTCCGAATGAGTTTCTTTTTGAAAAGTTTCGAATGAGTTTTTTCTTAAAAAGTTCCGAATGAGTATAAAGTTCCGGATGAACCAAAGTTCCGAATAAAGTTCCGAGTAAAGTTCCGGGTGAACTTCCGAACCAAACTTCCGAATCAAGTTCCGAACGAAGTTCCGGGTGAAAGTTCCGAACAAAGATCCGAACGAAGTTCCGGGTGAAAAGTTCCGGGTGAAAAGTTCCGAATCAAGGGTTCCGAGTGAAGTTCCGGATAAACTTCCGCATGAAAGTTCCGAATCAAGGACAATCTTCCGAATCAATTTCTTTTGGGTATTTTTAAGGTTTCCTTACTGTTTCTTTACTGTTTCCTTACTGTTTCTTTACTGTTTCCTTATTTCATATTTGTATTTTAACTGTGACTTTAATTTTAATTTTAATTTTAATTTTAATTTCAATTCAAGTTTTATTAATTGTTATTAATTTAAGTTTACATTTCCGTGCATTTAAACTTTTTAGTAGCTTAGAAAACTAAACCCCTTTGTTAGTAACCAAGAACAAATCATTCCACTTAAGGCCGAGATCAATTCGAGAGGATATCGAGAGAAAATTAGAACCCATTGAAAAATCTTAGTATCAAATGGCGCCGCTGCCGGCTCTTCTCGTTAAGATCAAAAGTTTTTTGTGAGAACTTGGATTTTGGGATCCGTTCCTCGTGAACGTTACTTTTTCATAAAAAATTTCAAAAAATCCTAAAAAATATAAAATTTTCAAAAAAAAAAATTAAAAAACATAAAAACCAAAAATATTTTTGCTTTGTTTTTCTTTGTTCGTTCTTTTGCAGGTGTATGCGCAGTCGATCCACGTCTTATCAAGAGCCCGAGCCTCTCGATAACTTAGACATGGCCGGTGTACAAAACAACAACAACATACCACCTCCGAACAACAATAATAACAACAACAACCCACCTTTCAACAACATGAACAATAACAACAACAATGAGCCTCTACCGGATAATCGCCCGATGATTGAACTGCTGCAAGCTCATGTAGACGGCAACACTGATCCAATTGTCATACCTCCAATTGCCGCCAACAACTTTGAGCTAAAATCAGGCTTTATCCAGATGGTCTCCGCTCAACCATTCTTGGGACGTACCATTGATGACCCACATGACCATATCAAGAGATTCTTGCAACTCACTAACACGGTCAAGTTCAATGGTGTTCCACAAGAGGTTATCAGGTTACAACTTTTTCCCTTTTCTTTAGAGGGACAAGCCCGACATTGTCTTGCTAAGGAACCGCCATAGAGTATTCTCTCGTAGACGGATTTGGAAACCAAGTTTATCAATTACTTTTTCCCACCCTCTCGTACTACCGCTTTGCGGAATGAAATCATAAATTTTGAACAAAAGTACGATGAGTCGTTCAGTGAATCTTGGGATCGTTTTAAAGATCTTTTAAGAAAATGCCCACAACATGGTTTTACCAAAGTACATCAAATTAATACTTTTACAATGGTTTAAGCATGAGTGACCAAGATTCACTAAACAGTGCCTCGGGGGGTAATCTTTTGGCTAAGACTTCCAATGCTGCTTGGGATATCATTGAGAATAAGTCTCGTGTGCAAACCAAGAGTGTTCGGACCAATGTCGCTAGTGCTAGCACTAGTGACAGCGACAAGCGACTGGACAAAATCACTGTGCTTCTTGAATCGCTTGTCACCCACACCGTTAACAACACCAACAGCAGCAACACTAAAAATGCTCAAGTTAGTGCTGTCAGCCAACCTTGTGAGATATGCGGTGGTCCTCACTCTTACACCACTTGTACCGCCACCCAAGACTACCCTGCTGAGAATGTGAATACGGCATATGGCACCTATCCTCAACCTGCTTATCAAGCTAGACCTCAAGGTGACCGTAATTTGCTTAGCTATCGCTCCAACAATTATCTTTCACCACCTGGTTTTCCTCCTACCAACCCAAACCAACAACAAAACCTTAATCGCCCTCCTCAACAACAACAACAACCTCGACAACCATACATCCCTCCTCACAAGCAGCAACAACCACCTCAACGTAACAACCAAGTTTACCAACAACCTGCTTATCAACCACCCGCATACAATGCTCCTCCAAACCAACCCACTGCATTACACCAAGAGGTTGCAACCTACATGAGGACCAATGATGTGATCGTGGAAAATCTCCAACAGGAAGTGCGAAACTTGAAAGTAGACTTGTTCAAGCAAGGAAACGATTTGAGAGCTGACATGAGAAATACGTTGGATAGCCAAACTAATGACTTGAAGAACATGATGGCTAGTTTCTTCCAAGGTAATCAACCCTCTTCTTCGGGTACTCTTCCGAGTAACACCGTTGCGAATCCAAGAGGGGAGATGAAAGCAATCACCACTCGAAGTGGTAAAGGTACCAAGGAACCCGAGCTTCCTATACCTCCACCGGTGGTTGTGACTAAGGAGAACGAGTCACCTGCTCCTATTCCTCATCCTTCTCCTTCCCCAATTTCTACACCTCTTCCTTCTACCCCTCCTCCACCCAAGGATGTGAGTGATCCTATTCTCCCAAAGCCTTCCTCTTCTTCCAATATACCTTATCCATCTAGGTTGAGGAAAGAGAAGCTCAAAAGCAATAACGATATTCAGGTTTCAAACTTTCTTAAGATGTTCAAACAATTGAATTTCAACATCTACTTCGCTGAGGCTCTCGCTCACATGCCAAAGTACGCAAAAATGTTTAAAGATCTTCTGAGCGACAAGGAAAAGCTCCTCGATATTGCCAACACCCAACTTAATGAGAATTGCTCTGCAGTGCTCTTAAGGAAATTGCCAACCAAGCTTGGTGATCCGGGTCGTTTCTTAATCCCTTGTAATTTCCCGGGAGTAGAGAATTGCATGGCCCTAGCCGATCTAGGTGCCAGTATTAATCTCATGCCTCTAAGCGTTTGGAAGCAATTATCTCTCCCTGAGCTAGTCCCCACCAAAATGACTTTGGAATTAGCTAACCGTACGGTTGCTTATCCAGTGGGGATAGCCGAAGACGTCATTGTAGGAGTCGACAAATTCACCTTTCCTGCTGATTTCGTCGTCGTCGACTACGAGATGGACCCCCGTGTGCCATTAATTGTGGGTCGTCCATTCTTGAGGACCGGTCGCACTCTTATCGATGTTGAAGCCGGTGAGCTTATCATGAGAGTGGGTGACGATAAAGTAGTCTTCAACATGGGAAAGTTGTCTAAACAGCCTTATTCATATGAGAGTGTTAATTGTATTGACGTTCTTGATGAGGCTTGTGAAGAACACTTTAATGATGCTTGCAAAAGTATTCCTACCTCTCTTCCCAATGTTGAAATCGTGTCCTCTATTGATTCATCGTTGTCTCTATTTGGAGATAGTGATATATTTTGGAACAATCTTGAAGATACCATGGGCGATGTGAATTTAGCTACTAATGATTCTCCCACTGATGGGGATGAAGACATGAATTTCTTTGACAATCTTCTCAACGAGGACAATCCTTCGCCTCCATCTCCCACGGTTATTGCTATCGATACTCCGACTTCGAATACGCCTCCCGTCGAAAATCCTCTGGATTTAGAACTTAAGGAGTTGCCGCCCCATCTCGAGTATGTATTCCTTGAAGAAGAGAAGAAGTCGCCAGTCATCATTGCTAAGGACCTAAAGAAAGAAGAAAAAGCCCGACTTATCACCGTGTTGAAAGATCATAAGAAGGCTATTGCTTGGAAAATCTCGGATATTCGTGGAATTGATCCTCACTTCTGCACACACAAAATTCTCATGGAGGACGACTTTAAGCCCATAATTCAAAGCCAACGAAGGGTGAATCCAAAAATACATGAATTCATCAAAACAGAGGTTATCAAACTTCTTGATGCGGGTATGATTTACCCTATTTCGGATTCACCATGGGTTAGTCCAATCCATTGTGTGCCCAAGAAGGGCGGAATAACCGTTGTTCCCAATGAACACAACGAGTTGATTTCCACTCGTCTCGTTACTGGGTAGAGAGTTTGTATAGACTACCGCAAACTCAATGATGCCACGAGAAAGGATCATTTCCCTCTACCTTTTATGGACCAAATGCTTGAACGTTTAGCGGGTAATGAATATTACTGCTTTCTTGATGGTTTCTCGGGTTATTTTCAAATACCCATCGATCCCCAAGATCAAGAGAAGACAACATTCACTTGTCCCTATGGCACATTTGCTTACAAAAGAATGCCTTTTGGCTTATGCAATGCCCCCGGGACTTTCCAAAGGTGCATGTTAGCTATCTTCCATGACATGGTTGAACAAACCATGGAAGTCTTCATGGATGATTTCTCGGTCTTTGGGGATTCCTTCTCTTCTTGCCTTGCCAATTTGGGACGTATGCTTAAGCGGTGCGAAGACACTCGCCTTGTTCTGAATTGGGAAAAATGCCATTTCATGGTAAAAGAAGGCATCGTGCTGGGACACAAGATCTCCAAAGCCGGTCTTGAAGTAGACCGTGCTAAAGTCGATGTTATCGCCAAGTTGCCTCCACCTTCAACCGTGAAGGGTGTGAGAAGTTTTCTGGGTCATGCGGGCTTCTACCGTCGATTCATCAAAGATTTTTCTCAAATCGCTCGCCCGATGACCCACCTCTTGGAAAAAGATACTCCTTTTATCTTTTCCAAAGAGTGTCTTGAAGCCTTCAACTCGCTTAAGGATAAGCTAACTAAGGCACCCGTCTTAGTTACCCCTAATTGGGAGCTGCCTTTTGAGTTGATGTGCGATGCTAGTGATTTTGCTATTGGAGCGGTTCTAGGAAAAAGAGTGAACAAACACTTCCAACCAATCCATTATGCTAGCAAGACAATGACTGGGGCACAATTGCATTATACGACAACCGAAAAAGAGCTTTTAGCTGTTGTCTATGCCTTTGAAAAATTTCGCCCCTATCTTGTCCTTTCCACCACAATTGTGTATACCGATCATTCCGCGCTGAAGTACTTGTTGACAAAGCAAGATTCCAAACCAAGACTTCTTCGCTGGGTTTTGCTGCTCCAGGAATTTAAAATCGACATTCGCGATAAAAAAGGAGTAGAAAACCTAGCCGCGGATCATCTCAGCAGACTTGAGGATCCTTACCAAGGGGATCATCCAAACAAAGAAATCAATGATTCTTTTCCCTTGGAGACCTTAATGTCTATAAATTCAAATTCTGATGAAACCCCGTGGTTTGCGGACTTTGCAAACTACTTGGCGGGTGGAATTCTCAAGGAAGGGTTGACGTCTCAACAAAAGAAAAAGTTCTTCACCGACATTAAGACTTACTTTTGGGACGACCCTTACCTATTCAAACAATGTGCCGACCTGATTATCCGCCGATGTGTTGACGGACCGGCAGCTTCAGAAATCCTTGATGCTTGCCACAAAGGACCCACCGGTGGTCACTTTGGTCCCAACTACACCGCCAAAAAAGTGTTTGATTCGGGATTTTATTGGCCCTCCATATATCGTGACGCTCACAATATGGTTAAACGATGTGATGTTTGCCAAAAACAAGGCACTATCACACATAAAGACGAGATGCCTCAGAATTTCATTCAAGAGTGTGAAATCTTTGATGTTTGGGGTATCGACTTTATGGGGCCATTCCCTTCTTCTAAAGGAAACAAATACATCCTTGTAGCCGTTGACTACGTCTCCAAATGGGTTGAAGCAAAAGCTTTACCCACTAATGATGCAAGGGTGGTTTGTAACTTTTTGAAAGCTCTATTCGCTAGATTCGGTGTGCCTCGTGCCATTATTAGTGATCGTGGGACTCATTTTTGCAATGACCAATTCGCAAGAGTCATGGCTAAGTATGGTGTAAATCATCGTCTTTCCACAGCCTACCACCTATAAACTAATGGCCAGGCTGAAATATCCAACCGAGGTCTAAAGCGAATTCTTGAAAGGACCGTGGGAGAGCATCGTGCCTCATGGGCTGATAAACTTGATGATGCTTTGTGGGCTTTCCGTACTGCTTACAAGACTCCGATTGGTTGCACACCTTATCGTCTTGTTTACGGGAAAGCATGCCACCTCCCCGTTGAGTTGGAGCACAAGGCTTACTGGGCCTTGAAGTGGGCTAATTTTGATATTAACAAAGCCGGTGACCTACGCAAGATCCAACTCAATGAGCTCAATGAACTTCGGAATGAGGCTTATGAAAATTCTTTAATCTATAAGGAAAGAACTAAGCTCATTCACGACTCCAAGATCAAAAACCGAGATTTCCATGTTGGAGACAAAGTCTTACTTTTTAACTCTCGGTTGAAAATCTTTTCGGGCAAGCTCAAATCTCGTTGGTCCGGCCCATTCACCATTGCCCAAATTTTTCCATATGGTACTCTCGAGCTCGCTCAACCTAATGGACCTAATTTTAAGGTGAATGGCCAACGAGTGAAGTTGTACTTTGGTGAGAACACCTCTCAGGAGGTGATTCCATCCCTCACCACGTTCCCCATGAACTAATTTTGGGTCGAGTCAGGCTCGTGACTCGGTTATCAAAAACAAGCGCTCCTCGGGAGGCAGCCCGAGTATCTATCTTTTTATGTTTTAACCTCCTAAGTGTAGGGGGACTTCTATACGTGTTTGTCTTTGTGTGGTGATGTGATTACAGGGATAAGTGCACTCTTGGAATCTCTGAAGAACCGTGCTCCCGTGTTATCCGAAATCCGGTTCTATCTCTCAACTATCGTGATTCAATTTTCTTCATATTCACATTTGAATTTGATCACGTTAGTCGTCTCTTCATTAAATTGAGTTAACCAACGTGCACAATGTCATAAGTGTAGGGGAAACTTTTCCCACATGCTTAAACATTGAGGACAATGTTTATCGTAAGTGTAGGGGGGACTTCTATCGAAGTTTTAAGTGGACTTTACCATGAAAATGCCTTCATTTAACCGGAAAATCATATTTTTTAACATTTTTCAAATTTTTTATTAACTTTGGCCATTTAGTCGTAATTTTTTAAATTTTTATCGTTGCTTTCATATGTATATATCTCGCAATAAAGTCAAAAATATTAATAAAGTGGTGTAGCTAGTTTAGAAGTCTTTGACATATTAGGCCCGTTGCGTTTATTTTGACTCAACCCGAATAGACTTATCCAAGTTTATTCTAGCTAGTATCCTTAACCATGTAGACCTTAATTGGTTTATTAGGCTAAGTATCCACGAGTCTCATTACTTGAGATTTTAAATTGTGGAGGACGAGAAATGATAGAGTCAATTATAAGTCGGTATTCTTGCACAAGCTCACTAGGTGTAATTATTTGCCTATTCTCCCATCACTTGCTAATAATTTATCTGCAATAAGTAAGGTCGTACGATTTGAAAAGTTACTTAGCTTCTAGCCCAAGATCGTTTAAAAGTTGCTCGGTAATGATAAGAGTTCATAGCCAAGGCATAACTTATGAAGCGGGGCGCGAAGATTGGCGAGTCCGAAAAGGCCCTAACAAGGCATGAGGATTCCATTTTATTGCTAAAGATCCAAGGTGATGTGAAAAGCATTATTCCCAAAGTCAATATGAAGGATCAAGACTCACGACGAAAAGCAATCAACTCCCATAAAGATCATGGAGAAGTCTATCCGAAAAGACCCTAACAAGGTATGAGGATAAGTAGATCCAAGTCCGAAAAGGAGGCGGATCGTTGTATCTCAAAATCCCAATTAGAGATTGAAGAAATAATCATGAAGTCGTGGTCAACAAAGTTGGAGTACCTCTCAAAAGTCTCCAAGTGAAGAAACTCTATGAACGATGAGAAGACCATTATTTCAAGAACGTCTCTCGAAGATATGAAGTATGAAGTACATGCCAAATATCGGCCCGAGAAAGGTCTCAAATCGTGAACCAAGTTATGCCAAGATATGAACTTTTTGATATCCCGAGAAGCAGTTTTAAGAGATTTTGTCCTTTAGCTAACTATTGATCAAATCGTCCTACTTTGCTTTCAGCCTAAATAAACTATGGAAATAAGTCTAAAAATGCATCTTCATGATCATTCTAAGACAAAAATAAAATATAAGAGATACACCTAGGAATAAGGGATTTTAAGCATATAATTAAGCCATGTGTGTAAGTGTTTGATTTTATAACTTATAATAACAATGATCTCGTTTTTAAGCTTAGTTTGGGGAACGTGAAACTTGAGGGTGATAAATCTTCGCAGTACCGAAGCCCTAATGTAAGTCCTTGGTTTCTTTGCAAGTTATTTCCATCCTTTTGTTTACTTTAAAGTTTTAATTTCTCTTAGTATTTTAATTTTTGTTTTTGTTTAGTAGTATTTTAATAAGGCCAAGGTTGATTAATTATGAGAAAAGTGTAAAATTGCTTTATCACTAAGCATTGCATGAGGGCATGGCATGGTTAAGTGTAGGGGATTTGATAGGTGTGTAAACACCCATACTTTTACCACTTAATTCTGGCTAAAACGAGACCAAAACACGTATTTAATATCATTTGTTTGGAATTATGCGTGGTTTTTGTGTTTATTGTGTTTTCAGAGCCAACCGGATGAATTATGGAGAAAACATGGGATTGCACGGGATTTATCGAAGAAAAAGACTCAAGATGAAGTCTATTATCCAAGAGATGCAAAAGATTTGAAGTCACTGGGCCTATTCGAAGATTTATCAAAGAAAAGGACCAAAGATGGAAGATTTACAAAAGTCAAAGAAACTCAAGTCTATTAAACGAAGAAATTAAAAGACGAGTTGAAATTAATCGACGACAAATCCCGAATCAGAATCAAAAACGTCAAATTTTCTGAAAAGACGAGAAGACAAGAAGAACGGGAGAAAGCCCACTCACCAACCAAAGGGGACACCTATATAAAGGGATCCCCTCACACAATAGTGCCAGTTAGTTTTTTAGTTTTTCTCTCCTCCTTCTTTTTCTCCTTCTTGTTCGTAGGTATCACCAACACCACTAGGGTGTTTGGTGATTTTGATCTTTGTTTCTCAAATCTTGTAATTTTAATCTTTGTTTGATCTTGTTAAAACATTAATCATCAATACAAGTTCTTGTTTAATCTTTCCATTTCATCTTGTTCATCATCATCTTTCTTTTCAAGTTCTTAAGTTCTTATTTGGTTGAGTTTTGATTTTAAAAAGTTGTTGGATTTGCGTTTTTACTGTTGGGATTTGTTACTTATGGTTATTAGATGATTTGTGGTTAATTTGGTAAAACCTTTTTGAGTATTTAGTTTGATTTTGGATCAAAACGTTTTTCCTTGTTCTTCGGGGTAAGTATCTGTTCTTGAGTTTCCCAGACTTCCGGATGAACACCCAAGTTCCGGATGAACAAGAAAGTTCCGAATGAAGGTTATTTCCAAAAGTTCCGAATAAACTTCCTTTAAAATCTTCCGAATGAGTTTCTTTTTGAAAAGTTCCGAATGAGTAAGAAGTTCCGAATGAATGTTTCTTTTTGAAAAGTTCCGAATAAACTTCCTTTAAAATCTTCCGAATGAGTTTCTTTTTGAAAAGTTTCGAATGAGTTTTTTCTTAAAAAGTTCCGAATGAGTATAAAGTTCCGGATGAACCAAAGTTCCGAATAAAGTTCCGAGTAAAGTTCCGGGTGAACTTCCGAACCAAACTTCCGAATCAAGTTCCGAACGAAGTTCCGGGTGAAAGTTCCGAACAAAGATCCGAACGAAGTTCCGGGTGAAAAGTTCCGGGTGAAAAGTTCCGAATCAAGGGTTCCGAGTGAAGTTCCGGATAAACTTCCGCATGAAAGTTCCGAATCAAGGACAATCTTCCGAATCAATTTCTTTTGGGTATTTTTAAGGTTTCCTTACTGTTTCTTTACTGTTTCCTTACTGTTTCTTTACTGTTTCCTTATTTCATATTTGTATTTTAACTGTGACTTTAATTTTAATTTTAATTTTAATTTTAATTTCAATTCAAGTTTTATTAATTGTTATTAATTTAAGTTTACATTTCCGTGCATTTAAACTTTTTAGTGGCTTAGAAAACTAAACCCCTTTGTTAGTAACCAAGAACAAATCATTCCACTTAAGGCCGAGATCAATTCGAGAGGATATCGAGAGAAAATTAGAACCCATTGAAAAATCTTAGTATCACACATGCTCTCAGAATCCTAAGAGCGTCCTGGTGTACCTGTCGTTAGAACATGAAAGGGAACTACGGCTGAGCATAACGCTCAGTGAACGGATATAAAGCATGATAAGGAATTACTGAAATGAAACAGATGATGAAATACTGGAGCTGTAAGACTGATAAGTAAAGTTGCAGCGGAAGTCTGTGTATAATCTGTAGAGTCTGATTTATAAATAATAAAGCTGAACTGTTAACTGTTAAATCTGAAAACATACATTTCCTGTATTTTAATTGCCAGAGCTTATATAGGTCATGTGCTGTAACAACGGTACATGAATAACTGGAGGGGTGGCCTCGTCATGCTGTAGAGGGGTGACCTCTAAATAACTGTAGAGAGGTGACCTCTAAATAACTGTGCTGGGTGGAGGGATCAGCTCCAATGTGAAGGATGTAGAGCACACACCACATTCACCCTGATAACTTGTAAACTGATAAGCCTAGGATACATCCATACGCCCCACATGACATGCTAATAATAATGGCCAAAACGTGAAGGGACGATGCAGGATATCACTCTCCTGCATGTAAGTTACGACACCGGTGCCTCTAGTGCCATGGTTACGGTACATCCGTAACTAGTACATAAACTGGTCATGCTTGTATGTAATGCTCAGGCAATTTATTTAGTTATTAACATGATTACTGATAAGCTTAAACATATACTGGGGAAAAACATTTGGCTGAAGACGGGGAATCCTAATCATGTATAGAAAGGAAGTCCTTACTGAAAGGACGAAAAATCCGTACCTCTAGTCCAGTAACTGACTGAAGAAAGACTGAACGAACACTACTCGGGCTTCACGGAAGCTACAATAATGATAGAAATCTTCATTTTATTTATTATAATTATGTCCCGAGCCTACCGAGATACCCCATCTCGATCGCACTAAACAATGCCACAACTATATTAAAAATCTTTCTATATGAAATTAGCGACAGAAAAACTGAGTCACTAAAACTGTCGCTAAAAGCTGCCCTTTTAAAACTGCGTATATATATAACAATTCTGCGACAGAAAGTTCTGTCGCAAAACTGTCGCTAATCTCATATTAAATTCACTGTTTTCTGTCCAAAACTTACCTGCTGGTTTTATAAAAGGTTTCTACTAATTCCATAAAAATACTAACTGTTTTAAAACTTCCAAACGCCCCTTTTTTTTAAAATCCCACGGTTGGGTTTTCTTGCTTCACGGCTGGCCAAAAGGAAACCGAGTCGGCCTGTGGCCACGGCTGGTCTCTCGGACAGAAATACACCGAAACCCCTTGGTCTCGGTTCCATGTATAAAAACCAAACCCGACACCTCCTTTACTATATTTACATACCTCCGATTGGGGTTCTGTTTTCGGCCGACCAGAAACAAGAAGCACCACCGAGAGTCTAACTCTCGGTATTCTGATTTCTCAAGACTCGACTCCTTATGTTCCTTTATAATTCTGATTTGGGGGTTTGGTTGCTGTTTGTGGCTGGGCACCAAAAGAACCACCGAGACTTAAAAAGTCTCGGCTGGTGCATTCATAAACCCACCGAGACTGAATCAAACAAAAGAAAAGAGACAAGGGTATTTACCGTCTAATGATTACGAATGAAATCACGAATCAATGATGAAGGAACGAACTGCATCCCCTTTTTTTAAAAAACTCGGTGGCTACAAAACCCTAGAATTCTTCATTCTTTTTTTTTTGTTTTCTGATTATGGTCAAAGGGGTGAACCCCCGTTTCTCCTTACAGTAAAACCAAACGGGCCTAAGCCCATTACCCCTTTCTTCTATTTTTTTTTATAACCGGCCCAACTTATACTTATACAGTTTTCATTTTTTTTTAGTTTTCTGAAATGTATAATTCTGAGTATTTAATATTCTAATTTTAAATACGGGTTTTACACCCAATGGGTCAATGCATACACCTAGTTGAAAAAAAGAAATTACAATTACAATTACCAAAAGCCAACCAAGAATCTTCTCACGGCCCTTCCTCCGGCTTCTTCTCGCTTACACAAACCCGTCGTCAGCAACCTGCACCATTAACCCGACATCTGCAACCCGGCATTAGAAAACAGAATCTTAGCTTCACCACATGAGGTAACTTAAGAAAACAAGGCAAAAGAAAACACTGAATGAAAATGAATGATAAAGTTGTATTACATAAGTATTTTTTTCTAGTATATTGGAAATAAAATGCAACTGACATGTGAATTCAACAGTGCCCATGTTCTTAGATATATATTCAATATCATAGCTACTAAATTAGGGATTAGATTTGTAGAGATGCCTAATTAAAATAACTTCAACGAACGAGAGTAGCCCGCAAATGAGAACTACATTGATAAGAATTCATGTCCTAATCAGATTCATAACTTATTTACCAAAGCAATAAGGTCATTTCAAGGTTAATAAGAATCTGATTAAGCATATACTATGTGATTATAGTAGGTCTGAGTAAATTTTTAAAAGGGACCGTTTGAAAGAGCGTTTAGAGAGTGTTTGGACGTTACCCTTAGCGGCTGCAACTTTGAAAGTGAGATTGCAAAAAGTGCCTTCTAGCTGCAACTTTATAAAAGGTCGTTTGGATATTGGTTGTAACTTTATAAAGGGAAGCACCTCAAAATAAAGCAAAGGAACTTACAAAGATTGTGTTAGTACCCACTCAAACACAATATTCAATAAGTTGCAATTTACATCAGAGATGCTCATTTTCGGACAGTTATTTCAAGTCGAGAGGCACTGTCAAGATCAGAGAAAAACATAGAGGCTTAGTTTTCTTTTTAATAATAATGGAAAATTATCAAATGCAAATTGTTTAAATATTGTTCACCTGTCTTGTGTTCCCGCTTTGGTTGCATTAATGTGTCGTCATTCCAAAACTCTGCGTTATGGTTCGAGAAGCAGATAACTGATAAACTTAAGACATACCCGCCACACTGCAAGATAGTCAGATTTCTATAACTAAAAAGGCAAGCCTTAAATCTTCCATATACTATGTGATATTTTCAATAGCATTCCTGCAACACTCCTGCGGTCCTGCAAGAAGCAAAACCAAATATGTATTAGAGGTGCTAATACAAAATCTAAAAATAATATGGTCGTTGCAGGTTATATCTCAAACTGTTGATGTAACATGTTATTCTTAAATAAACACATGATATCTATTACTAAATTCTTTCTAATGATGTAATATTATATCTAGCACCACCGAATTCAGCGCATGTTAATTACTCTTACTAAGTGCTACAGAGTATGTATTAAACATAGTATAACTTAAGAAAGCGACTTCACTTACACTGTGGAGGTGAAGTGCACTTTACCTAAACCCTTTTGAATTTTCAATTTACCCTAGCCCTTAATCTAAACTATTTAGAATTTCAATCTTGATATGGTTCCTTGTGTTAACAGTTCAAATGTCTTGCAAATATCCTTCTGAGAAAACACCTAGATCAATAAATACAAACGATCATAATAACGGCTTGTCAATAAGCACACCAACCCGTATAAGAAAAAAATGACTCAAAAGTAAACCATTTTATTGTCTTTTTTAGTTACAAAAAAAGTCAACAACCAAACAGACATTCTTAGTTTTCATTAACGTTTAACAGGCTTTGTTCACATCATTCAAAGTTTCAAACAAATTAGTTGGACCCATTTTTTCAGTTGTTCCTTTTGCCTATAACTTAACAATTTATAAGACTACAACATGAAACTTAAAATAAACTTCAAGCAAGGATTATTTTTGTGGTAGATAATAGATTTATAAAAGAATTTTAAACCACTCTTTAACTCGTAGTAAGAGGGTTTCAGAAATTGACAGTGACAAAACTCAACCGTATTGCCTGAATAAGACATGTATAGGTAAATTAAAAAAAATGAACGGTGAGTTAGTAGTTAGTGATTCGAGCTTACAGTGACATCCAATTGGGCAGTATGCAATCCTCGAACCTTCTCCTTTAGGAATAAACCCCACTTCTGCTTCTTAATTCGGAACCCTGAAAGTTCTTGGTAAGACTCGAACTCGAGACCTTTCCAAGAAAACCTTCCCAAGGTTACCCTCGGTGACCAACTGAGCTAGCTCAGTTGATATAGATAAATTTATTTCTTTTTTAAGGGTAGAAACTCAAATCAAAAGATGGCGTGAACATATACTCTTAATAACACTAATCAAATGTTATTTTAACATATATCATCTAACCCATTATATTAAAACCAACTACTAAAGTTGAAATGAAATGAGGAAAATTCTTTTTTGTCACCATTTTTTATAGATTTAGGCACCAATTTTAGTATACCGGAGTAGAAAAGTAACTTACTTTTACAAAGAAACCAGAGACCCATTAATCTTTGTTGGGTACATGGAAAACACTCAAACCTTAACCGATATTAGCCATAAGTTAAGATTTAAACAATCATAAGCTTTAATATATAAATCAAGCTAAAAAACATAACACAAATTGAAATCTTACATTTTGACCATTAGTAGATTGACCTAAGTTATTTCGTCTCAAAGGTTGTATCCTGTATAAATAAAAATACAAAAAAGTTTAAAAAAACAAACACTGAAAAAACACGTGATTGGTGAGATGATAATTATTTTTCTCTTTATAAGACTCATTAGCTTTTTGACATGTAGATTGAATGGGTAGAGGAGAAAGCAATGAAATTCGAGTAAGAAGTTAGTTAGGTTGGGCACATTCGGTGGTAAAAAATAATCGGTCGATCGATTATCTAAAGCAAAATAACTAAAAAAGCAAAGAAAAAAAAAACTATGAATGTCCCATTTAAGCAATGAATGTACTCGTAATGAGAAACATCAACAAGATTTTGTTCACAAAACTGAAAATTGTTGAACAACACACGTACAAAACATATTTGGGTTTGCTAAACATGTTTTAAATTCTGTACTCTAAGGCTGGGCACAACGCACCGGGTTTTACTCGGTCCCCAGTAGGCCGCGACCGAGTCCTCGCGTTGCGGCGATTCGGTCGCCGGTTTCGATCGAGCCCAAACCGACCCTAGTCACGACCTAGTTTCAATGTGTGTTGGTTTTGTAAAAAAAAAAACGGTCACCTTGATTTTTTGAAAAAAAATCAAACGGATATATTTTTAAAATTTTCTATAAATACCCTATCCTATTACCAATTATCACAAAAAATAACACACAAAATCTCCAAAAATATCTTATGAATTGTTTTTTGCCGACTCTTCCGACGACGAAGAAGAAGTTACTAGTGAGTTAGAAGCTTTTACGCAAGCTTGCGCACATGCTTATGAAGCATCACGCCCCAAAAAACGGGCGTATATATAGAGATTATCAGGGTGCACATAATCGTCTAGTAGATGCGTATTTTACTGAAGGGCCGCAATATGTTGCAGAGACATTTCGTGATCGATTCCGAATGGATCGCGATTTATTCTTACAAATTGTTGACGATTTGAAAAATAATTATTCTTATTTTCGAAACTCAACGGATGCTTTGAATCGAGAATGTCTTTGGCCCTTGCTGAAGTGCACATCCGCTATTCGTCAATTGGCGTACGGAGCCGTGCCTGATTCTCTAGACGAATATTTGCAAATGGGTGCGACAAAAGCACGACAGTGTCTTCGACGGTTTTGTACCGGCATAATGCAATTATATGGTACAGAGTACTTGCGAAAGCCTACTTATACTGACATGGAGAAACTTTATGCTCATCACGAGGAAAAACACGGGTTTCCTGGGATGCTAGGAAGTATCGATTGTACACATTGGCCGTGGGAGAATTGTCCCGTTGCTTATAAAGCTCAATTTAGTAGGCGTGAACAGGGGTCAACACCGTTCATTTTATTGGAGGCGGTTGCATCGCAAGACTTATGGATTTGGCATGCATTCTTTGGTGTAGCTGGGATGAATAACGACGTGAATGTTTTACGTCAGTCCCCTATTTTTAATGATCTTAAATCGGGGAAAGCACCTGAACTGGGATTCGTGGCTAACAACGTGCATTATCGTCGAGGATACTATCTTACTGATGGGATATATCCGCAATGGTCGGTTCTTATTAAGT
Source organism: Glebionis coronaria (assembly GCA_025667525.1). NCBI lineage: Eukaryota > Viridiplantae > Streptophyta > Magnoliopsida > Asterales > Asteraceae > Glebionis > Glebionis coronaria. Next base: position 347,746,008 of record CM046879.1, read on the forward strand.
CTATACAAGATCCGCCGACAAATGATCAGAAACGAAGATTGTATAAAACGAAGCACGAAGCAGCAAGAAAAGATGTTGAGCGAGCATTCGGTGTATTGAAAACAAAATGGAAGATGATTGATATCCCGGCCCGAGGATTGTCAAAAAGTCGACTATCAGACATAATGTACACGTGTATCATATTACATAATATGGTTATTAAACATAGGGGGGCGGCGATATCACCCATTTATCATCAAGTAGAAGAACATGCTGATAACGATCCGATAAATACGCATGAAGAAAGGCTACAAATTACTCAGCAAATAGTCGACCCACATCTACATCTCAACCTAAAAGCCGATCTAGTGGAACACATTTGGAATAATCGCAATGGATAATGGCGATATCACCCATTTAATGTTTAATGTTTTTTAATTTCGAATAATTTAGTAATGTTTTTTTAAATAAATGTAATGTTTTTTATTAAATTTCTTGTGTTTTAAAAAAAAAAATTTTTTTTTTCAACTAGGTCGCACTAGGTCGCCGGGTTGTGGCAAATAGGTCGCACTAGGTCGCCGGCCAAAAAACTAGATCGCGACCCTCATACGTTGTGCCTAGCCTAACCGATCAACAATCAAGCGGTGAAACAAATTTTTAGATTGTCGGCAATGTTAGTTGTATCACCAAAAAAAATTATAGCTAAAAAGGTTTTTAAGATCAAGATGTTATTCAGGATTATTTCTGAAATCATTTTTAAAAAAAATTAAAATTGTAAGATCAGATCAAAATTTTAAAATTATGTTATAATGTCAACTAGGTCTCTACCCGTCCGATGGACGGTTTTCTCAATAACGGATCAAACTCATAAAATTCTATGTTAAAAGTTCAATATTTATACCATATAATACACACTTTGTAATGCATATATTAAAAGATTTATAAAAAAAATAATGTGATGTGTTGGTTGTGTATTTAAAAAATCATTTGTAATATTATTTAGAGTACCTCAAATAAAAAGCAATACACATACATTTCGACTAAAGTACATCGGTTAGAAAACAACAAACTTCTAATTCTTTTAACACTAAGTTTCATTTGTCTCCTATATGGAAAATGAATAAATTGGTAGATAAAACATTCAAAGTGCTAAAGTGTCAATCTTAATTTTTGCATAACAATTTAGTGTAGGTTTGTATGCATTAAAATTTACACTCCTGCGGGTTTTGCCCCATTCAACATGTTTAACGTATGCAATTGTACCCCAAAGTGACCCAATAACTATTAAATAGGTCAAGTTTGACAATGATAACATTCAAAAATCACATAGACTATGCTCTATAAGGACAACTTGTTTAGAGTATGCAATTATGGCCGAAACTGACCCATTTAACCTGTTTAATGTAAGCAAAATATTTCTTCGCATACAAAAAATGAAGAGCGTACCAGATTCTTCTCCGTAAGACATACTAATGCACAAAACAAATCATAAAAGACATGATCCGGCTCCTCCTTTATCACACTTCTCTATGTCTAGCGTTTCGACCACATATGTAGTTGTCTGCCACAGGGACTTTTGACCACAAACTATTCCTTCTTGCCCACTTACAAATGTCGAATTAACATTCCAATGCAATGACTTCAAAAGCATATGTATTTCCGTTCTTATGTTGGACTTATATCGAGCAATCAAGTTATCTCCTCGTCTCAAAATACTACCAATCTCAGACCACTATACCTTTAAAATTGCACCTGAATAGATACACCATATCAAGGTTAATTTCAGTAGTATCGTAAAAGCGTTGCTGAACCTAGTTTATTGTAAACTTAGTTAGTCAAAACTACCTACAGGTTTTCTGCAGCATTGAAGAATTTGAAACAATGGGTACTATAGGTTTCTACCACATATGTACTTGGCCGCCGCAGAGACCTTCGACCACTTTGCTTACTTAAAAATGTCAAATTAACTTCCTAATGCAGTGAATTTAAAAGAGTGCAGTTCCCTTATCATGTTGGGCTCATCTGCAATCAAGTTCTTTCTTGGTCTCAAAATCCTATCAATCTAAGCCACTACAACTCTAATCTTGCACCTACATAGATACACCATATCAAGCTTTAAGTAGTATCGTAAACTATTTCGGATTATTAATATGCTTAAGCTTTATAAAAAGGCAATAGCGAATCAACATAAAAGTCAAATAACTACTCTCATACAACTTGTTATACTAAAAAACATAGTTTCGTCCAAACTATCAAAAGTTCTCATTTATATCAGATAACTGTGTTCGGTGCTGATTAACTTCCTAAGGCTTGAAAACTTACAGCCTATTTCAATAAGCAAACTCAATTTTTTATCATATAGTAACATAATCTGGGTATGAATGACATTAGCTAAAAATTAAAAGCATTGATGTTGTCATTTCAAGACTCCATATCACCTTTCGTATAAGATTTTTAGATTCCATCCTCTTAAATTACAACCTTTACTTTGCATCTTGCATTCTTTAGATAATTACAATAAATACATGTTTAGCTTCATGGACACAGGAGTAGGCATGCAACTCTAAGGCCTCTTAATCCATAATACCCATTATACATTCCATTTTTAAACTCCTCCAGATCGAATTAAAATGTCGTCAACTGAATGTAGGGAACAACTTTTAGTGACCTTTGAAAACCTTCTATTCACAATAAGCAATCCAATACATAAACTATAAAATATTTCACAAAGAAAAATCCTAAATAGCCTTTAAATGCAGTTAATCTAGTAAGCAATGCCACACAACCCCTATAAGCATGTTCATAAGCCACACATATCGCCCCTAGGAGCAGTTAATCTGATATGTAATACCAAACAACCCCAATAACATAAATTAGTTAAAGCATATCGGTCCTAATCCATAGAGACCCTTTCAACATATTATAAAGATTGTTTACTATCTAGTAAGGCACATAGTAGTTAATATATGATTATATTTGAGCACATTCATAAGGTCAAAGAAATCACCTTCCATGCATATAAGCTCCTCCTGCTATGACCACCTTTGCCTTCATACCAATTACCAAGTCGAAAGAAACATAGGCATGAAATCTACAAAAAAACACGCATTCATCAATTTAGTAGTAATTGTTAACTTATCGGATTCATGATATGATGGCGAATTAATTTAAGATTTTTGTTTCCTGATCAAAGACTAAAAAAGAAGCATAGGCATACCAATTACCAAGTCGAAAGAAGCATATGCATTAAATCTACAAAAAAACACACATTCATCAATTTAGTAGTAATTGTTAACTTATCGGATTCATGATATGATTGCAAATTAATCTAAGATTTTTGTTTCCTGATCAAAGACCAAAAATTTATGTGTACGCATTTTGAAATTCATAAGGGAAATGCATATGTAAGAGCAAGATTAGAGTTGTAGTGGCTGAGATTGATAGGATTTTGAGACCAAGAGAGAACTTGATTGCTCGAGATTGTCAAGCATGAATAAATGTTTCTTCATATGATAAATACAATATTATTTATAAAACCTAAATACCTCCATCTTGTTCACACTCAAACTGATAACAGGTTTAATTTTGATGCATAAAGGCTTAATTATACCCATAATTTTGCTGGACTATGCGCCTAATGAAATTATTGTAGAACGATGTATTAGCACATGAAATAGTAAATGACTAAAATGGAAGCAATAAAAGGAACGCTAATATTTTCTTTCTTCTCTATAGAATGAGACTTACAATCAAAAGCATGTGAGTGGTAGATGAAAGAAAGGAAAATAAAGATATCTGCTGCTACAACAAACATTACACATCATAAAAACAGAATAGATGCTAAGGTTAGTTCTTGATCAGTTTATGCATTTTATCAAACACCTAATATGCATATGAATTGATTCTCATTTTAATGCTATGTTCTCCTATCTTGGCACCAGACTAACTCAACTGTAAAGATGGATATGAACAAAATTCATACCTTTTAAGTTTTAACGTACTCACAAATTATTTTGTTGAATATTCAATGAATTGTTGGTAGGCAAGATAATCATTAGAAGTCAAAATACATATATATAAACAATTAAGAGAACAAAACTTAAAACTTACCCATAGTCGCTTCCTAAATATCCTCCAAAACACGAATTTTTGTGTGCAAGTTTTAGATTTTGAAGTCGATTCTACATAAGAAGTCGATTTGTTTGTGCAAGTTTTAGATTTTGAAAGCTGTTTCTGATGGGGAGTTTGGGATAGGGAACTGAAATATGGTTAAGAAAGCGGAGAGGCATGTTATTTCTCGAACGTGGGTTGATTTCTTTTATTAAGCTTTGCATTGTACACCGAAAGTTGCTCCCACATGTACACGTAGGATTTTTTGTAAATTGCTTTGGATAGAATTGCGACACGTACTCACAAATTATCTTGATTTAATTAGGATATAGAAGAGTACCTCAAATAAAAAGCAATACACATACATTTCGACTAAAGTACATCGGTTAGAAAACAACAAACTTCTAATTCTTTTAACACTAAGTTTCATTTGTCTCCTATATGGAAAATGAATAAATTGGTAGATAAAACATTCAAAGTGCTAAAGTGTCAATCTTAATTTTTGCATAACAATTTAGTGTAGGTTTGTATGCATTAAAATTTACACTCCTGCGGGTTTTGCCCCATTCAACATGTTTAACGTATGCAATTGTACCCCAAAGTGACCCAATAACTATTAAATAGGTCAAGTTTGACAATGATAACATTCAAAAATCACATAGACTATGCTCTATAAGGACAACTTGTTTAGAGTATGCAATTATGGCCGAAACTGACCCATTTAACCTGTTTAATGTAAGCAAAATATTTCTTCGCATACAAAAAATGAAGAGCGTACCAGATTCTTCTCCGTAAGACATACTAATGCACAAAACAAATCATAAAAGACATGATCCGGCTCCTCCTTTATCACACTTCTATATGTCTAGCGTTTCGACCACATATGTAGTTGTCTGCCACAGGGACTTTTGACCACAAACTATTCCTTCTTGCCCACTTACAAATGTCGAATTAACATTCCAATGCAATGACTTCAAAAGCATATGTATTTCCGTTCTCATGTTGGACTTATATCGAGCAATCAAGTTATCTCCTCGTCTCAAAATACTACCAATCTCAGACCACTATACCTTTAAAATTGCACCTGAATAGATACACCATATCAAGGTTAATTTCAGTAGTATCGTAAAAGCGTTGCTGAACCTAGTTTATTGTAAACTTAGTTAGTCAAAACTACCTACAGGTTTTCTGCAACATTGAAGAATTTGAAACAATGGGTACTATAGGTTTCTACCACATATGTACTTGGCCGCCGCAGAGACCTTCGACCACTTTGCTTACTTAAAAATGTCAAATTAACTTCCTAATGCAGTGAATTTAAAAGAGTGCAGTTCCCTTATCATGTTGGGCTCATCTGCAATCAAGTTCTTTCTTGGTCTCAAAATCCTATCAATCTAAGCCACTACAACTCTAATCTTGCACCTACATAGATACACCATATCAAGCTTTAAGTAGTATCGTAAACTATTTCGGATTATTAATATGCTTAAGCTTTATAAAAAGGCAATAGCGAATCAACATAAAAGTCAAATAACTACTCTCATACAACTTGTTATACTAAAAAACATAGTTTCGTCCAAACTATCAAAAGTTCTCATTTATATCAGATAACTGTGTTCGGTGCTGATTAACTTCCTAAGGCTTGAAAACTTACAGCCTATTTCAATAAGCAAACTCAATTTTTTATCATATAGTAACATAATCTGGGTATGAATGACATTAGCTAAAAATTAAAAGCATTGATGTTGTCATTTCAAGACTCCATATCACCTTTCGTATAAGATTTTTAGATTCCATCCTCTTAAATTACAACCTTTACTTTGCATCTTGCATTCTTTAGATAATTACAATAAATACATGTTTAGCTTCATGGACACAGGAGTAGGCATGCAACTCTAAGGCCTCTTAATCCATAATACCCATTATACATTCCATTTTTAAACTCCTCCAGATCGAATTAAAATGTCGTCAACTGAATGTAGGGAACAACTTTTAGTGACCTTTGAAAACCTTCTATTCACAATAAGCAATCCAATACATAAACTATAAAATATTTCACAAAGAAAAATCCTAAATAGCCTTTAAATGCAGTTAATCTAGTAAGCAATGCCACACAACCCCTATAAGCATGTTCATAAGCCACACATATCGCCCCTAGGAGCAGTTAATCTGATATGTAATACCAAACAACCCCAATAACATAAATTAGTTAAAGCATATCGGTCCTAATCCATAGAGACCCTTTCAACATATTATAAAGATTGTTTACTATCTAGTAAGGCACATAGTAGTTAATATATGATTATATTTGAGCACATTCATAAGGTCAAAGAAATCACCTTCCATGCATATAAGCTCCTCCTGCTATGACCACCTTTGCCTTCATACCAATTACCAAGTCGAAAGAAACATAGGCATGAAATCTACAAAAAAACACGCATTCATCAATTTAGTAGTAATTGTTAACTTATCGGATTCATGATATGATGGCGAATTAATTTAAGATTTTTGTTTCCTGATCAAAGACTAAAAAAGAAGCATAGGCATACCAATTACCAAGTCGAAAGAAGCATATGCATTAAATCTACAAAAAAACACACATTCATCAATTTAGTAGTAATTGTTAACTTATCGGATTCATGATATGATTGCAAATTAATCTAAGATTTTTGTTTCCTGATCAAAGACCAAAAAATTATGTGTACGCATTTTGAAATTCATAAGGGAAATGCATATGTAAGTGCAAGATTAGAGTTGTAGTGGCTGAGATTGATAGGATTTTGAGACCAAGAGAGAACTTGATTGCTCGAGATTGTCAAGCATGAATAAATGTTTCTTCATATGATAAATACAATATTATTTATAAAACCTAAATACCTCCATCTTGTTCACACTCAAACTGATAACAGGTTTAATTTTGATGCATAAAGGCTTAATTATACCCATAATTTTGCTGGACTATGCGCCTAATGAAATTATTGTAGAACGATGTATTAGCACATGAAATAGTAAATGACTAAAATGGAAGCAATAAAAGGAACACTAATATTTTCTTTCTTCTCTATAGAATGAGACTTACAATCAAAAGCATGTGAGTGGTAGATGAAAGAAAGGAAAATAAAGATATCTGCTGCTACAACAAACATTACACATCATAAAAACAGAATAGATGCTAAGGTTAGTTCTTGATCAGTTTATGCATTTTATCAAACACCTAATATGCATATGAATTGATTCTCATTTTAATGCTATGTTCTCCTATCTTGGCACCAGACTAACTCAACTGTAAAGATGGATATGAACAAAATTCATACCTTTTAAGTTTTAACGTACTCACAAATTATTTTGTTGAATATTCAATGAATTGTTGGTAGGCAAGATAATCATTAGAAGTCAAAATACATATATATAAACAATTAAGAGAACAAAACTTAAAACTTACCCATAGTCGCTTCCTAAATATCCTCCAAAACACGAATTTTTGTGTGCAAGTTTTAGATTTTGAAGTCGATTCTGCATAAGAAGTCGATTTGTTTGTGCAAGTTTTAGATTTTGAAAGCTGTTTCTGATGGGGAGTTTGGGATAGGGAACTGAAATATGGTTAAGAAAGCGGAGAGGCATGTTATTTCTCGAACGTGGGTTGATTTCTTTTATTAAGCTTTGCATTGTACACCGAAAGTTGCTCCCACATGTACACGTAGGATTTTTTGTAAATTGCTTTGGATAGAATTGCGACACGTACTCACAAATTATCTTGATTTAATTAGGATATAGATATAGATTTCAATGAATTATTTTGTTGAATATTCAATGAATTGTTGGTAGGCAAGATAATCATTAGAAGTCAAAATACATATATATAAACAATTAAGAGAACAAAACTTAAAACTTACCCATAGTCGCTTCCTAAATATCCTCCAAAACACGAATTTTTGTGTGCAAGTTTTAGATTTTGAAGTCGATTCTACATAAGAAGTCGATTTGTTTGTGCAAGTTTTAGATTTTGAAAGCTGTTTCTGATGGGGAGTTTGGGATAGGGAACTGAAATATGGTTAAGAAAGCGGAGAGGCATGTTATTTCTCGAACGTGGGTTGATTTCTTTTATTAAGCTTTGCATTGTACACCGAAAGTTGCTCCCACATGTACACGTAGGATTTTTTGTAAATTGCTTTGGATAGAATTGCGACACGTACTCACAAATTATGTTGATTTAATTAGGATATAGATTTCGAAATATTCTTTGTTATATAAATTTTACATATAAATATATATATCATTAACATATCATTATAAGAAGACTTTCCGCTTCCTTCACAGTGAAGCACCTTCCCTCTCTTTTGGCTCTCATCATCTCCTTTGTGAGACACCAATCTACACCGTGAGTACATATCATCTACAAACAATATCCTAATTGACCATCTTCACAACCAACTACACTCCAGTCATTCCACGGCTTAATCATTCCACCGATTAATCTCTCCACCGCCTTAATCCTACAACTATTTAATTACTTTAATAGAAGCATTGATTCAACAATATTAATTTATTACCTTGCTATTTTCCTGATAACATATACTCGGTAAGCTAGCTTTTTGTTAATTGTCCAATCCTCATAGTTTGCATCTTGAGATTATATAACCCTTGTTAAATCAGAGGTGAATTTTGGGGAGTTCATCATTCAATCCTCTGTTTTGTTTTTCTGAATACTTAGCCCAACTTTATTATCAATTAGTTGGCATCCTTCCTTTGCTGTTAAGGTTTGTCAGTTTATTTTAAGAATTTGGTTTACTAGTTGGTGGCAACTTGGATTCATTAGTTACCAGGTCAGACTAAACAATAGTTGGCTTTGTTTCAACTCTAACTGCTCTCGTCGTGTTAAATCTCCTCTACAATTATGATAAACGCTCCACCAGAAAATTGTTTGCTCGGTAAAGTGATTGCTGACAATCATATCGTCCATAAGCAATCTGTGATTTCAATTTTAAGCAATGCTTGGAGGAACCACAATCCAGTTACTATATGTCCATGGAAGAACAATTTCTTCAAGTTTGCTTTCGAGAATAAGGACGATATCCCCAAGATATTGGGTGAATCCCCATGGTCTGTGATGGGATACTATGTAGCTCTTGTGCCGTAGGACTCAAACAAGACTCTAAATGAACTTGAATTTAATAAAGGGGAGTTTTGGATACAAGTTCATGATCTCCCTCTTGGCATGTTATCTACCGAATACGCTACAGAACTTGCAAAATCTTTGGGTAAACTTATTGATTTGGATTTTGTTGGCGACGGACCACAAACTGATCGTGACTTCCTTTGATTCCAAGTGGAGCTTGACATCACAAAACCATTGGTTCCGGGTTATTTTATTAAACGATCAGCGGGGACAGAATCTTGGGTATCTTTGAAATATGAGCGGTTATCTGACTTCTGTTACCGATGTGGACGTCTCGGACATGGCCGTGATTAGTGTACCAGTGAGGTTATTACTAAGTTTGTTGGAAAATGGTCCTCAGAGATATGTGCTAAAACCGTTCGTCGTTTGCAAAATCTGACCCATCATCCATATGCTCCAAAATTCACATGTCACTCTGCCCCCAGTGCTTCACATTCCCACCATACATTGACTCAATCATCATCTTCAAGGACCAATTTTGAGTCTCCGCCTAACGAGGTGCCATACAGCCCTGCTGGTTCTGAAGCTAATCCATCACGCCCGTTCTCTAGTACAGATAGCGCCTCGAATGTTAATACGGCCACCCCTCCTGTTCGCTCAAACTACTATGTTATTGAGCCCTCTGAAACTATCATTCACCCTATAGAGTCGACCTCTACGAGCATGACAATAGAGGTCTCCTTAGCTGCTGCACTATCTATGTTAGCCATGAAGCGTAAATATGAGGATGATCCTCCATGTATATCCTCAGGTAAAAGGTTGAAACCCTTCTCTCTCGGATCACATGATGAAAGAAACCGAAAGATGCTTCAAACAGCAGGAGATACTAACGCTATCTTACTTGAAGAGCGCCTTATATCCCATGATCCAGAAAAATCTGGGAAAGTAGTTCAGCAAGATCTGACATGGGTAAAATCATTGCTCCTCACTCGTTGACCCCTCGTCTGCCCCCGATAGTGGTTTCTAATCGGAGAAGGAAAAGTCGCCCAAAAGGGGACAACATTTCTTATGTAAACTCTCCTCACTCGAATATTGTGGCATCTGTTGGAGGGGACGATCAAATGGTGACAACAAACTCTTCAAACTATCTAAGGGTTATGGTGGCTGACCCCAGACAGCCACAAGACAAATGTTAGTCCTCTCTTGGAACTGTCAAGGAGTCGGGCAACCCTTGACAGTTTCTAACTTACGAGAGCTTATTAAAGCTCATCGCCCTGATGTGGTCTTTCTCTGATGTGGTCTTTCTTATGGAGACGAAGAACAAGCAACTCAAAATGGAAAGTATACGCCGCTCTTTAAATTTTACATCCGCCTATTATATTGATCCAGTGGGTCGTTCAGGTGGACTAGCTCTTTGGTGGACATCTTCTGTTGATATTGATATCATCACTGGCAACAAAAATTTGATTATTTCTCATGGACGAGTTTCTAGTCGTACCACACTCGATCATCTCTCTGAGTTAACAATGTGTTTTGTATACGCTCCGCATGATCGAGCATCACGGGCTCCTGAATGGGATGATATTACTCGAAGATCCTCCTATGCAAAACCATGCCTTGTAATTGGTGATTTTAACTTAATCGGAGCACTTAGTGATAAAGTTGGTGGATCTTCTACTCTGAATCATATTGAGGAGTATCAACACTTCACGGCTACTTCTGGCCTAATTGACATTCCTTTTTCAGGATTACAGTATACATGGTCGAACCAACGCAACAATACCGATAATATTCGTGAACGAATTGATCGAGCGTTGGGAAATATAAACCTTTTTGAGGTCTTCCCATTTCAGACTCTTCTACATAAACCTCTAATTGGCAGTGACCATGCTCCTCTTATTTACTCTTCTCATCCAACTAATAAAAGGAAGTGCTCTCGTTTCCGCTTTGAATCATTGTGGACGACTCATGAAGAGTGTGAAAATACCATTCGTGGGTCTTGGCCAACCATTGAGACTAGCAATCAACTCCTGGACATCAAGCACAATTTGTCTCGATGTGCATATAAACTTAAAAATGGAGCCAGGTTACTTTCGGAAATAACAAGCGACACATAAATGATCTGACGAGAGAAATTGAGATACTTCAAACACTTCAACATTCACCTGATAACTTTCAAAGACAGAAGTTGTTGCTACATGAACTTGAAACCACTTGGTTGCACGAAGAGATGTATTGGCACCAACGATCTCGAGTCAATTGGCTCAATTATGAGGATTGCAACTCTCGTTTTTTTCATCTTTGTGCAACCCAACGGGGTCAGAGAAATACTATTATGGGGTTGAGAAATTCTCAAGGGGAATGGGTATATGACAATGGAGAAATTCAAAATCTTGTCCGAGATCATTTTCAATCTATCTACATGACCAATGGTGCGCGTGACTTTGAAGAAGTGATTAGCGTGCTTAACCCTGTTGTCTCTTCAAAAAGGAACGACCACTTACAATCACCAGTTACAGACTCAGAAATATTTAAGGCTACAAAGCAACTCGGAGGATTAAAGGCTCCAGGCGAAGATGGATTCCCTGGTATGTTTTACCAAAGGTACTGGAATATTATTGGGGTTTCTGTTTGTCAAGCTGTTCGACATTTCTTTGAATTCAGAAACATGCCAGCTGAATTAAATAGGACACTTGTCCTTATTCCAAAGACGAATTCCCTAGAAACGATTACCTAATTTCGCCCCATTAGCCTTTGCAACTTTATTTACAAGATCATATCTAAAGTTCTTTCGAATCGCTTGAAACCCTTAATGAGCAAAATCATCTCTCCTCAACAGTCGGCTTTTATTCATGGACGACAAATCCAAGATTGTATAGTAGTAGCTAATGAAGCTTTCCATTATATCCGGAACAAAAAACACGGTGAACAAAGGGTTATGGCTTTGAAAGTCGATTTGAACAAAGCTTTTGACAGAGTGGAATGGGATTTCCTTTTTGTCGTCTCAAGGAAAATGGGATTCGGTGATATTTGGTGCAGTTGGATACGGGCTTGCCTCACCACTTACGAGCTTGAATTTATGGTGAATGGCGATTCAGTCGGAGTTATTAGGCCACAACGGGGACTTCGCCAGGGAGATCCAATCTCACCTTATCTTTTCATTATTGTCGCTGATGTGCTTTCTCGTCAAATCTCCAACGCGATGTCTTCACGTACTTTATCAGGTGTCAAAATGGCACGCAACATATTTTTTGCAGGTGACTCTTTTCTTTTTAAAAGCTTCACATGTTGAATGTACTGCCCTTATTTCTATCCTAAATTCATATTGTCATGCTTCGGGCCAAACAATCAACTTTGAGAAATCATCTGCTTTCTTTTCACCCAACACCCCATCTTCTCTTCGTGATGACATATGTTCAGCTCTTCGAGTACTACAAATGGACTCTAAAGCTAAATATTTAGGCCTCTCCTCCATTTTTGGCCAAAAGAAAACACAGATGTTCGCTTTCTTGTTGGACAAAGTGCTCCAAAAAATGAAAGGATGGGAGCAGAAACTTCTTTCCCAGTCAGGTAGAGAAGTTTTAATCAAGGCGGTCATTCAAGCCATCCCCACATATGCTATGAAATGCTTCCGACTTCCAACAAACGTTTTAAACAAGCTGATGGTTTATGTTTGTCGTTTCTTTTGGGGAGGCGACTCTCATGAACAACACATTCATTGGAAAAATTGGAAAAAACTCTTAGGGCTTGTTTGGTTGGTCTAATTTAGGGGGTGTTTTTTTTTCTTTTGCAACCTCTTAGTGGGAAACAAATGTGGGCCCAAACCATTTAAGCATCTTGTTCCACACTCACACCAAAACCTTTCTTTTCCCACTAAGAGGCATATTAAGAGCCTTATATGATACCACTAAAAAAAATAAACAACCCCTTAGATGGTTTTGGCTGTGTTTGAAATTGAAAACATAGGTGGGTCATGTTTGGTGGCCATTTTTGGAGGTATTAAAAAACTTGTCTTTCACTAAAAATGACGTTTTTAAAAACTAGAGGTTGGGTAGTGGTTTGTTAAACCATGTGTATATGCCCACACAAATATACAAAATAGACCAAGTTATCCCCATTTTCTTTTGTTTATACACATTGTTTTTCATATTAATCATTCTCCATTTCAAGATCTCTCCTTGTGTTCTTGAATTCTTGAGTAGAATTTGAAAGTTTATGGACTTTAAAATCGATAGTCGTGTGATAGGATCGAACTCGAGATCACGGGATTGCACACATTACGTGAAGAGTTAATTTATTTATTAAATATATTTATTATATTTATTAAATCAAACTGTAGCTAACGATCGTTAAGTAATTAAAAGTTAAGTATTAAACGGTCGTTATAGAATATTAAAGAAGCTAAAAGAAGGTGTCAGAAAGTTCTGGAAACCCTCTTTTAGCACATAATATATCCGGCCTAAATAGAGGAGACAAGAGAGAAGGGAAAAGATTTTGTTGCTTTATCTTGTTTAACCTTGGAAGAGAAGTTTTCCAAAGTGTATATAAACAAACCTAAAGCCTCATAATTTTTCACTCCATTCTCTATTTTCTTTGCTCTAACCGCCGGCCAAACACACCCTTATTAGGGTTCTTCTTTGATTTTCTATAAGCTATTTTAGATCTAGTCCTAGCCCCTCTCTAGGGTTGTTGGGTAGATCTTCCATAGGCTTGGAAGGCTCGCTTCTGTTTGTGCTAGACTCACGATTAGCTCATCGTATCACGTGTGTACAAGATCGTGGTGTGATCTTATTTTAGATTACATCCTGGTGGTGTTCTTGATCTATTTTTACCGGTGATCATTCTGCTAAGGAAAAGGTATGTAACCCTAGCCTTGATTAATTATAATTATGTTATTTAAAGATCTTGTTAATCTGCTTCCGCTGTATGCTCTTTGATCTATGTTAGGGTTTTTATAATTGTTATGATAATCTTAAACCTTCAGTGGCATCGAGAGCCGTTTTAACATGATTATAATTATCAAGATCTAAAGTTTTTTTAACTAATATTGATTTGTGTTAAAATTACATGTTGTTTTTAGGTTTTATAAAAAATTAGGGGTTTTGTTTTTATTGTTTAAAAATGGCTTTGCCGTTTTTTTATATAAAAAAAAAAAATAAAAAATTTTGTAAACCCTAAAATTACATGGTAATTAACTTTAGATTTATGCATGAATTAATTGTTATGTCATGTGTGGTTACGATCCGTAGTAGTTTTTTAATTGTTAAGAGAATATGGAAGATCCGTAATAAACATGCATGTCTTTACGGATCATATAATTTTGATTGCTATTTGCTTTATTTGATTCAAAGTTTTAAAATTAGGGAAGACTTGTTATGTTAATAAAAACCCTAGATTTGATGTTCTTTGAATAAATTGTTATGCATGTGGCTATTTGATTTAGTTTTTTTTTGTAATACTTGTTTTCATGCGTTTTTAACATTGTATGTTGTAAACAAGGGTAATTTTTTTTAAGAAAAATAATATGGACTAAATCCTATCAAAATTAATGAATTGTTTTGAGATCTAAATTACATATGATTTGTGTTGATTAGAATTGCAATAGCAACTTAACGGCCTACTCAATTTTGACAAACTATAAAGTGGGTATAACGCACCGCTGGTCAAGTACCCGGTTAAGGAAGGAGGTGCTATGCTTTTACGCTGACCAAATTCCCGGCTCGCCTGTGCGTCAAAATTGGAATTACCTACGGTTGTTATTGGTATAATTCTTTAAGGTTGTTTGGTTTAACCAATACCTCAACTTGCAAATATATGATGAACTTTTAGTCTCACCAAAAAGTTTACTAAACGTTTTATTAAACTTATGCTATGGAGATGTATGCATGCTTCTCCATACATGATTTTGACACCAAAATCTATACCCTAAAAATTTAAGTCATATGCCCTCTAATTGACGAACACTTGAAGTTACAATTGTCGTCATATAAGATATCGGACGATGTTGTAATGGAGAGAAAACTTCATGACTGAATAAGATTGCACATGAAGGTTTTACGTTCTTTAGATTAGTCGACTTAATTGAGTTACTCAGTGAGAACTGGAAACTTAAGGCATAAAGAAGGGATAAAACATGTTTACAATGCAAAAGGTTTTGGCAATGTAAATCCCTGACATATCTAGAAATTGCAATATGATTTGGCAATTATTGTTCGACAAGTTACTATGTTGAATACATTTGTCACTAGCAGATCAACTGATGTGATAAATCTATGTCAATATGGATTCTAGTTTTTCAAGGAAATACTATGGTTTTATTACCGGGGTAATTTTATTTTCTTGAATTTTATTATCGAAAATACTAATGTTTGAACTTATTTCTGTAGAAATGGCTCAACTCGAAAACAATCTGACAATAAGCTCGGCGTTCAAAGCATTTTTTGAACGGCCTGAACTTACTGGCCCTAATTTCAATGATTGGTACCGCTCACTAAGAATTGTTCTGAGAGCAGCGGGTACCATCAATATCTTGGAAACTCCTTTTCCGGAGGATCTTGCTGAAGGAGCAACTGATGCGGAAAGGCTTCAACACGCTGCTAACGTTAAGAAGCACCATGAGGTGGCTGCTGTAATGTTAGGGAGAATGGCTCCATCACTTCAAAGGAAGTATGAGCTATTTCATCCTAAGCAGATGCTTGATGAACTCAAGGCAGTGTATGAAACGCCACAAGCTGTAGAGATCTATGATCTGGTTGATGCTCTACATAGTTGCAAGCAAGCTCCTGGAAAGTCCGTAAGTGCACATTACATGGAGATGAGGGGTTATATGGAACAACTCATCGCACTAGGACAACCCTTCGATCATAATATGGCTATTAACTTGATCAATATGTCCCTTAATAAGGACTTCGGTGATTTTGTTCGTAACTATAATATGCATTGCACGGGGAAGACAGTGAATGATTTGCATGCAATGCTCATTGACTTCGAAAAGGGTTTGAAAGATAAGGCACCCACTGCTACTCCTCAAGTACTTTATGTACAAAAGGGTAGAGTGTCGAAACCAAAACCGCAAGGGAATAAGAAGCAGAAAGGCAAAGGCAAGGTTGATAAGAGCAAGCAAGTTGCGACTACATCAAAACCGAAGCATAACTTTGCTAAGAAATCTCTGAAAGATGAGACTTGTCACCACTGCAAGATGACTGGACACTGGAAGAGGAATTGCTCTCTCTATCTCCATGAAATGGCAGAACATAAGAAGAAGGCTGAGCAAGTTGCTGCAGCACCATCTTCAGGTAACTTATTTATGATAGAGTTATTTAATCTTTCATACAAATCAAACTCCTGGGTATATGATACGGGATGTGGTATTAACATTTGTAATACCCTGCAGGGATTTGAGTTGAAGAGGAGACTATCCTATGGGGAACAATCTCTGCAAGTGGGCAATGGCGCACAAGCACCGGTTGAAGCTATAGGAATATTTAAATTAGTTCTACCTTCGGGTTTAGTACTGTCTTTAAATAATTGTCATTATGCACCTACAATTGTTAGGGGTGTTATTTCCTTTTCTAGTATGTTGGATCTCGGATTTACTCACACGATTGATAATAATAGAATTTCTGTTTTCAAAGATGGTTTATTCTATTTTGATGCAATTTCTGTGAATGGTGTTTTTGAAATTAACATGCATAATATAAATCCCAAGAGGAAAAATAATTCTGTTTTTAGCATGAATAAGAAGAGTAAGTTAGACAAGAACTCTTCTTATCTTTGGCATTGTAGACTTGCCCACATTGGGAAAACTCGCATACAAAAGCTTCAACGTGATGGGCTTTTGGAAAGTATCAATGATGAATCATTTGATAAATGTGAATCTTGTATCTCTGGGAAGATGACCAAGAAACCTTTTAATAGCAATATTGAAAGGGCTACTGAACTACTTGGTTTGATACATACTGATGTGTGTGGACCACTTAGACATGTGTCTAGGAAAGGTGCTAGCTACTTCTTGACGTTTACGGATGATTATAGCCGTTATGGTTATGTTTATTTACTTAAGCATAAACATGAGGTATTTGAAACATTCAAAACGTTTAAAGCCGAAGTAGAGTTACAACTGGGAAAGAAGATTAAAGCTCTTCGTTCTGACCGTGGTGGTGAATATTTAAGTCAAGAGTTTAAAGATTATTTAAGTGAGAATGGAATTGTTCAGAAACTTACTTCTCCGTATACTCCACAACAAAATGGTGTATCTGAAAGGAGAAATCGTACATTATTGGATATGGTACGATCTATGTTTAATCTTACAACTTTACCATTATCTTTTTGGGATTATGCTCTTGAAACTGCTGTTCGTATTCTGAATATGGTTCCCACAAAGAAGGTTGATAAGACACCATATGAACTATGGCATGGCAAGAAGCCATATTTGTCTTATTTGAAAGTCTGGGGTTGTGAGGCGTATGTGAAACGTGACTCTGGAGATAAACTCCAACAACGCTCAGTAAAATGTATCTTTGTAGGTTACCCTAAGGAAACTATGGGTTACTACTTTTATTATCCGGCTGAGAACAAGATAGTTGTGGCTCGGTATGGAGACTTCCTTGAAAATGATCTTGTAAATCAAGAATTCAGTGGGAGAAATTATGATCTTGAAGAAATTCAAGAAGATACATTGCCTTCTGAAAATACTAGCGATGAAATTCCTGTAGAACCAGAAAGTCTGAGTGTTCCACCGGAATTAATTCCTCCACGTAGGTCTCAAAGGACTATACGTGCGCCGGACAAACTATGTCTATACATAGAGGATGATGAGGAGGAAGTAGGGGATCTTGGTGAACCTGCTAACTATCGATCCGCAATGTCTGATCCAGAAAAGTCAAAATGGATGGTTGCGATGAATGAGGAAATGAAATCCATGGAAATCAATGATGTTTGGATTCTTGTGGACGCACCTAAAAATGCTAAAGTAGTGAAAAATAGGTGGATCTATAAGAAGAAAACTGACATGGATGGTGATGTACAATCTTATAAAGCACGTTTAGTGGCTAAAGGTTTTACTCAAACTTTTGGCATAGACTACGAGGAGACATTTTCTCCTGTAGCAGACTTACGAGCTATTAGGATTCTCATAGCTATAGCAGCATACTATGACTATGAGATATGGCAAATGGATGTTAAAACTGCCTTCTTGAACGGTCGCTTAGATGAAGACATCTATATGCAACAACCGGAAGGGTATGTTGATCCTAAATTTCCAAAACGCGTGTGCAAACTTCAAAGGTCTATTTATGGTTTGAACCAAGCATCACGTCAATGGAATAAGCGATTTGATGAAGAAATCAAAAAGTTTGGATTTATTCAAAATCGTGATGAGCCATGTGTATACCGCAAAGCTAGTGGGAGTAATGTAGTGTTCCTAATTCTATATGTCGATGACATATTGATCATGGGAAGTAACATTCCAAGACTTAAGGAAGTTAAGGATTATCTTGGTAAATGCTTCTCTATGAAAGATTTGGGAGATGCTGCATATATTCTGGGAATTAAGATCTATCGAGATAGGAGTAGACGGTTAATTGGTCTTAGCCAAGATGCTTATATTGATAAGATATTGAAGAAATATAACATGCATAACTCTAAGAAAGGTTTCTTACCGATGGAGGTTAAGCATGAGTTAAGTCATGAGAAAGATGCATCATCACCTGAAGAGGTGGCTTACATGAAGAAGGTGCCTTATGCTTCGGCTGTAGGATCTATTATGTATGCTGTAAGATGCACAAGGCCCGATGTGGCGTTTGCTCAGAACTTGGTCAGTAGATACCAACAGAATCCAGGGAAGTCCCACTGGACTGCTGTTAAGCATATTTTGAAGTATTTGAGAAGTACGAAAGATATGTTTTTGGTATTCGGGGGTAAACCAGACACAGAATTGAATGTAACAGGATTCTGTGATGCGTCCTGGCAATGTGATAAAGACGATACGAAGTCTCAGACGGGTTACGTGTTTGTCATCAATGGAGGAGCGGTTGACTGGAAGAGCAGTAAGCAGAAAACCATTGCTATGCATGCGACTCAATCTGAGTACATGGCCGCTTCAGAAGCCGCAATGGAAGCTGTTTGGATTAGGAAGTTTATTGGAGATCTTGGAGTGATGCCTTCAATTAAAGAACCTATTGATATATATATTGCGACAACTCTGCGGCAATAATATTCGCCAATGACCCTGGAGTCATGAAGGGCGCCAGACACTTTAAACGTAGATATCACTACGTTCGAGAACAAGTGGAAGCTCGAGAAATAAAATTAATAAAAGTTCACACAGATGATAACGTAGCTGATCCTTTTACTAAGGCTTTGTCTAGGCCAAAGGTAGTTAAGCATGCCAAGGCTATTGGGCTGCAACTAGCTAGCGAATTCATGCAATAAATCTGTTGATTAGTATTTGGATAAAGGATGTAAGACATTATTGAATTGATGAAATAAAGAATGGATTTCGTTTATTTGTCTGTTATTTGATTTTGTATCCTATTTTACATGTTTTAATCCATGAGCATTTTGATGAGTCTAAATGTCCGTTGTCGATTAATAATATGGGAGTATTATTAAATTAAGACAATTCAAAATAGTGACAGAGTATACTTGAAAGTATATTGGTCAATTTTGGATGATATTTGATGGATCGAATATTGGACTTATCCCAACTATGTGATTTTACTTTATGGATCTTTGTCATTAAGTAAATCATAAATAGTTATCCTTAGACCTGAGATGCCAGAAAACTGCATTGAATATAGTGCATTTCTGTAGGGTAACCTAACGCTAAACGTAACTGGTAGTCATAAGGGTTATTTTCAGAAATGTTGCGAAGTTCATGTGTTTTGCTTGTAGTCGAAATGGGATTCGTTTCCTTCAAATTATTATTTGAAGTATAAATACAACTGGGCCCCTCGGGGGAATAGTAAGATGTTTGTGTGGCCACACCCAAATGTGTTTTGGTAATCTTGCTATATCCGTAAACGAGAAACAGAATAGTTAATGAAGGAATGACTAAGATCCATATCCTTATTAACAATGTATTTGAAATGAGAGGATAATAATAATGATTATATATCATTAAAAGGTTTGTCCAGGAAGCCTTACTCGAGTTGTACTAGTGACATTGTTAGTGTAACTAGACGCTAATCAATGTGATCACGACATTCGTATTTTGTCCAAGTGGGAGCTGAAAGTTTATGGACTTTAAAATCGATAGTCGTGTGATAGGATCGAACTCGAGATCACGGGATTGCACACATTACGTGAAGAGTTAATTTATTTATTAAATATATTTATTATATTTATTAAATCAAACTGTAGCTAACGATCGTTAAGTAATTAAAAGTTAAGTATTAAACGGTCGTTATAGAATATTAAAGAAGCTAAAAGAAGGTGTCAGAAAGTTCTGGAAACCCCCTTTTAGCACATAATATATCCGGCCTAAATAGAGGAGACAAGAGAGAAGGGAAAAGATTTTGTTGCTTTATCTTGTTTAACCTTGGAAGAGAAGTTTTCCAAGGTGTATATAAACAAACCTAAAGCCTCATAATTTTTCACTCCATTCTCTCTTTTCTTTGCTCTAACCGCCGGCCAAACACACCCTTATTAGGGTTCTTCTTTGATTTTCTATAAGCTATTTTAGATCTAGTCCTAGCCCCTCTCTAGGGTTGTTGGGTAGATCTTCCATAGGCTTGGAAGGCTCGGTTCTGTTTGTGCTAGACTCACGATTAGCTCATCGTATCACGTGTGTACAAGATCGTGGTGTGATCTTATTTTAGATTACATCCTGGTGGTGTTCTTGATCTATTTTTACCGGTGATCATTCTGCTAAGGAAAAGGTATGTAACCCTAGCCTTGATTAATTATAATTATGTTATTTAAAGATCTTGTTAATCTGCTTCCGCTGTATGCTCTTTGATCTATGTTAGGGTTTTTATAATTGTTATGATAATCTTAAACCTTCAGAATTACAGATCAAATCATGTTGATTTTTGATAATATTTATCCACATACTAGATTGGCTATATTTTTTTGGGCTTATTAATTGTACCTATCGTTTACTTTCTGTTTATAAGGTACGGTTTAACTAACAAAATTGATGGAGAATGCTTATTTGATTTATGCCTTTTTTATGTACTAACATATTATTTGTTTGCTTTTAAGAAACAATTTTGAATATTGTTTCAGTTTGTTTTGTTCTCTAGTAAAACTGATGAAGGTGATCTTCAAGGTAAAAAGGGCATTGTTGTCATTTTAAGTTACCCACATATCAACACTTCTCTTATTTTGATGCGAACCAAACATGGTGTGCCTTTTTAAATGTTGTTCTTCTAAATACATTAAATTAGAAACCACGAAGTTTTTGGAACCCAATGTTCTGAATGTTGACGAACCAAACGCCCCCTTAGGGGTCGTTTGGTTTGAGAATTTAAGAACTTGGTGTTTCAATTTCAAAACATGATGTATTATAAATACTGGTATTATAAATAATGTGATGTGTTTGGTTAACAAAAATGATAAACTGGTTCACAATAGTAATTGTAGTATATGACAAAATTACCCTCAAGAATCAACATCAGTCTCCTTCTTCTCCATGACCCGATCTTCTTAACTGACCACATTTTACATTATATAATTTTCAAGCATACATAACTAATAAAAAAACTCCATTATTAATAATTAAAATGACACAAACTGATCATTCGAATCAACAAAATAATATTCGGTCAAAAAAATTAACACAATAAATCAATATAAGAACACAATTTTAATCAATCCAAATTAGGATCTTAAAATCATGCATTTAAATCTACACAGTTTAGATGTAAGAGCAGAAGAAATAAAATCAAAGTTATCAAATAAAATCAGAATAAAAAAAATACCCAAAAGCGAATCACGTATTAAAATTATCAAATTATTACTTGTGGAATTATTCAAGTAGTAGAATCTTGATTGATGAAAAAGTTGCTTACTTGAAGAAGAAGACAAAAAATAAGAGCAGAGATGGGAGTGAAGAAATGAAATGATAAGGTGATTTTGAGGGTAGTGTCTACGGAAGTATATCACATCCAACATTAGAAACCACCCTTAAGCCCATGTTTTTTTAACCCCACATTTTTATGGGCCCACAACATTATAAAACGTCACTCTCAGCGTACTAAACACGATATTCACCAGAGTTTACATTCTAATCCATCAAAATCTATACACCTTATAGCCTAAGCATCAGGGAGGGTTAGGATTTCGGGATTTTGAAGCTTTTAACATGGCCCTTCTCGCTAAACAAGGGTGGAGACTACTTATTAATCCTAACGCCTTTGGGGGGCAAGTTCTAAAAGTTATATATTTTCCGAATTCTAATTTTCTTGTCGCCAAAAGAGGTTCACATCCCTCCTGGCTTTGGAGTAGCCTGCTTCATGGTCGTGGTTTGTTGTTACACGGTTTAAGATGGCAAGTTGGAAACGGCCGAAGTATTTCATTCTGGACGCATAAGTGGGTTCCGTTTACTAAAAACTTTCATTTCAGTTCACCTCTCGGACCCTTTTAAAACTGCAGCACCGTTGCCGACTTCATTGTGGACGGAGAGTGGAGTGTTCGTATGTTGCGTGACCACATTTCGGCTTCAGAAACCGAAATGGTTTTACAGATTCCAATCTCACGGACTGGTTATGCGGATAAACTTATTTGGCAATTTTAATCACAAATGTCAATATACAGTTAAGTCAGGGTCAGGCTACAAGCACGCTATTGCGTTAAAGAATACATGTGATCCGATTGGTGAAACAAGAACCAACCCATCATCAAAATTCTGGAAAGTTATATGGCGTATTCCCGTGCAACCAAAAATCAAATTATTTTTGTGGAAAGCCATTTCTAATTCGGTTGCTATCAGTTGTTTCTTGGGTTCTATCAGTTGTTTCAACGATCATCAAAATTCTGGAAAGTTATAACACCCATTCTAGTCACGATGTCTCTTGGGTTCTATCAGTTGTTTCAACGATTTGTTGGTTTATATGGCGATCCCGTAATAGCTTTGTATTGGATAATGTGCCTCTCTCCCTACATAACACGTTAGCCTCCATCTGTGCTCAGCTTAGTGACTTCCAAAAGTTTGTTACATCTCGGTCTTCTTTGAGAGCTTCCTCATCGACCATCAACCTTGACTCCGCCTCGTAGTCTTCTACACAGTGGATACCCCCCACGGTTATTCGGTGAAGTTAAACTGTGATGCTGCATTCAAGAATGATAATGCTGCTTTTGGAATCGTTGTTCGTGATTCTACAGGTTCTCTTCGTCATGCCTTTGGTAGTCCTTGCCATGCCGTATCTCCTCTCCATGCCGAGGTAATCGGGATTCATAATGCTTATAGTCTAGCACTCAATCGAGGATGGTTATATGCTACTGTGGAATCTGACTCCCAACTAACTATCTCACTATTATCTTCTGTTGAAACATCACCACCTTGGTGTTTCGCCGCACTTGTAGAAGATATTCGCTTGTGGGCAGATAAGATGCATTTGTCGTTTTCTTGGATTAATCGAGAAAAGAATAAAGTTGCCCACTGGGTTGCTCGTCATGTGATTTCTGCCACATCAAGATTTGGTTGGGACATTTCTTTTCCTCATGAACTTACATCGCTAGCGAGGAGTGATTTGTATGAATTTTAGTTTCTTTTAATACATGTTTTTATTTCATAAAAAATAAAAAAAACATATAATTATAAGAATGTTCTATAAAGTCTTAAATTATCATTATGAAATGTTTAAAAAGATTAACATTTTCCTTTTCAAATTCTACAAAACACTTCCGATAAATTTATAGTTTTTAAATTTCTGGTTCAAAAAACGAATAGTTATGGGTCGTCATCGCTGCTTGTTGATGCTAAAATCCTCCGGTAGGGCCTACGGGACTAGAAACCTTTCACGTAAGCTATGAATGGATGAAGCACCTACACACAAGAAGCAACACATGTTAACTCGCCCCGGGTGTTATCCCAGGACCAAGCTCCAGTGTGAGAATGAGTAATGGTACGTAATATGGTATGTGGTATTAGGTGTGTTGTCAGAACATTCAATGTGTGCAAAGATATAAATGAGGGCTATATATAGGGTACTATTGATATCTTATGATGTGACAGTTCATACATTGTCTTGTTTCCCAAAATGGGTCTGTGTACTCCTTGGGCCCTGACATTGTTTCTTTCTCCTTTGAGCATACGCCAGTATCCTAGGTGGGGCCTAGGATCGTATGACATCATTGCTGACATCATGGTATTGTTCACGCTACGTGGATTCATGTTCCGACATTCTTTCCCGGTATTGGTTCCGGCGAGTGACACGTGTCATGGTCTCCGGGCACTTTCCGGGACCACACACGAACATGTCCCCCTAGTATAATGTTATCCGCAGGGTGACGTTATACTTGCTTGGGTTTTAGTAGGCTTTAGGATGTCATGGGCTTGGGCCAAAGATGGGCTTGTCATTTTGTAAGGGCGACTCCATGGCGAGCCACGTGGAGCGCACTCACTTGCCCAAAACGTCCATGCGCTTGACACGTGTGTTCCCTATTAATGCACCCTTCACACTCTTCGAGGATTCCTCTATATATACTAGATTTTTTCACATTTCTCATATTCACTTTTCACCCACAAACTTTTACTGTGTGCTTTTCCTGCGGTCTCCATCCTTCTTTTCTCTCAGGTAGGTTTTTCTTTTCCGGTTGATCTTTTGTTTTCGTCCTTCTTGCATCTCGACATGTCCGACGAGGAGTCAGATGGTGTTGCATCCAACTTCGGCTTGACGGATCTGAAGTGCGATATGCACATCCGGTATTCCGAGATGACTAACGAGGAGTTAGGTCTTGCGATTGATGAATATCTGATACCAAGGGAGTATCGGCCTCAGCTCCCGGATCCGAATATGACCATGGACTTATTGCGACGAGATAGACACATAGGTATATACTTGGATTTTTTGGAACATGGTGGGCTTCGGATCCCGTTCTCTTCTTTCTTCTTGGCCGTGATTAAACACTTCCGAGTGCATATTTCCCAACTAGTTCCCATAAGTGTGAACCGGGTCTTTATGTTTGAGATCCGGTGTAGGAGTTTGAACATAGATTGTACAGTTGATTTATTTCGGGTGTTCTATAAGTTGGGCAAGCAGGGACATTGGTTTTCTTTCGTTAGCAAGGTGCACAAAAAATCGCTGAAGTTCTGTATCGAGACAACATCCAGCTTGAAGGAGTGGAAGAAGAAATTCTTCTTGATTGACCGCCGAGTGATTCTGGATGCTATGCCTTGGAGGGATCGGGATACGTGTGTTTCGTATCCATTTCCCCGTGTGTATAACCAGGTCGATGCAGATTTGTTGGCCGAAACTTTGATTCCATTGAGGTCGCCGCATAAAGCCTTATTGTATTTGAGTGGCTTGTTTAGACCGTTGTCTCGTCTTGAATGTCGACGTGCCCTTCGAGATGCAAGAGGAGATGGTAATATTTTATTCTTCAAGTCCTTTTACGTTTCGCTAACCGGATTTCCTTAATTGTTCTCTTCTCTTCCCCCTTTCTTGTTTTCACAGAGTATACTATGGAGCAGTTCTTGCGTTTGTCTCGATGGAACGGCACCAAAGTGACTGTTGAAGAAGAGCTTCCCGAGAATCAACAAACATTTGACCGTACTGCACAACCTTTGAACACCGGTGATGCCATCCCAGCTCTTACCGCGGCACAAGAAGCTGTTCAACATGTGGATCCCCGAATTAAAGCTGCACGTGAGCGCCGAGAAGCTGCCACTCTTGAGAAGAATCTTGCTGAACAGAATCAAGATGCTTCGGTGGAACCAAAAGGCAAGAAGAGGAAAGGTGAGGGGACCTCCACCGGGACGAAGAAGAAACATGCCTGTAAGACTGGGCCTTCCGGGCTGGGATCCTCATCAAATCAGACTATTTCTCCAGACCCGGTTAACGTTGCCAAGCCGTCGGACCAAGGCAACCCCTCCGCGATAGCTCAGAGTATTTCTTCTGACACACATCAAGAGACTGGTAGAGGGGACCAGCAGTCGGAGCAGCCCCCCCCCCCCCCTTCTTCGAGGGGCAACCGTGGCAAGAAGCCTTGATAGGTGTGAAAACACCCATTCTTTTACCACTTAACTATAATAATAACCAAGCCAAAACCTGTATTTAGTGTCGTAAAAGTCGGAATTATGCGTGGTTTGTGTTTTTATTGTATTTTAGGTCCAAAAGATAAAAAAAGAAGAAAACACGGGCTTTCACGGACTTTTATCGAAAAAAAGACAAAAGACGAAGTCAAAAGATCAAGTGTGCAAAAAGAACGGAAGTCCAAGGCCTATTCTGAAGATTTATCGAAGTAAAAGTCTAAAGACGGAAGTTTAACGAAGTCAAAGAACCAAGTCTAATTTATGAAGAAATTAGAAGACGAGTTCATTTTATTTATCGACAAATCTCGAGACAAAGTCGTGAATGACGAGTTTATTGTCAAAGACGAAAGACGAGAAAACAAAAAAAACGCATAAACATCCCCTCCTATAAATACCCTCCTAATGACACATTAGGAGGTGTTAGCTAATTTGACAAATTAGTTCTCCTTTTTTATTAATTGTCTTTTAATACTTGTCATTTACTTTAATTGTCTTTCCTTTCAAGTAATTCATGTAATATTTCATTTTTTAGTATATTTGTCTTCTCAGCTCGATTCGAATTGATATAACAATTTTAAGCTCGACTTAATTGTTTTTGGTGAAAAAGACTTGTTTGGAATCTAAGCTACTTGGCACAAATCAATTAAAAAGGTAAAAATATTAACTATCTACGTATACTTACTATTCTACAAATCATATTGCAACTACAACATTTAAGCACAAAATTTTAAAATTTTAAAATGTAAATTTATTCTACAATTACAAAGTACAAAATATAAAATTGAAAGTAAATTCTATACAACTAAAATTCAACTTTATTAAAACTACACATTCAAAATGAATTCTATTTATTCTACAAAACCACTACTAATCATTTTAGCAATTAAAACCATCAAATTTTGCAACTAAAATATACGGCCCAATATAGTGAATTAATAAAGCCCAATCACTAACTAACTATCATTCTAAAAGCTGCAAATGAGATAACACACATACAGTACGAATTGGAATTATTAGTCAAATGGATTTTCAATAGAATTAAAAAAAACTAAAATAATGTTGCCATATTATTCTATCCTATATGGCAACTGTTTGACTAATGGCTCCCAGTGAACTTAATTCTCTAATTCCTAAACTTAACTGACAAGCCAAAAACCAAATTCATAGCTAATAGTATCTTATCAGCATAATAGGAAGCAAATTCAAACATCCTATCTCTGCTAATATGAACATTCAGAATACAGTGTAGAAAACAAGTTTAACAATTCAAGAACTATAACAAACAACTTATCAGACAATAAGAAAAATTCAAACACTTAGAATAACAAAAAATCAAATCACTTCCTAAAAACAAAAAAATGAGCTCATCTCAAATAAGCAAATCAAGCAGATTATCACTAAAGATTTCTGTATATTAAAAACGTGCTTAACCAAGATACATCCAGGCCTGTCCGTTGTGGGAGAAGCGGAGCGCTGAGCTCGCTTTTAACAATCACCGCCAACACTTGTCTACTGATTCTTTATCTGATCAAATGCTAATCAACGAAAACTCGTACCTGTAAATCAGAATACCTGCAAAACTGATAACAAAATGAAACAGAAACTAGCTGATTCTATGTAATTGCTAATCCTTATTCTTTATGAGCAGATCCAAAAGTATCTAATATCTGCTAGGCTTGAATTGACGATTATATAAAGCTGAGTTTCTTACTTTCTCAACTAATCAACGAAAAGACTTTTACTAATAAACGAAAAGATACAATTTGTAACTACTAAATCTCAACTAATCAGTACCATCTTTAACTAATCTTTAACAGATTTATAAGAACAGAATTAGCTATAGGAGAGATTAAGATCAAAACTCTCATTAATGGATGAAATCTATTTAACAACTTCAACTAAAAATTGTAACTAACTGATCAATACATTTCGACTACTTATTCTAAAGAACTGAGAATCTAAACAACTATAAGAGGGAAAACAGAAATAATAACATTCTCATTAATAGTGAAGACAGGGAACAAGAGTTATAAGATGAAAAATCAAAAAGCTTCATTGATCATTAATGGCAGAAAGAATGATGGTTACAGAACACTAGCTTGAATAGAAAGAAAGAAGAATGTGAAACTTAAAGCTTTCGTAAATGGCAGAAATTGTAACAACTTTAACAAACTACTTAACCGAATGTAACTGATCAGATTACTGATTACAATATGAAAGTTTAACTAACTTTACTTCTAAACTAAAACTAATCTAACTAACTAACTATGTGTGAAGCTCTACTCCTAGTCTAACCCTCGAAACTGAAGCCCTTCTCTTCTATTTATAGCCGCCGTGTGGTGGTGGAGTGACGTGGTTAATCCAATGATTGGATGCCACGTGGAAAATACGAGGTTTAATCGATCCCGTTCTTCACTCTTGAAATTGGGGGTTTCTTCGTCTTTAACTTTTGCTCTAATTGAGTTATATCTTCATGTAGAGGGAAGGAAGATGAGTGTTTTTGTAGTTATAAGCTTCGACTGAATCTCCTTGTATCTTCCTTGTTTCTTGTTTGCAGGTTTAGGTGGAGAAAAGGTATAACCGTCTCTCTTTTCTCTCTCTTGAATGTTGAAGACGAAGCGTGTTTATGTGTGTTCGTTTGACCGGGACTTGGTCAATGGACCAAGTAAATAACACTTTCTTACTAGTTTTTACTCTTTAGTCCCTCATTTTGTATTTTCTTCCAAAAGTTGTGTAAACTTTTTAAATCAATCTTCTTTTAATCCTTTATCTCATGAAACTTGCAAGTTAAGCCCTCCATCTTGGTGAATAATGGCAAATATGGTCCTTGAAAGCATCTTTCGTCATTTTCTTCGTCTTTTGATCAAATAAGTCCTTGAAAACTCGTGTTTGTCTCAAATGTACCTATATTACCTGAAAATACACAAACACAAAGTACACACGTAATTCTGATATTTTACAGTTAAAATAATGTATTTGACTGTGTTTTGAGTGGTATTTGGATCATTATTGATGAGTGTTTTCACACTTATCAACTTCCCTCCACTTGACCATTGCTATGTCCTCATGCAATGCAGCATTTTAAAGCTCTAAATTACACTTTTCTCATATTTAACCAACCCCTTGGCCATTTTATGATTTAATAACTATAATATGCTATATGATGAATGGTTTTTAATATTTACAATGCAATGCAAAGAAAACAATTCTATTTATATATTTTTGGATTTTCTTGAAATGGTTTTGATGGAAATAACTCATAAAGAAATCAATGACTTAGATTAGGGCTTTGGTACCATGGACACTTATCACCCTCAAGTTTCACTTTCCCCATACCAAGCTTAAAAATGGGATCATTGTATTCACAAGTAAAAAGTGCATCAACTTATTCATGATAATTAAATGTGGAACCGGTTATTATTTGAGCAAATTGCTTGTGGGCAAATTTGTCATTATTTAAAGCGTGAAGTATAAGAAGTGTAAAATCCAAAAATAAGGAAGCACGGTTTTAATCCTAAGTAATCCTCTCATCCATTACTTGAAAAACCGCTCACAATTAATATAAGTCCATTTCAAGAATAATAAGTCATTCGCCTTATGTGTAAAATCCTCATGTCATGCTTTCATAAGTAGCTACACACTCGCTAAGGAAAGGAAAATAAAACTCACGCAATAATTTACATCCGCCATCTTTTTGAGACTTTGGATCTTCAACCCCGCAACCCGTCAAGGCAATATTGGATTGGAGCAATCTATTGAATCCCCGCAACCCGTCAAGGTAATATTGGAACCCAATAGTCACTATAATTAACACCACACTGCTCCTCTTGGGAGTCTTGTATTATTATTTTTTTTCTTTTCTTTTTCTTTTTTTTTTCTAGCCACTCATTTTTTTTCATAAGCCGCTCTTATTTTTCTTTATTCCTCACAAAGAAAGTAGAAATGAATAAAAGGAAAAACACCCGCTAAATATGGAGCATGACATAAGTCTTGTACACATAAAACGTGCTAACTTAGAATCTTAAGACGTACTCATATCAACCATAAATGATTAGACAAAAATGCATAAGAGATTACAAACCAATTAAAACCGTTCTTGATTATTTATTAACAATTATATACATGCGAAGAAAATAGAGGTAAAGAAGAGAAGGGTTTAGCCACAAGTAATTGCCATGAAGTCTATCTAGCCCTTTTATACTTGCTTCAACTCTATCATTTCTCATTCTCCACAAATTTAAAATTTCAAATAATGAAATTGGTGGATGCTTAGCCTAATAGACCAATGAAGGACTACATGGTTAAGGATACTAGCTAGAGAATGCTAAAATAAGCAAACTCGGGTTTAGTCAAAATATCCATGGTGGGCCTAATATGTCAAAGAAATCTAAACTTGTTAAAACCATGTTTTATTATATTTTTTTTCTTTTTATATATTTTTGGATAAAAAAAATAAAAGAAGAAATATATACAATGCAAATGTGTTATGCAAACATGATTGATGCAAAAATTATGAATGCATATTTTTGGTGGCCAAAGTAGATCAAAAATTTGAAAAATGTTTGAAAAATTAATTTTCCAAGTTATCATGAAGTCAAGGCAATGGTCTAGGTAAGGTCACTTCGATAGAAGTCTCCCCTACACTTAAGATAAACATTGTCCTCAATGTTTAAGAGCATTGGAGTGAACTCCCCTACACATATGACATTGATAACCTTGCTTAACTCAAATTAAGGAAGAGACAACTAAAGGGTATTCATTTTAAGCACAATGTTTAATATCACGATAATAAAAACTAATCAAAGTGAACCAGATACACGGGCCTCCTCCATAAGCTCCAAGCATGAAATGTGAGAGAGCAACCCTTGAAACAAACACCAAAAGACGAAGAAAGGCACCCCTCCACTTCAACTCTACTATAACATCCTTTTAATTAAACCTAACCTATTGAAAATCTACTCTACGTTTTCTAACCTAGTTATTCAATGCTTGAGTTTTTTTAACCCTAAGTCGCTAGCTCGACTCGGCCCCGAATTAAGTTGTCCTTGGGGAAACCATCATGGAGAATAAAGAATATCCACTTTGAAGCACGTCTCACATGATACACTCAAACTTAGCACGTTGCCATTTACTATAAAATTTACCAAATCTGCCTCGATAAATGGAACGGTCCAACGTGTCTCAAGTTTGTCCAACATACGAAATCTCTCAAATATAGGAAGTACACCAGGATCAAATACAAAGTTTCCATCTCGACAAGTGAACAACTCCAAAGTAGGTAGCATCACCAAAGTAAGCTCATACAAGAAGTCCATATCAATCAAAATCTCACTCTTAAGTGGAGTAGATGAAAACCAATTTTTCCCAAACATATGTATCCCAGGATCAAAAACCTTTCCCTTCATGGGAAAATAAGAAGATGAGCTCGTATCAACCATATAAGATTCCCCCTTAGTGATCAAAGCATCATGAGAATATGAAGGTGTAGGTATCAAAACATTCATAACTATTATGTCCATGTTAGGCTCATCATCATCATCATCAAAAGGTGGGTAATCTTCCATAGAAGGCATAGCGAAAGGAGGATCAATAGTAATAGTATCTTGTGAAGGAGGTGTAGTCTCTATGTTTCCAAAAAGCAATGTAGTAATAAGACGAACCTCCTCTTCCAAATTAGAAACACTATCGTTGACCCCTATATCAAATTGTGTAAGAGTATCCTCTATGGTGGCATCAATTTTCATAAAAGAGTCCATATCAAAGGTTTTGAGTTCTAAAGGTGCCTTAGATGAAAAAGTATCAATCTCTAAGAGGAAAGGATCTTCATCAATAACCAACTTCAAGGGTGGGAGGGTGGGAACATAAGGCTCAAAAGGAGGTGTATTAATGAGAGAATCACTCAAAGGGATGATATGATCATGAAAATCAATAGGTGTATCCTCAAAAACCAGTGAAGGAATATCAATCAAGGGTTCTTCTTCTATATACTCATTATTAGGTTCTTCACAGTCCTCAAAAAGTGGGTTATCAAAACATGTCTCAAAAAGAGGATTTGAATGTATCACAAAATCACTAAGAGGAATAGGTGAAGGAGTCATAGAAGAAATGGAGTCATCATCATCAGAAGTAAAAGACTCATCACTATCATAAGGATCATCAAAGGTTTCATCACAAGAATCATAAGGTGGTAGAGGAGAAAGATCCACTTTTCCTATAGGAGCAAACTCTTCATCCAAATTAGGAATGTTATCTTGACAAGACAAATCATCGGATGATATAGCATAAGACGCGTCACTAGAATCACAATTTTCATCCTCTATTTGTGTCAAGTCTTCCTCAAACTCTTCCTCAATCTCATTATCCCTTTCTTTAAACAATTCATCAAGATCAAAGTCACCAAAATCACTAGTAGTAGCATGAAGGTCAATATGGGATGAAATTTCAATGTGATCATGAGGAGAAAAGGTATCAACACAAAGCTCAGCACATGGTTCATTGGAAACCCTCTCAAGCTCTCTTTGGATTGGGATAAGGTTCTCAACACTAGAAGAGGTTAATTCATCCGAATTGGTGTTTGTATTAGTGCTAAGAGGCTCGTCCCCCATGGTTAAAGAGTCGGTGGGTTCCACGTGAGGTAAAGGTGATGAAGATGTGTCATCATTAAGTGCCATACAAATCGGAGGATCGTCATCATCATCATAAAATAATGGATAAGGACTACTTGTAGCAAAATATGAGTCTATTATGCCTTCATCTTCTACTTTTTCGTCTTTTGCTAAGAGCAAAGTAAGTAACTCTTGCTGAAGTTGACGATATTTAATATTCAACTCATCACAAATATCCTCTTTATTAAATAGTTTCATCTTCACGATATTACAAAGAGATACCATCTCTCCTGTTATCCGCAGATTCTCCTTTTCGATTTTCTCAAAGCTCATGGTTTTTATGCGTTCACGTTCCTTTTTATCAATCTTAACGAGTAAATCATCTAAATCTTTCTTGAGGGACTGAGAGGAATAGTTCACCGATTCTCTATAAATGTCACCAATTCTCTTGATATTAAACTGTTTGTTCCTTACATCGTCCTCAAGAGACTTAATTTCTTCCCTTAACCACCGAGATTCTTCTCTCATTTCCTCGATACTCATCTCTCTCATACGTTTAAAAGCCTCTAATCTATATCCATCATTTCTTCCTTGTTGCTCGATTAGAAAAGAAAGCTCATTGAGATCACTAAGAGCATAAGAAGGCGGATTCCTTGGTCGATAATCATAACCATAATGGGGTTCTTTTCCACAAAACTCACATGAATAAGTCAAAGAATATGGTGGAGGTGGATTTCCATAATTAGGTGAATTATAGGTTTGAAAAGAGTCTTGATTATGAAAATTCTCATGATTGTAACCTTGAAAATTCCCTTCATTATGAAAACCCTCATAATGTGAAAATCCTTGATTTTGAAAAGTATCTTGATTATAGCATGGAAAATTTTCATCATTTTGAAAGCCTTCATTATTTGAAAATCCTTGATTATGAAAGGTCTCTTGATTATAGCCTTGAAAATTATCATTATTTTGAAAACCTCCATTATTGGAAAATCCTTAGTTTTGAAAGGTTTCTTGATTAAAGCTTTGAAAATTATCATTATTTAGAAAACCTTCATTGTTTGAAAAATCTTGGTTTTGGTATGGCTCATCAAAGGGTTGATCATGAAATGATGGTGGAGGTCGTGATGAAAAATCAGAATATCCCATATAGTCATTACAAGTATAGTCCATTTGAGTGTTAGGTCGAAAATTAGGGTTCTCGGTTCCATTATAAGCATATCCCTCCCCATAATATTCATTGTTTTGATCACATAAATACGTATCGTGTGGACCACCACAAGTCGAACAAGGCGAATAATTAGCATTGGCGGATCGTTGTTGCAAAATCTCCAACATGGAACGAGTATCCATGTTTAACAAGGTGGCCGAATGTATATACAAGTATAATGTCGTTTAAAAGCTTCCTCGGGGAAGGAAGTAATACACCAAAGGTGGTATGTTTACACGTGTGCGAGTACACGTGTAAGTAAACACGAGGAATGAGGGAGTAGCCCTCGGTCGACTTTTGAGAGAGAAGAGATTATCTCCCTCGAGGTTCGATATGAAATATCCACAAGAAAGTATATATATAATTACTACTTGGGTGCAAGACCCCCAATAAAGCCTTCCTTCTCAAAATACGCACTAGTGAACGGGGGGTTAGGTGGCGCGAAGCACTTAAGTACCTATTAACCCTTAGACGGCATTTTATAGCACGTCGCCTATCTATTCACTTTAGTAGTTTGTATTCTTCGAATTATTGCCTATTGGAAGTATTTATCTATTCTTGCTTAATTAAATTCGATCGATACGCGTGTCAAGGACCGGAACGCCCCTCATCACGGTGTATTGCCTCGGCAATACTTATGGAGATAGGTAACTTGGTTGTTCGTATCTACGTATACTTATTTACTTATAATAATATATCAAAAATATTTTTGTATTTATTTGATTTTTTAAGAAAAATACTATATGTACGTAAAAACGATGAAAACGATATAATATATATTTTTGGGTGTAATCTTTTAGGAAAAAGATTACTTTTTGGATTTTTTTATTTTTTTGGTTCAATTCTTTAGGAAAAGAATTGATTTTGTGATTTTTTATTTTTTTGTATTATTATCTTTTTGATTTTTTTTTATCTTTTTGATTTATAATACGTAAAAATAACGTTCACAAGGTGAACGGATCCCAAAATCCAATCGTCTCACTCGAAATCGTTAATCTTCACGAAAAGAACCGGCAGCGGCGCCATTTAATATTTCATTTTTTAGTATATTTGTCTTCTCAGCTCGATTCGAATTGATATAACAATTTTAAGCTCGACTTAATTGTTTTTGGTGAAAAAGACTTGTTTGGAATCTAAGCTACTTGGCACAAATCAATTAAAAAGGTAAAAATATTAACTATCTACGTATACTTACTATTCTACAAATCATATTGCAACTACAACATTTAAGCACAAAATTTTAAAATTTTAAAATGTAAATTTATTCTACAATTACAAAGTACAAAATATAAAATTGAAAGTAAATTCTATACAACTAAAATTCAACTTTATTAAAACTACACATTCAAAATGAATTCTATTTATTCTACAAAACCACTACTAATCATTTTAGCAATTAAAACCATCAAATTTTGCAACTAAAATATACGGCCCAATATAGTGAATTAATAAAGCCCAATCACTAACTAACTATCATTCTAAAAGCTGCAAATGAGATAACACACATACAGTACGAATTGCAATTATTAGTCAAATGGATTTTCAATAGAATTAAAAAAAACTAAAATAATGTTGCCATATTATTCTATCCTATATGGCAACTGTTTGACTAATGGCTCCCAGTGAACTTAATTCTCTAATTCCTAAACTTAACTGACAAGCCAAAAACCAAATTCATAGCTAATAGTATCTTATGAGCATAATAGGAAGCAAATTCAAACATCCTATCTCTGCTAATATGAACATTCAGAATACAGTGTAGAAAACAAGTTTAACAATTCAAGAACTATAACAAACAACTTATCAGACAATAAGAAAAATTCAAACACTTAGAATAACAAAAAATCAAATCACTTCCTAAAAACAAAAAAATGAGCTCATCTCAAATAAGCAAATCAAGCAGATTATCACTAAAGATTTCTGTATATTAAAAACGTGCTTAACCAAGATACATCCAGGCCTGTCCGTTGTGGGAGAAGCGGAGCGCTGAGCTCGCTTTTAACAATCACCGCCAACACTTGTCTACTGATTCTTTATCTGATCAAATGCTAATCAACGAAAACTCGTACCTGTAAATCAGAATACCTGCAAAACTGATAACAAAATGAAACAGAAACTAGCTGATTCTATGTAATTGCTAATCCTTATTCTTTATGAGCAGATCCAAAAGTATCTAATATCTGCTAGGCTTGAATTGACGATTATATAAAGCTGAGTTTCTTACTTTCTCAACTAATCAACGAAAAGACTTTTACTAATAAACGAAAAGATACAATTTGTAACTACTAAATCTCAACTAATCAGTACCATCTTTAACTAATCTTTAACAGATTTATAAGAACAGAATTAGCTATAGGAGAGATTAAGATCAAAACTCTCATTAATGGATGAAATCTATTTAACAACTTCAACTAAAAATTGTAACTAACTGATCAATACATTTCGACTACTTATTCTAAAGAACTGAGAATCTAAACAACTATAAGAGGGAAAACAGAAATAATAACATTCTCATTAATAGTGAAGACAGGGAACAAGAGTTATAAGATGAAAAATCAAAAAGCTTCATTGATCATTAATGGCAGAAAGAATGATGGTTACAGAACACTAGCTTGAATAGAAAGAAAGAAGAATGTGAAACTTAAAGCTTTCGTAAATGGCAGAAATTGTAACAACTTTAACAAACTACTTAACCGAATGTAACTGATCAGATTACTGATTACAATATGAAAGTTTAACTAACTTTACTTCTAAACTAAAACTAATCTAACTAACTAACTATGTGTGAAGCTCTACTCCTAGTCTAACCCTCGAAACTGAAGCCCTTCTCTTCTATTTATAGCCGCCGTGTGGTGGTGGAGTGACGTGGTTAATCCAATGATTGGATGCCACGTGGAAAATACGAGGTTTAATCGATCCCGTTCTTCACTCTTGAAATTGGGGGTTTCTTCGTCTTTAACTTTTGCTCTAATTGAGTTATATCTTCATGTAGAGGGAAGGAAGATGAGTGTTTTTGTAGTTATAAGCTTCGACTGAATCTCCTTGTATCTTCCTTGTTTCTTGTTTGCAGGTTTAGGTGGAGAAAAGGTATAACCGTCTCTCTTTTCTCTCTCTTGAAGGTTGAAGACGAAGCGTGTTTATGTGTGTTCGTTTGACCGGGACTTGGTCAATGGACCAAGTAAATAACACTTTCTTACTAGTTTTTACTCTTTAGTCCCTCATTTTGTATTTTCTTCCAAAAGTTGTGTAAACTTTTTAAATCAATCTTCTTTTAATCCTTTATCTCATGAAACTTGCAAGTTAAGCCCTCCATCTTGGTGAATAATGTCAAATATGGTCCTTGAAAGCATCTTTCGTCATTTTCTTCGTCTTTTGATCAAATAAGTCCTTGAAAACTCGTGTTTGTCTCAAATGTACCTATATTACCTGAAAATACACAAACACAAAGTACACACGTAATTCTGATATTTTACAGTTAAAATAATGTATTTGACTGTGTTTTGAGTGGTATTTGGATCATTATTGATGAGTGTTTTGTCACTTATCATCATGTAAGTTTGTTGAATCTTTATCTTTAATTTCAAGTTTTTCATTCATCTCATTCTACCTTTCTTGTTGATTTAATCTTATTGCTTATTTGCTTATTGTTATGCTTATTTGATTGTTCTTTATGTTTTTATGTGTTTGATTGTGTTAGCTTATTGATCTTATAGCTTTTTGTTGATTTTCTTAATTTTAATTGAGTGTTTTTAAAAGTTATTTTATAAAAAGTTGATTTTAAATATTTTGATTATTTAGTGTTTTTAAAAGTTTTTAAATTTTGGCTTATTTGCTTTTTATTAAAGTTGATTTGGTTAAGTTTTTAAATAAGTGCTTATTTGGTGTTAGCTTACTGTTAGTTGTGCTTATTTTTGTTATAATCCGGATTTCTTTAAAACCCTAGTTTCCCGAACTACTTGCATATGTCCTTTTCCCGAATTGCATGTTAAAGTATTATCCCGAATTAGGTGTGTGATAATATCCCGAATTAAGTGCAAACTCAGTATTCCGAATTGTTTGTGCCTCTTGGATTCCGGATTAAGTGTGTGACAAACTTAATCCGGATTGTGTTGATTTTGCCGATTCCGAGTTGTTTCATATATACGGATTCCGAATTTAGTGACTAATCTGGATTCCGGATTAGGTTAACAACTTGGATTCCGGATTACATGTGCAACTTGCATTCCGGATTGTATTGCCTTGTGTATTCCGCATTGCTTGTATGATTTAGATTCCGGATTAACTATAGCTCCATATTCCGAACTAGGTCGAGATTAGTATTTCGGATTAGATCATTGATACACATTCCGAATTAGGTGTGGGATCACACATTCCGAATTAGGAGTAGGATCTTCTTTCCGAATTAGGTGTTGATTCTGGATTACGGATTAGGTCTAGTTTGGGTTTATTCCGACTTAGCTTTTATTTGGTTTTTAATTTCCTGTTTTAATTTCAAACATTTATTTTTCCTGCCATTTTTTTTCTTATGTTATTTTAATTGTTTTATCTTAGATTTATTTTCAAGTTTACATTTTTATAAAGTTTTCAAATTTACTTTTGTCAAGTTTTAATATTTCGTCATATATCTTTACGCTTTAATTTTTCGTCATTTACTTTTTAATCATTTATAGATTTAATTTACTTTGCCATTTACGTTAAAGTTTGCATTTTATTTTACTCAACGACAAAACAACCTTTTCTTTTATCCACCAAACACGACTGAGTCACACTTTTAACCGGTAATCAATTCGATTAGACATACTTCAAAGAATAAATTTTCAGTATTAAAATGGCGCCGCGCCCGGCTCTTTTCGTGAAGATTAACGGTTTTCTGTGAGAGACGCGTTGGATTTTGGGATCCGTTCACTCGTGAACGTTATTTTTCGTGTCAAAAATTTTCAAAAATCCTAAAAATAAAAAAATTTCAAAAATCCAAAAACATTTAAAAAAACTCATAAAAAACATTTCTTTTTCTAAAGTTTTGCACCAAAAAGATTTTATTTTTACGTTAACTATATTTCCTCTATTTCTTTGCTATCTTTTTATTTTGCAGGTGTATGCGTACTAGATCTTCGTCTTATTCTGAGCCCGAGACTCTTGAAGACTTAGACATGGCCGGTGTACACAACAATAACAACCCACCTCACCCCAATTTGAATAATAACAACCATGTTCCTCAACCCGACCTTCGTACGATGGAGGAGCTATGTCAACCGATAATGAATGGACGTGGAGGACCGATTGCGCCGATGCAAATCACGGCCAGAATTTTCGTTTAAGCATCACATGATCCAACAAGGTCAAAATACTTGTCCATTTCTCGGATTACCGGATGATGATGCCAACAAACACCTCGACGAATTCATTATCGTCACTCAAAGCATGAAATTGCCCGGTGTTACCATGGATTTTCTTCGCCTTCATCTATTTCCACACACTTTATCCCACCATGCCGAAAAATGGTTTGATCGTCTTCCTAAGAATTCAATTCATACATGGGACGAGATGACTCAACGATTTTTGTCGCGCTACTTTCCAGCATCCATGGTCACTAATTTTCGGAATCAAATCAGTGGTTTTACTCAAGAACCTGATGAGTCTCTTTTCGATACCTGGGAACGTTATAATGTTTTGATCGACTGTTGTCCTAATCATAATATGCTCCCCGTCACCTTAATTGATACTTTCTACAACGGTTTAACTTTTCGTGATCGTGATACGATTAATGCAGCCGTCGGTGGAACATTTATGAAAAGAAGACCCGAGGAGTGTAGAGAGCTTATAGAGAACATGACCATTCATCACAAAAATTAGGATTCATCCGCATCTTCAAGAAATAATCCGAGGGTCAATGTTTCTTCTACTTCTTCCAGCCCCAAGATGACCGAAGTCACCCGCATGATAGCCGAAATGAACAAAAATATCCAACTCATGGCTACGACCCAACTTCAACAAGTTAAAGCTGTAGCACTTTCTTGTGAGACTTGCGGAGGTCCTCCTTCATATACTGATTGTCCTACTTGTGACAATCCGGAAAACGGGTATGCGGCTATCGGAAACTATTCAACGGAAGGCTATCAAGCCCGACCTCAAGGTGATCGTAACTTGCTAAGTTATCGTTCCAACAACTTTCTTTCACCCGGTTTTTCTCCTCAAAACCACAACCCAAACAACTTCAATAGAATCAATCCAAACCAACCTCGAGCTTCTCCTCCATATCACCCACCCGCTCCCCAAGCTCCACCCATCACTCCACCCACGACATATAATCAAGATGTTGAAACTTTCATGAGGACCCAAGGAGAGGTGGTTAAGAATCTTCAAAGCCAAATCATTAACTTGAAAGGTGATATCACTAAACAAGGGAATGATATTCGAACCGAACTTAGAAATGATATGCAAACTTCTTTAAGCAATCAAATGAATGATTTGAGGAATATGATGGCTAGTTTCTTCCAAAGTAATCAACCCTCTACTTCGGGCTCTCTTCCTTCGAATACCGTGACCAACCCAAGAGCTAATGTGAGTGTTATTACTACACGCAGTGGAGCAACTCTTGTAGGACCATCTACCCTTCCCCCAGTTTCTCCATCTTCACCTCCTCTACCCTCATTTATTCCTCCTACTTCCACGCCTAGTACTAGTTCTACATTACCGTCTCCACCTCTTACGGAAGAAGTACCAAAGACAAAACCTTCATAATCTCCACCTTCTACTTCTACACCTACACCTCCTAAGCCCAATATTCCTTATCCATTTCGGTTAGACAAGTGCAAATTGCTCACCAAGGATGACATTCAAGTGACAAACTTTTTGAAAAAGATTTCGGGAGTGAACATCACCATTAGCCTTGTTGAAGCTCTTGCCCAAATTCCCAAATTCGTTAAGATGTTTAAGGAATTGCTTAGTAAGAAGGAGAAGATGGCTGAATTTGTCAACACCCGCTTAAATGAAAATTGTTCTGCAGTCGTCCTTAAAGAACTTCCGGAAAAACTTGGAGATCCCGGTCGTTTTGTGCTTCCTTGTACATTTAACAAAGTTGAAGAATTTACTGCCTTAGCCGATCTCGGGGCAAGTATTAATTTGATGTCATTAAGTGTTTGAAAAAAGTTATCATTACCCGATCTTACACCAACAAAGATGACTCTTGAGCTAGCAAATCGAACTCTCGCTTACCCCGTTGGTATTGCCGAAGATGTGTTTGTTAAAGTTGTTACCTTCACTTTTCCGGTCGACTTTGTTGTTGTTGATTATGAAATGGACCCTCGTATTCTGTTAATACTTGGACGGCCATTCTTGAGAACCGGAAAAGCTTTAGTCGATGTTGCCGAAGGTGAACTAATCTTAAGGGTCAGGAATGATCAACAAATTTTTAAGATGGGGAAGATCACAAACAAATCCAATGGAAGAGAATCGACGAATATGATTGATGTGCTTCAAGACGAGCTTGATACAACTCCTTTGGAAGGAACAAAGCTTGATGATTTTGTTGTCAACAACAACCCTCTTTTCGAGCCTATCTATGATAATCCACTCTTTCAAGAAAATGTGGAAGATTCTAAAGATCCTCTCTCCAATTTGGATGCCCCACCAATATATGCTGCTCCACCAATCTATGATGATGATTCTAGTTCCGATGTGGATGATTTTGCTTCAGAGTATAAATACATGCCAACTTATGATGATTTTGATGATGTTGATACTCTCTCGAGTGATTCTTCAAATGATAACCTTACTCCTACTTTTGATGAAGATCCTCCGCCAACAATGCTTGATCCTACTTTGGATGATTACTCGTTTGAGGAAGATTTTGCTACTTTTCTCAATACATACTTCCCCAATGAGCATGATTCTCCTCCTTTGGACTTTGATTATGGTCTTTATCCTTCTTCGGATATTAAGAAACCCGTTGCAAAGGAGAACAAACCGGAAGACACTGACATCCGCAGTACTTATGTTTTGACACCTCTCTATCCACCTTCGTCGGATGAGATTGTGCGATTTATGAGCGGATCTTCTTCAAATTCTACTGAGCCTGAGTTTTATTTTCCTCAAAGGAAAAGGTGTTCGATCCGGGTATCACGATTTTTAAGCCATATCAGTATCCATCTGATGAAATAAAAGGAAAGATTTTTGGAATCCATGGAGCTATGCTTTCACTTCATCATACTTTCTACCACCGTGCTCAACAACTGCTTAAGGGAACCTTGCCTACTCTACTTTGGCTTGTCTTGTTCACCTTAAGCTTGTGCTATTTGATGGACGAGAACCATGTATTTGACCCCGGTGGATGTTCTTCAAGGTTCTTACCATTCTAATCAAGGTCGAGTCAGGCTCACGACTCGGTGAACAAAAACAAGCGCTTCTCGGGAGGCAACCCGATTATCTATCCTTTTTATCCATTTTTATAATAAGTGTAGGGGAGACCCTAATATGTGTTTGTTGTTTTCTTTCTTATGGGTGCAAGGATTCGAGCTTTCAAAGTTCCACTCTTGATGACTTTTGATGACCCGTGATTCCGTGGCTCCGTCTTCCCGGTACTGTCCTAAACTCTTTTGATTCCCTATTTTATATTCTTAAATATTAAAATAGGAATCACTTTAGTTGTCTCTTCCTTAGCAAGATTAAACAACGTGCACAATGTCCTAAGTGTAGGAGGGGTTACTTCCACATGCTTAAACATTGAGGACAATGTTTATATTAAGTGTAGGGGGACTTCTATCGAAGTTAAGTGGGCTTTTCCTTGTATATGTCCTCATTTTAACCGGAAAATTGATTTTTCGACATTTTTCAAAAAATTTTATCTATTTTGGCCTATTAGTATTTTCCTTTGTTATAGTTATTTTCTTTCATTAGAATAAATTTTAATAAATGGTTTTAATAAGTTTAGATGTCTTTGATATATTAGGCCCGTTATGAATCTTTTGACTCAACCCGAGTTTACTTATTTTAGTTTACTCTAGCTAGTATCCTTAACGTGTTTAAATCAAGTTTTGCTAGGCTTTTATATAGGGAACTTTAAAACGCGAAAGTCTTAACTCTTACGGGTTAAGAACAAGAACTTTTCGCAAGTTCCTATAATTGATCCTAGAAAGTCGTTTATCAAGGGAACTTTAACATGCGAATTCTAAACTTGAAAAAGTCTAAGAAGTTGCAAGATCCTATAGATGACTTGAAAACCCAAAACTTTGATATAATAGGCTAAGCATCAACGGTTCTCATTCACTGAGATTTTAAATTATGGAGAACGAGAGATGATAGAGTCAATTATAAGTTTGGTATTCTTTCATGAATTTATGTGAGTTAATTATGAGCTTTTTCTCTCATCGCTTGTTAATAAATTTAATTGCAATAAGTAAGGTTGTACAATTTGAAAAGTTACTTAGCTTCTAGCACAAGATCGTTTAAAAGTTGTTCGGTATTAATTAGAGTTCATAGCCAAGGCATAACTTATTGAAGCGGGATGCGAAGATTGGCGAGTCCGAAAAGGCCCTAACAAGACATGAGGGCTACATTTTGTTGCTAAAGATCCAAAGTGATGTGAAGAATCATTTATCAAAAATCAATATGAAGGATCGAGACACACGACGAAAAGCAAATACTCCCCTAAAGATTATGGAGAAGTCTATCCAAAAAGGCCCTAACAAGGTATGAGGATAAATAGATCCAAGTCCTAAAAGGAGGCGGATCGTTGTATATCAAAATCCCAAATAAAGATTGGAGAAAAATGAAGAACTCGTGGTCCAAGAATGAAGAATCTCTCAAAACTTCAAGTGAAGAAATTCCTATTATGAAGAGAAGACCATTATTTCATGAACGTCTCTCGAGATTTGAAGTATGAAGTAAATGCCAAATATCGATCCGAGAAAGGTCTCAAATCGTGAAGCGAGTTATGCCAAGATATGAACTTTATAAGGTCTCGAGAAACAGTTTTAAAAGATTTTGTCCTTTATCTAACTATTGATAATCGTCCTACTTTATTTTTAGCCTAAATAACTATCGAAATAAGTCAACAATGCATCCTCGTGATCATTCAA
Organism: Glebionis coronaria; assembly: GCA_025667525.1. Taxonomy (NCBI): domain Eukaryota; kingdom Viridiplantae; phylum Streptophyta; class Magnoliopsida; order Asterales; family Asteraceae; genus Glebionis; species Glebionis coronaria. The sequence goes on from CM046879.1 coordinate 347,790,301, forward strand.
GACAACAATAAAATATAAGAGATACACCTAGGAATAAGGGAGTCTAAGTGAATAATTGGGGCACATGAGTGCGTGTTAGCTTACTAACTTATAATAACAATGATCTCGTTTTTAAGCTTGGTTTGGGGAACGTGAAATTTGAGGGTGATGAACATTCATGACAACCAAAGTCCTAATGTAAGTCTTCGATCTCTTTACTTGTTTTCTTCCTTCAAATATTTTTTATTTTCTATCTCTTTAAGTTTTCTTAATGTCTTATGTTTAATAAAGGCCAAAGTGGGTTAATTATGATGGAAAATGTAAATCTTGCTTTGTAATTAATGCATTGCATGATGGCATTGCAATGGTCAATTGTAGGGGATTTGATAGGTGTGAAAACACCCATCCTTTTACCATTTAACTATAATAATAACCAAGCCAAAACGTGTAGTTAGTGTCATAAAAGTCGGAATTATGCGTGGTTTGTGTTTTTATTGTATTTTAGGACCAAAAGATAAAAAAGAAGAAAACACGGGCTTTCACGGGCTTTTATCGAAGAAAAAGACAAAAGACGAAGTCAAAAGATCAAGAGTGCAAAAAGAACGGAAGTCCAAGGCCTATTCTGAAGATTTATCAAAGTAAAAGTCTAAAGACGCAAGTTTAACGAAGTCAAAGAACCAAGTCTAATTAATGAAGAAATTAGAAGACGAGTTCATTTTATTTATCGACAAATCCCGAGACAAAGTCGTGAATGACGAGTTTATTGTCAAAGACGAAAGACGAGAAAACAAAAGAAAAGAAAGAAAGAAAAAAGCATAAACATCCCCTCCTATAAATACCCTCCTAATGACGCATTAGGAGGTGTTAGCTAATTTGACAAATTAGTTCTTCATTTTTATTAATTGTCTTTTAATACTTTTCATTACTTTAATTGTCTTTCCTTTCAAGTAATTCATGTAAGTTTGTTGAATCTTTATCTTTAATTTCAAGTTTTTCATTCATTTCATTCTACCTTTCTTGTTGATTTAATCTTATTGCTTATTTGCTTATTGTTATGCTTATTTGATTGTTCTTTATGTTTTTATGTGTTTGATTGTGTTAGATTATTGATCTTATAGCTTTTTGTTGATTTTCTTAATTTTAATTAAGTGTTTTTAAAAGTTATTTTATAAAAAGTTGATTTTAAATATTTTGATTATTTAGTGTTTTTAAAAGTTTTTAAATTTTGGCTTATTTGCTTTTTATTAAAGTTTATTTGGTTAAGTTTTTAGATAAGTGCTTATTTGGTGTTAGCTTATTGTTAGTTGTGCTTATTTTTGTTATAATCTGGATTTTTTTTAAAAACTAGTTTCACGAACTACTTGCATATGTCCTTTTCTCGAATTGCATGTTAAAGTATTATCCCGAATTAGGTGTGTGATAATATCCCGAATTAAGTGCAAACTCAGTATTCCGAATTGTTTGTGCCTCTTGGATTCCGGATTAAGTGTGTGACAAACTTAATCCGGATAGTGTTGATTTTGCTGATTCCGAATTGTTTCATATATACGGATTCCGGATTGAGTGACAAATCTGGATTCCGGATTAGGTTAACAACTTGGATTCCGGATTACATGTGCAACTTGCATTCCGGATTGTATTGCCTTGTGTATTCCGGATTGCTTGTATGATTTAGATTCCGGATTAACTATAGCTCCATATTCCGAACTAGGTCGAGATTAGTATTCCGGATTAGATCATTGATACACATTCCGAATTAGGTGTGGGATCACACATTCCGAATTAGGAGTAGGATCTTCTTTCCGAATTAGGTGTTGATTCTGGATTCCGGATTAGGCCTAGTTTATGTTTATTCCGACTTAGCTTTTATTTGGTTTTTAATCTCCTGTTTTAATTTCAAACATTTATTTTTCCTGCTATTTTTTTCTTAAGTGTTATTTTAATTGTTTTATCTTAGATTTATTTTCAAGTTTACATTTTTATAAAGTTTTCAAATTTACTTTTTGTCAAGTTTTAATATTTCGTCATATATCTTTACGCTTTAATTTTTCGTCATTTACTTTTTAATCATTTATAACTTTAATTTACTTTGCCATTTACGTTAAAGTTTGCATTTTATTTTACTCAACGACAAAACAACCTTTTCTTTATCCACCAAAGGCGACTGAGTCGCACTTTTAACCGGTAATCAATTCGATTAGACATATTTCAAAGAACAATTTTTCAGTATTAAGCATGCACCTGGTAAGTTTTTCCTTTCTTTTGCTTTCTTTTTACACATCTTTCTTTTACGCTGACCTCACCCCGATCCTCTTTTCAAACGTAGACCAGGATATGATTGTCGAGGAAGAGGGAGAGGAGGATGACAATGATGAGAGTTTTACGACCTTTGTTCCGCCTTGGAGGCTTCAAAACAATGTTCTGATTGACAGCCACTTTGCCGCTAAGGAGCTACTGGTGCACATAAGCACTCCGGCCGAACAGAGAGCTTTGGCTGCCCTCTCCGACCATGAGCTTATTCGTCAGGGATACCATGCCTTAGCTCGTACCGCCCTTAATCAAACTGAGATAATCCAGCGATTTGAATTGCTTAATCATGATCACCGGGAGCTTATAAACTCTACCAACCGCAATGATGCTGACTTCCAAGAGGGTAAGCTTTTATTGGAGCAGATCTATGCCAAGCATAAGCAATTAGAGGTTGAACATGTCGGATGTTCGTCCCGGGAGGCCGAGCTGAAGGCTCGTGTTGAGGCTCTCGAAGCCGCAGCTCTTCAGCGGGACCAAAAGACAGTGACTTGGAGTGCACTCTAGGGCTTAAAGAGAAAGAGCTTGCTCGTGCTACCAAACGGGCTTCGGATGTCGAAGCGGCCAATATTAAGCTTTCAGCAAATTTGGGTAAGGCTGCTTCGGATCGTCGAAGGATTGTGAAGGACTTTGTTCCCCTGGTCGTTAAGCGTGTGCATGGTAGTGCGGAGTACCGGAAGCACGTTGCTGAGGTTGCGGCTGTTTGTTACTCCGGTGGGTGGTATGAGGGTATCAAGGTGAACCGGTCTAAGGAGTCCTTTGTTGAGACCCTATCCGAAGCGGAGATTTTTGATGAAAAGGCGGCCAAATCTTGGATTGCTAAGTGTGACGAGCTCTTTGCTCCGTCTTACCCGTTCATCGAGAAGGTAAGCCAATCCTTTAACTGCTCAATTGGAAATTTGATGAGCTTGGCTCCAGATGTACCGGACGGTGTCATAATTCCCCCAGCCGTGCCTACTGACTCCTCAACCTCCCAAGCGGATGGAACAACCGGACCTCAGTGATCTACTGTTGCTTTGCCTTGCTGTCTTTGTATCGGAGCATGTTCCGATTTACTTTTGCCATGTATTAAATGTTGAACACTTTATTTGCCCGGAGCCTGTTCCGGTTATGACTTGTTATGTAATCAACTTTATTTGACTTGCTTTGAATCTATTCGACCTGTTAGTTGTTTATAATTGACTTGCTTTCTTCCATGATTTTTTCGATGGTGCTTCTTTATGACATTGATGATTCCTTTTATTTTTACATGATTTGCATGCATCCCTACATTCTGAAATGCTTTGGTGACCCGGTATGGACCTTCCCAGTTCGGAGCTAGCTTGCCCGGCTTTATCACTCGGCTTGCTTCGTTTTTTCGGTAGACAAAATCCCCGACTTTGAATGCCATGTGCCTAACCCTCTTGTTGTAATATTGTTCCATCTTCTTCTTACACTTGGCCTCTCTGATGGCTGCCATTTCCCTTCGCTCCTGGACGAGGTCTAGGTTTAGCCGAAGCTCTTCCTCTTTTGTCTCTTCATTGAACGTGAGGGTTCGGAAGGTCCTCATTCCTATTTCGGCCTGGATAACTGCCTCACTTCCGTAAGTCAGACTAAACGGGGTTTCCCTAGGGGTGTTCAGTGTTTGGTTTAAGACCGAACAAACCGAAAAAGAAGCCAGATCAAAACCGAATAAAACCGGACCGAAATTTTTAAATGGTGTATGGTTTGGTTTGAGACCGAACCGAAGTATTTAATTGGTGTATGGTTTTAATAAATAGAAAACCAAACCAAACCGAAAAAACCGAATAACTTTATCTATGTACAAAAAAATTTAAATTATATATATATGTATAATCTTTTCTTTATCCTTAACAAACTCTCCAGTTTTTTTCAAAATATTTTTAAACTGATACTAAATCAAGTATCTAATGTATATCCAATAGGAATGTAAAACTTAATTCACTCCTATATATACACACATGCCGTACCATTTGGTTTTCTTTTAGAGTTTTTTTGAATTTGGTTTTCTTGGTTTTAACCGAAACCAAACCGAATTTTAATTTGGTGTATGGTTTGGTTTTACGTGCTTTATAATTGGTTTGGTTTGGTTTTGGTTTTGATTTTAAAAATCTCAAAACCGAGGAACCCGAACCAAACAACCCACAAATCCAAAAACCGAACCGATGAACACCCCTAGGTTTCCCCATTGCTGGTTTTCATCATGGTTCGGTGAGCCCATAGGACACTGGATAGTTCGTCCACCCATCTGATCATTTCCCTTCCCAAGCGGGCTTTAAGTCCGTGCATGAGGGACTTGTTTGCTCTTTCGACGAGCCCGTTGGCTTGCGGGTGTGCTACAACGGTGTTGATTTGTTTGATTTGCCACTTAACGCACCATCCCTTGAATGGATCGTTTACCAGCTGCGTTCCGTTGTCCGTAACAATGATGCCCGGAACGCCGAACCTACATACTATGTTTTCCCAAACAAATTTCTTCACGTCCTTTCCCAGGACCTTTGCGAATGGTTTGGCTTCCATCCACTTGGTGAAGTAGTCTATGGCCACTATGATGAATTTGACCTTTCCTGGTGCTTCAGGAAGCGGACCCAGGATGTCTAGACCCCATTGGTAGAAGGGCCATGGAGACATGATCGAGGCCATGAGGGTCTTCGGAAGTTTAGGAACCGAGGCATGGATTTGACAAGAATCGCACTTCACTACTACCTCGTATGTGTCTTGATACATCGTTGGCCAATAATACCCTTGCCTCATTATTTTCGCCACTACCGACCTGTATCCGGGGTGCATCCCGCATCCTCCTTCATGAACCTCTCGAATGATGTAGTTTTCCTGTAGGGGGCCTACACATCGCAACATGGGAGAGAGATATGACTTCTTAAACAACACTCCGCCTTCGATGACGAACTGCAGTATTTTCATTCGGAGCTTCCTAGCCTCATCCGGGTTGGTGAGCCATACACCGCAAGCATTTGAGAATTGGGGTCATCCAATTGTCCTCTTCTTCCTCTACCACATCATTTACTTCTTCCCTATCAATTGACCGTGATGCCAGTACTTCCACCAGGACTTCTTTGGTAAGATGGTTGAAGGCGACCGAAGTTAGCTTGCTTAGAATATCCGCTTTCTGGTTTTTGTTCCTCGGGATGTGCTGGATTGCAAACTTGTTGAATTTGGCTACCCGCTCCATCGCCTCCGCGAGGTACTTCTTCATCCGTTCATTACAAGCGACGAATTCACCGTTTAGCTGGCATGCGACTAGCTTCGAGTCTACTTTTGATTGAAGGGTTTGGGCTCCCATCTTTTCGGCCAACTTTAACCCGGCCAACAAGGCCTCGTATTCAGCTTCATTGTTCGAAGTTTCAAAATCCAAACGAAGAGCATAAGTGTATACTGTATCGGAAGGGTCTATTAGCACCAGGCCCGCACCAGGCCCGCACCAGGCCCGCTCCGGCCCCTTTCGAGCTTGCGGCCCCATCTGTGAACAACGTCCATTCTGCTTCCTTGGGGTCGGATACCTCCGTGGTGCAAATTAGCTTCTCCCCTGATGGTGTTTCGGCCAAGAAATCTGCTAATACTTGACTTTTTATCGCGTTCGGGGGCACATAATTGATTGCATATGCTCCCAATTCAATCACATATTTGGCCAACTTTCCCGATGCTTCGGCCCTTGACAACACTTGTTTGATCGGTTGGTCAGTGATCACTTTAATTGGGTGGGCTTCGAAGTATCTCCTCAGTCTTCTTGACTAGTGGAGCAGGCATAGGACTAGCTTTTCCAATGGAGCGTACCTTCGCTCTGCGTCATGTAGCACTCGGCTAACGTAGCGGATGGGAGCCTGCCCATGCTTTCTTTCCGCCATGAGTACCCCACTGACAGCGTCTTTGGCCATAGCCAAATAGATGTACGACGTTTCTCCCTTGACGGGTGTAGTTAGGAGTGGTAAATCCATGACTACCTTCTTCATCTCTTAGAAGGCGGCTTCCGCTTCAGTAGTCCATTTATACTCATCCCGGTTTTCCTTGGTGATATTTTTCAAAGTTTCGAAGAAAGGAAGGGAGCGTTCAGCGGATTTGGAGACAAAACGGTTTAACGTTGCTAGCTTGCCACTTAGCGAGTGCATTTCTTCCAGGGTCTTGGGGGACCTCATGTCCATTATGGCCTTCTTTTTCTTGGGGTTTGCCCTTATTCCTTCCGAGGTGACCATGTAGCCTAAGAACTTCCCTTCTTCTACCCCGAAGGAACACTTCTTGGGATTGAGTTTCATGTTAATTTTCCGAAGGTTGTTGAAGATTTCGGCAATGTCAGCCAGGAGGGTTGTCTCGGAGGCACTCTTGATGACCATGTCGTCCATATAAGCTTCCAAGTTTCGGCCTATTTGCTCCTTAAAAGTCGCGTCCACCAGGCTTTGATAGGTGGCCCCAACATTTTTTAGCCCAAAGGGCATCTTGGTATAACAATAGGTTCCATGGTCTGTATGAAAGGCTGTCTTTTCTTCGTCCTCATCGTCCATCTGAACTTGGTGGTAGCCTTTATAAGCGTCTAGGAATCACTTATACTTGTAGCCCATCACTGACTCTATCTTCAAATCTATCTCCGGGAGGGGATAGTAGTCTTTCGGGCAGGCAGAGTTAAGGTTTTTGAAGTCAATGCACATTCGCCAGGTGTCGTCCGACTTCTTGACCAGGACCAGATTAGATATCCAGGTGGGGTATCTCACCGGACGGACGATCCCTGCTTTGACCCATTCCTCCACCTCCTTGGCCACCACTCTGCTCTTCTCTTCACCGAGGACTCGTCGCTTCTGTGCGACCGGAGTCATCGAATGGTTGACATTCAACGAGTGCTTGATCAGTCTTTTGGGTACCCCGGTCATGTCGGCTGGGGTCCATGCAAACACATCTTGACTTCGTCTGAGCAAATCAATAAACCGTGCTCTCCCTTCCTCGGAGAATTTTTTCCCAATTACCACTAGTTGGTCCGGATGAGCTGGATTTACTAACACTTCTTCTGTGAGCGGGCCGTCTGCTTCGTTTCCCCGAGGCTTCACTTCTTCGACCTTATGTTCCACGACCACCTCACTTGCTTTACCTTGGTTGGTTTTTTTGTTTGTCCTCCAGCATCTGACATTCGGCTATAATGGATGCTCTGGGGACCAGCGTGGCAATCCCCTTCGGGGTTGGAAACTTGAACATAGCATGGGCGGTTGACGGGGCTGCCCTTAATGCCCTATTGCCGGTGGGGCCCAGGATGACATTGTAGGGGGACATGGATTGCACAATGGTGAACTTCAAGTTGACCGTGCGTCTTAACTTCCCCGTTCCGAAAGAGACGGCTAGTTCCACTTTTCCTAGCAGCGGAAACTCTTCCCCTAAGAAACCAACCAAGTTTGACTGTGACGGTTCCAGTCTCTTCTGATCTAAGGGCACAAGTGGTTAAAACAATGCTCAAACATGATTTGGACTGACGCGTCGTTGTCCACCAGCATACATCTTATCAGTGTCCTTCCGCCTCTGCTTCAATGATTAGCGGCTCATCAGAGGCGTCATTCCAGTTTAGAGGGGGAAAGCTGATGGGAGCTTGCATCCAATCCCAGTCTTCCAGAGTAGGTTCTTTCCTTTTTTCCCCGGTCCTATATGACCTCACCATATTGATTGTTTTCTTTCCGCCCATATAGTGATCCTTAGCCTTAGGGGGGTTGTCTCTGTATCCAGCCTTAGGCTCGTGGTCACGGACCAGATGATTGAGCTTCCCTGCTTCCAACGCTGCCTCTAACTGCCTCCTCAGCTGGAAGCAGTCATTGGTCAAGTGTCCCTTTTGACCATGATAGTCGCAGTGCTTATTCATGTTTTCCCTTCTGACCATTCCTTTGGTGGGTTCCAGACGAGGTAGTCGGAGATGGGTCTCGAAGGCTAGTATTTCCTTCGGAGTCCGAGACAGAGAGTCTATGGCAGATATTGGGAGGGTCTTCTTTGCTTCGTATGGACGGGGAGGTGGGTATTGTGGGTATGGCTGGTATAGCTCTTTCCCTTTATCGGACCTTCGCCCGTAGCGGCTTTGCCCCTTGTACTCCCCTCCTCCGTGCCTTTCGGATTTATTGAAAGGCTTGGTTCCTCTCTCGGCATATTCCCCTCTGGGGAGCTCAGTGGTCCGGAATGCTTCTTCCGACTTGACGTAGTCGTCGACTCTCTTCATCATCTCATCAATGGTCTGGGGTGTTCTATCTGCGAACCTCCGAGCCAACTCGAGACATTTGCAATTACTCACAAACGACGAGATCAACATTACGTCCGGAGCACCTTCAATGTAGTTGGTCTCATCTGTCCATCGCTCCTTAAAGTCCAGAAGGCTTTCATGAGCCTTTCTCAATATCTTGGTCACGTCAATAGCCTCCTTGGTGCATTTTCTCCTCAATGCAAACCTTCGTACAAACTGATCCCTCAAGTCCACCCAATTATCTATACTCCCATTGGGTAAGCGGTCGAACCATCCTCGAGCGGCATCGTCTAGCGTCTGTTGGAACATGCGGCACCATACTGGCATGGGCCAATCTCCTTGTGTGGCAGCTCCGGAGAACCGTGTAACAAGGTTGTCCGTGTCTGTACTTTCGTCATATAACTTGAGATGAGGAGGCAAGATGTGCTTCGGGGACGAGTACGGGATGATTCGCCTCGTAAAGGGTGAAGGAGATACCTCCTTGTAAGGCTTCGACAGGTCTTCTTCCGGCTCTTCCGCTGTCACAAGCTTGGCCACGTTCCTTCTTGGTTCGGTCTCTTCGAATGATAGGCGGATGGGAGTGACATTGTGTCCGACCAACCGTGAATTGTACTCTGAGATGAGGGCTTGAAGGCTTAGCCAAGTTGGCTTCGGTTTCGTTGTTGAGTGGTTCACGGTTTTCATTATTCCCCTCCGAGCCCGAAGCCTCGGTAGGGGTGACTGGTGATTGTTGAGGACCCGCCATCAAATACTCGAGGTAGTTTGAATTTTGGGTCCCACGGATGGCGCCAAAATGTTGATGCTAAAATCCTCCGGTAGGGCCTACGGGACTAGAAACCTTCCACGTAAGCTATGAATGGATGAAGCACCTACACACAAGAAGCAACACACGTTAACTCGCTCCGGGTGTTATCCCAGGACCAAGCTCCGGTGTGAGAATGAGTAATGGTACGTAATATGGTATGTGGTATTAGGTGTGTTGTCAGAACATTCAATGTGTGCAAAGATATAAATGAGGGCTATATATAGGGTACTGTTGATACCTTATGATGTGACAGTTCATACCTTGTCTTGTTTTCCAAAATGGGTCTATATACTCCTTTGGCCCTGACACTGTTTCTTTCTTCTTTGAGCATACGCCAGTATCCTAGGTGGGGCCTAGGATCGTATGACATCATCGCTGACATCATGATACTGTTCACGCCACGTGTTCATGTTCTGGCATTCTTTCCCGGTATTGGTTCCGGCGAGTGACACGTGTCATGGTCTCCGAGCACTTTCCGGGATCACACACGAACACTGCTCATTTGACCTTTGATGAGTCGCATTATATTAAAGTAATTATTTACTTGTCCAATTATTTAACTTTATATATTCAATAACCAAAAATTATTATTGTTCTGAAATACATGTACAGACATGAACATTTTTCTTTTAATGTAAGTTTTCAACCCACTTGTAGTGAAGAAACGTTTTCCACGTGAAGCATGCATCATGCATAAATTCTACAGAAATTAGGTTACCTGCAACGGTGAGTAGGTCGCGATCTTTATTTTTCAGCTTTCTCTCTCCTGCGACCTATTACGACTTATTTGACACAACAAGTCGACCTGGTGCAACCTAGTTCAATTTGTTAATATAAATAATTTTTTTTAATATTTATTTAAATAAAATAAAAAATATTATAATAATATTTATATTTAAATACGTAAAAAATATATTAAAAAATTAATTAGAAGTAAAGAAGGTGAAATGTATTAACTAAAACTAACTCCAAAAATGGTCAAATTAATATATGTTGCGATGAATTAAACAAAATTCAATATATTAAATTTTGTTAATTTTTTACAAAGTTTATATAATTAAAACACGATTAAAACATGTTAAATTTAAAAAAA